>CP136059.1:471336062-472586062 GCA_032464435.1 Aegilops umbellulata | reverse complement strand
AATGGGCTCTCAGGGCCTGTTTTGGGCTCCATGGGCCCTCGACGGTTGGAGGACAAAATCTGTTTCTTTTTCTCGACGAAATATGTTGGAGGGTTTGGTTTTGCTCATTGTTTGATCGACTGGTGGAACTCATTAGCAATATCATGTTTGTTTTCCTTAGAACCCATTGAATTCCCAGAGGACATTGTTAACCTACTTTGTTGTGTTGTACTCCCACTTTTCCGGTTTATAGGGCTTATCTCAAAATTTTAGTTTTTCCATTTTATAAGGCTCAATTTGGTTGTTTCCCATACATGTTCAGATTCCAAGGTGCATTAAATCATTGCATGAAAGTATTAAGAGAAAATTGACCAATGCATGTAATTTATGCATGCATGCATTGCAATTAATGCATTGGCAAACATACTTTTTTGAGGAAAACAAAAGCATTAATTGGGTGCTTTTGCAAACTACAAAAAGTATTCCACCACTCACCATCTACCTTGGTTGGTGAGATTTTTGAATTGAGCCTTATAAACTGGAAAGGAGGGAGTATAACTTATTATTTATGGCATTGATTAGTGTGTTCATCAGGCATCAGCTATATTAGAGCATATGTTTAGTGTCGTTTCCTCGGATCTGCTTCACGTGGTTGTGTAAATAGGCAACGAAGGAACCAAGGAAAATAGGTGTACTACTACCTCTAGAGGGGGCTGGGATTCGCTAAGATTTAGGGTCACTTACGTATGGGGCCGCAAACCAACCGGCCCACATGACAATAACACTAAGTCCGCGTTTGGATTAGCGTTTCTCCTCGTTTTTGGCCGGTATAGAATACAGAGCTCATCCCATCGTTTTGATTCCAGGCAGGTTTCAAGTGTTGACCTGTAATTTACACTTGTAAAATAAATACAGGTGTAAAAAGTTACACCCATTCCAAGCAGGGCGTAAGTCACCTGACTTCAGCCAATCTAAACCGCTCTAGAGGACATCTGCACAAGTGCTTCGACAATAGGCACCAATGATACTTGGACAAGTCAATGTGCAATATCTAATTCAGTATAGGCGGTCGCTTTGCGAGTATATAAGAGAGCTTCACCAGCGTTGGCATGTTCACGTAGAAGTTGAATCCGTTGTGACTTTTATTGTGCATGAAATACATATATGGGTGTCTGAATGTTGAGTTTGGTGTTAGATTGTATTTATACATGCTACATAGTTGGTTGCATATACATGGGCAAGGTGGGCATGAGGAATTTTGGTGTCATGGGATGATACAGTGGAATAGTATGACCAGAGATTTGGTACTTAATTGATCAGATTACAATTATTTTGAAACAAAGTTTTTTTTCTTGTGGTATGTGAGACTAATGTGTCATATTATTACCTGTAAGTTGTGATGAGAGATTATGCCATACGGTCCATTTATATTCAAGTATGCTAGACTTGTTAGTTTTTGGCATCCTGCCTTCGTCTGTATGTATAAGCACCCATAGGAAGCTAACTAAAAAACATGGAAATAAATTTTGATACAAGGCCAGTTGCAGGTCATGTGGAATTACGTCAACGGTTTTACTGCCCAACTTTATAGCCTAATATCACGTTACAGTAAGTTTGTGGTTTCCTAAATAATATGCAAGCTACACATATGTCTAGCTGTCCAGTGTCTTGGAGAACTTGGTGCTCGTCATGTCAAAAGTCAGGCACGGGCATGGCGATGTTCACCCTGGGTGAGTCATCAATTGGTTACGTGTGCAAACATGTGTCCTGTCGTGTGGGCAGAGCTTTGCCGCACTAGGCCTGGCCCTCAAGTTCTCCCATGACCCAGCCATCATGACCATCGGCTCCATCGTCGTCTGCCTCCGCTGCGACGTTCTTCATGTCGCCATTACATGGACATCGCCCTACCTAATCAATAAGAGTGCTTCTATACGGACGATGTTGTCCAGCCGATTCTTGCACGATGGCATGGATCCAACCATGCATGGTCATGGGCAAGTGTAGCACACCCGCTGGATTAAGCGTCGGCTGAAAATCGGGCACTAAGCCTCAACTGCAGAGTAGTCCCAAATCAGTAATCGCCTCTTTATTAGTACATGACTGCTAATCAACCATGCACTCTATGAGAGTATAAAGCGTTTTGTGTGTATTGTGACACACGTGTAAAACAATGTAGTATTTGCTTTGGTTTTCCCCAATGTCTCAAATACAACCACATGGTTCTTCACCAGGAGATTCATGATGGGCTTCCCATGGAAAGAACCAGAGTTACCTGGTGAGATTATATAGAGGGAGGATGCAAGCATAAAACACATGACGTGCAAAGCTCCTTCACACACATCAACTCATAACCTAGATCGGGAGTTCCGTCGCCACAAGCCTCTGTAGCCACCGAAAACCAATCTAGACCCGTTCCGGCACACTACCGGAGGGGGGAATCCTTCTCCGGTGGCCATCTTTATCATCCCGGCGCTCTCCATGACGAGGAGGGAGTAGTTCACCCTCGGGACTGAGGGTATGTACCAGTACCTATGTGTTTGATCTCTCTCTCCCTCTCTCTCTCTCTCTCTCTCTCTCTCTCTCTCTCTCTTGATTCGGCACGATCTTGATGTTTCGCGAGCTTTGCTATTATAGTTGGATCTTATGATGTCCCCCCCTCTACTCTCTTGTAATGGATTGAGTTTCCCTTTGAAGTTATCTTATTGGATTGAGTCTTTAAGGATTTGAGAATACTTGATGTATGTCTTGCGTGGGATACCCGTGGTGACAATGAAGTATTCTATTGATTCACTTGATGTATGTTTTGGTGATCAACTTGCGGGTTCAGTTGAACTTATGCATAGGGGTTGGCACACGTTTTCGTCATGACTCTCCAGTAGAAACTTCGGGGCACTCTTTGAAGTTCTCTGTGTTGGTTGAATAGATGAATCTGAAATTGTGTGATGCATATCGTATAATCATACCCGCGGATACTTGTGGTGACATTGGAGTATCTATGTGGCATTAGGGTTTTGGTTGATTTGTGTCTTAAGGTGTTATTCTAGTACAAACTCTAGGATAGATTGAACGGAAAGAATAGCTTCGTGTTATTTTACTACGGGCTCTTGAATCGATAGATCAGAAAGGATAACTTTGAGGTGGTTTCGTACCCTACCATAATCTCTTCGTTTGTTCTCCGCTATTAGTGACTTTGGAGTGACTCTTTGTTGCATGTTGAGGGATAATTATATGATCCAATTATGTTATTATTGTTGAGAGAACTTGCATTAGTGAAAGTATGATGTTTCCTAGCATTGCAATACCTTTTACGCTCACTTTTATCATTAGTTACGTTGCTGTTTATATATTTTCAGATTACAAAAACCTATATCTATCATCCATATTGCACTTGTATCACCATCTCTTTGCTGAACTAGTCCACCTATATAATTTACCATTGTATTGGGTGTGTTGGGGACACAAATGACTCTTTGTTATTTGGTTGCAGGGTTGTTTGAGAGAGACCATCTTCATCCTACACCTCGCTTGGATTGATAAATCTTAGGTCATCCACTTGAGGGAAATTTGCTACTATCCTACAAACCTCTGCACTTGGAGGCCCAACAACGTCTACAAGATGAATGTTGTGTAGTAGACATCAGACCCTTACATGCATTTTGCTCGCCTCGAAAGTGTAGCCAAAGCAAACCACAAGGTGCAACTCCGCCTCCTCGCCCGATCCTCGCTGGTACACCCTGGTCTCCTAGCCCTCTCTGTAGTAGTCCGTTCCTGCGATGGATGAGCCAAGCAACGGTCCCTTTGTGTGGGTCATGTACGCGATGACTGGCAGCGTCCCGACCAAGTTTAGCAGTTTCTCTTCTCCCGACACTTTTTTTGTGAGGAAAAAAGTGCTGGTAGAAGAGCATGAAGCTTACAGCGGGGCTCCCAGCCGGGCCAGTAGGACGTAGCCTCTGCCCCTCTAGTCATTGGCAGCACTTCAAGCACATGGTTTTCATTAGCCCCTTCTTCCTCTTTCAAGACACTGCAGTTTTTGCGCAGCTCCAGCAAGTCCTGGGCGGTTTCAACCAGGATGTGGTACGCAAATGTGTCCACCCCATGTTGTCGCTTGAACATGAGCTGTTGCTGGGCATCTAAGCACATCAAGCATGCCAAGATTGTGCAACTCCCTGCAAAATGGTATCCACACAAGCTTTAATTTTTTATGTCGAGCTGCACCTAGCGACCGATCAAAAAATTCAGTCATCACCAGTTATAAGCGTACAGAACTTACCATCATTTTACATGAGTGGGCTGCCAATGATATCCATCCAAGACCAAGCCATCAAGGCCCGATACTCTCGCGGTGAGCCGCCTGCCGGAACCAATCCTTCAACTCGAGCAGCGAGTAACTTTTTTTTGAAGGTCCCGGGGGAGGGGGGTGGCAAAACCCCCAGCCTGAATTGTTTTGTATTGATTTTGTCTGTCACGGGGACAGAATGTTACACAGTTAAGGGGAGGAATTTTGCTACACCTACAGAATCAATCTACCTGAGATTTGTTACGGGCTAAGGTGGGAATCCAGTGTTGGTTGGGTTCAAATCACACGGAGTTAGGTTGGGCAATGTCACACTGGATTGAAATCAAGGGAGTGGGTTAATTCGTAAGCTTCTTCCGTGGCTTGGAGCCCATAATTGTAGCATTTTTGGAGGTGCTCCGCGATGCATGCACTGCTCCACCACATTCTCTCTTCTGCCGTGATTTTTGATCACACATGCAAGTGTCGGGCCCACAATCTCTCGGAATCTATCTGCCGCCCTGATTTCAACGGGGTGGGGATCCGGTCTAGCCCTCAATCTCTCTCCCGATTACTAGTTAAAAAGAGGAATTCTCATTCAGAAATTGTAGTCAGCCAGGAATCAAGACAACTTGGAACCATCCAATTTGCGCATTGAGAAATCAAGAAACAGAGTGAAATCAAGAAACTCGATAGAGTGGAGCTGGAGCCGTCATTGCGATGCAAACTCACTATGGTAGGGTGACAAAAGCGGCCGGCGTCCTGACAAAGAAGAATTAGATCTACATACACCATTTCTAAATATAATGGAAATCCAAAAGAAGGGGAATGGGTACTCCATTGGATGAATATTTAAAGAAGATGCAGCAC
This sequence comes from Aegilops umbellulata, assembly GCA_032464435.1. Classification (NCBI taxonomy): domain Eukaryota; kingdom Viridiplantae; phylum Streptophyta; class Magnoliopsida; order Poales; family Poaceae; genus Aegilops; species Aegilops umbellulata. The sequence continues at coordinate 472,580,940 of CP136059.1, read as the reverse complement.
AAAGGAAACAAAGACTAAACTAAGCGCTTTTGTTTGAACAAACAAATTCTTGTTTCGTACCTTTTCTTCTTTTATTTTCCTTTTCCTAATACACGTTGTATATTTTTTGTATACACGATTAACATTTTCTTCATACAGATTGAATATTTTTCTAACACATGAAGAATAGTTTTAAAAATATTTTTTCTAAAAAAAATCATATGAAAGTTAAACTTTCTTAAATACACGTTGAATGGTATGAATTTTTTTCATATCACTTTTCCAAAATTATTATATTTTGAAATGTTACAGACATTTTTTGAAATGTCACATACAGTCTTTTAGTTCTTACGAAATTCATTAATAAACTTGCATGGACATACTTTTATGTAGAATTTTTTAATTTTGTGAACAATTTTTGAAACACGCGAAATTTTTAAATTTCATTTTATTCTTTTCCTCTTTCCATATTGCTAATGCTACACTCTAATATACATCAATTGACCTAGCCAGATCTATGTATAAAAATTAAAATGATGTACGCACTCCTCTTCGATAGCATTCCCCCATATCATCTCAAACTCATGCATCCATTTACAATACGTAAATTAAAAAATAAATAAAAACATGCATATAAATATCCATATTATCCATGTAACGCCAATATATATTATCATATAACCTACCCATATTATCCATATCATCCATTCATATATCAAATTTCCATATTATCATCCATCATCGCATATATCAAAGTTGCATATAAAAAATTACTAATAAATAACAAAAAAAAGGAACAAGCGGTGACGACCTGGCTGACTTTTGTGGCGTTGTGCGGGGATGCCGACAATGAGGTGGTGAGGAGGCCGGTGGCGAGCTCAGAGAGGTGGCAGATGAGGTGCCGGCAGCACGGCGACGGATTTGGGGCCGCGCAGCGGCGATGGGTGTGGAGGAGGTAGTTGGTTTAAAGGAAAAGGAAGACGAAGCAGGGCACGAAAGTATGTCAAGTTTAGTTTCTCGTGTACTCGGAAAAGGTTGCCCCACCATCACGGGGCCATCAGGCGCTGACGAGAGGTACACATGGCATCTTACTTACTGAGGGCCGCTTCATTGGTCTCAGCAATGACTGGCGCTATGGAGTCCAATAGTACTCAACAAGTGAAGATTTATCGAGAGCCCGTTCACAAAAAAGGGTTTCCCCCGCTTTATATTATAAAGCACAACCGCCAAGCATCCAACAACATGAAAGTATAAGTTCAGGGTACGAACAGACAATAAACAAGGTCCAGCTGGGGGCATGGCCAAACAAGCCCGAAAGACAAGAAAAAGAGACTCTAATCAGGCTCCGTGGGTGGGGTGGTGATGGAGGGGCCATCGCGGCTGTAGAGGAGCAAAGACCCGAGACGATGGAGTCGATGAAGTCGCGATCACGCCTCTTGCTAAGCGGTCTCCAGAGCTGTCGAAAACCACACATTTTAAAGATGGCATCAGTCACACAGCAAGGAATCACGTGTTCGATCACCAGTTTATTGTGACAATTTCAGAGGGTCCACGCCAGGGTACCCATTGCCTGAAGGGGAACGTAGTAATTTCAAAAAATTTCCTACGCACACGCAAGATCATGGTGATGCATAGCAACGAGAGGGGAGAGTGTTGTCTACGTACCCTCGTAGACCGAAGCGGAAGCGTTGACACAACGTAGAGGAAGTAGTCGTACGTCCTCCTCCCGATCCGACCCAGTTGACACAACCCAGTTGATTCAAGTGATTATAATACCCAGACATTCTGAGTATATGCTCACTGACAGAACCATTCTCTTCCATCTTGCATCTATAGAACTTATTGGAGACTTCATATCTCTCAATCCGGGCATTCTGTATGAATATAAACTTCAACTCCTGGAACATCTCATATGCTCCATGATGTTCAAAACGTCGTTGAAGTCCCGGTTCTAAGCCGTAAAGCATGACACACTGAACTATCGAGTAGTCATCAGCTTTGTTCTGCCAGACATTCATAACATCTAGCGCTGCTCCAGCAGCAGGCCTGGCACCCAGCGGTGCTTTCAGGACGTAACTCTTCTGTGCAGCAATGAGGATAATCCTCAAGTTACGGACCCAGTCCGTGTAATTGCTACCATCGTCTTTCAACTTTGCTTTCTCAAGGAACGCATTAAAATTCAACGGAACAACAGCACGAGCCATCTATCTACAATCAACATAAACAAGCAAGGTACTATCAGGGACTAAGTTCATGATAAATTTAAGTTCAATTAATCATATTACTTAAGAACTCCCACTTAGATAGACATCTCTCTAATCCTCTAAGTGATCACGTGATCCAAATCAACTAAACCATGTCCGATCATCACGTGAGATGGAGTAGTTTCAATGGTGAACATCACTATGTTGATCATATCTACTATATGATTCACGCTCGACCTTTCGGTCTCCGTGTTCCGAGGCCATATCTGTTATATGCTAGGCTCGTCAAGTTAAACTTGAGTATTCCGCGTGTGCAACTGTTTTGCACCCGTTGTATTTGAACGTAGAGCCTATCACACCCGATCATCACATGGTGTCTCAGCACGAAGAACTTTCGCAACGGTGCATACTCAGGGAGAACACTATTACTATGATAATTTAGTGAGAGATCATCTTATAATGCTACCGTCAATCAAAGCAAGATAAGATGCATAAAAATATAAACATCACATGCAATCAATATAAGTGATATGATATGGCCATCATCATCCTGTGCTTGTGATCTCCATCTCCGCAGCACCATCATGATCACCATCGTTACCGGCGCGACACCTTGATCTCCATCGTAGCATCGTTGTCGTCTCGCCAATCTTATGCTTCTACGACTATCGCTACCGCTTAGTGATAAAGTAAAGCATTACAGGGCGATTGCATTGCATACAATAAAGCGACAACCATACGGCTCCTGCCGGTTGCCGATAACTCGGTTACAAAACATGATCATCTCATACAATAAAATTTAGCATCATGTCTTGACCATATCACATCACAACATGCCCCTGCAAAAACAAGTTAGACGTCCTCTACTTTGTTTGTTGCAAATTTTACGTGGCTGCTACGGGCTTAAGCAAGAACCAATGTCACCTACGCATCAAAACCACAACGATAGTTTGTCAAATAGACTCCGTTTTAACATTCTCAAGGACCGGGCGTAGCCATACTCGGTTCAACTAAAGTTGGAGAAACTGACACCCGCCAGCCACCTGTGTGCAAAGCACGGCGGTAGAACCAGTCTCGCGTAAGCGTACGCGTAATGTCGGTCCGGGCCGCTTCATCCAACAATACCGCCGAACCAAAGTATGACATGCTGGTAGGCAGTATTGTTGGAAATATGCCCTAGAGGCAATAATAAAAGCATTATTATTATATTTCCTTATTCATGATAATTGTCTTTATTCGTGCTATAATTGTGTTAACCGAAAATCGTAATACATGTGTGAATAACAGACAACAAACATGTCCCTAGTGAGCAAATAGTTGACTAGCTTGTTGATCGACAGATAGTCATGGTTTCCTGACTATGGACATTAGATGTCATCGATAACGGGATCACATCATTAGGAGAATGATGTGATGGACAAGACCCAATCCTAAACATAGCATAAGATCGCATAGTTCGTTTGCTAGAGTTTTCCAATGTCAAGTATCCTTTCCTTGGACCATGAGATCGTGTAACTCCCGGATACCGTAGGAGTGCTTTGGGTGTGCCAAACGTCACAACGTAACTGGGTGACTATAAAGGTATGCTACGGGTATCTCTGAAAGTGTCTGTTGGGTTGACATGGATCGAGACTGGGATTTGTCACTCCGCTTGACGGAGAGGTATCACCGGGCCCTCTCGGTAATGCATCATCACAATGAGCTCAAGGTGATCAAAGTGTTTGATCACGGGATCATGCATTACGGAACGAGAAAAGTGACTTGCCGATAACGAGATTGAACGAGGTATTGGGATACCGACGATCGAATCTCGGGCAAGTAAAATACCGATTGACAAAGGGAATCGTATACGGGATTAATTGAATCCTTGACATCGTGGTTCATCCGATGAGATCATCGTGGAGCATGTGGGAGCCAACATGGGTATCCAGATCCCGCTGTTGGTTATTGCCCGAGAGCCGTCTCGGTCATGTCTGCATGTCTCCTGAACCCGTAGGGTCTACACACTTAAGGTTCGGTGACGCTAGGGTTGTGAAGATATGTATGTGCAGTAACCCGAATGTTGTTCGGAGTCCCGGATGAGATCCCGGACGTCACGAGGAGTTCCGGAATGGTCCGGAGGTAAAGAATTATATATAGGAAGTGCTATTTTGGCCATCGGGACAAGTTTCGGTGTTATCGGTATTGTACCGGGACCACCGGAGGGGTCCCGGGGGTCCACCAGGGGGGTCCACCTGCCCCGGGGGGCCACATGGGCTATAGGGGGTGCGCCCTGGCCTACATGGGCCAAGGGCACCAGCCCCAAGGGCCCATGCGCCAAGAAGACTTGGAGAGGGAAGAGTCCAAAGAGGGGAAGGCACCTCCGAGGTGCCTTGGGGAGGATGGACTCCTCCCCCCCTTTGGCCGCACCCCTTCCTTGGAGGAAGGGGCAAGGCTGCGCCCTCCCACCTCTCATGTGCCTATATAAAGGGGGGCAGGGGAGGGGGGCAGCGCAATATATGCCCTGGCTCCTCCCTCCTCCCTGCAACACCTCCTCCTCCTCCCGTAGTTGCTTAGCGAAGCCCTGCCGGAGTTCTGCTGCATCCACCACCACACCGTCGTGCTGGATCTTCCTCAACCTCTCCTCCCCCCTTGCTGGATCAAGAAGGAGGAGACGTCTCCCATCCCGTACGTGTGTTGAACGCGGAGGTGCCGTCCGTTCGGTACTAGATCATCGGTGAATTGGATCACGGCAAGTACGACTACCTCATCCACGTTCACTCGAACGCTTCCGTTGCGATCTACAAAGTGGTATGTAGATGCTATCTAATCTGAATACTCGTTGCTAGATGAACTCATAGATGGATCTTGGTGAAACCGTAGGAAAAATTTTAATTTTCTGCAACGTTCCCCAACAGTGGCATCATGAGGTAGGTCTATGCGTAGTTCTTCTTGCGCGAGTAGGACACAATTTGTTGTGGGCGTAGATGTTGTCAACTTTTCTTGCCGCTACTAGTCTTATCTTGCTTCAGCGGTATTGTGGGATGAAGCGGCCCGGACCAACCTTACACGTACGCTTACGTGAGACCGGTTCCACCGACTAACATGCACTAGTTGCATAAGGTGGCTGGCGGGTGTCTGTCTCTCCTACTTTAGTTGGAGCGGATTCGATGAAAAGGGTCCTTATGAAGGGTGAATAGAAGTTGACAAATCACGTTGTGGTTTTACGTAGGTAATAAAGCGTTCTTGCTAGAACCCTAATTCAGCCACGTAAAACTTGCAACAACAATTAGAGGACGTCTAACTTGTTTTTGCAGCAAGTGCTTTGTGATATGATATGGCCAAAGTTGTGATGTATGATGAATGATCTATATGTGATGTATGAGATGTTCATGCTATTGTAATAGGAATCACGACTTGCATGTCGATGAGTATGACAACCGGCAGGAGCCATAGGAGTTGTCTTTATTTTTTGTATGACCTGCGTGTCATTGAGAATCGTCATGTAAATTACTTTACTTTATTGCTAAACGCGTTAGCCATAGTAGTAGAAGTAATAGTTGGCGAGCAACTTCATGGAGACACGATGATGAAGATCATGATGATGAAGATCATGGTGTCAAGCCGGTGACAAGATGATCATGGAGCCCCAAGATGGAGATCGAAGGAGCTATGTGATATTGGCCATATCATGTCACGTTTATTATTTGATTGCATGTGATGTTTATCATGTTTTGCATCTTGTTTACTTAGAAGACGGTAGTAAATAAGATGATCCCTCATAATAATTTCAAGAAAGTGTTCACCCTAACTGTGCACCGTTGCTAAGGTTCGTCGTTCCGAAGCACCACGTGATGATCGGGTGTGATAGGTCCTTACGTTCGCATACAACGGGTGTAAGACAGATTTACACATGCAAAACACTTAGGTTGACTTGACGAGCCTAGCATGTACAGACATGGCCTCGGAACACAGAAGACCGAAAGGTCGAGCATGAGTCGTATAGAAGATACGATCAACATGAAGATGTTCACCGATGTTGGCTAGTCCGTCTCACGTGATGATCGGACACGGCCTAGTTGACTCGGATCATGTAATACTTAGATGACTAGAAGAGGGATGTCTATCTAAGTGGGAGTTCATTAAATAATTTGATTAAATGAACTTTATTATCATGAACTTAGTCTAAATATTTACAATATGTCTTGTAGATCAAATGGCCAACGTACTCCTCAACTTCAACGCGTTCCTAGAGAAAACCAAGCTGAAAGACGATGGTAGCAAGTATACGGACTGGGTCCGGAACCTGAGGATTATCCTCATAGCTGCCAATAAAGATTATGTCCTAAGAGCACCGCTGGGTGACGCACCTATTCTCCCTGCAGAACAAGACGTTATGAACGCTTGGCAGTCACGCTGCGATGATTACTCCCTCGTTCAGTGCGGCATGCTTTACAGCTTAGAGCCGGGGCTCCAAAAGCGTTTTGAGAGACATGGAGCATATGAGATGTTCGAAGAGCTGAAAATGGTTTTCCAAGCTCATGCCCGGGTCGAGAGATATGAAGTCTCCGACAAATTCTTTAGCTGTAAGATGGAGGAAAATAGTTCTGCCAGTGAACACATACTCAAAATGTCTGGGTTGCACAACCGCATGACTCAACTGGAAGTTAATCTCCCGAAAGAAGCGGTCATTGACAGAATCTTCCAGTCGCTTCCACCTAACTACAAGAGCTTTGTGATGAACTACAATATGCAGGGGATGGTAAAGACCATTCCTGAAGTATATGCTATGCTGAAATCAGCAGAGGTAGAAATCAAGAAGGAGCATCAAGTGTTGATGGTGAATAAAACCACTAAGTTCAAGAAGGGCAAGGGTAAAAAGAACTTCAAGAAGGACGGCAAGGAAGTTGCCGCGCCCGGTAAGCAAGTGCCGGGAAGAAGCCAAAGAATGGACCCAAGCCCGAAACTGAGTGCTTTTATTGCAAGGGAAGTGGTCACTGGAAGCGAAACTGCCCCAAATACTTAGCGGACAAGAAGGCTGGCAAAACCAAAGGTATATGTGATATACATGTAATTGATGTGTACCTTACCAGTACTCGTAATAGCTCTTGGGTATTTGATACCGGTGCAGTTGCTCACATTTGTAACTCAAAGCAGGAGCTGCGGAATAAACGGAGACTGGCGAAGGACGAGGTGACGATGCGCGTCGGGAATGGTTCCAAGGTCGATGTGATCGCCGTCGGCACGCTGCCTCTACATTTACCTACGGGATTAGTTTTAAACCTCAATAATTGTTATTTAGTGCCAAGTTTGAGCATGAACATTGTGTCTGGATCTCATTTAATTCGAGATGGCTACTCATTTAAATCCGAGAATAATGATTGTTCTATTTATATGAGAGATATGTTTTATGGTCATGCTCCGATGGTTAATGGTTTGTTCTTAATGAATCTCGTACGTGATGATACACATATTCATAGTGTGAATACCAAAAGAGTTAAAGTTGATAACAATAGTCCCACATATTTGTGGCACTGCCGCCTTGGTCACATAGGTGTCAAACGCATGAAGAAGCTCCATGCAGATGGACTTTTAGAGTCTCTTGATTATGAATCATTTGACACGTGCGAACCATGCCTCATGGGTAAAATGACCAAGACTCCATTCTCAGGAACAATGGAGCGAGCAACCAACTTATTGGAAATCATACATACCGATGTGTGTGGTCCAATGAGTGTTGAGGCTCGCGGTGGCTATCGTTATGTTCTCACCCTCATTGATGACTTGAGTAGATATGGGTATATCTACTTAATGAAACACAAGTCTGAGACCTTTGAAAAGTTCAAGGAATTTCAGAGTGAGGTTGAAAATCAACGTGATAGAAAGATCAAGTTTCTACGATCAGATCGTGGAGGAGAATACTTGAGTCACGAATTTGGCACACACTTAAGAAAATGTGGAATAGTTTCACAACTCACGCCGCCTGGAACACCTCAGCGTAATGGTGTGTCCGAACGTCGTAATCGCACTCTATTAGAAATAGTGCGATCTATGATGTCTCTTACCGACTTACCGCTATCTTTTTGGGGCTATGCTTTAGAGACTGCCGCATTCACTTTAAATAGGGCTCCGTCGAAATCCGTTGAGACGACACCGTATGAATTATGGTTTGGGAAGAAACCTAAGCTGTCGTTTCTAAAAGTTTGGGGATGCGATGCTTATGTGAAGAAACTTCAACCTGAAAAGCTCGAACCCAAGTCGGAAAAATGCGTCTTCATAGGATACCCTAAAGATACTGTTGGGTATACCTTCTACCTCAGATCCGAAGGTAAGATCTTTGTTGCCAAGAATGGATCCTTTCTAGAAAAAGAGTTTCTCTCGAAAGAAGTAAGTGGGAGGAAAGTAGAACTTGATGAAGTGTTACCTCTTGAACCGGAAAATGGCGAAACTCAAGAAAACGTTTCTGAGGTGCCTGCACCGACTAGAGAGGAAATTAATGATGATGATCAAGATGCTTCTGATCAAGCTGCTACTGAAATTCGAAGGTCCACAAGGACACGTTCCGCACCAGAGTGGTACGGCAACCCTGTCTTGGAAATCATGTTGTTAGACAACGGTGAACCTTCGAACTATGAGGAAGCAATGGCGGGCCCGGATTCCGACAAATGGCTGGAAGCCATGAAATCCGAGATAGGATCCATGTATGAAAACGAAGTATGAACTTTGACTGACTTGCCTGTTGAACGGCGAGCCATAGAAAATAAATGGATCTTTAAGAAGAAGACAGACGCGGATGGTAATGTGACCATCTATAAAGCTCGGCTTGTCGCTAAGGGTTATCGACAAGTTCAAGGGGTTGACTACGATGAGACTTTCTCACCGGTAGCGAAGCTGAAGTCCGTCCGAATCATGTTAGCAATTGCCGCATACTATGATTATGAGATATGGCAAATGGACGTCAAAACGGCATTCCTTAATGGTTTCCTTAAGGAAGAATTGTATATGATGCAGCCGGAAGGTTTTGTCGATCCTAAGAATGCTGACAAGGTATGCAAGCTCCAACGCTCGATTTATGGGCTGGTGCAAGCATCTCGGAGTTGGAACATTCGCTTTGATGAGATGATCAAAGCTTTGGGTTTACACAGACTTATGGAGAAGCCTGTGTTTACAAGAAAGTGAGTGGGAGCTCTGTAGCATTTCTCATATTATATGTAGACGACATACTTTTGATGGGAAATGATATAGAACTCTTGGACAGCATTAAAGCCTACTTGAATAAGAGTTTTTCAATGAAGGACCTTGGAGAAGCTGCTTATATATTAGGCATCAAGGTCTATAGAGATAGATCGAGACGCCTCATAGGTCTTTCACAAAGCACATACCTTGATAAGATATTGAAGAAATTCAATATGGATCAATCCAAGAAAGGGTTCTTACCTGTGTTACAAGGTGTGAAATTGAGCTCAGCTCAATGTTTGACCACGGCAGAAGATATAGAAGAGATGAGCGTCATCCCCTATGCCTCAGCCATAGGTTCTATTATGTATGCCATGCTGTGTACCAGACCTGAAGTAAACCTTGCCGTAAGTTTGGTAGGAAGGTACCAAAGTAATCCCGGCAAGGAACACTGGACAGCGGTCAAGAATATCCTGAAGTACCTGAAAAGGACCAAGGAAATGTTTCTCGCTTATGGAGGTGACGAAGAGCTCGTCGTAAAAGGTTACGTCGACGCTAGCTTCGACACAGATCTGGATGACTCTAAGTCACAAACCGGATACGTGTATATTTTGAATGGTGGGGCAGTAAGCTGGTGCAGTTGCAAGCAAAGCGTCGTGGCGGGATCTACATGTGAAGCGGAGTACATGGCAGCCTCGGAGGCAGCACATGAAGCAATTTGGGTGAAGGAGTTCATCACCGACCTCGGAGTCATACCCAATGCTTCGGGGCCAATCAAGCTCTTCTGTGACAACACTGGAGCTATTGCACTTGCAAAGGAGCCCAGGTTTCACAAGAAGACTAGGCACATCAAGCGTCGCTTCAACTCCATTCGTGAAAATGTTCAAGATGGAGACATAGAAATTTGTAAAGTGCACACGGATCTGAATGTCGCAGATCCGTTGACTAAACCTCTCCCTAAGGCAAAACATGATCAGCACCAGAACTCTATGGGTGTTCGATTCATCACAATGTAACTAGATTATTGACTCTAGTGCAAGTGGGAGACTGTTGGAAATATGCACTAGAGGCAATAATAAAAGCATTATTATTATATTTCCTTATTCATGATAATTGTCTTTATTCGTGCTATAATTGTGTTAACCGGAAATCGTAATACATGTGTGAATGACAGACAACAAACATGTCCCTAGTGAGCCTCTAGTTGACTAGCTTGTTGATCGACAGATAGTCATGGTTTCCTGACTATGGACATTAGATGTCATCGATAACGGGATCACATCATTAGGAGAATGATGTGATGGACAAGACCCAATCCTAAACATAGCATAAGATCGCATAGTTCGTTTGCTAGAGTTTTCCAATGTCAAGTATCCTTTCCTTGGACGATGAGATCGTGTAACTCCCGGATACCGTAGGAGTGCTTTGGGTGTGCCAAACGTCACAACGTAACTGGGTGACTATAAAGGTATGCTACGGGTATCTCTGAAAGTGTCTGTTGGGTTGACATGGATCGAGACTGGGATTTGTCACTCCGCTTGACGGAGAGGTATCACCGGGCCCTCTCGGTAATGCATCATCACAATGAGCTCAAGGTGATCAAAGTGTTTGATCACGGGATCATGCATTACGAAACGAGAAAAGTGACTTGCCGATAACAAGATTGAACGAGGTATTGGGATACCGACGATCGAATCTCGGGCAAGTAAAATACCGCTTGACAAAGGGAATCGTATACGGGATTAATTGAATCCTTGACATCGTGGTTCATCCGATAAGATCATCGTGGAGCATGTGGGAGCCAACATGGGTATCCAGATCCCGCTGTTGGTTATTGCCCGAGAGCCGTCTCGGTCATGTCTGCATGTCTCCCGAACCCGTAGGGTCTACACACTTAAGGTTCGGTGACGCTAGGGTTGTGAAGATATGTATGTGCAGTAACCGGAATGCTGTTCGGAGTCCCGGATGAGATCCCGGATGTCACGAGGAGTTCCGGAATGGTCCGGAGGTAAAGAATTATATATAGGAAGTGCTATTTTGGCCATCGGGACAAGTTTCGGTGTTATCGGTATTGTACCGGGACCACCGGAGGGGTCCCGGGGGTCCACCGGGGGGGTCCACCTGCCCCGGGGGGCCACATGGGCTATAGGGGGTGCGCCCTGGCCTACATGGGCCAAGGGCACCAGCCCCAAGGGCCCATGCGCCAAGAAGACTTGGAGAGGGAAGAGTCCAAAGAGGGGAAGGCACCTCCGAGGTGCCTTGGGGAGGATGGACTCCTCCCCCCCTTTGGCCGCACCCCTTCCTTGGAGGAAGGGGCAAGGCTGCGCCCTCCCCCCTCTCATGTGCCTATATAAAGGGGGGCAGGGGAGGGGGGTAGCGCAATATATGCCCTGGCTCCTCCCTCCTCCCGTAGTTGCTTAGCGAAGCCCTGCCGGAGTTCTGCTGCATCCACCACCACACCGTCGTGCTGGATCTTCCTCAACCTCTCCTCACCCCTTGCTGGATCAAGAAGGAGGAGACGTCTCCCGTCCCGTACGTGTGTTGAACGCGGAGGTGCCGTCCGTTCGGTACTAGATCATCGGTGAATTGGATCACGGCAAGTACGACTACCTCATCCACGTTCACTCGAACGCTTCTGTTGCGATCTACAAAGTGGTATGTAGATGCTATCTAATCTGAATACTCGTTGCTAGATGAACTCATAGATGGATCTTGGTGAAACCGTAGGAAAAATTTTAATTTTCTGCAACGTTCCCCAACAAGTATGACTTGTATCGTCCACAACTCACTTGTGTTCTACTCGTGCAAAACATCAAACCATAAAAACCTAGGCTCGGGGGAACGTAGTAATTTAAAAAAAATTCCTACGCACACGCAAGATCATGGTGATGCATAGCAACGAGAGGAGAGAGTGTTGTCTACGTACCCTCGTAGACCGAAGCGGAAGCGTTGACACAATGTAGAGGAAGTAGTCGTACGTCCTCCTCCCGATCCGACCGATCCAAGCGCCGTTACTCCGGCGCCTCCGAGTTCTTGACACACGTAAAGCTCGATGACGTTCTTCGGGCTCCGATCCAGCAAAGCTCTCGGGGAAGAGTTTCGTCAGCACGAAGGCGTGGTGACGATCTTGATGAACTACCGGCGCAGGGCTTCGCCTAAGCACCGCGACAATATGACCGAGGTGGAATATGGTGGAGGGGGGCACCGCACACGGCTGAGGAACGATCACGAAGATCAACTTGTGTGTTCTAGGGTGCCCCCTGCCCCCGTATATAACGGAGCAAGGGGGGAGGCCGGCCGACCCTATGGGGCGCGCCAAAGGGAGGGGGGGGTCCTCCTCGTAGTGGGAGTAGGACTCCCTTTTCCTAGTCCAACTAGGAAGAGAGGGGGGAAGGAAAGAGAGGGAGAGGGAGAGGGAAAGGGGGGCCGCGCCCCCCCTCCTTGTCCAATTCGGACTCCCCATGGGGGGCACGCACCACCTCCTGGCCGCAGCCCTCTCTCTCCCCTCGGGCCCAATAAGGCCCATTACTTCCCCGGGGGGTTCCGGTAACCCCTCCGGCACTCCGATTTTATCCGAAACCACTCGGAACCATTCCGATGTCCGAATACAGTCGTCCAATATATTAATCTTTATGTCTCGACCATTCCGAGACTCCTCGTCATGTCCGTGATCTCATCCGGGACTCCGAACTAACTTCGGTACATCAAAATGCATAAACTCATAATAATTGTCATCGTAACCTTAAGCGTGCGGACCCTACGGTTCGAGAACAGTGTAGACATGACTGAGACAAATCTCTGGTCAATAACCAATAGCGGGACCTGGATGCCCATATTGGCTCCTACACATTCTACGAAGATCTTTATCGGTCAGACCGCATAACAACATACGTTGTTCCCTTTGTCATCGGTATGTTACTTGCCCGAGATTCGATCGTCGGTATCCAATACCTAGTTCAATCTCGTTACCGGCAAGTCTCTTTACTCGTTCCGTAATACATCATCTTGCAACTATCTTATTGGTTGCAATGCTTGCAAGGCTTATGTGATGTGCATTACCGAGAAGGCCCTGAGATACCTCTCCGACATTCGGAGTGACAAATCCTAATCTCGAAATACGCCAACCCAACAAATACTTTCGGAGACACCTGTAGAGCTCCTTTATAATCACCCAGTTACGTTGTGACGTTTGGTAGCACACGAAGTGTTCCTACGGTAAACGGGAGTTGCATAATCTCATAGTCAAAGGAACATGTATAAGTCATGGAGAAAGCAATAGCAACATACTAAACGATCGGGTGCTAAGCTAATGGAATGGGTCATGTCAATCAGATCATTCAACTAATGATGTGACCTTGTTAATCAAATGACAACTCCTTTGTCTATGGTTAGGAAACTTAACCATCTTTGATTAACAAGCTAGTCAAGTAGAGGCATACTAGTGACACTCTCTTTGTCTATGTATCCACACATGTATTATGTTTCCGGTTAATACAATTCTAGCATGAATAAAAAACATTTATCATGATATATAAGGAAATAAATAATAACTTTATTATTGCCTCTAGGGCATATTTCCTTCATTGCCACCCAAAGGGAAGGCCTACTAGTAGGGGGGATCTAGGATCTCCCGAAATAAGTCTGATAGATTATCATGGCACCATGTCCCGCCCACTACATCCCGGAAGTAACTCCACAGGAATCGCGCAGCCGAGCACCGAAAGAAGATATGGTTGGAGTCTTCCGGAACTTCACATAAGGGGCAAAGGCCATCACCCGGGCCTTTACGCTTCCGGACCTCCGTGCCCGAGGGTAGGCGGCCACGAACCCATTGCCACAAGAAGATACATATCTTCAGTGGTAGCTTAATTTCTCATAGCACCGTAAGCTCGTTGGGACTTGGAGTCGGCAAGATCGCGCAGTATAGGGATTTAGTGGAGAATGCCCCATTCGGCTCGAGGAGCCACGCAACAGAGTCCGGTTCGAGTGAGGGGATGTGCAGTGCCACACACTCCAAAAGCTCGTCCCATAGTTCTCGCTCAAGCTCCTCAAAGGTGCGGCGAAAGGTGATGGCGCCTATGTCATGAAGGGCAGCTCCCACCATAAGAAGTGGATGAGAGCAAATCGAGAATAAGGCATAGAACCTTTCCGAAAACGGTCTGGTTCCCGACCATCTATCTAGCCAGAATAGTGTATTAGAGCCCGAGCCCACAACAATCAACGTGCCAATCCGGAGGACTAGCATCAATTGAATAATTGATTGCCAGACCTGGGATCCCCCAAGCCGGGTGGCAAAGGCTAGAGGTTGTCCACGCAGGTATTTTGCGCAGAAAATGTCCAACCACAGGCCGCTGGTGCCTGTCTCAATGCGCCACAGCCACTTGGTGAGGAGTGCGATATTCATGACAAAGGAATGTGACAAAGGAAACATGACAAAAGAATGTGACAAAGAAACATGACAAATGTCCAACCACAGCCACTCGAGAGCCCATTAAAGGAAACATGACAAAGGAATGTGCACTCGGCAAACACGGTCTTCCCACGAGAGGAAAAATGGGCAAGATACCCTCTTTATGCTGATGCATTAGTATGCTTAACTAGTGGTTGGGGCCCGTCATTGCGGGCCGCTTGAGAAAAAGATATGCGCACTTCGCCATCATGTCAATTTTTTTATAAATATCTCGCGTCACATGGACATCATAACCATCTTAAAAGAAAAAGAAAAAGCCTGAAAAACTTCTCTAAAAAAAGTCTCCCTACCATTTAAAAAACTATAAAAAAATCTTTTTCACCGTGACCAACCAGCATGCGCCACATGGCGTAGCTGGTTGGCCATCATTCTAGCGCCTCTTAGTGGGTTTAGTGGCGCAAAGGGCCTTGCTGTCGGTTCGCATGCAAAACGCAATGATAGAAAAACTGACCAAATGATTGTGACAAACCCGAGAAGATGAGGCTAGTCACAGTGGGGAGTAACTTAGACTAGTAACATATGCATATGTTACTAGTCTATGTTACTACCTCTATAGTGCATAATATCATAGATTAGTATCATAGGTGGTATCATTTATTGCCATGCATGACACATAGTAGCATCACATTTATTATGTTACGGTATCTATCTATGTTACTATAACCATCTCTCTTCTTTAATTGTCTGTCACATAAGCATGTTTGTGAGTCCCAAGTGCATGATACTACTTATGTTACCCCACTATGGCCAGCCTGAGAATTCAGGATAGACAAAATTGTCGCATCCCTAGAGATTTTAAGTTCATGGGACGTTCACAACAAACTCACACATGGGGAAGCAATCAAAATCTTGCTCATTTATTTTCGATGATCGATTTCCCACTCAGGGGCAGGGGCTAATTAACTCTCTACCGACCCCCTGAATTTCACCGGGGTGGGGGCCCAGCCTCTCCCTTGAGCCAAAAAAACTGCCAGGTAAAAAAGACCCTGTAAACCTTAAGGCACTTAAGGTAGTAACATCACGCACTTCAAACTTTTTGCTTATGTGGCAAGAATTTTATGAGATGTGATATCTTACTACTAGTAGACTAGCCACAGTGGGAGTAACTTCAGCAGTAACTTCAAGTCCAACTCAGCAAATTTGTCTATGTGGCAATGAGTTAATGAAGAAAGAGGTAGTTCTAGTAACTTAGCTAGTTACTGTAACATCACACATATCAAGGCAAGATGAGTCTATAGCATAATAAATGAAGTATTGCATGTTACTACACATATGTTATTTCCCACTATAGAGGTAGTAACATAGAGTAGTAACATGCCCATAACATGCCCATGTTACTACTCTATGTTACTATCCATTGTGGCTAGTCGTATAACATAGCGCTTACCAAGATAAGATGAGTCTAGAAGCTAATTATTAAAGCCATCATTGCTATTATGTTAATTTAAAGATAGTAACTTAGACTAGTGTCATATGCATAACACTATGACCAGAAGTAAAAGTCTGTGAATGTAGCATTGATGGCTATGGGGTCCAACTCTTCACCGATTTTCGTACTCAACAAGTGAAGCTTTGTTTTTTGTCCGTGTGCAGAATGCAAATGATTGGAAAAGTGACATTGTGACGAACTTGATCGAGAAGTTGAGGATTCAGGAGATAGACAAAATTGTGGCATCACTAGAGATTTCAAGGTTCATGGGACGTTCACAACGAACTCACACACACACGGCGACGTACGCGATCAAGTGAAATCCTTCTCATTAAATTATTTCCGGTCGATTCCCACTCTCAGGCCTCACGGGCTAACTAGCTAATAATTAAATAATCTGAGGCTAATGCTATGGAAAAAGATGAAATCCAAACTCGATCCGATGAGGGACGGGCTAAGCTAAGCTAGCTGCGATCCGCTGGCTTGGTGGTGAGTCCGAATCCGAAGGGGAAGAGCGGGTCGTAGAGCTTGTCGCCGTAGTTCATGGGCAGCTGGTCGACGGACCTGACCCACGTCCTGGGCAGCTTGCCGGAGAATCCGTGGTCCCCGAAGAGCACATCGGCGACGCCGTGGCCCTCGGTGCCCGGCAGCCAGGCGGCGACGAGCGCGTCAATGGTGTCCAGGTATGGCTCGACGACGAGCGGACGGCCCGAGACGAGGACCACGACGCACTTGACGAGCTCGCACACCTTCCTGATGACCTCCGGCCCCGGGCCCGGGATGGTGAGGTTCAGGTTGTCGCCGGCCGTGGCGGCGTAGGGGTGCTCGCCCACCGCCACCACAGCGTAGTCGTACTCGTGCTCGTTCTTGGAGACGTTGCCCTTGTCCGGGTGCTCCGAGTAGTCGATGACCGTCTTCTTGTCCACCGCCGACTTGATGGCCTCAAGGATGGTGGTGCCTGCATCGTAACGTACGTACGTAGTCAACAACGAACATATACTCCTATAAGCATCAACACGTACTCCAAGAGGAGCGGTCGGTTGATGAGAGAGGGAGAGAGAGATGTGTGAAAGAAAGACGAGGACCACCACAG
Organism: Aegilops umbellulata; assembly: GCA_032464435.1. Taxonomy (NCBI): domain Eukaryota; kingdom Viridiplantae; phylum Streptophyta; class Magnoliopsida; order Poales; family Poaceae; genus Aegilops; species Aegilops umbellulata. Next base: position 472,563,610 of record CP136059.1, on the reverse strand, counting down.
AGGTAAGTAGGTACCATGGCCGGTGATGCCGTTGCCGTCCTGGCCCTGCCACGACTTGGTCCAGCCGCCGCACTGGAGGCCGAGGTCGTGGGCGTGGGTGCCGACGACGAGGATCTTCTTGGCCTTCTTGGAGAGCGGGAGGACGGGCTTGCCGTCTTTCCTGCCTTTGCCGTTCTTGAGCAGCACGAGGGACTTCCTGACGGCCTCCCTGGCGAGCTCCCGGTGCTCCTTGCTGCCGAGCTGCGAGGTGAGGCTGTGTTCGGGGAAGGGGTTCTCGAAGAGGCCCATGGCGAACTTGACCCTGAGGATGCGGGAGACGGCGTCGTTGATGCGGTCCATCTTGATAGCGCCGCGCATGACCTGGGCCTGGACGTCGGCGACGAACTCGGGGTAGTCGAATGGGATCATGACCATGTCGATGCCGGCGTGGATGGTCTCCTGGATGGAGTGGTAGTAGTGCTTGTGCGGCGGGGTGGTGATCTTGTCCACCGCCTGCCAGTCCGTGATCACAAAGCCCTGCGCCACCACCGTACGGGCGTGTCAAGCCAAGCCAAGCGATGGACGGACGTACGTACGTACGTACGTACGTACGAAATGACAATGAGAATGTATGCAAATTATATTGACGGCGTACGTACCCTGAAGTGCATCTTTTCCTTGAGGATTTGGGTGATGAGGTACTTGTTCTCGTGCATCTTGACGCCGTTCCAGCTGGAGTAGGAGATCATGACGGAGGCGACGCCCTTGATGACGGCGTCGTAGTAGGGCGGCATGTGGATCCGCATGAGGTCGTGGAAGCTGAGCACGGTGTTGTTGCCGCTGATCCCGTGGTGCGTCCCGCCGTCGCCGACGAAGTGCTTGGCGCAGGCGGCCACGTGCTTGGGCCCGCCCACGAAGGGGACGCCCCTGGGGTGCTTGGTGGAGACGTCGCCCTGCAGGCCGGGGATGATGGCCGACGTCATCAGCTGCACCAGCTTCGTGTCCTCGCTGAAGCTCTCGTAGCACCCGCCCCACCTCGGATCACGGCAAACCTGCATGCATACCCCGTCCCAGCCGGATGCATGTGTTAACGATCCACGACGACGTACGTAGCCATTGATTGATATTTTAAGATCTTGTACGCACCGCGACGCATGGCGCGAAGGTGTAGGGGATGCCGGTGGCCCTGGCCTCGAGCGCCGTGGCGCGGCCGATGCGCTTGACCAGGTCGGGGTCCCTGGTGGCGCCAAGGCCGACGTTGTGGGGGAAGATGGTGGCGTTGTAGGCGTTGTTGTTGCCATGCACGGCGTCGATGCCGTAGATGATGGGGATGCCGAGGCGGGTGCTGAGCGCCGCCTTCTGCATCTTGGTGATCATCTCCTGCCACGTCGCCGCCGACGCCTTCTCCGATGGCGCGCTGCCGCCACCGCTCAGCACGCTCCCTGCATGCACATCCATCGATCAAACCCACATGCAATGCAGAGATGACACGCACACGTACGTACGCTGGCTTCGAGAATCGATCGACCGATTCGCCTCGCCGGTGAAGGAAGAAATTAAAGGAAGAGAGCAAATTAAGGGAGGGAGGGAGTACGTACCGACGAAGTACTTCTCGATGACGGCGGAGGAGGCGTTGTGGCGTTCGATCTGCGTCATCTGCCCGATCTTCTCCTCGATCCTCATCCGGCCGAGGAGATCCTCCACGCGCGCCTGGATCGGCTGCTTGGGGTCTTTGTACCTGACATACGTCGCCCCGGCGACCGACGCACCGGCCGCGGCAACCACGAGGAGGAGGAGGACCGCCGCCGCCGAGCAGCAGCCCGTCTGCATTGCCATTTCTGATCTCTAAGTCGAGCAAAGAAGTGGGTGTGATGATAGTGTAGATGTATTCGGTTGACATCATGCGGTTTAAATAGAGAGGAGAGGCAGCGCCAGGACTCAACTGAACTCCTACAGTCTAGCTAGGCACTACCGGAGGATGAAGGAGCCGGTACAGATCCTGGAGAACCGGTCATAAGCATAACGTGTACAACGGCGAACACTTCAACAGGAAGGAGTGATCAATTTACAGCAGTGCAGGTCGATGGACTGATTCCAGTGTCAACCTCTCGCTCGGTCTTGCGGTTGCAACTATACTCGAGCGAGAAAGGGCCGGGCGGCAAAGGCATTTTTAGCGGCAACGTTACCCACCGGCAACACACGAGCCAATGCGGTGCTGCCACATGGTGAAGTATATCAAGATATTTATTCCTTTCCTGAAACGGCATTTTGGCTCTCGGGTGCATGAAGTCCGTGCCTAATTCCGTGGAGGTTGGACATTTCAGTAGCCCTCGGCAAAAATAATAATTTTCCAACATGTGAGAAGCTTTTGAGAACAACATTGCTTGGAGCTCATTTTGTTTTTTTTTTGTTGCGAGCTCCTCAAATGTCCTTTAGCCACGAAATTTTGCACGCACCTCGCGCACTTTTTTCTTCAATTTTTTGGAATTTTTGTGCTATTTTTTGTTTTACTATTATCGGGTGCAGATGAGCCCTAGCACTGAATTGAATATTGGTTCTGTTCCTAGCTTTATGTGTTGATATTTCTTTCTTTTGGGTCCCACATATACAGATATGAGCATCTGCAGACATACTCCTCAACCCTCCTCCCTACTATGTCATGCTAGAAAACGTGACCCAGCTAGGCGCCTTAAACCGGGCCTATATGTATGGGCTAACCGGGACCCCTCATATCCAGACCAAACCTGGGGGCCAATATGGGGAGGTCCAGGCACGCCTAGGCGTGTCTGTCACGCCGAATCCGGCCCACGCCGACCCATCTTGCTGTGCTAAGAACATAGCGCGAGTGGCAGCTGCAGCCCTCGCGGCCAAGGCCACGGAGGCGGAGTCACACTCCGCTACAGGTGATCGGCGCCCATTGGCGCTGCAACCAAGTCATGGAGCTATCGGGCTCAGATCACGAGTAGTCTATCGTGGACCTTGAAGGAAATATACCCTAGCGGCAATAATAAAGTTGTTATTTTATATTTTCTTATTCATGATAAAGGTTTACTATTCATGCTAGAATTCTATTGATAGGAAACTTAAATACATGTGTGAATACATAAACAAATACCGTGTCCCTAGTCCTTAAATGAACGTTATCTTGGCATGTCAACAGATGTGGGCCAGTCCAAGAACGGTACTTTTTAATATCTCCGAGATCGGGTGTGGGAGAAGATCAAAGGCTGAATGGAGAAGTTACTTTCTGCAGCAGGGAAAGAGGTCTTGATCAAGTCAGTCGCTCAGGCCATATCTGTTTATTCTATGTCATGCTTTCGCTTGCCACAGGGTTTATGTGAAAGTATAACATCAATTATCCGGCAATTTTGGTGGGGTAGCAAGGAAGGAAAAAAGAAAGCCTAGTTGGGTTGCTTGGGATACTATGATCCAACCGAAGCACCTGGGTGGCCTAGGCTTCCGTGATATGGAAATCTTTAACCTAGCTCTACTCGCACGGCAAGCCTGGAGAGTCTTGACGGAAGAATCCTCATTAAGTGCTCAAATACTCGAGGCAGTTTATTTCCCACAATGCAATGTTTTGGAGGCAGAGTTGGGATCACGCCCATCGCAGATTTGGCGAGCAATTTTAGATGTGAGAGATATATTAGCACAAGGCCTAGTCCGGAGAATTGGGGATGGGGACACCACAAACATATTGAGGAATAACTGGATCCCACGGGATAGTTTCAAAAGGCCACTAGTGTCCTTGGTTCCTAACCAGCCAGAGAACGTGGTAGAGCTTCTGGACTATACTTCGGCGCATTGGAAGGAGGGGCTAATCCGAACTGTTTTTACTCCCTTCGACGTAGAAGAGATCCTAGAAATACCAATATGTACTAGGAGGTTGCCGGACTTTTGGGCATGGCATGAAGAAAGCAGAGGGGTATTTACTGTTCGGTTGGCTTATCGGGTGATCTTGAGAACGAGGACGAGTAGGGAGAGCTGGTGGCACGATAGCGAGGGCTCATCCACAAGGCAGGAGGAGAAGGTATGGAGCGCTTCGTGGCACATCCAAGTCCCTTCCAAATTACGCATGTTTCTTTGGCGTCTTGCCAGACATTCCATGCCCAGTGGGGAGGTGCTGCATCATCATCACATGGCTGACACGGACCCATGTCCGCTATGTGGAGCAAGGGATACATGGAGGCATGCTCTTCTGACTTGTGCGCTGTCAAGGAGTGTTTGGGCCCTGGCACTCGAGGATTTGGTCGACAAGCTCATAGAACACCAGGAGGAGAGTGCTAAAGATTGGCTATTTGCCTTGCATGAAAACCTGGATGGGAAAGAGTTCATCCGGGTGGTGGGGACGGCTTGGGCTATATGGGGAGCTAGAAGAAAGGCCACTCATGAGGACATTTTCAAGTCTCTGCATGCAACTGACGCATTTATATGGAGCTATATTCAAGAGTTGGAACTTATCAACAGGAGAAGCCAAAACCAAGGTGGACAGCGTCCGGTCCGATCGTCATCTTGGCAGCCACCGATACTGGGAAGTCCAAAAATCAATGCCGATGGAGCAGTATCGAGAAGGGGGAGGTATGGGACAACAGCTGGTATTTGTAGAGACCAGAATGGTGTCTTTCCGGGAGCATCGGCGATGGTTTTCAATCATATTACAGACCCCCCCTACACTTGAAGCGTTGGCTCTAAGGGAAGCACTGGCACTTGCTGATGATCTTTATATTCGGCGCGCTCATATTGCCTCGGATTGCAAGGTGGTAGTCGATGAGATGAAGCATGACAGCCGCGCTTCTTATGGTGCGGTTTTGAAGGAGGTGTTAGAAAGATCGCCCTCTTATATTTCTTGTAATATAGTTCATGAATTTAGGAGCTCAAACTTTGAAGCTCACAACCTAGCGAAACACTCTCTTACTCTTGGATTGGATCGCCATGTCTGGTTAGGCCATCCAGGAGATCTTCCCTTTGTCCCTGTAAATATTGTGACGGGTTAATAAAGTTTCGCGAGGTTGTCTAAAAAAAGGATATATAGATGTAGGTAGGTGTCCCCCGCGTCCCCCGCGTCGCCCTCCCTGGCGGCGACGGGGGAACCCAGATCCGACGGCCTTACAACCTTCCCACCTCGCCGCCACCGGAGGAACGGCCGGCGAAGCCGGCGCCGGCTCCCGGGATGGTGGCGGCGGGGCGACCCGGCTGGATCCAGCACTCCCCCCCCCCAATCTGACCGCTCCCTTTCGGTGGTGAGGGCCCGGATCTGAGGCAGCGGCCTCGCTGGTGCGGACAACGCTCCTCCGGCGGCGGGGAGTGCTCGTCGGTGAGGTAGGCCGGTTCCCCTTGGCTGCGCGGGCAGCGAGGTCCCGGTGGGCGCAGGTCATGGCGCGGGGAGGCCTCGGGCTCCCCTCGTCAGATCGGAGGCGATCCTGGTCCGCTCGTGATGCATGACCTCCGGCCGGCCTGGATCTCCGGCGTACACGCGCCTGCTGATGATGTGGCTGGTTCGGAGGTAGCGGCAGGATGCTTGGCCGAGGGAAACCCTTGGCCGCCGGTGGCGGTCACGGCGTCGATGGCGTCCCGGACGCCATTCCCTCCTTGGTGGCGGCGCCGAGGCTAAACCTCCCCTGTCTCTCCCATTCCCCTGCGCCCGGGTGAAAACCCTGGCCCCGGTGGCTAAGCGGCGGCGGCGCCACAGCGTCGTCACCTTCTTGAAGGCGCCGACTTGGGCATGGGGATGCTGGGTGTGCATGGTGAGCTTGTCTGGTTCCTGGTGGCGGCCCGCCTGATCTACTGCGTCGCAGCTCCGGGCAGTGTCTCGGGGCTGTGGTGCTTCTCTTCCGGCTGTGTCTCCGATGGGGACCTCGCCCTTCCTCACCTTGTACATGCCGTGGTGGAGCGGTACTTCATCTCACTCATTGATGGCGGCGAAGATCGGCGACATGGCGTTGTGGAGGCTCGCTGCCCGATGCGCGGAGATGAACTCGCGCAGTAGGAGGTTGCTGTCTGGCGTCATGGTGACGTCGATGGTAGAGTGGCCAGACAAGGTAGAAGTCTCAATATGATCTGAAGACGGACCTGTGGAAGATGGCGGCGACGACACACGAGTGCGTCTGACCGGATTATGCCCCAGACCCGGTATGTGGCTCGGCTGGGGCTTCCGAATATGTTTCGGTTTCCGGCTTTTGATGTTAGGCTTAGGTGAGTGGTTTGGGTAGTGGCCCAGCTAGCACCCCTTCATCATTTTGGATAGGAGTAGCGGCATGTGTTGCCAAGATGGTGGATTCAGGCTCATTGTTGTAATACTTTGTAAGGTCCTGAGAATAATCAATAAAGTGGCCGTATGCATCTCCTAGATGCAGAGGCCGGGGGTCATCCTCCTTTTCTAAAAAAAAAGATGTAGGTAGGTCAACTGATGTGTACTAGAGTGTAGCAATATGGAAAAAGGAAAAATAAAGAAAATAAAATTAAAAAAGTTCACACCTTTTAAAATAAATGTTCATGACATTTCAAAAAAATATGCAATGTAATTTTGTTTTTGTAAGTACAAAAAAAATTTTGTACGAATCAAATTTTTTTTGTTGCCCATCTTTGCACCCAATAGCAAGTTTCAACAAGATTGTGGTGTCAAATATAATGTACAAGATACACATTGAGTTGCCCAGTGTCCCTGAGAACTCGGTGGTGATCATCTCCAAGTTGTAGGAGCTAACTTTCAGCGTACGTCATTTTGTGCACCATGAAGCAGGACTGCTCATGGTGCAGCATGAGAAGATCCTGGCGTGCAGGACGAGCTAATTTGCAACGCTTGGCCTGCCCTCAAGATCCCCCTCGGCCCGGCTGCCAATGCTTATAGCTACGTCACCGTCAGCCCCTGCACTGACGTCCTCCGTGTTGCCATACAGGCACGTAGCCCTCCCTAATCTGTAACCACCTCCTTTAAGAGTTTTCTATACCGAGGCACTAGAGACACTTTGTGAATAGCTACATCATTTTGTGTGTATCGGCACATGCTTTAAAAACAATGTTGCATTTCCTTGGTTTGCTCCTACTCCCTCCGTTCGGAATTACTTGTCGCAGAAACGGATGTATCTAGACGTATTTTAGTTCTAGATACATTCATTTCCGAGACAAGTAATTCCGAACGGAGGGAGTATATCTCAGATAGAACCGCATGGTGTTTCTCTAGGAGATTCATGGGGCTTTCCATGGGAAGAACGAGAGTAAAATTTCCGGGGAGTTTAAATAGAGGAAGCATGCAAGCATAAAATGCATGACGTGCGTGCTCCTTCAGTCACATCTATTAATTGGTTCATAATATTGTCATGATTAACCGGTATGCAATCTTGTTCATGCTAAACACGCGCATTGGTGAATCAGCTACACGCTCATGCTTGAAGCATGAGAGCCATTAACTCTAGGTAATTGATCATGCTTAATGTTTTTTATGGGAGAGAAAATTTATTAAATAGGGGTAGTAGTACAAACAGATTTCATCGCCATGGCGATTTCTGGAGGTAATTCCTTAGCCATAGATCATGCTTAACTAATGTGTTATATCTACAATATATACTCACAAACACCTGAAATGTCTTCAAAAATAAAACTTTACTCACACAGATGATACTATATACAATGTTGTGACTCATGAAGCTTGGTGGCTATGCTAAAAAGGGGGACAATTCCCATTTTAGTGTGGTGAGTGCGGAGAGGTAGAGAAGAGGAGAGCACAGAGTGAGCTCGGGGGAGAGTGAGATACGGTGGGGAAGGGGCAAACCGGTCGTCCGTTATGACCTGGTCCGTCCAGTTCCGACCGAGCAGCGGCACTAACGATCGCCAGGTGCGTGCCGTTAGCTGTTAGGGCGGCCGTCCACATGGCATGCGGGCCAGTTCTATCAGAAACATGGTTAAAATGGTTGAAACGGTCATCAACTCGATTTGGTAGTTTTTAGTCACAAAATAAAAAAATAGTAGTTTTCGATCACTTTTTAAAAAGTGATAGTTCAATGGGGCGCAAACCCCTAAAGTGGTAGTTTTTTCACAAACACTCGTTTTCTCCAACAAGCTTGGCCGGGATTGTCATTGTGCATTAAGAAGTGCGTGGCACTGGTAAAATCACCACATAAAGGGGACTACCTAAACTCAAGTCGGACTCGGACTCGCGTACTATGTATGGCAAGGGAACACCCGGCGAATCTTTTGACTCCAACTCGGCTACAACATGGAACCGGGCTGACTTGGGCTATATCTCTCCACCCGTGGCCCTCTGGTAGGCACCAGATCGGAGCAGAGCGCCGCCACCAACACACAACGGCGGCCGTGCACGACTGCAGCCAGGCTAGCGATGAGACGCGCGACGGCGGCCAGATCTGAGGACGACGAGACGCGACGCACGACGGTGGCCAGCCACCGCAAATTCCCAACACCTAGCTCGATCGCGACCGTGGATCTGAGCGAACCCGGTCGATCTTTTAGCCGTACAAACCGATCGACGCGGACGCAGATGGAGAAGGAGCTAAAGCTACTCAGCAACCAGGCCAGGTTCATCTCCTGCATCATCAGCGGCGAAATCGAGTACGCCGGGAGGAAGATGAAGGAGCTGCTGCAGGAGATCATCGAAAAGGGCTTTGATCCCAACCTCACCTATATCCCAGCTGCAGATGGAGTAGAAAGCCCGGCTGAAGAAGACCCCAGCAGCTGCTATTACGAGTACCTCACCTCTATGCCAATCTGTTTCTTCAATGACGACTACCTGCAGCATCTTCTCAAGAGAATATCCGAGATCGAGGAGGCGATGCGGTCGTCTCACACGGACCACGGGAAAGCTCGGTCGGGTCCAGAGGCTGCCGGAGATGGCGGTGTGTCTGACTCTGAAGCAGAAGCAGAAGCAGCGCCCAGGAGACGGCGTAAGAGGAGTGCAGCGGAGTCGGTGCCCATGGATGACGATTACGACGACGAGGAAGCCGCCGCACTGTATGATTATCTGGCCGCAATTCTTGGGCTTGGCCCCCAACGACATGGTGGTAACGCCTACTCATCTTCATCTCCTGCAAAAAAGTTTAAGTTGATTGGTGCTAGGAGTAAATACTTTTTGCATGCATATATAGAACCTGTGACTCTGAGCACGCAGCAGAGGCGACCAACCAAGAAGCAGCGGAGGAAGAAATCGAGCATAGTTGGCGCGCTACTACCTCTCGAGGACATGAACATAGCCGCTTCGACTTCGACCGGCGCCGATGATGCTTGGACGAGAGGACGTGCAGTGCCTTATTCGCTGTCGACGCTCGGCTTCGCAAGGAGTATTTGATACTCCCTCTGTAGGTAAACTAATATAAGGCCGTTTACATCACTCATGTTCATGTTCGCACTTTTGGCTTTTTACGTGGAAGTAGTACGTGGGCTTGAGGTAACGTGGGCCTGGTAGTTAGCTTACATGCTTGATATACCGTGCTCTCCGTCATCCATCCATGCCCATGTTCTCGTGTATCCCGTCGCTCAAAAAAAAAAGTTCTCCTGGATCCCTGAAAAAACTATGCTTCCATGTATTGAGTAATTTGCTTCCTTTGCAAAACTATGTTTTGTGGGTGCATTTTATTTGGTTTACTATAATTTCAGTTGCTTCATACACAGTTTCAAAATGCTTCGTGCAATTGCTTTTAGGAAAAAAAATTCAACTTTTTTTCTAGATACTGGAAAATTTGATGCTAGTGCATAAAAGATTTGCCGCGATCAAGGAAGCACAATGTACGACATTGATCATCTTTCGGCACACCAATATTTGCTTACAGCTTCGTTTGTAATATTTGCTTCCATATAAAACTGTCTCATAGAAATAAATATTTTCCGTCAGAAACATTGTTCCATTGACTGAGAATTCATCAACCAAACAATGATTTGTTTCCATGAAATAGAAAAAAAATCACACTAGTTTCAAAAGCATCAATCTCTTGTTCCCATCAACTATAAAATTGCTTCCAACCAAAGTAGTAATAAAATTGCAAATGGAACGATCTTTTTCTTATAAACATTTTTTGCAAAAAAAAATCACGTGGAAGCAGGACATGTATGATCATGCATTGAAATAGACTAATATTTTATGAACACAAATTTATAAATTCAGTTTACAACAATAGTAAAACACTATTACAACACTATTTTCATTTCGTCGTGGTCGTCATAGCGGCGGGCGACAATCTGGTCATGACAAGGTTTGTGTTTGCCATGAGCGCTACATCTAACCGACAACTTAGAACCTGGTTGTAGTACTCAACACATAGCATCATTATTTGGAATCTGTGCAATTGAAGCATTCAGTGAGAAAGAAGGAAGCACAGAAGTTAGTGGCTAATACAAAATTCTACTATGTAAAGCAAAATGTTTATATAATGAAATCATGAACAAAAGCAACACTAGCAATGGTTGAAGCAGACACTAGTATCAGATAATGGTTGAAGAAAAATATTTGTACAGTCAAAGTAGCACACACTTACAATGGTGGAATAAAAAATATTATCACCATAGAATCATATGCAATAATCTATGAAGCATGGTTTCTAGGAAGCAATATCTTCATTTTCTGAAAATATATATAAATGACAAACTAGAGGGAAAACATGTTATGGGAACGGGGTTATGGCAGAAATTCATCACTATAGAATCATATGCATGAAAATATGGAAACTCGGCATTAGGGAACTTGGTATGAAGAATATATCGTTGTTAGTAGATTAGAAAGTGAGAATGGTACCATCATGATGATGCATCTGTTGTGTCAACAACGTAGAGACTAAATGATTATCACTTGATGGATAGAAGCAGTTCCGTAGATGAACAAAACTACATGTATACTAAGTAGAAGTACCCTAGCGAGAAGCAACAAAAATTGCATTGGGTTCATACGGCACATTTCTTGGAAACATGAAAATTTGAAAATGAAGCAATACAAAAAAATCGCTAAATGGAGTGGCACATTCCTGATAAAATTAGAGGAAGCATGAAAACATGGAAAATCCACATGAGTAATGTTGGAATAAAGCATAGGTAATTGATAATGGATGAAAACCTTAGCCTAGTAGAAGATAAGGATGCATCTTTTGTGTCACCAAATGCTATTGATGCATGGAAGCATTTTACTAGTCCACCGAGACAAAATAATTACATTATAGAAGCACCAGATAAATAGTACAATGGGTGCATTATTATTGTTAGTTGGAAGCATGAAATTTAAAAGGAAGAATCTGACACCGATGGTGGATCACATTCGTGGAAACTCTATATACAGGCTGCAATAACAGGTTGTTTTGTCAACAATTCTCAATCTTAATTCGAAGCACTAATTTTTTAACAAGGGAATAAGCATGATTGCCTACCTACAAAGAATGGCTGGTCGAATGATGTAAATAGTCAAAATACTTTTTTCGGTCATTCATAACTTGTACATAACAAAGACAATACTTGGTAGACAAATAAAATAAATACCAATGAGGCCTCAGCAAACAATGAATTACAAATAAAACTACATGTGGAAATTGTGAATAATCAAATTGTGGGCAATGGACGTAGTGCAATACCGTCGATTTGATATGGGGCGCTTTAAACAATGCCAGAAGCCACTGCAGGTTCTCCGGGCGTAGGGCCCAACTCTGGCAGCCGATTCATCCGATGGGTAACACGGCGAAGCACCAAATCGCGGATTTGGGGAGGGGGGCTCGTCCCTACCAAGATGGCACACCTGCGATGTCTCCTAGGGTCACATAGATGGAGAGGATGATGGAGTGGGGAGTAGCAGGGGAACGGAGTTGGACAGTGAGGTAGGTGTGTTGCTTGACGATGAGGTGAGACGGAGGCAACTGGTGATCATTGATGTCGAAGAGGTTGGAGAGATACGGCTGATGGCGAGGTCGGGGGAGTACGACGCAATAGGAGATGGGATACGGGTGAGTGATTAGGGAGGGAGTTATGGCGGATTGTGGGGGTGATTAGCACCTCGATTGACAGGACCCTTTTTGTGCATGAAGCAAGGACCTTGAGATTCTAATAGGACCCGACTGCAGTGGAGTATTCTAGCGTTGGCCTCAAATCATACTACAGATAAGCAAGGCTCCCTGATGTTGGATCCTCGTGTGTGTATCACAGGGAGGGTTTGAATTATGTAGAATTTTAAATGTAGGGGGAAAATTGTAAAAATGGATGCAATTCCAAGAAAACTCCCCTCGACAGTTATATCGACCAGGCTGGCCTAGGCCTATATAATGTACCAGAGGCTTAGGATAACAAGAGTCCTAATCGGATACATCGGTGAAGAGGAGTATTTGGCTTGTGTGTCAAGTCTTGTGGAATCTCCGTTGTATACATCATGGGCTGCCCGAAGAAGCCCATTAATGAACCGCCATAGGTTTCTTGGCCCAACCCACCTGGTTGAGACATGACGTGGTGAGTACCCCTAGTACAGGACTCCATTAGGGGGGCCAGGGCCCTGGCAGGCCTCCATGTTCCTGCCACTGGCGGCAGAGGTGGCACATCGCTTCTTGGAGGCGTTTTTGTGGAGCGTAGGTGGTGTAGGCGTGATACTTCGTTCTTCCTGCAGTCTATTTCGATAGCATAGTCGCGTGAATCTCGCGTGATGTGGTTATTCTGGGATCGTTGTTGTATGATGGTTAACCATCACTTTGTATCGCTCGGCCATCTACTCTGTTGTGTGATTGTTTTTTATTACGAGAAACTTTTAATCTATTCATCTTCAATCATGGAAATACAATGAACATCAGAAATAAAAAAATTAAAACCACCTAGCGACGACTACAAGCACTGAAGCGAGCCGAAGGGATGCCGCTATCATCGCCACTCCCTCACCGGAGCCGAGCATAACTTGTTGTAATAGACAGTCGGAAAGTCATCGTGCTAAGGCCCCACAGGACCAACACATCAGAAGAGCAACTGCCTCCGATGAAGATAATATTAGACGGAAGAATCCAACCTGAAGACACATGGACAGAGACGAACAAAGACCGGATCTGAGCAGATCGACACGAAATACAAACACCGACCGAATCTCGCGAGATCCACCGAAGAAACATCTTCACACACCTTCCTATGATGCTAGACGCACCACCAAAATGAGGGCTGGTGGGGAGAACCTTATTCCATACAACCTCTACCCTGGCCGTGAGCAACGGTGCAGCCAGATATTGTGTGTTTAAACTAAGTCTATCTCTATCTCCTTATCTCTAGCTAATCACGTTTATACTTCTAACAGAAGAGAGTACTAGAATCATATATCAACGAAATCAAACGGCATGTAAAGTTCCCAGGACTGAGAATTTCCTAAGAAACTAGTAGTAAAACATGCTGGAAATCAAGTGGGTCTCTATTGCTTCACGTCCACACGGTGATTTAATTTGGATGCCATCATCATCTGAATCATCGCTGACCGAAAAGCAAACATACCCAAGCTTGTGGCGGCTTTCCCGGACGCTGGTGGCATAGCCCTTGAAGTAGAAGAATCTGGCAACGGTGTAGAGGAGCCCCAGCGCGGCGGCGATGACCGGGTGCTGTAGGCCACCGAGCAGCAGCGTGGTGAAGAAGAGCGGCATCATCTCAATCGAGTTCTGGTGCCCCCTCTGCAGCGCCACAACTCAAATCCACAAGAATTTAGCCAACTCTTCTTCGAAATCAGCGGACGGAGAGGGCGGCGGGGAAGACATGGACGCAGTTGAAGGGCTTGGCATCCTTGTTCTCCGACTCGGTGGCGTACATGGTGGGGTAGAACACCTTGTACCTGGAAAAACAAGCAGCGGCGCAGGATCGTCAAGCTTCAAAAGTGGAACAAAAATGGGCGAATCAATGGAGAAAGAAATACGTACTTCTTGCGGGCGGCGCCGACCTGGAAGCTCATCCAGAAGTTGAGGAAGGCGTAGGCCACCACGGTGAGCACAACGGGCAACAAGAACGAGGCTTGTTGCGGAAATGTACGTCAATTTTACGAAAATTACAACCACCAGAGCAATATACAACGAGCAGAGCTAGAAAGTACATACACCCTCTGTCATGAAATACTAGCTTGCGAAAAAGGCAGAGCTTGTTAGCGAGAATATGCACACAAGGCTTGTGACCTGTACTCAAGGTTTGGAATAGCTTGTTACTCATGTTTGGAATAGCTTAAGAAGGGTAAAGAAAATTTTGCTGTGCCTAAGAAGATTTCAGGGCAACATCATAATAAACCAATAAGAGTGCATTATTTCGAAATTTTCCAAAATCTTCAGTCTACTACCTTCCATTCAAACTCTATAAAAAACTATGTATCATTGTCACATTTCATTGTTGGTCCCTAGGTTGACAAACGAAACCCTCTGGTACCATGATAGAAGATATGTGGAAATATTCGTTGTCGTGATTGATCTATTACAATGAGCCTCCTGGGCTGTTTATATAGTAGACAAAACTTGAAGTCTAAGAATTCTAGTAGAGGTAGGTTCAAATTAGAATCCTAATCAAACAAAAATAACCTACCCGTAATATACTCTAAAACTACTATTTCCCACCTCATATGCAGAAAAAGCTCTGTATCATTGGCACATTCCAAACCAACTAATTGAAATCCACTTTCGAGTTTCAGGCAACAATTCCAAACTTAAAGACACCTATGTATGCATGGCCCATGAAAATCATGGGAACTTTTCTTATTTGCCAAATCATATGCAAATAATCGGACTAGCATTCGAACTGAAGTTGCATGAACAAGAAGAGACGGAGGAAATGATTCTAAACCTGAATGCGTAGTAGCAAACGCATGCGAGCTTGAATTTAACTCCACTATAATGTACTCCCACCTAGTGTATTGCTTGATTAATTTTCTTACCTCATGCTATTCCTAGTGAGAAATGCAGTTGACATATTGAGAAATGCACATGGCAAGTTTTTGCAAATATCTCCTAACAATTACTCCCAAAACAATTTGCATCACCTTCAATTCCTAGAAATTTAGATGTATTCATTTTCTTTCCCAAGAGATTTCCTTATACTCCTAGACAATTACTTCCAATTTTCTACTGCTACAATTATCTATGGCTGAAGAGTGAATGGCCGCTAGACAATGGCCGCTAGTGGAAAATATGGACTGATTTGGTACCATAGCTTTAGGTTGCCACGTACTTGCCTCTTTTCCATCAATTTTTCTCTCCTAAGCTAATTTCGAAAATCCACAAAAATAGCATTAGAAGGGAACTTCATCGATCTCTCAAATCGTTGAGTTTTGAGTAGTTTTGTTCCGTGGATTTGCTTCCTAAGGACCATTGACACGTTTCTTTTTTGCAACTTTTCCCGAATTCGTCCAATATTCCACCGATTTGGGGATTTCTTGGCTTCATGCCAGAGACAGACTGGAGTCTCCGGCCTTGACCCTGAAGTATCCATCCCTAGGAAACCGGAATCTCCAGCCCAGACTGACAAAAATCTCTGCAACTTTGCAACTTTCCCTGAATTGTTCTTGGACATTTCCATTCATCTTATTGCCCGGGTATGATTGATCCAAAGCCTACAACAAGCTAGAGACATCATCTACATCAACCACTCGACGGCGCAACTCGACATCAAGCCCTTCGGCCGCAAGTCCGAGTTCATCATCAACTTAGGTATAACTTGCTTCCCCTTGATAACCCATTCTTCCTTCTGCGTACCGTATCCTATTAGGACTAGCTCATTTCATGCAGGCATTGCACTTGTATCACCGTCAGTGAGTGTTTGCATACACGTTAGCGAAGCATCAAGTAGAAGCTTGGTACTAGCAAAAGAAAGAAGAATTTAAAAAAGAAAAAGAAAGTAGTGCCAAGTATTCTCTTGTGGGAACAATAAGCTTTGAAAACCTATGTAGTGAGAGTGACGGTAAGCATCTTGTGCAGGAGGTATTTATTACCCGCACTCAAGCCCTACTGACAAGCATTAAGCATAACAAGATTGCAGCAACAATAACTCACAAATATAAGTGACTGATCATAATGTAACAACTCATCGGATACCAACAAACACAACACCGATGGTTCTATTTCATCTCTTCAACAAGTTTAGTAATAAGCATAACGGCCCTATTGTTCCGATGGAGAGAAGAACCTATAATTAGCTTTACAGGAAATTTCTAAACGAACAATTTCAACGAAATCTTTCAATTTCTCATTTTATTATGTTCAACTTTACGTATTCCTCTATCCGTAGAGTACATTGAATGTACAGAAATGGCTCTCAATCATGTAGAGTGCTACCTCTTGAGCACTGCATTGGTTTTCCCTTGAAGAGGAAAGGGTGATGCAGTAAAGTAGCGTAAGTATTTCCCTCAGTTTTTGAGAACCAAGGTATCAATCCAGTAGGAGGCCACGCACGAGTCCCTCGCACCTACATAAACAAATAAATCCTCGCAACCAACGCAATAAAGGGGTTGTCAATCCCTTCACGGTCACTTACGAGAGTGAAATCTGATAGATATGATAAGATAATATTTTTGGTATTTTTTATGATAAAGATGCAAAGTAAAGAAAGTAAAATAAAAACGGCGGAAGAAATAACTTGTTGTCGGGAGATTAAATATGATGCAAAATAGACTTGGGGGCCATAGGTTTCACTAGTGGCTTCTTTCAAGAGCATAAGTATTACGGTGGGTGAACAAATTACTGTTGAGCAATTGACAGAATTGAGCATAGTTATGAGAATATCTAGGTATGATCATGTATATAGGCATCACGTCCGAGACAAGTAGACCGACTCCTGCCTGCATCTACTATATTACTCCACACATCGACCGCTATCCAGCATGCATCTAGAGTATTAAGTTTAAAAGAACAGAGTAACGCTTTAAGTAAGATGACATGGTGTAGAGGGATAAATTCATGCAATATGATATAAACCCCATCTTGTTATCCTCGATGGCAACAATACAATACGTGCCTTGCTGCCCCTACTGTCACTGGGAAAGGACACCGCAAGATTGAACCCAAAGCTAAGCACTTCTCCCATTGCTAGAAAGATCAATCTAGTAGGCCAAACCAAACTGATATTTCAAAGAGACTTGCAAAGATAACCAATCATACATAAAAGAATTCAGAGAAGATTCAAATATTGTTAATAGATAAACTTGATCATAAACCCACAATTCATCGGTCTCAACAAACACACCGCAAAAGAAGATTACATCAAATAGATCTCCACGAGAGAGGGGGAGAACATTGTATTGAGATCCAAAAAGAGAGAAGAAGCCATCTAGCTAATAACTATGGACCCGAAGGTCTGAGGTAAACTACTCACACATCATCGGAGAGGCTATGGTGTTGGTGTAGAAGCCCTCCGTGATCGATGCCCCCTCCGACGGAGCTCCGGAAAAGGCCCCAAGATGGGATCTCACGGGTACAGAAGGTTGCGGCGGTGGAATTAGGTTTTTTGGCTCCGTATCTGGTAGTTTGGGGGTATGTAGGTATATATAGGAGGAAGAAGTACGTCGGTGGAGCAACATGGGCCCCACGAGGGTGGAGGGCACGCCCAGGGGGTAGGCGCGCCCCTACCTCGTGCCTTCCTGGTTGATTTCTTGACGTAGGGTTCAAGTCCTCTGGATCACGTTCGTTCCAAAAATCACGTTCCCGAAGGTTTCATTCTGTTTGGACTCCGTTTGATATTCTTTTTCTGCGAAACTCTAAAATAGGCAAAAAAACAACAATTCTGGGCTCGGCCTCCGGTTAATAGGTTAGTCCCAAAAATAATATAAAAGTGTATAATAAAGCCCAATAATGTCCAAAACAGAATATAATATAGCATGGAACAATCAAAAATTATAGATACGTTGGAGACGTATCAAGCATCCCCAAGCTTAATTCCTGCTCGTCCTCGAGTAGGTAAATGATAAAGACAGAATTATTGATGTGGAATGCTACTTGGCATAATTTCAATGTAATTCTTTTAATTGCGGTATGAATATTCAGATCTGAAAGATTCAAGACAAAAGTTTAATATTGACATAAAAATAATAATACTTCAAGCATACTAATTAATCAATTATGTCTTCTCAAAATAACATGGCCAAAGAAAGTTATCACCACACAAAGTATTTAAATCATGCACAACCCCGATGAAAAGCCAAGCAATTGTTTCATATTTTTGATGTTCTCAAACTTTTTCAATCTTCACGCAATACATGAGCGTGGCCATGGACATAGCACTATATGTGGAATAGAATGGTGGTTGTGGAGAAGACAAAAAAAAGATAGTCTCACATCAACTAGGCGTATCAACGGGCTATGGAGATGCCCATTAATAGATATCAATGTGAGTGAGTAGGGATTGCCATGCAACAGATGCACTAGAGCTATAAGTATATGAAAGCGCAACAAAAGAAACTAAGTGGGTGTGCATCCAACTCGCTTGCTCATGAAGACCTAGGGCATTTTGAGGAAGCCCATCATTGGAATATACAAGCCAATTTCTATAATGAAAAATTCCCACTAGTATATGAAAGTGACAACATAGGAGACTCTCTATCATGAAGATCGTGGTGCTACTTTGAAGCACAAGTGTGGTAAAAGGATAGTAACATTGTCCCTTCTCTCTTTTTCTCTCATATTTTTTTATTTTTTTTTATTTTTTTTATTTGGGCCTTCTCTTTTTTTATGGCCTCTTTTTTTTAGTCCGGAGTCTCATCCCGACTTGTGGGAGAATCATAGTCTCCATCATCCTTTCCTCACTTGGGACAATGCTCTAAAAATGATGATCATCACACTTTTATTTACTTACAACTCAACAATTACAACTCAATACTTAGAACAAAATATGACTCTATGTGAATGCCTCCGGCGGTGTACCGGGATATGCAATGAATCAAGAGTGACATGTATGAAAGAATTATGAACGGTGGCTTTGCCACAAATACAATGTCAACTACATGATCATGCAAAGCAATATGGCAATGATGGAGCGTGTCATAGTAAACGGAACGGTGGTAAGTTGCATGGCAATATATCTCGAAATGGCTATGAAAATGCCATGATAGGTAGGTATGGTGGCTGTTTTGAGGAAGGTATATGGTGGATGTATGATACCAGCGAAAAGTGCGCGGTATTAGAGAGGCTAGCAATGGTGGAAGGAAGAAAAGTGTGTATAATCCACGGACTCAACATTAGTCATAAAGAACTCATATATTTATTGCAAAAATCTACAAGTTATCAAAGCAAAGTATTATGCGCATGCTCCTAGGGGGATAGATTGGTAGGAAAAGACCATCGCTCGTCCCCGACCGCCACTCATAAGGAAGACAATCAATAAATAAATCATGCTCCGACTTCATCACATAACGGTTCACCATACGTGCATGCTACGGGAATCAAAAACTTTAACACAAGTATTTCTCAAATTCAAAACTACTCAACTAGCATGACTCTAATATCACCATCTTCATATCTCAAAACAATTATCAAGCATCAAACTTCTCATAGTATTCAACACACTCATAAGAAAAAAAAATACTAGTCTTAAATGCCTATCACAATTAAAGCAAATTACCATGCTGTTTTGTAGGACTCTCAAAATAATCTAAGTGAAGCATGAGAGAACAATAGTTTCTATAAAACAAATCCACCACCGTGCTCTAAAAGATATAAGTGAAGCACTATAGCAAAAACCATATAACTCAAAAGATATAAGTGAAGCACATAGAATATTCTAATAATTTCCGAATCATGTGTGTATCTCTCCAAAGGTGTGTACAGCAAGGATGATTGTGGAAAATTAAAAAGCAAAGACTCAAATAATACAAGACGCTCCAAGCAAAACACGTATCATGTGGTGAATAAAAATATAGCTCCAAGTAAAGTTACCGATGGAAGTAGACGAAAAGAAGGGATGCCTTCCGGGGCATCCCCAAGCTTTGGCTTTTAGGTGTCCTTAGATTATCTTGGGGTGCCATGAGCATCCCCAAGATTAGGCTCTTGCCACTCCTTGTTCTATAATCCATCAAATTTTTTACCCAAAACTTGAAAACTTCACAACACAAAACTCAGCAGAAAATCTCGTGAGCTCCGTTAGCGAAAGAAAACAAAACACCACTTCAAGGTACTGTAATGAACTCATTCTTTATTTATATTGGTGTTAAACCTAATATATTCCAACTTCTCTATGGTTTATAAACTATTTTACTAGCCATAGATTCTTCAAAATAAGTAAACAACACACGAAAAACAGAATCTGTCAAAAACAGAACAGTCTGTAGTAATCAGTAACTAATGCAAACTTCTGGAACTCCACAAATTCATACAAAATAGGACGACCTAGACAATTTGTTTATTGACCAGAAGAAATTGGAATAAATATTTTATCACGTTCTGGTGATTTTTAACAATTACTTTTGTGAACAGAAAGTTTCTGGAATTTTCAGCAAGATCAAATAACTATTATCCAAGAAGATCTTATAGGTTAAAATTGGCACAAACACTAATAAAAACATAAAAACACATCTAACCAGAGGCCGGATCAAATATTTATTCCTAAACATAAGCAAAAAGCAAAAAAATAAAATTGGGTTACCTCCCAACAAGCGCTATCGTTTAACACCCCTAGCTAGGCATTGAGATTTCAATGATGCTCACATGAAAGACAAGAATTGAAGCACAAAGAGAGCATCATAGAACATGTGACAAACACACTTAAGTCTAACATACTTCCTATGCATAGGAATTTTATAAGCAAACAAATTATCAAGGCAAGCAAAACTACCATATGCAAGGAAGAAGAAAGAAACAATAGAAATCTCAACATAACGAGAGGTAATTTTGTAACATGAAAATTTCTACAACCATATTTTCCTCTCTCATAATAATTACATGTAGGATCATAATCAAATTCAACAATATAGCTATCATATAAAATATTTTCAACACCATCCACATGCATGCAAAGTTGACACTCTTCCGAAATAGTGGGAATATCATTAACTAAAGTCATGACCTCTCCAAACCCACTTTCATTAAAAAATTCATAAGATTGAACATTCTCCAAATATGTGGGATCTAAAGTTGACACTCTTCCAAACCCACTTTCAATAATATTGCAAACACTATTATCAATGTCATATTCATCATGGGGCTTAAATAAAATCTCAAGATCAAAAGAAGAATCACCCCAATCATGATCATTGTAACAAATAGGAGCCATAGCAACACTAGCATCCCCAAGCTTAGGGTTTTGCATATTATTAGCACAATTTACATCAATAGAATTTATAATAAAATCATTGAAATCATGCTTTTTATTCAAAGATCTATCGTGAATCGCTTCATAAAGTACTTCATCACAATTTTCAGATTCACGAATTTCAAGCAAAACCTTATAAAGATAATCTAGTGCACTCAACTCACTAGCAATAGGTTCATAATAATTGGATCTCTTAAAGAGATTAGCAAGAGGATGAGGATCCATAAAATAGACTTTTAGCAAGCGAAGATGCAAGCAAATAGAAGGCACATGGTAACACAAGATCGGGCGGAAGGAGGGTGAATAAAACGGTAAAGGTGAAGTGGGAGAGAGGAAAACGAGAGGCAAATGGCAAATAATGTAATGCGGGAGATCAGGGTTTGTGATGGGTACTTGGTATTGTGACTTTTGCATAGACTCCCCAGCAACGGCTCCAGAAATCCTTCTTGCTACCTCTTGAGCACTGCGTTGGTTTTCCCTTGAAGAGGAAAGGGTGATGCAGTAAAGTAGCGTAAGTATTTCCCTTAGTTTTTGAGAACCAAGGTATCAATCCAGTAGAAGGCCACGCATGAGTCCCTCGCACCTACACAAACAAGTAAATCCTCGCAACCAACGCAATGAATGGGTTGTTAATCCCTTCACGATCACTTACGAGAGTGAGATCTGATAGATATGATAAGATAATATTTTTGGTATTTTTTATGATAAAGATGCAAAGTAAAGAAAGTAAAATAAAAAACGGCGCAAGAAATAACTTGTTGTCGGGAGATTAAATATGATGGAAAATAGACCCGAGGGCCATAGGTGGCTTCTCTCGAGAGCATAAGTATTACGGTGGGTGAACAAATTACTGTTGAGCAATTGACAGAATTGAGCATAGTTATGAGAATATCTAGGTATGATCATGTATATAGGCATCATGTCCGAGACAAGTAGACCGACTCCTACCTGCATCTACTACTATTACTCCACACATCGACCGCTATCCAGCATGCATCTAGAGTATTAAGTTTAAAAGAGACTTGCAAAGATAACCAATCATACATAAAAGAATTCAGAGAAGATTCAAATATTGTTCATAGATAAACTTTATCATAAACCCACAATTCATCGGTCTCAACAAACACACCGCTAAAGAAGATTACATCGAATAGATCTCCACGAGAGAGGGGGGAACATTGTATTGAGATCCAAAAAGGGAGAAGAAGCCATCTAACTAATAACTATGGACCCGAAGGTCTTAGGTAAACTACTCACACATCATCGGAGAGGCTATGGTGTTGATGTAGAAGCCCTCCGTGATCGATGCCCCCTCCGGCGGAGCTCCGGAAAAGGCCCCAAGATGGGATCTCATGGGTACAGAAGGTTGCGGCGGTGGAATTAGGTTTTTGGCTCCGTATCTGGTAGTTTGGGGTACGTAGGTATATATAGGAGGAAGAAGTACGTCGGTGGAGCAATATGGGCCCCACGAGGGTGGAGGGAGCGCCCAGGGGGGTAGGCGCGCCCCCCTACCTCGTGCCTTCCTGGTTGATTTCTTGACGTAGGGTTCAAGTCCTCTGGATCACGTTCGTTCCAAAAATCACGTTCCCGAAGGTTTCATTTCGTTTTGACTCTATTTGATATTCTTTTTCTGCGGAACTCTGAAATAGGCAAAAAACAGCAATTCTGCGCTGGGCCTTCGGTTAATAGGTTAGTCTCAAAAATAACATAAAAGTGTATAATAAAGCCTAATAATGTCCAAAGCAGAATATAATATAGCATGGAACAATCAAAAATTATAGATGCGTTGGAGATGTATCATAGAGCAGCTCATGAGAACATTGTATTGAACATCAAGCGACAGAGAGTACCAACTAGCTACCGCTATGAACCCGTAGTCCATGGGGAAACTACTCAAGAACCATCGTGGAGGCAGCACGATCGATGGAGATGGCTCCAGGAGTTGATCCCCGTCCTGATAGGGTGCCAGAACAGAGCCTTCTGACACCCGAAACTAGGTTTTAATGGCGGCGGAGTTCTGTCCTGTTTCTGGGAAAATCCTTCGGTCCCCGTCAAAATTAGGTCATGGAGCTTTAGATAGGCGTAGAGGCGACCCGAGGCAGTGGACCAATCAAGGAGGCAGGTGGAGGGCACGCCTGGGGGTAGGCCCGCGTCCCCTGGTCGCTCCCTATGGGCCTCCCCTCCGGCTCTCCTTTGGACCCCGTCTTCATGTTAGTGAAAACTGGCTCCTGTCAATTTCCAGGTCATTTCACGGACCTCTGCGGAACAATTTTTCTAAAACCAAAACATGCACAAAACAGGAACTGACGCTGGGCATCTTGTTAATAGGCTAGTCTCTGGAAAATACCCTAAAATGATACAAAAATTTAGTAGAAACATATAACAATGGTATCAAACAAGAATGAAAGGATAAAAAAGTTATACATACGTTTGAGACGTATCAAGGCCCAATGCCAAAACGTCTCCCAGGGGATGAGACAAGTTTAGGACGGGGTCTACTCGAAACCGCGACCATGACAGAGAAAAGAGGGAACACCGCAAAAATGACGTGGCACCATGCAGGAAGCACGCCTATGGTTGGCTAGCCTTAAAGAAAAAATGACCCATAACTGGAACGACATGAGAAGGGCATTCAGTCAGCAGCGTTGAAAGTGCTGACTCAGAATGCCCTTGCTAGGACTTGTATTTAGGAACGGTGGGAGTAGAATTATAGCACATATTATATAAAACATCTATTAACATTAATGAAATAGAATAATGACTTATTATTATTACATCTCGGGTATATTTCCAACGCCTTGTATACAAAAACGGAAGGAGTAACTAACAAGGAGTCTATTGCTAAATTCTGTTCGACAATGCAATCTGCTAATTCAAAGTAAAATGCCACATGTATGAATTTCGAGATCGAGTACAACTCTGTGTTCACACATGGAGAGTGTTGTGACGTATACAAAAAAATGGTTTACTTGAATGAAGCTTTCTTTGAATGTGATAGCGTATATTCACCATCAAATTCAAAGCAGGCCGATAGCAACTTACAATTATATTGTCAAGATCACAATGAACACAAGCTAGCTAGTACATCTAACAAATCAAGAGTGGAATAATTGAGGAGCTAATTTATTCCTGGGACGGCACAGTCAGGTCAGCGAACCAGGAGGAGGCTATTTTGTTAAGTGCATTACTCAGCAAGTTCTTCGACCGGCGGAGCAGCCTGGCGTACCGCTAATTAAGTGCATTATCACTTAACTAGTGAGATGAATGTCCCGCGTGTCGAATTGTTTAGTTGGATAATAGTGTCGTCCATATCTCTAGGAATCGCTTGCGGGAGGCCTAAGTGATCTTATACTATACGATTGGACACGCATCATTTAGTACTTTCAATCAGGCATGAACCAAAGCAAGCAACCAACAATTAGGGATCAAGGGAGCAAAAAATGTTAGCTGTTTTCACATTAGCCTGATGCATGTGCAGCGTTCACACGCACATGATCACGCAAATGCTGGAAGACTTGTATCTTGTTTGACAATTAATCTGCTGACCACGTCGTCCTCAGCTTGCTCTGAGTTATCTGATTGCACCACGGTTGCAATGACCACGCAAATGCTGGAAGACCCGTATTTTGTTTGACAATTAATCTGCTGACTACGCCATCCTCAGCTCGCTCTGAGTTATCCGATTGCACCACGGTTGCAATGACCACACAAATGCTGGAAGACTAGTATTTTGTTTGACAATTAATCTGCTGACCACGCCATCCTCAGCTTGCTCTGATCATCCCGCTCTTTCGCTTGGCACATACATACAGCTATAAATAGACCTCACATTTGTGCTCACCTTCATCACACCATCCTTTGTACTACTACGGTACTTCCAGCGCCATCGTACACACACTGGCCAGAATGAAGATTTTGTTCGCCCTATTTCTCCTCGCTCTCACTGCAAGCAGTGCCTATGCACAGTGCAAATTCGTTATATTGGTCACGACAGGAAATAGAGATGATGCGGGCACCGACGCCCGTGTATCTCTGTCAGTGAGCACCGCAAATGGCCAGAAGCTGGTTATCGAGAGCCTGAAACCTTGGGGCCAGAAGGGCCACAACAACTTCGAGAAAGGCCACACCGACAAATTTGAGGGCAGCGGTAAGTGCTTACCGTCCAAACCTTGCAGGATGTTGCTCGAGTCTAATGGCAAAGGTAACAAACCCGGTTGGTTTGTGGACAAAGTCGCATTCACCCAAATCGAAACAAAAAATTTATCCCAGAAGGAGAAGACATTCAACGTGAATAGGTGGCTTGCACGCGATGAGCCACCGGGTACACTCTTTGTGGTTGTGGATGACTGTGCCAAGTGACCACCTATGTCCATGGTAGTTATGAATACATCATCCTACATGCGTGAACGGTACCCTGGCCGTGATGTTTGTAGAATTAAATAAAGTATGTATTATCCCATGTATGTTATTATGCTTAAACTATGTATTGTACTTTAATAAAACAACGTCACTGTTGTTCGTTCATCTTTGGTTTCCACTGTTGGTGTCATTGGGTTTCATCTTTAACTAGGTACCTTCCTCGATCGTGGGTTGCTTCGAGACTTTAGAACTATTCTCTGCGAAGCTACTTTAAGGAAACAACGACAATGAGCAAATAGTGCGAAAAACCCGACCATGTCTAGGCTATAGATAGAGAAAGTTATTAGAGATAATTTTCTCTTAATCAGTTTGGATGCAGCTATTAGAGACAACATTCTCTTAGATCGGTGTATATGCAGCTATTAGACTACATATATATAACTGTTCCACATAAGTCCCAAATGTGTTCATTCGGACATGGAATTTCGATCATATAAATGATTAACACAAGAAACTACAGAGGGCTCAGAATCCGCGCACACGCTCTCCACAAACCTTGCGCATAAGCTCGTGTCGCTTCCAAAGTGACCACGGACAGGCTTCAACATCTTATTAATCGCAAGCGCAAGCTTCACGTCACCAGGATCTAGCTTACCCCGCTTATACTCCCCCACAAACCTCCCCACACTTCTGAACGTTCTAGCACCAACGTCCTTCTCCTTGACCACCTCAAAATCCCCAAACCATGGGAACACCACGCATCTCACATACTCCAAGCACGGGTTGCTCTTTGCTGCTCTCGGCGGCCCCCATGATCCTCTTCTCCTAGACGTCTGGCTGCTCCAGAAGGTCCGGAAGCTTGTTTCGGTTGCATGGTTCGTCGCCATCGGTTGGAGGCACAGAGATCGCCACCAGCAGACGGGGGTGGACGCGCGGCGGTTGGGCGATGGCCGTGTGTGGCGAGGAGGGCGGTACCCGTCGTCCTCAACAGGGGCGGTTCCGGCTTAGATCTTTAGCAGCGCGGCTCGTAGACCTCAGCAGAGGTGGCGGCATCCGCACCCATGGGTTCGCCAGCGTCGAGCGGCGTTGGAGATAGAAAGGTGCGGCGAGACGGGGGGCGTCGTGGCGTGGGACGGCAAGGATGGAAGTGAGGAGGGAATGTTCCCCTGTGACCCCGTCGCCCTCAGGGATTGCCCCATCCTCACCTGCGACGGCTCCCAGGGTGACGGAGTGGGGAGCAGCGGGAGGTTGGCAGGTGAAGAACGCCAGGGAAGACAGAGGTTGGAGCTCCTAACGGGAGTTTGAATCTAACTCCACTATAATGTACTCCCACCCAGTTGCTTGGTTAATTTTCTTGCCTCAAGCTATTCCTAGTGAGAAATGCACTTGACATATTGAGAAATGCACATGGCAAGTTTTTGCAAATATCTACTGAAAATTACTCCCAAATAAATTTGCATCACGTTCAATTCCTAGAAATTTAGATGTACTCATTTTCTTTCCCAGGAGATTTCCTGGGCCGCCACAAACCCTAACCCATCTCCCTACCCGGTGGCCGCCTCTCCTTCCCTCCTGCCGCTGCCAAAACCCTACCTTCCTCTCCACGCAATCGCCATGGGCTCCCCAGCATCTTCGTTCTCCGATAACTCCAACTCGCAGTAGGGGTACTGATGTCGGTGTTTCCCCAAGGAATAAAGGAGGATGCAGCACAGCAACGGTAAGGTATTTCCCTCAGTGATGAGACTAAGATTATCGAACCAGTAGGACCACCACGCAACACTACATAAACGGTACCTGCACACAAATAACAACCACTCGCAACCCGGCGTGTTAAAGGGGTTGTCAATCCCTTTCGGGTAGCGATGCCAAAAGGTCACGTAAGGATAGGATAAAATTGTAATAGATTGATAGATGCAAATAAAAGCAAATAAAACGTAGCAAGGTATTTTTTGGGTTTTTGATAATATAGATCTCAAAATAAAAGAAGCAAATAAAAGAAAAGGCAAATGGCAATATAGATCTGAAAGTATATGATAGGAAATAGACCCGAGGGCCGTAGATTTCACTAGTGGCTTCTCTCGAGAAAATAGCATGCGGCGGGTAGACAAATTACTGTTGGGCAATTGATAGAAAAGAAAATAATTATGCCGATATTCAAGACAATGATCATGTATATAGGCATCACGTCCAAGATTAGTAGACCGACTCTTGCCTGCGTCTACTACTATTACTCCACACATCGCTCTCTATCCAGCATGCATCTAGTGTATTAAGTTCATGGAAAAACGGAGTAATACAATAAGAACGATGACATGATGTAGACAAGATCTATTCATGTAGGAATAGACTCCATCTGTTTATCCTTAATAGCAACTATACATGCGTGCCTTGCTGCCCCTTCTGTCACTGGGAAAGGATACCGCAAGATCGAACCCATTACAAAGCACCTCTTCACATTTCAAGATAAATAGATCATGTTGGCCAAACAAAACCCAAATATCGAAGAATAAATACGAGGCTATAATAATCAAGATTGGATATAAAATCAAGGCAAATCTGATCATAAAACTCACAATTCATCGGATCCCAACAAACACACTGCAAAAAGTCATTACATCAAATAGATCTTCAAGAGACCGTTGTATTGAGATAAAAAGAGAGAAGAAGCCATCTAGCTACTGCCTACGGACCCGTAGGTTTGTGGTAAACTACTCACGCATCATCGAACAGGCACCAATAAGGATGATGAACCCCTCCGTGATCGTGTTCCCCTCCAGCAGAGTGCCGGAAAAGGGCTATAGATTGGATCTCGTGGTTCTGGAACTTGCGGTGGCTGGAACGAAATTTCGTCGACTCCCCTAGGGTTTCTGGAGGTAGGAGGTATTTATAGAGCGAAGAGGCAGTGCAGGAGGCCACTGAGGTGGGCACAGCCCACCCCCAGGCGCGCCCTGGTGGGTTGTGCCCCCTCGGGGCACCCCCCCCCCCCAGGTGCTTCTCTGGCCCATCTGATGTCTTCTGGTCCAAAAAAATGCACAAAAAGTTTCACTGCATTTGGACTCCATTTGATATTGATTTTCTGCGATATAAAAAACAAGCAGAAAACAACAACTCGCACTTGGCACTATGTCAATAGGTTAGTCCCCAAAAATGATATAAAATGATTGTAAAACATCCAAGAATGATAATATAACAGCATGGAACAATAAAAAATTATAGATACGTTGGAGACGTATCAGGTACCAGGGGGCGGTCGCCAACACCAGCCCTCCCAGCCTTGGACCTACCACACTAATCCGTGGACCGGCATCGTCCATGCCTACTCCATGCCGGTGCGGTGGCAGACTGCTCCCGGTCTCCTTGACCCCCGATCGGCCAACCATTGGGCTTATTCGACGGTCCAGTAGCCGCCGCCGCATGCAGGGTTCTTCCCGCCACCCGCCCCAACCGGTGGCTACCCCATGCTGCCCGCTTCCGCATTACTTTCTTGGCATCGAGGTCATCCGGCGCGTCGATGGGTTCTTTCTGCATCAGCAGAAGTACGCCCATGAGCTACTTGAGTGGCCTCTCATGCTTAACTGCAAATCTTAGACACGAAGGCCAAGGTGTCTGCTTTGGAGGGATCTCATGTGCCTGGCACTGCGTTCTATCGCTTCATCGTCTGCGCCTTGCAGTACTTGATGCTCACACGACCGGACTTGCAGTGTGTTGTCCAGCAGGTGCGCCTCCACATGCACTCTCCACGCAACTCCCATTGGACTCTGGTGAAGCGTATTCTTCAGTATATACGCGACACTAGGACTATGGGACTCACATTGACGGCTTCCTCCTCCACCGACATCGTTGCCTATTCAGATGCAGACTGGGCTGACTGCCCCAACACTCGTCGCTCTACATTTGGATACTATGTCTACCTCGGGCCCTAGCTGATTTCATGGTCGTCCAAGTGACAACCACAGTATCTTGTTCGGCTGATGAGGCGGAGTACCAAGCAGTGGCTAACGCCTTTGCCGAGTGCTCTTGGCTCCGTCAGTTGCTTCACGAGTAGCTTTGTGAGGTTCACAAGGCCATGATTGTCTACTATGACAACGTCTCTGCCGTCTACCTCTTCGCCAACCCCGTTCATCATCTACAAACAAAGCACATTGAGCTCTACATTAACAGGTGGCGCTTGGGCGGATTCAAGTTTTGCATGTGTCTACCGCTCAGCAGTTCGTCGATATTATGACGAAGGGCCTACCGACATCAATATGTATAGGACTAGGGCACTGTATTTTATTATGACGTAGCTCCTCTCTCCTGGAGAAGTGTATACATGTATAGGACTAGGGCACTGTATTTATTATGACGAACACACATGTACAATGATGTAGCATTCATTTCGGTTTACTGTAATATCTCAAATAGAACCGTGGAGTTTTTCTCCTGGAGAAGTGGAGATTGGTTTACCGTGGCAAGAACCCAGAGGAAAATACCTGGTGAGGTTATATAGAGGGAGCATGCAAGCGTAAAAGGACTGATATGCAAGCTCCTTCACTATCCTATCTATAGCCGGGTGCCCCAAACCCTCCTCATACGTGACCCTCCTCATACGTCCGAGTAGCCCGTCCGGTCATTGACTGGTCATGAAAATCTAACCCAGACGGACGCCTCAAACGGACCTCAAATGTCCGGGCTGACCGGTACCCCTCATATCCAGCCCAAATATAAGGCGGATATAGGGGCGCCTGGGCACGCCCGTCACGTCGGACTGACAGCAGGGTCCCATGCGGAGACGCAGGGAAACCCGGCGGTCTAAAGCTCGTCTCCTCCATGGGACCGATGCCGCCACGTGGCGTTGTTCCGGTGGGCCGTGTAGTGCCTAGCCCGGCTATTTAAGTCGACCGGTTGCACCGAAACTCTACCTTCCATATTTTCCTTTGCCTGTCCGCAGTCGCCGCCACTTTCCACTCCCCCCGTCCGCCTAGTAGCCATGCCCCCACGCTGCCGGGTGAGGAGCGAGCCATTTCTAACATCGGAGCGCTGGCTCGAGCTCCTTGAGCGGATCCGGGCAAGGCGCGAAGCCCGGATCGTTGTGGGGCTACCTCCGGATGAAGTGGATCCGGAGAAGGAGTTGGAAGAGGAGGAGGAGGAGGTGGTGGAGGACGAGGATGAGGACGAGGAGGAGGAGGTGGTGGAGGACGAGGATGAGGACGAGGAGGAGGAGGTGGAGAACGAGGATGAGGACGAAGAGGTGGAGGTGGAGGACGAGGATGAGGACGAGGAGGAGAAGGTGGTGGAGGAGGAGGATGTGAGGGATGCTGGCGAATCGGATCTGCAGAACGAGCAGCATGCCGTCCTTGACTCTCTTCGGTCGGAATCGGCTGAGGAGGTCAGACGTCGTCGCCGGTAAGAGATTGAGGCGTAACAGGCCGCGAAGGAGGCGGAGAGCCGGATATGCTCGCCTACATGGATGAGCAAGAGGAGGAGGAGCTGGAGCCCTCCTACCCGCCCGTCCAGCCGGCGCCCGGCACTGTTGTCGTGGACATCTCCGATGACGAAGATTAGTTAGGGTACTACATAGTATGTAGTACGTAGGATTTCTTTTGTATAATTTCTATGGATCTAGGGGTTGAAATATGAGAGACTCAGATGCAGAGTGGCTAATTTAATGCGTGATCGGTCACTGTCTACGGACCCAGTTGCATCAGCGGCGTTTGAGGGGCCGGATTTGTAAAGTCTGGTTGTAGATGCTCTAAGAAACTACTTGTATTCTGATTGCAAGGTTGCTTGAGACCTTCTACAATTTGATAAACTTTACGTCATCCGGGTGAAGAAAATTGATGTTGTTCTGCAATCATCTACGCTTGGAGGCCTAACAAAATTACACGAATAGAAGCGCGCATTAGACATCAGTTGCCATTACGATGTTCTCCCATGTTTTTTGGATAATTAACTAGGTAGCTCTACATCTTCTTAATTAATGAATTCTAAAGCATTTTTGTCTTCGTCTCAAAATAATTATAATATGCAGGCTGCACACCGAGCTGCCTGGTGTCTAGAGAATTCGATGTCCAAGTCGTAGAACCTAACTTTAAGCAGACGTCGTTTTGGACACGTGACATGACTATTCATGGAGCTGTAGGAGGCCCTACTGGCGTCCGGGTCGAGCTTTACCGTGTTGGCCCTTCCCTTAGGTCCGCCCTCAGCCTGATTTCCATGGCCATCGGCTCCATCACAGTCGTCTCCCGTGGCGACGTCCCCGGCGTCGTCATCATAAACAGACATAGTCCTCGCTAATCCAGAAATAAGAACCGGATGGATGCCGGAGCCTCCTCAGCGATTTGAGCTTCTCGGCCGTCGGATCTCTCCCTTGATGCGTTTCTGGCCGTCTGATCCCCCTCCCGAACGCCCTCGACCGTTGGATCAAAACCGAGACCGCTGCGATGCCCGGTCATGCCACCGCCTGTAAAATTGGGTGGCCGCTGAGGGCATTTTCGTCATTTCGCATAGAGGTGTCTAAAAGGTGAAGGCTCGCGTGGGGATGACCTAGCCATCGCTCCTCTCCCACTCATGCTAGCCCCTCTCCTCTCCCCGCCCCCCGCCCCGCATCTCTCCCCCTGGTCCAAACCCTAGGCCCGCGCCCGCCGCCGCCCGCCGCTTGCCCAGGCCATCCTCCCGCTGTGAAAGAAGCGGTCAGAGAGGGAGGGCGTTGCCGGGTGTGCGCGTGCCCCTCCGCGGATTCGCGTCGCGGTTGCCGGAGGCGTGGGCGCCGCGGGTCAACCACGCCGGGGAGGATGGGGGCGCCACAAGCCTCGTCGGAGGTCGCCTCTCCATCCGCTACGGCTCCGGCGCCCGTCCTCCTCACCGGCGGTCGCCTCTCCATCCACCACGGCCCCGGCGCTCGTCCTCCTCACCATTATCACCCAGCGATCCTCCCCGCCCTGGCGCGTCCTCTGACCTCAACGGTGGCTCCTAAACCCGCAGGTCTCTCTCTCTCTCTCTCTCTCCACTGCTGATCCCCTTTTTTGCAGCTCAGTATGCTAGGGAACGGATTCACAGTCACAATGGAGTACTGGGTGCGACATCTAGCGCAGGTTGGTATTCTACCCCTCTGAGATGTAATCTTGTGTGCTGCAGTCTACCTTGAGGAGAGGGATTAGCAATTTTTGTTTTCTTCTTGTGGAGGAGATTCTCAGATTTAGATAGGTTCCAAAGAAGAGGTTTTTATTTGTCTTTCTTGATTTGTTTGCACCTTGCTGCCAAGGAAGGCATTGGATCTAGCTAAATATTTACAGAGCACATGTTTGTTGCCTTGCTTGGCTTGTTGGCCGTATTCTGCTCTATGTCCGTGTATGAGTAGAGGTGCTAGCTAAGATACATATGTATGCATATATGTGTGTGTTTTCTTTGCTTCGGTTGAAGATGTACTGATTTTGCCCCAAAAAAAGCCATGGATATTGCAATTTGCTTGATTCCCACTTGTGTTATTGCTAAGCATGGTTTCTTTTTTTCAGGAGCCTATGTGATGTGTACCTATGTTGGTGCCTTGCCTTTACAAAGATCCATTATGCTTTCCTCTCGATAAGCAAGACAAGCTTTTACTTGTACCCTGGAACATGGAGCGGCTCGACGCGCTGGCCACGTGCGCCGAGGAGGTTTGCTACATGATTCAATGTGTCAAACCCAGAAGATGCCTTATAAATGTGGTGTACTACTAAAATATGTTCCTTTTCCATCACTCAATATGAAAATACTTCATAACCAGATGTCGGCGACACGCCCCACCGGATGATGCCATACCTGGTGCAGGGCATGTGCACAACGCTCGAGGACAGCACTTACTGCCTCTGTGACGCTGTTGGTGCCGGGAAGGATGAGAGGCTCGAGGCAGACCTGAAACTAATTTGGTTGGTGGGTGTTTTAGTTTGCTAGATGGATGCGCTTCAGTTATAGGAGAGCATGTCTTATATGTTTTATGTCAATGCTTGGTTTCATGTCAAATAGCAATTTACAGAGTTCCATTCCACAATATCTTGCCCTACTGTTGCTATAAATACACCTATAAATCCTCTGTGATTACCCAGCATCATGGTTTAAATTACATTAATCGGGACTACCATGCTTCTGAGCTCTGGTTAACCTTGAGCTATTTCTGCCGTTTATATGTTGTGGTTTAATAGCTAGGTTTCTTCCGTGAGCGCTGCTGTGGTTTATATGCTGTGAGGTGAATCCCCGTTCTACCCCGCCCAGATCACATAATTACCCACCAATGCCATCTGTAAAAATATCAAACGGCCCACATCAATTCACAAAATATCCAACGGCAGAAATAGCTCAAGGTTAACCAGAGCTCAGAATCAAGATTAAGGTGTGCGCTCATATAACCTATGCGGTGTCATGGTTGTTAAATCCTACTCCCCATGGCTCGCTATTGCATTTGGAAGTTGGAACTGTATCTTAGATTGATTTGCTATGATGGGATATAAATAGCAGCCTTACTGATGTGTCACTTTACTTGGCTGCTTGCTGCTAAAACTTCTATATTTCTATTTCAGAATTTAGTTGAGCACAAAGCAAAAAGGGTGATGTTTGCCCATAGATGCCTGATGATGATCATTTCCTGGTGAGTTTGTGTTGCCCATAGAGAACTTGAAATAGTCATGGCTGGACCTGTGAATGCAACAATAACAGGCATGCATTCGTTATGCTCTTGGTAGATATTTTCTAATTATGCTTGTGCCTGTCAATTTGTATTAATGTTTATTTTGTATTGCTCTGCCTATATTTTTTTTGTTAAATGCCGTGTCTGTCGATATTGTTTCATTTGCACACAACTAGCTGTCATCGGGTACAACACTAATGTCGCTATTTAGATTCTAAACTATGCCCTTCCTTTATTATTAACATACCCTTCTGAACTTTCTTGCAGTTGTTGCTAACGGTTCTTGAGTCGTCTTGCATGATTTTGCTTTTCTGATGCACATGTGCTATTTTTTCCTCTATTGAGATGTTGAATGTTTTTTCCTTTACTATACATCTGTATCTACTTATTGGCTGGATGTTTTCTTACCCATTTTGTTTTCTTCTTTGAGAAGGCTATACGTGCTCTTGGAATTATCCAAGCTATGAAAAAGTGTTATATTATTTCATCTCTCTGCCGCCTCTCAACATTTCCATTATGAGATATATTGAGTAATACATATATATTGTCTATTGCCGGTGTTAGTTAAAACGGGGCCATGTGGAGTCCGCCATGGGTTAATAATGTTGAGGTCTTTTGCGTATCTCATTTGAGCAAAGACCATTATTTGAATGCTGATTTAATGTGCCTTTTATGCTTTGTTCTTCTAGAGGAGTACAACGCTGGGTGGATACTCTTCTACCTTAGCAGATGAGATCGATGGTATTTCAAGGTATGTACTTTCGCTTGCCCCATAAGTTTATAACAGTGTCTATCTTTGTCATGTTTGCTTATTTCACTGTTTTTCTTTTAAAGTGGACAAGATGAGACACTGACGGGAAAAGAAGCTATGCCCTCCGAACATGAAGCCTAGGCTCTAGACTGGGTATCTCTTAAAGTAATCATACTTTTGGTGTGTTTTGTGTGGTCCTCATATTTGTTAGTTAGTTAACCCATATGCTATACATTCCTCTTACATGCATTTGAGGATTGGCTATGCATGACCTTATCGTTTTGGTCATGACCGTGCAAAGGAATGATGGCTCGGCTGTAGGGGCATATCAACAAATGCTAGCTTGAGTTGGTCCTTTGTTCTCAATGGATTTGTTATTCTTATGCACTGTCACCCAACATACATTGTTCTGGATTTGTACCTCCTATTTTATTCTGTTGTACTTTCCAAGGACAAGCAAATATTGTGGTTAGCATATAAGACTAAGTTGTATTGAATCTTTAATAGTTGTCATAACGTGAGCTGCCATAAAACACAAGATCTTTGATTGTGGTGCAGATTTGTCAAAGACTGGAAGAAGTATCCCGAGGAGGAAGACAGGATCCTGGGTGGAAAATTGGTGAAAGTGTGTACGACCATGGGAAATGGATGCCTCCTGCTACCAGCTGCGCCCTGAGGTGTGTTTCTTTGCAGGTATCTGATTAGGTCAAAAGCGACAGGAACTTTATGTACGCTGAGTACTCTCTTTTGCCTGGCATAGTGAATGAGAACAGATCAAAATTAGCGGACCAAGTTATATGTGCTATCCTTTTACTGGTGTACAGAGAACATATTCCAGCATGTATTTGGGTGTATGAACTGTTGTATCGATGATGTCGAGTCGCTGTGCGTACATGTCATGGCTTCATATGCATATATAAATTGTTGTATCCGCTTTGTACCTTTGTATCATGTGTAACATATATTCTGATTTACCTGGCTGAATATGATTCAATCAAGTTCAGGTTTTGTGAAGTATATGTTTTCCTTTGCATCGTCATACTGTTTTTAATTTTTCTGCCGGGTTAGCTAAAATGAAACCAGGTGGGTGCGGCAGGCCGCACTTTCTATCTAGTCAGTAATCACTCAGGAGCACTTTGTGGGAAGCCTAGAGCATTTTTTGTGTATTGGAACACACACGTACAAAGATGTGGCAGTCGCTTTGGTTTACTCCAATCTCTCAACTACAACCGCGAAAGTTTTCTCCGGGAGATTGGGTTCCCATGGCAAGAACCAGAGGAAAATACCTGTTGAGATTATATAGAGGGAGCATGCAAGCGTAAAATGCATGACATGCAAACTGCTTCACTTCTCATCTACTCTTGGATTCATCTTATTACCATGATTAAGCTGTGCTCATCTTTTTCATGCTAAGAGCATCTACAGCCGGACTTGACAAATCCGGTCTCACAAACGCCCGCGAACCTGCGGGCATTGACCAGGCACCCCTCAAATGTTACACCGTACATCCATATACCACAAATTTTGATCCTCAAATCTATGCAATCCATGCACACTGATCAGACGGTACAAATTGTCTGAATGTCAAAGTTCGAAACAAAGCAAATCAAATCATAGTTCAACAAACCGGACATGGTAAAATAAAATAAATGTCTGAGCGTCACGGATGGCCTCGGATCACTGGCTGGGTGTCTGCTCCGAGCGGAATGCGTCCTCCTCCAGGCGGAATGCAGCCTGCTCGTCCTGCTCCACCTGCATCCGGGCAGCCTGCTCCGCCTGCAGCCGGGCTGCCTCCCCCTCCTGCATCCTGGCCGTAGCTGCCCTCGCCGCCTCGTACTCTCTACGGTCGTTGATCTCCTTCCTCTTGCTCACGAGCCACTTTTTGGCATGCTCATCCAAATGGGTTTCGTCCGCCAACATGATTCTCACATCATCCGCGTTCCGTGCAAGTTACAACCTGTCCTTCTCAAGCTCAATATCGCCAAATGTCTTCGCCTTCTCGAGTTCCCATTTTATCGCCGCTTGTTGCTTCTCCAACTCGATATTCTTGAGTTCAATTGCGAGCTTCTTCTCCGCCCTCTTCCGATCCCATTCCATCCTCTCTTTTTGCGCATCCAACATGATATCTTACAGGACATAAGAATGCAAAATCCTCTAGGCCTTGGCTTATGAAATATGGGCCAAGCTTGTTTTTTGTAGGGAGCGCGTCAAGCTTGGGCTCACCGAGCGGATGACATGGCTGTGGGCTGGGCCAACGGAGAAGATGGAGGAACATGTCGCTTCGGCTTCGGGGGGATTGCTCAGTCAGATCCAACAGAGAGCACCGAGCGAGCAAAAAAAAACAAAAAACGATCCCTTCCTCCGTTCTCTTCCCCACTCTCCTCAAGCACCCAACCTCGGATTCGTGGCGAGCGATTCGGCGGCCTGCTCCCCGGCGGACCCTGCTCGGCCGGAGCCGGTAAGCGCCCCGTTCCCCGACGACCCCATCCGTCGCCGTTCCTCTCGTATCGTAGGCGGGATGCTGCGTCGGGGCGTTGATTAGCGGGGCGTGCGACGGAGACGCGCCGCCGATTCGGGCTCAGGCGCGTGGTTGGTTTCGTAGTGGCTGTGAATGGAGCTCGCGGGGCAGGAAGGGGGCGCCGCGGTTAGTTAGCTCTGGGTTAGGTCTTGGCTTGGCGCTGGGCAGCGGCGTTTGGGCGAGTTCCTCTGGAGCAGTTTGTGATGTTGCTCGGAGGCTGGCTGTTTGGGCGTGGCCAGGCCAGTTTCGACGCTCGGTTCGCCTGCCACCTTCGCTCCATTCTGTCAATTTTGGTTTGGTTTGCAGACCCATATGAATGACATGCTCACTGTCCGACAGTGTTCATTCTTCAGATATCCATGTTAACAGTAGTTCCTGACTTCTGATTTATGAGTCCCCTGTGACCCATTCAGCCAATCTTTTCTAGGGCTGTTGCATATAACTATGGGATATTTGACGCACTGTCAGATGGTGTTTCATTCGTTCTTCAGCCATCGATGTTAACAGTAGTTCCGAGTCGTGACCCCCTTTTTTGCCAATAAATATGTTTGGACATTGGACTGTTGGTGGATGGTGCATTTGTGTGATGTTTGATCATAAGGTGGAATTGTTAGCATTATCGTGTTTGCTTTCCTTGGGACCGATTCAGCTCCCGGAGCAAGTTATTAGCCTGCTGTTTATAACTTATCATTGTGTTTCTGCATTTATAAACTGTGGTTAGGCTTATGTTTCTTGCTGTTTCCTAACCAGGACGTGCCTCGCGTGGCTGTCGTATATAAACCTGCACTCTGATGACACGTGTGGTGACCACAGAGACGGTAAAATTGGCTTTCTGAAAATAAGAGATGGTAAGTTACCACATTGCCTGATTGGTCTGGGGAAATACTTGGTGTCCTTTTTTGTTTCACAACTACGAGAAAGCAATTTCATATAAACAACTTGCCTGGGGATTGGTAGTTACTAACTAACTCCTCTTCAGTTTGTTCCTAAAACAGATAACCAATCTGATCTCGAGGGGCCGCATAGAAATGCTGGGCCGTGGCTGTGCTCCATTTGCTCGCAGCAAAATGATACGAGTTGTATATCCTGTGAGGTATGCGGCGTTCTTCGGGATTTGTCGCTGTATTTCAATAACACCAATGAAGCTGAAGGTGGAGGTACGTAAAGTAGTTGTCCTTGCATTCTCTGCCTTTTTGTTTTTGTTCCTGCGGTACAATATAACTGCGGTTGTTTAGCCTGTTAATTTACTTGAGTTTCTCTCCTGAAATCTAGCCAAACGCAGAAACAAGCATTCTGGTGTATCTGTACTGGCAAGATCTCTTTTCACACCATCCGGTCCAAAATCGAAAGCCGTTGTTTTTCCGGATGGATTCCAAGGCAACAAAAACGCAGCAGGACACATGCAGGCTTCCTTGGGTACTCTGCACAAGACATACATGTCACGTAAGCAGCGCCGTGACATAGGTACATTACACCTCTACACCAAGCAAGTATTTACTCTGCACAGCTTATCATGCATATTCTCGTAGCTTTATGTTCCGTTTATTATGTATGGAAATCAATGTGTATTCATAACCAGACATGCCATTAGCTAGTTTAAATCCTCAATGTAGGCAATATTAGCACATGTTGACTAAGCCACAATGATGGTAACTTTTGCTTATCATTAATTCATTACAAGAAATGGTGAAGGATTATGTGCTCTGGATTATAACTAGCAGCTCAAGCCAGACCTTCTTACCTCTTCTACACAAGAGTTGTAGCAAGAAAGTGGGTGGTGGATTATGGGTCTTCTGATAGATTTGCCAAAACTTCTTCAGAGGGTACACAGTAACTTAGCAGATTGAACATATGAGCTTTACGTCTACATGGCTTATGAAATATGCTTCCTCTAGGCCTTAAGAATAATTTCAATATCATTGTGAATGTTTAATTCTATTGCTTGGAATTTAGGTAAACATTCATATAATGGACTAGCTGTTCTTTCATAGGAGGTCCATATCTTACAGTTTTATAACGTGTGTTAGGAATATACTTAATTATTAGCCTGTTTGCTTGATATCGTTTTGTTTCCTGGATAGATTAGTGGAGACACCTGGAACATGACTGCATTATGTTGATATTGACAGTGCCTTTCAAGTTTGATATACCATCTCCTGATGACATGGTCTCTACAGGCTTAAAATCGTCCAGACATTTGCGAAAAGGTAATCTTTGTAGCATTTTCTCTTATTCTCTTGACTACTTAAAAGATGCATCTAAACATTTAGTTCAAGAGAATCAAGAGAACTTTATATTGTATCTTTTTGTAGTTGATAAGGATTTGACTAATCTCAAATCTTTAAGCATGACCAGTGAATCTGGTTATCATGTAGAGAGCAACTATGTGCCAGTGTGACCAAAGAACCGTGCACTGGTTCGTGGACCTTGGCACAGATAACATTTGGTCCAATGTTGCTATCAATGTGTCAATCTACTGTCTCTAATCTGCTTTTAATATTATAAATTAAAGTTAATTTCCACACTGCAAGTTTTGGTGTTATTTGGTAGTGTTGCATATTGACTCATTCATACCAGCTGATACAACTGTTCCATCTGTAGATATCCCCGGAAAGATGGTAATGGATGATGATGATATTTTAATTGAGAAGGACACAAGTACAGACCCAAGTTCATCTGTGAAGTTCGATGATCTTGGTGGAAATAGTAGCAGTGTTGCCGTCAATACTCAGAATGAAACTCTTATTTTGGACAATGAGCTACAACATTTGAGTTTAGAGAGGAAGCCAAAAAACAGTAAAACCAAGATTAAGAAGCCAGTTCCTGTTTCACAGTACAAGCCAGAACCGTGGATGCTACAGGGCGAAGATCAAGAAATGCCTAGGCAACTAAATCTTGCTATTGTAAGTGACCACCTATGCATTGCTGTTACGGTATTTTTTTCCCTAAAAGGTATTTAGTTGCTCTTGTCCTGTGCTTAATCTCTTTGGATGTGTTAAATCGGAATTTATTGCTAGGTTGGCCACGTTGATTCTGGCAAATCAACATTATGTGGTCGGTTGCTGCATGCCCTGGGTAGAATTTCAAAAAAGCAAATGCATAAGAATGAGAAAGAAGCGAAAGAAAAGGTCAGTTTAATGATTAATATTTTCAGCCTCTGTTTTCGTATGTGTACACATCTCTGTATTTATAACCTTGGTTTTTCAGGGAAAAGGGTCGTTTGCATATGCTTGGGCTATGGATGAGAGTGCTGACGAAAGGGCACGTGGCATCACGATGAATGTCGGTGTAGCATACTTTGACACCAAAAATTACCAAGTTGTTATGCTTGACTCCCCTGGTCACAAAGATTTCGTTCCTAACATGATATCTGGAGTGACGCAAGCTGATGCAGCTGTCCTAGTTGTTGATGCCTCTCTAGGATCATTCGAGTCAGGTATGGGCGTTAATGGGGTTGGTCAGACAAAGGAGCACTCACAGCTTATTCGAAGCTTCGGTGTTGAGAACTTGATAGTTGCTGTCAATAAGATGGATTCAGTGGAATATTCGGCAGAACGCTTCAATTATGTGAAATCACAACTTGGCATTTTTCTCCGATCATGTGGCTATAAAGAGTCAGCGATAACCTGGGTTCCTTTGAGTGCAATGGAAAATGAAAATCTGGTGACAGCAGCTTCAGATACTCGTCTCTCATCATGGTAATAAAATATTCCGCATGGTAGACCTCATCGCATTATCGCCAACTTATGGTCATCATTATAATCAATATATGTTTGTCAGGTTTCACGGGACTTGCCTTCTGGAAGCAATTGACTCGTCAGCACCACCTCATCGTGATGTTTCAAAGCCACTAAGGCTTCCAATTTGTGATGTTATCTCATCCCATGTGCTGGGGCAAGTGGCGGTTTGTGGTAAAGTAGTGTGTGGAGCAATCCGAGGTGATTCCAAGGTAAAACTCTTAATTTATGTCATTACAGTCATACATGTTGGGTTTTGAACTATGAATTGCTGCTTTTGCTTCGAGGCAGAATACCTGCTAGACAATATCGATATGCACTGCCAAACAAATCTACTCTGTTCATTAACTGCAGTTAGTTATCTTGCTTTGTCTTCTGGAACTGTTGTCTTATATCAAAATACTCCTTTTGCAGGTTCTTGTGATGCCTTCGGGAGAGCTAGCTACAGTGAAAATCATCGAGCGGGACTCCTCTCGTCTCAGCTCGGCAAGAGCCGGCGACAACATCGCGGTTGGGCTGCAAGGGATCGACCCTATCCACGTGATGTCGGGTGGAATCCTGTGCCATCCGGATTACCCCGTGTCAGTGGCGTCTTCCCTGGAGCTGAAGATCCTGGTCCTAGACAT
This sequence comes from Aegilops umbellulata, assembly GCA_032464435.1. NCBI lineage: Eukaryota > Viridiplantae > Streptophyta > Magnoliopsida > Poales > Poaceae > Aegilops > Aegilops umbellulata. Next base: position 472,521,792 of record CP136059.1, on the reverse strand, counting down.
CACCGTACCTATACTGCCCGGCCTTCAGGTATGTAGTAGCAACCAACCATTGACCATGCATTGTGAGAGAACAGAACTCATATAGAGTTACTAATGCCGTGCCATCGCCCAACGCACTGACGTACTGGTCGCTACCCGCCCAAAATTCCTCCCCAGTTTGAGTTCCACGCACACCACGCGAAGGTGTCGGCGTCCCTGGTGAGGATCGTGTCGCTGCTGGACCAGAAGACCGGCAAGGCCTCGGCGAGGAAGCCGCGGATGCTCACCGCTAGACAGGCCGCCATCGTCGAGGTGCGTTTCGTGTGTGCCCTTACAGCAGATGAGACTGAATGAGTGCCTAGGAGTGATCATCTGCTGTGTCTGTTTCTTTGTTCAGGTGAAGCTGGAGAGGGAGGTGTGCGTGGAGGAGTTCGCGACCCTGAAGGCCCTGGGCCGGGCGTTCCTGCGGTCGCAGGGGAGCACCATCGCGGTCGGCGTCGTGACCCGCGTCGTGCAGGTACAGGGGGAGCGAGCAGACCAGGCGTAGGGTGCGTTGGTTAGGTCCATCATGTAGGAGCAGAGTTGTACAGACAGACATAGACTCGTCTTCAGGGGTGCGTGAAGCTGAATGTGTTTGTTGGACCAGTTTACTTGGTTGGAGGATCTGGTCGAACTCGAAGCAGCGGCACCCACTCGCGCACTGGCACTGCCGCTCCCGTGCGCGCGCGCGCGCGTGGACGGCGGCGGATTTATGGGCGCCACGCGCGGGAGGTGACCGGCGACGCGACCCGTGCGGTCTGCTTTTGGGTCGGTGTTTCTCCCGGACGCGGCCGTGCGTGCGTGCGTGCGTGCGTGTGCGCGGCCGGAGGAGGTGGCGGTTGGCGCGTCGAAACTGGGGAATCCGATGTGCATCCAGGAGAACCGGAAGCGTCCGCGTCTCATGTCCCTGTAGACAGACACTGATGATTGGGACAAATTGGCGCTGCTGCCGCGTCCGCATCTCCTGTAGGCAGGCACTGATGAATCCCTCCTGTTGCTGTTGGGCGTGGACCGCGCGGCAGCTCGCGCGTTGCGATCCTCCCCGGCGGCTGCACGCGCACCGACACACATACCGCCGCTGCGCCGTACGTGCAGTACAGTACCAGGCAGCGATGATGTAGTATAACGCAGCGGGAGGGCCAGCCGCACCTCACCAGAGCAACGCAAACGCAAACGATTCTACCGTCTCTGTAGCATGATCCGGTCAGTGTACGATTCAACGACACATCTTCCTTTTTCGCGAGCATGTAGCACTTGTGAGTTGGACAAGTGCAGCGCGTGGTCCTTCGCGATTCGAGTCACAGTAGAATGCTAGCATAACAAAACGGGAGTGCTAGCTGCACCTCATCAGCGCAATGCAGACCGACATGATCCAGTCGGTGAATGCATGTCTTTTTTTTTTTGGCAAGCATCTACGTACTACTTGTGAGTTGTGACCGCTGAACGGTTGAGCGCTGGCCTGGCCTGAGGATTTTTCTGTTTGTCAGAGGGCCATGGCTCACATGTGTTCTCACGACGACACAATCATGGGTAACCGTCGCCGGGCATGTGGCGCGGCCACCATTATGCAGCTGAGCTTAGCTGCTGCCACGTCCATATACTTATCTATCTCTATCTATCTCCTTTTAAATAAAAGGATCGGTGAGAGGAAGAGCTAGAGCTCCAAATAATTGAGCAACCGTACAATGATAATCCATCGACGTCTCCACTGTACTGAACAATCATTCTCCTCGTTACCTTATCTTACATTATTATTCTGACTGGGCCGTGCTCATTGGCTGGTCGACATGTCCACGTTGCGAGCTTCACCTTCCGTCCCGTCAGGCCGTCCCCGTCCGTCGAGGTCGTCGCCGATTTGCTTGCCCGTGCATGTCAGCACGTCCACCGATCGAGCTGCCTCAACTGAATCTCTTGAGCTATAGATACACTAGCACACCAATCATATACTATCTCAGTGGAGTGTAAATGACAGGCACGTTTAATCTGCTGCCCGGCCGTGCGTGCCTATCTATGGAGTGAGTAAGTATATGTGTTGTGATAGGAGGAGTGGGTGATGACAAGCTTAGGTCACCGGACACGAACGCACCGTTCCTGCCTGCGGCGCGCATAATGAGACCGTCGATTCGATTGAACCAACCATCCATACATACATATTGTAACAGCTTCACCAGTTCAGGATTGGTAGTTAACTCGGTGTCTGCATACATACATTTGTTTAACACTTTGAGGCAGCAGCACAGCTCACTTGTTTACTGCTAGCTACTGCTCGTGATCAGTCACCTTCAAGGAGCTCGTGATGTACCCGTAAAAAAATGATAGAGCTCGTGATCTCACGGAGCTAGGTGTATAATGATCCACGGGAGCAGTACGATGGTTGCGTCCACGGTGTCAAAAAAACGGAAGGTCGTTGGCTCGCAGCAGTTGGGGTGTTGGGGTGTTGGACCCTGGGATTTGGACCATCCAACCGACCGGATGCAGTCGGTATCGGGTGGAATGGACGGAGTAGTGGACCCGTCGATCGATCTAAGACGGCCTACGCGTATGTAATCATGCCCTTGATGCCGACGTGCACGCGCTTCACCAAGTTCTATCTCAGCCACCGAAAAGGTGGGGGAAACATACAGATCAACATCGAAGCACAACCTCAGCTCTACCATGATAGATTTGCGTGTTCTTAGAGGCAACGTCTCCGATGGTACGAGGGCGGCATTGCACGGAACAGAAGCCTGCACGGCTGCATCTTCCATCCTTTGCTACGGTGATGACCATGATAGTGTCGAGTGAGTTTTTGTCAAGGGCTCACCCGTTTCAATGTTATGTGATCACAATCATCTTCATCGACAAATGTGGCGGCAAATCAGCGGTTTGTCGACTTCCCATGCCAGGGTTGTCCCTGGCCAACAGTTTGGTCTTCTGCTTTTGAGTCACCGTGGAAAGTCGAAAAACTCAAGATGTGGAATAGTATGAAACTAGAGATGACGACCTCAAAGAACGTTGATGTAACTTTTAGTTTTATCGTGGATTTTTATTTTCCATCTTCGTTGTAATTTGTCAATCGGGTGTGCTATTTTGAATCAATCACTAAAAAGTTGTGCATGCACTTCAAGTTTACCTTCTTTCGAAGACATAAACACGAGGGTTAGAATTCTCACATGTCTGCTCCAGTTGTTAATGAGAGTAGGCAGGATTGGCTTGTGCTTTTGATGGACGGATCTTTCACATTCGAAGATGGTTCGGCAGCGACAAGCATGATCGGAGAAACAACAAGGGTGAGGTTGTCTTTTCTGCCTAACAATTTCTATTTTATTACAATGACACCTTGAAAGCTGAGATTCAAGCAATAACGATGGGAAGCTGCAATGGTCTATCCTTTTTATTCTGGTGCAATTGGAGTCGGTGGTCGGTCTATCTTCTATGTCGAATGCTTCCCTCATCAAATCACAGTTTGGAAATCTGGTAAAGGAAATCAAGAACTTCATGGTAGAACGGGAGTTTAAACTAGTTTAAATAGGTAGGTCTCATAATAGGGGTTTTCATTGTCTTGCTAATTATGCTCACATAGCTCGTAGCACCGGTTGTTGGTTGCATCGCCGCCTTCTATTCTTGAACTTGTATTAACTCTGTTGCTATGGAATAAAGCTCCCTGATTCATGCAAACAAGAAAAACTCTGCTCCAGCTGTAAATCCATACACACATATGCCATGTTGGCTTTCCGATCCACGTGTTTGCTGATGTCGTTGATCACTTGGTTGCTAGCTGGCCATGTTAGCATGTCAGTCAGTGGATTGGTGTGCATGGAGGTGTTCTCAACCCTCAAGGCCCTGGGCCGGGCATTCCTTTGGTCGCAAGGGAGCAACGTGGGGGTCGGCATCGTGGCCCATGCAGGCATAGGAGGAGCGAGCAGAGCAGGCCTAGGTTGCGTGAACCTTGATGTGTGTTCTTTTGATAAAGGGTGCTTTTATTAAGTCAAAATGTAGCATCGAGCGGATACAAAGCATAAAGAGCAATACCCGGGCTCTACATAGCTAAGATGCACACATCCATCAAACAAACCGTCTGACAAAGAATATAAAACAATAAAGTGGCAACAGTAAATGCATATGAGATCAAAACTATGCCTATGAAGACGGAGAAGGTGGACCGATCATGAGATTATGCTGCCATGTTGTGACTAGCGAGGTTGTATTTAGTTAGCACAACTTCTCTTCAAAAATACTGCATGAAAATCTTAACTTTTAGTGGCATCTTCGATTTTCAGATTAGTTTATTGTTGACCACTGGAATGTCTGTGTGCGAGAGTGCACCGTACATACAGTCAACTGTGACGGAGCAAGACGTAGTAAGATTACAACGAAACACATCCCGACCTTGTGTCAAGTTAATTGAATCCAAACGGAATAGAAGATGTTGCCATCACACAAGTCAAGGGCCAAATCAAATCCCTCCTAAATGATATTTCTAGTGGGGAACAGCTCAACACGTGCGCAAGAGTATCATTCTTATCGTGTACAATGCAGTACACTGTTTCCAGAGAGTGGCATTTTCTAGCCACTTGTCCTCTCAAAAATGTATCACCTAGCCGGCCTTTATCGCGAAAGATTCTAAGTGGAAAAGATGTTTCTTTACCGCCATCAGTAAGTTCATATGCACCTTGTAAGTTCACTGCCTAATGAATCTGTTTATTATTATATCAGAGAAACTATCAAGGAATATGTCAAGAGATTGCAGCAGAATCTTCCCTGTTGTTGTATGTTTTCTAAGTGTAGATGGTTACATTTTGATGACTACTGATGTTAGATGCTTTGTCAACTTAGAACTAATTAATGTTTTTTCATGGTGAATAGTTATTATAGTAACATCGCAATCCTTGTTCTTCTTTTATATTAATAGTTATTATAGCACCAATTTATATATTTTTAGTGCCAATTTATTTACATGGATTGACTTTCATGAATTACTCAACGTTTTGTGGGATTGATGGTCCACCGTAATATATAGAAGCATCGGGAGGCATTGTAATCACCGATGAAGAATGATACCCATTCAGACAAGAATGGTGTCCCTCGATTGAAGATCAATAAATTTTACTTATCTTTTCTAGCCGTCTTGTTTTTAGTTAGACATGAGCAGGTACATTGTTAGTAAGACTAGTCATAGTGGAGAGTAATTTAGACTATCAACATGCATGTGTTACTAGTCTATATTACTACCTCCATAGTGGATAGTGTCATATGCGTGATCACATAGAGAACCTCATTTATTACTTTGTAGAATCATTTTTTATAGGAAGTGTTATCTGATGATAACATCTTATGTTAGGAAAATTCGAATCTGAGCCCGAGCTCATCTGCACCCGTGCTCACGAAAAAAATCAAAATAAATACTAGAAAATTTCAAAAAACTCCAAAAAAAATTGGGTGGTAGACAAGTTGATGCGTGAGGTACGCTCCAATTTTCAAAACATTTGGACTTCTGTGCACCTCTCAGCAAAAAAGACAAATCGGAGGTCTGTAAAAATGTGCACTGTTCATATATTGTTCTGGTCTGATTTGTCTTTTTTGCTGAGAGCTGCATAGAAGTCCAAATGTTTTGAAAATTGGAGCGTACCCCACACATCAAATTGTCTACCATACAATTTTTTTGGAATTTTTTGAATATTTCTGAATTTTTTACGAATTGTTTTTGGACCGGGTGCAGATGCACCCGGGCACCGAAACGCCGCTCTCCTAATGTTACTCCATTTCTCACTCTCCTCTTTTAATTATTTTTCACATCACTTTTTATGCGTATATAGTATGCTTGTTACTTCTTATGTTACTCTCACTAGGAGTAGTCTAAGGAGTGTATTTGACTCAAATTTCTTAAATTGGCTTTTAATTCCAGAACTGCATGTCAGAATTTTGTTAACTTATCTGATTTCTCTTAATAAAAGAGGCTATGATACTTTCATTTTAGATTATTTTGTATCTATATTAATGTGGATGTTAATATTGAAATATCATATGTTGCACAAAGTGATCGTTAACAATCATAGGTCGTCGACTGAAGAGTTATACTAAATATAAGTGTCCTAAAGGATATCAAAATGGTGAAGGGAGTGGTCGTTAATACCATAAAGTGGTCATTAATAATTCTTCGGTCACCATGAGAACATTACTAACGATGACAAAAGGTGGCCGTTAGTACTACAATTGTGGTCTTTCTTGCCTCGGAATTGACGATGACACACCATCCCGTCATTCCAATAATAACGACCAGAAAAGGTATGTGGCCATTAGTACTTTTAGTGATGAAGCCTATAACGATCACCATATTGTGGTCGTTAATGACCACAATCCGACTTTTAACGACAATATATACCATCATTAAAAACCATTTTCCTAGTAGTGGATGTTGTGAGCGCTAGCAAGCTACGACATCGCAAGTGGTGGAGGCCGGCAGTCGGGGCGTGGTAGGCTGGGGCATGAGGAATAATAAAGGGAAAAGATGAGTAGCGTTGATCTTTTTTCAGCCGTTGGATTGAGATCAGATGGTCCTGCTGAAAAGTGACTGATGCAAAACATTTTTTTCTGGTGCCTGACTAATAGACACTCTGAACATTATTATTGCCAATATTTTTGGGAGGTTTCTGCAAACCAAAACTCTATTTCATCATGTGTTTTAACGCTATAGTGCTACGCATATGGGAAAAAATGCTCCAAAAATTTCTCCGCGGTTCCATGCATGCACGCCACATCATTATGTAGGGAGGGATTATTCCGGTAGATCTAACTTTATTGGAACTTACGGTTAATAATTTCTGTGGCATGTACCGACAGACCAATGTATCATAAGAGTGTGTATCACTTGTTCTACTAGTACAACCTATTGGGCGTGAAGTGGGGCACCGAAAACCTCTCATGGGGTCACTCTGTCTCCCGCAACCTCGTTAGCAGGCCCGCCCTTCACATTGCGCTCGACCCCATTGCCCCCCTTCAACACCAATGGCTGTTGGTCACGCTCCGCCACGATTCTCCTGGGCGGCACCCCAACCTCTACACCTGCATCGACACCCACATAGAGTAGGTGCAGAAAGTCACCTTCCCAAAGAACCTTGCCAACCAGCTATTGCGCGAGTGGGTGAAGCCCGCCTACAACCCCGTCATCGCACAACCTAGCCGACATCCTCGGCGGCGAGTTCCACAATCCTAGATAAGTTGGCGGGGGGGGGGGGGGGGCACTACTCTCTCTAATCTATTATATCACAAAAAAGTTATTCGCGGATGTGCAAAACTTGGGGGGGGGGGGGGCGTGCCCCCCTCCCCGGTTGCAGTAAGCTTCGCCAGTGGTGGACATGGACATCGAGGAACATATCTCTCAGAACATTGGTAATAAAAAAAATCATGGCCAACTCTATCCAATCCTTTGCTTTGTTATGTTCGATGCATGAAGTGAAATCAAGTAGTTACAACCTGTGATTTCCTTCTCTTTTCCCAACTGACAGGTCGACCACTGCATTGTGGAAACGTTTGAAGGCGGGGTCAGATGTGCATCACGGCATGGGTGTACCTTGAGCACGTGGAGAAAACAAATAGCCATGTGTTCATGTTCAACAACGGCACCGATGATGTGGTCCAGGCTCGAGGTATGGAGGCTAGCTAGAAATGATGACTGTAAATGTGTGCCTGGCGGGTGACTCCCTTAAATGTAAAGTAAAAAAATCTACTCGGTCCTAGGAGGAACTAGGCACCAGTTTAATACTCTATCCATTCACAAATATAAAATATTTTGAATATTTCAATGTGAAATACATGCAGACTGAAATAAGTGAACAAACACATTAAAAATGTCTATATACGTATGATTCATAAAAAGTTAGAACTTCTTATATTTGTGAATGGAGGAAGTACGGAGAAGTAACGATCTATTCCAGGCTGGCTAGCCCACCACCTCATGGTGCTAACCACTAAGAGCATCTCCAGCCGTTGCCCCCCCCCCCCCCCCGGAGGCATAAAATTCGCCGCCTGGGGGCAAGCCGGCGGTAGAATGGGCGCTGGGGGCGGTTGGGCATCCAACCGTCGCCCCTAGGCGCCGATATCGGCCCATTCCTGTCCGCTTTTCGGCCCACTTTCGGTGAGATATGACCTGATCTCGGCGAGAAACGGCCCATATTCAGCGTGGTTCAGCGTTGAATTCTTAACATAAATATTTTTTTATCACATATTTCATCACAGAAAATCAAATAGTTTAACAAAATAGTGCAAAAACAAATAGTTCAATACAAATTATATAGTTCAACAAACAAAAACTCATATTTCATCACATGTCGAGCTAAGCGTCGCCCTTGATCATCCATAGGTGCTCCACCAGATCCTGCTGCAGTTGATGATGCACCTGTGGGTCTCGGATCTCCTGACGCATACTGAGGTAGGCAGTCCAGGTTGCCGGTAGCTGGTGATAAACTTCGGCTAGAGGACCCTGCCTGTAGTATGGTTCAGTGTCAAACACTGGCTCTTCCTGCTCGCTCTCGATGATAATGTTGTGCAAGATGACACAACAAGTCATGATCTCCCACATTTGAACTTTCGACCAGGTCTGAGCAGGGTACCGGACAACAGCAAATCGAGATTGGAGCACATCAAATGCCCGCTCGACATCCTTCCTGCAAGCCTCCTGCACCTTGGCAAAGTGAGACTTCTTGCCTCCTGGCACAACGTTTGAGATAGTCTTCACAAATGTAGACCATCTCGGATAGATGCCATCAGCTAGGTAGTACCCCTTGTTGTAGTGCCGCCCATTGACCTCGAAGTTCACCGGAGGAGAATGACCTTCAACAAGCTTGGCAAAGACAGGGGAGCACTGCAGCACGTTGATGTCATTGTGAGTTCCCGGCATACCAAAGAAGGAGTGCCAAATCCAGAGGTCCTGTGTGGCCACCGCCTCAAGTACCACACTAGAACCGCCTTTGGCGCCTTTGTACATCCCCTGCCAAGCAAATGGGCAGTTCTTCCATTTCCAATGCATGCAGTCGATGCTTCCAAGCATCCCAGGAAATCCTCTTGATGCATTATGTGCTAGGATCCGAGCAGTGTCTTCCGCATTGGGTGTTCGCAAGTATTGCAGTCCAAACACTGCCACCACTGCCCTGCAGAACTTGTAGAAACACTCAATGGTGGTGGACTCGGCCATGCGCCCATAGTCATTGAGTGAATCACCGGGAGCTCCGTATGCAAGCATCCTCATCGCTGTCATGCACTTCTGGATTGAGGTGAATCCAAGTTTGCCGGTGCAATCCATCTTGCACTTGAAGTAGCTGTCGAACTCCCGGATGGAATTCACAATCCCGAGGAAAGGTTTTCGGCTCATCCGATAACGGCGCCAAAATACTTTGTCGCCGTGCAGTGGAGCGTCAGCGAAGTAGTCGGAGTAGAGCATGCAGTAGCCTTCGAGACGATGTCGGTTCTTTGCTTTGATCCGCCCCACCTCGCTGCGGCTTTTCATTGCTCGCCAGCAGACCAACGAGGGCGGCGAGGACCATGAGATGTTCCTCTTCCTGGATGTCGGCCTCGGCTTCCTCCTCCAGCAGAGCGGCGAGCGCCTCCTCGTCGTTCGAGTCCATTGCCAAGGCAGGCAAATCGCCGAACACCTTGCGTGCGCGGTGGGCACGCACCGGCCGCTACACTGCCCCTCCGCGGTCGGAACGCCGGAAAATCGCCGAGCCGCTGGTGGAGAGGCTTCCTCGGCAAAACATCCGCTCTTTTTTCCGGCGGGGAATGGGCAATCTAGCGGTGGTGGGCGGTGGGCGGCCGAGCGCGCAGGGGGTGGGAGGCGAATCTGGAAGACAGGCTTGACTTTTCGCCTGACGGTGTGGGCCAGACGTGCTTTTCCCTTGCGCCGGAGTCCCCCGAGCGCCCCCAGTGCACCGGGTTCGGCCTGCGAGCGTTGGGCTGAAAAACGGACCGAACTGGCGGATTTCGTCGTCCTGGTGACGCGACTGGGGCGTTTTTTCGGCGCCAGCGCGAAAAAAGTCGCCTGGGGGGCTCTTGGGGGGCGCGGCTGGAGATGCTCTAAGATCCAGTGCTTTTCTCCCTTAAACGTTAGGGATATTGTAGTATTTTCCAAGAGAAAATAATGAATGTCAAACACTTGGGGAGCTAGTATAGGTGAGTTTCTATTTTGTAAGTTATACATATCTCACCTATACAAGCTTTTAAGCACTTTACTAGGAACGAAGATAATAGGTGTTTAGGGCATCTTTATCTTTGAATCGTAAACTGGACACCGCATTCGTCCATGAACAGTTGTGGACAAATTCGTGGACACGTATTAGCCGACCATCTAAAGCTAGGTACATACATTTCAAGCCGCATTTTAACAAACTGGAGAAAATTCATCAAACACGACGAAATTCATCAAAGTTCAGATAAAAATAGCACAAATCATCTATACGTAGCATGCAAATAAGTCTAGTACAACAACAGTTCAAATTCGACGAGATTAACCGAATGTTCAATACGTTTTTCATGAACGGATCATGTCATACACTCATACTGCCCCTTGAGCTTCATCCAACAGTGTGTGCGTAAATGGTCTGCCTCTGTCCTGTGGTACATCACAGAAGCGCGTACAGGCTACAAATGTGAAGAGCAACATTGAGTGAATGAATGACTCAATCAAAAAGTTGAGCAAGAAGAAGCAAAACTTATGATCTCCACGGTTGCTGCACGCAATGGCCACCTTGCCTCCAGCCAATCAACTGCGCCAAAAAACTTCGTGACGCTGGTCTGGATGGTGTACCACCGATATGCTAATGACTTCATATTGGGTTCATGGATGATGTGCATGTCATAAGGCGCAATGTGCTTTCGCGCATGAAAGGAATCATGCACGTGCTGCCAGAAGAACCCCGTTCTGCTCCTGCCTTCGAAATCACGGTATGGCCAACCACGCATGGCACAACAACTCATCCTCCATGTTCGAGTAACCCACCATCCTGTCTAAAAAAAATGACATGCAGTTCAAAATTTAGCTTAATGCAGACATCGAGTTAGAGGTACAATGATCAGTGTCGACAAACGTTAGCGTTGCCACCATTGTCCCTCACCGACCTAGAGGTGCAATGATCAATGTAGGAGGAGGAGAGATGCCTTAGCGTTGCCACCGAGAGGTGGGGCAAACATATATGTCAACATTGAAGTGCAACTTCGGTTCCTTGGTGGACAAGAAGAGAGAGAAAGAAAACAATGAATAAAGAAAGAAAAAAGGTGGTCCTGGTGGGGCCGCGTCCAACGTGGCGGACTGACCGGGCGTGTCCGGTCACGTCCGCGAGCTCTCATATCCTCCCCATATTTAAGATGGATATGAGGGTTAACGGACAATACGGACGTGTAAGGATGATACGAGGGGTCCGGTTAGGTGATGTTTTTCCTTCTCTTCTATCCGGACACGTTCGCGGGTGTATGAGATGGTTTTAGGCGTCTGGCTGTAGATGCTCTCAGCCCCAGTGTAAATCCATCATTTTTTTTTCATACGATCCCAGAAGTCCTAAGCTCATCAGTCATCAGCTTATACAGAGTGGTTTAGTTTCATGGTCTCGCTCGTTCGTCCTGTTTGTTCCCTGCATACAGACATGCCACGCTGTCTAGCCGGCCCACGTGTCCGTTGAGGTCGTCGGTTACTCGGTTGGTAGTTTGGCCATGTCAGCATACGGATTGATGGATCGATGGAGCTGTCCGAGCTGAAACTATCAAGCTAGATACAGAACTTCTGCTGGAGTAAGAGGGAGCAGGTGATGAGAGGCTTAGAGCATCTCCAACAGGCGCCAAAAAGAGCCCCGCGCGCTGAAAGTTTGTTTTTTTGGCGCCGGACAGCTTCAGCAGAAGCTGTAGCGCTAAAAGTTTATGCGCGCGCGCTGAAAAACGCTGTCGCGCGCAGCATATTTAGGGCGCCGGATTGCGCGCGCTTCACAATTTGCACTATCTGCTTTTTGGGCACGCGTTTTTGGTCACCTGCTAAAGCAAAGTTGGTCCCGGCGCTTTAAAAGAGCTACAGTGGCGCGCTATAATGTTTATTGGGCGCGGATTTTTTGTGCCGCCGTTGGAGATGCTCTTAGGTCACCCGACACCGTTCCAGCGCGCATAATATGACCATCGATGGAATCAGCCTGCACATTTTTTTTAGAACTGCACATTGTATGTTCGGAATGAAAGCTCAAGAAGATCTTGATCGGCTTTGAATTAACAAAACTGGCTCCTTCTTCGAGTCAGTGTTCCGGGCTCCGATCCTTCTTAAGTTCGTTCATTGGGACGGATTAGAGGGAGCTCCGGCGTAGATTTTTGCCAGCTCCTTGGTGCAATGAGGTTAGGGTTTCTCGCCGTGCGTACGCAACGGCGATATTTGGTGTCAGATTTTTCAGATCGATTCAAAGATTAAAAGACGACGACTGCGGCTCCAGGGCACTGGTCCTTAGAGGCACGTGAACGAAGACTTCGCGGCTGTCGTCGACCAGGTAAGGCCGGCTCGGTATGGGAGCGACGACAATGGGGCGTCAGCGGCTCGTTCTGGCAACCGCAATGATCGTTCGGTGTCCATGGATCTCAATGTAATTTTTATTATGCTTGAGGTGCTTTGTACTTTCGGCGAATCTTTATAATAGATCTGATTTTTTTTTGGAAAAAAAAGAAAAAAAAACATCAATCCGGCACATAAGGGTAATAAACCGGCCGGCTTCTGCGCAGTTTATAACTTGAAGGCAGCAGCTAAGAGCATCTCCACTCGCCCCCTCCTCCCCCCCCCCTCCTGAGACCTGTTTAGTCTCGGACGGCGCTTTTCACCAAAAACGTCCCAGCCACGCCCCCAGCGCCTCTCAGGACGTCAAAATAGCGCTGGCAAACCCAGGCGAAACCCGGCGCGTTGGGGGCTCTTGAGGGCGCCGGCGGAAGTTTCGGCGAATCGTGTCTCACCACATGTTTTTTTTCTTGGTCCATTTAATCATTCTCTTCATAAACTTTTATTTGGGATGAGGTGTGACCGGGAAGATACCCTCCGTATACCCTTCATATTTCACCGGATGATCCTAAGACACCAACTTTTTTGGTTTGGTGGTATTTTTGGGGGTGCCAACGGCCGAAGATGCTCTAACAGATGAGGCTCGTGTGTCCGGTTTAATTTACTACTACTGCTCGTGAGTGACCACTGACCAGCAGGCAACTCGTGATCCAGAGCGGAGCCATTTCCTGTGATGAAATGTAAAGAGAAGGGAAGGTAAACTACGGCGGGTGGATGGTTCGCTGGTTCGATGATGATAGATCGGGGCGGTTGGCCCAGGCCGGAAGTAGTAAGTTTGGATGAATATGTAGTAGAGCCTACTACGTAGCTGATACCATGTACTAATACAAGTACGTACGTTGTGCTGGATGTGCTGTATAGTACATTGTCGTGCACCGTTAAAGTACATGAGATATTTTCTTTATTAGGCTGGGAAATTGCCCACGTGAGGATTTAGCTTTGTATTCTCGGGCACTCCACGCAACTTGACACCGTACACATGCGCGCTTTTTTGTTTGTTTGTTTGTTTGCTTCATCGAGGATTATGCTACGGCAGTACGTACCCTTCCAGCACAGAGGCGTCTGGTAACTGAAAATGGGACTTGTTTTAATTAGCCTCCAGCGGTCGAGCTACTAGAAACCTAGTTAAACACCCACTTAATCATATGGCACATCGTCCTCAACAACCAGACACGTACACCCTCCCTCAGTTTCTTTTTTTTTTCTTTTTTTTTTGCGGAAACACCATCCCTCAGTTTTGCTCACATATGGAAGTTACATGTCACAAGAAACATGTCGTTATGAACTTTCAAATACAAATCCGACAATATTTTTATGACATTACTCATATCCATTGGTCATAGAGACCAAAAAATACGCATGAGCCTCACAGACAGGAAGAGAGGGAGTATACATTTTCACACCGAAAGTCTGAAACGGTACCTAATTGAACACCACACATTCCTGATTTTGTCGATAAACACCGTCTTCCTTCCTTGATCGATGCCCATTTTCCCTGTAGATCATAGGAACTTATCGACAACAAGGGTGTCACGCATGAAAAACGTACGAGAGCGCATCACTGACCGGTTCAGGTTGACATGTGAGATGATTTTACTCACCTACCTATCTACCTATGCCTACCAACGATATATGCAACACATTTTGTGCATATAATATGTCTATATTTTGGCCAACCATTACTCCATTAGTACGTGATATAAAATCACGGCCAGAAATTCATACTTCATACTCCCCCGTTCCAAAATATTCCCGAGATTCAACTGTGACCATAAATTTAACCAACGAGATCGACGGTGGCGTGAGCAAAAATTATATAATTGAAAACTTCTTTTGAATAAGAATTCATTGATATAACTTTTGCTCCCGCCGCAGTCGGTCTTGTTAGTTAAATTTATGGTCAAAGTTGAAGCACGGGAACCGAGGACGCACTATATTTTGAAACGGAGGGAGTACATATTTAAGGACACCAACTTCATATCACATACAAATGGCACACTAATATCATAATTATGGATTAAACCATTGTCCTAACACCAACCAAAACCGTAAAGGGAGTCCTGGCAAATAAAAATGCCCTAACAATTTTTTTCAGAATATAATCGTCATTGGTTAATGACGTGGGAGTACAACAAAACCAATGAAATTTAAACAAAACGAACGAACAAAATTTAAAACTGGCGTGGAGCAAGATCCATCTTCCCGGTTGTTAATGAGTGAGACCTCTAGCCCAAACCCTTTCTTTATTCAAAGTTTTAGAAGTAGCCCATATTCCTCCTCTGCCCCCCTCCCTCCCCCACCCCCAGAGCCCGTTTTGGAGTTGTTCGTGGGCCTGCTAAATAATGAGATCCAATGACATTGTAGGAGGTGATGACTTGTTGTGTAATCATGCACAACATTATGGTCAAGGATGAGGGTGAAGGAGTTGATGCAAGTCTAGAACTTGAGCACATGGGTGATTCTATCCAACTTCCAGAGCAGAATTTGATGATGTTTCAGGATTTTATCCAAATGCGTCAACAGATTCAGCATTGAGAAACTCCCGAGCAACTTCAAAATGGTCTGGTTGAGCATTTGTGGGCGCTTAAAATGGAGAAATAGAACATATGTGCAAGCTGAATTCAAGTTTGAACTATTTTATTTGAAAATTTAATGTTTGGATTGTAATATTTATATTTGAACTATTTTATTTGAAAATTTAATGTTTGGATTGTAATATTTATGTTTGAACTATTATTGCATTAGAATATTTGCACTACTTCAAGAATCTTATATACCTAAGAGATCGTCACCATTGTCTTATTTATCTTGACATGCAACCTATCCACCTCATCATTGTACCACATCATCATTTTTTAGCTCCCACAACCACAATTCTCTGCAATTAGATTGAGCCTTCCTCCGGTGGCATTTCTTTCCTTTTGCAATATATGAATAAAAGGAATATCTCTAGCATGGGAATGTGCTTTCGAACTCAATCGATTTCACTCCTCGGTTTTTGTCCCCTCTTGGACTAGTAACCGAATGAATCATAATTTCTTCCAAAGTTTGCAAATATTCCCTCTCTTCCTGTCTCAGTTTGCAAATATCCCCTCTTGGACTAGTAACCATATTGAAGGAAACCAACTTCATATCACATACAAATGGCACACTAATATCGTAATTATGAATTAAATCATTGTCCTAACACCAACCAAACCCTACAGGGAGTCCTGGCAAATAAAAATTCCCTAACAATTTTTTTCAGAATTTAATCATCATTGGTTAATGACGTGGGAGCACAACAAAACCAATGAAATTTAAACAAAATGAACAAACAAATTTTAAAATTTGTGTGGAGCAAGATCTATCTCCCTGGTCGTTAATGAGTGAGACCTCTAGCCCGGACCCTTTCTTAATTCAAAATTTTAGAAGTAGCCCATATTCCTCCTCTGCCCCCTCCCTCCCCCACCCCCAGGCCAGCCCGACGATAGCTCCATCTCCCCCCCCCCCCACATAAACCACACACCAACTCAAATTTGCCACCACATTCCACTCTAACCGCGCACCCCCTCCCCCGCATCTTCCGCAGCGCCGTCGAGGGCACTTCCCCGAATGGACAGCGACGGGACCACCTGGGCAGTGGCAGAGGCTTCAACAGAAGTTGAAGTGCATTTTAGAGTGCTTCAAGCCCGTTTTGGAATTGTTCGTGGGCCTACTAAATAATGAGATCCCGTGACATTGTAGGAGGTGATGACTGTTGTGTAATCATGCACAACATTATTGCCGAGGATGAGGGTGAAGGAGTTGATGCAAGTCTATAACTTGAGCATATGGGTGATTCTATACAACTTCTAGAGCAGAATCCGACGACGTTTCAGGATTTTATCCAAATGCGTCAACAGATTCGGCATCGAGAAACTCCTAAGCAACTTTAGAATGGTCTGGTTGAGCATTTGTGGGTGCTTAAAGTGGAGAACTAAAACATATGTGCAAGTTGAATTCAAGTTTGAACTACTTTATTTTTAAATTTAATGTTTGGATTGTAATATTTATATTTGAACTATTGTTGCATTAGAATATTTGTACCTAATAGATCGTGCAGCCTATCCACCTCATCACGGTGCCACATCATCATTTTTTAGGTCCCACAACCACAATTCTTTGCAATTAGGTTGAGCCTTCCTCCGATGGCATTTCTTTCCTTTTGCTATATATGAATAAAAGGAATATCTCTAGCAAGGGAATGTGCTTTCGAACTCAATCAAATTCATACCTCAATTTCTCTCCCCTCTTGGACTGGTAACCGAATGAATGATAATTTCTTCCCAAGTTTGCAAACAATCTCCATTCACCACAAATAAGCAATTATTGGTACTCTTTATTCCTTTCCATTCATGTTCTACTGCACATGCACTACCAACGACCCAAATAGTATTCTTGCTCGATTGGTATTCTCTACCAACGCCTCCTCTCTATCCAATTCATTCTCTCTTGCGTCCACGCAGCTTCACCTAGGTTGACATGGCTAGAAGTTTTTGCTGTAGCTGGCTTGCCCTGACAGATATTGTTGTAGCTTCTTTATGCCATCTGCACCATTCTCTTGAAATCGTCTAGAAACTTGGCGAGGCCCATCCTTATCTTTTTTTCAGATTCAGGTGATAACCGGTCTCAAGGTCCCGATTTGGATTCCATGCTATAATTTCCATGTCAAAAACATTGTGCTACATTGATATATCTTCCATCACCATGTGTTTTAGTTTTATCCTAATGACATGTCTATATACATGTAGATACTGAATCACGGCACATTCGGTTCAAGAACAACTTGTGCCCTTAAATTATCAGGTATGTTGCACCTTCCCTCAGTGATAGACTTAGCTGTGCTGCTTATATTTTCCAATATGTGTAACCCTGGCAAATGATAAGAAGAAGAGGATAAAAGTGATGCAATGGTGAAAGTCACATCCCTATTTTCATTTGTTTCACCTATTGGTACGATCCCTTTTTTGGTCTATGTGAAAATTTGTTTCGCATGTGATTCATATTTACTCTACAATTTTTATCAAGGTTGCAGGTTAGTGCAGCTATATTAATGGTGATTCCCGCTAGAGTTCTAGTCTACATAAGACAAAGGAAGTACTTTTTTCAGCGTTTCTATTCATATACCTCTTCCTTTTTTATGAAAATGGTAGGAGCATCGCCAGTGCATCTAAGTAGAAGAAATCTCTACTCCTAATGGAGGAGTTTGTAGCCTGGTACGGTCTCTTTTCGTCCGGTTTTATTTCGTCCCATCTCTCACTACCCCTTTCACTGGTTTTTCTCCCTCCCGTTAAAAAACCAAATCGCATTAGGAGGATCTTGTTTCGTGCGTGCTTTGGCAGGTGCTAATTCAGTTCAATTACATAAATCTCTACTCGTAATGGAGGAGTTGGTAGCCTGGTACGGTCTTTTTTCGTCCGGTTTTATTTCGTCCCATCTCTCACTACCCCTTTCGCTGGTTTTTCTCCCTCCCGTTAAAAACAAAATCACATTAGGAGGATCTTGTTTCGTGCGTGCTTTGGCAGGTGCTAATTCAATTCAATTACATAAATAACAGTTAATTAAGAATTCGGAAATTGCATCATATATGTAGTATCACCTTCCTAAAAGATAGACATAAGATTTTTCTTGATAACCTTCCAAAACAAAATCAGATATTCCAGCATAACAAATCACTACTCCGGCACGCTATGCCATTTATTATTATCTCTACTATTAAATGGCAATCATAAGTTTCCTAATACAATCTCTACTCCTAATGGAGGAGTTGATAGCCTGGTACGGTCTTTTTCGGCCGGTTTTATTTCGTCCCACCTCTCACCACCCCTTCCTCTGGTTTTTCTCCCTCCCGTTAAAAAACCAAATCCCATTAAGGGGATCTTGTTTCATGCTTGCCTTGGCAGGTGTTGATTCAATTCAATTACATAAATAACAGGTAATTAAGAATTCAAAAATCGCATCATATATGTGAGATCACCTTCCTAAAAGATAGACATAAGATATTTCTTGATAACCTTCCAAAACAAAATGAGATATTCCTGCATAACAAATCACTACTCGGGCGCGTTATGCCATTTATCTACTATTAATTCGCAATCACAAGTTTCTAATACAACAAAAATAACATATCTTTTTTTTCTTATGGGCGTACGATCAACAGGCCCTCAGCGACATAGCCGAGGACTGCGTGCCAACATGGACAACGACCACAATGAGCTCGTGACATGGGCGATCTAGCGTTCACCATGATGGATGACGACTATGCTCTACAGGATGTACACACGGCGACTGTTGTTGAAACGTTCGCGGGTGAGGACAACATGACACAACATTGGTCAGGTGGTTCATGATATTGTAGAAAAGAGGGGTGTTCCAAGCATAATAAGAAGGACAAAGAACAAAAGCCACCAACTGGTCTACGGTGTTGGAGAAAGAAAAAGTGTTCCAACAAATAAAACAAAACAAAAAAGAAATAATATTTTAAAAAAGAATTAGGAATGAGAACTAAAGATGGCAAGGAATGAGAAAGAAGAAGGTGAGGCTTTGATGACGAACACACTAATGTTGACGTGTTGCTGGTTGGCGAAGTGGCTAGAATTAGAAGATGCAGGGAAGGACGAGAAAGAGAAGAATCGACAATTATCCCTTGTAGCAATGAATGGTACGTGGGCTGGAGGCGGAGCATATTGATGCCTAGGAATATGTTCACATTTCAACTCGCCTCTGACGTCAGTGTGCATTTGCAAAGTTGAATGGACCTTTAAGAATGATTTCTATAGTTACTTGTTGTTATGTGTCAATAGTATGTGTTAGGTTAACCCATTCTATTATATTATAAACATGAAAATTCCATCCCTATTGCAATGCACGATGAAGATGATCTGGACGTCATCTGGTTTTAAACAAAGTGGCTCCAGCGATAAATGTCCCGCTACAACGGGAAACCGAGCGGGAAGGGAAGGTTCCGACAAAAAAGAGGAAGATGCATCGTGAGATGGTTTTTTTTTTTGTTGGACCCGGATGTTGAAGATAACATGGTGGATAGCCCGTAGCAACGCACGGGCATTCTGCTAGTAATTACAAGGTTCAAGCTACAACAGGCAACAAGAAATAAAAGATTACTACTGTAAGCAGGTCGAGAACCTTGCCTAAAACATTTCTACAGACTACTCATATCGTACAATATCATGTTTTCTTCCAGGAATATCATGTTATTACATACTTCCTTTGATCCAAAATTATTGTTGTAGCTTTAAACTAAGGTTATTTTAACCTTAGTTCAAAACTGCGACACTTATTATGGATCGGAGAAAGTAACTTTCCTTTCTCACCACTATATACATACCATACAATGCCATGTTATTACGTATCAAAAATATTTCCTTCTACAATCAATGTTTTGGATTGCCTATCATGGTTTGCTTCATACAACTATCTTTTTTTTGAGAAACTTCCAATCTATTTATTTTTAATCGTGGCAGTACAAAAAACAACAGAGGTGACCTAGCGACGACTACAAGAAATGCAGCGAGCCGAAGGCGCGCCGCTTTCATCGTCCCTCCCTTATCGGGACCGGACAAATCTTATTGTAGTAGTCAGTCGGGAAGTCGTCGTGCTAAGGCCCCATAGGACCAGTGCACCAGAGTAGCAACCCTCGCCGATGAAGAAAGTCGTAGGTCGGAAGGATCAAACCTGT
Organism: Aegilops umbellulata; assembly: GCA_032464435.1. Classification (NCBI taxonomy): domain Eukaryota; kingdom Viridiplantae; phylum Streptophyta; class Magnoliopsida; order Poales; family Poaceae; genus Aegilops; species Aegilops umbellulata. The sequence continues at coordinate 472,501,510 of CP136059.1, read as the reverse complement.
AAACGCTCAAACGACGGCAAACGAAGACCGGATCCAAACAGATCCACCAAAGACCAGCACCGACAAAATCCCGTGAGATCCAACGGAGACAAACCTCTACACGCCCTCTGACGATGCTAGACGCACCATTGGGATAGGGTTAGAACGTGGAAGTCATTGTTCCTACTAAGGGACATCGCCGCCGCCACACAGGCCCAACCAAGACGCTGGATCTTGCAAGAACGAAAACAAGGTCCCTCCCGCCGGCGGGAGACCGAGATCCTCCGCACCTCCATGGCCTATAGGCCATCCGAGATGAGGCGCATTGGCGGCGGTGCCGATGGGTGGAGGAGGAAAGAGATACCTTGTTCGTGTCCCGACTAAGACAAAATTCGATCATACATACAACAACCCTTTCGCTGAAGAACGGCTAATATTTACTTCTGATGTTTTTTTTGTACTGCCTTAAGAGCAACTCCAAAGGGCCGACTCATTTCGTCCGCCTGCGTCCGTTTGGGTCGGCGCGGACAAAAGTGGCGGCCCAACGCGCCGACCTAAACCCAAATCACGTCTGCGCTGACGCATTTGCGGCCCAAATTTGCGCCCCAAATGCGTCCGCGCGGACGCCGAACGGACGCTTCGCGCGCCTTCTCGCTATCCATCGCGTCCCCACATGGCGACCGTTCAACTACCCGCTGCCCACGCGGTCAGCTTAATTTATGACGACGGGCCCATGCGTCAGCGACGGCGCTCGTCCTTTTTTAAGCCGACCGTGTGGCGGGGCCGTCCTCATCCAAACTCGCCGTCCCCATCTACCCACCCTTGCTCCCTCGTCGCCGGCAAACCCTAGCCACCGCAACCACAACGACGATGGGCCTCTTCTCCGGCGCCAGCGGCAGCAAGGCCAAGGGCAAGTCCCCCGCCACCCCTTTCCCCTCCGAGTTTCTCCCACCCCCGCCGGCGCCTCGCCGGCAGAGGCAGCGCGTCAACGTGCCAGTGCACCAGGCGGAGTGGCACTGGCAGAACTGCCAGCCTCTGCCGTATCCGGACGTGACGCTGCTGCATGACTGGCATCTGGATCCAGATAGGATCCCAGTGTCGGCGGCGCCGCGGTCGGCGCGTGCTCACGCGGAGGAGGTGCAGCGCCAGCGGGCGATGCTGACGGCGGAGCGGCGCCTTGACAAGGCCTACGCAACCGACTCGCCCAACTGGGCGAGGTGGTTCGCCTTCGAGCACGAGGAGGCGAGGCGCCGGGGCGTGCGCGAGGTCGACCGGAGGCCAACGCCGCTGGTCGTCCGCGAGGAGGACCAGGCGGCGGAGGACGCCTACCAGGCGGCCCTTGCGGCCGTCTACCGTGAGAGCGAAGAGGCTGAACGACGCAGAGCGAAGGCGGCGGAGGCGGAAGAGGAGGCCCGCTACGAGGCGACAATGGCGCATGCCCTTGCCCTCTCCGCGGCGGGCAACAGTGTGGTGCCGCCGGTGGCCCCGTCGTCCCCCATCAAGCCGGAGCCGCAGCCGCAGCCGGAGCCCGAGCCCGAGCCCATCGCGCGCTTCTCCTGGAATGGAGTGGTGCGCGAGTGGGTGTCCGCGCCACCGGTTTGCCTGGGGGCGACGCTGGCGCAGGAGCAGGCCTACCTCAAGATGTGGCGCCAGCGCCGGCTGGCAGAGGCGCCGGCAAGGCGACTACGAGGAGATGCTCGAGCGCGAGCTCGAGGAGGAGGCGCGCGAGGCCGAGGAGGAGGCGCGCCAGGCCGCGGCTGCACAGGCGGCCGCACAGCCCCCCGCCCCGGCACTGCCTGCGCCGGCACAGCCCGACATGGCGGCGCTCTGGAACACGGCGTTCTCCTGGGCCGGGCCGGCGCCGACGCTCATCGACCTCACGGACACCGAGGACGACGACGACGACGCCTAGGGCAGCGCGCCTCCTCGTAGTTTAGGCTGTTTTTTATGCAAATGTGGACGCGTGGACTTTCGCCGGCCTTCGTGGCCGGCTTTAATGTTTAATTGATGCAGTTTCTCATTTTTTAAATATGCATTCGTTCATTTTTTCTGGCGCCGTCTAAATGGGTCGCATGCCAGCGTTGGGCGCAGGTGCCGACCCAAATATGGAAGCGGGCATCCGTGTCCGCCTGGCCGACCCAAACGGACAAAAAGCGAACGAAATCGCCGTTCGTTCGGGTCAGCCCGTTATAATTGCTCTAACAGTCGGTAAGTAGATCGAAAGTTTCCCCGCAAAAAAGAAGAATCATCATTGCAATGTGGGGGATATCGTCTAGTTATTTTGAATGGTGCGGACATAGGAAAAAAAACAAAGACGGACGTTTGATGCCTTGGTCCGGACATGTCCGCCCTGAAAATGAGGAGTCCGATGTGCATCCCGGAACCGGAGGCGTCCGTCCGCGTCGTCGCACTGATGACGAGGTCCTCCTGTTGCTGTTGGGTTGGGCGTTGGCGCTGCTGCCGCGTCCGCATCTCCTGTACGCAGGCACTGATGAATTCCTCCTGTTCCTGTGGACCGCGGGGTAGCTCGTGCGTTGCGATCCTCCTTGGCGGCTGCGCGCGCACCGACACACATGCTGCCGATGCGCGGTACGTGCAGTACAGTAGCAGATATGTCTAAGCGGCCTCATTAGTGCGACGCAATGCAGTGCAAAGTTGCAAACGACTCTTCTGTCTCCACCTACCTCCGTCTATGTGTCTTGATCCATTGGAGCAACTCCAATTATTTTCACGCGTACATTTGGGTTGGCGCGAAAAGAAAAGTCGCCCCAACGTGCCAACCAAAACAGACGCGTGTCCTTTTTTCGTTCGCCTGACGACCCATTTCTGGCCCAACTTTAAGCCTCATTTGCGTCGGTGCGGACACAAAATGAACACGCGGTGTCCGTCTACTCCTTCCCCTGGGCCGCTGGTCGGTGGCACATTAGCCATCTTCTCCCATTCCAACAGCAAACCCTTGCCCGCCTCCTTCTTTGCCGCCGCTGCCGCCCATTTTTTGGTGCCTCTGCCATCAGCCGGTGCCGCAACATCTTTCCCCAACGCCGCCACCTCCCACGTCGCCGCCACTACCATCTCGCCGCCGGGGCATCGAAAGCCCCTACCCCTACCCACCTCCCTGACACCGCCGCAACCAGGAAGCCGCCTCGCCGCCCCGACTAGCTCCTTCGTCCTGACGCCGGCACACTCGTCGGACGCCTCCAGGCCAGCCAGCTGGTCCAAGGGCTGTGCGCCTCCCTTCTCCGGCCGGCTCGACGCCCGCAAGTTGTTCGACAGTTTGCCAAGGTACAATGGACTCCGCCGACGAGTTATTTTTTTCATAATTTCCTTTGCGACTCTGACGATTACTCGTCGGATGATGAGGAGGAGATCTTGGCTGCCTTGTTGGTCCATCACCACCTTAATAGCCAGCGGCCGTTGTTCCGTGGCTCCATCCCGGGACACATTCCGGCGTTGAATCGCAACCGAGAGAACAACCATTTCCTTTTTTGGAAGGACTACTTTGACACAACCAACCCGTTGTTCAAAGTAAGAAATTCCGGCGGTGTTTTCGTATGAGTAGGCATCTTTTCAACCGTATTAGAGAGGGGTGGTCGGATACGATGACTATTTCGAGTGCAGAGAGGATGCCCTTGGAAAGATTGGCTTCTCATCTTATCAGAAATGCACTGCAGTCGTCCGGATGCTTGCATACAGAGTGCCCGGCGATCTCATTGATGAGTACATCCGTATGAGCGAGTCTACATGCCTAGACTCCATGTACAAGTTCTGCAAGATTGTGATTGCTGTATTTGGCCCTGAGTACTTGAGAGAGGCGACTCCTCAAGATACAATCCGCTTGTTGACAATGAATGCCGACAGGGGCTTCCCAGAGATACTTGGCAGCATAGACTACATGCACTGGGAGTGGAAGAACTGCCCGTCTACTTGCCAAGGATTTCAGTTTTAGGGTGAGAATGTTGTGCCTGAGTATGGAGGAGCGGCAACGTTTGAACAGTTCATCCAATTTCATCATGAAATGCCTAATTGGGAAAGTCACATGCAGCTGCAAAATGATTTGGTTGAGCATACCTGGGCTCATGTTCACAACCAATAGATGTATCCTTTTTATTCGGCTTGTAAAACTATGTCAGATAATTTAATTTTTATTCGGCTTGTAAAACTATGCTTTATTTGGTTGTGAAACTATGCTTTATTTCCTTGTGAAACTATATATTTGCTTGTGAAATATGCAAAATGTTCGTTGAAAAGGGCTACTAGCTGGCCACGCTGGTAAATATGGATCGGCGCGTTGGGCGCACTGCCGACCCAAACGGATAAAAAGTAGACAAAACCGTCGCCCGTTTGGGTTGAGCGTTGGAGTTTGCTCTTAACGATATATAACTTCTTTTCGCAAGCATATACATACTAGTTGTGTGTTGTACCGATGAACGGTTGAGCGCTGGCCTGAGGATATTTCCGTTTGCCAGAGGGCCATGGCTCACATGGGTTTTCACGACGACACAATCATGGGTAACCGTCGCCGGGCATGTGGCGCAGGCACCATTATGCAGCTGCGCTGAGCTGCTACATCCATATACTTATCTATCTCTATCCGTACACTCCCTTCTAGATACATCCATTTTCGAAACAAGTAATTCCGAACGAAGGGAGTATATATGAGAGCTAGAGCTCCAAATAATTGAGCCGTGCAATGATCAATGACCGATCGACGTGTCCACTGCGTGCCACTGCACTGAACCATTATTCTCCTCGTTGCCATTATCTTAAGTTAATCTGTTTGGGCCGTGCTCACCGGCTGGTCGACATGTCCACGCGGCATGCGAGGTTCACCTGTCCGTCCGGCCGTCTGTTGAGGTCGTCGTCGGTTTGATTGCCCATGCATGTCAGCTCGTCGACCGATCGAGCTGCTTCAACTGAAACTCTGGAGCTAGATACACCAGCACACTGATTATATATCTCAGTAGAGTGTAAATGACAGGGACGTTCAATTTGCCGGCCGTGCCCGTGCGTGCTGCTACTATATAGGAGTGAGTGTATGTGCTGGAGCAGGAGTGGGTGATGACGTGCTCAGCTCACCATCGATCGAACCAACCAGCCATATTGTAGTAGTAACAGCTTCACCAGTTCAGGATTAGTTAACTACTCCGGCTCCTGCATACAGTTTTTAACACTCCAAGGCACCGAGCGGCAGAGGCTCGTGCCTCGGTCACTAGTTTACTACTGTACTCGTGTATCGTGATCAGTCACCAACAAGGAGCTCGTGTCCGTGTCGTGATGTAGTACCCGTAAAGACAAAAGAAGAGCTCGTGATTTCACCGAGCTAACTAGGGGTGTAACGATTCCTGTAGTGGGGGATAGTAGCGTGATGGTTGCGTCCACGGTGTCAAAAGGGAAGGTCGTTGGCTCGCAGCAGTTGGGGTGCTGAAGTTGGACCCTAAAGATTTGGACCATCCAACCGACCGTATGCACTCGGAATCGAATGGAATGGACGTAGTGTAGTGGACCATCGGTCCATCTAAGACGTCTTACTCGTATGTAATCATGCCCTTGATGTCGACGTGCATGCGCTTCACCTAGTCTTAGCGTTTGGTGTCTGTGCAACGTTTGTGTCTGCACTGTGTTTCTTAATAAGAAACTTAGCCGCGGTATATATGGATAGAGATAGATAAGTATCCTCAAAATGATGGCTTCAGATTTGTGGATTGTCGTTCGCCTCCTTCTTGGCTATGGTGGCGGCGATGATAGCACCAAATGAGTTTCGGTCAGGGTTCTCCCATTTCGAGCTTATGTGCCACGGGTCTTCTTCATCCACCATTAAGCCGATTCGACATGCAAGGGTTGTGCCCCAGGATACCGTTCAATTTTTTGCTGCCTTTTTTGCTTAAGTCATGTTGAAAAGTCAACAAGTAAATGCGGAAATTAGAGGTGTGACTTCGAATAACTTTCATGTAAGTTATCTTGGATTTTTGTGCTCATGGGAGGAAATTAGAGGTGTGACCAATCATAAAACCATTGCATGGTTATAATTTTCTCGTGCGTTAGGCTAGTCATAGTGGGAGTAACTTAGCAAGTAACATAACACACTCCGAGAAATTTTTGCTTATGTGGCATGTAGTTAATGAAAAGTGGTAACATAATATGTTATTGTAACATAGCGCTTTCCAAGACAAGATGAGTCTACAAGCTAATTAATGAAGTTCTCTATGACACTACTACTATGTTACTTTACACTATGAAGGTAGTAACTTAGACTAGTGTCATATGCATGACACTAGTATAAGTTACTCCCCACTATGACCAGCCTTAATCAGGGACTACGTCAGGTTATTTTTCAAACAATAGGCTACATCAGGATTCAGGACACGATCGATGAGATCAAAGGGCCAGCGGACAATGTTATCGGATCCCACCACCACTCACCTCTGCTAATCATGAATCCACCTTTGCTTGCTCCCTGTTATCAATGTGACAGTGTTTTCTCCAAGGGACTAGTGCGTGAGAATTAGCTTTGCAACTAATGCATGTATTACTATTATCCAGCATTTAGTTCTGAGCATGACAGGACAAGTGCATTTGTTTGTTTCCTCTACCCAAAGAGTGCACGCTACCACACTTCTCTAGCATGAAGTGGCGGAGCAGAGGTAGGATTGTAGCGAACCTCGGGCCAAAAAAAAATCGTCTCGGCCACATGTTTTTTTTTCCGGCTACATCTTTTTCTTTTCTTTTTTGCAGGGTGAAAGTAATTTTATTCTATAGTCAGGGTGTTACGATCGAGAGGTAGAAGCACCTCAATACATGGTGGTTCTAATTGAAGCCATATTGCACTGCTACTCTCATTGCGACTGTACGACACTAGTCGATCTGCTACCGTATTATGTTCCACTTTAATCTTCATGGGAATAAAAACTCTCAATGTCATGAGGTGCTTGATCTCAGAGACAAGATGGCCATAAGCTGATCATACCAAACCCTCTCCAAACAAAGTAGCTAGTGCCTCCGAAGAATCCGATTGTACAATCACTGGTCCTTTTGAATGTTGTATTGCTAGTGTCATGCCTTGCATTAACGCATGAATTTCGGCCTCCAAAGCATCATTGCAGTTGAATAAAAACCTATACGCAGCTAATATAACACTTCCGTCGGGCCTTCTTAGAATCATACCAATTGCCACCTGTCCAGCCTATGGTGGCGGCCATCTTAGTGAAGGCTCGGCCTTCTTCATTTTTTTTCACTAGTCCGACATCATCTAGTGTCATTTTAACTTTTATAATTTTGTCTGTGCTGAATACTCTTACCAGTTGTAATGGTCTCATATAGCTCTGAAGAAATTCAGCGGAAGCCTCCAGTGGAGAAGCATCTTTACCATGTACCAAGTCCGTGCGAACCGACCATGTTGGTATCTCGTAGTGATCCTATTTATTGTAATGCATGACACATACTAGTAAATCATTTAATATGATACCGTACTATATCGTTATACTCAATCATATCTTTTCTCATTTAATTATGTGTCACCCAAAAAAATGCCTAGTTGGCATGCATAATACTACCTATGATACTCCATTGAGACCAGCCTAACTGAAAAGGGACTTGTTTTAATTAGCCTCAAGTTATCAAGCAAACTAAAAGCTTACCTTAAGCAACAAACTGGCCATATAACATATCCTTAGAGCAACTCTAACAAAGTCGCTATATTGGCATCCCTCCCCATGTCCATATGAAGTGTGTTCCATATGAATTATAAAGCCTCGAGAGGCAACACACAAAGTTAGTCTCCATATTTGTTGCCTCCGTAATTATGGGACCCACTTGTTATTGGGACATGCCTCCCCCCCCCCCCAACCTCTCTACCATCCCATGTGACCACCTATTGTTTTCTTCGCGCCACATGCAGTTTATATGACTATGCCATATGGAGTGTGCTTCAAAAGGAAGTCCCAGAACGCCATATATCGTCATTTTTGTTGTCGTCAAGTTTGCCGTCATGGTTTGTTTTCGTCAGGAATCGAACTACACGACCTTGGAGAGGGCGTAGGAGGCTCACGCGCAAGCCCTAGCCGGCCTCTCTCCAGTTGCTAATGAGCCGTCTCGAACCTCGACATTCGATCCCTAGTTGTAGATTCATCGAAAATTCTGTTTTTTTTTCATATGATCCGAAATGCATCGATATTTTCTCTACTACTTAAAACATATGTAAGGTTCCTTTTCATGTCAGGCAGAACTCTTAGTCTACCGGTTACCCCTCCTACCATGTCCCTCCAGCGATTTTTTTCGTCCAACCTTTTTTTTGTCATGCCATATTTGATCGCACCTTCATGTACGTTGTTCAATCGCATTAATTAACTTATATGTTGCATAGCTGCATCCATTCCATATACCACATAATTTAATTACCTTACGCATGAATTTCATAATTTACGACCATGCTTGACACATCCAACATTATTCATTATTTTGATAAGTTCAGATTATTTCCTGTACACATTTGATTGTGTATCGGCTCACATGTACATCGAGATTGGGAGACCATGCCGAAATCTCTTAGAATGCATGGGTTTTGAAAGTTTGGATTTTTCGAAAACGTGATTCATATATATCCTTCTCTCTCCGACTTAGTCGAAGAATACAAGCTACGGAGCGATGACAACCGCGACAGGCTCACCGGTATATTTTTCATCTAGTATTGTTGTGCTAAAAGTTATTTGGCCCCGTAGCAATGCATAGGCAATTATTTAGTCTATCGAAAGGATGAGAGCGCTGCATAATTTTTCCGCTCAATGATCGTGCCTCCTTTGTGTGCTGCCATTATTCTCCTCTCTGAAGCTCATCGTAAGACTGATTAGTTTCGTCGTCTCGCTCATTGGGTCGTCGTGCTGTCTGTTCCCTGCATACGTACATGCCGTGCTGGCTGGCCGGTCCACGTGTCGGTTGAGGTCGTTGGTTACTCGGTTACTAGCTTGGCCGTGCCATGTCAGCATGCCGATGGATCGATAGAGTTGTCCCAACTGAAACCATCGAGCTACTAAGGGCATGTACAATGGTTAATAAGATAGTCTTATCTTAAGTCTTGCATGTGATTTAGAGATGACAAAACTTTTTGTCTACAATGGGTTATCTCTTAGCGTTATCTTCAATAACTAGCAATTCCTAAAAATGTGGTGAGACATATTGTGCTAAGAGATCACCTCTTGTCTTCTCTTAAATAAGAGAAGACAAGTCTTTTCTTATGAGTTCTCTCTCCTCCATGTCATCATCTATCCTACGTGGCACTCCTAAGATAGCACCATTGTACATGCCCTAAACACGTACTCCCTCCGTTCTGTAATATAAGAGAAAAGTGTAAAAAAAACGCTCTTATATTACCGGATGAAAGGAGTAGTAAGTTAACCGATATTCAAGGCAGCGTGCATTGCCGTTAGAATTTATGGTTAGGGACGTTCTTACCTGACATGGATCGCGGCATAATTTTCAGACTGATCCATCACCGCCTACGACTTTGACATATGCCTAGTATCAGCCTTTTATGAGTTTAATTTTGATGTTATGTTGGGGTTTTCTGGCGGAGTATCGGAGTGTGCTTGTGTACATCTTAATTATGTAAAGGCCGGACGTTGCTCGTTTGCTTCGCATCTGCTTGAATGAATAAAAACGCATTTTGGAAAGAAAAAAAGGTAAGCAGACCCGATCGTGTAAAAGGCTGCTACGTGTCACTAAAAACGTAGCATGATGAGAGGGCAGGGTGCTGAAGTCTGGAGACGACACGCTTAGGTCATCCGACACCTTTCCAGGGACGCATGATGAGACCATCGATCGAATCATCAGCATGCAGCCCTGCACATTGTTAATCTCAGCAGATCGATCAGGGTTAACCCACCCTGCTTCTGCATAGTTTAAAACTTCAAGGCGGCAGATGAGGCCCCGTGCACCGGTTACTAATTTACTGCCGCTGCTCGTGAGCCGTGAGTGACCACCAACACGTAGCTCGTGTCCCCTCAAAAAAAAAAAAACACGTAGCTCGTGATCTCAGCGCTCGTGAGGTCGTGCCAGCCACTGTCACAATGTGTGTAATGATTTCCAGTAATTAATCAAATGCCTCCAAGGTAAACTACCACGATGGTGGCCGGCTGGTGGCTGGCTAGGGGTAGGGGACGGCGCGTTGCGCCCACGTCGAATGAAGGTCGCTGGTTCCGTAGATCGCAACGGTTGGGCCTGGACCCGGACCCGGTCAGAAGTAGTCTGGATGGATGAATAATGTGGATGGAGCGGACCCGTTGATCCAAGACAGCCTACTCTACTCGATCCCATGTGTACTAAGTATAAGTACGTACGTATACGTACATTGTTCCACATGTGCTGTATACTCGTCGGGGACCGTTCTGGCTAATACTACATGAGATATTTTTTCTTCAGACGTAGGTTGAGAATTGCTCACGTGAGGAATTAGCTTTGTGTTCATCAGCGCTTCACTCAACGTGACAAGACGGGTGCATTATTTGTTTGTTTCTTTGCTCAGGTAGGGTGCCAACACTGCTCTCCCAGCACAACAGCGTCGGGCGAATCAACCTGTGGTTGAGTTGGTTAGGTGGACAGTGGTATCCCCAACCATCAGAGTCCAAATCCTGGTGCTCGCATTATTTCTGGATTTCCGGCGATGCGCTTTCAGTGGGAGGAGACGTTCCCGTCGACGACGAGGCGTCTACGATGACTTCATAAATCTCAAGATGATATGCCGGCTCAGTCTCTTGGAGGTGCTCATAGGGGTAGGGTGTGCGTGTGTGCGTTCATAGGGATGAGTGTATGCGTGTGTATATCTGCGCTTGTGTCTGTACTGATGCTAAAAAAAAGCACAGCAGCGTCGGCTAACTGAAAATGTCCTTGTTTTTTCCGAGTGAAAAGAATGTCCTTCTTTTAACGACAGTGCTGGGCGGACGATGCAGCTTGCACCACAGCTGCATGATGACCGATCCAACCGTCTGCTAGCTGCCCTCTGCTCATATGCATGGACGAGCTGATCTGCACTCTCGTGCAGAAATTATCCGCAAAGCATCATGTGCATATCACTGCTTTTGTTTTATTTAGCCTCCGGCTATCAAGCTGAAATTAATTAGAATAGACGAGTCGGAACTAATTAGATGGCACATCATCCTCGGCAACCAGACACATACTCCCCCCCCCCACCCACCCCCACCCCCGCGTTTCGGCCATGTATTTTTGGGTCATCGATCGAGCCAACAAAAAAAGTGCTATATGCCATGAAAATGTATCATTATAAACATTTTGGAAAATATGAACATGCAGTATCTTTATTCTAGGACCTGAATATCTAGCGAACGTCATGTTTTTACCCATGACAAATTGAATATTTTTCATGGCAAGTTATGGTTTCCGAGGATCGCAAGTTTAGTTGAAAAATCAGTCCCAATTCATTTTTTGCCAAGAAACTGTCATGCTTGCGAAATAAAGATGTTTGTGTGCATTATAAGGTGATGTCCTCTTTGTTTTTTAAATAAACTCATATCTATTGGTCACAGGGATCAAGGAGTATGCACGCGCCTCACATAAGGGAGGAGAGGGAGCATACATTTTCACATGGAAACAAAAATACTTACAGCCTGTTTGGTAAACATGGGCAGAGGAATGGAAATTAGTACGAGAAAGTTTGCGTAGGGATTAGGCATGAAAAGGTGTTTTACTTCCATTCTCTCATTCGGTATATGATGGGTGTAGTGTGGAACTTTGCCCATGAACTAACATGGTACTATGGGAATTGGCTCCCCGACCCCCCCCCCCCCCCCCCAATCAAGCAAATGACTTCTAATCTCCCCAACCCTCATCTTCCATTCCCCGTCTCTAATTCCTACGAACCAAACACGCTATTAGGCGTGTTTGATTAGTGCCCTAGCAGGACAGCTGCTTGAGGCAGACATATTTTTCGCACATACAACTAGGCAGGAACTTACGAATTAAACACCATGCATTTCTGATTTTGTCGATATACATTGTCTCCCTTCCTTGATATTTACCCGTTTGCCCCTAAGCTCCCAGGATCTTATCGAGAACGAGGGTGTCGCGCATTGGAAAGGAATGAGAGCGCATCATCGACCGGTTCAGGTTCACCTGCCAGTGCCCTCGTATGGATACATACAACGCATTTCGATCAGTCAAGACAAAATTTTTGACCCACAATCACCCATAAATATGTGGTGTAAAATCTCAGCCATAAATACATACTTAACACACATTCAGTGGCACCAACTTCACACCACACACAAATGGCATCACCAACATAGCAACTATTGACTATATCATTGGCCTAACCAACGAGAGCCTACCCTAGAGAGACCACTAGTAGCAAAACACAAAAAAAAAATCCCAACAATTTCTTAGTAAAATAACCATCGTTGGCGGATGACGTGGGAGCACAACGGAGCCAGCGGAATTGGAATTTAAATTTAAACAGCTATAGAACGAACGGATTTTAAAATTGGTGGGGAGCAAGATCCATCTTAATGAGTGAGCAGGTCCAGCCCCGGAGGGACCCTTTGTTAATTCAAAATTTTCGACGCAGCCCCGTCTTCCTCCTCCGCTCCCCCCCCCAACCCCACCCCCCTCCCCGACGGAGAGGGACCCAGCCCGACGACAGCTCCATTTCCCCCTCCCTCCCTCCCCACCAAACTCGAATTCTCGCCACCGCATTCCCCGCACACCCCCCTCCCCCCTCCCGCACCCACTTTCTCCCGCCCGCATCTCCTGCGGCGGCGACCCCACCAGGGCAGCGGCGGCGGCGGCGGGTAGCGGCGCGGGGGTTTGTCTGTCCCCGCGGCGAGGCGGGGTCGAGGCGGGCCAGTGCGGGGCGGAGGGCGTGGCAGGCGCCACGGGATAGGCGGGGGCGCGAGATCCGGGCCGGCGGCGCGATCTGGGCGGGGCATGAGATTGGGGCCGGCGGCGCGGCGGTGAGGCGAGGACGAGGCGCGGCGCGGCGCCCGGCGGCATGACGACCAACACCAAGCGCGCGTACAAGCTCCGTATCCTCGATTCCGTCCAGATTTTTTTTTCTTCCGCGGGGCTGTTTTTGTTTCAAATTGTTTGTTTGGGGGAGAGGTAGCTGCATTGCGCGAGTCCGTCTGACCGATGCGTCCTCTGCTGCCGCGCTCGTTCTGCTGATTTGACGAGCCGGCTCCGCGAGAGGCTTTCAGCGTTTCTTCTCGTGGTTGACATTGGTAGGGTGGAGCACGACTCGGTGGCGTGGGTGAGATTTATTTTGGTGTGATTTATCGAGTAGCGTTTGATTGCTTCATGTTGGGCTGTTTGGTGCTTGCTGGCTAGTCGGTGGCGCGTTATGTCGGTTTTAGTGCTGATTGCTATGAACGCGGCGTGTTCATGGAATGCCTGAAGTTAATTCCTTTGCTAAAGTTGCGACATTGAGTTGCCTTGACTCTCATTTGCCGTAGAGGAGTTTGTGGCGCACGCGTCCAATGTCAACTGCCTCAAGATCGGGAGGAAGACCTCGCGGGTTCTTGTCACTGGAGGAGAGGATCATAAGGTTAATCTTTGGGCTATCGGGAAGCCCAATTCGATATCGGTAAGGCTATTCTTTTGCTGACTCTAATAAGTATCACCTAGTCTGTTGAAGGTGATTGCGCAGTTGAGTAGGCTAATAGTACCCTGAACTCAACCAAATGAAACTCTTGACTGACCCTTGAGATGATTGCTGGATGAAATTTCACCAGTTTAGCCGTTGATGACTTCAGCATGCTTCTCTTCATGTTGGTTTTCAGTTAATGTTGATATGTTTTTATGTTAACTTACTACATGAATATGTGTCTGAGAAAGGTCACTGTAGTTATCAGAAGTTTCATGGTTGTACAGAGTTTACCAGGGCATACAAGTGCTGTGGAGTCAGTTGCTTTTGATTCCACAGAAGTATTTGTGGCTGCAGGAGCAGCCAGTGGCACAGTAAAATTATGGGATCTAGAGGAGGCAAAGAGTACGTAACTATGGATGCATGACTTAATCTATTTGTGTTTATGAACATCCATGCTGCGTCATTATCTTTTATTATTTGCATATAACTTGGCTGGTTATGTGTGCAGTCGTCCGCACGCTTACTGGACATAGATCAAACTGTATGTCAGTTGATTTCCATCCTTTTGGGGAATTCTTTGCCTCTGGGTCTTTGGACACTAATCTGAAGATATGGGATATAAGAAGGAAGGGCTGTATCCACACATACAAAGGCCACACCAGAGGGGTGAATGCTATTAGATTCACACCTGATGGCCGTTGGGTTGTGTCTGGTGGTGAAGATAGTGCAGTGAAGGTAAGATTTGTTAGCAATGCTTTTGTGTATTTCAGTTGCTAGTTTTGGTCATGTGGTTTCATTTCTTTCATAATCCTTTGGATAACACACTGTATACTTGCTTATAATTTAGTATACGAGTTAAATTTAAATTCTCAGCACACAGCCTGTCTTTCTTGCACTTAAACTCAGCATGATCATTACATCTACTGTATTGAACTCATAATCAGTTTCGCCTTGGCAGATCTGGGATTTGACAGCTGGAAAGTTACTGCATGAGTTCAAATCCCATGAGGGTCAAATTCAGTGCATTGATTTCCATCCCCATGAGTTCCTTCTGGCAACAGGTTGGATTCACAGTTTATAATGCCGACCTATCATCTATATGTTAACTTTTCTTTGCCCTTTTTGTTGTAGTAGCCTAGTAGCACTTTCTAATACTTTATTTAACTATCGAACTTCTGTCTTTCCTCCTTGTTAGGGAAAACACTTAATGCTCATTGAGAATGTACATGCTATTTAAATACTTGGTCCGAAAATGAACCATTATGGTAATAAGTTATATATTATACATACTGGCCCACATGCAATATGTTGACTAGGCCCACCTATCAGTTTAATTAACTTCCCTTTGTTTACTATCCGGGATTGCAAATGTCAAATTGTTTTGTTCTGACATTTTAATTTGTTACATCTGTCATTTATCTCAACCTTAAGTTCCCTATCAGCTATATCTGTCAGTGTCAGAAGTTATCTTTGCCTGTCCTATGACTGATTTGCAACTATGAGTTTATTACATGACACTGGTTGGCTCACTCAGGTTCAGCTGATAAAACTGTCAAGTTCTGGGATTTGGAGACCTTTGAGTTGATTGGATCTACTGGACCTGAGGTATACCTTTCTATTCGACTTCCCTGTGAAGATTATCCACCCTACCCAGTTTAACTTTGTCAAACATGGCAACCCAGAATTTTCTTTAAGCTTGAGGTCACTGGTTCCAGAACCATAATGTAGGAGAATAAACGTTCGTATCTCTTTTATTTAGTCCCAAAAGTACTATCTGAAAGAACAAACACGGGGGAAACACCTGAAAGCCTCTTTCCTGCGTTTGAAGGAAAATACAACTAAATAGGAAATAGCATGCCACGATAGTGCTCATGACATGGTTGAACTTCTGTGATGCTCAGTGCCCTAAATCACATTGCCATATGTTGCGGTGAGCATCATGTCTTTATGTCATTAGCTTTACAAAGTAATTACCTTGTGGGATGTTCTAGTACATACACTTTAAAAAACTAGTCAGGGGTGGCAATTTTAGATAGAAAGCTGTATTAACTTTAATCCAGTGTTAATTGTCAATGATACAATAAGAATTCCAATACTAGCCTAAATATACAACCAGTACCTTATGTGACAAGTGCCATATACAACTGAGGCTAATATAGACTGCCAGAAGATGTTCTATAGAAAAGGAAGACATGTTGAAATAACATTATTTATATAACCACATATCCATTTAACATATGCTTTCTTTGTTTTTTGTTTATTTTCTCTTCTGGTTCCCCAATTGGTGGCTCCAGCAGAGACCTTGCCTCCAATTTCAATTAAAAAAAAAACAGCCAGAGTAAAACAATAGCACCTTGGCTGGGAGTTGGGACATTATTGGTTTCTCCCTTCTGAGTCATCGAAGCAGTGCAGGAGTGGGAAGAAACTAATATCACCTTAGTTGATGCTATCTTCTCTTATTGCTTAGATGGGTTAAATTTATATAGAATCTGAAAAGATCATGCATGAAAGAAAGTCTTGCAGTGAATTTCAATTCAACTTACTTGGCATTGGTCATGGCAGGGCTAAATATTCACTCCATGTGAAATAAACCATATTACCCTTCAAACTAAAGGGATTAGTTGTAATCTCCTCCATTGATCTGTACTGAAATTTGTTAGCTTAAATGAATTAGGTGTGCTGAAGTAAGACCCCTTATCATATTCATGTAGTTATTTGCTAATGTTTCTACTGGAATATCAGATGACAGGTGTACGATCTATGACATTCAATCCTGACGGAAGATCTCTGTTATGTGGGTTGCATGAGAGCTTAAAGGTAGTATTGCTGTTTTCTCATGTGACTGTTACTGCAGATTTTTCGTTTCCATGTCTTTCAGAGATAACTTCTCTTAAATTAAGCAGGTTTTCTCTTGGGAACCAATAAGATGCCATGATACTGTAGATGTGGGATGGTCTAGACTATCGGATCTCAATGTCCATGAGGGAAAACTTCTTGGTTGTTCTTCTAATCAGAGTTGTGTTGGAATATGGGTTGTTGATCTAACGGTATGCTATTGGCTTCTCAGCTACATTTCTAATACCAATATCTTATCCTCTGTCTTCTCTTGTTTTTAGTTGACTGCTAACCAAACAATCAATTGGCAGCGTCTTGAGCCACACGCAACCGGTACTTCAGCATTACTTAATGGCCGTTCTGAATTGAAGGCTTCGTCAGGTGGCACTATGCCATTACAAAACGACAGTGGTTCAAGGGCTAACATAGGGCGATCATCAGCTCTACAAAATTCAGAGAATAACTTGAAGGCTTCTACAGGAAGGCTCTCAGTTTCTCAAAATTCAGATTCTGCACCCAAGGAGATTAAGCAGACAGCTTGTATGTCACTGATCTTCTCTTTTTAGACCTGTTTGTAATTTAGTGTTTGAAACGCAACATATGTCTAATCTGTCCTTTGTCTGTTCTTGTTACGATAATGAAGCAAGTGGCTTGGTCCCAAGCACTCCTCAAAGGGTCGGAACTGGCTCCAGTACTAGAACAGCTGGAAATTCAACTTTTGCATCTGGTGGCAGCACTTTAAAGAGAAGTTCACTGAAGAGTAACAGCACTTCTAATCTTCATAATTTCAGTAAAACTGACGTGGTGCCTGCTGCTGTTATCATCCCAAGAACTAGCTCAGGAGCAGAGCTTGGTACTGGTTCAAGAGGTTATGCTGCTGATGTGGCCCCTGTTCTTCCGAAGGCAAGCAGAAGGGCAGAGCCTGCCACTGATCCTAGGACAGAAAGTGCTGATGTGGCACCTGCTATTGTTCCCAGAACAAGTTCAAGAATGGAAATGGCCTCTGATTCAGCACCTGATGCTGTTTCTAGGGTAGGCAGAAGGTTGGAATCTGCTGCTGATTCTAGGAAAGAAAGTGCTGATGCAGCATCGGTCGTTCCCAGGGCTACTTCAAGAATGGAAATGGCCTCTGATTCTGTACCTGTTCTTCCGAAGGCAGGCAGAAGGTTCGAGTCTGCTACTGATTCAAGAAAAGAAAGCACTGATGAAGCACCTGTTATTGTTCCTAGAGCAACTTCAAGAATGGAAATGGCCTCTGATTCTAGGAGAGAACCTTCTGCCGGAAGAGTATCACCATTTAGGATCCAATCAAGGTATGCTGAACCAAGGAAATCAACCAATGTGAAAGTTGATATGGACAAAGTTGATGTGGGAAGCAAAGATACTGAAAGTGACGACCTTACTTGTCAAATATTTCTTCCTCGGAGGAATGGTGCTGTTCAAACAGTGATTCCCGAAGAAACTCGTGAAGATGTAAAACATGGTACAGCTTACAGGTCGGGATTTGCAGGTTCAGCAGAATCAAATACGAGCCACCGGAATGATAATTGTATGATCCTTGCCCTTAACATGCTTATCTGTTTTATGTCCTGCTGTAGTTTAATTTGAATTGTTTCACAGCCATTAGTGGTGCCTGATTTACCGAAAAGGTAGTTCCTGACTTCTTGCATCATGTGCTCGAAACAATGATTCGTGTGTGAGTTTGATGAAATTTCCATTCCCTTTTGTCCTGTACTGAATCAAGTGTTAGGAACAACTAAGTTTATTCATTCGAGGTTCTTCAATTATTTCTGTAGGTAGATGTTTTCCATATGCAGTAGTTGCCAGTGAATTTGAAGAACCTATTCGTGGAGCACTGTTAGTTTAATCTTGTCTATGTTTGGCTGTGAAAACTTGTGCTCTAAATGCTTTGGGAATTCTCTATTCTGTTGTTAAGTTATTAGTTTTCCTTTGTGTTTTGGCTTCATAATTTTCATTTGATAAATCACGTGTCACAATTTAAAAATTACCTGTAATTTTCATGTACAACTAAGTTGTAACTGCTTGAACATTTGGTGCTACTTTGCAGATGTTCCTAGAATGCGCAAGCCAAGAGATAACTGCTACATTGAAGTTTCAAGAGCAGGTATATGATTTGCTATACTTTGGTGCTTGCAATAATTTGTTCTTCAGGCCTGAATCGTATAGTATTTCCAGGAAGAACAAGATCAATTGTTTCTAATTGGGAAGGCAGGGATCAGTCCCCAAGTCACGAAGAACCAACAACAAGCAATTCAGCGCTGGGGGCTCCTAGAGGCCGAATGTATTCATCTGTATGTGAGACAACCCATACGCTTTTACAACATTCTTCTTATTTTTTGTTCTTACTGTTTGATTCAATGCACCAATCTTTTCCTTTAGTTGTTGTCTACTTGATACTGTTGTTATATCATGTTTAACAAATTAGAATTTGGATGTATTAATAGAAGAAAACCATAAACAAACTAATTTCTGCAACTTCTTTTTTGCCTTTTGCAGAGAGGAAGCAGTCAAGCAGCTGAAACTAATATTGTAACTAGCGAGGAGGATGTTTTATCTGTTCTAATCGAAGAGCATGATCTATTTTTAAGTTCAACACGATCGCGGCTGACAAAATTGCAGGTTTGTATGGTGCTTCACTTTTTCTTTTGGGGTGTAATATTGTTATCCTGCAGGGGAAGTAGGACCTCCTAATCTTGAATTTTCTGAAACTAATAGTGTACATTTAGACTGACTAAGATATATGCCGCATGCTATTAATAGAATGTGAAAAATATAAATATACGCATTGTCCCATGTCATGGTATTCCAGAATTTAACACAGTTTGTTTCTTCAGAATGAAATATGGCTGGTTGAGTTAACTACACTACCAGTGTACCACAATCTTATTCGGTAGTCAGCATAGTAAAGCACACCTATGGATGGATAGTCTACCAAACATGATTGCTAACAGACTATCTTGCTGCCTCAAATGTTTTAAGTTTTAACTGACTATAATTTACACTGGATCCAATTGTGTATCCAATATATCTTACTCACAGATTCTGCATCAAATGTGGCAAAGAAATGACATCAGGGGTGTTTTCTCAGCGCTGGAGAAGATGTCCGATCATGCTGTCAGTACTCTGTAACCTTTTTTTTTCCTGTTCTGCATGGAATAACCGTTGCATTGTTGATTCATAATTATAAGATTTCTGCTAACTCCAGGTATGTGCTGATATCGCAAGTGTTCTGATGGAGAAAAGCGAAGCCATCACACTAGATTTATGTACCAGTATCCTGCCTGTCCTTGCTGACCTTCTGGAGAGTAAAACTGACAGGTAGCTCTTCTTGTTTTGTGTATCGGTATGATTATGTTCTGGGTTGATTTACAAACGGCCATTACTTGTACCGAAGTTCTGATTGATTCATATATATTGTGTTACCAGGAATTGCCATGTCACCGTTCATCCATTTGTTTATTTATTTTTACATTGCAATAAATCTTTGCAGGCATGTCGCCGTATCACTGGAACTGGTAGTGAAGCTTGTCAGGACTTTTGGGCCTGTAATACATTCAACAGTGTCGGTTGGTCCATCTTCTGTTGGTGTAGATCTTGAAGCAGAGCAAAGGTATTGTTTCAGTCAAATGTTTTCCTGATATGCCATTACTAGAGATTGACTTATGTTATTTTACTTGTCTTGTCATCATAGGCGGGAGAGGTGCAACTTATGCTTCATAGAACTGGAGAAAGTTAAAAATAAGCTTCCTTCCCTTGTGAGGTACCAGATATGCTTAATTTTCTTATTGAACATCCCAGATAATCTAAATATGTTAGTTACATTACTGAACATTGCACTTTCACCTGTACCACCAATCATTGGTATTGGAGTTTTGGACCAGCACTGCTCTGAACTGAACTCATATACGAGTTTGCACTTCGTGATGTTCATACATTGTTCCTTTGCTATTTAACAGAAGAAAAGGGGCAGCTTCAAACACAGCACAGGAGCTCAGTCTTGTCTTCCAGGAGATTATGTCGTAGACTGACCACACATTCTCAATACAAACACAATTGAATGGGAGATGCTTTCTTTCCCTCTGGCCTCATGACGGACGCTGCTTGTTTTCGCGCTACCGTGAAGTCCTGAGGTCACGCCCGTGGTAGTAACCTTTTGTTGCTACTGATCCATGCCCTTTGTACAACAGTAACCCTTGTTGATTTGGCATCCTTGCCATTTGGAAAGAGAAGCCGCCAGAGCATTATCCCTGAGCCATAACGCGGGGCGGTGTCCCTCGCGTCATGATTGTTTCACCGGCCGGCTTCGGAAGGTGTTCGTTTGGTCTCGACCTCGAAGTCAGAAGGCCTGCCTGTAAATGCTGTAGCCTCTCTCGCTCTGCTTGTGTATCAGCTTGCTTTTTGGTATGGTAGTTTGTTGTTGGGCTTGTATGATGTCTGGTCGATGCAGTGACAAGATTGACGAGTGAGTGTGTGTGTGGATCCGATACATGTACAATTGTACACCATTTTTTGTTGAAGAGTTTTGACACATTTAACTTTTTATTTGTCGCGCTGTGTCTCCTGGAAGTGTCACTTAGTGAGTCAATGTCGACGCAATGAATGTTTGGGACGACATATTTTCATTTTTCCATATACCAACTATCTTCTTGTTCAGTTTGCCAAAACTGTCTAAATCTGGTAGAATATTGATCTTGTTTTAGTTTTAAAAAGGTTGTTAACTGAATCATGGGTTAGCATTTGCTCTATCTGACTTGATTTCCGTGAGATGAAATTCATGCGCTCCCTGCCTCTTTACTGTGACCGAAGAGTGTGAAGACTGCTCAACTCATTGTTCTGATCGTTCCGCAAAAACATGCAATTTTTATTAGTTTCATCCAAATTTCTTGCGACAAATGACATGAGTGACCTATCATGCAACAGCACCTAGTAACACACAACCACGGTTTTCAATTTCAGAGAAAATTCATTAATTTCAGCAAGTACTGAAATATAGCGTTTTGATCGAGAGAGGGATTGCAGCACCCGAGCTCCACTGCTTCCTATATTTAAACATTTTGAAATTTGTATTTTTGAAGTTTCAAAAAAATGTGAAATGTTTCATGGGGATACATATAAACATTCGAATACCCATGGCAAGTTTTGGTAGAAATCTCGTTTTGTTTGGGGCTATAGAAAAAAAACAAATTTCTGACACTATATAGGAGAAAAGGTGTGCCATTTTCTGTCAGAAATTTCTCTTTTTTGTATTTCCCAAAATACAAAGTATTTTGTTTTCAGCTTTTTACCAGGCCTGAGGAATGTGTGTATGTATTCACGTATTTAATATAAGATTTTTTGAAGCAACGAAAATGTGTTTTTCAAAAATTTCAAATACCAGGAGCCCTGGAGCCCGGTTGCTGCAGCCACTTTTCGGTTTTGATCACATTATTTCAACGTTTTCGGCCCCCTTGTCATTTCCCGCCAGGGCCAATTTGGGCGGCAAAAAGTCACGCCAAAGCCCAAAACTAGTTCACACAAGGCCCGCGAATAGCTAACATGTCTCTTCCGTGATATTTCTGGTTCAGGTCATATATTATCGGAATTTGTTTAAAAAATATTAACATTTTCAAAAAACATGTCTCTTCCGTGCCCTCACATCTAAGAGAGCTCCTTGTTCTCAAAAAAATAAAAATAGAAAACTAAGAGAGCTCCTGCGCGACGCCCATGACCGTCAATTCATCACGCCTTCCTGAAGCCACAAGTAAACATGCCAGCCCGTTTAGCAGGTGACAAGCGAAAAACAGAAAAATAAATTCGCACGGGTGGAAATCAAACTCTGGACCTCACTCTATATTATAGCGAGGCTGGCCAGCCGAGCTAGCGACCAAACAAAACTAAAATGCAACGTCAGGCTTAAAGTATAAAATACAGTCGCAGATCCATTCTTTTTTTCAACATTTCTTCGAAAAAATGGGAACAAAATTTATTAAAAAATGCGAACAAATGTTTTAAAATTGTGAGAAAATTGAGTTTTTTTTGTAAAACATGTTTTTTAAAAAGTGAACAAAATTTGAAAATGTAACCAATTTATTTCAAAAAATGGATTTTATTTTCTAAAATAGAGAACAATTATATGAACTGCACAATTTTAAAAAGTGAATTTTAAAAACACTGAGATTTTCTTAGGATACAATGAACATATTCAGATACACACTGCACATTTTCTTAATTATATGATGAATGTTTTTTCAAACGCATGATGAACACAATTTCTATACACAAATGAACGTTTTTTATACATAGTGAACATTTTTCATGAATACGGCGAATTTTTTTGAACATGATTTTTTTTGAAGAAATGAAGTAAATGGGAATTTCGAACTTTTTTCAGAATTTGCAATTCCGATTTTTTTTGAAACAGGTGTTCGAACAAGTGATGTAGACACTGATGACTTCCCAATTATGATAGCACTGCATCAGGGGTTAGCTTTGAGCCCTTATCTTTTTTCCTTGGTGGTGGATGAGGTCACAAGGGATACAGAAGGAGATATCACATGGTCTATGCTCTTTGCGGATGATGTGGTACTAGGTGACAATAGTCGGACGGGGGTAAATTTGAAGTTAGATTTATGGAGACAAACCTTGGAATCGAAAGGGTTTAGACTTAGTAGAACTAAAACCGAGTACATGATGTGTAGTTTCAGTACTACTAAGTGCGAGGAGGAGGTTAGCGTTGATGGGCAGGTGGTGCCTCAGAAGGATACCTTTCGATATTTGGGGTCAATGCTACAGGAGGATGTGGGTATTGATGAAGATGTGAACCATCAAATCACAGCCGGATGGATGAAGTGGCGCCAAGCTTCTTGCATTCTCTATGACATGAGAGTGCCATAAAAGCTAAAATGCAAGTTCTACAGGACGACGGTTTAACCCGCAATGTTGTATGGTGCAGAGTGTTGGCCGACTAAAAGGTGACATGCTCAACAGTTAGGCGTGGCGGAGATGCATGATGTCTGCAAGACTACGCCGGTATTTCCCTAAAGAGGAAGGGATGATGCAGCACATCGACGATAGGTATTTACCTCAGTGATGAGACCAAGGTTATCGAACCAGTAGGAGAACCAAGCAACACTACATAAACAGCACCTGCACACAAATAACAAGTACTTGCAACCCGACGTGTT
This sequence comes from Aegilops umbellulata, assembly GCA_032464435.1. Taxonomy (NCBI): domain Eukaryota; kingdom Viridiplantae; phylum Streptophyta; class Magnoliopsida; order Poales; family Poaceae; genus Aegilops; species Aegilops umbellulata. Next base: position 472,477,927 of record CP136059.1, on the reverse strand, counting down.
AAAGGGGTTGTCAATCCCTTTCGGGTAACAGCGTCAGAAATTGGCAAACGAACATGAGAGAGTCGTAAATATTGATAGATCGAATAAAGTGCAGCAAGGTATTTTTGTATTTTTGGTTTAATAGATCTGAAAATAAAAGCAAAGGAAAATAGACCGCAAAGGCAAATATATGAAATAAGAGACCCGAGGGCCGTAGATTTCTCTAGTGGCTTCTCTCGAGAAAAATAGCAAACGGTGGGTGAACAAATTACTGTTGGGCAATTGATAGAACCTCAAATAATCATGACGATATCCAGGCAATGATCACTATATAGGCATCACGTCCAAGATTAGTAGACCGACTCCTGCCTGCATCTACTACTATTACTCCACACATCAACCGCTATCCAGTATGCATCTAGTGCTTTAAGTTCATGGAGAAACAGAGTAATGCAATAAGAATGATGACATGATGTAGACAAGATCTATTTATGTAGAAATAGACCCCATCTTGTTATCCTTAATGGCAACGATGCATACATGTCGGTTCCCCTTCTGTCACTGGGATCACGCATCGTAAGATCGAACCCATCACAAAGCACCTCTTCCCATTGCAAGATAAATAGATCAAGTTGGCCAAACAAAACCCAAATATCGGAGAAGAAATACGAGGCTATAAGCAATCATGCATATAAGAGATCAAAGAACTCAAATAACTTTTATGGATAAAAAGATAGGTCTGATCATAAACTCAAAATTCATTGGATCCCAACAAACACACCGCAAAAAGAGTTACATCATATGGATCTCCAAGAGACCATTGTATTGAGAATCAAAAGAGAGAGAGAGAGGAAGCCATCTAGCTACTAACTACAGACCAGTAGGTATACAAAGAACTACTCACGCATCATCGGAGAGGCACCAATGGACATGATGCACCCCTCCGAGATGGTGTCTAGATTGGATCTAGTGGTTCTTACCTCTACGGCAGCTAGAATTGATTTTCGTTGACTCCCCTAGAGTTTTTGGAATATTGGGGTATTTATAGAGCAAAGAGGCGGTTCAGGGGGCACCCGAGGTGGGCACAACCCACCTGGGCGCGCCTGGACCCCCAGGCGCACCCTGGTGGGTTTTGCTCCCCTCGGAGCACCCCCCAGGTGCTTCTCCGGCCCACTAGATGTCTTCTGGTCAAAAAGAAAATCCACAAAAAGTTTCGCTGCGTTTGGACTCTGTTTGGTACTGATTTCCTGCGATGTAAAAACATGCAGAAAACATCAACTGGCACTTGGCACTATATCAATAGGTTAGCACCAAAAAATGATATAAAATAACTGTAAAATGATTATAAAACATCCAAGAATGATAATATAACAGCATGGAACAATAAAAAATTATAGATACGTTGGAGACGTATCAACATCCCCAAGCTTAATTCCTGCTCGTCCTCGAGTAGGTAAATGATAAAAACATAATATTTGATGTGGAATTCTGCCTAACATGTCATCTCATATTCTTTTCTGTATAGCATGCACATTTGGACTTTTATATGGTTCAAACAATAGTCTAGTTTTGACACGAGACTTAAATACTCAAGCATATCGACAAGAAACCATGTCTTTTGAAATATCAATGCTAAAATAAGTTATCCCTAGCCCATCATGCTCAATCATTGATCCATTCATGAAACACACTCGCATATTAGCTACACCCAATGCTCAAGTACGATCATAGGGCCTCCTAGTTGGTGCTTTATAAGAGAAGATGGAGACTCAAATTAAAAATAAAAATTGCATAAAGTAAAAGAAATGCCCTTCGCAGAGGGAAGTAGGGATTTGTCGAGGTGCCAGAGCTCAAAGCGAAAAACTTAGAGGTAAAAGCATTTTGTGAGGCATACTTTTCCCACCAATGAAAACGACTTAGAGCTCCCAACACTTTCCATGCTAGATATATCATAGGCGGTTCCCAAACAGAAAATAAAGTTTATTCCTTTTTCAACCATACTTTCAGTTTCCATGGCTAGCCGTATCCATGGTTGCCCTCCATACCAACACTTTCCAAGGAATTTATTATTTGACAACATAAATTAAATTCATTTTTCGTTTCAGGACTGGGCGTCTCTAATACCTTTGCCTTACTCTCGTGGAATGACAAGTGAATAAACACTCATCGTGAGAATAACACATCTAGTATGGAAAATATTGGCCACCCCTCACCGCCTTGCAAGCGGTACGAGCACACAAAAGAGAAATTTATTTTGGAAATTAGAGATGGCACATACAAATTTGCTTAGAATGGCAAAAGAATACCGTATATAAGTAGATATAGTGGGCTCATGTGGCAAAACTGGTTTAAAGGATTTTGGATGCACAAGTAGTGATCATACTTAGTGCAAAATGAAGGCTAGCAAAATATTGATAAGCGACCAACCAAGAAATGCATAATCTCATAAGTGAGCATTAAGCATAATTAACACCAAATAATGCACCACAAGTAGGATGTAATTTCATTGCATGACTATTGACTTTCGTGCTTGCATAGGGAATCACAAACCTTAGCACCAATATTCTTACTAAAGCATAATTACTCATTAACAAGACTCAGATATCACATCATCATATCTCAAAACTATTACAAGGAATCAAGTTTATTTTGTCCAATGATCTTCATTAAAGTTTTTATTATATCCTTCTTGTATATCTATCACTTTGGAACTAATTTTCATGTGTTGCTTTTGATAAGCTCAAACAAATATAAGTGAAGATCATGAGCATAATATTTCTTTCTCTCAAAATAATTTAAGTGAAGCAAAAGAGATTTTCTTACGAAATTTTACTAAGTCTCAAATGAATCTAAGTGAAGCATGAGAGCATTTCTTCAAAAATACTAAAGCACTCCGTGCTAAAAAAGATATAAGTGAAGCACTAGAGCAATTCCATAGCTCATAAAAATTTAAGTGAAGCATAGAGAGCAATTCTAACAAGTCATGGCATAATTTTGGCTCTCTCAAATAGGTGTGTCCAGCAAGGATTCAAGACTTATAACAAAAAGAAAAAGAAGCAAAGACTCAAATCATACAAGACGCTCCAAGGAAAACTCATAGTATGTGACGAATAAAAATATAGCTTCGAGTAAAATACCGATGGTCGTTAGAAGAAAGAGGGGATGACACTCGGGGCATTCCCAAGCTTAGTTGCTTGCTTATCTTTGGATAATAGCTTGGGATGCCATGGGCATCCCCAAGCTTAGGCTCTTCTTACTCCTTATTCATTCATCCATCATAACATCACCCAAAACTTGAAAACTTCAATCACACAAAACTCAACAAAACCTTCGTGAGATCAGTTAGTATAAGAAAACAAATCATTACTATAATTACTGTAGCAAACTAATTCATATTTTATTTTTGCATTATATCTATTGTATTCCAACTTTTCTATGGGAAAAACTCATCAAATAAAACCATAGAATCATCAAAACAAGCACACAACGCAAAGAAAATAGAATCTGTCAAAAAACAGAACAGTGTGTAGAAATCTAGATATTTCGAATACTTCTGAAACTCCAAAAATTCTGAAAAATTGGTCGACATGAGCAATTTGTATATTAATCTTCTGCAAAAAGAATCAGAGCAAAAGAACGCTTCTGTGATTTATGAAAATTAATTTCGTGAGTGCAAAAGTTTCTGTTTTTCAGCAAGATCAAACAACTATCACTCAAGAAGATCCTAAAGGCTTTACTTGGCACAAACACTAATCAAAACACAAAAAACATAATCATAACAGTAGCATAATTGTGCAATCACTCAAGAACAGAAAGCGAAAAGCAAAAATAAATTTTATTCATTGGGTTGCCTCCCAACAAGCGCTATCGTTTTACGCATTTAGCTAGGCATAGAGCAAGGATCTAAGTTTTTTCATCTTTGTTTCTAGATCCATAAGATGCCCTCATGATTGATTCATAAGGTGGCCTAATTCTTGTTCTAGGGAAGTGTTCCATTCCCTTCCTTAGTGGAAATTGAAATTTAATATTGCCTTCTTTCATATCAATCACGGCACCGATAGTGCGTAAAACGGTCTACCAAGAATAATCGGACAAGACGGATTGCAATCAATATCAAGAACAATAAAATATATGGGCACATAATTCCTATTTGCAAGAATAAGAACATCAGTAATTCTTCCCATAGGCTTTTTAATAGTAGAATCCGCCAAGTGCAAATTTAAAGAACATTCTTCAATATCGGTAAGACCAAGCACATCACATAAAGAATTCGGAATTGTAGAAACACTAGCACCCAAGTAACATAAAGCAAAGCTCTCATAATTTTTAATCTTGACTTTGATAGTAGGTTCCCATTCATCATGTAATTTTCTAGGAATTGAAACTTCTAATTCCAACTTTTCTTCCAAAGCTTTCATCATAGCATCAACAATATGTTTAGTAAAAGCTTTATTTTGTTCATAAGCATGGGGTAAATTTATCATGGATTGCAACAAAGAAATACAATCAATAACAGAGCAACTATCACAATTAAAGTCTTTGTAATCCAAAAGAGTGGGCACATCACTAGTTAAAGTCTTGACATCTTCAAACCCACTTTTATCAATTTTCTCAACAAGATTTTCACCCTCCGAATTATCGGGACGCCTTCTAGCTAAAGTTGACTCTTCTCCAATCCCTTCTTCATCAATATTAATTTTACTAAACAAGGAATCAATAGAGGAAACACCAATCATTTTAAGATCTTCATCACTTTTATGAAAATAATCACTGGAAAACGCTTTTTCCAAAAATTCTCTTCTAGATCTAAGCATAGTGGTTCTTTACTTACTTTCATCCATAGAAACATAAAGAGCTTTAATTGATTCCTCAACCTTAGGCACAAAAAATTTCATCCTGAGATTTTCTACATCATGAGAAATTCTATCAACACTTCTAGACAAATCATCAATCTTATTCAACTTTTCTTCTATGGTAGTGTTGAAAACTTTTTGCGTATTGATAAATTATTTAATATTATTCCCAAGATAAGAGGTGTTCCTATTATTATTATTATAAGAAGGATTTCCATAGGAATTACCATAATTATTAGAGGAATTACTAGGGAAATGCCTAGGATTAAAATAACCTCTATAAGCATTGTTATTGAAATTATTTCGCGAGATAAAATTCACATCTATGGCATCACTATTTTGCTCAATAAAAATAGACAAAGGCACATCTTTAAAATCAAGAGGAGCACTTTTACTAGCAACCAATTTCATAAGAGCATCAACTTTTTCACTCAAAGAAGAAATTTCTTCAACCGAATTAACTTTTTTACTAGTAGGAGCTCTTTCGGTATGCCATTGTTAGTAATTTGCCATGATATTATCAAGCAATTTGGTGGCTTCACCCAAAGTAATTTCCATAAAAGTACCACCCGAGGAAACAAAATTCGACCCCTTATAAATTTTTTGTATGATCATGCAAAGATTTAACCCATGAGTTGGGCAGTTCCTTAGCATCATTTTCATCCTTCCCAAGATTGTGCAACATGCCCATGTTCAACTTGCTTGAAATTCATGATCTAGGTTCTAAGGGTTTTTGCGGGCAGAAAATACTTAGTGATAAAAGCATCTTTGCACTTATTCCAAGAATCGATACTATGGCGAGGCAACGAAGAAAACCAAATTTTTGCATGATCTCGCAAAGAAAACGGTAATAATTTAAACTTCACAACATCGTTGTCCACATCTTTTTTCTTTTGCATATCGCATAATTCCACGAATGTGTTAAGATGGGACGTGATATCCTCATTAAGAGTACCGGAAAATTGATCTTTCATAACAAGATTCAACAAAGCAGTATTAATATCACAAGACTCCGCACTAGTGGCGGGAGGAGCAATCAGAGTGCCAATAAAATCATTGTTGTTGGTATTTGAGAAATCACACAACTTGGTATCCTCTGTTGGGGAACGTAGCATGCAATTTCAAAAAATTTCCTACGATCACGCAAGATCTATCTAGGAGATGCATAGCAACGAGAAGGGGAGAATGTGTCCACGTACCCTCGAAGACCAAAAGCGGAAGCGTTTATCAATGCAGTTGATGTAGTCGTACACCTTCATGATCCATCGCGATCAAGTACCGAACGTACGACACTGATACGTCTCCAACGCATCTACAATTTTTGATTGCTCCATGCTTCTTTATCTACTGTTTTAGGCAATATTGGGCTTTATTATCCACTTTTATATTATTTTTGGGACTAACCTATTAACCAGAGGCCCAGCCCAGATTTGCTGTTTTATGCCTATTTCAGTATTTCGAGGAAAAGGAATATCAAACGGAGTCAAAACGGAACGAAATCAACTGAAGAAGTTATTTTTGGAAGGAAAACCCACCTGATGGACTTGGACCCCACGTCAGAAGAGCCACGAGGCGGTCACGAGGGTGGAGGGCGCGCCCTCCCCCCTGGGCGCTCCCCCCTGCCTCGTGGGGCCCCCATAGCTCCATGACGTTCCCCCTTCACCCATATATACCGTTGTACCCTAAAACTTCCAGAACAGAAGATAGATCGGGAGTTCCGCCGTCGCAAGCCTCCAGAACCACCAAAAACTAATCGGGACCCCTTTCCGGTACCCTGCCGGAGGGGGGATCCATCTCCGGTGGCCATCTTCATCATCCCGGCGCTCTCCATGATGAGGAGGGAGTAGTTCACCCTCGGGGCTGAGGGTATGTACCAGTAGCTATGTGTTTGATCTCTCTCTCTCTCTCTCGTGTTCCTCTATGGCACGATCTTGATGTATCCCGAGCTTTGCTATTGTAGTTGGATCTTATGATGTTTCTCCCCCTCTACTCCTTTGTGATGAATTGAGTTTCCCCTTTTGAAGTAATCTTATCGGATTGAGTCTTTATGACAACACTTGATGTATGTCTTGGTGATCAACTTGCGGGTTTCGTGACATTGGGAACCTATGCATAGGGGTTGGCACACGTTCTTGATTCTCCGGTAGAAACTTTGGAGCGCTCTTTGAAGTACTTTTATGTTGGTTGGATAAATCTGAGATTGTGTGATGCATATCGTATAATCATGCCCACGGATACTTGAGGTGACAATGGAGTATCTAGGTGACATTAGGGTTTTGGTTGATTTGTATCTTAAGGTGTTATTCTAGTAAAAACTCCAGGGTTGTTTGTGACACTTATAGGAATAGCCCAACGGATTGATTTGAAAGAATAACTTTGTGGTGGTTTCGTACCCGACCATAATGTCTACGTTTGTTCTCCGCTATTAGTGTCTTTGGAGTGAATCTTTGTTGCATGTTGAGGGCTTGTCATATGTTCTATCTATGTTATTATTGTTGAGAGAACTTGCACTAGCGAAAGTATGAACCCTAGGCCTTGTTTCCTATCATTGCAATACCGTTTACGCTCACTTTTACCACTTGTTACCTTGCTGTTTTTATATTTTCAGTTTACAAAAATCTATATCTTCTATCCATATTGCACTTGTATCACCATCTCTTCGCCGAACTAGTGCACCTATACAATTTACCATTGTATTGGGTGTGTTGGGGACACAAGAGACTCTTTGTTATTTGGTTGCAGGGTTGCTTGAGTGAGACCATCTTCATCCTCACGCCTCCTACGGATTGATAAACCTTAGGTCATCCACTTGAGGGAAATTTGCTACTGTCCTACAAACCTGTGCACTTGCAGGCCCAACAACCTCTACAAGAAGAAGGTTGTGTAGTAGACATCAAGCTCTTTTCTGGCGCCGTTGCCGGGGAGGCTAGGTAAGTGAAGGTATATCTTTAGATCTTGCAATCGAATCTTTTTGTTTCTTGTTTTATCACTAGTTAGTATTATAAAATAAAACTAAAAAAATGGAATTGAGTTTGTCTCATACACTTCATCATTTTAATATCTTTCGTGAGTATGGTGGAAAGGAAAATTGTGCTCAAGTGCTAGAAGAAGAAATCTATAAAATGTTTGGCACTAAATATGTGAATGATGAGCATGATTGCAATGTTGTTAGTATGAATTCCTTGAATATCCATGATGCTAATGATATGCAAAGCCACAAGCTTGGGGAAGCTATGTTTGATGAAGATGATATTTTTTGTCCCCCAAGCTTGGATGAGCAAATTTACTATGATGAAAGCATGCGTCCTATCTATGATGATTATTGTGATGACACGTATGCTTTAAAGAATAATGATAACCATGAAACTTGTCATCTTGATCTTAATTCTCAATCATATGATAGTTATTTTGTTGAGTTTTCTCCCGCTACTATTCCGAATGAGAAGAATTTTGCTTATGTGGAGAGTAATAAAATTTCTATGCAAGTAGATCATGAAAAGAATGCTTTAGGTGCTGGTTATATTGTTGAATTCATTCATGATGCTACTGAAAATTATTATGAGGGAGGAACATATGCTTGTAGGAATTGCAATAATATCAAGTTTCCTCTCTATGTGCTTAAAATCTTGAAGTTATGCTTGTTTTACCTTCCTATGCAAGTTGATTCTTGTTCCCATAAGTTGTTTGATCACAAACTCCCTATGCATAGGAAGTGGGTTAGACTTAAATATGCTAGTCATATTCTTCATGATGCTCTCTTTATGTTTCAGTTCTTATCTTTTATGTGAGCATCATTGAAACCATCATGCCTAGCTAGGGGCGTTAAACGATAGCGCTTGTTGGGAGGCAACCCAATTTTATTTTAGTTTATTTCTTTTTGGTTCTGTTTAGGAATATATAATCCATCTAGCCTCTGTTTAGATGTGGTTTTATGTTTTAATTAGTGTTTGTGCCAAGTAGAACCTTTGGGAAGACTTGGGTGAAGTCTTTATGATCTTTCTGTAAAAAACAGAAACTTTAGCGCTCACGAGATTAGCTAGAACGTTTTACTGCAGAGTGCTATTTAGTTGATTCTTTTTGCAGATGATTACTAGACAAAATTCCTCAGGTCCACCAATTTATTTTAGAATTTTTGGAGTTCCAAAAGTTTGCGTTAGTTACAGATTACTACAGACTGTTCTGTTTTTGACAGATTCTGTTTTCATTGTGTTGTTTGCATATTTTGATGAATCTATGGCTATTAAAATAGTTTATAAACCATAGAGAAGTTGGAATACAGTAGGTTTAACACCAATATAAATAAATTATGAGTTCATTATAGTACCTTGAAGTGGTGTTTTGTTTTCTTTCGCTAACGGAGCTCACGAGTTTTCTGTTAAGTTTTGTGTTGTGAAGTTTTCAAGTTTTGGGTAAGGCTTCGATGGACTATGGAATAAGGAGTGGCAAGAGACTAAGCTTGGGGATGCCCAAGGCACCCCAAGGTAATATTCAAGGACAACCAAGAGCCTAAGCTTGGGGATGCCCCGGATGGCATCCCCTCTTTCGTCTTCGTTCATCGGTAACTTTACTTGGAGCTATATTTTTATTCACCACATGATATGTGTTTTGCTTGGAACGTCATTTTATTTTCTTTAGCTTTGCTTGCTGTTTGAATAAAATACCAAGATCTGAAATTTTTAAATGAGAGAGAGTCTTCACATAGTTGCATAATAATTATTTAGCTACTCATTGATCTTCACTTATATCTTGTTGGAGTAGTTTGTCATTTGCTCTAGTGCTTCACTTAGATCTTTTAGAGCACGGTGGTGGATTGTTTTAAAGGAACTTGATCTCTCATGCTTCACTTAGATTATTTTGAGAGTCGTTAATAGCATGGTAATTTGCTTAATGTTAATATACTTGGTATTCAAGATATGTGAAACTTTCTTTTTAGTGGGTTGAATACTAAGATAAGTTTGATGCTTGATAATTGTTTTGAGATATGGAGGTGATAATATCATAGTCGTGCTAGTTGAGTAGTTGTGAATTTGAGAAATACTTGTGTTGAAGTTAGCAAGTCCCGTAGCATGCACGTATGGTTAAAGTTGTGTAACAAATTTGAAGCATGAAGTGTACCTGGCTTGTGCATCCTTATGAGTGGCGGTCGGGGACGAGCGATGGTCTTTTCCTACCAATCTATCCCCCTAGGAGCATGCGCATAGTACTTGATTTTTGATGACTTCTAAATTTTTGCAATAAGTATATGAGTTCTTTTGACTAATGTTGAGTCCATGGATTATACGCACTTTTACCTTTTCGCCATTTGCTAGCCTCTTCGGTACCGTGCATTGCCCTTTCTCACATTGAGAGTTGGTGCAAACTTCGCCGGTGCATCCAAACCCCGTGATATGATACGCTCTTTCACACATAAACCTCCCTATATCTTCCTCAAAACATCCACCATACCTACCTATCATGGCATTTCCATAGCCATTCCGAGATATATTGCCATGCAACTTCCACCATCATCATCATCATCATCATCATGACATGCTTTACTTTTGTCATATTGCCATTGCATGATCTTGTAGTTGACATCGTATTTGTGGCAAAGCCACCATGCATTATTTTTCATACATGTCACTCTTGATTCATTGCACCATCCCGGTACACTGCCGGAGGCATTCATATAGAGCCATATCTTGTTCTAGTATCGAGTTGTAATCATTATGTTGTAATCAATAGAAGTGTGATGATCATCATTATTAGAGCATTGCCCAATCAAAAAAAATTAAGAAAGGCCAAAAAGAAAAAAAAGAAAGGCAAAAAAAAAGAGAAAATAAAAAGGGCAATGCTACTATCTCTTTTTCCACACTTGTGCTTCAAAGTAGCACCTTGTTCTTCATGTAGTGAGTCTTATATATTGTGCTTCAAAGTAGCACCATGATTTTCATATAGTGAGTCTCATAAGTTGTCTTGTTCATACTAGTGGGAATTTTTCATTATAGAACTTGGCTTGTATATTCCAACGATGGGCTTCCTCAAAATGCCCTAGGTCTTCATGAGCAAGCAAGTTGGATGCACACTCACTAGTTTTCTTTTGTTGAGCATTCTTAGCTCTAGTGCATCCGTTGCATGGCAATCCCTACTCCTTGCATTAACATCAATTGATGGGCATCTCCATAGCTCATTGATTAGCCTTGTTGATGTGAGACTTTCTCCTTTTTTGTCTTCTCCACACAATCCCCATCATCATATTCTATACCACCCATAGTGCTATGTCCATAGCTCGCGCTCATGTATTGCGTGAAGGTTGAAAAAGTTTGAGATTATTTGAGTATGAAACAATTGCTTGGCTTGTCATCGGGGGTATAGAAGTTGGGAACATCTTTGTGTGACGAAAATGAAGCATAGCCTAACTATATGATTTTGTAGGGATGAACTTTCTTTGGCCATGCTATTTTGAGATGACATAATTGCTTAGTTAGCATGCTTGAAGTATTATTATTTTTGTGTCAATATGAACTTTTGTCTTAAATCTTTTGGATCTGAATATTCATATCACAAGTAAGAAGAATTACATTGAAATTATGCCAAAGTATCACTCCGCATAAAAAATTCTTCTCTTTATCATTTACCTACTCGAGGACGAGTAGGAATTAAGCTTGGGGATGCTTGATACGTCTCCAACGTATCTATAATTTTTGATTGCTCCATGCTACTTTATCTACTATTTTAGGCAATACCGGGCTTTATTGTCCACTTTTATATTATTTTTGGGACTAACCTATTAACTGGAGGCCCAGCCCAGATTTGCTGTTTTATGCCTATTTTAGTATTTCGAGGAAAAGGAATATCAGACGGAGTCAAAACGGAGCGAAATCAACTGGAGAAGTTATTTTTGGAAGGAAACCCACCTGATGGACTTGGACCCCACGTCAGAAGAGCCACGAGGCGGTCACGAGGGTGGAGGGTGCACCCTCCCCCCTGGGCGCGCCCCCTGCCTCATGGGGCCCCCGTAGCTCCACCGACGTTCCCTCTTCACCCATATATACCATCGTACCCTAAAACTTCCAGAACAGAAGATAGATCGAGAGTTCCACTACCGCAAGCCTCTAGAACCACCAAAAACTAATCGGGACCCCTTTCCGGTACCCTGCCGGAGGGGGGATCCATCTCCGGTGGCCATCTTCATCATCCCGGCCCTCTCCATGACGAGGAGGGAGTAGTTCACCCTCGGGGCTGAGGGTATGTAACAGTAGCTATGTGTTTGATCTCTCTCTCTCTCTCTCTCTCTCTCTCTCTCTCGTGTTCTCTCTCGTGTTCCTCTATGGCACGATCTTGATGTATCCCGAGCTTTGCTATTGTAGTTGGATCTTATGATGTTTTTCCCCCTCTACTCCTTTGTGATGAATTGAGTTTCCCCTTTTGAGGTAATCTTATCGGATTGAGTCTTTATGAGAACACTTGATGTATGTCTTGGTGATCAACTTGCGGGTTTCGTGACATTGGGAACCTATGCATAGGGGTTGGCACACGTTCTTGATTCTCCGGTAGAAACTTTGGGGTGCTCTTTGAAGTACTTTTATGTTGGTTGGATAAATCTGAGATTGTGTGATGCATATCGTATAATCATGCCCACGGATACTTGAGGTGACAATGGAGTATCTACGTGACATTAGGATTTTGGTTGATTTGTATCTTAAGGTGTTATTCTAGTAAAAACCCCAGGGTTGTTTGTGACACTTATAGGAATAGCCCAACGGATTGATTTGAAAGAATAACTTTGTGGTGGTTTCGTACCCGACCATAATCTCTACGTTTGTTCTCCGCTATTAGTGGCTTTGGAGTGACTCTTTGTTGCATGTTGAGGGCTTGTCATATGTTCTATCTATGTTATTATTGTTGAGAGAACTTGCACTAGCGAAAGTATGAACCCTAGGCCTTGTTTTCTATCATTGCAATACCGTTTACGCTCACTTTTACCACTTGTTACCTTGCTGTTTTTATATTTTCAGTTTACAAAAACCTATATCTTCTATCCATATTGCACTTGTATCACCATCTCTTCGCCGAACTAGTGCACCTATACAACTTACCATTGTATTGGGTGTGTTGGGGACACAAGAGACTCTTTGTTATTTGGTTGCAGTGTTGCTTGAGGGAGACCATCTTCATCCTCACGCCTCCTACGGATTGATAAACCTTAGGTCATCCACTTGAGGGAAATTTGCTACTGTCCTACAAACCCGTGCACTTGCAGGCCCAACAACGTCTACAAGAAGAAGGTTGTGTAGTAGACATCAGACACCTCCACGTTCAGCACACGTTCAGCTCGATGACGTCCTCACCTTCTTGATCCAGCAAGACGGGCGAAGTAGTAGATGAGTTCCGGCAGCACGACGGCGTGGTGACGGTGTTGGTGAAGAACAATCTCCGTAGGGCTTCGCCAAGCACAACAGAAACTATGACAGAGGATAAACTAGAGGGGACAGGGTTGCCGGCACACGGCTTGGTGATTCTTGATGTGTCTTGGGTGCTAGCCCTGCCCCTCTATTTATATGGTGAGCCTTGGGGTCGAAACTTGGAGTAAAAGCCTCCACAAAGTCGGTTTCACCCGAAAGGCAACAGTCCTTATCGGACTCCAGGGCCAGACGCCCGGGACCCTGGCGTTTGGCCCCTGGACTCCGCAAACTTCCTTTTGCGCTTTCCAAAAACCTTGTGGGCTTTGCCTTTTGGCCCAAATAAAGTGTTCTCGTACCCAAACATTTCGGGAAACATCCGGAACCCCTTCCGGTGAATTCCGGAACCCTACGGAGACCAAACACTATTATCCCATATATCAATCTTTATCTCCGGACCATTCCGGAGTTCCTCGGCATGTCTGTGATCACATCCGGGACTCTGAACAACATTTTGTCACCAACATAAATAAGTCATATAATACTATATCGTCAATGAGCGTTAAGCGTGCGGACCCTATGGGTTTGAGAACTATGTAGACATGACCGAGACACATCTCCGGTCAATAACCAATAGCGGCAAGTCTCTTTACTCGTTCCATAATGCATCATCCCACAACTAACTCATTAGTCACATTGCTTGCAAGGCTTATAGTGATGTGCATTACCGAGAGGGCCAAGAGATACCTCTCCGATACACGGAGTGAAAAATCCTAATCTTGATCTATGCCGACCCAACAAACACCTTCGGAGACACCTGTAGAGCATCTTTATAATCATCCAGTTATGTTGTGACGTTTGATAGCACACAAGGTGTTCCTTCGGTATTCAGGAGTTGCATAATCTCATAGTCAGAGGACCATGTATAAGTCATGAAGAAAGCAATAGCAATAAAACTAAACGATCATAATGCCCAGCTAACGAATGGGTCTTGTCCATCACATCATTCTCTAATGATGTGACCCCGTTCATCAAATGACAACACATGTCTTAGATCAACGAGCTAGTCAAGTAGAGGCATACTAGGGACACTCTGTTTTCTCTATGTATTCACACATGTACTAAGTTTTCGGTTAATACAATTCTAGCATGAATAATAAACATTTATCATGAATAAGGAAATATAAATAACAACTATATTATTGCCTCTAGGGCATATTTCCTTCATCCTCTTGAGTCATTGTGACTACGCAACAAGATTGCACTCAAAAACAAATCTGGCAAGAAAACGGCGAACAAAAAAGAGGGCGGATAAAACGACAAATTTTTGTGAAGTGGGGGAGAGGAAAACGAGAGGCAAATGGAAAATAATGTAAATTGCGAGGAGATGAGATTTGTGATTAGGAACCTGGTAGATGTTGATGATCCTCCCCGGCAACAGCGCCAAAAATTCCTTTTGATGTCTGCTAGACTACGCCGGTATTTCCCCAAAGAAGAAGGGATGATGCAGCACGGTGACAGTAGGTATTTGCCTCAGTGATGAGACCAAGGTTATCGAACCAGTAGGAGAACCAAGAAACACTACATAAACAACACCTGCACACAAATAACAAATACTTGCAACCTCATGTGTTAAAGGGGTTGTCAATCCCTTTCGGGTAACAGCGCCAGAAATTGGCAAACGTACGTGAGAGAGTTGTAAATATTGATAGATCGAATGCAAAATAAAATAAAGTGCAGCAAGGTATTTTGTATTTTTGGTTTAATAGATATGAAAATAAAAGAAAAGGAAAATAGATCACAAAGGCAAATATATTAAAGAAGAGACCCGGGGGCCGTAGATTTCACTAGTGGCTTCTCTCAAGAAAAATAGCAAGCGGTGGGTGAACAAATTACTGTTGGGCAATTGATAGAACTTCAAATAATCATGACGATGTCCAGGCAATGATCATTATATAGGCATCACGTCCAAGATTAGTAGACCGACTCCTGCCTGCATCTACTACTATTACTCCACACATCGACCGCTATCCAGCATGCATCTAGTGTATAAAGTTCATGGAGAAATGGAGTAATGCAATAAGAATGATGACATGATGTAGACAAGATCTACTTATGTAGAAATAGACCCCATCTTGTTATCCTTAATGGCAACGATACATATATGTCGGTTCCCCTTCTGTCACTGGGACCAAGCACCGTAAGATCGAACCCATCACAAAGCACCGCTTCCCAGTGCAAGATAAATAGATCAAGTTGGCCAAACAAAACCCAAATATCGGAGAAGAAATACTAGGCTATAAGCAATCATGCATATAAGAGATCAAAGAACTCAAATAACTTTCATGGATAAAAAGATAGATCTGATCATCAACTCAAAGTTCATTGGATCCCAACAAACACACCGCAAAAAAGAGTTACATCATATGAATCTCCAAGAGACCATTGTATTGAGAATCAAAAGAGAGAGAGAGAGAGGAAGCCATCTAGATACTAACTACGGACCCGTAGGTCTACAAAGAACTACTCACGCATCATCGAAGAGGCACCAATGGACATGATGCACCCCTCCGAGATGGTGTCTAGATTGGATCTGGTGGTTCTGGACTATGCAGCAGCTGGAATTGATTTTCGTTGACTCCCCTAGGATTTCTGAAATATTGGGGTATTTATAGAGCAAAGAGGCGGTTCAGGGGCACCCGAGGTGGGCACAACCCACCTAGCCGCGCCTGGGCTCCCAGGCGCGCCCTGGTGGGTTGTGCTCCCCTCGGAGCACACCAGGTGCTTCTCCGGCCCACTGAATGTCTTCTGGTCCAAAAAAAATGCACAAAAGGTTTCGCTGCGTTTGGACTCCGTTTGGTAGCGATTTCCTGCGATGTAAAAAACATGCAGAAAACAGCAACTGGCACTTGACACTATGTCGATAGGTTAGTACCAGAAAAATGATATAAAATGACTATAAAATGATTATAAAACATCCAAGAATGATAATATAACAACATGGAACAATAAAAAAATTATAGATACGTTGGAGATGTATCAGCATCCCCAAGCTTAATTCCTGCTCGTCCTCAAGAAGGTAAATGATAAAAACAGAATTTTTGATGTGGAATGCTGCCAAACATGTCATCTCATATTCTTTTCTTTATAGCGTGGACATTTGGACTTTTATATGGTTCAAAGCAATAGTCTAGTTTTGACATGAGACTTAAATACTCAAGCATATCGTCAGGCAACCATGTCTTTCAAAATATCAATGCTAAAATAAGTTATCCCTAGCCCATCATGCTCAATCATTGATCCATTCATGAAACACACTCGCATATTAGCTACACCCAATGCTCAAGTACGAACATAGTGCCTCCTAGTTGGTGCTTTATAAGAGAAGATGGAGACTCAAATTAAAAATAAAAATTGCATAAAGTAAAAGAAAGGCCCTTCGTAGAGGGAAGTAGGGATTTGTAGAGGTGCCAGAGCTCAAAGCGTAAAACTTAGAGATAAAAGCAATTTGAGAGGTATACTTTTCCCACCAACGAAAATGACTTAGAGCTTATTCGTGTTCAAACAGAAATAAATTTTATTCGTTTTCAAGCATACCTCCACTTTCCATGGCTAGCTGTATCCACGGTTGCCCTCCATACCAACACTTTCCAAGGAATTTATTATTTGACAACATAAAGTAAATTCATTTTTCATTTCAGGACTGGGCGTCCCTAATACCTTTGCCTTACTCTCGTGCAATAACAAGTGAATAAACTCTCATCGTGAGAATAACACATCTAGCATGAAAAATATTGGCCACCCCTCACCGCCTTGCGAGCGGTACGAGCACACAAAAGAGAAATTTATTTTGAAAATTAGAGATGGCACATACAAAGTTTCTTAGAACGGCAAATAATACTGCATATAGGTAGATATAATAGACTCATGTGGCAAAACTGGTTTAAAGGATTTTGGATGCACAAGTAGTGATCATACTTAGTGCAAAATGAAGGCTAGCAAAATATTGATAAGCGACCAACCAAGAAACGCATAATCTCATAAGTGAGCATTAAGCATAATTAACACCAAATAATGCACCACAAGTAGGATGTAATTTCATTGCATGACTATTGACTTTCGTGCTTGCATAGGGAATCACAAACCTTAGCACCAATATTCTTACTAAAGCATAATTACTCATTAACAAGACTCAGATATCACATCATCATATCTCAAAACTATTACAAGGAATCAAGTTTATTTTGTCCAATGATCTTCATGAAAGTTTTTATTATATCCTTCTTGTATATCTATCACTTTGGAACTAATTTTCATGTGTTGCTTTTGATAAGCTCAAACAAATATAAATGAAGATCATGCGCATAATATTTCTTTCTCTCAAAATAATTTAAGTGAAGCAAAAGAGAATTTCTTACAAAATTTTACTAAGTCTCAATTGAATCTAAGTGAAGCATGAGAGCATTTCTTAAAAAATACTAAAGCACTCAGTGCTAAAAAAGATAGAAGTGAAGCACTGCAATTCCATAGCTCATAAAAATTTAAGTGAAGCATAGAGAGCAATTATAACAAGTCATGGCATAATTTTGGATCTCTCAAATAGGTGTGTCCAGCAAGGATTCAAGACTTAAAACAAAAAGCAAAACAAGCAAAGAATCAAATCATACACGACACTCCAAGCAAAACTCATAGTATGTGACGAATAAAAATATAGCTTCGAGTAAAATACCGATGATCGTTAGAAGAAAGAGGGGATGCCACTCGGGGCATCCCCAAGCTTAGTTGCTTGCTTCTCTTTGGATAATAGCTTGGGATGCCATTGGCATCCCCAAGCTTAGGCTCTTCCTACTCCTTATTCCTTCATCCATCGTAACATCACCAAATATTGAAAGATGGAACGCCAAATAAAATAAAGTGTAGCAAGGTATTTTCGTATTTTTGGTTCAATAGATCTAAAAATTCAAGCAAAGGAAAATAGATCACAAAGGCAAATATATTAAAGAAGAGACCCGGGGGCTGTAGATTTCACTAGTGGCTTCTCTCGAAAAACATAGCAAACGGTGGGCGAACAAATTACTGTTGGGCAATTGATAGAACTTCAAATAATCATGACGATATCCAGGCAATGATCATTATATAGGCATCACGTCCATGATTAGTAGACCGACTCCTACCTGCATCTACTACTATTACTCCACACATCGACCGCTACCCAGCATGCATTTAGTATATTAAGTTCATGGAGAAATGGAGTAATGCAATAAGAATGATGACATGATGTAGACAAGATCTATTTATGTAGAAATATACCCCATCTTGTTATCCTTAATGGCAACGATGCATACGTGTCGGTCCCCCTTCTGTCACTGGGATCAAACACCGTAAGATCAAACCCATCACAAAGCACCTCTTCCCATTGCAAGATAAATAGATCAAGTTGGCCAAACAAAACCCAAATATCGGAGAAGAAATACGAGGCTATAAGCAATCATGCATATAAGAGATCAAAGAACTCAAATAACTTTCATGGATAAAAAGATAGATCTGATCATAAACTCAAAGTTCATGGGATCCCAACAAACACACCGCAAAAAGAGTTACATCATATGGATCTCCAAGAGACCATTGTATCGAGAATCAAAAGAGAGAGAGAGAGGAAGACATCTAGCTACTAAATACAGACCCATAGGTCTACAAAGAACTACTCACGCATCATGGGAGAGGCACCAATGGACAGGATGCACCCCTCCGAGATGGTTTGTAGATTGGATCTGGTGGTTCTAGACTCTGCGGCGGCTGGAATTGATTTTCGTCGACTCCCCTAGGGTTTTTGGAATATTGGGGGTATTTATAGAGCAAAGAGGCGGTTGAGGGGCACCCGGGTGGGCATAACCCACCTGGGCGCGCCTGGACCCCCAGGCGCGCCCTGGTGGGTTGTGCTCCCCTCAGAGCACCCCCAGGTGCTTCTCCGGCTAACTAAATGTCTTCTGGTCCAAAAAATCCACAAAAAGTTTCGCTACGTTTAGACTCCGTTTGGTATTGATTTTCTGCTATGTAAAAAACATGCAGAAAATAACAACTGGCACTTGGCACTATGTCAATAGGTTAGTACCAAAAATGATATAAAATGACTATAAAATGATTATAAAACATCCATATAGAAGGAAAGGAGTGTCCTTGTCGATCCTACCAAAGCGCCACGATCTTGAAGACTCGGCCATCCGACGAGTTCACATCGTGCCTAGCCACCCATCTAAACGATCGGGCCGTTCGATCGTGCCCAACCTGACTACGTGCATGGCACGCACAAATACGTTGCGGGCTCATGCCTAATGCTTCGTTATTCTTGCTGAAAAAAACTAGCTAACCGAAAGGGAAAAGCACAACGACTAGATTAGCTAACACTCAGCCCAAGTACAAAAGATCAGGTTACATGGATGATGCGTTCTAGTCCATCGGCGCCCGATTTTGCCCATTGCTTGGCATCGCCCTTGATACAGGCCATCCGAGTGGTCACCAAGGCCCAGGCATCGTCGAAGGTCACATTGTTGCGATGCTCCCAAAGGATCCATGGTGTGAGGACGATGATCGAGCACACGCCTTTGCCCTGGCTGGCAGAGGATGCAGGCATTGCATCGCTCCACCAGGTGAAGAAGCTGGTAGCTTCGTCCGCAAGGGGTACGACAGTGAGACGACACCAAGAGAGGACCTCATGCCAAGTGATGCGTGAGAATACACACCCATCAAAGAGGTGATGGAGTGTTTCGGCCTTCTAGCTAGACAGGATGCACAGAGGGTCATGAGGACGGCCACGGCGTGCGCGGCGCTCCGTCGTCCAACACCGGTCGAGAGAGGCGGACCATAAGAAGCATTTGACATTGCGGAGAGCCCAACTCTTCAGTCGAAGGATAGCTCCACTCTCGAGCGTCCCCTTCCCTTGGGCCTTCCTCCTAGCATTACAACGTCGCTCGCCCACCCATTCCGCATCCACTCTTCCTCCGCCTCACTCGTCCGACCCGCATTGCCTCGAGGTCACCCAATCACAAAGTACACCGTTACTGCATTGCTGCTTTCGCTCGTCATTGGAGTCTAGTTGCACCCGCATCTGCACGCTGATCATGGTAGCGCAGGGAGAAGTTGGGCAACAACAATGCCACAAGTAGGTACGTCGTTGGTGGCTCTGGCACTAGTAGAAAACAGGGCTTTGGTCCTGGCCAGATCAGAGCATTAGTCTCGATCGTGTTACGAACTGGGACTAATGGGTGCATCAGTCCCGGTTCGAGCGGCCAGGGCGCCGGCCGGGCCTCGGCAGGCACCAGTCCCAGTTCGTCTGACCTCTTTAGTATTGGTTCCAGACATGAACCAGGACTAAAGGGCCTCACTCCTGGCGCAGCGCCTTTAGTCCCGCTTGTTGGCTGGAACCGGGACTAAAGGTCAGTCTTCTATCCCGGTTCTAGCCATCAACATAGACTAAAGAGATGCCTATATATATGATCGCCCCTGCCCGCTCACTCCTCTATTTTTTGGCAGGCCGGTGTGTGCTGCTCTACTTTCACCTCCTATGCACATGAGGTGTTCGATCAAATGCCCGAGACACACTTAATCTCTCTCCTCTCTAAGCTCGATCTCCAAGCTACATTTCCCCAAGATTTGTGTAGGTTTGGCGGTGCACCAACTACACAAGTGTTCTAAACGGTTATCAACTTCATCCTTTCATCTCTCACCGCCAGTTTAGCTCATTTCAAAAGCTCTAGAAGTAGAGTGGTTTGTGGGTTTTAGATGCACAATTTGAGCTCAAATTAACTTCTTAGAGTCTGGACATGTGGGTTTTAGATGCACAATTTGAGCTCAAATCTCGTCACCGGCACCACCGTGGTGAGCCTCTTGTTATTATCTTCTTTTTAAAAGGAAAAAAAATCTTACTTGTATGATTTAGATAGCTACTTGTATAATTTTCTTACTTTCATTATTGTTTGTTATTATATAGTGCCATGGTTTTGGTATTCACCCCCATTGGATCTTGTCCGGTCTATGATTCGGATGTGGTATATTATCTTTTATAACTATTTGTTTCCTTTAGTGTTTATGACAATTATGCTGACCAACGTGACATAGATGTTTTTATCTAGGAGGTATGTGAACCGGAAATTCCAACCGACCCTTTTGTCGACAAGTTAAATTTGGTTGAAAAAGAAAACAATTATTTAAAAGAAAAATTGAAAATAACTGAAGAGGAGAAGATGAAATTGAAGTTGCATGTTGCCAATGTCGTCGATGATCACAAGATCCAGATGGATGCAATGCGCTTGAAGATTAGAAAAAATATGCCATTGATAATGAGGCTTGGTATTATCATGCTGTTGGATCAATTGTTACCTTACTTGTGATTTTGATCGCATTTATTGTTGCATTTAAATGTTTTACATAGTTGTATGTTAGTTCCAATGTATGTTTTAATTAGATGCTCTAGAGAGCTGTATGTTGTTTTATGATAACTATGTATGAACTTTATGTATTTATTTTTTTAGTAATAACATTTGATCATGATTGTACTTTGGTTTTAATGTGATGATGAACTTGTATTAATTTGGTCACTTCTCTATTCATGATGTTCTGTAATGGTTTTTGATATACTTAATTATATAATGCACGCAGATGCACTACAAGAAATATGTCAACTTGTGACCTTCTGTCAGTGACCCTGGGAGAATTGGTTATAAATCTACAACCATTTGAGACTAGTTGGTCATAAGATGTTCGGGGGGCTCCAAACCCTAAACCATAACGACCATTTTTGTGAGAAAGGTCGTAATTTCCTTACACGAAATGGGCGTAAAGCAAACAACACTTGTCCGCTGCCTTATTTCTAGCTGATCACGACAAATATAGATGATCATAGCCTTGTAAATTGTGGTGCATTGCTATGACTAGGCGCCACCCCATCAGTTTTGCCTATGTGTCATGTCTATGTGTCAATTTTTGCCCTAGGTTGTGAAGCAGCCTATATTTCTGTCATTCCCAAGATTCCCAAAAAATTTGGCCATTCTTCAATATCCAAATCATTGCCTCATGACAAAATTCAGCTCCATTTGCCTAGTAAATCTTCCTCGATAAATTTTTGAAGTTTCTGTTCAGCTAGAACCGTTGTGAAGGAAGTACTAGCTATGCATATCCTAATGAGCTGAAGTTTTGTCACATCTTCTATATTCCAAAATCATAGCTCTCCACAAAATTTGAGCCCCATCTAACAATCCATGTGAGCTCACCATCCAATCTTTTTTTTTCTGGTAATATTTTTAGTTTGTGAAGCAACTATATTTTTGGTTAATTTATAATTGCTGAAAATTTACTAGGACATGACCCTGCCCATAGAACCTACCCCCCACCAAATTTTAGTTCATTTAATCTAGCCAGTTTCCCTCAACATTTTCCCAATTTTATTTTTAGTGGAGAGCACTGTGAAGGAAGTACCATTTTTATTTATCCAAATGGTATGAAATTTTTACAGTGCCTTCATATGCCCAAATTATCATCCTCCTCCAAATATTAGATCAATCCATTCATTCATTTGTGTCCAGCTTCAACACTCATATTTCTGTCCAGTGTGGTACTTTGCAAAGCAAGTGACACCTAGGCTCCTCCATTTGAGCTGCAAATTTTTCAAGATAGTGTCCTTAGTAGATGATCATCCTCGGCCAAAATACATGCCCATTGGGCATGTGCATTTTCCCCACCACTAATCAAACACTTGGTTGCTAATTCATGTTTGAGCTTAGTTCAGTCTCCTCGTGACATTCTTCTATTGCCTTCTTCTTCCTAACACCTACCGGGGGAGTGCCCAACCCACTAGACATGCCTAGGCTGCCCAGAACGCGTGGCAACGCCATGGTCACACGGTGACCACGCAGCGGGCATGCGAGTTTACGCACTCTGGAGTTGGGGCCCTCGGCCACCATCCAAACCTCGACGTATCACCACCAAACCATGTATTTATGATTAAGTACATACTTATGTACCTAGAAATGATTTTTTGAAAAAATAAAGAGCAAACTATAAGGCAGCTGCTGTTCAAATTTGACCCGCTTCCTTTGAATCAACGGAAATTTGTCTTTTTCACAATAGATGGATCAAAGCTTTTGACACCGAAAAATATTGTCAATTGTACATTAAATATGGCCTAATATTTTAGAAAATTGATTTGGTCCAATTTTGCAACAAATATATGGTAGGTCCTTAAAAAAACTCATTTGGGGAACTCAAAAAATGGAAAATAAAATTTCCGTCCAAAGAAAGTTAAAACTTCCTTAGGCAACATTGTTTGCCATTGCAAGATGCACCCTTGTGCACAATATGAGATCATTTGAACAAACTATAACATGAATGCTACCATAACATTGATCATTTGGCTTGAAAGCCATTGATCTTCACACATGATAGCTCGTTTCTGAGAACACTTTTTTAAAATAATTACCTTATTACAAGTTTATTATTTTTCCTGGTAACTTGGCCACATATAATGGCACAATGCGAATGTTTTCCGATTTTTTGTTTTTTTTTGAATTTTTCATGCCCATTTCAAAATGCGGTCAAAGCAGCGGGCATGACCATTCCTAGCTAGTGGTTGAATCTTGGAAAATTTTTGGTGTTTCTATGATTAAATAGATACTTTTGTACCTAGAAATGATTTTTGGAAAAAATCATGAGCAAACTATGAGGCAGCTGCAGTTCAAATCTGACCCGCTTCCAACTGAATCGGCGGAAATTTGTCTTTTTCACGAGAGGTGGATGAAAACTTTTGACATCCAACCATTTGGTCAATTGTGCATTAAATATGGCCTAGTATTTTAGAAAACTATCTTGTTACAATTTTGCAACAAATATACGGTAGGTCCTTCACAAAAAAAACTCATTTTGAGCACTCGAAAAAATGGAAAATGAAATTTTTGTCCAAAGAAATTGAAAACTTCGTTAGGCAACATTGTTTGTCATTCCAATATGTTCCCTTGTGCATAATATGAGATCATTTGAAGAAACTATGCGATAAATGTGGCCATAAGATTGATCATTTGGCTTGAAAGCCATGAATGGAGCCACCAACCGGGACTAAAGGGTGGGGTATAGAACCTAGCACTTCAGAAATTTCTCCAAATCTCTCCCATTCTCTCCCCTAACGTCGAACCAGAGCACATCACCGCCAGGCTGCTTCGCCCGCTCCTCGTCACCACCCCTGACGCCGTCCCTACCCCGACGCTGAGCCCCCGTTACCGCCACCGCTCCCTGCCCCGACGCCGGCCGCTGCTCCCTGCCCCGACGCCGCCGAGCCCTGCCTGAACACCGGCGCGCCCCTGCCCTTGCCCCGACGCCGCCGCGCCCTTGCCCCGATGCCAGGTGCTCCCTCCACCCCTCTCCTCCCTCTTCTCTCTGAATTCATAAAAAAGGCATGAGGAACAAGGGGGAGACGGCTATCAGGTCCATGTCTTCGTATTCATATTGATGCTCTTGATGAAATGTTGCTGAAATGTTGTCATATTGATGCTCGATGATGTAATGTTGCTGAAATGCCACTGAAATGTTATCATATTGATGCTCGATGATGTAATGTTGCTGAAATGCTGCTGAAATGTTATCATATTGATGCTCGATGATGTAAACTTAGATTATGTTGAATTTGTGATGTTTTCATGTCAAAATGCTACTGAAATGATGTCAAAATGCTGCTGAGATGTTGCTATCTTGTTGTTGGATGATGCAAAGTAAGATTATGTTGAGTTGGTGACGTTTTCATGTCAATTGGCTACTGAAATGTTATAAAAATTACCAACTTTGCTTGTTGGTTGCTACCAATCTAGACCTCATATGCATATGATTCCTTCATGTGATTTGGTGTTTGTGACGTGTCGTTTGATGCCATGCTTTTGGTTGCTATGTTACCTTGCTGTAGCTTGTCTAGTTGTTGCTCTGAAGTTGCTATCATGTTATATCTGTCAGCCTGTTAACAGAATGTTCCATTTTGTAAAATCCATAGTAAATGATCTGTGCATCATATGAGCTTGTGCCAATGGAGTATTTGAAGATTGCTATGTCTACGACAGATCATGTCAGTTTCATAAATTGTAAAACTGTTGTGCTTGCTGTTGTGTGCCTCCCAAGTCAGCATCATGATGTTGTTGTCAGCATGCCTAGTTTTCCACCGTCTGAAATCTGTTATATCTTCTTGCCATGTTCTCTTGATGCTACCATCATATCCGTGAGTCTTCTGAACATGATCAGTAGCCATGTTTTGTTGTTTATGTTTTGCTCTATCATGCCATACCTTTTGATGCGATGTTCTTGCCCTGTAGCATATTTAATTCTTGCCTCCAAGTGTGCATATTAAATCTGTTTTTGCCACACCGTGAATTAGTTTAGTTCAACAGAACTTCGCATTTTGCATTGATCCTATTGAAATAGTTTTAGTTCAACAAGAGCTACTATACTTGGGTTTTGCCTAATTTTTTCCAGTTGGTGGAATTATTACAGGTTGTGGTGTTGCATCTCCGTGGAGTTGGTCCCTGATCGATCGTCCCTCTGCTGTTTGACAAAAGGTGTCCATTTGTTGTGTTGAGTTTTGTTCATAGGATGATGGTTGGTTCATTTGTTGAGTTGTGTATTCATCCATGTGTATAAATCTTGTATTCATTTTGTATTCATCTTGTGTATAAATCTTGTATTCATCTTGTCGTTAAAACATAACCCCGATATATAACTTTGATTTTGAGGCATATGAAAACATGAGAGAGGGGGTCATTAAAACATAACCCCGATAACTTCGACATGAGGAGGGGGGTGGGTCGTTAAAACATAACCTCGACATGAGGGGGGGGGGGTTGTTAAAACATAACCCAACTTTGATTTTGATTTATATGAAAGCATGATTTGCACGTCGGATAGGCATGAGAGAGGCGGTCTGCAAAGTATCCTCTCTCGAAAGATAGGACGACTCATCAGACATGAGGGGGGAGGAGTCCTGGACGATCGTCTGAAAC
Organism: Aegilops umbellulata; assembly: GCA_032464435.1. Classification (NCBI taxonomy): domain Eukaryota; kingdom Viridiplantae; phylum Streptophyta; class Magnoliopsida; order Poales; family Poaceae; genus Aegilops; species Aegilops umbellulata. Next base: position 472,451,689 of record CP136059.1, on the reverse strand, counting down.
TTACTGTTATAAAACTTGTCAACTTTGCATATGATTCCTTGTTTTGATTAGGTCTATGTTTGCCACTAATCCACCTCATGGTTGTATATTACCATGTTGTAATATTTGCAGAAACTATGGACAGAGACTTAGAAACAGAAGAGTTGTTGGGGGATATAATCCGCGACGGAGGTGATATCACCTTGTCGTTTCTCAACGACACCGATGGCGAGGAAAGAGAGGATGACGGCTCCGGTGATCGAATGGAGGAGGGAGGAGATCATGACGGCTCCGGTGATCGAATGGAGGAGTGCGGAGACCATGACGGCTCCGGTGATCAAATGGAGGAGTGCGGAGACCATGACGGCTCCAGTGATCGAATGGAGGAGGGAGGATTTAAGGCTCCGTCGGTGTTGGAGCCTTAACTGTTGCAAAGTCCGGCGAGGTATATATATATAGATGCATTAATTGTTTGGTATGTACATATATTAATGCTTCTTTCTTCTTTTAGCCCTCTGGATTGAGCCCAAATTCAGTAAGGAGGCAAGGCCCAAAGAAAAGGTTGGGCCAAGATGAAAGGTTCATGATCGAAGAAGTCCCTCCAGATGGCCAACCGATTGCTCCCAAGTGGACCAAAGACAAATTTGTACATCACTGCGCAGTTATTGTTAGGAACAACATCACAATCAGCATCCAAGAAAGGAATAAGAAGAAGGACCCTGAAGTTTCTTATGTCGATGATAGACAGAAAGACGAGCTTTGGAACTTGCTGCTGACAAATTTCAGCCTACCGCCAGAGGAGGATCCGAATAACCCAGTTATACAGCAACAAGTCAAGTCGCGGGCTCTTAAGAAGATGGCAAAACTATTCAAGAACTCGAAGAAAAGCTTGAACAAGTTTGTCAAGAAAAATGAGACTCCAAAATTTACCGGTCAATATGCAAAGATAAAAGATCACTGGCCCGCATTTGTGGAGTACAATAAGTCGGAGAAAGCTAAGAAAAGGTTAGAGACAAATAAGATAAATGCTGCAAAGAAGAAGTATCACCATGTTAGGTGGCTACAGCAAAGCCCGACCAACGTGGGACAAAGCTGAGAATGACCTGCTTGCTAAAGGGGTCCAACCAGCGACATTGAACTGGCTCGAAGAGGCTAGGACTTGGTTCTTCGGGGTTGGGGGAACTTTGGACCCAGAAAGAGGGAAGTGTTTTTTCATGAAAGCTAAACTTGAAACACTCGTAAAAAATCTTGAGGAAGCAATCCAGGAAGCGCAGGAAGGGAGGTTCCATATGGACAGAGAGAAGGACGAGCTGTCAAAGCCCCTCGGGAAACCTGAACACCCTGGAGGAACACGAGACACATCAGGCTCCATTCCGTGGAAGTATGCGTGTGATAGACTGGCATATTAGGGATGATAGACTACTCATATTAATAAGGAATTCCTTCTTTTCCGGGAGCCCATTCGGACAGAACTCCAAAGTTAAGCGTGCTCAGCTTGGAGTAGTTTCAGGATGGGTCACCGACCGAAAAGTTGCTCCCGGGTGCGCACGAGTGAGAACAAAGTGCGCAAAAAAGACTAGTATTGATCTATGGGGCCAGTCTAAATCCCGCTAGGAGTAACGATCACCAGCGGGTGTGTCCGGGGCGTGACAAGTTGGCATCAGAGCCGACCTTTGCGGTTACACGGATGTTTGCTGACAGGTGTGCGGTCATGTTGTGCATAACGTTTGTGACCCGTCGTGGCACACGACATGGCACATGTGCCGGACTGGAAGCACAGACGTATGCGCCAAGAGGGAACGTTCCTGTGGCCCGACGAGGACGTCGGTTCCTCTGAGTGGGGGTGTATGTGATAGTCTGGCTTATTAGGGATGATAGACTACTCATATTAATAAGTACTTCCTTCTTTTCCGGGAGCCCACTCGGATACAACTCCAAAGTTAGGCGTGCTCAGCTTGAAGTAGTTTCAGGATGGGTGACCGACCGGGAAGTTGCTCCTGGGTGCGCATGAGTGAGAACAAAGTGCGCAGAAAAGACTAGTATTGATCTATGGGTCCAGTCTAGATCCCGCCAGGAGTAACGACCACCAGCGGGTGTGTCCGTGGCATGACAATGGGTTTCCGGACAATAGTGCCACTTATAGAAGCCGAGAGAGAAATACGAAAGAGGAAGCAGACCAGAAGAAGATGATGGAAGAAAGATTAGCGAAACTAGAGGAACTTGAGAGCCAGCTAGCTAGCGACCTACCATCTCAGCGGCACGAAGATCCTTCATTCGATACTAGCCATGAAGCTACCCCACCATCTCAGCGAAAAAGCAACGTGGCTTCCACTGAGCTCGTTCAGCCTGATATCACGGCTCCTCGCTACCCCGTGGATGGTATCACGGAGAATGAACATTGCGAGCTAATGGAGAAATGCCACAACCTAACCTTGAAGGTGGCGGTCGGCTATGTCTTACCTCCTCGACCTGATGCAACTTTCCATTTCGCTCCGATTCTAGATGGCTTTGCTGTTGTCGGGGTGGATGAAATAATGAAAGGATTTGAGGGGCTGGAGTTTGACTACCCTACAGGTGAAGGGGAGATTCATCTGGAAAATGCCTTAAGGACTACCTGTCTATGGAGAAAGGAAGACGTCCTGCTTCCAAACTGTCCGCCGCCTCAGCAGACCCAGCCGGAGGAGGCCCCTCAGCAGACTCCTCACATTCCAGCTCTCCTATCTCCGCTGCCTCAATCGTCTCCGGCGTGTCAGCCGTCTCCGCCGCGTCAGCGGACTCCAACGGAGGAGGCTCCTCAGCAGAATCCTCCTTCGCCTTAGCTGTCTCTGCCGCGTCAACGGACTCCGCCACCTCAACAACGGCGGAAGAGAGCCGCCGCCGCTCCGGCGGCTAGCAGTACAAGAGGGAAGAAATTCAGAGCTGGTCCAAGCCTCAAGGCTCCTGCCAAGTTACCAAATGAGATGACTGTCGAGGAAAACAACGAAATCATGGCTGCCGATGTGAAATGCTAGCTTGCACCGAAACGTCCACCTCCAAAGGAGAAAATAGGTCCTGTAAAAGTGAAGCGCTGTCTGGATGCTCTTAAGCGAGCACCACCGCCTCCACCGCTATCAAACTATGACCGCTGTATTGAAAAGACATTTGATGAAGCGAGGCGTTTGGGAAGCTTAAGTACAAGTGGTGCAAGAAATGGGAAAACAATTCCCCAGACCGGCAAACAGGAGAAGCAATCGTGCCCCCTGTTCAGGGTGTTTACCGCATCGCTAATGATCCGGGGGTAGTGGCCGCTCATCCTGGTTACACTCTTGGTGATTACTTACCCGATGATGTACGGTTCGAAATGGCTGAGGCAGTAGCGCCCTTTAGATATGAGCACGGGAAGCCTCTCGTCAAACCTGAGCAGCTCCCACATCTATCAATGATGATGCTAAGATTGCATGACTGGTACTTGAAAATCTACAAGAAGGATGGGGCCAACAGTATCTTGCTGGGAATTAAAGATGAGCACGACTTCATTGGAGTCGACCTGATGTACGTTGAATTTGTAGAATTATTTCAGTTCTACAATGAAGACGCCATCGACAAAACTCTTATGACTTGCTATTGTCTGTAAATATTACTTCTGTAATCAAGTCTCTAGCTCAGCTCGTTCATTGCATGTTCTGTTTCGCTTACTCGAGGTTAAGTACTGTAATTGATGAGTTATGCGTGCACAGCTTTCACTTTATTCTGCTATCCATTAATCTTGACGCGAGACTAGTAACTGTCTTGAACTCGAGACGTAAAGAGACTAAGGAGTGGGCGGACATGAGCGAAATGCTCCAGAAGTAAGTTCAATCATTATCGCACCATATCGGCAACTTTCATTCATTTCCTGATACCAAGTAATCATTTTCTTTCCGGACAGGGTTTGGAAAAAGTTCACCAGAATGGTACCGGGTCTACAGAAAAAGGACATGCGATTTTCACACCCAAAGTAAGTAGTACTAGGTAGTTCCGCGCATCTCTTATATTCTAGTTTCATCAATACCATTATCATGCTTGATTATCATTTTGATTGAACTCTATTCTCGTAAAGTTCTTGTGGCAGGCATCCGGGAATAATTTATATAGATACTACGTTTGCGAGTTCATTCACCACTCGACCTCTGAGCGGGGCATAATTTCAAAACAATTAGAAGTACGTAAACAATATTCACAATTTTATTTGATTACCATCAATTGGGTTGACTTTCATTCATATATATGTATTGACCCCCTTCTTTCAATTAGATCTGGAAGAAGCGGAACGAACTCCTACCAAATGATCGCATTCGAGGAATTCAAGAGGAATTGGCGGGATTCTTTATTGACAACGTCATACCTGAAGACGGAGAATACCATCAGAAATTGCAATGCGATTTTGGTGGATGATGTAGAGATCGTAAGAGATGTTATATTGTATATATGCATCAACGTGTACCATATATAGTAGCGTTGAATAGATATACGAAACTTGTTGTTCGACCAACAAGCACGGAGAAAGAGAGGTCACTTCTCTCTATAATTGATCATGACAATGTTGTGTAATTAATGGTTCCTTCATTGCTTACAAGCTACCGTCGAGTTCTCTCTATATGTAGTAGTTAGCGTCGACCAAGCACGGAGAAAGAGAGGTCACTTCTTTTTATATGTAGTAGCTAGCTCACACAATATGAAACCCCTAAACCCTCCAAAACCCCTAACCCCTCCTTAAAAAAACAAAAACCCTAGGTCCTGGCAGTTGCTGATGCGTGGCTGCCATTTAGTCCCGATCGGTGTTACCAACCGGGACTAAAGGTGCTCCTGCCTGGGCGCCCCACAACGGCCATGTGGAGCCCCTTAAGTCCCGGTTTGTAAGACGACCGGGACTAAAAGTGGTGGGCATTAGTCCCGATCGTTTTGTCCCGGTTGCAGAACCGGGACTAAAGGCCCTCTGAAACCGAGACTGATGCCTTGTTTTCTACTAGTGTGGGATGGCCGCTGGACTGGATACATCACATGGTACACCCATTGGCGGAGCTTTATGGGGGCCAAAGGAAACTTTTGTGTGTACCCCTAATTATTAGGTTTGAATATCAAAGATTTCTCAGAGTTCATGCATACCTTATCTTTTCGCCCCTCAACTCTTATTAGCCCCCTCAACAATCTTCATCAAGCTCCGCCGCTAGGTACACCTACACCTAGGCCAGGTAAACATTCTTGCTTGTCTTCATATCCATTGCTTACTCGTGGCTGTATGTGATCCAATCATGGTGTGATGTGCACTAGTTGTATGAGAACTAGATTGCCATGTATTTACGTTACCTATGATGAAACATCTAAGATGGTTTGCGCAGAGATGTCTTGTGATTCTTTGGCACTTCTGTGCATTCACATTACTTGGTTTGCGCAGAGATGTCTTGGTGATTCTTTGGCACTTCTGTGCATTTACATTACCTATGCCGCTGATCTGGCTTGTGATTTTTGTTGTTTTTCTATAGTCAATTGTTAAGTATGAACACATTCCAAGCCTTTGCGGTGTTGCATGCTAGCATGTGGTTTACGCCGACCATGCATCTTATTGTGGAGCACAGTGCATATGTTGTTCATGCAAGGCATTATATATCCTTTGTGATAAATGAACTTGCTGTCTTTTGTATAATGTGAAATTCGTGCAATGGCTCAATTGACTGATGTGATGAAAATGCAGGGTATATTTTCACTGGATATTACTGATCCCTGGAGTCATGCTGTGAATTACAACAAGCACGGAGACTACAGGCCGAAACACTACAACAACGTGCGGCAACAACATCATAGACGATGGAATCAAATCAGCCTCCTCTTGTAGATGAGCAGCTTCTTGCAGCTATCAACGAACATGCTGCAATGCAAAATCAGACCAACAACCAACCACTTGTTAATTTGTTAGACTACTCTAGTGAACGTAAAAGATGTTAACTGGCATTCAGATGCAGAGATGGGTGCTTACTCCCACGGGAGGTCGCCGGCGAGCATGAGGTCGCCGTCCTCGTCCTCGTAAGCCACGGCCAAGTCCAACTGCTGGCCAGCCAAGCTCAAGAGCGCAGCCCTCAGCTCCGCGTACCCTCCGTACGCCCTCAGGTCCACCTGCCGCAGGTAGGGAGCTCCTTGTATGCTCACCTTGACGTACTTCCTATCCGTCGCCGCCAACGCACCGCCGCTGCTCGGCGGGCCGAGCCGCAGTTGGGCGTCCACGGGCTCCATGGATGGACTGGGAACATGCAGAGAAAAGAGCTTGGGAATTCAGACTGTGTTTCATTCGTTGTCTTGACATGTTACAACATCTACAACCCATATATATATATATACCGTGCACGTGTCTGGGCGCTTCCGCAGACATTGATCATTTACCCCTTATTTTGCTGCCACCACAATCATCTTCCTCATATCCGAATCCTCAAATCCATGCAACATATGCAACTTAAACTAACAACTATGTAGATGGACACGCTAATAGCAACAAACAGACTAAATTCTAGCTTAGCGGACATATATAGTCATTTGACACGAAAAGATCAAAGTTCATCGCCAGACAGTGCAAATTCATACTGACAATGATTAAAAGACATATATAAAACGGAGGCAGAGAAAGGTGGAAGAAATCACAATTTCCTCGTCGGCGCCTTCCCCTTGCGGTCGCTGGTGCGACTGTACCCCTTCGTGTAGGCGTCCGCAGCCGGAGGAGCGTCGCCATCAGAGCCGGATCCGTTGGAGGGCCGGGTGAGGTCAGAGTGATCGTCGTCGGAGGAGATTATGCCCGTAATCCCCGGACCATGCGCTCCTGTGCCTTGGCCATCCCGCCCGCCTTTTCTTTGGCAGCTGCTTCCGACATAGCCTCGCGCTCCGCCAGCTCGATTACGAGCCGGAGCGCTTTGGCGTTCTTACCACGGAGCTGCCGCACGTTGGTCTCAGCCGTCATGAGGGAGCATTGGAGGACCGTCGCGAGGAATTGGTCCTCTGCATCCAACGACGCGTGACCAGCGCATCCTCCACGCCGCCCTATCTCTCGCCAGCTACCACTGGCGGCATGCCCGAGCCCCAAATTCGAACGTCCTCATCCGCACCGACGTGGGCAAGAGGAGCAATGGTGCCTGACGACGCCATCCAGATCCTCACCGGGTGCAACACTGCTGCCGTCGCTAGCCATCGATCGGAAGGGAGGGAACAAGTAGAGAGAGAGAGAGAGAGAGAGAGAGAGAGAAAGAGAGAGAGAGAGAGAGAGAGAGAGAGAGGAGTGGGTTGTTGACTTCGGTGTATGTTCGTTCATTCAGAGGCTATTAGCGGGGGAGAGGGTGGGCCAGAATGGGCTGGTCCGACACGTTCGGGCCTCGCATACCCGCCTAAGGTTTGGGTTAAATATGATGGATGCCGGTTTGAGGAGCCTGTCTGAATTATATTTTTGTCACCGGTCACTAACCGGGCCCGCTGTAGATACTCTTACAACCATGGGCCTTATGCCCTATTTGTGGGGCTTTTATTTATGTTTTGCACTTTTTCCGTTTAAAAAATCTACAAAAACTTCTAAATAGGGCTTTTTGTTTCGACTTTTGGCATATGAACAATGGTATAAGCCAAAAGCCCAAACAAAAAACACCTATTTATGAGTTTTTTTGTTTTTTTATCAAAGTGAAAAAGCTATAAAACATAAGGCCCTGTTCGTTTGGGCTTTTGCAGCTTCTTTATTTTGACCAAAAAACCATAAAAGCTCCTAAATAGGTGTGTTTGGAGTCAAATATTATTATATTGATTCATCAAAAGCCATAACAACTCTAAAAACACCTATCTAAGAGCTTTTCTTACTTTTTAATTAAAATAGAAAAGCTATAAAAGTCCAAACAAACAGGGCCTAAGAAAAAATCTGAACAAATGGATATTACACACACGCACCGCAGATCCAACTCACAGCTTGCACACATAGGCGCCTGCCAAACCTACCTGACCCTACACTACGCAGACACAACCACCCCACATCCACATGTAAACAAAACTTGGACACCTGAGTGATGGCCTCATCATCGTCTTCGCCGACATCCTGCCCATCCTTGTGAACATTTATTACGGGAGGCTTGGAGCCATGACACGTCAGCTTGGTATGACCCCGCACCTCCGTCCAAGCTGCCGCACCGTCGCCGTCACCGACGACCCCGGCCGGGACCCACGTCGTCACGCAGCAAGGTATGGACGTGTCACGCTCCCATTCATTCGAAATTCCAGCGTGTTTTTCACGCACAAGATGGATGCCACGGACGTAGTTCAAACTATTACTGTACATTACTTACTGGCATGCATGCATTCAGAGTTTAGTGAAGGCGTCTAGGTTTTAAGTTTTAACCGCTTGCCTGCTCATCTCCCGTCTTCCACCCGCGTTTTCGCTCTTATCTTTACACGACACATACGCCAAAGAGACCAAATTTGTAGCCTAGATTTAACCAAACCACCGGCCGGCTGGCAGCGTAGCGGTACGGTCTAACCCTGAATGAATTAATTCAAAGTGTGTACATGGCATCAGCCAGCCATACACACGCAGACACACACCATGCGCGCGTCTCGTCCGCTTGCTTTCGTGCGTGTGCATTAATTGCCTTGCACAACGACAAGGAAGGAAACAGACAAGCGAGCGCATGTGCACGCACGGCCAATACGTACTTGTCTTAGAGCAACTCCCAACGCGTCTAAATGGACGACGTTTTTATCCGTTTGAGTCGGCCGCCTGCTCGGCCGGCGTCCGCCTTGTATGAAATTTTGATCTGCAGTGTGCCGCACGTGCCGATCCATTTCATGTCCGCATCTAAATTTTTAAAAAGGCCTGCGGCCATAGTTCATGCCAGCGCCCATGTCGTCGCCCGAAGTTTATGCCAGTGCCGGCATACAAATGCCAGCTTCAGAAAACACCACACAGTTCGGCTGGTGCGCTTGCCAGTGGCCGGCACACATGCCAGCGCACAAAAAGGGGCGGGAGTTCGACCACCCTATCACGGCCGTGGTCATGCCAGCACACTTGCCGGCATACAAAAAAGGATGGCGCTCGCCGTTATAGGTCACTCATCGTCGAACATGAGCATGCCGGCCTGCATCTTCTTGAACCACGACCTCTTCCTTGATGACACGGTGTTGAGATCCACCTTCACTATCTCCACCCGGTCATCATGCTCACGAGAGCCACTTCTTTCGCCTTGGTCTTGGCGTTGGCGGCCTCGATCTCTAGCATCTTGACTTGCTTCTTCGCCTCCATCTCAAGCATCTTGGCTTGCTTCTTCGCATCCATCTCAAGCCTCCTCCTTTGGATCACCATGAAGGCGTTCATTTGTTCTTCTTTGTGTCGCAGACGCTCCTCCTCCCTTGAGTCCTCCTTGGTCATCATGCCCTCCACGCTTGCGATCAAGGCGTTCGATGCCGCATCCCGCTTGTCCTCCTTCTTGGAGTTGGTCTTCCCCCGCGGTCTTGCCTTCTCGCCGTCCCCAACCACCTCCATGGCTTGCTTCACCCCATGTGACTTGAGGGCGGCATATTGCGCCTTGAACTTCTCCTCATCTTTGATGACCCTCCAACAATGGGAGAGGTTGAAAGACTTGCCTTCGTGTTGGACCTTGAATGCCTCCAAAGCTTGGAATGCCTACAAATGAATTGCATGCAAGCATATTGTCAAATGGATATGGAAATGGACATGCAAGCATAAACGGAATGACACAAAGAGGGTTGCTTGCTAGCATACCATATCTTGCATGCCGATGCCGCTCATGGGGCATGCCTTGACGCTCTCAAGAGTGGCACAAAACTTGTTGCACTCTTGTTGGATCACCTTCTAATGCTTCGAGATGGACACCCACCCACACGTGCTTTGCATTTGGTACAGCGAAAACTTCTTGCGCTCATGGAACTGACTTTTGTTCGGAGCCGGTCTTGGGGTATTGCCCAATGTCCCTCCAACACTCACATAAGAGCTTGTCTTCGGCCGACGTGTATGCCTTGGTCCGCCTGCTCTTACGCTTCGTCTCCCCGTCGGCGGCTTGGTTGGCGAGCTCGTCCTCGAACAAAGTCTCCCCTTCGATGTCCAACTCATCCTCTTCCTCTTGCCCGTAGTCCTCCGAAAACTCGTGGTCGAGCGGGAAGCCGTCCAGGTCAAGGCCGACCTGATCATGCATGAAGGCCACCTGATCTTGATCAAAGGTGGACGGCATGAATGCCCGTCGGCCGTCCTGGCTTTATGTCTTGTCGAGATCGTAGCCCCCGGCAGCACCACCAGCGGCCGGCGCACCACCCTCGAAGATGATGTTCTACATGTAGTCGTCGTCGCCGGCCTCCGGCATTCCGTCGAGCAGGTTGCGTGCGCCCGACAACACGTCCGCTGGCATATGCCGCACGCATTTCCTCGGCCCTCTGGATGAAGAGACACCGGCTACCGGTGTGGCATTGAGGTCGATGGGCGCGGGCGTGGACGACGCCACCACACTCACCTCGGGCGAGCACTCACCGGAGAGTCGGGAGGCCTATGGGTAGACGTGGAAGCCAGGCATCGGTTGCATCGCCGACGCACGGGGCAAGTCGGGCAGCACCATACGGGGGAACACAGATGGGCTGGTGCTGGCTGCGGCCACGGCGGTGTTGACGAGGCCGTGGTGGCCAGGGTTTAACCCTAGGTACATCAGCGCCTCCCTCGTTGTCACCACGACGCGGGCGTTGGTGGCCTACTGTTGTGTGGCGGCGGTGATGGCGGCTGCCGCGATGGCTTCCTCCCTCGCGTCCGCCGCGTGCCTCTGGCCCTTTCTCTTCGCCGACTCCCTTGCCCGCTCGTCGGCCGTCAGCTTCTTCTTCAGCTTCGGCGCGGCAGCGGTCTTGTGGGGGGCGCGAGGCTTGCCTTTGCTGGAGGGGGCCGACTTGCCAGACGAGGCGAGGGAGGCGAGGCCGCGGCGGCATCAAGGTCAGCATCCATGGTGAGCGGCGGGAGCGTGCGCGGGCGGGAGGGTTTTGGGAAAGTGAAGGGAAATGGTGGAGGCAGCCACCGATCAGTGGGACAGGGGAGGAGTAGGCGGGCGAGCGCGCCCATACGTCTTGTGTCCACGCCGATGCAAATCCACCTAAAAATGGGCCGGGAATGGGTTGGTAGGCTGACGAAAAGCGGACGCGCGTCCGTTTGGGTCAGCGTGTTGGGCCGGCTTTTCTGTCCACGCTGACCAAAATGGACTCGCGCGAACGAAATGGGTCGCCGCATTGGAGTTGCTCTTAAGGATGGTCACGTGGTGGCAAAAAGGACAAAGTTGATCGATGGACGAAATCAATTCACAAACTGAATTGTCTTGAGTTTTTTCCACCCAGCGGACCCTTTTGTGTGGCGCCCGACAGCAACGCGCCACATGACACTGTGCAGTGTCTCATGGTTAGGCGCCACACATCTGGCCAGTGTGGCACCCCCGGGCCAGGCCCGACCCACAACCAGCAGTGCAGCGCCACTCGTGTAATGTGCAGCGCCTAAGAGTTAGGCGCCGCACTTGTAGTGTGCAGCACCTAACAGTCAGGTGCTACACATTGACTTAAGCTGCGTCGGGCCAGCCCTCTCCATACGAACCAGTAGTTATCCCTGCCCATCTCTCTATTACGGCGAGCAGCGACGGTGTCCCTCTCCTCTCCCCTTGCTACATCCCCTCTCCAAAATCCAGCAGGTTTGAAGTTTTTGGCCGTGGGTTTCTTCCTTAGTCCCTCCTACAAGGTAAACTCCTCCGATCGCTTTCTTTTCCTCCGTAAGTTCGTTCATATTTTTCTCATTTATCCAAGTTTTGGGGGAACCCTTGATTTTCTTGGATTCACATTTTATACGAAAAATTGAAATAGTGTGGTGTGATTTAGGATTTGTTGTCATTGTGGAACCCTAGATTGTTCAAGTTTTGGTGGAACCCTTGTTTTGCTTGGATTAGAAATTTGTATGTAATATTGATATAGATTTGTGTGATTAGGATTAGTAGATGATTTGTAATCATTGTGGGACCCTAGTGTTTATGATGGGTATTGACAATATATGCTTGCATAGTGAAACCCTAGATTGTTGTGATGAAACCATATACATGTTGAGATGCTTGTCTAGATGATTTTTGAGTTGAGTATTGTCAATGCTTTCATTGCGGAACCATAGCTTATTGAGTGAGTATTGTAAATAATGCCTGCATTGTGGAACCCTATATCGTGAATATATAAGATATTTTTGATGATTGTTGACGTGCTTTCATTGTATACCTTAGTTTAGTATTCAAATTTCCTTTTAGTGTTTACCGATTGTGACGCGGTCAATGCCGGCTTGAGAAGTGACCGCCCGGCGATGCTAACGCGCCCGACCCGTGCAATCCATGGGGCGATGATCTTGTCTTGATGATTATTTGTCCTTCACGATGCCGAAATCTTGGTCGGCTGGCCGAGGTGATGTTCTGAGGTGGTTTTCGTAAGATCGATGGAGGCCTAGGGTTTAGGAGAGTCCTTGGCTTGGGTGCCAACTCTTGTGGAGTCTTCCTTGTATATGTCATGGTCTGCCAGAAGTGTCCCATTAGTGAACTGCTATGGGGGTCCTCGGCCCGACCCACCTGGTCAGGAGACGATGTAGTGAGTACCCCCTAGTCCAGGACACAGTCACCTTGTTTGGACGTTAATGCGTAACCGAGTAGTCATCGAGCCATATCTTCAATTCCAAGAAGGTTCCAAACTTAGACCCGGGAGAAATCCCCTTCGTGTCGTGTTCCAAATACCGGTGAGAAGTTGGCCTAACTCCAAGAAATACACCTTTGCCACCGTCTACCACGGCCTCATCCGCGAGACTAACATCCTTGAACAATGGTGTCCGATGATCCCGCCCGAATACCTTCTCGAAAGCTTCGGCCTTCTTCACCATGAAAGCCTCCCCATCAACTTCTTCATCGGGACCTTCGTCATCCGACTCCGATGCATAGCCACGGGAATAAGGGATGGAATGGTCTATTGTCTCTTGCACATGATATTTTTCGAGATCACCCACATTGTTGTCATGGAGATCAACTTCATTGTCATCATCCTCATACTCATCATTCTCCTCTTGCAAAGCTCCATTTTGGTTGTTTGAAATCAGACTCAATGTTGGCCTCACCTGTTGATTCAAAGGAGGTTCATTCATTTCATCTTGGTTCATGGGTGAGGCGTTCTGGTTCAAGTCCAAATGCAAATTGGACTGAACCTTCTTCGTCGCAAATAACTCAAGAGCCTTGTCTAGTGATTCAGCCACTGTATCCTTGTATGCGACCCAACGTCACTCGGAGTTCACACGCATGATCTCCCAACGGATGTGCATTCCAAAACCGCCATTGTCGGTGTCAAAACCGGCGGATCTCGGGTAGGGGGTCCCGAACTGTGCGTCTAGGCGGATGGTAACAGGAGACAAGGGACACGATGTTTTTACCCAGGTTTGGGCCCTCTCGATGGAGGTAAAACCCTACTCCTGCTTGATTGATATTGATGATATGGGTAGTACAAGAGTTGATCTACCACGAGATCAGAGAGGCTAAACCCTAGAAGCTAGCCTATGGTATGATTGTTGTTCTTCTGTCCTACGGACTAAACCCTCCGGTTTATATAGACACCGGAGGGGGCTAGGGTTACATAGAGTCGGTTACAAGGAAGGAGATCTACATATCCGTATTGCCAAGCTTGCCTTCCACGCCAAGGAGAGTCCCATCCGGACACGGGATGAAGTCTTCAATCTTGGATCTAGATAGTCTAACAGTCCGGCTAAAGGTTATAGTTCGGCTGTCCGGATACCCCCTAATCCAGGACCCTGAACCAGGCTTCAATGACGATGAGTCCGACGCGCAAATTGTCTTCGGCATTGCAAGGCGGGTTCCTCCTCCGAATACTTCATAGAAGGTTTTGAACACGAGGATTGTGTCCGTCTCTGCAAAACAAGTTCCACATACCACCGTAGAGAGAATAATATTTCCACAAATCTAATCTACTGACGTATCCCGTAATGTGACATCACACCACAGCCAAGCCTTTATTCGAATCATTTTTTATGGCCAACCTCAGCGCGTTTTGCGAGGCGGTTTCCTTGGCACGTCTTGTTGAAGTAGAGATCGTGTCCCCTTTATTTACGGGATTCTCATCAACACGGACGTGGGTAACCCAATCGCGCCCGTTGGTATGACCCCTCGATCGGAGGTAAGTCCCAAATGGTCACGAGAAGGGCTCTTGGTATTCAATTTCTTTTATAAAGAACCAAGGCATGTTCCTTTCTTTCGACCTCAATTGAATCCGCCTCCTGCCTCGAGTTCCAACACCCAAAGCTTAGGTTTAGGCGCTTCGGACCTCCGATCATGTCCGGATCCCACCTTCAAGGTCGATGTGACGGAGGAGGACGTAATAAAGCTAAGGGAGGCCAGGTACCTGACCGGCGAAATCCCGCATAGGTTGCCTGCTCGAGGGCAAGTTATTCCCACTCCCAAGCCCGGTGAGAGTGTCGTGTTTGTACCCCACTTCCTCCGAGGGCTAGGCTTCACGCCGGATCCCTTCGTGAGGGGGCTCATGTTCTATTATGGGCTGGACTTCCATGATTTAGCTCCGGAGTCTATCCTCCATATTTCATCGTTCATCGTTGTGTGTGAAGCTTTCCTCCGTATTACTCCTCATTTCGGATTGTGGCTCAAGACCTTCAAAGTGGAGCCGAAGATGATCGAGGGGCAGCACGCAGAGTGCGGAGGCGCCGTAATAAGCAAAAATGCTGACGCCCCATGGCCCAAGGGCTCTTTCCAAGAGGAGTCCAGTTTATGGCAACGAGAGTGGTTTTATATCACAGCTCCCAGGGGTACCAAGTGGGTGGCTCCACCTGTTTTTCGCTCAGGTCCCCCACCACGACTAACGTCATGGGTCAACAAGGGACTAGACTGGGGGCCAGCAAAGGATGTGCCAACATTGCAGAGGCGCATCCAAGATCTCCTGGAGAGAGATGTTAGTCTGGTCGTGGTGATGCAAGTCATGTTAATCCTCCGAGTCCCGCCCTGCAAACGTCGTCCCCTCCGCCTGTGGGAGTTCAATCCGGAGGGACCGGGAGCTCTTCAACACTTCCTTGGCATGACGCCCGCGGAGATTTACAAATTGTTCTTCGGACCACAAATAATGTGTCCGGACTCTACTGAGGATGCAGGTCTCAGCTGCAATCGTCCGGATACCCAAGTAAGTAGCCATGTGTCCGAACACGCCATCCGTTTATTTATCGCAACATCGCCCTCTAAAAAGGAGCCGCTCTTGAACCAGGAGTGGATAGCGAAGGCAAAGTTGATCAGGTGTCCGGCCCCCCTTCCTGAGACCTCGCCAGATCCTGTGTTAACCAGGATGCTGGAGATCACGCCTTATCAAGCGCCCTCGGGAGAAGATGAAGGGGGGAACAAGGAAGCTACTGCCTTCGCGGAGGAGGTTGGCCGGAAGGGAGGAATTGAAAATTCCTCTCCTCAGGGGAAGAAGAGGACCGCCTCTGAAGACCCGGAGACAATGGTCTCAAAGCGGGGGAAGAAATCTTCACCAGAAGGTCCTATAGCGGGGGATACCCCGGCCGTACTATGCCCTCAAGGGGATCAGCCCTCCACCGAGATGTAAGTAAAAGGGTGTTTAATAATGAGAAAAAACCTTGCTTTACTTCTGAGGAAAATAACCGAAGCATTTATCTTGTAGTTCAGATCTTAGCCCTTCTTCGCAGAGCTCGTCTTCGGGGGATCTTCTTCCAGAGATGATGGAGAGCGGTACGCCTCCCCCTTCCATACTGCCTCATGAGGCGGGCGACCCCGAGGTGTCGTCGCGGAGGGTTTCTCCTGATCCGGCAAGGCCAGAAGGTAGTCATATGGCCACCTGAAGCCCTCAGTATCTGGCTTTTGAAAAAAGCAATCGAATGAGTCCGACACCGCCTGGTGCACGGTCGGAGGTACTGAGGGATCTGCTAGGACGAGCGTCTATCTCAGAAGAGCACCATACATTGATGGGTACGGTAATTGAAAGGATTTCGTCCGCGGAGAGCGGGTTGCATGAAGCTGTCGTGAGTGTACTGACAGGTTTTGAGGTATGTGAAATGATGTACCTTTTTGACAGTACCGCATACTTTAAGATGCGCCATGTATAGATAGTAGCCCCTGAGACTCTGGGTGCTGTCGAAGACGACGGCGCGCAGAGGATCATAGTCCCATGTATAATTTCGCCGCCTTAATATGCAGGTGGCGAAGTGTCCGGTGGCCAGCCGGACTGATGAATTTGTCGAGTTAAAGCAACAGCTTGACGTGGCAGATGCCGACATCGTACTTGTCAACAAGCGGCTTGACAAGGCGCAAGGTATGTAATTTCTCCAGTGACACATGATAAGAGGAGCATGATGCCAATATGTAAAACATATGTTTTAAATGCAGATGGAGCTGCGGCCGTGGAGAACCTTCGGGCGGAACTTGCCCGAGCCAAAGAACAAGCCAAGAGAAGTGATGCGGCTGCCCTAAAGGCAATCGAGGAGCTGAACGCTGAAAAGGCTGCTCACTGCCAAAGCAAAGAGAAAATAGCCAAGATGGCTATGGAGTTGAAGAATGCCACTGACCGTTACAAGCTTCTTGAAAAGGAAGATCAAGCGAAGAGGTCGGACCTAGAGAAGGCTGTGGTGGCGGCCAAAGAAACCCGCTCTGCCATGAGAGCGATGAAGGATGAGCTGCGTCAGGCCGGAGATATCGCGGCTAGGAAGCCCTTTATGCTGCGGATGAAGTTCGGCGATCCAAAGTACGCCTCCTTAGACCGGCTATGGAGTTCGGCAGATGCATACCTTGATCTGGCAGCGAGTGCTGCCGATGCGGTCGAGTACTACCGATATCAAAAGGGTCGTGAAGTGGAGAAGCTGTTCTGGTCACAGTCTAATGATCTTGAGCGTCCGCTTCCATTGACTGATCGGTTGGCCGAATGGGCCGAGCTGAATAGATTGTTCGGACTTGCCATGAGGTCAGTTGTGGATCATCTGTGGTCAGAAAGGTCAAAGCCGAATAGGTACTTTAGTTTGGTGCAGCAGTTCGTTGGTGCCGTGCCACATATCATCGCGATGAAGAGGTCGGCGGGCGTAGAGGGTGCGCGGATGGCCCTTGCCCGTGTCAAGACATACTGGGCAGAGATGGAGGTCACCGCCATTGCAGCTCAAGACTCGGACCGAAGCCGAGCACTACTTCCAAGAAATTCTTGAGGGTGCTCGTGCAATAAAGGCGCAGTGCTCGAAGAATATTATGTTCGAATGACATGTATTCCCATTGAAAACAATGTTTGCTTAAATGTAAAGGCTTTTTTATACTTGTGCCTGCAAGAATTATAATACCTCCCGTGCGGCCGTTTATGTATATATGTATATAACCTGAAAGATGGCAGTCGTCAGCTTCAGCCCCCACGCATATAATGCGGGGGTGCTCGCAGAAGACGCATATTCACACTTGATCCAACGTCTTGGTCCATTACGGAGGTGATAGCGCAGCGAGCTAGGCAATCGGACTATAATGCTTTATCACTTTCACTTAGCCATAGGAGTTTGACAGTGGGGCTACTATATAGCCCCTGTGGCTCCGCGCTCATCCGAATTCGGGGCGCGTGCATGCCTGGCCGGGAAACGGCCCTTCGTTAAGGCGGAGGAATCCCTAAGATTCCGCTGGGTCATCGAGTGGTTGATCAGTCTCGCGCTATATCATGACAGTCAGTTTTCGGCTTTCTCTACTGAGGTGCTCGCTTGGCTCAACCAGGGCACAATCGCACTTGTTCTCCTGGTGCCGCCTTAGCCGATAGAGCAGAACGTAAGGTAGCAAAACACAGGAGCCAGGCAAACCCAACATTTGACCAAAGACATGATTCGAAGCCGATGCATATAAGGCCAAACTCGCGACGTCGAACACTCCCTAAGGTATTCGGTCTTTATGATATAAACTGGGCGAAACGTCGCCCTTTGTAATAAGCCCTAGGTGTCCAGGTACGTGCAATAATCTGACGTGGCCACATGCCTATACGTCAGCATCTATCTCAGCTTTACTGGGAATCCGGGGGATGTCTATCAACAAGAGACAGTAAAAAGGTTTACGCAGGGTCTTAATCTGAAGAGAAAACTTAGGACGGGTCCCTGCTGCACGTCTGCGCCCGTGTCTCCGTTGTGCCGTATCCTGGACGGGTGTAGCATGATGGTCATCTGTAGAAGAGAGGAACTTAGTTGCAAAATTGTCGTGCAAAATGTATGTTATACTAAATAAATCAAGTATAGTTCAAGATGGGTAGAATTGAGTCTTATTGTCACTTGTTTACACGCGTGGAGCCCCTTGTATTGTTATAGGGGTATAGCCATCAAACCTTTATCAATTATATTGCCAAGCCGGACTCGTCTAGCCGCGTCCGTGGTCCAAACGACCTATAAGATGCTCTAGTTGGTGAGGCCGTCTAGTGTGCGGCTGTCAAGGCAGCCGCATGGTCTTTCGTGCGCAAGGAGCGCTCAATATTTCCCTTTACTGTAATGATGCCGCGTGGACCGGGCATCTTAAGCATGAGAGACGCGTAAAGCGGTATTGCGTTAAAGCGAGCGAAAGCTTCGCGTCCCAGTAGTGCTTGATAGCCACTTTGAAATGGAGAGATGTGGAAGGTTAGCTTTTCGCTGCGGAAGTTATCGGGGAAGCTGAATATAACTTCTAGTAGCAGGGAGCCCGTGCAATGGGCCCCTGGGCCTGGCGTCACTCCTTTAAAGGAAATATTGCTACGACCAATTTCTGTTGGGCCTATCCCCATTTTGCGGACTATGTCCTGATATATCAGGTTCAAACTACTGCCGCCATCCATCAGGACTCGTGTGAAGTGGTATCCGTCAATTATCGGGTCTAACACCAAGGCATCCCATCCTGCGTGGCGGATATTTGCGGAGTAATCCCGATGGTCGAAGGTGATCGGTTACGCCGACCAGTGGCGGAGCTCCGCGGTGATAGGCCCTGGGGCACGTATTTCAGTGACTGCCGTGTTGTTTTTATTTATCACGTGTAACACGTTTACTGTTTTGACTTCTGGTGGGAATTTCTTCTGTTTCCCACTGCTTTGCTTGCGAGGCTCATCCTCGTCTTCGCTTGGTGTATCCAACCCCTTGTGTTCGGCGTTGAGCTTGCCGGACTGCTTGAAGACCCAACATTCTCTATGGGTATGATTTGCAGGTTTCTCGGGGGTGCTGTGGATTTGACATAGTTTGTCCAAAATTTTGTTTAGGCTAGACAGTTTGTCTATGTTGCCTTTGGAGGGCAGCTTTTGCTGACCTAGCTGAGAACTTTTGAATCCGGCGTTTATCGCCATGCTCTTCGGGTTGTTTTCTTTATTCCGGCGCTGGTTTTTGCTGCATCGTGACTTCCCGTTTCTGTCCCTAACTTCGGATGTACTTGGGTCGCTGGTGCTGCATCTTGCCAACCAGCTGTCCTTGCCCGCGCAAAAGCGGGTCATGAGGCTTGTTAATGCAGCCATTGTTCTTGGCTTTTCTTGGCTGAGGTGTCTGGCGAGCCATTCGTCTCAGATGCTGGGTTTTAAAGCCGCTAAGGCTTCGGCGTCTGGACAGTCGAATATTTGGTTCTTTTTAGTAAGAAATCTGTTCCAAAGCTTTCGGGCTGACTCTCCGGGCTGTTGAGTTATATGACTTAAATCGTCTGCATCCGGTGGTCGGACATAGGTCCCTTGAAAATTTGCCCGAAAGGCGTCCTCGAGCTCTTCCCAACTTCCAATGGTGTTTTCGGGGAGGCTTTTAAGCCAGTGCTTGGCTGGCCCTTTGAGCTTGAGGGGTATGTACTTGATGGCATGGAGATCATCTCCTCTAGCCATGTGGATATGGAGGATGTAGTCCTCAATCCAAACCCCAGGATATGTCGTTCCGTCGTACGCCTCTATGTTTACGGGTTTGAATCCCTCTGGAAATTCATGGTCCAGCACCTCATCGGTGAAACATAGGGGGTGTGCGGCACCCCTGTATTTGGGTGTACCGTGGTGTTCGGATTTTTGTTGTGTTGCATTGCTTGTTGGAGCGCTCTTTCTTGTCACGTAGATAGATCTGGTTGGGTCGTCTTTTTGATGCGAGTCCTCATGTGGATCGCGCGCTGGCTTGTGTGCGGCATCGTTTGCCGCTCTATGTTTGCCATGAGGTCGTCTATCCGACCGGATGGCTGCTTTTTTTTATTGCGGGGGCTCTAAGGCCTCCTCATCAAATTCAGGCAGTAACTTTCGCTTTGGGTAGCTCTTTGTGTGGCGGCTGCCACCATATTTGTCTGCGGTGTTGAGTACTTTGCTCCATCTGATTCTAAGTGTATCTTCCGCAACCTTGAGTTTTTGCTTCTGCTTTTTCAGGCTCCGCGCGCTGGCGACAAGCCTTTTATGGAGGTTCTTCTACTCAAGGAGCTTATCCGGCGTGAGGTCCTCCGGACTATTATCTTCGCCGGAGACGGGTTGTGCATATTGGTTCTCCGTGTTGCCATGGTCGGACGGTTGTTCAATGCCATGTTCGTCGTCCGCCGGCTCACCCTGCTCTATCGCTGGGTCTGTATGTCCGCTATTTCTGCCGAGGCGGGATTTGGAGTGGCGCTTACGCCGTTGCTTTGACTGCTTCTCGAGGGAACGATCCTTTGCTTCGTCCTTCCGCTCCTCGTCGTCATTTTCTTTTGGTGTGTCCACCATGTATACATCATGGGATGAGGTGGCTGTCCAGTGCCTTGTGGGCAGTGGTTCCTGTTTGTCTCCTACATCGTCGTCCATACCGTCGATGTCTTCGGAGTCGAAGTCTAGCATGTCGGTTAAATCATTGACAGTGGCTACTAAGTGCGTGGTGGGTGGGAGGCGAATTTCTTCGTCATCCGCATCCCAATCCTGCCGGTCATAGTCCGGCCAGGACTCTCCTGACAAGGAGAGAGACCTTAGACAATTCAGTATGTCGCCGAAGGGCGAGTGTTGAAAGATATCTGCGGAGGTGAACTCCATGATCGGCGCCCAGTCGGATTCGATTGGCAAGGGCGGAGGCAGTTCGGAGCCCGTGGCCGGAGAAGAATCCGGCAACCTGGGGTCACGGCTTTCGTGAAGGGTAAGGTTGGTGTTCGGCTCGATCGCCGTTGAGACTGCGGCATCCGGTGTGGGGTCTAGCCACCTGTCCACGGATGGCGCGTCTGGCTCCGAATTGAAGGTCGGAGCGGTTGCCGGTGCGATCTTAGGAACACTGTCCGACCGCAGAGCTAAATCATGCTCATCGTGACTGTGCGGTGCACTCGGCGGGGGCTCGAATCCGTTGAAGATCAAGTCTCCGCGGATGTCGGTCGTGTAGTTTAAGCTTCCAAACCTGACCTGGTGGCCAGGGGCATAACTTTTGATCTGCTCCAGATGGCCAAGCGAGTTGGCCCGCAGTACGAAGCCGCTGAATACGAAGATCTGTCCGGGGAGAAAAGTCTCACCCCGGACTGCATCGCTATCGATGATTGAAGGAGCCATCAAGCATAACGATGACAACACAGAGGAACTCTCAATGAAAGCACCAATGTCGGTGTCAAAACCGGCGGATCTCGGGTAGGGGGTCCCGAACTATGCGTCTAGGCGAATGGTAACAGGAGACAAGGGACACGATGTTTTTACCCAGGTTCGGGCCCTCTCGATGGAGGTAAAACCCTACTCCTGCTTGATTGATATTTATGATATGGGTAGTACAAGAGTTGATCTACCACGAGATCAGAGAGGCTAAACCCTAGAAGCTAGCCTATGGTATGATTGTTGTTCTTCTGTCCTATGGACTAAACCCTCCGGTTTATATAGACACCGGAGGGGGCTAGGGTTACACAGAGTCGGTTACAAGGAAGGAGATCTACATATCCGTATTGCCAAGCTTGCCTTCCACGCCAAGGAGAGTCCCATCCGGACACGGGACAAAGTCTTCAATCTTGTATCTTCATAGTCCAACAGTCCGGCCAAAGGTTAAGTCCGGCTGTCCGGATACCCCCTAATCCAGGACTCCCTCAGCCATTATGCCTTCCCTCCAACTCAACGATATCACTTGGGTCCATCCAATTCAAATCTTTCATCACTTGTTCCAAGACTTGGGCATAGTTAGGACTACTCTCAAACACCATGTCAAGCTCATCCAGGTCCGGTTCAATATTTCCTTTCGAAAAGGCGTCTTTGTCCACATGATGAACATAAACACATGTTCTTCCCTTCCATAGAATAATTAAAACAACACAACGTAACATATATTTCATAAGTACTTATCCGAATATTAACACAAAGTAAAAAGCCCTAAAATATATATGAAACAATAACCCTAACCCCAACTAAACAATAACCGTAACCATAACAACCCCAACCCCAACATAACAACACCCATAACCCTGACCCTAAAATACTAAGAAGCCTAACCCTAGGAATTTGACAAACAAACATCTCATATCTCCATACAAATTTGAAGATCCATAAAAAACAAGGGTTTCCCAATCTAGCAACAAATAAGCAAATGAGAGCATTTTTTGGATGAAAACGAGGGGATCGGAGGAGATTACCTTGAGGGAGGGATTGGGTTCGAAATCCACGGAGAAAATCTTCATATTTGGATGATTTGGAGAAGGATGTGAGAGGGGGAGAGGGAAGATCACGGGTGGGCGTTGGGGGTTGGGGGTATGTGTGGGTGGGGTGGGGTGGGGGAGGGGGAGCGGGGCCAGCCTACCAACTACTAACATAATGTGCAACGCCTAAGAGCAAGGCGCTGCACATTACATGTGTGGCGCCTAGGTCCAAGACGCTGCACTGCTCGGTGCGGGGCCCAACTGTGCCACGCTGGCCAGACATGCAGCTGCTGAGAGCTAGGCGCTGCACAGTGGAGTGTAGCGCTTGGCTATCGGGCGCCACATGAAAGAGTCAGTTGAGCGAAATTGTTTTGAAAGTGTTCATTTTGTAAATTGATTTCGTCCACAGGTCAATCTTGTCGTTTTTGCCTCATAGGGTTCATGTTACTAGTATATTTTACTATCTCTATGGCGAGTAGTAACATATTTATGATATCATCCAAGTCTTTATTTATTCACACTAGCAAAAGAGCACGTGTGGTGGAACAAAAAAACACCATACTCCCCTGATCCAATAATCATGAATGAATACCCTAATAGTTCCACATCCTTTATTTTAACACATGACATCCATCTGTGTTGCTACTTATCTTCCTTCTCATCTTTGCCGACGGTGGCCTCAGTGCTCACACAATCACAACCAACATGTAACCAATGGTCAGATTTTAGAGCACAGCGGTAACATTACTTGCGGAGCAAGTAATGCTAACTTCTTGGTTCAAATGAAGTCTCTCAAAGAACTTCGTCTCTTGTCGACGAGTATAAATTCGAAAACCAAAGAGATTTCTGTCAACTCACATAGGTCATGACTGGAAAAGGGCCCGTTCATTGCAGCAGGAGGGAAAAAATCATAATCTCAATGGCATGATCACATTTTGCTGCATCACCGACATACACTATCACTCTCAATTTCGTGAAATCATGAACGTTTTTTTAACTCGTGAAAATATTTGAAATCCTGAACATTTTCAAATTCATGAATAATTTTACAAATTTTCAAACAATTTCTAAAATCAAGAACGTTTTTGAATTCATGAACATTTTATACTATTTGCAAACCTTTTTAAATATTATGAACATTTTTTAACAATTCTCTTGAGTCGGCGAACATTTTTAGAATGGGCGAACATTTATTTGGAAATTGACGGAACAATTTTAGAAATTCACGAACATCTTTTTGATTTAATGAACATGTTCAAATTCATGAATACTTTTACAAACTTTCAAACAATTCCTAAAATCAAGAATATTGTTTGAATTCACCACCATTTTATGCTATTAGCAAACCTTTTTAAAAAACTGTGAACATTTTTTATCAATTCTCTTGAAATTCACGAACATTTGTTGATTTAATGAACACTTTCTGAAATGCATGATCATTTTTTGAATCAGCGAACATTTTATGAATGAATAAACTATTTTGTTAGTCATGAATAGTTTTTGAATTTTTATGATATTTTTCCATTCATGACCATTTTTTGAATTACAAAATTTTGTTCAATTTCATTAAAAATAATTAATAAATGAACTTTTCAGAAATTCCTGAATATTTTTTTATTTCCTGAACATTTTTTTATGTTCAAACCTTTTTTGAGGAAGCAAACATTTCTTATAAAACCGTGAAAGTATTTTGAATCCACAAATATTTTATGATTGATTAAATATTTTATTTTAAAATGCTCAGTTTTTTAATTTATGGAACCATTTGAAGTCCCAAATTATTTAAAGTCAAAAAAAGTAAAGAAAAATAAAAAACAAATGTTCGGAACATGGGGTGGCTCAAACGGGCGCGCTGTGTCTTCTCCCAGCTTGCAGAGCGTAGTATAGGAGGTCACAACTGCATGGGCCGGCCCAGGCATGGGATTCCCCTGTGTGAAACATTTATTTATCACCTATATATATATATATATAGGTGACATTGGTGGGTAATATTTTGCAACTTTTGGAGCAATTTCGGTGACATACCGTAAAAAGCAATAGCCCATTTATTATTGGGTATCGATTTAGCATCAGAGAATCATAAGTTTCAAACACTATACCTCTCTTAATAGTACGGTGGTCCTATGACTCAAGGAAGAGAATAAGAACAACGAAAGAAAATACTACGCCTTTTCTCCGTCTTCAAACTTCTCGGTTGCAGTCAATTTCTTCGGACAGGCACAAAGCCAATTGCTTTGCGTCAACAATTTTCGAGGGTTGCTGACTTTCGACAAGCATAACCTTCACTGATAATCCTCGTTGCCTCGCAGGAGATTATCTTCGGAGTTTGTTCCAAACTCCACGCGACTCTAGGGACTAGTTACTTTGTGTTCACTAGCAAACACATTTGTCCCATACTGTTTATGACAATAATATCCAAAACATAAGGGGCAAATTATTGCACCAACATGTCACTTCGCAGAAGACTCTCATCTGTCCCTTCGGATGTGCAACTCTACTAAAATGTTCACAAGCATAAAGTGTCTCATCGAAATGTCCCATACAGAGCTACTCTTCATGCGGTATGGCATACAAAGTACGTAGAAACCTCCAGCCGTGGTGCCTGTCCTCAGCTCTCGGTGCCCCAACTAGTAAACCTCCACTCCCTAGAGTTTTGGTCCTTATTCCACACTGTAACATCGATGTGGCAAGTACTATAATTCTTCTCCTTAGCTAAAAGTTCTCATGACCAAAGAGATCAATACCACCACTTAGTCCCACATTGTCAATAGCAAAACATCCATCAAAACCCAAGGTGTGTACTTTAAATCCTCCACACATTTACCTCCAATGTTTGTTTCCATGACAAAGAGAAGATAGGTCACTTCCTGCTTCACAGTCCTGCGAAGCTCTCAAACTGCTTCGAGGTTCCCAAGCCCCCAGCATTTCCAGCTAATGCAACTCACTGGAAAGGGCAAGGCTGACTTGCAGCTTCTGTCGAGCTTTATGGTGTTAGTTTCTTATTTTTCGGGTCCCTTACCACATCAGGATCAACCTCCTCTTAAGTGCAATTGTCAGCATCCAGATCACCTACAACATCGCCATTGCCCACCGAACTACCTCTCAGAAGCAACATTGGTGTTTTGATAACAAGCCAATATTCTTGTCCTCGATGTGCTCACTACTACATGAATACGTAGCAGTGTCGGGCGGGAAAAGCCCAGCAGTGGTGGGCCAGGCTCCCAGGGGCGCGCACCACTAACCTCCTGCAACTGCTATAATGGCATCACTTGCGGGCGCGTGCCCGCCATTGGTAGAGTCTCTGAAGTGCCGGTAAACTCGCATGTTCCAGCCACTGTTTATTGTTGTTGAAGTGGCGGGCGGATTGGAGTGCCCGTCACCGAAAGCTTAGGCACACGAATTAAATTTCTTGCAGCCACAACAACAATTGTGCTGGCATGGCTGCATTTTGCATAAATCAATTTAAGAAATTTGGTATGTTGCGACCTTGGAGATTGGAAGCAAATAAAGCACACATTGTAAGCTTAGGCATGCAAGTTCACTAGGTAATTAGTACTCTTCATAAAAACTACTAACACTTAAAATTTGTTCCAGTTAACAAACCAATATCAAAATATGACATGCATCTTGACTAAGTAACTATGATTTCATCGGATTGGAGATATTTGACTTGGACCTTATTTCTAAATAAGGTCTACAACAACCATCATCTGGAAGTTGTTGTTCCTGTTGTTCCTTATTGTCGGGGATATACCCCGCGGTGTAAACCGGCCGGAAGTTAACCCGGCCGGACTTGGCGATATTCGTCTGGTGACCCGCCCAGACCTGGCGGTTTACCAGCAACCCGTCGGGACGTTGTAACTCACTGGTAACCCGACGGACGGGTCAGAGGAGCGACAAGACCCGGTGGCCCGTCTGGCGGTTCATGAAGGCCGGTTCAACTATTGTGGGCCGGTTTAACAGGAAAGGAATATTTACCTTACAAGGAGTTAAGACCGAGACTTGTACCCGGTTTGTATTACAGATAGACTAGTCCTAATCCTAATAGGACTCCACATGTAAGCCGCCCCTTCAACATATATAAGGAGGGGCGGGGCTCCCCAAAGAGGGGAGGTTAGAAGTTAGAGGCGACAAGCAATCAATAATCTCTAGGGCTAGACACAAAGAGCCGGTTTACGGCGTCTCCCTCGGGATGATAATGAGACCTAGCCTCAAACAGCATGTAGGGTTATTACCGGATGATATTTCCCGGGGCCCGAAGCTGTCTAAATCCTTGTCTTGCGGGTTGATCCGCCCTGCGTCTCTCGTCCCACTCAACCCCTCTCAAGCTACCATATAGATGCGTTGGCCTCGCGACTAAGTCCTGACACTAAGGACATCTGCTGTGACAAATCCACGACAGTTGGCGCCCACCGTGGGGCCTGCGCACGGTGGTGATGAGTTCTTGAAGGGATCTTTCCTAGGGTTTTGAGAAGATCGCGACCCGTCGGATCAGCAAGAGCCGGTTTCGTCTATGGAAGTGAATGCGTGAGGTCAATCCTCGTCCAAGCCTCTTTAAACCGGGACAATCGGCGAGTCACCATCGTTGTTCCATGGAAAATTATCCAAATCCAAGGTGTTCAGAGACAGTCAACAGGGATCACCTGCGTCATCTGCCAGTACAAACCGCAATCAGGACAATTGCTATAGCCACGTGAAGACTCAGATTTTGGAAAGGAATAATCTATACAGCAAGGCAAGAGCTCAGTACATCAGTCAAATCTACTGGAGATGAAAATACTAGGGAATAGGACAAGAAGATTTTTCCGCCAGAGTCCACCGTGTGTGGCGTTTGAGGGCCAGCTTGACCCACCGGTCTCCGGCACGGACAGAGCGATCCTCCTTACTAGCGGAGTTTTCTACAAAGGCAGAGTGGGTCATGGCCCGCCCAAGTAAAAAAAAAGGAAAGGTTAAGAGAAGGCCGCGACCCAGAAACGGATAGATTTGTTGTCATTGAAACCAAGTACTGTTACTCTCTGTCCCATATGGAAATCAAAAGAAAGGAAAAAGAAAGATAAAGAGAAGGCTACGTGAGGTAAAGGTCACATCAAATCAGATAGAGGATTATCAGTATTCACGTACAGATCATCTGTCGTTCAGAAACATCAGGTGATATCCATCTAAATTTCTCTTATTAATATTTATTGTTTTTGTCAAAAGAACAATTACTTTGCACTGTAAATATTTTTATGCAGGATAATTACTTATGACAAAGGTATTGTTATACCGCGGACATGGAGCGCGTGCCAGTATAGTTTTTGCAGTGGCGTTCTTTCGGGCCATGTTGCTCGACAGATACACATGCAAATCGCCGCCCCCGCTGTTCGGTTTACATCCGTCCAACGCATGCGGATGATTCATTGTTCGCGCCGGTTTACAAACATCACGGCCGACTCACCCGTCCGCACCGGTTTACCACAATGAGGCTGGTTCACCCGTGGTTAATTTCAGCTTCATACAGTTATCATCAACTTTATGGCGGGTTATTTCCGGCCTAAACACATCAGGTGATATCCATCTAAGATATATTTTATTAGCACATATCAAAGAGCAGTTTATCTTTGCCTTGATCTGCAATACTGTTTATGCAGGACAATTGTTCATTACAAATGAGACGCTATGTTACGGGCACGGAGCGCGCGCTAGCAATATTCTGCATCGGCGTTTCGTCTGTGTCATACCACCCGATGAATGAGCATGCGCAAGTCGCCGTCCCTGTGGTCCGGTTTACATCAGCTTACCGTGACCGCGCCCGCAATTAGCCCGTCCGTGCGGTTTACCGCACTTGCGATTGACTCGCCCGTCTGTGCCGGCTTACAGCGTCATAACCGACTCTCGCGATCGCACCGGTTTACAACACCGTGGCCGTCTCCCGCGACCGCGCTGGTTTGCGGCGCGGAGGACTACTTGCTCCGCACCGGTTTACAATGCCGCGACCGGTTCATCTGTCTTTTCGCGTGGCTGACTTGCCATGATTGATTTCAGTTTCACTGTGGTGATCGTCAACTCCGCGGTGGATATTTTTCGGCTAACATATCAGGACAAATTGTCTGTTGCAAAAAGGGGATTATTATATCACTGAGCTATTGGATAACCCGTGCCGGTTTATATCGCGATCCAGATCGCGTCAACTCGTCAGGACCATGCGAATTACCCGATAGCGCATGCACAGGCTGCCATCCCCCGCAGTCCGGTCTACATTAACATATCGGGCCACACCTGTCTGCGCGAGCCATTTATTGAGTATGAACAAGTCACAGCTTGGGTAGCCCGGTTTTCTTTCAAATTGGAGGCAAATTATCATCAACCGCCGTCTGCACTGGATGGATCAATGGGCAGGCGCACAAGTCACCGCCGCTACAGTTTGGTTAACTTCAAATCACCAGTTGGAAGGAACCATTGGCCGAGTTGCTGACACGGTTCATACGGGATCATTTACAACCCGCCGCAGTCACATCAACCTTCTGTGTATTCACATCGTGTTATCAACACCAATGATATACAAGTTATACCGGTTTATATCACGGTCAAATATGGAGAATCTCAAGCCAACTCCTCGAGTCACCTTGAGACTTGGGGGCTACGATGATATGACGCAGCAAGTCTTGCCAGTTTCAGCTGGTTTAAGAACCCGAGGACGATGGAGGGAAAGATAAACCGATCCCGGAGGTTACTGTTATGTTGATGAAAATTTAAAGGCCGTCAGAAAATTTCCGGCTTAGAAAGTATATGACAGTTACAAAATCCCGACTCAATGAAGAAGTTTCGGATCATCAGAAAGGATTCCGGTTTGAAACCTGGCTGAAGGGAAGTCAGTGTCACTGAAGCTCTCAAATATCCGGTTTACAATCCGGTTCAAGAGAAATCTATTCTCCCACAAAGTTCTGAAGCGCTCAGATCCGGTTTAACAATGTCCGGTTCAAAAAGGAATTAACTTCTCGCAAGTTCGAGTTTAAAGGCCGTCAGAAAATTTCCGGCTGAAAATGAAGATTCCGGTTTAAAATCCGGTTCAAGGGGAAGATGTCTCCCACAGCTTTGAAGCTTTCAATATCCGGTTCAAGATCCCGGTTCAAGAAGAATTTACCTCTTGCAAAAAAAAAGTTAAAAATTACCGAAGAGGACCTGCTGCCATGATGCGCGGTTCAAACATGGGTATCCGGCCTTATTGGCTTGACATATTATTTATCACATGGGGGCTCCCGCTTTGTAAAGCGGGGTATCTATTCCTTATATCATGCGTGGTTACACGGAGTGGATTCGCTTTAGGGCAACCTCCGGTTTACCCCTTGAGGTCGCTTCACAGAAGAGCAACAAAGTCAGTTGGGGACCTAGTCGACTTGAACCGTAGCTACACCTCCTGGGAGCTTGGTCATGTCTTGACGACGGTAATGCCTTCTGGCTGGCACATTTGCCACTAAGTCAGTTGGGGACCTAATCGACTTGAACCGTAGTTACACCTTATGGGAGCTCGGTCATGTCTTGATGATGGTAATGCCTTCTGATCGGCTTTTAAACAGCCAATAAGTCATTTGGGGGCTTGGTCGTGTCCGAACCAATGCAATGCCACTTGATCGGCCCTAGGCCACTGAGTCACTTGGGGGCTTGGTCGAATCCGAACCAATGCAATGCCACTTGGCCGGCGTAACGCCACGCGTCATTTTGGGGTCCTGGCTGACTGGCACCATTGCTACGCCTTCGGGGGGCTTGGTTGCATCTGACCATGGTAATTCCATCTGACCAAGCTCAGTAGAGCTCTTCTTTTGCAAAAAGTTGTTGCCATTGCTTTTGCTTTAATAGCCTTTCTTGAGAAGTTGCTATTTTATTTGCGTTTTTTTTAAACCGACAGTATTTTGTACTGGTTCAAACAGCTAAATTGGCGGAACACGGTCCATTTTTAGACCGGAGATTATCTGCCCGGTTTGATTTTCTGTTACCATCCTATTATGGAGTAAACCGGTGTTTATCAACCCGGCTCGGCTTTCAACTACAAGTTGTGAGTGCATGATCAAATTATAATCCGGAGATTATCAGCCCGGTCTGGTTTGGCTACAAGTCATCAGTATTATATATGGTTAATCCGGTGTTTATCACAGCCCGGTACGGTTTTGCCATAAACCGGCACAATATGGAAGGAGTTATCATTACTCAAGATTGGGGTTATCACTCTTACTACAAAAAGTTGGTAAACCAACGATGTGATTCAATGTCACAGGTATGATATATTTCATATTTTTAAGTGCAGCCTTGGTTATAAACCCAGGTTATATGTTGGGCATTATGACCCGTCCGGCGGTAAACCGTCAGGACACTTTAAACTTGTTGTATGCAGAAACAGGTTGAATAACGCACGGTTATAAATTATCCGGTATTTATTAAACCGGCCTGGCTTTAAGACGATAAGTCGCCAGTATAATGATAACTTATCCGGTGTTTGTTAAACCGGCCTGGCTTTAAGACGATAAAGTTGCCAGTATATGATGAGAAATTATCCAGTGTTTATTAAACCGGTCTGGCTTTGGACTATAAGTCGCCAGTATATATTTGGATTGCGCCATTAGAATCATGCGCTTATAAATTATTGGATTATATTATTCAAATAGCCAAACTTGGCTGAATTTTCATTATGATATTGGATGAATAAATGTTTTCATACGAGATTATATTATCTTGAATGGCCAACATGGCTGGATTTTTATTACGATTATTAATATTATGATTAAGGTTTTCAAAGTCGCTTTAGCGCAATGGTTATCATTTTATACAATTGAAGGAATAGTCCTGAGTCGCTGCAGGCTTACAACCCGGCACTTGGGGGCTACATTATTCAAAATTGAGATTACATCAAATATGCAAGTCTCATGTTGCTACAGGCATGCACCATGACACTTGGGGGCTAATGCAAGGTCATTTTTGCTCATCTTATTGAAGACCCAACTCATCACATTGTAATGAGCTGGCCCTTGGGGGCTACCAATTGCTCCTGTCAACTATTCAAGGTACAAAGCTTTTTATCTATTATATTGAAGGGTCTACTGCTCAGTTGGTAAAGCACAAGGCTCTTAACCTTGTGGACGTGGATTCAAGCCCCCTGATGAGGGGTTACATCATATGATGTTATTTTCATAGAAGTATATATCAAAGTCCCAGCTCAATATTATCTTACTGAGCCGGCCCTTGGGGGCTGCACATTGCTGTTCAAAGTTTACAAGATTATACTTACAAAGTCCCTGCTGATAATTACATAATGACCCGGCCCTTGGGGGCTACACTGGTTGAAATTTTATGGGCATCAATCAATTACAAGTCCCAGGTTGCTGCAAGCATGACAACCCGGCACTTGGGGGCTACAGGTATTATATTATTATCGAAGAAAGATTTTCAAATTCTCTGTTGAGCAAGTTAGATTGACCCGGCGTCACCAATCATTATCACCCTGTGGCTGCAACCCGGTGTCATCAATAATCATAAACCGATGTTGGCAACAATCATGAACCGGTGTCTGCAACAATCATAATCCGGGGTCATCAGTTTTTATAACCCGGCCATTTGGTAATGTTAAACCGGCAAGCTTTCAAGACCGGGGTCATCTTCAAACCGGCTGAATATCAGATGAATATTTCAAGACCAATATTTCTTAAACCGGCGTTTTGGAAGCCGACTCAAGTGGATTATTTCTTCACAATATTTTTCTGTGAGAAACCAATGTCAGCAAATTGAGTGACGCTGGCTTATTGACCTGGATTTTCTAGAAGGAGGAAATGACAAGGACTTAAGGATGATCAGGTGCCGGTTTACAAGAATTCTTAACCCGGAGTACAACCTGTCAAATTTGTTCTTATGTTTATTTGCAGCATAAGTTTACCATGGATAAATCTAAGCTAAACTTGGGGGCTAATGTCGGGGATATACCCCGCGGTGTAAACCGGCCGAAAGTTAACCCGGCCGGACTTGGCGATATTCGTCTGGTGACCCGCCCAGACCTGGCGGTTTACCAGCAACCCGTCGGGACGTTGTAACTCACTGGTAACCCAACGGACGGGTCAGAGGAGCGACAAGACCCGGTGGTCCGTCTGGCGGTTCATGAAGGCCGGTTCAACTATTGTGGTCCGGTTTAACAGGAAAGGAATATTTACCTTACAAGGAGTTAAGACCGAGACTTGTACCCGGTTTGTATTAGAGATAGACTAGTCCTAATCCTAATAGGACTCCACATGTAAGCCGCCCCTTCAACATATATAAGGAGGGGCGGGGCTCCCCAAAGAGGGGAGGTTAGAAGTTAGAGGCGACAAGCAATCAATAATCTCTAGGGCTAGACACAAAGAGCCGGTTTACGGCGTCTCCCTCGGGATGATAATGAGACCTAGCCTCAAACAGCATGTAGGGTTATTACCGGATGATGTTTCCCGGGGCCCGAAGCTGTCTAAATCCTTGTCTTGCGGGTTGATCCGCCCTGCGTCTCTCGTCCCACTCAACCCCTCTCAAGCTACCATATAGATGCGTTGGCCTCGCGACTAAGTCCTGACACTAAGGACATCTGCTGTGACAAATCCACGACACTTATCGTGATGAACACTGCTGTGTCAACCCTTAGTCGTCTCTTTCCCTTCAGGAATTCCTGCCAGCCGAGGTCATAGAACGATATGCATCTGTCTGTGTCCATCTTGTACTGAACATCGGTGACATGACCTACTGCTTCAAGGCGTACTCTAGTCATGCCAGCCGCAGGGATGTCCTCGCCAGAAATCATCTTCATAGGTAATTTCTATGATCCCGTGATTAAAGCAAAATAGAGCACGCAACGTTAGACATCTCACCATATAGAGTTACGAACAAAAAAGAGAGAAAATAATACAAAACATACCATGGTGTGTTTCATGATGTTGGTCTTAGTAAAATGTGCACAAATGGCCTCCCTAAGTAGTGCACACTTGATGGTAGGATCGCGATGAGATTGATCATCTCATCCTTAGTAAGATCTTTCATTCTTTGAGAGAAAATTGCAGAATTGTATGGACCATCATCGTCATCATCTCCGCTACCCTCATCATCTTCCTCATCCTCATACTCCTGTCTATCGTCATCCTGGCTAGCATCATCATCATCATCCTGTCTCTCATCATCATCATCTTGGCTATCCTCATCATCATCTTTGTCAAGCTCATCATCTTGGCCAGAGAAATACTTAATCCTTGACTTGTTGACCGCTTTCTTCAAGTAAAAGCCAATGTACTCTCCCTTGATGAGCTTATTATTTGAAATGTACTTGTAACAATTAAGAATAATGCAGTTAATAATTAATGGTACACACAATAAAAGAATTCAGAAAATGGTTACAATTGAATGATAAAGTTAAACATTGTTATCACAGAATTTTCGAATTCCTTCCTCAAGAAGTGCCTGAATTCTACTGCATGAGATAAACTATCCGTACAAGGATTTTTGCAGACATTGCAGACCTTACGCACCATGATCCCTCCTTCAAGAAAGTAAACACTATTATCATTTGTGCTAAGTCAAGAAATTAATATGGAGAAGTGCATAAAAATATGAAAATTGTTTGTATTAGCAAAAGCAAACAAAAAATTGGCTTAATCTTTCCTACATAAGTAAACATATTGAGTTCAAGAAATATGGAGAAACGAAAAATAATCAACGTTTCGCCAAATCATTGGAACTCATGTTGTAATCCTTGCAACCACAACATATAAATAGAACTTGCATTTCCATACTTAAGCAAATTCAACTCATTTATATTACTTTACTATAGAAAAAAGCATGAAAATTGCTTGTATTAGCAAAAGTAAACGTAAAAATTGGCATAACCTTTGCTACATAGGTAAACATATTGAGTTCCAGAAATATGACGAAACGGAAATTAATCAACATTTCACGAAAACACTGGAACTCATGTCGTAATCCCTGCAACACAACATATAACTAGCACTTGCATTTTCACACGTAAGCAAAATAACTCATTTATACCACTTTACTACAAAAAATATATGAATGAAAGTAGTTTGTATTAGCGGAAATAAAAGGAAAAAACGGCATAACCTTTGCTACATACGTAAACACATTAAGTTCCAGAAATATGGCGAAACAGAAATTAATCAACGTTTCGCGAAAACATTGGAACTCAAGTTGTAATCCCTGCAAACACAACATATAACTACTACTTGCATTTTCATACGTAAGAAAACTCAACTCTTTTATATTACTTTACTACAAAATATATATGAATGCAACTTGTTTGTATTAACAAAGTAAATGAAAAAAATCGGCATGACCTTGGCTAGATAAGAGCATCTCCAGCCGTCCGGCCCCCAGGACGCCGAAAAAGAGCCTCCTAGGGGCGAACCGGCGCTTGTTGGCGCGTGGGGGCGATTGCGTGCCCAGTCGACGCCCACAGGTCGCCGCCAAAATCGCGCGAACTTGGCGACATTTCATAGAAAATTGCACAATCTTGGCGAAACTGACACAAACTCGGCGACACTTCATTGAAATTTGTACAAAAAACAGATAAAACATGCAAACTGCGCCTAGCCTGCTACGTAGCGGCCACCGCACTCCATCTACATGCCGAGAAGCCTGTAGAAACGGGTGTAGTCGCCGCCGTCGTCGTTGTCGTCGCACGCCCCACCGGAGCCGCCGCCGTCCCTGCTGCACCCCTGGCCGGGGTCGCCGACGTGCGGTGGTGCGCTAGACGGCCCGGCCTCGTCCTCCTCGTCGCTGTCGAGGATGATGACGCCGCCCTCCTCGCGCCCGCGGCGCCGGGCCTGGAGCTCCCCGTATGCCTAGTGCTGGCGGCGCACCTACTCGCGGACGTAGTCCTCCTTCGCCCATTTTAGGGCGGCCTCATCGTCGGCGGCCACCATGTCGACGTGCTCCGGCTTCATGGGAAGCAGGCTCGGCTTGGGCTTCGTTCGGACCAGGCGGAGGGAGCGCGGGGAGGGGCGGGCACACTCGTTGATGACGAGGGTGCCACTGCGGGTGCGGCGCCGGAGCGGCGTCTCCTCCGGCTCTGGCTTGACAGGGCGGAGCGCCGGCAAGCCAGAGCCTGACGATGAGGAAGTCCCCGGCTCCATTTGCCGCGGCGTTCAGGAGCCGCCACAGCGGCGAGAGAAGTACGGCCGCGGCGGGTACCGAGGCATAGTGTGTTGCCGGTCTCGATGTGGTCGAGGACGGTCTCAAGGGTGCGGCCTGGCACTCCCCACCACTTGCGCCGCCCTTCGGCATTGAGGCGGCCGCGGGGGATGATGCCGTTGGCGGAGGCGATCTGTTCTTCACGGCGGCACGCGAAGTACATCGTCCACATCGTGTGGCTGTTGGCAGCGTACCTCGGCTCGTTCTGCTGCTCCTCTGTCAGCGACGAGCGGATGCGGGCGATCTCGACCCGCCGCGCCGCCCCTTCGGTCACCGGTGCCACCGGGACGCCGCCGGCGCTCAGCCTCCATGCCCCCGGCACACGCATGTCCGGGGGGGGGGGATACACGGCCTCGTAAAGGAGGTGCACTTCCGGGTCTTGGAGATGGCGGCGGACGAAGCCGTTCGCCGTCGCCTAGGAACCTCTCAGCCTTTGGCTCGTCGGCGGGAAGGTGGAGTGCGCTGCTTTGTGTGGCGATGCGAGGTGAAGTGTGGCAGCTGTGGCGTCCACCGGCGAGGGATCGTCGTTTATAGCCGCGGCCGGGCTGCGAGGCTGCATGCCGGGCGACGCATGGTGGGAGCGGGCGGGATGCGCGTCGGTGGCACCTTCATTGCGCCACCCGTGAGACATCAATGGAGGCTGACCACGCGGCAGTGCGGGAGCCTTGGCCAGCCTTCGCATTGATTCCTGTGGGAACTAAGGCGATAAGGACGATGAAGCGGCGTCTCGCTGACGCGGCGGGCCCATGCCCGTTTGCACCAATAACGCGTTCCCTGGTGCCCCAGGCGCCCCCAGCGCGCTGGGTTCGGCCTGGGTCCACCGGCACCAGTTTCGGCCCAAACCGGCGAAAAACGGGCTCCTGGGGCGCGACTAGGCCGATTTTCGGCCGCCGGCGACAAAAAGCCGCCTGGGGGGGTGTTGGGGGCGCGGCTGGAGATGCTCTAAGTAAACATATTGAATTACAGAAATTTGGTGAAACCGAATTTAATCAACATTTTGCCAAAACATTGGAACTCATGTTGTAATCCTTGCAAACACAACATATAACTAGCACTTGCACTTTCATACATAAGCAAATTCAACTCATTTATATTGCTTTACTACAGAAGAAAATATGAATGCAACTTGTTTGTATTAGCAAAAGTAGATGAGAAAAATCGGCTTAACCTTTGCTACATAAGTGAACATATTGAATTCTAGAAATTTGGTAAAACGGAAATTAATCAATGTTTCTCCAAAACATTGGAAGTCATGTTTTAGTCCCTGCAAATATAACATATAACTAGCACTTGCAATTTCATACCTAAGAAAATTCAAGTCGACTTCATTTTGGCGATGGATTACTCAAAAACAGTTTCAAATCGAATCCTAGATCCGATCCTGTTGATATTGCATCGCACTAACCCTATGTACCTAGTGTAAAGTGCCACTATAAGTGAATCTATGAATTATCTAGAGGAAACAACGGACTTGAAGGATGACATTGATTAGGTTATATCTTTGGTCATGACGGGGTGGATCGAGGGCGAGGGCAATCGAGCGGAGGGCGCGGGTGGCGAGGCCGACATCTGGAGCGGACAGCGAGGACGACAGGGTAGAGGGCAAGCACTGCAAGGCGTACGACGGGAGAAGACGATGATGGGGTGGCGAGGAAGAGGCAGCGGTGGCAACGCGAGCAAGATAGGGGTAGAGTGAGTGAGTGAGAGTGAAGTGGGGGAACAGAGGGAGCGCACGACGGTGAAAGAGCTCGTCTCTTGCGACGGGCGATGCAAACTACCCGCCACTGCTACTTTGGGGTGGCGGGGGCAAACTTTGAGCTAAATTTGAGCAGACATCAACTAACTTATGTGTGGCAGGAACAAACTACCGCCCGCCACAGCTAATGTGTGGATATTTTTTTGGCGCCAGTTGCAAGCATTCATCTGTGGCGGGTCATGTTAGGAGACCAGTGGCGGGTATAGTTTACCACCCGCCACTGTTGGCATTTGTCGGTGGGAAACGACACCTATGGGATCACGAGAATCCCTTTCTGCGGTTGCGGGGCGCGGGGGCCGTGAGAAGAGCGGATCGAGCAGGCAGTACACGATTCCTTTACCCAGGTTCGGGCCGCGAAGATGCGTAAAACCCTACTCCTGCTTTGGTGGATTATATGTTTGTGTTCTTGAGCTAGCTACGGGGCATGAGGAGCTCCAAAAAGCCGAATCCTCTTCCTGGTCGCCTGGGGCCTCCTTTTATAGGGGAAAGGGGCTGCCACAGTGGCACACAGGAGGTGGAAAGGGTACAGTGATGCAAGGTTATCCCTCGCATTACATGACAAGGTGCATTTAATGCGCCTTGCTTAGGTGTCCTAGCTTTATCGGGGGCGGGGGAGAGCCCTGTCTCGTCCGTCGCCGCTCTCTCCCGCGTCGACACGCGCCCTGGCCAGTGGTGCCTGCGATGCCATGTAGGCGGGCAGGCAGCTGAGGTGGCGCAGCGGTGTGTCTCCACGAGGATCTGCATGCCGCCACGCAGGTGCCTGCCCAGCTGGTTGGGTCGGCAACTGCATGCGAACGGTGGTGGCGGCGTGATTGGTGCGGGTCGGATGGTGGCCCCGCAGGCGTCCTTGGCAAGGGCCTTGCCGCGGCCCCGGCAAGGGTCTTGCCGTGGCGCCTGCTGCCATCCCCGGCAAGGCTCTTGCCGGGGGCCTTGTGGTTTTCCTTGGCTGGGATCCCGCCAAGGACCATCATCTTCTAAAGTGTGCATCTGATCTTGAATGTCTTCACAAAGATCTGCATACCACCACGGGGATGCCTCCCGAATCCTTGCCCCGTGGGGGCAGTGGACTCAAGGGTGACCCGCTCCGTAGGTGTGGGGCGAGCTGCCACGGCAAGGGTCTTGCCGGGTTTGCAAAAACCGCCTCCCGGCAAGGATCTTGCCGGGAGGGCCCGCTTCGTCCCCTTTGCTCTTTGTGGTGTTGGTGTTGGCGTCGTTCTGCTCCTCTTTGGCTTCGGCCTTACCTTGGTTCTATCTCCCTTGCCGGGCTCGGTGCGGCGGCGCCCGTGGCTCAGACTGCCCATGCACAGTCATAGGGGTACAAAAAGTGTACCCCTCTTTTTGTACACCGACAGGAGCCCCCGGGCCTGCGCCACACATAAGCGCTACGCGTTGTTGGGCCAGGCCCAAGAACGGTGCGCGAGCAGGCAGGGCAGTTTTTACCGCGGTAAGTTTCTTCGCGCGCTGCGCCTCCCACGCTTCCCGCGCGTGGCGCGTCGCGGGGTGGCGTGCGTGACGGGGGCGGCATGCGTGAGGCTGGCCTCTGCACGCATGCGTCACGTCGTAGTAAAAAGGGGGCGGCTCGCGTCTTCCCCATAAACGGAGGGAGGCGTGGAGGCGCGGCCCATTGACTGGACGGGGCCGAGGTGTGGTCTTTCAAGGCGCCCACTCCCTTTAATCACGGGGCGGGGAGAAGTCACCTCACCCATCGCTTCGGTCTTGCACGTTCGCCACGCGGCGCTCATGCGCCTGGGGTGGCAGTTGGTGGAGGCGGGAAGCCGGGCCGTCGCGGGCTGGGGCGGCGGACCGGCCCCGGTCTCCTGCACCATTCACGTCCTCATTGGCAGAACGGGGCGGTCGAGCCCCCACCCTGCTCCTTTATAAAGAGCGGGGGGGGGGGGGGGTCGGTGCCCTGCATTCCTCCATCTCACTTCTTCAGCTTCTGCTCCCCTCCCTCTCATTCGCCATGGAGAAAGGGAACCCTGGTCCTTTGACGGTGGCGACGAGGGTCGCCGCTGGACAACGCGTCCCCCCTTCTCCTGCACCTGCGGTGGCAGAGCCAGCCACGAGGGGAAGGGGGAGAGGGCGAGGCCGAGGCGCTCGGGGAAGAGGAGGACGGGGCGGCGCGCCGGCTTTACCTCCGCCAGCAGTTCCTCTCCCCATGGAGGGCCACGTTGGGGACAACCCTTGTGAGTTCTTCGTCAGGCTGCGCCGGCCGCCTCGCCGTCGTCTTCGTCTCCCGACTCCATTCGCGAGTGAGATGGAGCTGGACCCGCCTGAGACACTGAGGCTGCACATGAGGGGCTGTGGAATCAGCGGTACGCGAGTCTGCGTCGACTTCCCAACCCCTAATATGATGCATCTTGGTCGAGGGTGGAAGATGTTCGCCCGTATCCACTGCCTGGCGGAGGGGCTCACCCTCCATTTTAAGCTGATGGAGGGCGGTCTCCTCTCCGTCAAGGTCTTCGGGTGCTTCGGGACTCGGGTAAGGTGCTGCGTGGAGAGCTCCTCTGATAGCGAAGACTCCTCCTCGAGCGGGTGTGACGAGGAGGATAGCGGCAGCGACGACGAGGGTAGCAGGCGGCAGGATGACGAGTCCGACTAGGTGTCGAGCGCCGCTCCGTGCGGCACCGGCGACCCCATCATCCGTGTCGCCGGCTCCTTGAACTTCTCGGGGCCGTCTCCTTGGGCGGTTGGCGTTGGGAGGTTGCGGAAGAGGAAGAGGGCGGGCGGCAAGGCCGTCAACTCAGAGTACGTGGGCACGACGCCTTCGACGCGTGCTGATGTCCTGCCGCCTCGTCTTCGAGCTCTGCCTCCGGCGCTGCCATCACCATCCAGCCTTTGGACGACCACCGAGATGTTCTCTTGGTGTCTTCTGCTACCTGTAGCTTGTCTAGGCGCCCTTTTGCCCTTTTCGCCTCCTTGACCTGGCTCCTGAAGAGAGGGACAAGAAAGGGATTACGGGCACCTTATCTCTTTTTAGTTTGTAAGCCTTCGGGCCTTAGCTGAATTTAAAGCTTGTAATCCCATCATTCATGTTTTTCATTCTCCATGAACTGTACCTTAGTGGAATATTTTTAATGAAAAAGGGATGCTTGCCGGGTCACTTGTCTTGCGGGTGGAACCCACGTCAAGGGGTAAATCCTTGATATCTTTAAGATAGACATTTCCTTGCCCGGCAGCAGGCCCTGCCGTCTCCCCATGTCGCTCGACCTTTCTCACGCTTTCGGCGGAGGCAGGGATGAGGCGGGTTCAGGCTCCTCGTTTCGTCCCTTCGCTGCCGCGAATACAACCAAACCTGGCCCCAGGAACGAGCCCTAGGGCCTAGAGTTAGGGGAGCACGGTAGCTTTTAGGAAGAAGCGAGGTTTCACATACCTCAGTCCATAAGAGAATGCATGATAAGTGATGAAGAACTTATCTGAAACTGCAGCCCCCGGCAACTCTGGTTCGCCGTGGGTGAATCTTTGTACTTGCAGCCCCCGGCACCACTGGCTTGCCGGGGTCTAGATGCTGGTCCGTCCTTCTTCTCTCTTTTTTTCATCCTCAAGTGATCCGGCAAGGATATCCGAGCCCTGCGAACCAAAGGAGACAAAAGAACGGCAAAGAGACGCACACTCGACCTCTAAGCTAGGGGTTAGCCGCCGCTAAGCACTATCAACCCTAACCAAGGACGAGACTCGATCTAGCATGCATGCTATAACTTAGGGCGCCAGCGCTTCATTTATGCTCAGGGTCTGCGCCTGGCTTTGTACAAAGGGTTACATGCATCATCGGCAATGCTTGTACAAAAGGTGGCTTGCCGGGAGGCCCGACAAGGCGCGCCTTATGGGTAAAACTTGCAAAGATGCTCGATGTTCCAGGAGTTGCTCACCGGAATGGCATCTTCGGTCTCCAGGCGGACTGCGCCGGGCCTGGTGACTCGTATTACCCGATAAGGGCCTTCCCACTTCGGCGTCAACTTGTTGGAATTCTTGGCCAATTGAACGCGCCGAAGAACAAGGTCGCCTTCCTCAAGGCTCCGGGCATGAACCTTGCGGCTATGGTAGCGGCGCAAGGCTTGCTGGTAGCGTGCTGCTCTCACAGCCACCACGATCTTCCTCAAGGAGCAGTGCGTCGTCTTGCCGCAGTTGCTCTTGCTCAAGCTCATCATAGGCGAGCACTCGAGGTGACCCGTATATGAGTTCAGTGGGGATAACTGCTTCTGTCCCGTATACCAGGGCAAAGGGTGTCTGGTCGGTGGCTCGATTTGGTGTCGTCCTGATTAACCAAAGAACCGTCGGCAACTCATCGATCCAGCGGCTTCCGCTCTTGTGCAGTCTGTCAAAAGTCTTGGTCCTTAAGCCTCGCAACACTTCAGCATTTGCCCTCTCAGCTTGCCCGTTGCTTCGCGGGTGAGCGACGGAAGCGAAACAGACTTTGCTGCCGAGGTCGTGAGTATACTGCATGAAGGTGCGGCTTGTGAACTGTGTACCGTTGTCGGTGATGATCCGGTTGGGTACACCGTAATGGCACACTAGCCCCTTGAAGAACTTGACGGCTGACTGAGCTGTGACCTTCCTCACTGCCTCCACTTCTGGCCACTTTGTGAACTTTTCGATGGCTACGTACAAGTACTCAAAGCCCCCGACAGCGCGGGGGAAAGGGCCCAGTATGTCGAGCCCCCAGACCGAGAAGGGCCAGGAGAGAGGAATGGTTTTAAGGGCTTGAGCTGGTTGATGAAGCTTTCTTGAATGGAACTAACACGCCTCACACCTGGTGATGAGTGTCGTTGCATCCTGGAGGGCGGTGGGCCAGAAGAAGCCTTGCTGGAACGCCTTGTCGGCAAGGGCTCTCGACCCAATGTGGGATCCACATATGCCTCCATGTATCTCCGCCAACAGCTCCAGTCCTTCCTCTCGAGGGATGCACTTCAATTTCACACCGTTCAGTCTCTTCCTGTATAGGACGTCATCGACGAACTGGTACATGGCAGAGCGACGGGTTACTTTTTCCGCTTCTTCCTGCTCCTCAGGAAGCTCCCCTGTCTGGAGGAATCAGACGGTATGTTGTGCCCACGCTGGAGCCTGAGGCTCGACGGCGAGGACTAAAGGCATTTCCTCCACTATAGGGGCGGCTGTCTCGACGGCAAGAGCTTGGCGTCCTGCCGGAGCTAGCCATCCCGTGGCGGGTTCAGTGTCCTCGGCAACATCCTTGCCGGCGGCTCCGGGGAGCTCGGCGGGGAAGTACTTGCCGGGTCCTGATTTCCTCCTCTTGTTCTGCTCTGTTGATGGATCAACGGATGGCTGAGTTAGTTGAAGCACAAAGGTACCTGGTTCCATAGGTAGCTTGAGGGCAGCGCGCTTCGACAGGTAATCGGCGATATCGTTCTCCGTTCGGGGAACGTATTCAGCCTGGATACCGTCGAAACGCTCTTCCAGCTTTCTCACTTCATCAATGTAGGCCTTCATCAACGGGCTCTGGTAATCCTTATTGACTTGCTTGACGATAAGCTGCGAGTCGCCCCTGACGATGAGCTTTTTGATTCCGAGGTCCGCCGCTATCCTAAGACCGGCAGGCAGCCCTTCGTATTCCGCCGTGTTGTTTGTTGACGCCTCCCTGGGGAAGTGCATCTGGATCATGTACTTGAGGTGCTCTCCAGTGGGGGCGACGAGCAGTACGCCAGCCCCGGCACCCTGGAGGGAGAAAGCCCCATCAAAGTACATAATCCAATCACAACTTGCCTCCTTGCCGGGGACAGCAGTCTCTTGGGCTTCTTCGTCAGGTGTGGCGGTCCATTCTGCAATGAACTCCGCCAGGACTAGGCTCTGGATCGTCGAAGTACTTTCGAACTTGAGGCCAAAGATGGACAGCTCCAGTCCCCATTCCACAATCCTCCCCGTCGCATCTGGATTGTGCAATATCCGCTGCAGAGGGAGGCGAGTGACGATAGTGATCTCGTGTGCCTGGAAGTAGTGACGCAGCTTCCTCGAGGCCATGAGGAGGCCGAAGAGCAGTTTCTGCACACCGGAGTACCTCGACCTAACCCCCTGCAAGAGGGAGCTAACGAAGTAGACCAGGCGCTGCATCACTTTCTTCTTTGGCGGCACCTCGACCAACTGTGTCGCCTCCGCACTGGTGGTGTCGGGCTCTGTTGCTGCCATTACCTCGTCGTCGACCTCCCTCTACGCCACTAGTGCGGCGCTGACCACCTGGTTCGTTGCCGCTAAGTATAGCAGCAACGGCTCCTGGGGCCTGGGCGCAACTAGTGTTGGTGCGGAGGAGAGGTACTTCTTCAAATCTTGCAATGCCGCTTCGGCTTCTGGTGTCCACTCCATCGGGCCCGCCTTTTTCAGGATCTTGAAAAAGGGAAGGGCGCGCTCGGCGGACTTGGATATGAACCTACCCAGGGCAGCGACGCAACCAGCAAGCCGGCGCACATCCTTGATTCGCTTGGGCGCTTCAATCTGCTCTATAGCTTTGATCTTGTCCGGGTTGGCCTCTATCCCCCGCTGCGACACAAAGAACCCGAGAAGCTTGCCGGACGGAACGCCAAAGACGCACTTCTCAGGGTTCAGCTTGAGGTTGATCTTGTGCAGATTTGCAAATGTCTCCCGCAAATCTGATATGAGGGTGGCCCTGTCCTTGGTTTTGACCACTATGTCGTCCATATAAGCCTCCATATTTCTATGGAGCTGGGGCTCAAAACCAATCTGGACTGCCCTTGCAAACGTCGATCCAGCACTCTTCAACCCGAAAGGCATCCGTATGAAACAATACGTACCACATGGGGTGATGAAGGCTGTTTTCTCTTCGTCTTCTTTCGTCATGAAGATCTGGTGGTAGCCGGAGTAGGCATCGAGGAATGACAACAGATCACACCCAGCCGTGGAGTCAACAATCTGGTCGATGCGCGGCAACGGGAAGGGGTCTTTAGGACAAGCCTTATTGATATATGTGTAATCAATACACAACCTCCACTTCCCGTTTGCCTTGCGTACTACGACCGGATTGGCCAACCACGTCGGATGGAGCACTCCTCTTACCAAACCTGCTGCCTCCAGTTTCCGGATTTCTTCTGTGATAAACTCTTGTCGTTCCAAAGCTTGCTTTCTGACCTTCTGCTTGACGGGCCGCGCATGAGGACAGACAGCAAGGTGGTGCTC
Source organism: Aegilops umbellulata (assembly GCA_032464435.1). Taxonomy (NCBI): domain Eukaryota; kingdom Viridiplantae; phylum Streptophyta; class Magnoliopsida; order Poales; family Poaceae; genus Aegilops; species Aegilops umbellulata. The sequence goes on along the minus strand of CP136059.1, from coordinate 472,407,046 downwards.
AATCACCTCCCTGGGAACGCCGGGGATGTCGGAAGCTTGCCATGCAAACACATCGACATTCGCCCGCAGGAAGGTGACGAGCGCGTCTTCCTATTTGTCGTCAAGGGTGGAGCTTATGATGAAGGCTCCTCCCGTGCCGTCCTTGTTGACGGAAACCTTCTTGGTTCCCGGCGGCGTGGCCCTGGACTTCTTGCTTCCGCCGGCGGAGCTCCCTAGCACGTCCTCGACGGCAGCGCTACACTCCGAAGAGGTGCGCTTGCCGGAGTGGGTGTCCGAGGTCTCACCGGCTTTCTTATTCTTTTTTCCCCCGAGGTCCCGGCAGCAGGAGCGAGTGCCCCAGCGGCGGCAGCTGCTGTGACTGCTTGCTGGTACACTTGATCAGCGCAAATCAGCGCATCCTTCTTGTCGGAGGGGATGGTGATGATTGTCACGGGCCCTGGCATCTTCAGGGTATTGTAGGCGTAGTGCGACGCCGCCATGAACTTGGCCAGCGCTGGGCGGCCAAGGATCCTGTTGTAGGGCAAGGGGATCTTGGCAACATCAAACACAATCCTCTCCGTCCTGAAGTTCAGGTCGCTTCCGAAAGTTACGGGCAACGTGACCTTTCCCTTGGGTTGGCTTCTCCCCGGGCTGACCCCTTGAAACGTGCCCGTTTCTTCGAGGTCTCCATCAGGGATCTGCAGCTTCTCGATCACGGCAGGCGAGATCAAGTTCAGACTGGCCCCGCCATTTACTAACATTTTTGTCAGCTTGAGGTTGCGTATTGTTGGTGAAACCAACAACGGCAAGCACCCGACCGCAGTAGTGCGATCAGGGTGGTCCTCAGAGTAAAAAATGATAGGTGTGCTGGACCACTTCAGCGGCCTCTGGGAATCAAACGACGGCTCTGCTGCTGTAATTTCTCGCGCCCACTGTTTAAGTCGGCGCCGAGGGGCATGCAGCAAAGCGCCGCCGTCAACGCACATGGCCTTTGTAGCTTTCTGAAACTCTTGGTCGCCGAACTCGTCGTCCTCTTCGTGATCGTCATCTTCTGGCTTTCTGTCACGGCCCCGAGCGGGCCTCTCTTGTTGCTTATCCTTGCCGCGACGGCCCGCCTGGCCGTCGCGTTTCTTGCCGGATCCCTCAGCACCGTCTTGGCCCTTCTCCTTGTCCCGCCTCTCGTATTCAGCCCTCTGCTTCTTAGCGAGGAGCTCAACCTGCCGGCAGTCTTGGAGAGCATGGCCTTTGGTGCGATGGATCTTGCAGTATCGCTTGTCGGAGTTGCCTGGCTTCTCGGCAACCGCCAAGGCCTGGCAGGCGACACATCCGGCAATTTCCTTGCCGGGGTCACCTGCCTTGGTCTTCTTGGTGGAGCCGGTGTCGTCAGACCCCTCGACGGCAAGCACAGCTTTCCCTTTGCGCTTCCTGTTGTGGTGCCGGCCTTTCTTCGACGGGGCGGCGGTGTCCTCTTCAGAGGAGTCGGTTTCCACACCGGCATCTTCGCCGGGGTACTTCCTCCCCTCTACAGCCCAGGCACATTTGTCCGCGAGAACATAGAGCTCCGCGACATCTTTCACCTTGTTCATCGCCAGCTCTTCGCGCATCTTGCGGTTCCGAACGTTCTGATGGAATGCGCTGATGATGGCGGCGGGGTGAACATCTGGGATATTGTACTGTACCCGGCTGAACCTCTGTATGTACTTGCGGAGACTCTCGCCTCCCTTCTGGGGAATGACATGGAGATCACTCGCTTGGCCATGAGCTTGGTGACCGCCAGTGAAGGCGCCCACGAACTCATGGCACAAATCCGACCAAGAGGAAATGGAGTCTACCGGCAAGTGCATCAACCATGACATGGCGTTGGGTTTAAGAGCCAACGGGAAGTAATTTGCAAGCACCTTATCGTCACGAGCTCCGGCAGCCTGCATCACGATGGTGTAGATGCTGAGGAACTCGGATGGGTGGGTCTTGCCGCCGTACTTCTCGCCCACGTTAGGTTTGAAAGTGCGGTGAGTGGGCCACTGGAACTGCCGCAGCTCACGGGTAAAAGCCGGGCAGCCTACCTCGTAAGGCAGGCCCCCAGGGCTCTCCGGTGCCGGGTGGTCCAAAGTAGGCCCCGCTCGCCTATCTGACTGGTGGCGCGCTCCGCGCCGGCGCTCGATGGTGGTCCGAGCGTCTTCATGTTCCCGGTCCCGAAGGACCTGGCGCTGGTCCTGGTGGGTCCGCGGGTCGGACAACGCTATGGAGATTTCGTCGCCCGCAACGTCGCGACGGGCCGGTGTCCGTGGCACCGGGCGAGGAGGAGGCGAGTGCACCGTGGTCGCGGTGCCGCCAGCCTTCCTGCCACTGGTACGCGGGACTCCATCGGAACGTCGACCCGGGGGCTCCGTCGGGGTCGGCTTATCTTTGTTGGCCACCGCAACAAGGCTTCGGATGGTGGCTCTCCATTCGTCGAGTTTCCCCGTAGTGGGAGGAAAGTCGAGGAGCAACTGCGCGCGCGCCGGGCTTCTGCTGGCGTCGGTGGCAGCGAAATCTACACGGATCGCGACGCGCTTCGACTTCTGACCATGTCAGAAGGAGCTCTATCATGACCGCGCGGTCGCACTCCGTCTTCACCAGCGCCTCAACGAGCGGGCATGTCTTCTACATCCCGGGAGTGGCACTCGGGGCTTTTCCCGCGGCGACGTCCGGGGTCTTCGGGGCTATCACGCCGCTCGCCGTGCGCCACTTGAGAGGAACGCGCCGTCGGCACCGGAGTGGGAGTCCTGGAGGCCCTCGCGCCGCCAGCGGGCAGGGCAGCAGCGACCTCGGAAGGTCCCGCGCCACCTGCGGAGGGCCCGGCTCCGTCTTTGGATTTGGCGGCGTGCAGCCCGTTACCGGGCGCACGAACATCGCCGCCTCCCAAACTCCGGCTGCTGGGACGGTGTTGGTGTTCGCGAACAGCGCCCCGGGTCCTTTCGGCGACCGGTCCGCTGCTCGCTCGCGTCAGAACGGGATGCCCGGCGTCCGACGGGCCAACCGCCACCGTTGTCTTCTTCTTGGGCGCCATGACGATGAAGAAGCGTCGAACTTAATGCTAAAGCCGATTCTCACAACTGCGCAGCCCCTACCTGGCGCGCCAAAGATGTCGATGGGAAACGACACCTATGGGATAACGAGAATCCCTTTCTGCGGTTGCGGGGCACGGTGGCCGTGAGAAGGGCGGATCGAGCAGGCAGTACACGATTCCTTTACCCAGGTTCGGGCCGTGAAGATGCGTAAAACCCTACTCCTGCTATGGTGGATTATATGTTTGTGTTCTTGAGCTAGCTACGGGGCGTCAGGAGCTCCAAAAAGCCGAATCCTCTTCCTAGTCGCCTGGGGCCTCCTTTTATAGGGAAAGGGGCAGCCACAGCGGCACACAGGAGTTGGAAAGGGTACAGTGATGCGAGGTTATCCCTCGCATTACATGACAAGGTGCATTTAATGCGCCTTGCTTAGGTGTCCTTGTTTAATCGGGGGCGGGGGAGAGCCCTGTCTCGTCCGTCGCCGCTCTCTCCCACGTCGACACGCGCCGTGACCAGCGGTGCCTGCGATGCCATGTAGGCGGGCAGGCAGCTGAGGTGGCGCAGCGGTGGGTCTCCACGGGGATCTGCATGCCGCCACGCAGGTGCCTGCCCAGCTGGTTGGGTCGGCAGCTGCATGCAAACGGTGGTGGAGGCGTGACTGGTGCGGGTCCGATGGTGGCCCCGCGGGTGTCCTTGGCAAGGGCCTTGCCGCGGCCCCGGCAAGGGTCTTGTCGGGGTCCCGACAAGGGTCTTGCCGTGGCGCCTGCTGCCATCCCCGGCAAGGCTCTTGCCGGGGGCGTTGTGGTTTTCCTTGGCTGGGATCCCGCCAAGGACCATCATCTTCTAAAGTGTGCATCTGATCTTGAATGTCTTCACAAAGATCTGCATACCACCACGGGGATGCCTCCCGAATCCTTGCCCCGTGGGGGCAGTGGACTCAAGGGTGACCCGCTCCGTAGGTGTGGGGCGAGCTGCCACGGCAAGGGTCTTGCCGGGTTTGCAAAAACCGCCTCCCGGCAAGGATCTTGCCGGGAGGGCCCGCTTCGTCCCCTTTGCTCTTTGTGGTGTTGGTGTTGGCGTCGTTCTGCTCCTCTTTGGCTTCGGCCTTACCTTGGTTCTATCTCCCTTGCCGGGCTCGGTGCGGCGGCGCCCGTGGCTCAGACTGCCCATGCACAGTCATAGGGGTACAAAAAGTGTACCCCTCTTTTTGTACACCGACAACATTCATCGCGTGGGCACATTCAAAAGTGCTTATGTGTGGCGGGTCCAATAATATTCGGCCGCGACTACTATGTCTAGAACTCTAGTAGGCAAAAATTGTCACCCTCCACTGGTATTTTTCCTAACTAGCAGTGGCGGGTGCCGTGCCGCTGATACGTCTTCAACTTATCTATGATTTTTTTATTGTTCCATGCTATTATAGTATCAATCTTGGATGTTTCGTACAATTTTTTCTGGTATTTTATATCATTTTTGGGGACTAACCTATTAACAAGGTGCCAAGTGTCAGTAATATTTTCTGCTTGTTTTTGGTTTTCTAGAAAATCAGTACCAAACGGAGTCCAAACGCTACGGAAGTTTTTGACGATTTTTTTCAGACAAAAGAGACCCTAGAAGCTTCGAAAAGAGACTGGACGAGAATCGAGGAGACGGCAACGCAATAGGGCACACCCAGGGGGTAGGCGGTGGGCCCCACGTGACTCTGTCTCACCTAATTCCAGCTCTATAAATTCTCTAAAATCGGGAAACCAACACAGAGCCACCCCAAACACTTTTTCGCCGACACAAGTTTTTGTTCTTCCGTGATCCCATCTGGAGGCCTTTTTCGGTACTCTATCGGACGGGAAATTGATCACGGAGGGCTTCTACATCATCCTTGCTGCCTTCTGATAATGCGTGAGTAGTTCACCACAGACCTACGGGTCCACATCTAGTAGCTAGATGGCTTCTTCTTCTCTCCGTTTGATCTTCAATACAATGTTCTCCCTTGATGTTTTTTGAGTTCTATCCAATGTAAATCTTCTTTTGCGGTGTGTTTGTTGGGATCCGATGAAATTGTGGGTTCATGATCAGATTATTCATGAATATTAATTGAGTCTATTCTGAATTCTTTTATGCATGGTTGTTATAGCTTTGTATTTCTCTCTGATCTATCTGTTTAGTTTGGCCAACTAGATTGATTTATCTTGCAATGGGAGATGTGCTTTGTAATGTGTTCAATCTTACGGTGCTCTATATCCCATTGACAAAGTAGGGGACAAGACATGTATTTGTGTTGTTGCCATTAAGGGTAAAACGATGAGCTTTATTCATATTGCTTGGATTTACTTTGTCTACATCATGTCATTTTGCTTAAGGCATTACTCTGTTTTATGCTTAGTACCCTAGATGCATGCTGGATAGCGGACGATGGGTGGAGTAATAGTAGTAGATGCAGGCAGGAGTCGGTCTACTTATCTTGGACGTGATGCCTATATACATGATCATTGCCTTGAATATCGTCATAACTATGTGCTTTTCTATCAATTGCCCAATAGTAATTTGCTCACCCACCGTATGCTATGTACTGGAGAGAGAAGCCTCTAGTGAAAACTATGCCCCCCCCGGGTCTAATTTTAGCATATATAAAAACACAAAAATACCTTGCTGCAATTTTATTTCCTTTATTTTATTTTTCAATTTATCTTATTACCTACCACTACGAGATTTGATCTTGGCAAGTAATCGCAGAGGAGATTGACAACCCCCTTGTTTGTGTTGGGTGCAAGTATTTCCTTTTGTGTGTGCAGGTGTGATGACCCACAAGTATAGGGGATCTATCGTAGTCCTTTTGATAAGTAAGAGTGTCGAAGCCAACGAGGAGCAGAAGAAAATGACAAACAGTTTTCAACAAGGTATTCTCTGCAAGCACTGAAACTATCGGTGACAGATAGTTGTATGATGAGATAATTCGTAATGGGTAACAAGTAACAAAAGTAAACAAGGTGCAGCAAGGTGGCCCAATCCTTTTTGTAGCAAAGGACAAGCCTGGACGAACTCTTATATAAAGCAAAACGCTCCCGAGGACACATGGGAATTATTGTCAAGTTAGTTTTCATCATGCTCATATGATTCGCGTTTGTTACTTTGATAATTTGATATGTGGGTGGACCGGTGCTTGGGTGCTGCCCTTCCTTGGACAAGCCTCCCACTTATGATTAATCCCTCTCGCGAGCATCCACAACTATGAAAGAATAATTAAGATAAATCTAACCTAGCATGAAACATATGGATCCAAATCAGCCCCTTACGAAGCAACGCATAAACTAGGGTTTAAGCTTCTGTCAATCTAGCAACCCATCATCTACTTATTACTTCCCAATGCCTTCCCCTAGGCCCAAATCATGGTGAAGTGTCATGTAGTCGACGTTCACATAACACCACTAGAGGAGAGACAACATACATCTCATCAAAATATCGAACGAATACCAAATTCACATGATTACTTATAACAAGACTTCTCCCATGTCCTCAAGAACAAACGTAACTACTCACAAACATATTCAGGTTCAAAATCAGAGGAGTATTAATTATCATTAAGGATCTGAACATATGATCTTCCACTGAATAAACCAACTAGCATCAACTACAAGGAGTAATCAACACTACTAGCAACCCACAGGTACCAATCTGAGGTTTGGGACAAAGATCAGATACAAGAGATGAACTAGGGTTTGAGAGGAGATGGTGCTGGTGAATATGTTGATAGAGATTGACCCCCTCTCGATGAGAGGATCGATGGTGATGATTTCCCCCTCCCGGAGGGATGTTTCCCCGACAAAACAGCTACGCCGAAGCCCTAGATTGGTTCTGCCCAGGATCCACCTCGAGACGGCGGTGCTTCGTCCCGAAAGCTTCCTTCTGATTTTTTCCAGGTCAAAACACACCATATAGCAGAAGATGGGCGTCGGGGGCCTGCCAGGGGGCCCATAAGACCGGAGGGCGTGCCCAGGGGGTAGGGCGCGTCGTCCACCATTGTGGGTGGCAGGTGGTCCCTCTCTAGTGCTTTCTTCGCCCAATATTTTTTATATATTCCAAAAATATTCTCCGTGAAGTTTCAGGACTTTTGGAGTTGTGCAGAATAGCTCTTTAATATTTGCTCTTTTTCCAGTCCAGAATTCCAGCTGCCGGCATTCTCCCTCTTCATGTAAACCTTGCAAAATAAGAGAGAATAGACATAAGTACTGTGATATAACGTGTAATAATAGCCCATAATGCAATAAATACAATATAAAAGCATGATGCAAAATGGACATATCAAGGTGCTGCTAAAGAGGTTCTGTGTGGTTCTCCTACTGGATTGATAGTCTTCGCTCTTAACTAAGGGAAATACTTATCTCTACTGTCCTACTTCATCCTCTCCTCTTCGAGGAAATCCCAACGCAGCTCACAAGTAGCAGCCGCACCCACCATTCATTTGAGTTCACCTATAAGGCTTTTCGCAGTAATGGCTTCTTTGCACTTTGGATGATGCTTCATTTTCACTGGTGAATTAACTTCCACTCCAGCAGTCAAGCACCCATGAGAGCTCAAGTTCTTTGACTCACGATTCCCATTTGTGTTCGACGAGTTCTCTTTTAAAGAATTGTCACTAGAAGCCTGCTTCTTATAATCCTCAAGAGCCCTCGTCTTAGGCCAAAATGACAAATAACTGTTCTCCTCTCGAGAACCGGGTGTAGCATAGTATAGGCTAGAATGACCTAAACGTCCATAGGATAAGCAGAAGTAAGGTTGTTTCTCTTACTGAATATCATATGTGGATCCACCAGTTTCCTCCTAGCATAATCAATTAGAATCCACCTCCTAAAAGGCTTACTAACATCAATGGAAACTCGCGCACGGAGATAGCCCCCGTGTGATCAAACGGAACCATGGAGGCATTCAGATTGATTTGTTATGCAATCTCGGTCCCCCATGTATCATTCCTCATATGAGAAGGCAAATTCTGGATCCTAGCCCATTTGTTGAGCCGATAAAACTTTAACTCATCCGGACGCATGTAGTCCTCAAACTCTGCCAAGATCAGAACAATCTTACTGACGTGCCTGGGTGAACCTCCCCGAACCCAATCTCTGTCCCTCTAGGTTTCAAACTCAGTGCCAAACATGTTGATCCCTACCAATCTAAAGTAGAGTCCCCTAGGGTTTCCCCATACCAGCAGAAGAGCTTTGGCGATCATGTTGACACTACTGAGAAAAGCCCTATATGTGAACCCAAATTAATGGCGGGCGCGGCAAGATACCCGCAAAATCTATTTTGTCGAAGTATCAGTGGCGGGTGACAAAAGGAAACCGCCACTGGTATATGCAGAGCAGTGGTGGGCCGAATTACATGCCCGCCACACATAAACTCTTCCAATTTGTCCACATGGTGAAGCCTACCAGTGGCGGGAGCTCACTATACTCCTGCCACTGGTGTATCAGGAAACAGTGGCGGGCCAAACATATGACCTCTATAGATAAATTGTGGTAACCCGCAAAAAAATAAATTCTAGAATCCAGAAGTTAGTTGAGGCAGCCACTGGTAGCCTCTCACCACACTTAAGTTAGGTCCAAAAATTCCTAAGAGGAGAGTGTCCAGTTTGTACATTAGGTGCATCAAGATTTTTCCCGTCATGGTATCAATTTTTTACCACACACTACATGTGTCTAATGAATACACCATGTCAAGTCTCATCCCTTTCGGACCTCGTTTGCACAGCCAAAGATTTTAGCCATTTTTTGCGAAAATAGCAAACTAACTCGAATTTACAAAATTTGAGAATGGGGGTTCTAGTGGTGTCTATTACTCATGGAAAAAGTTTGGCATTGAAATGATTAAAAAAATGAGTTGAGTGTGTATGATGTGGTTTTGGTTCGAAATCTTTACACGTGGGAGGAGAGTGTCCTATTTGTACATAAGGCGCATCAAGTTTTTGCTTTAATTGTTTTGAATTTTTATCACACACTACAGGTGTCTGATGAATACACCGTGTCAAGTCTCAGCCCGTTCAGAGCTCGTTTGCACGCCCAAATAATATTTCCGTTTTAATTGATGGAAAGTCAATTAATGCTACGAACATAGCAAAATAACTCGAAAAGTTACAAAGTTTGAGAATGGGCGTTACAATGTGTCCATTACTTGTGGTAAAAGTTTGAAGTTGAAATGATTTTGAAATAATGAGTTTGAAGTTTTATTTTAGTACAATGACGTAGCAGTGGCGGGTTCTTTGTTCTGCCCACCTCTGCTAGTCCATGTGGCGGGCTATTGAGTGTGCCCGCCGCTGCTATTCCCGCGCCCTTGTTCCATTTCACCCCCAAAACCACCCACTCGCGACACCAAAAGTTGAACCGCAACTTCAAAATCCAAACTCCCCCCTCTCTTGAATCGCGCCACCAAACTCACCCCCTCGCCACCGTCGTCCTTGTACACCGCGGCCGCCCTCCTCTGTTGGGGCCCTCGTCCGCCATGGCCGCCCTCCTCCATCGTGGCCCTCCTGCTCCCCGGCCCCCTCGTCGCCGCGGCCCTCCTTTACTCGGCGTCACACGCCCACCATCTCACTCCTCCTCCGCCAGTAGCAGGGGGCTGACACCGCCGCCGCCACCCAACTCCTTCGTCGAGGCCAGTACCCATCCATCCTCTACCTCACACCCAAGCAGTGTACACGTAAGTAAATGTGCATAGATCGTAGTTGAATATTAGTGTTTATAAATTCACATATGTACATCTTGTAGCTTAATGTTAGTGTTTATAGAATTTTCTATATGTATATATGGAACTTTAGATTTGGTTCACAAGTTTATAGATTCAAAGATTTGCACGTAGATTGTAGATGAATGTTAGATTAACTTGTTTCATATAATTTCCGTTGATTATGCTATCATTCTGTTACTTTCTTATGACATTGTTGGTAGACTTTTATTGCATTCGTCCATCCGTTCATGTATGATCTGGATAGTGTATGTGTCGTGATAATATAGCTACCAAAATCCTATCCAATTATTTTCTTAGTTGTAGTTGCTTTATTATGGTTGTGTGGTCATTATTATGCTCAAGCTAGGGATATCATGTTTTGTAGTCACTATTATTATGCTCATGTTTGATACATGAACTAACAAGGCTTCAAAGAAGTTTCAAAATAATGGTGAAACGTTGGTTAATTTCCATTTCACGAAATTTCGGACACTCAATGTTTACATTTTTTTAGCATTTATTCATGCCCAAAAACTTGTGTCCATCCATACTCTTTAATATAATTGATGTTTCATATATTTACCTAGTTGGTAGCCTTTTATTCTATTCATCTCTTATCCGTACGGATTATTCACATGCATATTTATTTGGAGTACTCCATCAATACAGGGCTTCAAAAGAGTGTCGAAAATATCGCGAAACGATGAATAATTTCCGTTTCGCAAAATTTCTGATACTCAATGTTTACATTTTTTTAGCACAAGTCATGCCCATTTTTAAGTCCATCCATACTATTTAATATTGGTTGATGTTGAATATACTTACATAATTGGTAGCCTTTTATTTTGTTCATCTCTTATCCATATGGAGTACTCACATGGATATTTATTTGGAGTGTTCCAACCATACAGGGCTTCAAAAGAGTGTCAAAAATATCGTGAAACGTTGATTAATTTACGTTTCGCAAAAATTCTGACACTCATTGTTTATATTTTTTTAGCACAAGTCATGCCCAATTTTTTCGTCCATCCACAAGTTTTATTGCTTATTTCAAACTTTAACTTATTAAACTATTCATAACATGAACGTAAGCAATGAACCAAGCAGGCCACCGGTGTGTCGACACAAGGCTAGGTGCATGTAACAAGGTTCACGTCACTTGCAATGAAATCTGTGTGGATCTTAACGACGACTTTATGAGTGGGCGGTATGTTTCATTCAGTTAGTGTTATAGCTTACCGTTTCGTAATGTTGCGCCCACAATTGTCTAATTTCTGTTTTATTTTTATCATGCCCGGTGTATCCGTTTTTGGAGAAGAGCCGAGTTAATATGTATGGCCAACTTGCCCATCGATGTGGAGGGCACAGTTCAGTTTGACATGATGCTATTAAAAAATGACATACTCTTGACCATCACTGTCACCAACAAGGGAGAGATGCAAGCTGGGACGGCGTTCTTACTATTTCTTCAAGAATTTGAGGAGGCCCACATCGACAACAAAATCTATCTCTGCTACGATGTCCCACAATCACCATAGTACTATAATTTCGGTGGTGATCCGGATGTCATACGTGCACTTATATGGTACTGGCTAGCACTTTATTGAACATATATATGTTGTATGCACTTATTATATTGTGGTGTGGAAGTATTAAACATTAGAGAGTTGTTGAACTAAAGTGTGTATTTGAAGTATGCTATTTATGATTTTAGGGTACTGATATAATTGCTAAATTGAAAAAAATTTGCAATGCCACCCAAAACCCAAAAATGTTGCCATGGCAGTGCTTTTTATTTTTTTGGCTATCATATGATATCTGTGGCGGGCGCAATCGGACGCCCATCACAGGTAAGTATATGATCATTGGCGGGTGTGAACATTGGCGGGTGCACACTGATAAGAGCATCTCCAGCCGTTGGCCCTCCAGGCGGTGATTTTAAGCGCCCCCTGGGGACGAGCCAGCACTAAAATCGGCGCGGGGGCGAGCGGATTCCCAGCCGCTCGCCCCCCAGGCGCGGGTTTTTATTTTGAAGAAAAAAATCCGTCAAAGTTTGGCTAAATTCGGCAAACTTAAACATAAATATTGGACATGGCCGGCGTTTACATAAGTTATTTAAAAAAACAACTACGGGGCGAAGAAGTTGCTGAGCGCGGAGAAGATGCCGGGGCGCGCGTCGGCGTCGGGCAACGGGGGGATGGGGACGCCCCCGTTGCTGAGCTTCCACCCCGTCGGCCCGGCGTGCATGTCCGGCGGCGCCGGGATGTTGGCCTCGAACAGCAGCCAAGCCTCCCACTCCTGGAGCAAGCGGCGGCGGAAGCCGTTGGCCGTCGCGGCGTCGCCGGGGAAGTGTTCGGCCATGAAGAGGGGGAAAAGGGGAAGGGGAGGGAAGGGGAGACAACATAGCTTGGCAGCGGATGAGTGGGACGGCGGCTGGATTGGGCTCGGCGGCTCGGGCTGGTGTGTCCATCGGCAAGGGGAAGCCCCGGGTTTTATAGCCCCAGGCCGTGTGAACGCGTGGCGGAAGGGGAGGCGTCGCCGCGCCCGCCCGCCCGTGAGGAATCAATGGCAAGGCTGATCGGCGGCAGCCTTGCCATTGATTCCCCGCGGGGAACTGAGGCGTTCCGGGGAAGACGAGGCGCGTGCCACTGACTCGGCAGGCCCGCGGCGCTTTCGCGCCAAAACCGCTCGCCCCGGCGCCCCCAGCTCCCCGGGTTCGGTATGGGTCTGCCGGCGCCGATTTCGGCCCAAGCCGGCGAAAAACAGGCTCCTGGGGACGCGACTGGGCCGATTTTTGAGCGCCGACGCGGCAAAAACGCATGGGAAGGGCCTGTTGGGGACACGGCTGAAGATGCTCTAAGCTCTTAGTAGTGTCGGGAGTTATGTGATGGACACATCTGTAAGCCTTGCCTGTCATTATTAGACTTTTTGTGTCCGTCACTATAAGGCATTCCTGCAGTAGGGTGATGTGAAATTGGTTGCAGTATAGCACCATACCTGCCAGCAACCAGTTCTTCGAACCCTCATCTCGGTCATCAATCAGTAATGGAGTCGCCTCCTCCTCTGAGATATCCAACTTCCCATGTGCTTCTTCCAATGGAGACCTCGTCGAACGCATCGACTTGGCCCCCGTGTTCTTCTGGCTACCGGTAAAGGCAGATGGCACCGCCATTGTAACCCGTTTCCTGACTCGCCCCGCCGATCAGATTGAGCGTGAGCCCACAAGTTCCCTCGAAATCATATGACTACCCACAGTGGGAGTAACATAGGTAATAGGTAGTAACATCACACATATCTAGATAAAATAAATTATGCGGCAATCAATAAATGAAGAAATGGAGGAAAGTGGTAACATAGATAGTTACTAGTAGTATGAGTAACATCACACATATCAAGGCAAAATGAGTCTATAACCTAATAAATAAAATGTTGCATGTTACCACACATATGTTACTCCCCACTATACTAGTCTATATTACTATCCATTGTGACTAGTCTAATCACCTCAGGCACCGCCAAAGGGAAAGTTTTTGGGAAATACGTAAGGCTGGTTACAATGGGTAAAAACATAAGCTAGTAACTTACACACTTCCCTAGACTATGTTATTACCTTCATAGTGGGTAGGAACATCTATGTAGTGTCATGAAACGATGTACTCCCTTCGTTTTTATTTAGTCTGCATATTAGGTTTGACCGAAGTCAAACTTTGCAAAGTTTGACCAAGTTTATAGAAAAATATATAAACATTTACCATAACAAATCTATATGATATGAAAATACATTCAATAATGAATCTAGTGGTATTGATTTTTTTATTGTATATGTTAATATTTTTGTTTATAAACTTAGTCAAAATTTACAAAGCTTGACTTTGACCAAAGCTAATATGCGGACTAAATAAAAACGGAGGGAGTATTTATTAGGTTATATACTCATTGTTTCTTGGAGTGTGTGATGTTCCAGTAACTTAGCTAGTTGTCACAAGCACCTCTCTCTTCATTAAATATGTGCCACATAAGTAAAATTGTATTGAAGTGTGTGATGTTACTCCTAAGTTTCTCCCCATTGTGATCAGTCTAAGTATGTAGTAAAAACTAGTTCAAGCTTGGTGATGCGTGCAGCCAGCTATTAAAGGTCGGCCGGCTGTATTTGCAAGAGGAATACGGATGTGCCACTTTCCGTCATACAAGCGCTATACAAACTTCTTTTTTTAGGCATATGCGCGCGGGGGTTGCAACTTTGAATTTGGCCCACGGTGTTCGCTGTGCAAATAATGTGGCCTCTCAGTCGGTCTATAGTTCTGCAAGGAGTTTATTGCTTCTGCATCAAATAGTTGATAACACTTGAAAATTGGACGCTGTAGATCTGTTCTTTTTTTCATTTCCTCTTTTTCCGGTTGTTTCTTTTTCCTTTTTTTAGTTTCCTATTATATTTTACCAAAAAAGAAAACAATAAACTGTTAGAGATTGTTTTTAAAAAGTCTGCGGTTTCATATATTGTTTAGAGACAACCACTCTGTGCCCCCCCCCCCCCCGCGCCCCCGTGTCGTCCGCTTCGGGCGACTCGGGCGGCGACTAGGGTTTCCCCGTCGTGCCGCCGCTCCCTTACCCTCCCTCCCTCGCAGCCACCTGAGAAAGCCGCCGGATTCGCTCGCGCGGTCGCCGGTGATGGCGGCGGCGAGGCCTCGGTCGCTCCTTCCCTCGAGGAGGACCTCGGATCTGGGGCGGCGGCCCTCCTTGGCGAGGCGGCGGCGCCATCTCGGCCGGCATCGTTCGCAGGTGTGCTCTGGCCTGCGGCCTTGACCATGCGGGTGGTGAGACGATGGCGGGTGGCGGCGGCGCGGAGGTCTTACCCTCCTCGTCAGATCTAAGGTGTGGCTCCTTTCCCCTGTCTCCCTCGTCCCCGCCGCTTCACGCCAGCCTCCCTCCGCGCCGTTCTGGTGTGGGTGGGTGACCGGTGGTCTGGTTTTGGGCCGCGGGAAACCGTTGGTCGGCTTGGCCGGCTTGGCAGCAGCGACGTCTTTGATGCCGTTTCCTCCTTGGAGGTGTTGCCAAGGCCCTTCCCCTTTCCACCCCTGTTCCTCCTCCCGGGTGAAAGCCCAAAATCCGGCTAGGATTGGGCGGCGACGGCGCGCTGTGCGTCGTATCTTCCTTGGGGGTGCCGCCTGGGGAGGGTTGCTTTCAGGTGAGGGGTTCAAAAGTCAGAGCTTGGGCGGCTTGGGTGGTCCGGTGACAGCGGTGCCCTTGCTACCTTTCTTTACTAGCTGCACCTGGTGGTTTTCCTGCAGCTCTCAGGTGTTCTAGGATGTGGCGATGCGGCAGTCGCGGAGTGCTCGAATGTTCAAGTGGTGATGTGCTGCGGCTGCTCCAGGTCCCGAAGCTTGCACTTCCCCTGCTCTAGGGTGAGCGTCTCTCAAGTCCGACGGTACGGCGCCTTGCGAGCCATGGCGAGAGGGAAGGGTCCCTCTGCGGCGAGAGAGACGGAGGATGTGTGTTGTCTTCCTACCTGGGCGTTGGTCGGGCTCACTTACCACACTCTGTTGTAAGCAGGTCCTTGTCGTGCTCGTGTGTGCCCATACCCTAGATGGCTGTTTGGCTGTAGTCTTCGGCTAGGACAAGCTTCATGCTTTGTTTTCCTGTATTCTTTTTAAGCTTGTGCGATCCGTTGAGTTGTAAGCCTCCTCGAGTGTCCCCTTGTATCGTTTGGCCGAGGCGGTTTGTGTGTGTTTGTATTTACTGGCCGGTTGATGGCTTTGTTAATTCAAAGCCGGGCTCTTCGCGAGCCTTCGTTCTAAAAAAAAATATATTGTTCAGAATCTGAACACAAAATCCGTTTTCAATTTTTATTCACAA
Organism: Aegilops umbellulata; assembly: GCA_032464435.1. Classification (NCBI taxonomy): domain Eukaryota; kingdom Viridiplantae; phylum Streptophyta; class Magnoliopsida; order Poales; family Poaceae; genus Aegilops; species Aegilops umbellulata. The sequence continues at coordinate 472,391,456 of CP136059.1, read as the reverse complement.
ATTCAGAAAATATTTGTTTTTTAAAAAATCCTGATTTTAAAAATTGTAAATCTTCATGTTTTTATTAAAAAATTCAAAATTGCTGGTGTTTTGAAAAACACTTGCTATCTCAACAATGTTCCCAATTTCAAAAAATGTTTGCGTTTTCCACAAAATTTCAAATTAAGTTCACTTAAAAATGGTTTTATAAGAAATATTCATATTTTCAGGAAATGTTCAAAATAAAAACGATGGTGCGAGCCTTTGCTCCACTCGCGAGGATATATATACACATGTCCGTGACAACGGTCGAAGCGTAGCCGAACACATGGCAAAAAATGGCCTGTGGAACTAAAGGGCTAGAGGAACACCTGGCAGAAGAACACATTCATGTTGGGAATGCTCTCATGCCGTTCCCCTCCTCGGAGGCGTCGTTGAGGTTTGGTTCCTCTCCCTCACGCTTCTTTCCCGGGAGAAATCCCTTCTCTTGCATAGACTGGACGGCAACGGTGCATCGTGTGTCGCCTCCTTCCTGAAGGTGTCGTCTTGGGCAAGGTGGGAGCGTGCAGTGGGGCAGCGTGGTGGCTGTTGGGTTGGCTACGTCTTCGGCGAGGGAGATGGAACATGGTGCCTTGTCTCTGAATTAGTGAAGCTCGACACTCCTTATGATTTGTTCGGTTGCCGGTCAGTTTCTGCTTGATTGGCGTCATTGCCTTCGGCAGGGAGGGGATAGGGGTCCTCACTAGCAACTGCTCGATGCAGTGGCATGAACAGGGAGTTGATTACTGCGGGCCTGAGCTAATTCCAGTTATGGTGCTCCATCTCTTTTCTCTGTATGTTTGTTCAGTGACAGCTTTCTTGTGCAGTTTTTCCTCTTCGTGATTGTATCGGAGAGCCTCAATGTGGATATCCTTCTTTCCTTTGTGCAGCGGCAGGTCGGGCTGAGTACCTCCCTTGATGGCCGGAACCATGTCCGTTCTTTGCTCTAGGGTGAGCAATTTCCATCTTCCGGAGGTCCGGTGCCTTTCGAGCTAGGGCGAGGGGCAGAGGTCCCCTCCGATTTGAAGAACTGCGGTATGATTTCGGTGTCCACCTTTCTGGATAGATGAGGGCACGGTCCTTTGACGTTGGGCATTGGCACCGTCTGATGTTCCTCTGTTCGCTCTTCTGGGACAAGTTCATTCGGAGGACTCCGTCGACTACAAGCTAGTGCTTATTTAGATTACTTTTGTAGGGCTTGTAGTCTTTGATGCTTGTAAGCTGCTTGACAACACTTTGAATCTGCTGTAGCATTTCCTTTCTGATCCCTGTTGGTTATAATGGCGGCCTTGTACAATCCCTGGCCGATTGATGGCTCTGTTAATTCAAAATCTTAAGCCTTCGTTCTAAAAAAATGCTCTAGCCCCATAAAAAAATAGTTGCACGGTTGATACATAGCGAGAATTTTATGCCACCACGAATGCAAAAGACAAAACGTGTTGCCAGCCCAGAAAGTCCTGTGCGGTTCACCGTGTGATAATTGTGAATGCATCCAACACAGAGGCGGAACAAAAAGTGTGACTAGTCTATGGGAGATCCAAGTGCCAACCAAGGTGAATATTTTTTTCTCTGGAGACTCGCCCAACAATCCTTGCCGACGGCCGACTTGCTTAGTCAAAGAAGTATAGCACAGGTAGAGAAAGGATTTTCTACCATACATGGGAATTTACTGCTACGTGGGACCACTGCATCATCTAAGTACTCACTCCTAAGGATGGCAATTTTATCCATAGGTATGAGTATCCGCGGATACCGTATCCGCATGAGCAAGGTATGGGCATAATTTTATACTCATGGGTAGTACCGATACCCTATCCGTTAAGTCATGGGTAGGGCACGGGTATAGCCTTGTATCCATGGATATATCCATACCCTACCCGTTTATACTGACACGTGTACCTTACCCGTGGAGTGTGTCATGAGATTGTGAACCTATGTTAAAGTTGTCACCAATCGTCAGTTGAATTGAGATAATTGTTATGTACTCATCTATCTGTTACTGAGTTGAGATAAATATTTTTTTTTTCAAATGTGATATCAATGAATGTGAAATTGTGAATAACTTGTGTACTATTTGATCTATCCGTTGGGTACCCAATGGGTATGGATACACGCTGGGTATGGGTATGGGTACGGGTAAAGTTTCATACCCATGGGTACGGGCATGGGTAGAATATTGTACGCATTGACTACACGGGTATGAGTATGGTATTGCTCTATCCGCCCCATACCCTACCCATCCTTCACTCGGTCCTTTTTACTTCGTGTATTAGATTTTTGTCAAGTCAAATATTGCAAAGTTTGAGCAAATTTATATGAAAAAAATTAACATCTACAATACCAAATATATATATACTATGAAATTGCATTTCATAACAAATCTAACAATATATATTGGCATTGTGAATGTTGATACTTTTTTCTATATATTTGGTCAAAATAGAGATACTTTGACTTTGGATAAAACTTATATGCAGACTAAAAAGGACCGAAGGAGTCGAAAATCTGCATCTGAGCACGGGCTCAGCTGCACCCGCTCAGAAAAAAAATAAAAAAAATACTAGAAAAAATCAAAAAAAATCCAATTTTTTTGTGTGGTAGATAATTTGATGCGTGAGATCCGCTCCAAATTTCAACTCGTTTGGACATCTGAGTAGTTCTGGGCAAAAAAGACAAATTAGATCAAAACAGTTCCTGAACAGTAAGCTGTTTTACAGACCCCGATTTTGTCTTTTTTACCCAGAGCTCCTCAAATGTCAAAATGAGTTGAAATTTGGAGCGGACCTCACGCATCAAATTATCTACCACACAAAAAAAATCAATTTTTTTGAATTTTTTAAATATATTTTTATTTTTTCCGTGAGCGCGGGTGCAGCTAAGCCCGGGTGCAGATTCACCGCACTCCGGAGGTGTATTTTCTCTACTCAGTACGTCTCATTCAAATAAATAGATGCCTAATGTATGTTGAAGTAAAGGTTTGATTTACATTCTCTTTGCACAATTGTATTTTTTCTGACAAGATCTTTAAAACAAGACTAATATTGAATATATTTTTAGACAACTAAATCACTATGCTTCAAACTTGTTTTGTACATCCTTTTAATTCCATGCGAAAATTTGATAATGTTACATTCTATTTTGCCAATGTGTATCAAACTGATTATTCTTAATTTTACAGTGTTTCAGAGCTTGGATTTTAAAAGTCCCTCCACCATCCTTGCCTCCGCACGAATGCCCTCATATCCACCCTATATTTGGGCGGATACAATGCGTGGCGGTCAGCCCTGGTGTTTGAGACCCGTTTGAGGCGCCCGTTTGGGTCGGGTTTTTGTGACTAGTCAGTGACCTAGGCGTCCACCCAGACATTTGAGGCGGGTTTGGGGTCTGAGTTCTTGAAGATCAAGGTCTAGTGGACATTCTGATGGGTAACATGGAGCCATATGCACGGAGATGGATTTTTACTATAATGGACACCCTACCATATAACAAATTTGTCACAGTTATGGTCACGTTGTGGCCTATTTGGGAACGGAATCTCGGCACTAAAACTTCCAGGCATAGTTGACCCGGCCACCCCGGAGGCCACTGCAAGTCCGGAGGTGCTAGCCTTAGTGGCTGATCTTAATATAATGCATCTACTGATTCGAAATATTGCAAGTACCTGGTGGAAAATATCAAGACCGGGACGCGTGGACTGCATGGAATTATCATCAAGGAGATTCAGTCTACTTTAGATCGCTTCATTTCTTGTTCCTTTATTTATGAAAGTAGGTCCTCAAATCCTTGCAAAATTCGCTCTACGGCTGACTGAAGGGTGCCATGCGTGGCTCCTACAGGACCCAGACCTAAATGTATCCCGTTAAGTGCTGTCATTAATCAATACAGCTGAGTGTTTTTAACTAAAAATGGCACCCAAGGTGCAAGATAATTCAAACGTACTCCCTCCATTCCAAAATAGATAACTCAACTTTGTATTAACTTTAGTATAAAGTTAATACAAAGTTGAGTTATCTATTTTGAAACGGAGGGAGTACATTATTAGGGTCTCCTTTCTCATGTCTTTTTAGAGATTCCAATAAAAACTACATATTGATGTATGTATATAGACATATTTTAGAATATAAATTCACTCATTTTGGTCTGTATGTAGTCCGTATTGAAATATATAGAAAGGCATATATTTAGAAACGAAGGGAGTAGTATATTGATCGGAGCTTGCATATCTACTGAACTGGCGGCCATTATGTCCTATAGTTGCTCCATTTTCTTTAGTAAAATTTGCATTTAACACGGTACTGTGACAGTAATTTCTAGTCATTTTTAAACATAAACAAAAATATAAATAAACTTAAGTAACTTGAAGTAATGTATGATCTTTTCGTTCTTTCCTTGTGATATTTTGTTTTTGTATACGAGAAAGCTATTCTCCTGCCGACTGGCAGTTAGCGATAGATACGTACGATCGCTCCTGCCAGTTTTTTTCCCTTCGATCTTTCTTTCTGATCCTGTCGTTTCCGCCCGCCTTTTTTTTCTTCAGCGCTAAAAATAATATAAGTGCTACGTGTAGGATTCAAACCTAGCACCTGTTGTGTTTATACACATCATCCTTACCATTACAACAACTAGTACTGGTTGTTCTCTATCAAAAGATAACGAGGTATTTGTACCTTTTTACTACTATATGAGAAAAGAAATGAAAAAAAAAGCTTGTTCTTTTTCTTTGGATTTCTCCAATAACTCACGTACAATCATCATGATATCTAGTTTCATGAGTCTCAAGTTGATAACACCCTATTAATTTTCGTGCGGGGGTGGGGGTGAGGGGGGAGTTGATGAAACATCCACTCGGTAACTTTTTGTGTGAACAGCATGGTAACTCACACATCATAGACATGATAACTCGCATATCACAGATCTGATAACTTATATAACTTAGTCCTGATAACTTTGGCGTAGGGGTGGGTGTTGATGAAACATCCCCCGGGAACTTTTTGGTGCGAATAGCATGATAACTCATACATCGGAGACCTGATAACTTATGCAACCCGGTCGTGATAACTTTTTGGCCAATAGAGGTGACGAAATATACTTCGATAACTTTTATGTGAATATATGTATGTCATTTACAACCCCGGCGTATTGAGGCCGCTTGAAGGCCCCGCTCACCCGAAGTGATTTATAAAAATTCTTCTTTCTATCACGGTAACTCACACATTGCTGACTTGATAACTTATGTGCATAGGTCTTGGTAAATTTGGCGACCGGGTGGAGGGAGGCACGTTGATGAAATACCCCTTGGTTATTTTTTGTGCGAATAGCTTGATAACTCACACATCGCAGGCCTGATAATTTTGGAAGAAAAAGATGTTGGAAACAAATCTTGATGCTAGTAGTTTCCATATTGTAGTTTCGACCTTGTAGTTTTATAGCCTAAAAAATCATGATAAAGCTGATAATTGAACTCAAGACTTCAATATTGAGATCTTAACACACTAGCCAACTCACCCACTACTTGACTCCTGACAAGTTCAAATAAAATACCACTTTTTTACCATCTGAGGTGAACAAATTGTTAAAATATACCCCCGGTAGCTTTCTGTGTAAATAAGATGATAACTCACGTACAATTAACCTGATAACTTACATATAAACGCATTGATAACTTTTCACCTTGGGCGAAAAGTTCTAGAAATATGCCCTGATAACCTATTGCAAATAGCATGGTAATTTACGCACCAGACAACCGGTAACTTACATACAACACATTTGATAACTCTTTACCCATGTGAAAAACGTTACTGAAACATGTCTCGGTAACTTTTTGTTGTCGAAACATACCCCAGTGTGAAGTTACCACTACCCCATGCTAAAGTTCGTATAGTCATTAACCTTCTCATATTATAGTTATCAGACTTATCATACTATAGTTATCACGCTGGTCATGCCAAAGTTACCAAGCAAAAAACAATTACTATCGCTGATATGACAGAAAAAAGAAAGGTTAAAATAACCTTGTTTATATTTAATAGGCAACAACTAAGGGTGGCTTAGTTGGTTATTGGGATGAAACTCTAATGAATAGACCTGGGTTCAAGTCCCCTTTCTAGCACTTTTATTTACTTTTCATATTGTCTAGCCAAAAAAACCAGAAAAACCACTAGCAATTTACTATTGGCGTATACGGTTTTCGAGAGAAGAAGACAAATCGGTGGAATCGAGCGTGCGGGTCGCGGGAGGAAGCTAGGTACGGTCGTGCGGATCTGTCGCTAACGACCATACTGGTCGTTAGCACAGTCCTTTTGTATATGAGGATTAATTATGTGGAAGTTACTAACTACTACTAGAATGTAATTTGTCTGTTGTCAATCTAAAGAAGTTACTACGTGGTACTTTATATAAATCCAAGAGTGATATATCATACCTTAGATCTTGGCGTCATGGCGTGGGTCGAGAAGCGCCACACCGCGAGGCTAGAGACTCATAGTTTGAGGCAGAGTCGATCGCTGTCGGCCCTATCTCGCTGATGCACACGACGCTGCAGTGCAACGCGAAGTCACGCAGGGTGTTGCGTGCTGCCAACAAGTCGCTGACGCGTGCAACGGGCCGCTATTGCTCCTTCACTACGGCGGCGATGTTGCAAAGCAACATCAATGGGTGGCGACGGAGCTGCAAAACAACATCAATGGGGGAGGCGGAGCTGGAAAGCAACATCAATGGAGGCATTGTGTTGTGGGAGCAGCGGCGATGTTGTTAGGGAGCATTGCTGGAGATAGCTAGCTGCAAAGCAACATCCATGGAAGCACCAAAGATAGCCGCACAACGGCTGCAGCAGTGGCATATGTGTTGCCACTGCTTCTCTGTCTGAATTTTGGGTGAGGCACTGTGCTGTGAATAGTCCACTTCTCCCCTATCTCTGCAAAGGAGCAACAGAAGCTAGACATGCATCAAGACCGCAATGGGGCCCGAAAACCGCGTCCCCGCGGGATTTTACCGTATTAGGGGACGGGGATGGGCGACTTTCTATCCCCGCGGGGTTGCTCGTGGGTCCATTATAAAACCCGGCATGTTTCGTGGGTTTAAACCCGTTTGAGTACTACCCGAACCTGATAATACCCGTCAAAATACGTTTTTGAGCATGCACTTATCCATCTTGACTCAAGTGGCCCAAAGCCACAGCGCCCAAGCGGCCGAGCCCCACAGTGTCGAGGCCCTGGAGTACAAATCAACCCCTCGCTCGGTCGCTACAGTGTCGCTTGCTCTTCACGCCTCTTTCTCCTGCGCAGCACAACACCTAAATCAAAACCTAAGTCCCCCAGTCATCGCCGGCTGCTATAATATGCTCCTGTTTTTCTTTCAAATGTTGTTGTTTTCATTGGCTGCCCGTGGGACGGGTTTCCCGTGGGTTTAGAAAACCCGATGGATTTAGGGGACAGGCAAATAATTAAGCCCGCGCACGTTGATGGGGACGGGTTTGTGTTTTTCTCGTGGGGATGGGTTTGGGCAAGCAAAACCTGGTGGGTTTCATCCTCGTTGCCATCTTGAGACATGCATATGTTACTAGTGTATATTGTCACCTTCGTAGTGGGTAGTGTTATAAGTGTGATAACATAGATAGATACCTTGATTTATTGTTTTGTAGAGTATTTTTCATTGCGAAGCGCTATGTGATGGTAACATACTATGTTACTCCATTTGTATCTATCCTTCTTAATTACTTGTCAAATCACTTTTTTACTTATGTGGCATGCATGTTACTATCTATGTTACTTTCGCTATGACTAGTCTGATTGTGCTGCATGCCTGCGGCGGAGGTACCGAGCACCGTGTAGCTATAGAGCTCCGTTACTCATTTTCGGTTGTAGTCATTACTCATTGAGCTAGGAGTGAAACAAGCGCAAACTTCGTGCGTCGTTGATGTACAATTTAAGAACTAGTAACCATTTATCTTCTAACCAAGAAAAAAATGAAATTGACTTCCCACTGTGTGTGCGTGTGCGTGTGCGTGTGCGTATACGTGTGTGCGCACAAGAGAGAGGTGCCAATAAGTAGTAAGGCATCAAGGTTTATTCATTCAAGACACTACAGGAAAATCACACGTCGCCATGTATCTCCAGATACGCCGAGTGTCAAAACAGTATTCTCGGCTTACATCCACATAAGGCGAGTAAGAAACAACAAACTTACGGAAAGCAAAAGGTGCTCGTTTATGGTTAAGTAAGCCGAGTAGGCTCATTAAAAGGACTTCGGCTTACGGACATAACTCGGCATATCCTAAGGGCATGTACAATGGTTCTATCTTAGCAATGCCACATAGGATAAATGATGAGGTGGAGGAGAGAGAAATCATAAGAAAAGGCTTGTCTTCTCTTATTTAAGAGAAGACAAGAGATGATCTCTTAGCACAATTTGTCTCACCACATTTTTAGGAATAACTAGTTATTTAAGATAAGGCTAAAATATGACCCATTGTAGACATATTTTTTTGTCTTCTCTAAATTACATGCAAGACTTAAGATAAGATTATCTTATCAACCATTGTACATGCCCTAAGAAGCTACTCCGCTTACACCCAATTCTCGGCAACGATTCCTGCCACATCATGATCACCGACGCTACAAATGACGGCATCATAGATCTAGCTGTAAGCCGAGTAGTACCTGATAAACGGCAATCGGCTTACATCGGCCTATTTTCAATAACCTATCTTTTGTGTAAAAATTATATTAATATGTTCCATTTTATTTATATTTATTTTATTTATTTCCTTTTTGCATAGCCCTTTCAATGCGCCAATTTCGTGTTCTCTCTAATTAATTAAAACCATTTTGACACTTTAAAGTTGTGGGGTATTGCATTGTACTCTTCACACCCCCTAGTGTACCCATATTAGGATCTCATGCAAAACGACAAGTTGTTCCGAACATTAACGCGATTTGATGAATCTCTTGTTCAATAAGCATGGGCACGCCTACCGCTAGGTTTCCATCGTAAAAGCGGTGATTCCATTTGCACTATCATATCTGTGTGTGTTACAAGTTGTTACAGGACCACGAGAAAATTCTTATGACCCACGATCAGTTACATAGGGTGCGCCCCCCCCCCCCCCCCCCAACTTCAAGCCGAAGGGAGGTAGTCATTGTGAACGCATGCGCTCAAACTTGGTTTGGCATCTCACCATGACCAACCGTGACACAAACCAAGAGCAATCCACCATGGTCAGACCCCTCTCCACCGTTGTTCAAAGGGATAGATCAAGCAGGCTCACGGATGGGCGCGTCATTGTTGAAAACCACGTGAGAGAGTGTCAGAACACCACCTCACCTCCATGTTGCACAAAGATATGTATGAAAGGGTGGTCAATGTTTAAATACCCAATGTAAACTTCGAAGTGGCACCTGTCTTACATACCGGACAGTCCCACGAAAAGGTTTAGGACGTAGGGTGTTGGTCCCCCAACTTGAAGCCAAAGGGAGGGAATCCTATGAACGCACGTGCTCAATCTTGGTCTGGCATCTCACCATGACCTATCACAACATAAACCAGGAGGAGTCCATCATGATCAAAACCCTCTCGCTACCGGTCAAACGGATAAGCTGCTGAGGCACATGGATGGGCGTGTTGTCGATAACCGCGCGAGGGAAGGTTTGAACACACTACTCCCACCTGCATGTGGCCTAAATATATGTATACAAGGGTAGTGTGATGTTTAGATACCCTATGCATGGCTTGGATGTGGCACCTGCCTCAGAAACCGGATAGTCCCGTAGAAAGGTTCAAGCCGACCAGGACGTAGTGTGCTAGTTCCCCCACTTCAAGCCGACCGGGCGGGGGGGGGGGGGGGGGGAACGCATGCGTTCAAACTTGGTCTGGCATCTCACCATGACGTACCGTGACACAAATCAAGAGGAATCCACCATGGTCAAACCCCTCTCACAGCCGGTCAAAGCCCTGGACCACGCGGACCTGCCGATGAGCGCGTCGTCAAAAACCGCGTGGGGAAGGGTTAGAACTCCGCGCTGGGGAGTTCATCATGTCGTCACCTGTTTCTGAATGTTGGGTGGGACATGTGCTGTATTTTCCTTGTTAGACCGCTCGACTGTGACCAAGGCCAGGGTCCAGATATCATTAGCAACCTCCATTCTTTTTCTTTTTCTTTTTCTTTTTGACGCATTAGCATCCTCCATTCGATGCAGCTCATATACGCGTCCAGCTCTGAATTCGGTGGAAGATCCATTGTTCTGATGCCTTATAGCTGAATTGTTTTGCCCTCTATTTCGAACGCAATTGTCTTCAGCTGGCAGTGACAGTTCATCGGACTGTGCGCAGATAACCAATCGTCAGATTGCGCATTATTTGATTGTTGTGCAACCTCTGACGATTTGCTACGCGCACAGATACAGGGGGCATCTGCTCGGTTTTGGTTGACAGTGTTTTGGTGAACGCCCGGCTGATGAAGCTGTGGGCGCTCCCGGAATTAACCAACAGGAGCATGATCTGATCACCCACTTGGACACGCAGGCGAATGGTTGCTGGTGCCTTGTCGCCTGAGACGGCGTGTTGGGACAGGGAGCATCATTCCGGTTCTTGTTCGGCTGGAACATTCAAGAGCTGGAGAGCGTGCACCGCGTCGTCATACAAAATTTCACCGGAACGCCCACTTCGATCATCAGAATTTGGCCCGTGCGTTTGCGCTGATGTTCCCTCGAGTACTTGTATCCGCAACGAAAAAAGAGACCGTTAGTTCTTCTTAATTCGTGCAACTGGCCAACCTGAGTTCATCCTTCAAACCGAGCAAGAACTGGGAGATGGAGAATTTCGAGCTCAGCGTTGGATCCAGAGACAGCAAATGGTAGTACATTGATGTTTCGAATTCCTGGCGGTATTCATGTACGCTGCCTGTCCGTCGTAACTGAACCAGATGGTGCATCTTGTTAGACGTGTACGTGCAGGACACGTCCAGCCGGCCGAATCAAGGAGGATTCGTATCTTAGTCTGTTTCATTTATTTCCAAATATTGTAGCCTCCTTGTACTATATAATCCCATCACGGGATCAAATCAATCCAAGTGCAACAATTACAATTGCCTTCATGGTATCAGATTAGAGTTTCCGATCCTCTCTCTCCTCTCGTCTCACGTACGTAACCTGTACGCATGGCGCCGACGCCCCAAGAGATCGCGGCCCAGGAGGAGGCCGCCGCAGCCCTCGCCGAGGCTAACGCCAAGGCTGCTCTCTGGGCCCTCGCGGCCGCACTTCCAAGCATCCGCGCCGTCGTTCCGGTCACCCTCGAGCTCTCCACTTCCAACTATCTCCAATGGCGCGGCATGTTCTCCGACGCTGTCCAGAAGTACCTTGGAGGACCATCTACTCGAGGCAGAATACCCCACCCATCCGACGCCGCAGTGGGGTCGGAACGACGCCATCGTCCGTTCATGGATCAACAGCGCCGTCGCGCCTGAACTTCTCGCCATGATCGTTGACACCACCACGCCACTCCCTGCCCACTCGTTGTGGACGCGGCTCTCCAACATCTACCACGACAACTCCGAGACTCGCTCCTCCTACCTCGAGCAAGAGTTCCATGGTCTCCAGCAAGGCACCATGACCGTGGCTGACTATTGTCGCAAGCAGAAGGTCCTCTCTGACGAGCTCAATGCGCTGGGCACGACCATCACCGACAAGCGTCTCGTTCAGAACACGCTCCGCGGCCTCGGATCACGGCTTGCCTACATGCGCACGTTGACCCTCAAGCAGCGCCCACTCCCGTCCTTTCTGGATGTGCGCTCGTCCCTTCTGCTCGAGGAGCTCACGCTGCAGCAGTCAGAGTCCTCCTCCTCGACTCCGACTGCCTTCGTCGCCCGAGGCGTCTCTGCGCCTCCCCCATCGTGCGGACCTGCAGCTACCATGCCGCCTCCACGTCGCCCCGACACATGCCGTAACTTCCAACGTGGGAGTTGCCGATTTGGCGCGCGATGCCGCTATCTCCACTCCGGACCTTCCCAACAGCAAGGCGGCAACACAAACCCACCGGCGAAGGTCTCGCCGGCACCATGGCCATCCATGCAAAACCCTTGGGCAGGGTCCATCCAGATGTGGCCAGGTCAGCCTCAGCGACCGTCCCTTCTTGGTCCGGCACAGGCACATCATGCCATGATAACCCACCCGCCTCCCTGGCCCTATGGTGCCGCCTCGCCAATGCCCTGGTCAGCCGGAACGCCTACGCCACCCATATCTTCGCCGACCGGAGCGCCGCTACCCGCTCCATCATCTGGACCGACATATGCTAATCCGCATCCGTCCTTCGACCAAGGATCACTCATGCAGGCTTTCAACACAATGTCCTTGACACCACCATCTTCAAACGAATGGTACATGGACTCAGGCGCTTCCGCTCACATGACCGGCAATCAGGGTAACCTTTCACACCTCCTCCCTTCTAACTCCTCTTACCCTCATGTCATCGTTGGCAATGGTCAAGCCCTTCCCATCACGTGCACCGGTCACACCACCCTCTCTACTCCTAATCATTCATTCTCTCTTAACAATGTTCTAGTTACACCTGACATTATCAAAAATCTTATTTCTGTACGTAAGCTCATCACTGATAATCTTGTTTCTGTTGAGTTTGATCCTTTTGGTCTCTCTGTGAAGGACTTCCGCACCAAGAACGAGATCGTCAGGTGCAATAGTTCCGGCGAACTCTACCCTTTCTGGTGGCCGTCTTCCACTCCGCAAGCTCTCTCCGCCACCACGTCATCCTCAACATTGTGGCATCGTCGCCTAGGCCATCTCAGTAGTCAAGCTTTGTCACACCTAGTACGTGCTTTTTCTTTTCCTTGTAACAAAAACAATAACGATGACCATTTATGTCATGCTTGTCAATTAGGAAAACATGTTCGCCTACCTTTTGATACATCTACTACTCAGACTACTTGTCCGTTTCAACTCATCCATTGTGATTTGTGGACTTCGCCTCTTGCTTGTGTGTCTGGCTACAAATACTACCTAGTTGTGTTAGATGATTTCACCCATTACCTTTGGACTTTTCCTTTGCGATTAAAATCTGAGACTTTCTCTACACTCAAACACTTTTTTGCCTATGTCTCCACTCAGTTTAAAGCAACCATCCAATCTGTACAGTGTGACAATGGACGCGAATTCGACAATACCAGTGCTCACACGTTTCTCCTATCCCTTGGTGCCACCCTTCGCATGTCTTGTCCATACACCTCTCCACAGAACGGCAAAGCTGAACGTGTCATCCGCTCCACTAATAACATGGTGCGTTCCCTTCTTTTCCAAGCCAGCTTACCACCGGCCTATTGGGTTGAAGCTCTTCACACTGGCACTTTCCTCTTCAACCTACACCCAACCAAAACATTGCAACAGCGTACACCTTATGAGGCTCTTCGCGGCCTACCTCTCCCCCTAGAGCACTTGCGTGTTTTCGGTTGTCTGTGCTATCCTAACCTATCCGCTATAGCACCACACAAACTAGCTCCACGCACGACCGCATGCGTTTTCCTCGGGTACCCCTCTAACCATCGCGGATATCGCTGTCTTGACCTCACTACACATAAAATCATCATCTCTAGACATGTTGTCTTCGATGAGAACACCTTCCCTTTCGCTAAACAATCCACACCACCCCCTACTGCCATTGATCTGTCCTTTTTAGATGATCATCCTATCATTCTTCCCTCACAAATCAACCAACCTCCAGCACCGATGCCGGCCACACCACATCCACCTGAGCCACCCATGCCTCCTACACCTGAGCCGCCCACCCCTCCCACTCCTCCAGTTACACCTCCAGCTCTACCTGTAGTTTTGGCTCCCGTTGGACCTCCCCTTGCCGACAATTCTCACTCGATGTTTACCCGTGGAAAGCGTGGCCTATCTTTGCCTGTTGATCGTCTTAATCTTCTTGTTGATGTCCCTAGTCCTCTACCTAAGAGCTACCGAAGTGCTCTTAAAGATACTCACTGGCACTCTGCTATGGTGGACGAATTCAGTGCCCTTCAAAACAATCAGACTTGGGATCTTGTTCCCCGTCCGCCCGGTGCCAATGTCGTTTCTGGTAAATGGATATTTCGGCACAAGCTTAAGCAAGATGGGTCCCTGGATCGCTACAAAGCACGTTGGGTCCTCCACGGCTTCACCCAGCATGCCGGCGTCGATTACGGCGAGACTTTTAGCCCCGTTGTCAAGCCAGCAACAGTTCGAACCGTCCTCTCTCTTGCTGTTGCACAAGACTGGCCGGTTCACCAGCTCGACATCAACAATGCTTTTCTACATGGTACACTCAATGAGACAGTCTACTGTGTGCAGCCGTCGGGATTCGTCGATGTCGCCAAACCGGACCATGTGTGCCGCCTCAATAAGTCTCTCTATGGGCTTAAACAGGCGCCGCGAGCATGGTACAGCCGTTTCACCGACCATCTTCTTCGCCTCGGTTTTGTCAGTTCCCGTGCGGACCCCTCGCTCTTCATCTACAGCCACAATAGTGAGATTGTCTACCTCCTGCTATACGTTGATGATATAGTCCTGACAGCTTCATCTGAGCGACTTCTTCAGCAAACCATTATGGCTCTAGAGCGGGAGTTCTCTCTCAAAGACCTTGGAGCCCTGCACTACTTCCTCGGTATCGCCGTCACTCGGTCCTCCGATGGCATGTTCCTCTCCCAGTGACAGTACATCATTGACATCCTCGAGCGTGCGGGCATGAGCAAGTGCAACACCTGTTCCACTCCTGTTGACACACAGTCAAAGCTTGGTGCTACTGGCACTGTTGTCGATGATCCATCCTCCTATCGAAGTCTCGTGGGTGCTCTCCAATACCTGTCATTCACCAGACCAGATGTCGCCTATGCTGTGCAACAAGTATGCTTGTACATGCACGACCCACGGGAGCCACACCTTAATGCTGTCAAAAGGATTCTTCGGTATCTTCGCGGCACCATCAATCATGGACTTCAGATACATCGCTCGTCGCCAGCATCGCTCACTGCCTACACTGATGCCGACTGGGCTGGCTGCCCTGACACACGCAAGTCCACCTCCGGCTACGGCGTCTTTCTTGGTGACAATTTGGTCTCTTGGTCCTCCAAACGACAACAAACTGTTTCCCGGTCAAGCGCAGAGGCTGAATACCGCGGTGTCGCCAACGCCGTCGCCGAGGCATGTTGGTTACGCCAGCTTTTGTCCGAGCTCCACCGTCCTCTTCAGCGAGCTACTGTGGTCTACTGTGACAACATCTCCGCCGTCTACCTCTCGACAAACCCGGTTCAACATCAACGCACCAAGCATGTGGAAATTGATCTTCATTTTGTCCGTGAGCGGGTTGCTTTTGGAGATGTCCGTGTTCTCCATGTGCCGACGTCTTCTCAGTATGCTGACATCTTCACCAAAGGGTTACCGTCGACTGTGTTCAACGAGTTCCGCTACAGCCTGAACGTCCGCCCAGCTCCCGCTCCAACTGCGGGGGGTGTTAGACGTGTGCGTGCAGGACACGTCCAGCCGGCCGAATCAAGGAGGATTCGTATCTTAGTCTGTTTCGTTTATTTCCAAATATTGTAGCCTCCTTGTACTATATAATCCCATCACGGGATCAAATCAATCCAAGTGCAACAATTACAATTGCCTTCACATCTGCACCTCAAATTCTTCAGGCCCAAACTCCTCTTCTACTGCTACTCTGAATGTGGGCCATGTCATGCCGGGATGCGTCTGACGATATGCTTGCAGCCACGGGCCCACGGCACACACGCGCGTTGCAAGCCCGACTCCAACAGGCTGTTGCGAGTTTGGGGTTTCAGAGTCTGAACTTGCCCTCGTTTCAGAGTTTCACCTGTAGATGCTTCTGCAGACGTGACAGAATCATGAGCTAACAGATGCTCTATCTAACTTAACTATGGTTAATCAAATGCTAGATGCTCATTCTCTGTGATCGACCGACCCAAGAGACTGAAGAATCGTGCAACAGCACCAAGCAAGATGTAGAAATTTCGCCAACATAAACGCGTCTAAGAAAAACACCAACGGCAACGACGACACGGAGATGCCGCGTTGCTGCCCTAGCTCTAGAGTCTAGATGCTTGTCACCGTCGCCTCATTATCCTGATGCTCCTGCAGTCGGGGACGAACATGTCCCAGGGGAGGTCGCCGGCGAGCAAGATGTCGCCGTCCTCGTCCTCGTAGGCCACGGCCAGGTCCAGCATCTGGCCGGCCAAGCCCAGGAGCGCCGCCCTGAGCTCCGCGTGCCCTCCGTACGCCCTCAGGTCCACCGTCCGCTGGTACCGGGCTCCTTCCACGCTCACCTTGACGTACTTGCTCTCCGCCGCCGCCGCCGACACGCCGCCGCTGCGCGGAGGGCCGAGCCGCAGCTCGGCGTCAACGGCCTCTCCCTCCATGGATGGACTCGGGTGGATGGCCTGCAGATTTTCCAGAACAAGAGGTCGGAAATGGGGAGGGTAGACGAATCTGATGGTCAGCCTACGACGGGCGAACAGAGGGTGGGGTGGGGTCCTTCACTCCTTCTTCTTGCTTAGGAAGGTGAGCAGAATACATACCGTCGACAGTCGCGGGCGAAGGTAGAAGCTGTGTCGACGGAGCCCGCGCTGGCCGACGGTCGTCCGTAGCTGGGGGTAGCCGTCGCCGGAGCTCACCGATTCCATCGAGGGCAGTCGCCGGTGCCAGGTGGGAGGAATGAAGATGTGGGCTGCGAGCTGCTGCATATATAGCCGGAGGAAGAGCGGCCGTCTCCTGACCTCACTCTCACGGCCTCACATGGTCGCTGCAGGGAGTGGGCAAGAGCTTGCTGAGCCGAGAATGGCAGCCCTGTCGTGATGCCGGTATCTGGTTGCTGAGCCGAGAATGGCATGCATGCAGCTGGCGGGCTCCCTCCTACCCGTGAAGAAGAAGAAGAAGAAGAAGGAGAGTGGGAAGAAAAGAGATCCGTCCATCCGGGCTAGCTGTGTGGGCCGGGGTGAAGAATTGAAAATGGCAGGCATTCCCAAACTGCTCTAACACATGCCTCCGGGCCTTGTTATGCCACCAACAATTTCCATCCATCATCATGTATGTGCGTCAAGTAGGTACGTGTGCTCGCACCATTCGTGGGTTGGTTCATCAGCAGCAGCAGCAGCAGCATCGTGCGCTCGCCTGGGCCACGCAGTGGGCTGAAAACGGACAGTCCCTATCATGCTCATATCTTGTTGCCGACCCGAAAATGGCAGCTGATTGACGACGCTCTTCTCCCCTGCCTGCCTCTATCTCTTCATCCGTGGCCTACACCCACACGAACCCAACCCAACCCGGGCAAGGGGCAACGTACGTGGGCCTCCTCTCGCATCACACCGTGCCAAATCGGCCGGCACGCACGAAACTACTAGGAAAGTTGGTGCGTAGGGCCACATGCGCGCATGAATGCAATGCACGGCGTCCGTGTGCACTACTAGTAAGTACGATCGGCGCCACCCACGTCCACGTCGTCGTCCATGCATGGTCTCCGCCTCCGTGTACGTACGTCGTCGTCGGTCGTCGCCGTCGTCGGGCCCGTCGCAGATATCTCGCTCGGTCGGCTGCTTGGCAGCGCGCGCTCGGCAGCTCCTCCTCGCGTCGAGCGCATGCAGGACACGTGGGTCGTGTGCTAGCTCGTGTGTCGCGTACGTACGTACGTGTTCAGGAGTACACACTTGAGGGTGTGGGTGGCAAGCTTAACTTGAGTAGTAAATGAAATCAGAGAGGAAGCTCTCTTTATATACTATATAAAAAGAATCTTTTTTTGGTTATGTGGTTAGTTTAGTTTCGGGGGTTGTGTCTGCGCCCCGGTAGATAGGCGGTAAGGCTAGTCATAGTGGGAGTAACTTAGGTAGTAACATAGCGCACCTCAAGAATTTTTTGCTTATGTGGCAAGTAATAAATGAGAAGTAGTAACATAATATGTTACTGTAACATAACGCTTTCCAAGACAACATGAGTCTACAAGCTATTAAATGAGACTACATATGACAATAGTATTATGTTACTTTGCACTATGAAGATAGTAACTTAGACTAGTGTACTCCCCACTATGACCAGCCTAACGGGAGTAATGGACCGTGTCGGGGCAGATTCCCGGCGGCGGCTGGTGGTGGCCCCACGAGCTGTCTGACAAATAAACGAAACATGCTCTCGCCCTGCTCTATATTATAAGGGGAGCGCTACGCGTCTACCGGCAGACGTTTACTAAACATCCACCACCTCGATAGCCGTCGGATCTTCGCGCGCGCGAGCCGTCCGATCAAGCTCCTCGCACGCGGCCTGTCGGTGTCCCAACACACTAATTCTTGAAACAATAAACCAGTTGCAGAAACAACGGCCGCATTGCAGAAACAATCCTGGAACAATGATCGCGTTGCAGAAACAATTCCTGAAACAACGGCCGCGTTGCAGAAGTAATTCCTGAAACAACGACTGCGTTGCAGAAACAACTACCATGTTGCAAAAATTTGGATATTGCAGAAACAATTCTGAAACAACGGCCGTGTTGCAGAAACAATTCCTGAAACAATGGTTGCGTTGCAGAAACAACTACCGTGTTGCAAAAACTTTGAAGATCCACCCTCGAACACCCGCACACGAAAGTGGCGGTGCCTCCAGCATCTCTTCAGAAAAGCTCGGCAGGGCCGGCTCTATGATTTCGAAGGCCCCGGTGCGAACCCGACCAGTGGGCCCAATAGAGAGAAAAATCCAATTTGATACATGAAAATATAAAATTGCTATAAAATCATAAAACTAATATATTTTTACTAGAATCAAGCATATGTTATTTTCCTTGTCTTTGTTCCAAACCAAGTATCATGGAAGTTACAACGCAGAAAAAACATACTGAAATAGCATGCTAACCTCCAGTGATCATGTGCAACGAGACTTTCGTGCATTTTTTGACGTAAAATCATCAATGAGAGTGTCAAGATCAATACTATCCAGCATATTCTTCTCAATGCAGCACATGGCCAATCCATTCAATCTTTCTTGAGACATCGTTGACCTCAAATAATTTTTCAATAGTTTCAATTTTGAGAAACTCCTTTCAGCTAATGCAACAGTCACAGGTACGGTCAAAAGGATACGATAAGCAATTGAGACATTTAGATAACAATCCGCATCTCTAACAAACTCAAATATCTGATCCGCTGACATGAATGTGTTTGGCAATGTCATCTGCAGTACTTTTAGTTCAGAAATGAAATCGTCTAGATCGACATCTGCTGACTTACCATGAGTGAATTTGTTGACAAAATTAGTGCAACATCTTCTTAGATCATTATCACCCAAGGACTTCAACTCTTTCGAGTTGAACAAGAAACCAAATATGCTCCCAAATGTCTTCAGTTCCTCAAATCTAGTAGTTAGGGAAGCAATTGCAACATCAATCATCACCAAAAAGTATTTAACTCTAAATGATTCCACCTCACTTGCTTGCGTTTCTTCATTCTGGTTATTTTCGTCATTGCCACTAATTTCATCAAACTGTCTTTTTCTAGTAATACGTCTCTTGACAGGAAACAAAGGTTGTACACCCATGTCAATTGCAATAGATCTCGCAATATCCAGACTAGTTGCAAAGCCGTCATTTCTGTACTTCTTAAAATATGAGGTGGCACCTTCAATCTGTTTAAGAGTAACATCAATGCACACAAACTTAGTCTGCAACTTCTTACTCACCATGCTTACAGTGAACAAAATGTCATGCCAAATGACCATGCCAAGTAGAAATTCAAATTTCTCAAGTGCGCTAGCCAAAGATTTTGCGTCGCTCTTAGTCTTGGCGTCATCGGTAGAAGTTCTCTTCAATTCCAGTAATGCTTTTCTTAACTCGGGTGCTTGATATCTGATAGCCTGAACACTCTTTATTTGACTCTCCCATCGAGTGTTACACAAAGACTTAACTGTCATTTTTGGAACATGATCAAGCAATAGCTGCCATCTTTTAGTAGAGCTTGAAAACAATATATAAATTCTTTGCACAACACCAAAGAAGGTAACAGCTTTACCGCAAGATTTTGCCATATCACTAAGAGTAAGGTTCAGTCTATGACAAGCGCATGGCATGAATAATGCTCTTGGATTAGTTTCAAGTAGTCTGCTCTGTACCCCTTGGTGTTTTCCCTTCATGTTCGAACCATTGTCATACCCTTGTCCACGAACATCTTTAACATCCAAACCAACAGATTTAAGCACATTATAAAGTCCAAGTCCGGATGTATCATCCACCTTCAAGAACTCCAGAAAAAACTCCTCTATTTTTGTAATAGTACTTGACATGTTTACGCACCTCACAATTAGAGTCATTTGTTCTTGATGGCTCACGTCAGGTGTACAGTCCAAGATGACAGAGAAGTACCTTGCATCCTTAATTATCCTCAACAGAGAGTATTTAACAGTGCGACCAAGAAGGGAAATTAACTCATTCTGAATATTATGGCCAAGATAATGATGATGGATTTCACTATTCTTAATGCGCAGAAGATGCTTGTAACGCCCCAGATGTAACTTGCCATATTTGTAATCCAACTCTTGCCATTTTCGGCTATGTGCTATGATATTTCCTCCGTGGTTGGGTTCTCCTCGTTTTGCATTTTGGTCATGTCATGCATTTCATATCATGTCATCATGTGCATCGCATTCGCATACGTGTTCGTCTCATAAAACCGAGCACCTTTCCCGTTGTCCGTTTTGCAATCCGGCGCTCCTATGTCTCCCGGCGTCCCCTTTTACATTTCTTCGTGAGCGGGTATTAAACATTCTCGGAATGGACCGAGGTTTGACATGTGGCCTTGGTATAGCACCGGTAGACCGCCTGTCAAGTTTCGGGTCAATCAGAGTTCGTTTGGCACTCCAACGGTTAACCGGGTAACCGTGAAGGCCTCGTGTGTGTTGCAGCCCAACACCCCTTCAAAACAGCCCAATAACCCATCTAAGTCACTCCCATGTCCTCCGCCGTTCGATCACGATCGCGTGGGCGAAAACCGCACTCCGTTTGGAGCCTCCTAGCTCCTCCTATCTATAAAAATGCCTCCCCCGTCCAAATCTAAGAGAGGCACCCCGAAACCCTAATCCCTCCTCGAAATCCGCGCCCGCACAGTGCTCCGCCGCCACCTGTCCCGCCGCCGGCGCGCCCTGGCCAGTGGGAGCGTGCCACGTGGCACTCCAGCTCCCCCGCCGGGGCCCGAGGCCGGCCCGCCCCGGGCCGCATCTGGGCCGCGCCCCCGCGCTGCGCCTCCGCCCGCTCCGCCTCCTGCACGCCGCGCCGCCGTGCCCCGCTGTTCCCGCCGGCGCCGAGCCGCCGCCCCGGCCGCCACCTCGCCGCCCGAGCCGCGGCTCCGCCACCCCGCCACTCGCCGGCGCCGCCGCGTCTCCCCGCCTGCCGCTCGCCTACGCCGCCTTCGCCGCCCCTCGCCGCCTCCGCCGCTCGCCTCGTCGCCGCTCGCCTCCGCCGCCCCGCCTGGCCGCCGGCCCCGCCTGGTCGCCGGACCCGATCCAGATTTGGATCCGTGAGGGTTGACTTCGTCCCCCCCCCCCCTTCTCTTTTTCTCTAAGTCCCCAAGTTTGCATATTATCATCACATATTCGACATGCCATAACTTTGCATCCGTAGCTCCGTTTCGCGCGTATAATATGTCTATTTGTTCGCCTCGAAGAGTAAATCATTTTCTTCCATTGCATCATATTCATTTGAATTCATCTTGATGCCCGAAATGCTGTTAGAAGAGGGCTAGTTGATGTTAGTTGCTGGATCTTATCTGAACATGCACTTTTGTCATTTTTCCCATGATTGATGTATACCTCCTATGAAGTTGAGTCCTACATGAGTTTTATAATATGCCATGTTACCTATCCATAGCATTTTTCCATGTATTTTTGTGATCTATGTGGTGACTAGCACAAGCATGCAAACTAGGTCACTTGATGTTGCTGATTTCAGAGACTTAGTGATTTCACCAAGTCCCTGACTGCTGTTATTTTATGCCATGTGTTCATGTTGTTTCCGAGAGATCTATGCATAATTTCAGCATGATCAGTAAGGGAGTTTTGAACTTGAGTATTTGCTCTATCCATCCATGCCTTTGTTTGCAATTACGGATTGACATAGCTTGAGTCAATCGAGCTCTACTTTTGCTTCAAAATGTTGCTGGCAGATTGTTTACATGTTGTTCGATTTTGCCAAGCTTGGTGTAGTGGATCCTTGCATGATATGATGTTATTCTTGCCATGTCTAGTTACTATGCCATGTCTTATTGATGTATGTATGATTAGTTTATCATGAATTGCTCTTTAGTGAGTGCATCGAGCTCACGAACATTCCTAGTCGTTATCAGTTTTCTGCCATGTCCAGTTTTCTGCAAAGTCTGAAACCTGTAACGAAACTTGCTTATTTGACATGGGTGTAAACATATTTTCTGATCCTTTTTTGCTTATGGTCAGTAAGAGACTTTTGTCAAGTGATATGAGTAGATTCATGCCATGCCTTTCTTTGCTATGTTCTGAACTTGAAGCATGTTGTTTCATTGCTCTGAACATGTCATCCTGATGTTAGTTTCTGCTACTTTGATAATTTCACTAAGTCTGGGAACTTGTTATTGTTTGCACTTTTGCCATGATTGTTTGGACCTGTTATGATGTGATTTAGCCGTAGCTCAGTGTTATCTTTTGACAAGCATCTTGAGTAGTTTACTTTCATATGCTTTATTGTCATGTTTGGGTGCAGTAGCTTAATTATTTGTTGCTTGCTAAGTAGCATCACGCTGTTTATGGCAGTTTCGTGTCATTCTTGTATTGCTTGCCATTTGCAAACCGTGCATCCGATTCCGGTGATCTTTATATCGATTTCAACCGAAATCACCTCACCTATCCAGTGGCATGCTTGGTTTGCCAAGATTATGCCCTGTTCATCCTTGTCCTTCCGGAGCATGCATACGCATTGCATATCACCTCTCGCATATCATGCCTTGTTTTGCATCATGTTGCTTGCGCATTGCATCGTGGTTGATTTTGGTTCCTTTGCTTGTTCTCTTGTCTTGGGTAGAGCCGGGAGACGAGTACGTGATCGAGGATTCCGTTGAGAACGCTTACGAGGACCAAGCTTTCGACAACTCTGAGAACCTTGCAGGCAAGATGACCATACCCTCGAAATCACTTCTATCTTTGCTTGCTAGATTGCTCGCTCTTTTGCTTTGCCTATGCTGCGATACCTACCACTTGCTATATCATGCCTCCTAAATTGCCATGTCAGCCCCTAACCATCCATGTCCTAGCAAACCGTTGTTTGGCTATGTTACTGCTTTGCTCAGCCCCTCTTATAGCGTTGCTAGTTGCAGGTGAAGATGAAGTTTGTTCCTTGTTGGAACATGGACTTGTTGTTCCTTGTTGGAACATGTTTACTTGTTGGGATATCACAATACCTCTTATTTAATTAATGCATCTATATACTTGGTAAAGGGTGGAAGGCTCGGCCTTATGCCTGGTGTTTTGTTCCACTCTTGCCACCCTAGTTTCCGTCATACCGGTGTTATGTTTCCGGAGTTTGCGTTCCTTACACGGTTGGGTGATTTATGGGACCCCCTTGACAGTTCGCTTTGAATAAGACTTTTCCAGCAAGGCCCAACATTGGTTTTACCATTTGCTACCACCTACCTTTTTTTCCCCCGGGTTTTCGCGAGCCCGAGGGTCATCTTTATTTTAGCCCCCCCCCCCCCCCCGGACCAGTGCTTCTCTAAGTGCTGGCCCGAACCGAGCAACCTGCGGGGCCACCTCGTGGCAACTCGAGGGCTGGTTTTACTCGTAGCTTGACTTATCCGGATGTGCCCTGAGACCGAGATATGTGCAGCTCCTATCAGGATTTGTCGGCACAATCGGGCGGTTTTGCTGGACTTGTTTTATTGCTGCCGAAATGTCTTGTAGTCCGGGATTCCGAGATTGATCGGGTCCTCCCGGTAGAAGGAATATCCTTCGTTGACCGTGAGAGCTTATAATGGGCTAAGTTGGGACACCCCTGCAGGGTATTATTTTTCGAAAGCCGTGCCCGCGGTTATGAGGCAGATGGGAATTTGTTGATATTCGGTTGTAGAAAACCCGAAGTTGACCTTAACTAAAACACATCAACCGCGTGTGTAACCGTGATGGTCTCTTCTCGGCGGGGTCCGGGAAGTGAACACGGTTGTTGGAGTTATGCCTGTCGTAGGTTGTTTCAGGATCACTTCTTGATCACTTCTAGCTTCACGACCGTGCTTTGCCTTCTCTTCTCGCTCTCTTTTGCGCTGTAGCCACCATATGCTAGTCGCTTGCTGCAGCTCCACCTCACAAACCCCTTTCCCACCTTTAAGCTTAAATAGTCTTGATCTCGCGGGTGTGAGATTGCTGAGTCCCCGTGACTCACAGATGTTATCACCACAGTTGCAGGTACCAACGATGCCAGTGCAGATGGCGCGACCGAGCTCACTTGGGAGTTCGACGAGGAACGTGGCCGTTACTATGTTTCTTTTCCAGATGATCAGTAGTGGAGCCCAGTTGGGTGATCCGGGGATCTGTTTAGCATTTGGGGTAGTCTTCTTTCATTTTGGTACCGTAGTCGGACCTTGAGTGTAATCTGTTTGATGGATGTTATTTATGTACTTGTGTGAAGTGGCGATTGTAAGCCAACTATGTATCTTTCCCCTTTATTTATTACATGGATTGTGTGAAGATTACCTCACTTGCGACTTTGCTTTCAATGCGGTTATGCCTCTAAGTCGTGCCTCGACACGTGGGAGATATAGCCGCATCGAGGGCGTTACAAGTTGGTATCAGAGCCGACCCTCGCGGTTACACGGATGGTTGCGGACAGGTGCGTGGTCATGTTGTTCATGACGTTTGTGACCCGTCGTGGCACCCGGCATGGCACATGTACCGGACTGGAAGCACAGACGTTTGTGCCAAGAGGGAACGTTCCTGTGGCCCGACGAGGACGTCGGTTCCTCTGAGTGGGGGTGTATGTGATAGCCTGGCTTATTAGGGATGATAGACTACTCATATCAATAAGGAATTCCTTCTTTTCCGGGAGCCCATTCGGACAGAACTCCAAAGTTAAGCGTGCTCAGCTTGGAGTAGTGTCAGGATGGGTGACCGACCGGGAAGTTGCTCCCGGGTGCGCACGAGTGAGGACAAAGTGCGCTGAAAAGACTAGTATTGATCTGTGGGGCCAGTCTAGATCCCGCCGGGAGTAACGACCACCGGCGGGTTTGTCCGGGGCGTTACAATGCTCTTGCATTACAGGATCAAATTCTGCCATCATTTCAATTACTCCCAAAAAATTTCCGTTGTTATCTTGGTATAATTTCTCATTCGATCCTCGAAAATCCAGACTATGTTTAGCAAGAAATTTCACAGCAGCAACAATTCTAATTAAAACAAGTCTCCATCGCTCCTTCTCCATTGCAATCTCTTGTTGCATGTCTTTATCAATTGTTTCCTTCTTACTTAGCCTCAGCCTTACCTCATTCCAAGTATTCATGTTAGTGATATGCTCAACACTATTCTCATGCAATTTGAGCTTCTCACTAAGATGTCTCCAATCCTTCAATCCCTCGGATGCTAGCAGACTTTTGCTTTTTCCAGATTTAAACAATTTGCAACAAAAGCAGTAGACTTTATTCACGTGTTTAGAGTACACTAACCACCTTCGATCACTGAACTCGCCATTCCTTAACTTTCTTGTGTAGTAATCATATGAAAAATGTCTGCCACTAATTTCATCTTCGAGAAACACAATATTGTATTCCCTTATAGGTCCTTTTTCAATGAGAATATCTCTTGATTTATTGTCAAGAATATTCCAAGTTCTAGGATCATATATATCAAAAGAAGAACCCTGCTCATCTGCATTTCCAAGATTCTCATGGTCACTAAAATTTTCCGTGTGCTATTCGGCATCATTTTCCGCAGCATTATTTTTCTCGACATGATTTTCCTCAACGGCATTCTTAGTATCATCAGGTTTTTCTTCACCATTTATGATATATAATTGCTCTGAATTTGTAGCAGCACCAGGCCTCAAGACAAACATATCCATAGCGCCTTCCTGATATTTAATCAACTTGTCTACTCTTTTCTTGTTGTTTCTTTTCTCACAGCCAGATAGATGTTTTTTAGGTAACATGATTATGCTGCAAGTGAGAAACACGAATACAGTATCAGAGATTGAAGATGTTATGTTTTTAGATGAGAAGTTTCAGAATTGAGACCACCGGAAAATATTCGCCTATAGATTAGGATTTATAAATAGATTGATCTGATAATTATTACCTTCTGAATGATGATCTTGATCAGTTGATCTCTTCCCCGAATTCTTGCCGATTTGATCCCCAAACTCAGCTCCAGGTTCGGTGCGGTGCGCTGGTGTCGGCGTCAGGCGGCGTGCTGCTATGTCGATGCGTCTCCGTGCTCCTGTGTCGGTGCGTCTCCCTGGATTCCAGGCGAATGACAGGGCAATGTGCGTTGCCTGGGCTTGGTTGGGCAGGCCCTAGTGGTGGTTGCGTGCTGCTTGCTGGGTGGGCTCAGAGCTACCTGGGCTGGACGTTAGTCATTCTTTTTTTTCCACTAATCCGTAATATATAATATATATATACTGCATATATACTATGGGCCCCCTTTTAGTCTGGGCCCCGGGCCGTCGCACCTCTCGCATTGGTCCAAAGCCGGCCCTGAAGCTCGGCTGTGGGTGTCTCCAACATCTCCGAGCAGGTCCCTGATTGTGTGCGTAATGAAGAAGGATGGGTCGCTGGGGAAGGAAGAAAGAAGGCAAAAGAAAACAAAAGATGTGGATGGGAGCAGTCGGACGAGAAGATAAGGCAGGATGCAAAGCGGTGCACGCCCACTGGGACACGCGTCGCCCGTGGGAGACGGCTGACGAGTGAGAGAAAATCCGCCGGTTGACACCAAGCGTTTTCCATATTATAAAGCCAATCAGCCGAACTAGTGCACATTATTAATGTTGAAGTAACCATCAAAATAAACTAAAGACGCAAAACACACACACACACGAATGCACTAGCAAATACTCCGAGGAGAAGCTCAGGATATTCTCCACCACGATCGATAGCCACCCACACTCACCGACGACGGACCCAAAAAGGAAACGACATCATGTGCCGCCCCGCCGTCGCCGTGCCTGTCCAAGCGGGCAAAGGATTTCACCTAGAGTGCCAAAGAGGAGGGATAGGACCAAGACAACACTACTACAACAACCGCATGCATCATCGTTGTTGGTGTCAAGACGAAAAGCTTAGTTGACAATCTTAACACATGTACAAGGTAGAACATTGGGAGGGGCCTTATACATGGTTTCCACGCAGAAGAAAACATGCTAAGCTCTCTGTCAGCAGACATAGTCTGTGCGTGTGTGCGTGGTCACCATGAGTAGTTGTATCCACGGTCAAGCCGTGTTAGTGCTAGTAGTGGGTGTAGTAGTGCTGGTAGTGGCGCACGTTCTAGCCACGGCTGTGGTCTAGTAACTGTACATATACTCAGCCCTCGAGCTAATGCAATGTGTGTTGAATCCTAATCCTCTCAACATGCTATCAGAGCGTAGTGCGGCATTGTCAAACTCACGGCATGGTATCAATGGCAAGGAGAGAGCATAGTGCAACATTGTCAAACTCACGGCCATTATCCGTTTGCAAGGCAAGAACCGCCGCTCAAACTGAGTCTGAACATACGCATAAAACTGAACAATGATGGGCAACGCCTCGGATTTGTGCTGCAAAGGAAATGTCCATACACTAGCCAGCAGAACGGGAAGGCTCAGCCGTTCTACGCACCCTCAACGATGGCGTCCGTTCTCTTCTGTTTCACTCCTCCATGCCGCCACACTTTTGGGTCGAAGCACTTAGCACCTCCACCTATCTGCTCAACCGTCGTCCTTTCCGCACCAATTCACCCACGACGCCGCACGAGCTCCTCCTTGGAGTTGCGCCTGATTATTCTCTCCTACGCGTTTTCGGCTGTCTGTGTTACCCCAACACTTCCTCCATTGCTCGTCACAAACTTGCCCATCGCTCCGTCGCGTGTGTCTTCCTCGGTTACTCCTTCGATCACCGCGGTTACCGCTGCTTCAGTCGCACCTCTGGGCGTGTTCTCACTTCCCGGCATGTTTGGTTTGACGAGCACACATACCCGTTTGCCATCACCCCGCCCATCCCCACCCCCACCCCACCATGCCATGCTTCTCCACCACTGCCACTCGCCGGCAGGATCTGCTCACCTTCGCAGGTGCGCTCCCCTGCCTCCAACAGCATTGCTCGATCGCCATCCCATGCTCTGAGTGGCTCTATCTCGCCCGCGCGCCCTCTCTCCGTTTAAACGAAACCGCTGGATCGCCATCCAGCGGTCAGGCTGCCTCCTCGCCCCGCGCGCGCCCATCCCTTTCAAGCTCCACCTCCCGATTCTCATCGGACGGTCGGTGTGGTTCGTCTGTTACCGCACGCACCGCTGATTCAAAATCAGGCGGATCTTCTGTGACCGCTTCTTCGTCGAGCTCGGCTGGGTCCTCGTCCACCGATCCCATGCCGCCACCCGCTCCGCCGCCACCCACCGGTGTGATCACGCGCGCGCTGGCGTCTTCCGTCCCAACACGCGCTATGCCCGCTAGTACGCCTGCGTCGTCGACACGGCTCCCCCCTCCGGTGCCTCCCCGCTCCCTACCTCAATCCGCGTCGCGGTGCGCGGTCCAAACTGGCTCGCCACCATGCGCGATGAGTTCACTGCTCTCGTTGGCAACCGAACGTGGGAGCTTGTGCCTCGTCCGCCCCGCGCCAACCTCATCTCTAGCAAATGGGCTTTTCGCCGTAAAACTCACGTGGATGGCTTGCTCGAGAGGTACAAAGCCCGGTGGGTTGTCCGTGGGTTCCGTCAGCGACCGAGCATTGATTACGGTGAGACATTATCGCCCGTTGTCAAACCGGCGACCATCTGCGTCGTCCTGACGATTGCTGCATCGCGACAGTGGCCGGTCCATCAACTTGATGTGAAAAACGCATTTCTCCATGGCGATCTCCAAGAGGAGGTCTACTGCTTGCAACCCGCTGGTTTTGTTGATGCAACCAAGCCTGATCATGTCTCCAAGCTCGCCAAGTCGCTGTATGGCCTAAAGCAGGCGCCGCGAGCCTGGTTTCTCTGGTTTGTAGGCTTCGTCGCCTCGATCGGCTTCCGCGCCACGCTCTCTGACAGCTCGCTGTTCCTCTACACTCATGGGACAGATGTGCCATTCCTGTTGCTATATGTGGATGACATCGTCCTCGCTGCATCAAGCACCACCCTCCTTCTCCGCATCATCTCTCAGCTCACTGGCGAATTCGCCATGAAGGACCTCGGCGACCTGCACTATTTTCTTGGCATCCGCATCACTCGCTCGCCGTCGGGATTCTTTCTTTCCCAGCAGCAGTATGCGGATGACATCCTCGAGCGCGCGGGCATGGACTCCTGTAAAACGGTGGCTACTCCAGTCGACACCAAAGCAAAGCTGCCATCTGCCGACGGGCCACCCGTCGATGACCCCACCACGTACCGCAGCCTGGCAGGCGCTCTGCAGTACCTCACGATCACACGTCCGAAGCTGGCATATGCGGTGCAACAAGTGTGCCTCCACATGCATGATCCACGGGCGGGTCACCTGGCTCTGCTCAAACGTGTGTTGCGCTACATCCGGGGCTCCATTGACCTCGGCCTTCATCTCCACGCCTCGGCGAACCTTGAGCTTCGCGCCTACACCGACGCGGACTGGGCTAGGTGTCCGGATACCCGGCGCTCCACCTCCGGCTAATGCATCTACCTCGGTGACGCCCTTGTCAGCTAGTCTTCCAAGCGGCAAGCCACGGTCTCCCGGTCCAACGCGGAGGCTGTGTACCATGCCGTGGCCAATGCAGTCGTTGAGTGCGTCTGGCTACGGCAGCTTCTTAGTGAACTCCTCTGCCCGGTGCGCTCCGCCACCCTGGTCTTCTGCGACAACATCTCAGCGGTCTACCTCTGCAGCAACCCCGTTCATCACCGGCGCACGAAGCACGTCGAACTTGGCATTCACTTTGTCCGAGAGCGCGTTGCGCTGGGCGAGTTCCGTGCTCTGCATGTCCCCACGCGACAGCAGTTCGCCGACGTGATGACCAAGGGGCTGCCATCAGATGTATTCCGCGAGTTCCGCTCCATTCTTTGCGTCTGCTCCAACGACGGCACAACTGCGGGGGGGGGGGGGGGGTGAGCAGACATAGTCTGTGCGTGTGTGCATGGTCAGCATGAGCAGTTGTATCCACGGTCAAGCCGTGTTAGTGCTAGTAGTGGGTGTAGTAGTGCTGGTAGTGGCGCATGTTCTAGCCACGGCTGTGGTCTTGTAACTGTATATATAACCAGCCCTCGAGCTAATGCAATGTGTGTTGAATCCTAATCCTCTCAACACTCTCTTCATTTAATTAGGTGTAGACTCATATTTGTGTTTTCACCTAGGTACACGCGCTTAACATCGTTTCTTTCTGAGGTCACTATACCACTTTCTTTTCTTAATTAGCATGTCACATCAAAAAAAAATTGTTTAGTTGGCAACCTTATTAACACCTGTACAACGTGGAACATTGGAAGGGACCTTATACAAAAGAAATGGCCATGGTTTCCACGCAGAAGAAAACGCCTGGAAGAATAATTGCAGTGTACGAGCATGCAATGCATGTTTCTTGTTGGTTGCTATGTTGTATCGTCAATCTTGCTGCTGTGTTGCAATGCAATGCAGGCAATGCGAGCCAGCGGAGCAAATACATCCAGAACACGCGGCACTAGCATCCTTCTCCTCAGCTACGATGCCACCAGCCGCTAGCCTAAATTGGCAACGATGTTGTGCTCCCATTCTATCTACACGACACGACACCATACAAGACAAATGATCATGGGCTCCATGCACATTAAATGAGAGCACATGGCCGGCGTCGAGATCCAGCACGTTCGTCTCCGGCACCGAGAAGTCAAGAAGTAGCGATCTCTTTTCATCTTATAAATTAGCTGTGTCATGTACGTACAAGAGTATCTGCTTTGCCGGCACGACGTCGACACGCAGAAACGGAGGTCGTACGTACGCGGTCGATTGGGTAAAAGTCAAACTTTGTAAAATTTGATCAACTTTGTAGAAGAAAATATCAACATCTACAATACTAAAGCTATATGGTATGAAAATTAATTTCATAATGCATCTAACAATATTGATTTCATATTATGAATCTTGATATTTTTTTCTATAAACTTAGTCAAAGTTAATCAAGTTTGACTTTGACCAAATCTTATATGCGGACTAAAAAGAAACGGAGGGAGTACGTACTTTGAGAGCAACGACTTGACTGAGCATACATCTTGGCTGATCGATATCTCACCGCCCGGCGGTGTCATCCACTACCTTCATTCCATACTAATTATCGCTGAAATGGACGTACTATCTAACTCAGTGCTAGACACACACGGCACATATAAACTTTCGAAGCCATCCGACTCCTTTGGTCCCTTTATGTAGTCAGGCCGGAATGCACGGGTTTGTATACCCCATCCAAATTACTAAAACACATGTACCTGTTTTTTTTTAAGGTTCCAATGTTCTCATTCAAATTTGTTTCAATCACTTTGTGTCATTTCAACCACTTTCACTTTTTTGAAGTCTCAGCCACCACGTATGTGAAGTTCCAACCTTGTTATGAACCTGAGTGCCTAATGTGATAATCTATCTCCTAACACTGTGTTTCATCTTTCATGCCATAACTAAACACATCCAAATACACTTTCAAAGTTACTCAGAAGTTAGCATACTATAGAGTTGGTCGGTTGATGGTTGGTATCTCGAGTTGTACCCAGTCGTGGCAAGCTAAAAGTTTGGCGACAAACCAGAATTCAGAAACCAGTCTAGAATTATACAATACTAGACCTGTAGCGCGCCACTTGGCGCGCCGGTACCGGGACCTAACGCTTGTGCCAGGTATACTGTAATTGTGGGGCAAACACAATTAATAGGACCATGATAATGCAAAAGTATATATATTTTTTAAGGGAAGCACAAGTATTTAGTTTGTAAAAGAGCAATAGGGAGTTCAGTGCTAAAGAGTAGCAGAAGCAGCCAATGGCAGTGAGATCAGTATTGAGCAAACAACACAATAAGCAAAGCACAGACAAGACTAACACAGAATACTTTAAGTACAGTATATTTATACAAAGTAGTCAAGGTTGTCTGAGAGCATCCAGCAATTTTGTTGCAACATAATATTCGGAGCAATGCATTCCTACAAAAGGTGAATGGTCGAAGAGAAATTCCTACAAAAGCAAGTGGTTCTTCGAATCGATTGATCATCACTCACGAGCCACCTGTGTAAGGAAGGTATGCTTGTTTATTAGAATGACTAATAGAAATACACCATAAGACCTCTGTGTAAGAAAGGCATCGTCTAAGCTTAACACATGACATGACACTGTTTCAGTTTTTTATTTTTATTTTCTTCAACGAATCGTCTTAAATTTGGCTTCAAAATTTATTAAGTAATCGTTTCAGTAAATATAAGTACACATAATCTATAAAGTATTGAAACTGGTACAGGACTCACCCACTGTTCAAAGTAATTTTACATGTACTCGCTCACTCATTCTGCTGTTGTCTATCTACTAAACTTGATAATCCTAACTGAAAGTAATTTCAGTTGTGCTCTCTAACTCCTAAGGTACGGGTTCATCTTAGAAGGTACTGTTTTGTAGCGTTCTGCATGTACCTGATGGCTTCCACAGCTGCAGAATCTTCCGCCACTTTGGACCCTGTAAACTGGTATAATCCCTTTCAACCATAGAAAGCTTAGCTTTATCAGTAGGCTTTAATTCAAGAAAATCGGCCCGATCAAGCTCTACTGAAATGCAGCCTGTTGACCTTCGTGTTTCCTCAAGCTTCTCCATAAGCTCATATCAAGCAACTACTGTGCAAGTTGTGTCATTCGTCCGATTGTACTTACTGTGCAAGTTGTAGTTGCAGACCAAAGCCAACAAACTTTGCAAATAGCAGGCCTTTGATGAAAATGCCCTTCTCCTTTCAGTTCAATCGTACCTTGCATCTGGTCAGTCCACTGAAAATTAAAGAAATCATGAAAAAGAAGAAGGTTCAGAAAAGTGGTCCTCACAAAAGTACAAAAAAAATAATGCATTATATTTTATATTTGACTCTCAAACAGATGTTGTTATTGAAGAAGAGAAACAATAGAAAGTACATGTAGTTTTCAAACACATTCAAATTCACACCAGATCAAATTGGTGGAATTGATTCATCATGGTATTATGCAAATCTGTTGTACAGAAAAGCAACACATGTATCTTCTAACTATACAATCGTTTATTTATAAAATGCACTTTCAATAAAATGATTAATGTATCATCACATGAACTGGTTGTTAGCATGGTCAGTCATATTCGAATGTGAAGAAAGAGTAAAAAAATCAGAACCATGATCACCTAAGAAATCCATATGTTTCTTAGAACCATGAAGAAATCCAAGTGTCTGAAGAATCAAATACCATTTTTCAAGACTGTTCACCTAAGATTTAGGAGAAGTGCACTCTAATTCAGGGCAGCTTCAGGTGCCTAATTCGATGAATATGTTCCTATGACCAATGAAGTAGAAATAATATAACTAATATGATATGCATACTATCATCTTTTTAGTCATCCTTATCCTGGACAACATAGAAAATATGCTAAATAATTAGCTGCTATATACCATGAAGCTTTCCTTTAGTCAGTTCTTCGGTCATGATGCGGTGGTCAGTGAGTCCATCTTTGCTCTTCCCCTGTAATTGGAGATCATTTCTTAAAGTAAAATATTTTCCAATCACTAACCAGTAGTAAAGCTAGCAAGAACAAATATATCAGCATAGCAAATTGGCGGGGGCGTCACAATCGTGGCCTCATCTACATGGAACTAAGAAGTATCATTTCTATCCAGCTAATTATCATGGCATTGGCATATCACAAGACACAAGTGGTTTCAGGCCACTTCCATTCTGCAAAATAAAAGGGAATCGAGCTTGACATTTTAGAGAGAGAGAGAGAGAG
This sequence comes from Aegilops umbellulata, assembly GCA_032464435.1. Taxonomy (NCBI): domain Eukaryota; kingdom Viridiplantae; phylum Streptophyta; class Magnoliopsida; order Poales; family Poaceae; genus Aegilops; species Aegilops umbellulata. Next base: position 472,357,314 of record CP136059.1, on the reverse strand, counting down.
AGAGAGAGAGAGAGATGGACCTACAGGTCATCAGCAGTAAGTACGATGACATTCTCGAAGGCACGGTCTGGTAAGTGGTGGTGGCGGCCTGTGCTCTTCCTAGGCGGCACCTCGGCAGAAGGTAAGCCATGACTTTGTCATGCTCCAGAGGCGACCTGCAAATCAAGACAATGTAAAGAGGAGTAGTCAAGAGAGAGAGGCTTTCTAATGAAATTGGTGGATAAAAAGCTCCATTTCCTAGTCCAACAAAATAATCATCAAGAACTAAGCTTAAATTAATCTGATTGAATAATAATATTTTCAGGCAAAAGATTTGAGCATTAAGCATAATATAAATACAAAACTATATAAATCAAACTCAAGATTCTATTGCACAATCAGTCACAACATTGATGTGATTTTGACAACATAAATCTGACCAAAAGTATATTCGGGCGAAATGCACCACACACATATCGAAGGAATGCAGCCCAAAAGCAAGCTATTAATGTAGCAATCCATCATATACTCTTTCATCCAAACAAATACTAAAAGAAAACTTGACCATAAGTAAATCTTCTGCTACATACAGACAGGGCAGAGCCGGCGAGGCTGCTGGTGCCACCCGACCACCTCTAGCCTACATGTTTATTGCATATATGCTCTCGACAGTAGTGTCTGATGGCCCTGGGCTAATGATAGCCAGACCTACACACATGGGATCCTCCGACCAATGTAATCTGAAGTATGCCAAGTTGCCAACCAACCAAACAATAAGCATATATATTAATCCACAGTTTGCATATGTATTGCAAGAACAATAGAATTCAAGTAAGATCTGTAACGTATATACATGCAACTTTTCTCTCATTCAGCTGTCCAAAAAATGTCTCCACGCAAAATACATGAAGCTTCAATGGAACGCATTGGAGAACAACACACACCTGGTGAACCCAGACTGGATTGTGGTTTCATCCTTTTCTAGGAAAAAAAATAGAAAAGGAAAGGATGAGGATTTGCTATACCTAGGGACGTGCAGGTCAATGCTTTGTTCTGGGCAAGGAAATTCACCTCCAAGCGCTGACAGATGACTACCAGCCTGTAGGACGTCACGATGGAGTTAGGGGCTCGGTGAAGGAGGAGCAGCACCTAGGCAAAGGATCCGGCAAAAGCGGCGGCCGGGCGAGGCCTCCAAGCGATGGAGGAGAAGGAAGAGTGGGCGCCGCATCGAGCCATGCACCTCTTCCCTCGCCGCTCCTGGGACGAGCCGACGACCTCTTCCTCCGCTTGTACGTCTCCGGACGGTGCGCGGGGGGGGGGGGGGGGAGGACGGGGCCGCAAGTATCACCACGGAGAGCGCCAACCGACGGCTCGAGAGGAGGGGCGACGGGGACGGGGGATGGAGGCAGTTTGGGGAGGTGGAGAAGGCGATGCAACAGCGATGGAAGGGGCGAGGAGAGGGCAGGAGACGTGGGGTTGGCTGACAGATCGAGGAGCGGCGGCGGCTCTCCTCCCACGGGAGGAGAAACACGGAGGAGAGGCAGCTGATCGAACATATAAACACCGCTATGCTACCCGCCCATCTGAGGCAATTGAACTCTGCGATCGATCTGGTTCATCCAGCGTACATCGGTGTAAAGTTTTCAGTACTTTTTGACTGGCTGTCAAAGATCCGGCCGTCAGTTCTAGCTTACTCTGTGTTTTTGCGATTTAGTGGATGACACATGGGCCAGGCATCTGAGTGGGCCAGCAGTGCAGTGTGGGTTGCATGTGTGCGTGTATGTGAGAAAAAGAGACGCTCTGTGGTAAAAAGAGTGGTGGACTGGAGCGCTTGTCCCCCACAAGGCCCCCACAAGGCGTCGACTGTGGACTGCTGGTTCGTGTTAGAGTCGATGACGTGTGGGCCAATATGCAGCGTTGGCCGCATTTCAGTCACTGCGTGAGTGTGTGTGTGTGTGTGTTAGACTGAAAAAGAGGGCTGGGATAGAGCGATCGTTGGCTGCAGGCCATCCAGAACGGGCAGCAGCGCAGCGAGAGAAAAAGGAGAAGTGACACGGTTGGCAACCGCAGCTCGCTGCAAGGCGGGGAGGGATCGACGGGGAGCAGTGGGGGCAGCTGCGACTACTTCCTGCGTCAGCTGAGCTCCAGCGACGGCGGCAGCGCGCCGGTGCCAGCGCCGCGCCAGACAGAGGAATGGGAGTGCGGCTGCGGCGGCGGTGGCACTGGAAGGCGCGGGTCGAGGAGGTGGTTAAGGAAGAAGGCGCGGGCGAGAGGCCACCGGCACGGTGGCGGTGGCGCATTCTGCGGGGCACCGGAGGAGGCCGCGGCTGCTCCTCTCCTCTCCCCGTCGGCGCGAGCGCGCGGGTCGCTCGCTGGGTATGAGGAGAGTGAGAGGACAGTTGCGTGAGGAGGAGAAGGTCATGGCCGTCAGCTCCTGTCCTCTCCCCGTCGGCGCCAGCGCCTCACCTCTCCCCGTCGGCGTCAGTGCGCGGGTCGCGAGGCGTGAGGAGGAGGAGGACCAGGTGGTGGCGCGCCTGCCGGATCCGAGGCACGCGGCCGCAGAGGTGAGCTTCTCCTGTGCCCCTCTGTACGCCGTCACCACCGGCACGGCCTAGCGACACAGCCCACGATGGCCTCTCAGAGAGCAACCACGGCGGCGGCGTGGACCAACGAAGAGGACAAGGCGTTCGAGAACGCGTTCGCGGCCGCGGTGCCGCCTCCGCTTGTTCATGGCGCTCCCGCGCGGTCGACGGAGGATGTGCAGCGCCATTGCTAGGCCCTGGTGGAGGACGTCGGCGCGATCGACGCGTCCCCCTCCCGCGCTACGCCGGGGAGGAATCTGCCTCCGCCGCGCCTAGCAGGAGCGGCGCAAGGGCATCCCGTGGACAGAGGAGGAGCACAGGTATACAGGAAAGAAAGCTCGCATCTCTCATGGATAACAGCAGAAGCTCTGCATCATTTTGATGATCGGGGTGCGAGCAGGCTCTTCTTGCTGGGTTTGGACAAGTTCGGCAAGGGCGGCGGGCGGAGCATCCCGCCCAACTTCATCATCTCCCGGACGCCGACGCAGGTGGCCAGCCACGCGCAGAAGTACCTCATCTGCCTCAACTGCATGAACCGGGACCGCCGCCGCTCCAGCATCCACAACATGACCAGCATCACAACGTCGCCCCACAGCCGCAGCGCACGGCCCCATCACCGGCCAGGCCCTCGCCCTGCTGGGGGGCCGCCCGGCGGCATCATGAAGCATCCCGGGATGGTGGGCATGTACGGAGGGGCGCCCATGGGCCACCTGGTCGCCGGCCACATGGTCCCCGCCCCCGTCGGGACGCCGGTGATGCTCCCGCCAGGGCCGGGGCACCCGCCCTACGTCATGCCCGTTGTCTATCCGGCCCCGCCTCAGTAGGCATGCCATGCTTGCTTGGTCTCTGCTCTGGTTCGTGCGCGCGCGGGGCACGCCGGCATGCATGTCAAGCGCATGGACGAACCACACGAGTATTTCTTCCTGTTCTTTTTTGATTGATTCATGTAGTGTAGCCGGCCGTTCCTCATCCTCTCTTATGTGCAGGGATGGCCACGAATGAAGTATTTGCTGACTGCTGCAAGTGCTAGCTTATAATATGATCGCAGGGCCGGGAAAGGTTCAGAAAAGTCAATGTACTTAGCAGCGGCTTCCCGCGGTGTAGCTGTTGGAGACTGATTTCCATTTGCCGGATGTAAACTACTTGTATCTTGTTCCTTTGACGTGAATAAATTACACATGTCTCTGCTCGTATAAGCATGCACCTTAATTTCATTGTTACAGCAAAGAACGAACTAATCATCGCTCAATACTTTCTTTTGCCAATTTTTCGTTCTTTTACCTCCAAATCTGGCCGTGCTGCAGCGCTGGGCTGGTGGTGGGTTTGACCGTTCCTTCTTTTATACGACTCGTGTGGCTGTTTCAATATCGAATAACATGTGGGGCTTGTTTACCATGGGACCAGCAGAGAAAGTGCAACTAGGGGTGGGGTGGCAAAATTAACAAATTTGACCTCAATGCAAAAGTATTTCACAAACTAGACTATTTTAAAAAATATTTCACATTGCAGTTATGCTAGCTCATCTTCTATTAATGCAAAAAGGAGATGCACACATGGATTGAGTGGTACCCTCCTGAAAGTATTGTAGGGATGGACATACAGATTGATTGGTAGCCCCCGAAAGCTACACAGATATGAACCAATAACTTTAATAACAATGTGTATCCCAGCTTCTTTTATAATCTTGAATCCTTCTCGGTCCTACTAAATTGTAACTCATGTTTCTTTTTGGAAACAGTATTTTGGGCATATACTAATTGTGGTACCTACATATGGGGACCTTTTGTTCTGCCGAGATTTGATGATTGCTCTCAATATACTACTGTTGGAGATGTAGTTGGCAATTATTGGGTGGGCGGTTCTTTGGATCGCATTTTGTATTTAAGTTTGGACAACTGGTTGCTAATTTATCATGTGAATACATTCTATCTCTCTGCAGATGAAGATAGCAAATATTTGTTATATTATCAATCAGATCGCACCATTGTTGTGACCAACACAAGATTCAGAACTTTCAAGCTCCTTTTTTTTCTTGCTAGCCATGAAGGTCATATATACTTTAGTAAAAGGTGCATACAGTACTATATAACATTTTTGCAATCTTTATGCTCCTCCATATGGATGGGAACTAAAAGGATGATGATATTATTCTACCTTTCAATATTTGGTGGTGCATATTTAAGAAAATCACAGCTAAGCATGTCAGTTCCTAGAAAGGCGCTTGACTCGAATGTATATGTATATAGTTAATAAAATCATAGTGACTGATTTTCCAGTTCCTCTATTTAGATTAGAGGTGTCTGCATGCATATTAGCCAAGTGATTGGTCTTTCCGGCTCAAAAGAGAAAGTGATCGATGTTTTGGCATATTTTCCAACTGTGCAATATTAAGCGTGATATTAGCTTTTGTACCTTTTGGACCACTACTTTAGTTTACATAGTGAGTACATATTTCTATTTGAGTAGACTGGAAGCTACTATTGCCATTGCATCTAAAATTTGCCCTTTGTTGTCATTTAATCAGTAGAACCATTGGGCCTGAACTTTTTTGCAAATGGCAACACCGCCGAATTCCTCTATCATTAATTTTTAGATTGACATATATTCTTTGGTATATAGCATTTTTGCCTACCTCTATTGCCTATTTCGCGTAGATCGATCATTTGCTTTTGAGAGGGATTACGTAAGACCTACGAGTCCTTAGTAAGAGTGATAAGCAAGCTCTGCACTTCTATGGACAATTAAGCACACTCTGAATTTTTTATAATGGCATTTTAGGGATAATACAATCAATCCAACTATTACCTTTGGTGTGCTTTTTGGATGGAATAATCTGAAGATGCTGGCTAGCCCGCTTCGCCGTCATATAGTTATATGCTCGGTTTATCCACTCCTATTTCAGTGTGTTTTGGTTCGTGTTGGCAAAAAGGTTATTGGCTAGCTCATCTGTACACACATCTGCTTATACCAAGCCATATAATATATATATATATATATATATATATATATATATATATATGGTCCAAAGTACATTATCCTAGAATATCTGAGGACTATCTAAATATTTAGTTGCCTCTCATCCTATTATGTTATAGGAATGAGGTTTACAATAGTGCTTATTGTTTCATTCCATTTGATTACCCTTCAATTACCACATGATGCTCAGTCCTAACAGGCTTTTTGCGCCATGAGTGCAACAGGTGGTCTGCCATGAAAAGATGCATATATGATGGGGTGATCTTCGATACTAATCAAACATGCAGTGATGACTCCCTTCCATAGCCTTTTGTAAGGTAATTTGCTAACAGTTTGATCTACTTTGCAAACAGAGTCTATGACTCCCTTACACAAGTTTGTTTATCACACCCTGAGACGGCGAGGCCTTTAGATGAAGATCTCTGCGGCATAGGGTTAGTTGGATGATTAGTGCTCTACTTTATAGAAGCAATCTACATATTGATTGTTATGTACTTTTTGTAATGCTAAGCATTTGTTTGCTAATATCTCCTCATCTGAATTTGTATTTTGTGCCATTTGGCCTTTTAACTATATGGGCATCTACAGATGGTCTGAAAACCAAGATAGGCCAGAGATAATAACTATACGGGCTGCTACAGATGGACTAAGAATGGAACCATATCCTAGGCCTACATGCTAATATTGTACAACAATGAATGCTTCACTTATTTATACTTAATTGTTGTGCAATAATAAGCGTGATATTAGCTTTCGTACCCATCTTCATGGTTGAAATACTTTTCTGCAACATGTGACACATTTGCTTTAGTTTCCATATGTCTTGCTTCATGCTGTCAACATTGTTAATCGTTTATCTTTATCTTTCTTTCCCTCTACAACCTACATGAATGGATATGGTTCCTGAGAGACCATTTCTTATGCATCAGGTCCTGAAGGTGGATGTTGCTTGTTTAGATATCTATGATTCCAAATTATTTCAAACGGTTCATATCATACTGGATGCTATTTTATTGAGAGTGGCTTCGAACAATATGGCATGAACATATTTGTTTTCTCTTTGGCCAATAATGAAATGATATTTATGCATATAAAATGGTTATCGATACCATAATTCTTGGTTTTAATTAGCTTCTTGTGTTAACCGGTTTAAGCCATTCGTAATACAATCCGCATCGCATCATTTTTTCATTTATGTCTCTTACTTATTCAATACTAACATCGCTTCTAACTGGCTTCTTGCGCCATTGGCGCAACCGGGTCATCTAGTTGGGAGAAACCCTAAGGTACTTGCAGTTTTATACCAACGGCGGAAATACCAGCAATGCCCTAAGGGGGTGGAAAAAATTCTCGCCCTTTCAGTTCCATTCAGTCCTTTCTACGTGTTCACGGAAAATGCGTGCGCAATTCTCAGATACTAGAAACAATTTTCTGAAAATAATAATTTGCCCCCCATTCCGTAATTATTGGCTAAAACCACGACAATGACTATGGAACGAAACGGATGGAGTATATATTTACCACACAGTGACCAGACATTCAGCACCGGGTTGGTTGGTTCGTTCTTCGTTGGCACGCGCGCGACGGAGCCCGCCTCACTCTGTTATTTGCTCTGCTGCTCTGGCGCTCTGTCCCATCTGTAGCGTGAGACTGTATCTTCAGTTACCATTTACCAATCAAATCACCTATGATGATTTTGGATGATAGTGTCCTCACAACGAATGATTCTTCCTTTGAGAGACCGCGATGGAGATGCCAATTGTCCTTGAGCTTCCGATTCGACGATGCCAAAATCTTATTATCACCACATGTATCGACATCACTACCAAACCAGTACTTGAGAGTTCAGAGTACAACAAGCAGCAGCAGCAACTAATAATAATTAGAGAAAAATTTGGGCAGGCATGACACCTGCCAAACACCATAATACTACAGGGGGCATATCATATCAACCAACGGTAATAATAATAAAAGAGCTCTATATAACGGAGTCCTCTCCCTCCTAATTTACCAGCTCGGATCGGATCTATGCAACAAACTGCAATACTGACGGTACGGTGAGAAGACCAGAGAGGAACAAGGGAGACCCGGGTCTCGCCACCGCAGCAAGGACCGGGGCGGCGCTCGGGTCACCGTGCCGCGCCGATCACTTGACGGTGCAGATCTTGATGACGGAGGCCATGCCGATGCGGTGCAGGACGACGACGGCGTCGCCGGCCTTGCAGAGCTGCTTCTTCACGGCCGACTTGAGCGCCGCCTGGAGGATCTCCTCCGTCGACTCCGAGTCGGTGGCCTTGGCGGAGCCCTCGGCGAGGAGCGGGATCAGGCCTCTGTAGATCAGGCTGTGCCTGGCGGGGCCCTCGGAGCTGACGGTCCAGTCGAACGAGTCGGTCGTCAGCACCGGGACGACCACCGACAGGATCGGGACCCTGGGACGGTACTTGGCGACCAGCTTCGCCGTGGTGCCGCCACGGGTCAGGACGACAATCAGAGTGGCCCTGGCCTTGTTGGCGGTCCGCACGGCAGAGGACGCGAGGGACTCCAGCGGGCTCATCGGGAGGGGTGCAGCCTTGATCATCTCCTTGAAGACGGCGTCGTTGTCCAGGGAAGACTCTGCCTCCACGCAGATGCGAGCCATGATCTTCACAGCCACCTCGGGGTATGCTCCAGCAGCGCTTTCACCACTGAGCATGACACAATCAGTTCCATCGAGCACAGCATTTGCAACATCAGTAGCCTCAGCGCGGGTTGGCCTGGGGGACTTGATCATGGACTCGAGCATCTGTGTCGCAGTGACAACAGGCTTGCCAGCAAGGTTGCACTTGTAAATCATCATTTTTTGGGCAAGGAATATCTTCTCAACTGGAATCTCCATTCCAAGATCACCTCTGGCAACCATAAAGGCATCGGTTTCCCTCAGAATGTCATCAAAGTTCACAATGCCCTCCTGGTTTTCAACCTACAGATTCAAGAAAGAAGTCAGAAACATAACGCCATAAAAAACATGGTCACAGGCATACCCACAGTAGATTTTGTCAACATGGCAGTCAAACAAAGCCAAGTAATCTCACAAGTACCAGGAAAAAAACATTATCAGGGGAGACGCAGGAGAAGAGACAAAACTTGCTCATCTAACTGTCCCAAGGTTTAACCAAATGTGCTCATTAAGGAAAGCACAAAGAAGAGAACAATTTGTGTATTTTTGCCTAATGTTTTTACAAACAGGAGCAGATGTGAAACAGGCCATAGGGAAGAGCCAAAGAGTTCGTGGGTTCCAGAATTGAGCATTCCAGTATGTAACAAAAAGCTCGACTACAAAACAGTTAGGCAGCTCAATGTCAGAAAGAAAATCATCTATGGGTGCCCTGGTACTCAACTAAAAGAGAGGCAAAACTTGCTCAGCTAATTGTCCCTGGTTTAAGCAACCGTGTCGTTAAGGAAAGCACAAATAAGAGAATCAATTGTGTAATTTTGCCTAATACAGCATAGAATAGACTACAATGTCTTTTTACAAACAGGAGCACATGTGAAATTGTGTAATTTTGCCTAATACAGCATAGAATAGACTACAATGTCTTTTTACAAACAGGAGCACATGTGAAACAGGTCACAGGCAAGAGCTAAGGAGTCCATCCAGAGTGTATTAAGTATTAACAAAAAGCTTGACTACAAAACAGTTAGGCAGCTCAACCTCAATGTAAGAAATAAACATCATCTATGGTTGCCCTGGTACTTAACTAACATGCAGAAACATTTCATCATCGCAGAGAATATCAAAGAGTTTAGGAAGGACAGGAAAATGAACACTAAGAGAACACATAAAATAGCTGAGAGTAACAACATACAAACCTTTGACATTAACTTGATGCGCTTTGCATGCTGTCCAAGAAGCTGTCTGACGGTCACCAAATCTGATCCTTTGCGGACAAAGGACAAAGCAATCATGTCAATGTCATTAGGCACACCCCATCCCAAAATGTCCTCCTTATCCTTCTCCGTCAGGGTAGGAAGGTCCACGACAATTCCTGGCAGATTACAATTCTTCCTCTCTCCAAGCATTGCAGTGTTCTCACACCTACATCTGACAGTTCCAGCTGCTGGGTCGCAAGACAGAACAGCCAAGGAGATGGTACCATCAGCACATAGTATGACATGCCCAGGCTTCACATCCTGAGGAAGTTTCTTGTAACTCATGGAGATTGTGTTCGTGTCGCCCTTGATATCATAGTCGGTGGAAACAGTGATTTCTTGACCCTTTGTTAGCTTGATTGGTTTACCATCCTTCAGAAATCCAGTACGAATCTCAGGTCCCTGCAGTAATGAAGAAAATACTCAGTACAGATCATCATATAATGCCCTCAAATACCTACTAACAAGACCCAAACAGAATGTAGGCTACGGATTACACATCATATGAAACGGTCTTCCCTTTTTGCAAAAAACAGTATATAAAATGGTCACCAAAAGAAAACACTGCAATAAAAGCAACTGATTGCAAGGACCGGTCTCATTGAGCTTACTGAAGTACTCCTCCCGTTCACTATTATAAGATGGTCTACTAACTTTTATCTAAATCGGATGTATGTGGAAACGTTTTAGTGTATTTGTTCACTCATTTCAGTCTGTGTGTAGTCCATATTGAAATATCCAAAAAAAACATCTTATAATAGTGAACGGAGGGAGTATAAGAAATACAACCATTAAATTTAAACGTGTGATCTCTGAAGATAAGCACCACAAGATGAAGAGCTAGTTATATAAATGAGATGAAACATTAAGCCATTGTTGTGTAATAAACAACTACTCGAGCATGTTTTGTTAATACCAAATAACACCTCTCTATAAGTGTATCAATGGCTTCCTTATATTTGTGTGCATGAACAAAAGCTCCTATGTGAGCCAGCAATATCACAACACCAAGATCTGGATTAAGCAGCCACTAAACCATCCTTAAAATATATTTACAAGTAATGTCTGGTCAGTAAAACCACTAGTGAACAAAGTAACTGAACAACATGCTGACAATATGCAAAACTTGAGTAACTAACATGGTGTATTATATTATAAATACAGCAGGCCATTCGGAGCCGGGTCTTACTGCGCAACCGTCTACAGGACTGAACAATCAGCTGCGCGGCGGCCGCTGATGCTGGCGGCGGGATCTGTAGGCCAACGACAACACAACACAGGACAACACGGATGCCGCTGCGCAGGCCACGCCATAGCGGGTCACGCTACATGCCATCCCATGATATATCGATTCCATTTCAGCAGCATCGCAAATGGGCACCAGCCCAATCCTAGATCCAACCTTCGACGACAAGGCAGAGAGAGCCCTGAGGCCAATCTAACCACACATGTGCGTAATCACCGAAGCTGTAATCCTAATCCGACCATGCTGCCATGCGGCTGCCCCCGGATCACCCCAATCCAACTCCCGGTCGACAGATCAGTAGATCGGAGCACACGCCTTCCGCCCTCGAACCAAAACCAACAGAGGCAATCCCGATCCGGCTGGACGGCAGGCAGCGGAGGCAGCGCGGCGGAGGAGGAGAGATCGAGACGGGGACGGGGGAGGGAGAGTACCTTGGTGTCGAGCATGACGGCGCAGAGGATGCCGGTGTTGTGCATGGCCTGGCGGAGGGCGTCGAGGGTCTCCTTGTGGTACTCGTGGGTGCCGTGGGAGAAGTTGAAGCGCGCGACGTTCATCCCGGCGCGGAGCAGCTTCTCGAGCATCGGCACGGAGCGGGACGCCGGGCCGAGCGTGCACACCAGCTTGGTCCGCGGGGTGCGCGCGTCCGCCGCCGCGTCCCGCTCCATGTCCGCCAGCACCGCCGCCATGTCGATGTTCGCCATCTCGCTCGCGCGCCTCCGATCCGGGCAGAGACGAGGTGTGGGAGGGGTTGGGTTGGGGGTGACGATGAGATTTGGATTTGGATTTGGTCGCGGATGGATGTTTTATAGGAATGGAAGGGGGGAGTGGGCTGGGGGATTTGGATTTGGGTGGGCGATTCGGTGGGCGAAGAGGCGGAGGGAGGGAGGAGGAAGACGGGATTGTGGACACGTGGTTTGGCCGCCGAGTGGAGAGGTGGACGCGGCCGCTCTCCGCCACCAGTGCCTCGCCCCGTTACCGTCAGCCGTTTTCCACGTCGTCTTCTTTTTTTTTTTTTTGAGGGGTATTTTCCACGTCTTCTTCTTGGGGAAGAAGTTGTACTACAACTTCTATATTACTTGTACAGGAAATTCTCTGGCATTTAAAATCGCCTTGGGGGAAAAGGAAAACAATGGATTTCTGATGGGAGGTGATTTTACGAGAATGGAAAATAATTTTGAGTGCTTGTATCTCGGTCACCCGACTCTCGTGTCGTCTGCCCTGGCGACCCGGGAGACCCAGCCGCCACTGTCCTCTAGATACCCACCTCGTTGTTGTCGCCGCCGGCCTCTGCCGCGGCGTTGGCGGGCCCACACCAAAGGCTCGGGATGTTTGTTCATGCTCGATTTGTGCGCTCTTGGTGGTCAGCTGGTGGATAGCCCCATCTCAGGCCTAGCCTGATGAAGATGAAAGTTGAGGTCCTCCTCCGTGTAGGTTGTAATGTTGACATTTGTGTTAGAATGGTAGCGATACTCTACTCTTCATATCCCAGTAGCTCCATTGTTTTTCTCGGTGTCTGTTGTTTTTTCTCCTAATTTCTCGGAATCTGCTGACTCCTCTCTTAACGAATGAAATGTAGTGCCACTATATTTCATCCAAAAAAACTTGTGTCTCTGTTATGGCTGGAGTCAAACAGATTTTGGTTTTCGGTCGGCGGAACCATGATTGTGTAAAAGTACGTAGGCAAATTACTAACATATATTGCAACGATCGAGTCGAGTCGTATAAGGGACGTCGTTGATTTTGAATCACCGGTTGTAGGATCGTCTGAGATAATGAGGGGAGATAGCGGAGAGGATTATGCGGCAGAGGAGAAGTCAGGTGGCCCTAGACAACGCTAAGCGTGGTCGGTCAGGGCCTTGTCAAAGGGTTTTCTAGGGTTTTTTTTCCCTACGGAGTTCCCTCAAAGATACTATTTCGCTCAGGGGACAATGTGGTTGTGTGTCCTCGTCCTCTGGCTCTAGTTTCGACGAATAGAGCTTGGCTAACTTTGACCTCGTTGGGGAACATGTGAGATTTGTGTTCTCCAACCCCGTTTTGGCCAGGCCTGGAGCGTTCTACAGGGCCTCAATGGTTCTTGAGGTGGTAATTTGCTATGCAGATTGTACCCCCATGCACAGTTTTCGGTCTCTGTTAACGACTTCCCAACAGTTTTGTTTTATAAGCTCCTGGGTTTCAAAGTTTGCTCCACTAACACGGAGCCTAGATGGAGCAACGAGCTTTGCTTGGTACCCTCAAGGATTTAAAGTTGTATTACTACTACTCCCTCCGTTTCAAAATACTTGTCATGATTTTTGTATAAATTTGTACTAAAACCACGACAAGTATTTTGGAACAGAGGAAGTACTGTATTATCGAAGAAGCAATATTACTAAAAACCAGAGAAGAAAATGGAACACCTTGTGCGAACGAAGTCGATTTATATTTATATAAAAGGACTAACGAGAACCGAATTAACAAGCGCCGTCGGCGAAAACGGTAACGATACCACCACTCGGACTGCGAGCGCCGGTGGAGAGGCATGTGCCTGGCCGGGGCACTTCCAGTGCTCGTTGCGCGGTGGGGGCCGTTCGAGATCTCGAGGGAGGATCATTCGTCCCCACGCGATGGCATATGCCGCGCCGGTGGGCAAAACCAGCGAGCGGCGCGGCGCACGTCAAATACCGGGGACCCGACCGACCGGAGCCGAGCCTCGGTACCACTTTCGCTTTCACTTTCCACCGGTCGGGTCCGGTCCATCCATGCGCCCGCCCCGCCCCTCGTTCTGGACCCCCTGCACCGGCCGCCCTTGGCGTCCGACGGAGAGTGTGCTGCACACCCCTTGGGCCAGGTCAACCGACCCGTGCGCATGTCACCGTGGAATGATTAATTTTAATCGGGCGGAAGGAACTTTGCGATTCGATTCAATTTTGTCTCCCAATTTTCTAAAGAGAAGAGGGTTCTGTCTTTGACCATCTCCATCCGTGTCACGGGCACTAGAGTTTTGCAACGGTCCTTGTCCTTCACAAAACCATGGAACAATATACTAGTGTGGTAGCGCCAGCCATACCACACACCCAACACTTCCTTTTTTAAGAGAAACTGTCGTGTGTGTTAGAGTTTACTAGTAGAATGCCCGTGCATTGCAACAGGGTACAATGCATACATAAATAAATGAAATAAATGATTATGGCCGTCTCGAAGGACGAATGTAGCGACCCGACCTCAGACGGTCAAGTCTCTGTGCTTAAGTGTCATCCCTGAATCGGTATGCTGATACGCACAGTACTCGAGGATTTATAACAGAGGTAAATCGCATGTATAAAATAACGTAAATACTATTACCTCAATCCAAATAGCGGAAGTAACAACAAGGTTGTGGATTCCCATCAACACCAACGGCAAAGTTGAGTGTAGAAATCGTAACCCTAACGTATCACTTACTCGTCCTAAGATTCCTGCAACATGAGACGTTGCAGCCATATAGGTCAGTACATTGAATGTACTCGCAATTTCACACTGTAGAGCAATGATGAATAATGGCTATCACTACATGCATATTTGGCTGGTGGAGGCTCTTGGTTTAATTTTGCATAAAGCTAATTTTTCCTACAACAAAGGAATATATTGTATTTAACTACAAAGTTGGTTGAAATATTGAGAAAGTTCCTCCAACTTAATCCCAAATTAATAATCATCAACCCAACAAATTAATTAATTAGAGTGATGAGATCAAATCAATAATTCAAGTACCAGATACTCAAGATGTCCATAATCGGGGACATGGCTAATCATGATTTGTTTGTACACTCTGAAGAGGTTTGCGCACTTTTCCCCACAAGACTCGATCTCCTCCGTTAGATTTCTCGCACTACATGTTGTTTGAGAAACGGATGAACGAGACAAAGTCTTTCAGAAGCATTAACTCTAGCCCTGGGTAGACAGTACCAACCTACATCCCCTACATCTGCTAGGCTACCACTGGAAGAGGTCATGCAATATACTCAACTATGCTAGAGCCCATAATAGCTTCTGGCTGCACACGGAAGTTTCTAGCACGAATAATCTTATGATCCCTTTGAGTCTGGGTGGCATTCCATAGGGTGATCACACGGGTCCTCCGGGATCCCCTTGGACAAGCACTGGGTTCTCCAGGCGCCCGGGCAGACCACTGGGTGCTCTAGGGTGCCCCTACCATTCCACCCAAATGTGTATTAAAATAACCACCTTAACTTAACCATTAATGATAACTCTCACATCTGTCATGAATACGCTCAACCAATCCACGTCTACGAGCATAGCATAGCAGTAAGCATAACGTAGTAACGCCCAGGGGTTGAATGCAGGACAATAGGTTCTACCTCATCAACTACTTCCCAATACCCACATGTTATCAATCCTACTCATACAATGTTTGAGGGTTGAAACTAATGCATAAAAACTGGATAGTAAAGGGATATGATCAAAGTGTGAACTTGCCTTGTACTATTGATGAAGATGATTCGCACTCATAACTCCTGATAGTTCTACTCGTCACACTCCGGTCAATCTATCGTAAGCAAACAATAGTAACCACACATAAGCAATCATGTAAAAGAATCGAGGAAAAGAACTCGGAAAACTTCGAAAACAGGCAATTAATTCTTGCAACACAAAACAATTTCTAACCATACCAAAATTGGGTGAATTTGGTCTTATCAGAAATTTTAGGTCAAGAGATTCGATTTGCAAAAAGAATCAACTCAAACGGAGTTATAAAACTCAGGTTATGATCAAACGAAATTCAAATACAAATCTGTTTGAATTCAAATTTTACAACTTTCAAAAATATGTTTAAGTTGTTTTACTGGATAGAGGAGATCATAACAAAGAAGTGGGCGTTGGTTTAGTTGGATTTGGATAAACGAGTAAAAAATTGTAGTCGTTTGAAAACCAGGGGCTACACTGTAAATAAAACTTCTACAAAGAAGTCCCTGACTAAAACTAACAGAAAAAGAAAAAGACTAAATAGCGGACGTTCGTTACCGATCGGTATAAATTGTTCACTGAAACTAACTAAACGGAAAGCGTTCGCTAAATAATAAAAATGAAATGGTTTATTTTTTTAAACCGACCTGGAAGATAAACTGACTAAATAAAATAAAACCGGGCGGTTTTATCGGTTTTACTGGCTCGGGGCGAATAAATCGGCGGCGGCGGCGGTTCCCGGCGAGACGGCGGCGGCCGCGACTTGGATCGGGAGGCGGTGGGGCGGCAGTGGTGTGGACGAGGCGACGACGACGCGGCAGCGGCGCGGCGCAGGCGGCGAAGTGCGTCGGCGACGCAGCAGCGGCGCGGCTCGGGCGAGGTGTGGAGCAGCGGCAGCGGCGACGAAGATGTGGCGGCGGCGCGGCGATCTGCGGCGATAGGAGGGGAGAGAGGGGTCGGCGACGCGCGGTATTTTCGGAGGGCGGGGCGGCTCCGAGGCGTGGGCGAGGGGGCAGAGGAGGCCGGAGGCGGCACGACGCGAGGTCGGCGGCGGACAGCCGTGGCGGTGGCGGACTCCCGAGCGGAGTCCCGCTCGGGGACGGGGAGGCGAGCGGCGTGGGCTGGGCCGGCCCAGTTGGCGAAGAGATTTTTTTGAACAGCGCAATGAAAAAAAAGAAAACCTTAAATAAATAAAAAATACTATAGGAATATAATATATCAAAATTTTCATAAAACGCTTTTCTACAACATGAACATTTTTCTAGCGTCAAATAAAATCCACAAAAATTCAAATAAAGCAAAGAGTGCTACAACACTAATAAAATCAAATAAAAATCATTTTAAAAAATACCAAAATATATTCAAATTTATTTCTCTCCAATTTTCTAATGTAGGGAATCATTTAACCCTATTTTCCATATATTTTATTTTTGGAGAAAAATAATTTGAATAAAACCAAAATAACACCAAATTGAAAAATAATTTCAAAAGGACTTTAAATTTGATTCTTTTAAACTTCCAACTCATATTTCATATGTTTTGAAGAAGTCATTTTATCTTCTCTCATGAAAATCATTGAGTTGCTTAAAGTTTCTGAATTGGAAAATATTTCCAAATAAAATTCAAATCTTTTAAAATCCCTTTTCATTTAAATGGAAGAAGTCATGTTATCTTCTCTCCAGGGTTTTGTGATGAAAATAATTTGAATTCAAGGAGATCAGAAAGCAAAGGTGAAAGTTTGGGAAAGTCATTTCATTCCCTCTCATTTAACTTTCAAAAGTTTCGAATTTCACTCAATTTCACTCATCACAATCAAGCAAACACTCAAAACTATTTATTTAATATAACATTCCAAAATTTAGAATTTTGGGATGTTACAAACCTACCACCCTTAAAATGAATTTCGTCCTCGAGATTCGGAGAGGCTAGAAAGAAATAGGTTAGGTTTGGGGTCTTCTCAAAATCCATCGATCATGACAGGGGGTCTAGGGTGCTACCACCCTTAGAAGCATGGTTACGGTTCCATCAAAACTCACATACTCCATCCTTATTGTTGACAGTGTCGGTCTTCTCAGATCTTCAGGATAATTCCTTCTCTGGCTCTTCCGGTAGTGGCATAACCTTTTTCCTCAATTCTTCTGTCCCCTCCATCTTAGTAAGGTCCTTCTGAGACTAGGTCTCCTTAGCTGATAGGTCTGGCACCAATACTAAACAACTATCGACATTTCATGGTGGTCAACCATTTATGGTTTCTCCTACAGGAAATGGGTATGGGTTGATCCTCACCGTATAACCTATGGTTGGCAACAACTGCCTTGTACCAGGGAAATTTGTCATACCATTCTAAGGTTTAAACAAGGTTTTGATCGTCGTCGCTCTACTATGGGTAAGTCACTCAGATTTTCCATCCCATGTAGCAAGGCGAATAATAAGAGTAAGTCGGTATGGTGATCAATCCATCCCGCACCCAAATCATTACCGTGTATATGGTTTAGCGAATCTCGTATTCTAACACTCGGTCATCCTCACAAGCATTGCAGAATTTCTCTTGTCGACGAACTAAGTTCGGATAAATCCATTGATTCTGCAAGCCAAACAAAACATCTATCGTTCCTTCACAACTCTCAGGTTTTGCGTTACTCCTATAAAACCGTCTGTCGATAAAATCGTAACTTCTTCCAGGGTTTTTCCTTCAGCAAGAGTGTGCTTGCTTCTTGGCAGGTCCTGGGGCCTGTGGGTTACGGCCCATCTCATCACTTGTAAACCTTGAACTCATCATCGGGGCAACTGATCATTAATCCAACATCCAACTTCCTAGTGTTTTAAATCCATCCAATTATACTGTCTCTCTTCCTTCTACGGTACCAAACTAAGACGGGATTACTCAGACTCATCATGGAGTTACAACTGCTCTATACCAACATTATACCTCCTTTATATCCAATAGTACTTCATCCCATCATATTCTTGGGGTATCCCACATACCGAGATAAAACTTATACTTATGAAGTCCACTCCGTGGAACATCATTATCCTTTCTAGGGGTCAAATGTCCTCACAGGGTACTACCACCCTTGGAATTGCACAAATTCTTCCATAGACCATATTTCTCATATCCTCGAAAATGGTCAAAATCTTTCTTCATAGAATAACAACTCATAAAATCCAAAACAATACCAACGATGCTAACTTTATTGATTCTCGAATTGTTACAATCTCCTGCATTTCCATTACATGCCTCAACTCAACACCTTAAAGAAATGTTCCCACTACTACTACTATATTTCTTTTCCAGCTCAACTATTTAGCACAAGCCTCCTTCTCTTTGGGACAATCTCTGGCGGAGTGCCCTGCTTCATTACAACGGAAACATATTACTTCTGACAAGTCTCGAGGTTTCCTTGTGATTACATAGCCTCCTTGGGTCCTCGGCTTCCTTTTTGGGCAATAGCTGAAGTAGTGCCCTGAATCTTTGCACTTGAAACAGGTGATATGACTCAGGTCCTTCCTGGAATCCAATCTACTTCTCTTCCTGGACTTTTCCATTCCAATCAGGGATTCTATCTCCTATGGGCCATACTCTACTTCATCTATCGGGAATGCTACTAGGTCCCCATTCCGACAATTCTGGGAGATGTGTCCTTCTTCTCCACATGAATAGCAAGACTTGGTGCAGGGTTTAATTGGGTATTCTTTGGGTGTGTCCTCCACCCCTTCCTTCATCACAGGTTCTTCTAAAATTTCCATGAGGGCTCCTTTCGTTGCTTATTTCTTCTGCTGGATGGTTCTTTGTACCATGGGGTAAATGTGACACTGAGCATGGTAGTGGGTAGTCCCTTCACACAAGAAACTAGTGGTCTGCCTAGTTGGGCATTCTTCAGCTGGGTGGCTTTCTTCACAATTAGGGCATTCATCCTTGTGTTATTTATGGTTGTGTCCTATTTCTCCGCAAAGCCTGCATGCACAAGGTTTCTTCATATCGTTTCCATAAAGCTTCAATTTCTGGGACACAAACCGGGACTTTAGCAAAGTCAACTTAAATTCTTTCCAAGTGGTTACATCTTTGCCATCCATTAATGGTTTGGTACATCCTCCACCAAGTAGCAGCGCCTCTTTCAAAGCACTAAAGAGCATGCTAGGTCATATCCTTTTCGACTATAGGGTCAATCTTCATGTGATCCTCCATGTTCTGAATCCATCGGTCCATCTCCAATTGACTTATCGGTCCAGGAAACATGAGTTCATCTCCATTCATCCTCTATTGGGTCCATGGGTTTTGGAGGGAGATGAGAGAGATAGGGATACACACAATACAAACAAAAGTTTTGAAAAGACAGATTTTATTTTGTTGCTGTCGGAAAAAAATCAAACAAATGACAGCTCACAATCGTCGCATCTAACGTAGGTATATAACAGGGGTTTGGTCTTCTAAGGGTCAATAAATTTTCAAAGTCACCAAACTCTTCAAGTCTTGTTCATGTCTCCGATGGCTTCTTCCGATCGTGCTTGTCCTTCTCAAGTTCTTTTGCCAGATCAACTCTGTTAACACGAAGTCTCTCATGACGTCCTTCAATATTTCTGGAGTTGCGTTCCAAACTTCTGGGTTTTCTATATCCTTGGCATGAACCATGGTCCTACTATCCTTCAGTTCCTGACGAATCTCCGGTATCTCGAGGTTTTGCTCCTCCAGTTTGGCTACTTTATGCTTCTTGGTCCTGAGTTCTTCACGAAATGCTTCTTTGTCAAATATAGCTTTCTACAGGTCCATCTTAAAACTCCTGATGTAATTCTCCAGATCCTGGTGATACACCAGCTAAGGTTAAATTTCATCTTTTGCTGATAGGTGCTCCATTAGCCTTCTTGTCATCCAATCCTTCTGACAAAATGCATGCTTAATTCAACACGGTGACAATAGCATAAGCGGGTGATAACATCACAGATAGCCGTGTTTCTGCCCTTGTCATTTCCATGAGCTATCATTCGATAGTTGATATCTCCTGCCTTAGGGTTTTATTGACAAAACTTTGAGTTCTAATGCTCCATATTCTGGTCTTTCTTCAACACACCTTGATCTCGGGTATTGACAGTTTCAATAGACTGACAAGTTCCATAAGGGTAGCTTTCCTAGGTCATACCAATCTGGAAATTCTTCAGAGCCTTCACATTCTCCTAATCTTCGGAGTCTCCAACCGTTGTAGTTTCTATTATTATAAAGCTCGGTAAAATCCTCTTCATTCCGAAGTGGTCTTAATTGTCCGATAACTTGTACTTCTTGGAGTGGTCTCATCAGCCGAGTCTTCGTGTGGTCAAAAAGGGAAAGGAGTATGGTCTAACTAAAAGGGAATATTTTGATAAAGCTCAGAAAAGAAGAGAGGTAAAACATCTTTTTGAAAATTAGGTTTTTGAGAAAATCTTTCCTATGGGCTTGCCAGTTTCTAGGGGTCACGTCCTACAGTCAACAAGTGCTCTGATACCATCTTGTAGCGACCCGACCTCAGACAGTCAAGTCTTTGTGCTTAAGTGTCATCCCTGGATCGGTATGCTGACATGCACAGTACTCGAGGATTTATAACAGAGGTAAATCACATGTATAAAATAACGTAAATACTATTACCTCAATCCAAATAGCGGAAGTAATAACAAGGCTGTGGATTCCCATCAACACCAACGACAAAGTTGAGTGTAGAAATCGTAACCCTAACGTATCACTTACTCGTCGTAAGATTCCTGCAACATGAGACGTTGCAGCCATATAGGTCAGTACATTGAATGTACTGGCAATTTCACACTATAGAGCAATGATGAATAATGGCTATCACTACATGCATATTTGGCTGGTGGAGGCTCTTGGTTTAATTTTGCATAAAACTATTTTTTCCTACAACAAAGGAATATATTGTATTTAACTACAAAGTTGGTTGAAATATTGAGAAGGTTCCTCCAACTCAATCCCAAATTAATAATCATCAACCCAACAAATTAATTAATTAGAGTGATGAGATCAAATCAATAATTCAAGTACCAGATACTCAAGATGTCCATAATCGGGGACATGGCTAATCATGATTTGTTTGTACACTCTGAAGAGGTTTGCGCACTTTTCCCCACAAGACTCGATCTCCTCCGTTAGATTTCTCGCACTACATGTTGTTTGAGAAACGGATGAACGAGACAAAGTCTTTCAGAAGCATTAACTCTAGCCCTGGGTAGACAGTACCAACCTACATCCCCTACATCTGCTAGGCTACCACTGGAAGAGGTCATGCAACATACTCAACTATGCTAGAGCCCATAATAGCTTGTGGCTGCACATGGAAGTTTCTAGCATGAATAATCTTATGATCCCTTTGAGCCTGAGTGGCATTCCGTAGGGTGATCACACGGGTCCTCCGGGATCCCCTTGGGCAAGCACTGAGTTCTCCAGGTGCCCGGGCAGACCACTGGGTGCTCCAGGGTGCCCCTACCATTCCACCCAGATGTGTATTAAAGTAGCCACCTTAAGTTAACCATTAATGATAACTCTCACATCTGTCATGAATACGCTCAACCAATCCACGTCTACGAGCATAGCATAGCAGTAAGCATAACGTAGTAACGCCCAGGGGTTGAATGCAGGACAATAGGTTCTACCTCATCAACTACTTCCCAATACCCACATGTTATCAGTCCTACTCATGTAATGTTTGAGGGTTGAAACTAATGCATAAAAACTGGATACTAAAGGGATATGATCAAAGTGTGAACTTGCCTTGTACTGTTGATGAAGATGATTCGCACTCATAACTCCTGATAGTTCTACAAGTCACACTCAGGTCAATCTATCGTAAGCAAGCAATAGTAACCACACATAAGCAATCATGCAAAAGAATCGAGGAAAAGAACTCGAAAAACTTCAAAAACAGGCAATTAACTCTTGCAATAGAAAACAATTTCTAACAGTACCAAAATAGGGTGAATTTGGTCTTATCAGAAAGTTTAGGTCAAGAGCTTCGATTTGCAAAAAGAATCAACTCAAACGGAGTTATAAAACTCAGGTTATGATCAAACAAAGTTCAAATACAAATATGTTTGAATCCAAATTTTACAACTTTCAAAAATATGTTTAAGTTGTTTTACTGGATAGAGGAGATCATAACGAAGAAGTGGGCGTTGGTTTAGTTGGATTTGGATAAACAGGTAAAAAGTTGTAGTCGTTTGAAA
This sequence comes from Aegilops umbellulata, assembly GCA_032464435.1. Lineage (NCBI taxonomy): Eukaryota > Viridiplantae > Streptophyta > Magnoliopsida > Poales > Poaceae > Aegilops > Aegilops umbellulata. The sequence continues at coordinate 472,334,979 of CP136059.1, read as the reverse complement.
ACCACGGGCTAAACTGTAAATAAAACTTATACAAAGAAGTCCCTGACTAAAACTAACAGAAAAACAAAAAGACTAAATAACGGACGTTTGTTACAAATCGGTAACGATCGAAAACTGTTCCCTGAAACTAACTAAATGGAAAGCGTTCGCTAAATAATAAAAACGAAACGGTTTATTTTTTAAAACCGATCTGGAAGATAAACCGACTAAATAAAATAAAACCGGACGGTTTTATCCGTTTTACCGACTCGGGGCGAATAAACCGGCGGCGGCGACTTGGATCGGGCGGCGGTGGGGCGGCAGTGGCGCGGACGAGGCGACGGCGACGCGGCAGCGGCGCGGCGCAGTCGGCGAAATGCGGTGGCGGCGCAGCAGCGGCGCGGCTCGGGCGAGGTGCGGAGCGGCGACAGCGGCGGCGAAGATGCAGCGGCGGCGCGGCGATATGCGGCAAGAGGAGGGGAGAGATGGGTCGGCGGCGCGTGGTATTTAAGGCGGGCGGGGCGGCTCCGAGGCGTGGGCGAGGGGGCAGAGGAGGCCGGAGGCGGCACGGCGCGAGGTTGGCGGCAGACGGCCGTGGCGGTGGTGTACTCCCGAGCGGAGTCCCGCTCAGGGACGGGGAGACGAGCGGCGTGGGCTGGGCCATGGCCTGGCCTGGGAGCTGGGCTGGCCCAGTCGGCGAAGAGATTTTTTTTAAACAGCGCAATGAAAAAACCTTAAATAAATAAAAAATACTATAGGCATATAATATATCATAATTTTCAGAAAACGATTATCTACAACATGAACATTTTTCTAGCGTCAAATAAAATCCACAAAAATTCAAATAAATCAAAGAGTGATACAGCTCTAATAAAATCATTTTAAAAATATCAAAATAAATTCAAATTTATTTCTCTCCAATTTTCTAGTGTAGGGAATCATTTTACCCTATTTTCCATATATTTTATTTCTGGAGAAAAATAATTTGAATAAAACACAAATAACTCCAAATTGAAAAATAATTTCAAAAGGACTTTAAATTTGATTCTTTTAAACTTCCAACTCATATTTCATATGTTTTGAAGAAGTCATTTTATCTTCTCTCATGAAAATCATTGAGTTGCTTAAAGTTTGTGAATTGGAAAATATTTCCAAATAAAATTCAAATCTTTTCAAATCCCTTTTCATTTAAAATGGAAGAAGTCATGTTATCTTCTCTCCAGGGTTTTGTGATGAAAAGAATTTGAATTCAAGGAGATCAGAAAGCAAAGGCGAAAGTTTGGGAAAGTCATTTCATTCCCTCTCATTTAACTTTCAAAAGTTTTGAATTTCACTCATCACAATCAAGCAAACAATCAAAACTATTTATTTAATATAACATTCCAAAATTTAGAATTTTGGGATGTTACAACGAAGCTCATTTCTTCCACGTATGTTCGGGCGTGTTTAGACAACAAATGGGTGCCCATCGGGCTCCCCAAAATCCATCCATATGGATAGTCCGGGCTCCTCCAAATCCACTCTATATGTTAGAAACAAATGTATTTTTTCGGACTATTCGTCATGTTATCTTCAACGCACGGTCCCACTAAAATCCTACCTCATGACGCTCCCTTCTTTTTCATTACCGAACACTCCCCTTCCCACTCGGTTTCACATCATAGCGGGACATTTCTCACTGGAGCCCGTTCCTTTAAAATCAGATGACGCTCCCCTCACCTTCGCCATTGCACCCTGTACTGCCACCACGAAAGACGCCGCCGGAGATACTACACTAATCGAAACAGGAGCACGTATTTTACCAAACCCGCAACAAGCAAGACCAACCTCTTTTGTACTTCAACTGGCACCCAAGCTTCTCCTTCACCAGCATCACTATTGCTGTGCCAATATGAGGGAGAGAATGGGATTTTACTGGTGGTTCAAACCAGTCCGCCTCCACTTCAATTCCATCACTCCCGAGCCCGATCCGGAGTAGCTCGACTCCAATTCTTGTCTATTGGCAAATATTTTTTTGCGGGGATTTTTTTGTCTATTGGCGAAGATTTAAGATTGTAGATACCAATTGACGGGCCTTGGCTAGAGAAATCAGGGAACATAGAGAGATTCAGGGAAGAAACACGTAGAAACAGAGGAAGCTCAACTTGTCACAGGGATTTACTACATCAGATGAATGCTTGCTAAAACTTACAAGATTACAAGGAAGTTCAGGGATGTTTTGATTTACGCCCAGGCCAGCCCGGCCAAATCAAGGGCACACCAAAATTTTGGTATATGATTTGCCCGCCCTCAAATGCAGCCAACTGAACGGCCTGAGCTGGTATGGAAGCGAAACCACTCCCGGAAGAATGTGTGTAAGAGCCAGATGCAGAGCTGTTACGCAGGATGACCACCGCGTGGTACTCGTACACTGAGTTTGCCAGTCGCTCGCGGTACACCTGGTACACCGGGTCATCGCCGTGAGGGTAGAGTCGACGCCACACGTTCCGGAGAAGATGTGGAGAGGTGTACGGTGCTGGATCAGACTGGTACAGGTACAACACTGGAACCATCTACACTCACAACCATTAGCCCGTTAGGCAATAAAAATAAACTATATGCATGCAATACAACAATCTGATGCAAGCACATACTACCGGCACTTAGGACTACTAACTACCGTGTAACTAGCGCGCTAGCGGTCTAGGGCATCCTACAGTTAGCGCGACTCACAACAACTAGTTTACCTTGCATTGCCAGCCCATGGATCATGTCTTCTCACAACACACAACACATTAGTACAGAAAGACAGTCGCTTTATTACTACAGAGGTTCGATATTACATCAGGTAGCGAGACCAATCGGCAAACACGGTGCTGCTGCACATATGTACATTATTTATGAACATGACAGGGGCCGGACATCACGACATAGCTACACGGCAGTGGAAAGACGACGTGGGGGAACTCCATCTCACAGGGACACTGATGTGGACACTACGTAGACTGCGATGCAATGATGCACTCCAACTCCGGTATGGCTTTTCCTGAAACTGGCATGACACGTCAGGTGAGTACTTTGAATATACTCGCAAGCTCATAACAAATAAATCAACAATGGCAAACAACAATATGATACTTGTTCTCACACGAACACGTCACAGTGTACCCTCGGCGTCGAGCGCGATACGCAGGACACGTCGCCGAAGGAGGCTCACCGAAAGCGCGATACGCAAGACAATCCGGCGAGCTCTTTTGAAGACCCGAAACCCCACGCGGCCGAGAGTGACCCCGTCTGGACGCACGACGGTGATGGGCTGCCCTAGGTCGGTTTGCCCGCCCCTAGGGCTTCGTAGATTGAAGCTCTCCGAAGCGAAGAACACCGATGAACGAGAAGCAGAAAACTAGGGTAGGAGATGAAAGTTTGTAGATGGGTTTTTGCAATTGTGTGTTGTTGTTCAATCGGCCGTCACCCCTTAGGTATATAAGAGGCAGCTGGACTTCCCGTGCAAGGAAAAGGCTTGGATTCATGTCCAAAACCCTAGTCAAATTCGGATTGGTTTTGTCCGAACTTTCCAAAACTGTTCGGTTTAAACTGGCTGCACCTTGTGGGTCCTTTTTGTGGTGGTAAACGACCTCGGATGAAAACGAGACCAAAAGTAGTCTTGACCATTTCGACGAGGTGAACAACTTTTATGTTGAACGTTTTTTGATCAGAGGTCATATTCAGGTCCAAATTGCTCGCGTAAAACAGCTAAATACTCACGCAGCTCATCAGACATACCCACACATGTGTCTGGTTTCGGGCGTCATATTTTGCCCATTGAAGGGTCGCTATGCGGGCTCTAGCTTTTGCATACGATCTCAGATTAGGACGATCGTTATATCGAAATCAATCGTTTCGACGAGACAAAGACAATCCGTGTAGATCATTTTTCCATACGGGGCGGTCTTGGGGGCGTAATAAGCCGAATAGTGTTCTGAATACAAAATCTCAGTATTTCGAACACAACTTCGGCCTTCGAGATGAGATCGGATGGCGATGGCCCAAACTTCAAAGATGTTCTTATCGACAATACAAAACTTTTTTATGTAGATCACTTCTCTATTTGAGGCCATATTAATTAAGTTCTTGACCGTGCCAAAATCCGGTGTCAACCCATGCCCCCCTGTTTTTCGGCACAACTTGGATGCCGAAAAATAATTTGCCCAGAGTTTGTTCTAAGGACGATGTCAACACTCCATCGTCCATTTATATGTGCTTAGGACGATAATTATATATCGTCCATGATTTATGCTAAGGGCGATAGTCATATATCGGCCATGTCTTTGCTTAGGGCGATAGTTATATATCGGCCGTTGCCTATCTAGGCTTCTTGCCACACACTTGGGTGATACTTCTTTAAATACTTGCCATTGAGAGCTCGAGGTAACAATGTGCCTTGTACGGATTCCACCAAATATGAGTTTCCGGGAACTACACTTGTAATCTTAAAAGGACCTTCCCAACTAGGAGACCACTTCCCGAATTTTCTATCTTTTGAACCAATTGGTAGAATCACCTTCCACACGAGATCGCCAACTTGGAAATTCTTCAACTTGACCTTCTTATTGTAAGCTCTTGCCACCCTCAACTTATCTCTCTCTATGGCCTTCAAAGCAGCCAAACGTTTATCGGTGACTTCATCAATATTGTCCATCATCAAGTTATAAAAGTCTACCGCCGGTAAATCATTTTGTTTGGCTATTCTCAAAGCATTCAAATTCACTTCCACTGGTAAAATGGCCTCTTGACCATATACGAGCTCATATGGAGTTACCTTTGTAGCACCATGCCTTGAGATTCTGTGTGCCCACAAAGCTTCACACAGTAGCTCATGCCATCTCCTTGGATTATCCTCAATCGTCTTCTTGATGAGCTTGATTAATATTTTATTGCTAGACTCAGCTTGTCCATTGGCTTGGGCATAATATGGGGAGGAATTGAGCAACTTTATCTTATATGATTCGGCAAATTCTCTAACTTGATGTGACATAAAGGATGAACCTTGGTCCATAGTTAATGTTTGAGGAATGCCGAATCTATGAATAATGTGCTCAGTTATGAATTGAATTACCTCTGTATGCGTCATATTTTTAGCTGTATTGCTTCAGACCATTTAGTGAAATAATCAATTGCCACCAACACGAACCGATGCCCTTTTGAAGAAGAAGGATGATTCTCTCCAATAAAGTCTAATCCCCAACCTCTAAAAGGCCACGGCTTGATAATAGGATGTAACATAGCAGCGGGAGCCAACTGAATATCACCAAATTTTTGACAAGCTTCACATCCTTTATAATACCGGAAGTAACCATTAACCATTGTCAGCCAATAAAACCAGCACGTCGTAATAACCATTTCATCTTGGGAGCCGACTGATGAGTGCCACAAATACCTTCATGGACCTCTCCCATAGCAACTCTTGCTTGGTCCTCGTCCAAGCACTTTAAAAGAACATCATCAACCGTTCGACGATAGAGATCATCATCTCTCATTGTGTATTTGAAAGCCATACGCCGAGCAGTCCTGTCCACCCTTTTACTAGGATCACACAAATAGTCAATAATGGGTTTCCTCCAGTCTTGATTTTCTCCTGCATTAAATATTTTATTAGTGGCCGAAACGGTGGGCTCCGGTTCAGCCTCCCCTATGTTGGCAAGACCAGACATCGGCCTTTCAGAAATATGAAACATGCCACGATCATCATGATAGCCGGATGCTTGTTGTGCCAACTCATTTGCTCTCCAATTGTCATGTCTTGATATATGAGTAATGCTAAATTAATCCAAAACAGAAATTATATCCAGACATTTATCAAGATAAACATTAAGTGATTCGTCAAAACATTGAAAAACTTTGGATATTTGCTGCACTACTAATAACGAATCACCAAAAGCCTCAATATGTGTAACACCTATGGCAAGCAACATCTCTAAGCCGAATGACAATGCTTCATATTCGGCTTGATTATTTGTGCAAAAATATTCTAAGTGGCACGAGGCTTCAAAAATAGCACCATGAGGATATATGTAAACAATACCGACACCTTGGCCGTTGCTACAAACTGAACCATCAAAATATAATCTCCATGGTACTAATGAGACAAGATTTATATCAATATCATGCTTGTCATTGCTACCTCTTGAGCTTGCGTTGGTTTTCCCCGAAGAGGAGAGGATGATGCAGCAAAGTAGCATAAGTATTTCCCTCAGTTTTTGAGAACCACGGTATCAATCCAGTAGGAGGCCACGCTCAAGTCCCTCATTCCTGCACAAAACGATAGCTACTCGCAACCAACGCGATTAGGGGTTGTCAATCCCTTCACGACCACTTACGAGAGTGAGATCTGATAGATAATATTTTTGGTATTTTTGATATAGAGATGCAAAGTGAAAAGTAAAAGGCAAAGTAAAAAGCAAAGCAAGATTAAAGTGATGGAGATTGATATGATGAGAATAGACCCGGGGGCCATAGGTTTCACTAGTGGCTTCTCTCAAGAGCATAAGTATTCTACGGTGGGTGAACAAATTACTGTTGAGCAATTGACAGAACTGAGCATAGTTATGAGAATATCTAGGCAGGATCATGTATATAGGCATCAAGTCCGTGACAAGTAGACCGAAACGATTCTGCATCTACTACTATTACTCCACTCATCGACCGCTATCCAACATTCATCTAGAGTATTAAGTTAAAAAAAGAGTAACGCTTTAAGCAAGATGACATGATGTAGAGAGATAAATTCATGCAATATGAAATAAACCCCATCTTGTTATCCTCTGTGGCAACGATACAATACGTGCCTTGCTGCCCCTTCTGTCACTGGGAAAGGGCACCGCAAGATCGAACCCAAAGCTAAGCACTTCTCCCATGGCAAGAACTACCAATCTAGTTGGCCAAACCAAACGGATAATTCGAAGAGACTTGCAAAGATAACCAATCATACATAAAAGAATTCAGAGAAGATTCAAATATTATTCATAGATAGACTTGATCATAAACCCACAATTCATCAGTCTCAACAAACACACCGCAAAAAGAAGATTACATCGAATAGATCTCCACGAGAGAGGGGGAGAACTTTGTATTGAGATCCAAAAAGAGAGAAGAAGCCATTTAGCTAATAACTATGGACCCGAAGGTCTGAGGTAAACTACTCACACTTCATCGGAGAGGCTATGATGATGTAGAAGCCCTCCGTGATGACGGCCCTCTCCGGTGGAGCTCCGGAACAGGCCCCAAGATGGGATCTCATGGATACAGAAAGTTGCGGCGGTGGAATTAGGTTTTTGGCTTCGTATCTGTTCCTTTGGGGGTACGTAGGTATATATAGGAGGGAGAAGTACGTCGGTGGAGCTTCGGTGGGCCCACGAGGGTGGGGGGCGCGCCTGGGGGTATAGGGCGCGCCCCTACCTCGTGCCCACCTCGAAGCTTCCTTGGTGTAGGGTCCAAGTCTCCTAGGTCATATTCGGTGAGAAAATCACGTTCCCGAAGGTTTCATTCCGTTTGGACTCCGTTTGATATTCCGTTTCTTCGAAACATTGAAATAGGCAAAAAACAGCAATTCTGGGCTGGGCCTCCGGTTAATAGGTTAGTCCCAAAAATAATATAAAAGTGGAAAATAAAGCCCAATATAGTCCAAAATAGTAGATAATATAGCATGGAGCAATCAAAAATTATAGATACGTTGGAGACGTATCAGTCATCAATCCGATGCTCAACTATAAAATTAGCAACAATTTGGCCTTTCATGGATTTCAGAGATTCATAAGCCAAATCATATTCAATTAAAGCATAAGCCCACTTGCCAATTCTACCACTAAGAATTGGCCTATGCAACATATATTTGATGACATCGGTTTGACAAGCTATAATGCAAGTACTAGGCACTAGATAATGTCTCAATTTTGTGCAAGCATAATATAAGCATAAGCATAATTTCTCAATACATGTATACCTTGTCTCGGCGTCCAATAAGCGTTGACTCAAATAAGTAATAGCATGCTCCTTTCCTTCGGTCTCTTGAGTCAAAACAACACCAATAACACCTTCCCCCGCTACAATGTAAAGTCTAAATGGCTCCCTGTGCTTGGGCTCTTTCATAACCGGAGGAGTGCACAAATATTTCTTAATCATATCAAGTGCACCGAAGGATAGCAGTAAATGCATCAACCTTCCCTGATAGATTGGCTATGAACCTCCTCAAATAATTGACCTTGCCAAGGAATTTTTGCATATCTCTCTTGCATGTTGGAGCCTCTACTTTCTGTGTAGCTCCTATCTTTTTGGGATCAATTTCCACGCCACCTTCATGAATAATGAAACCCAGAAACTTCCCAGCCGATACACCAAAGGCACACTTCAAAGGATTCATTTTCAGCCCATATCTCTTCGTTCTTTGAAAAGCCAAACGCAAATCAGCTCAGTGAGATTCAAAAGCATCCGATTTGACAACAATATCATCAATATAGACCTCAAGTATAACACCAAGTAAATCATGAAAAAAAATCAAATTCATAGCCCTTTCATACGTGGCGCCGACATTCTTTAATCCAAAGGTCATCACCGTCCATTCAAATAAACCAAGGAAACCGGGGCATCGAAAAGCCGTTTTGGACATGTCCTCTTCGGCCATAAAAATCTGATTATACCCCGCATTACCATCAAGAAATCTAATGACCTTATGTCCAGAAGCATCATTAATAAGCATATCAGCTATTGGCATGGGATACTCGTCTTTAGGTGTAGCTCTATTCAAATATCTGAAATCAATGCAGACCCTCAACTTGCCAGAGCCTTTCTTCTTTACTGGCACAATGTTAGAAATCCACTCAGTATACCTGCAAGGTCTAATAAAGTTAGTTTTAAGCAAACAACCGATCTCTTCCTTGATCCGGTCATATGTTTTTGGATTAAACTTTCTGACCGATTGCTTGTATGGTCTAAACCGGCCTTTATAGGTAACCGATGCTCCACTATAGCTCTCGGCTTAAACTTGGCATCTCATGATATTCCCATGGAAAGCAACAAAACATATTCTTTCAATAGCTCGATCAACTTAGCCTTATGGTCGCTCTTAAATTTTTGTTTACAAATGTCGGCCTAGGAATTGAACCATCTCCTATATCTATCTCTTCTAATGGATCGTCCAATGTAAAACCTAGTCCTAATTTATCCATATCATCTAACTCTTCTATGGACTCATACATATCGTTCTCATTGGACCGATATTCTACAAGACACTTTTGTAACCATTCTGAGTTAGGATCCATGTAAATACATCATACCTTGGAGCCGATTATCGCTAACCGACTTTAAAGAAATGGGCACGAAACCAATTTTTGTGGCGCTAAGAAAATCATATTCTGATAAGTCGCGCCCCGTCAAGCAAGTAGCATTGGGATGTTGCCAATCCACCGATGCATCGGCCAAAGGAACTGTCGGTGTCAAAACCGGCGGATCTCGGGTAGGGGGTCCCGATCTGTGCGTCAAGGTCAGATGGTAACAGGATACAAGGGACACTTTGTTTTACCCAGGTTCGGGCCCTCTCGATGGAGGTAAAACCCTACTCTTGCTAGATTAATATTGATGATATGGGTAGTACAAGAGTAGATCTACCACGAGATCAAGGAGGCTAAACCCTAGAAGCTAGCCTATGGTATGATTGTGTATGATGATGGTTATGATGTGTTCTGTCCTACGGACTACAACCCTCCGGTTTATATAGGCACCGGATAGGGTTAGGGTTACACAGAGTCGGTTACATTGGTAGGAGATCTTGAATATCCGCACGCCTAGCTTGCCTTCCACGCCAAGGAAAGAACCTTCCGGACACGGGACGAAGTCTTCAATCTTGCATCTTCATAGTCCTGGAGTCCGGCTGAGGATATAGTTCGGCTATCCGAACACCCCCTAATCCAGGAATCCCTCAGTAGCCCCTGAACCAGGCTTCAATGACGACGAGTCCGGCGCGCAAATTGTCTTCGGCATTGCAAGGCGGGTTCCTCCTCCAAATTCTTCAAGAAGATAATAAACACCAAAAAATAGTGTCCGGCTCTGCAAAACAAGTTTCCACGTATTGCCATATAGACAATAATACATACACAAATCAAATCTGCTGACGTATTCCGCAGTGCGTCATAACACTGCGACCAAGCCTTCTGTATGGATCATTTTTTGTTGTTCCATCGCAGCACGTTCAACGAGGCGGTTTCCTTGGCACGTCTTGTCGAAGCAGAGATCGTGTGACCCTTTTAACGGGATTCTCATTAATGCGGACGTGGGTAACCCAACCGTGCCCGTTAAGCACGTCCTGCCTTGATTAAAGGCTAGTCCAAGACTGTTACGGGGAGGGCTCTTGATATTCTGCCTCTTATAAAGAGACTGAGACCTTGCTCCCCTCTTTTGTTCTCAAAACAAGCTCGCCCATAGCCTCGAGTTCCAACACCCCAGGCTTTTAGATTTCTAGGCGCTCCGGACCATCGACAATGTCCGGCTCCGGCCTTCAAGGCCAATGGATGCCCTCCTCCGTCACGGAGGAAGACGTGTCAAGGTCGAGGGAGGCTAGGTTCCTGACCAGCGAGATCCCGCACAGGTTGCCTGCTCAAGGACAAGCGATCCCAAGCCCTCAGCCTGGTGAGAGCGTAGTATTCATCTCCCACTTCCTTCGGGGATTAGGCTTCCCAACGGATCCTTTTGTAAGGGGGCTGATGTTTTATTATGGGATGGATTTCCATGACCTAGCTCCGGAGTCCATCCTCCATATATCTTCCTTCATTGTTGTGTGTGAAGCGTTTCTCCATATCACTCCTCACTTCGGATTATGGCTCAAGACCTTCAAGGTAGAACCGAAGATAATCGAGGGGCGTCACGTAGAGTGCGGAGGTGATGTTATAAAAAGGAATACCGATGCTCCATGCCCCGAGGGCACTTTTCAAGAGGAGCTCGGCTTATGGCAACAGGAGTGGTTCTACATCACCTCTCCTCGGGGCACCACTTGGGTAGCGTCTCCCGCCTTTCGCTCGGGCCCCCACCATGTTTAACATCGTGGATCAACACAGGGTTAGATCGGGGCTTGCCCAAAGACGTTCCTCTGTTGCAGGGCCGCATAAAGGATCTCCTAAAAGGAGACCTCAACCTGGTCAAGGTGACACAAGTTATGCTGATTCGCCGGACACTGCCCGGCCAACGTCGCCCCCTCCGCTTGTGGGAGTTTAACCCAGTGGGGTCGCGAGTTCTCCGAAATTTCATGGGCATGACGCCTACGGAGATGTATAGACTGTTCTTCGGACCACAAGGAGTGAGTCCGGATTTGACCGAGGATGCTGGTTTAAGCCGCAACCGCCCGGATACAGAAGTAGGTGACCTTGTGCCCGGACCTTCTATCCGTACAATTGACTTATTTTTTAACAGTACTTCTCCTTTTTACGCAGGAGTGGATAGCGAAGGCGAAGCTGATCCGGTGTCCGGCTCCCCTTCCCGAGACCAGGCTAGATCCTGTGCTAGTCAGGATGTTGGAGGTGGCGCCTCGGGAGGAAAATGAAGGAGCAGACAAGGAAACCGTGGCCTCTTCGAAAGAGGCCACCCCAAAGGGGGGAATCGACAACTCCTCTCCAAAGGGGAAGAAAAGGGCCGCCTCTGACGACCCAGGAGCCGTAGCTCCAAAGCGGGGGAAAGAATCCGCGTCAGAGGACCCGATGCCGAGGAGCCCCTCGGCCGAACTAAATCCTCAAAAGGAGCAGCCCTCCAACGGGCCGTAAGTAGAAAGAGAGTCATTCTTTTAAGAGAAATCCTTAATTTATATCTGAGAAGTTTTAACCGAAACCTTACCTTGTAGTTCGGACCTTGACCCTTCTCGGCAGAGCTCGTCATCGGGGGATCTTCTTCCGGAGATGATGGAGAGTGGAACGCCTCCTCCTTCATCGCCTAGCAAGGCGGGCGACGCCGAAGTGTCGTCATAGAGGATTTCTCCAGAGGCAGAAGGTAATCATGCGGCCCCCCGGGGTTCTCCGTGTCCGGCCTCCGAAGAAGGCCATGGGACGAGTCGGGCACCATCTGGTGTTCGGTCGGAGGAACTGAAAGTTCTGCTGGGCCGAGCCTTTGTTTCAGAGGAGCATCGTGCGTTGATGCACACGGTGATTGAAAAGATTTCATCCGCGGAAAGCGGACTGAACGAGGCCGTCAAGAGTTTACTAGCGGGCCTTGAGGTACGTTTTGAATAACGAACATTAGTGTTAATTGCACATAATGACATGCGCCTGGTATAGATAGTAGCCCCTGAGACTCTGTGTGCCGCAAAGATTAGCGGCGCGCAGAGGATCTTAATCCCAGGTCCTTTAAGTGGCACCTTTGTATGTAGGTGGCAGGTTGTCCGGAGTCGAGCCGAACTCGAGATTTTGCCGAGATGAAACGGCAACTCAATGAGGCAGAAGCCGACATCGTGCTTGTTAACAAGCGGCTTGATGATGCTCAAGGTATTGAGTTTATTTGGCGATTGTTAGTAAGAGGAGCTTTATGTCAATATCTTACCTTGTGTATGCTTGATGCAGATGGTGCGGCGGCCGTAGAAGGACTTAGGGCCGAGCTCGCCAAAGCAAAGGAGCAAGCCAGAAAAAGCGATGCGGCTGCCGGAAGAGCCCGTGAAGAGCTAAAAGCCGAACAGGCTTCCCATTGCCGAAGCAAGGAGGCGATGGCTGATATAGCCGTAAAGTTGAAAAGTGCTACTGACCGTTGCAAACTTCTTGAAGAGGAAGGTCGAGCCCGGCAGATGGATTTAGAGAAGGCCGTCGCCGATGCCAAGGACGCCCGCTCCGTTATGAGAGCGCCAAGGGAAGAGCTGCGTCAAGCCGGACTAATTGCGGATGGAAAGCCCTTCCTGCTGCGGAGAAAATTGTTTGATCCGAAGTTCGCCCCATTGGACCGAGCGTGGAGCGTGGAGGACACCTATCTGGATTTGTCGGCTAGCGCCGCTGAAGCGACCAAGTACTTTCAAGATAAGAAAGATCATGAAGTGGAAAAGCTCTTCTGGTCGCAGTTCACTAATCCAGAGCGTCCACTATCAGTGGATGATCACCTGGCCCAATGGGCCGAGCTGAATAGGTTGTCCGGACTCGCCATGAAGCATGCCATGGACCGCCTGTGTCCAGGAAGATCGAAGCCGAGAAGCTATTTCAGTTTGGTGCAGCAATTTCTTGACGTGGTGCCTCGGATTGAAGCTCTAAAGAGGTCCGCTTGCACAGAGGGCGCGCGGCTGGCTCTTGCCCGTGTCAAGACATACTGGGCAGATATGGAGCCCACCGTTGTTGCGTCCCGTGATTCGGATAAAAGCCGAATTCCTTCCGAGCACTATTTTGAGGAAGTCCTCGCGGGCGCTCGTATAATAGAGACGCAGTGTTCGAAAGATGCTGTTTTATGACAACATATGTAATCGTAGATCAATATTTTTATAAATTGTAATGGCGTAATTTAGACTTGTGCCTTCAAGTATTAATAACACCTCCTGTGCGGCCGTTTTGATATGTAAATTCTGAAAGATTGCGGTCGTTGGCTTCAGCCCCCACGCACATAGTGCGGGGGTGCGCGTGGAGAACGCATTTCACACTTAACCCAACGTCTTGGTCCTACAAAGGAGGTGATAGCACCGCGGGCTAGGCGACCGGACTATAATGCTTTAACACTTTCACTTAGCCATAGGAGCTTGACAGTGGGACTCTTTAGGTAGCCCTTTAATGGCGACTGCATTTACCCGAATTCGGGACGCATATGTGCCTGACCGGGAAGCGGCCCTTCGTCAAAACGGAGGAATTCGATAAATTCCTATAAGTCATCGAGTGGCGACCAGTCTCGCGCTACATCATGACAGTTGGTTTTCGGCTTTCTCTACTGAGGTGCTCACCCGGCCGAACCGGGGCACAATCGCAGTAGTTCTCCTGGTGCAACCTTAGCCGACAGAACGGAACGTAAGGTGGCCGAACTCAGGAGCCGGGCAACCCAACATGTGACCAAAATCATGACTCGGAGCTGATGCATATAGTGCCAAAACTCGCGACGCCGAACACTCCCTAAGGTGTTCGGTCTTTGTGGGTGCGTGTGAAACAACACCCTTGAAAAAGAAGAAAGCCCCTTGTGTCTAGGTACGAGCAAGAATTCTGGCGTGGCCACATGCCAAAACGCCAGTCTCCTCCATGGTTATAGTGAGGTAAACCAGGGGATGTATAGCAGCAAGAGACAGTAAGAAAGGTTTACGCAGGGTCTTAATCTAAGAAGAATCCTTTGGGGCGGGTCCCTACTGCACGTCTGCGCCTGTGTCTCCGCTGTGCCGTGTCCTGGACGGGCGCCGTACGACGTTCATCTGTAAAAGGGAAGAACTAAATTGAAAAATCGGTCGTGCGGAAAGAAGAATAATAAATAAAATGTGAAGTGAGAAATAGATACGGTCGAGTTTTATTGTCTCTGCGTACAGCCCCTGGTGAGGCGTACCAAGCCTATAACGAAAATGGGCTTGTGCGAACTCATTGAGTCCGGGTCCGCGGCCTTTTGTGACTTACATCGAAAAAGTCTTTTGGCTGGCGAGGCCATTTTGTTGGGCGGCCGTTTAAGCGGCCGCACAATCCTCCGTTTGGAGGAGATGTAGTTTAGTATGCTCCCTTTAAAGAGATGATGCCTCGAGGACCGGGCATCTTTAGCGTGAGGCATGCATAATGCGGTATTGCGTTAAAGCGAGCGAAAGCTCCGCGTCCCATTAGTGCTTGATAGCGACTTGAAAACGGGACTATGTGGAAGATAAGCTTTTCGCGACGAAAGTTATTGGCAGAGCCAAATATGACCACAAGCCGGAGAAAACCCATACAGTGGGTGTCCGGGCCTGGTGCTACTCCTTGAAAGGAGGTTTTACTGTGACGGATTCGTGCTGGGTTTATGCCCATGCGGTGAATTGTATCCTGATATATCAGATTTAGTCCACTGCCACCGTCCATAAGGACGTTGGTAAACTGGAATCCGTCTATTATTGGATTAAGTATCAGGGAAGTCCGGCCTGCGTGTTTGATATTGCGAGAATAATCTAGCTAATCGAAAATGATTGGTTTTAGTGACCAGTGGCCAGACTCCTGAGGGATAGGCTTGAATGTGCGGACCTTTATGGGTGCCTCATGCCTTGTTATGTGAAGTGAGTTCACTGTTTTGACTTCTTGCGGGAAGTTCTTTTGCTTCCTGGTGTTCTGCTTTTGGGGTTCGTCCTCTTCCTCACTTGGTGTGTCGAGCCCCTTGTGTTCGGCGTTAAGCCTTCCGGATTGTTTGAAAACCCAACAGTCTCTGTGGGTATGATTAGCAGGCTTTCCAGGAGTACTGTGTATCTGACATATCCTGTCCATGATTCTCTTTAGACTGGACGAATCTTCCCTATTATCCTGAGGGGGTGATTTTGTCTGATTTTGCCGTGAGCCTTTGAATCCGGCATTGACTGTCGTGCTCTTCGGACTTTTTCTTTTGATTCGGCGAGGGTCCTTGTATCGCCGTGGTTTCCCGTTTTCATCCCTGATCTCTGATGTACTTGGGTCGCTGGGGCTGCATCGTGCCAACCAGCTGTCCTCTCCTGCGCAAAAGCGGGTCATGAGGCTTGTGAGTGCGGCCATTGTTCTTGGCTTTTCCTGGCCGAGGTGTCTGGCGAGCCATTCGTCTCGGACATTGTGCCTGAAAGCCGCCAGGGCTTCGGCGTCCGGACAATCCACTATTTGATTCTTTTTAGTGAGGAATCTGTTCCAGAACTGCCGAGCTGATTCTCCGGATTGCTGAGTTATGTGACTGAGGTCGTCTGCGTCCGGGGGACGGACGTAGGTCCCTTGAAAATTTGCTCGGAAAGCGTCCTCGAGCTCTTCCCAACTTCTAATTGTGTTTTCGGGAAGGCTTTTAAGCCAGTGCCGGGCTGACCCTTTAAGCTTAAGGGGTAAATATTTTATGGCGTGGAGATCATCTCCTCTAGCCATATGTATGTGGAGGATATAATCCTCGATCCAGACTCCCGGGTCTGTTGTTCCATCGTACGCCTCTATGTTAACGGGTTTAAATCCCTCTGGGAATTCATATTTCAGTACCTCATCGGTGAAACATAGAGGGTGTGCGGCACCCCTATATTTGGGTGTGCCGGATTCTGATGGTGGATTTTTTGCATTGCTTACGAGAGCTTGCTTTCTTGGCCCGTAAATGGACCTGGCTGGGCCATGATGCGAGTCTTTTATTCTGTCGCATGCCGCATTGAGTGCGGCGCCGTTTGCCGTATTGTAGTGGCCGAGGGGTCGTTTATTCGATCGTGTAGCCTTTTTGTTTTTCGAGTTTGGGGGCTCTAGGGCCTCCTGGTCGAATTCGGACAGTAGCTTTCTCTTCGGATAGCTTTTGGTGCGGCGGCTGCCGCCGTATTTGTCTGTGGTCTTGATTACTTTGCTCCATCTTGTTTTGAGTGCATCTTCCGCCGTCTTTAGCTTTTGCTTCTGCTTCTTCAGACTTCGTGCTGTGGCGACGAGCCTTTCTTGGAGATTCTTCTGCTCCATGATTTTATCCGGCGTGGTATCGCCCGGAGTTCTGTTATGACCGGGGGAGGGCTGTTCGTCCTCTCTGCCCGTGTTACCCTGTTCGGATGGCTGTTCTGGGATGCGTTCGTCTTCTACCGGCTCGTCCTGCTCTATGGCTGGGTCTTGATCGAGGCGGAGCTTCGCTCGGCGTTTACGTTGCCGCTTTGAGTTCTTTTCGGAGGGTTTACCCTTCTTTTCGCCCCCTTCTTCCTCATTTGGAGTTTTTTCAGGTGTATCCACCATGAATACGTCATTAAGTGGGGTGGAGGTCCAGTGCCCTGTGGGCGCTGGTTCCGATTCGTCTCTGTCTTCGTCGTCCATACCGTCGAAGTCTTCGGAGCCGAAGTCGAGCATGTCGGTTAAATCGTCGACAGTGGCTATTAAGTGGGTGGTGGGTGGGCTTTGAATTTCTTCGTCGTCCGAATCCCAACCTCGCAGGCCATAGTTCGGCCCGGGCTCTCCTGACAAAGAGAGAGACTTGAGAGAATTCAAAATATCACCAAAAGGTGAATACTGAAAGATGCCCGCAGCGGTGAACTCCATTACCGGCGCCCAATCTGATTCAATTGGCAGGGGCGCGGGGGGTTCGGAGTTCGGAGAAGAGTCTGGCTCCTTGGAGTCATGTGCCATGCGGAGTGCGGGGCTTGCGTTTGGCTCAATGGCTTTTAAGATCGCATCCCCCGAGGTGACGTCCAACCGTTCATCCTCAAAGAACGCAACGGGCTCCGGATCGAGGATCAGGGCCGGAGCGTATGCGGCCTCCAGGACACTGTTCGGAGGCAGAGCTATATCATGCCCCTCGAGGTAGTGCGGCGCGCTTGGCTGTGGCTCGAATCCATCGAAGATCAAGTCTCCGCGGATATCTGCCGTGTAGTTTAGGCTTCCAAACCTGACTTGATGGCCAGGGGCGTAGCTCTCGATCTGCTCCAGATGACCAAGCGAGTTGGCCCGCAGAGCGAAGCCGCCGAAGACGAAGATCTGTCCGGGGAGAAAAGTCTCACCCTGGACCTCATCGTTGTTGATGATCAAAGGAACCATCGGGCCTAAAGGCGACGACACAGAGGAACTCTCAATGAAAGCACCAATGTCGGTGTCAAAACCGGCGGATCTCGGGTAGGGGGTCCCGATCTATGCGTCAAGGTCAGATGGTAACAGGAGACAAGGGACACTTTATTTTACCCAGGTTCGGGCCCTCTCGATGGAGGTAAAACCCTACTCCTGCTAGATTAATATTGATGATATGGGTAGTACAAGAGTAGATCTACCACGAGATCAAGGAGGCTAAACCCTAGAAGCTAGCCTATGGTATGATTGTGTATGATGATGGTTATGATGTGTTCTGTCCTACGGACTACAACCCTCCGGTTTATATAGGCACCAGATAGGGTTAGGGTTACACAGAGTCGGTTACATTGGTAGGAGATCTTGAATATCCGCACGCCTAGCTTGCCTTCCACGCCAAGGAAAGAACCTTCCGGACACGGGACGAAGTCTTCAATCTTGCAGCTTCAAAGTCCTGGAGTCCGGCTGAGGATATAGTTCGGCTATCCGAACACCCCCTAATCCAGGACTCCCTCAGGAACACAAGCCGAATTATCCGCATGAATGACTTCTACTTCATCATCAACCCATTGAATTAAAAACACATTGGTTTGCATGAACCCAATCACGACCTAATATCACATTGTAGTTACCTTGCACCTCGGCGACAAAGAATGCGGTAGCCAAAGTTTTGCTTCCCGCCGTAAGCTCCACATACATTACACCTTTGGCTTCAGTTTTCTCTTTGCCTTCAAATCCGTTAAGCACCATGTTGGTCTTTATTAACTCTTCATCACGCAGCCCCAATTTTTTGAAGACCGAATATGGCATAAGATTCACCACAACACCACCATCGACAAGCATTCTAGCAACCGGTGATCCATTAATATGACCTTTAAGGAACAATGGCTTCAAGTGCGTCACCGGTTCGTTTGGCTTCTCGAATATAGCATTTTTAGGACCAAAATCTAGCTGAGCTACTTCCCCTTCTTCATATATAGCATGAAATTCAGTGGGTAAGTAATACACCATATTAATATCCATACCTTCATGAACCGGTGTAGACTCATAATCAAGCATTTCATCTCCTTCCGCAAGCATGTCCACTGACTCTGAAATATCTTCAAGGGAAGAGGAAGCAGTAGGCAAAGTGGACGATGTAATAGTAGCCGCATCGTCCTCCGTTGGTGGTGTAGGTGTTGCTCTGATCAATGCAGAAGCTGCTATGTTTTCCTTTTGCTTTGGCCTCCACACTTGTTTTGGGGTTACCATGGGACGGCTTTCATTGAATAATTTATCCCTTAGCTTTTCTGCTTCTTGTTCCTCCTTCTCATGACTCCTCATGCGTTGCAATCTCCTTTTTTGCGCCTTGGTCAGACCAAAAGGACACCACTTAGGTTGAGTATATTTTGGATCCCTCGACTTGGCCTTGCTTGTGCTAGCTTCATGATCATTAGCCATGGGGCCTTGCTGGACCGCGGCCACATGCATATTAGAATCAGCTGGATTATCAACAATAATCGGCTCTTTGATTATTAATTCTTTAGTGCCTATCATAATAGTTTCACCACTAGTACTCTTTTCCTTTTGCTTGCTAGGCTCTGAAATTTCAACACCTGGTGATTTGGCACGCCACACTTGCCTGCTGACCCTCTTTTTGATTATCTTGCATTGATCGATTGACACCATTGTTCAAACGGCCTCGTGTAGGATAAGAAAGCCTCTCATGAACGGGCCTCCTTGGTTCTGCCCAACCCGGATGAAAAGCATAAGGGGCCATTGGGGGCTACCTCCATCCTCCATTGAAGTCTCCCATGTAGTATGGCGCATAGGGGGGTGGTGCCATCCATGAACTCGGTGCCCATGACCCATATGGCCTTGCATGATGCTGAAATTCTTCCCGAGGAGGTGACCTTGAGCGCTTCAAATTTGACCGGTTAGAGCTAGAACCGGCCGCTTGATTGGCATACTTGGACAACAACATATCAAAAGTTGGATTGATTTTCTTGCGCTGCACTTTAGGTTCATTCGTATTCCACTTGCCAACCTCTGGACTCTTGGGCTTAACAAATTTGACATGAGTGTTCTCTTGCACTTGTGGTTGCCCCCCGAGTGTAGGATTCTTAATGGTGATCTTGATTATCTCCTTGCCATCGGGTTGCTTATCAAGCACAACTTGTCTCCCCAAGACCTTGTCGCTCTCCTTATTTTTCCTGGGCTCACCAATGACAATATTATTCTTATTAGCTGATTCGGCTATGCTGGGCCAAATTAACATCTTTTCCCCCTTCAAATCCATGGTGTTCATTGGGAAAGGCTTCTTATCAACCTGCATCTCAGAAAAATTCAATCGTTCATCATTAATGGCCGATTGTATCTGTTGTCGAAAAACATGACAATCATTAGTAGCATGAGAAAAAGAATTATGATACTTGCAATAAGTACGCCGTTTCAGCTCTTCAAACGGCGGTAAAGTATGAGATATTCTAATAATATTCGCTTGCAATAAAGCCTCAAATATTCTATCACACTTAGCAATGTTGAAAGTAAATTTCATCTCTTCATCATGATTCTTATGAATCGGCTTTAAATCATTGCAAGTAAATGGTTTGGCCTTAGATGGCCAAACAAATTCAGCAGCATAAACATCACCCTCAACGTCCGAGTGGTCACTATCATACTCAATCATATTCATCTTAGGATGATCAGTTTTATATCTATGCACCTCTTTAAGATCTTTGCTTCGGCTTTCTTGAGCCAAAGCCCTTTGCAAGACTTGGTTGATATTTAAAAACTCATGTCCTTCTAGCCTTTCTCTAATGTGAGTTCTCAAACCACTAAGCACAAGATCGGCTAAATCCCTCTCGGTTATCACCAAACTATAGCACCGATTTTTTGTCTCTCTAAATCTCTTGACGTAATCGGAGACCGATTCATCATGCTTTTGTCTAACCGATGTAAGATGTGACAACTTAAGCTCATTATCACCACTATAAAAATGATCATGAAACTTTTGTTCCAAGTGAAACCATGTAGTAATAGAACTGGGTGGTAACGCAGAAAACCACGAGAAAGCAGTACCGGTTAAAGATAAAGGAAAATAACGTACTGTCCACTCATCTCGTGAACTTGCCTCACCTAATTGTGCCAAGTACTGACTAACATGCTCCCAGGTGGTTTTTGTGCCCTCTCCATTAAACTTAACAAAATCTGGAATTTTATATTCCGGAGGGCATTGAATTGCATCAAAGTATTCAGGATATGGCTTTTGGTAAATACGGTTCCTTGGTAACTCAACTCCAAAATTCTCACGGAGCATCTTAGCCATATCCTCTCTAAGATTAGCTAGACCATCATCCAAAGTGGACGATGAAGCTTGTGGCAGTAGCATAGGAGGAGTAGGGTTAGTAGTTGCAGGTGTGAATTGTGGCATGTATGCCGAATTGTAATTCGGCAGTGATCTAACAGTGTTTGCTCTTGTAGGTAGGGTTTGGTTCGGCGTTACCACCGAACTTGGCATACTCATGATATGATTAATGGGTGCAGCAACAATTTGATTTGTGGGGCAAGGATAAAAATTCATCGGCACGGGAGGCGCCGATGAAATAGGTAAAGTTGGACTAGGGATTTCTGCGGTAACAGGCACACCAACATTACCACTAGATGATTGAGGCATACTATTTTTAGCATTACTATTTTCCAAGAAAATTTGGCATAAAAGATTATTGCTATCAGTAATGTGACTATCAATTTCAGCCCATACCTCGGGAGAGAAGGTATTACTTACAGAGGGTTTAACCTGTTCATCATGAAGACTTGATTTCTCCAACCGGAGTGATATTTCCTTGGCGATCCTTCTTGAACTTAGCAAGGAACTCCTGCATCTCCTTCTCTTCATGCGCCTTCTTGTACTCCTCATAAGCTTGGCGATGTTCCTCCGATAACTCCTCAAATTTGGGCTTGATTATGTTATCGGCGTTGATTTCCGAGGGCTTGGGAATCTTGTTGTTGCCAGACATGATGGATGATGATGACGATTGATCTTTGATCCCCAGCGGAGTCGCCAAAAAGTGTGTTCGCACACGAACACGTCATAGTGTACCCTCGACATCGTGAAACCTTCGTGGGTGGAGCCCTCCATGGACTTGCGCAGTCGTTACCCTTCATGGGTGGAGCCCTTCTTGGACTTGCGCAGTCGTTACCCTTCGTGGGTTGAAGTCTCCATCAACGTGGATGTACGATAGCACCACCTACCGGAACCACGCCAAAAATCTCCGTGTCTACATTGTGTTTGCCTTCTCCAAACTCTTCCCTTTACCTTCATGTGCACTATTTTACTTTACGATGCTATACTCTTAGAATTGCATGTGTAGGTTGATTGCTTGACTTGTGCTAGTTGCTAAAATCTGCCACAACTAAAATTGGGAAAAGGATAGATTTTTATTTGGTCAAGTAGTCTAATCACCTCCCCTCTAGACATACTTTCGATCCTACATAAGGTTCTACTTTCCTCCCACCCTGATACGTCTCCATCGTATCTACTTTTCCAAACTCTTTTGCCCTTGTTTTGGACTCTAACTTGCATGATTTGAATGAAACTAACCCGAATTGACGTTGTTTTCAGTAGAATTGCCATGGTGTTGTTTTTGTGTAGAAACCAAAGTTCTCGGATTGACCTGAAAATTTACTGAGAATTTTTGTGGAATTAATAAAAAATACTGGAACAAAAAGATACCAGAGGAGGACCACCCAGAGGCCACAAGCCCTGGGGGCGGGCCCACCCCCTAGGGCATGCCACCCAGGCTTGTGGGCCCCCATGACCTCCTCCGACCCTAATTCCAATGCTATATATTCACATCCGGAGAGAGAAAAAAATCAAGGATAAGACTTCATCATCGCGCTTTACAATATGGAGCCACCGCTAGCTCTTGTTCTTCCTCGGGAGGGCAGATCTGGAGTCTGTTTCGGGCTCCGAAGAGGGGAAATCGACGCCGTCGTCATCATCAACCATCCTCCATCGCCAATTTCATGATGCTCACCGCCGGGAGTGAGTAATTCATTCGTAGGCTTGCTGGACGGTGATGGGTTGGATGGGATTAATCATGTAATCGAGGTAGTTTTGTTAGGGCTTGATTCCTAGTATCTAGTATGTTTTGAGATTGATGTTGCTATGACTTTGCTCTGCTTAATGCTTGTCACTAGGGCCCGAGTGCCATGATTTCATATCTGAACCTATTATGTTTTCATGAATATATGTTAGTTCTTGATCGTATGTTGCAAGTCAATAGTGACCTACTACGTGTTATGATCCGGCAACCCCGGAGTGACAATGGTCGGGACCACTCCCGGTGATGAACGTAGCTTGAGGAGTTCATGTATTCATTAAGTGCTAATGCTTTGATCCGGTACTCTATTAAAAGGAGGCCTTAATATCCCTTAGTTTCCAATAGGACCGTCTGCCACGGGAGGGTAGGACAAAAGATGTCATGCAAGTTCTTTTCCATAAGCACGTATGACTATATTCGGAATACATGCCTACATTATATTGATGAATTGGAGCTAGTTCTGTGTTACCCTATGTTATAACCGTTGCATGATGAATGCCATCCGACATAATTATCCATCATTGATCCATTGCCTATAAGCTCGTTTCATATTGATCTTTGCTAAGTCACTTTTCCGTTGCCACTATTACAATTGCTACAAAACTATTACTGTCACTTTTGCCACTGTTTCCATTACTTCCATACTACTTTGCTACTAAAAACTTTGCTGCAGATATTAAGTCTTTCAGGTGTGGTTGAATTAGCAACTTAGCCGCTAATTCTCGTGAATATTCTTTGGCTCCCCTTGTGTTGAATGAATAAATTTGGTTTGAATACTCTACCCTCGAAAACTGTTGCGATCCCCTATACTTGTGGGTTAGCACATCCATTTTTTGAGAGAAACTCCTTCTCTGGAAAGGACCCATTCTTAGCAACAAACATCTTGCCCTCGGATCTGTGATAGAAGGTATACACGATTGTCTCTTTAATTAGGGTATCCTATAAAGACACACTTCTCCTCTTTGGGTTCGAGCTTCTCAGGCTGAAGCCTTTCGACCGACAACGGAACCGTGGACACCCATATTGATCCCTATGATTACACAAATGATATTCGAGTGAACCTTTGGTTATCATGTGATGTTCCCTTTGCTTCGCGATACTTTAAAAAACCAGGTGTGCATCGGTATCCTCTTGATTCATCACCACGCTCACTATACCATTGCTCCCGTTACTGGTTTTGTTCTTCTTTCTCGTTGACGGGTTCTGGCATGCCCGTGACGTAGTCACCTGTGTCTGTCCAGACGATGGTGGATGCCTTCACACACAGAGGGCCCTAAGAATATCTCTCCATCGTCGGAGGAGCAAATCCCACTCTCGAGTTGTCCGGTCACTTGCCAAACTTTCCAGTGAGCCTGAAAGTTGTCATTATGATCAACTTGTTTGAGCAACCCCAAAGCCCACCGTCCGTTAGGAAGTGACCGAGACACTCTCATGGTCTAAGGAACTAAAACACATGCAAACACTCTGTGTTATATCGGATGATTTTAGACAATATGATCACATAGTACAACAGAGAAGTATTTGGGTCGATTCAATATGATCGTTCGTCTAATGCCATACCCTCAATGTTGTGTTAGGACTATCGATATACTTAATGACATCCTAAGATCCGGAAAGCGTGTTGGTGAGACCAGGAACCTATTGTTTACCATTTATCATTTCACAAGTGCATATGAGTTTTCCACTAAATCACATATTCCAGGATCATAACAGTTATAACATGAAATATAAACTCATAATTATGAATAACGGAAATATAATAATACAATATTATTGCCTCTAGGGCATATTTCCAACACCCTACCCTAGTGTCAGCCAGCCTAACACGCAGCCCTCTAACACTAAGCCTAATCACTAATTGGTAACCTCTAATTACTCTCCTCTTTTGCCGTCACATTACCTCCACTCCGCATCATCACCTTCGAAATTTCGCTAGTACCGTGACCGTGTTGGAGATCGGCGGTATATTTAAGTGGAATTAACTTATACTACATGTATATAGATTGATAAATGTATTTTTTTCTTCATTTCCATGTAGAAATGTGTTTTTGTTTGGACAAGTTGTATGCTATTGTGGAAACCATCCCACTCGTTATAGCGAAATGGTCGATCTAGTGCTAATACCGTGTTTTTTGTTTCATGCTCTTTTTTTATTGCATTACATTACAGTTATTGATCTCTGCAATTGCAAGTTATATTTAGTCGTTCCATTTTCCGCACTTTCATTGCCAATGTGTAGATGTATTCTATTTGATATGTTCCAAGCATGGCAATGCAAGAGGATAAATTATTCATCGATAAAAAAACTCAGCTAACAAATCTGTAACATCACAATTATTACTACCGAAGTTATTGCCACCCGCCTATTTCTCCTTGGCGAATGAGATCAACTGGCGCTTGTGACTCATCTTCTGCTCGTAAACCACTGCCTTGTACTTGTCATCTTTCCCGCCAATGTCTGATGCGTCGATGATGAGTTCATAGATCATTCTAGAAATACGTGTTTGACTACCACTCACCACCTTCGTGAACTTGAGCACGCAGTTCACGTGCTTGTCGAACTCCAACACCGCCCAACGACCGAGCTCCTGGATGTGTTGGTCATTGATGTTACTGATTGGTTCCCATCCATCCACTATTGTTTTGTTCCATAATTGGTTGCCCATCCTTTCCCCACAGCCTGTGGCGGGTGAGACGATGGCATACATGAATGCAACAACGATGAGGAGGAGGAAGCTAGATGTCCTCATGGCCATTGGATTGTCTAATGGGCTTCTAGATCTTGAGATAGTTATGTGGGACTTTGGTGAATTGGTGATGTGAGTGGATCCAAAACAATGTTCTAAGGGTGCTTAAATAGACAATGTTCTAAGAGGCAGACATTAATTGGATGCTTATCCAAGTGGGCATTTACAATGGCATTTATGACAACCTTTTATATGGGGGCAAACTTTATTCAGAAGTTAATCAATTGGATCCATATCCAAAGGCTTTGACCTATTTAAACTTAGAATGGTTTAAATACATGCTTTCTAGATGGTTGTATTTCATAGCCGAGGTACTAACTAGTGCACCCACTAACAAGTTGTGAGTAATATCTTCTCCGTAAAATTGTCAAAATTAAAATGATTTGGCTTAGGAAAAACTAGATTGGCATTATAAACACATAAGAGGTAGTAGAAAGCATGTATTTAAATGTTTGTATGGAAATATATCTAGATTGCAATCATGGAAAAACTATTTGTAATAATTATATAAATTGTTATTATAATTTCATAGTCATTTTTCAGTAATACTTCAACTATTATATTGGTGCCAAATTTTGGTTGAGTTCTTACACAATCACTTATCTTTCTTGGGCTCGGAAATTTAAGTATGATATGAGCAATATAAATGGTGTGGATCTTTATTTAAACCGATTAGGATATCTAAATACATAGATCGTTTTTAATCAAATGAGACAACAACACACTCAGTTTTTATTTGTACATGTCATCATCCACACTTTCGGCACCGCCTACCTTGCTCTTGCTCTGCTCGCTCGATCTGAACCTAAACCCACTCACGTCATAGAAAAATAGAGAATTGCCCTTTATATTGTATTGAATGTGTTATTTTCTATTACAAATATTTTTAGATTGATTCGTGGAGGTGTAATTTTTGCCTTTATTTTGCATATGATTGTGTTGCTAAGAAATACTACTAAGTAAGAATCATGAAATTTTTGTGAAAAATAATTATAGTAATTATTTGCTTGCCATGCAAATGCTTCTAGAACAACATTTGTATTCTTGTTTGTGTATGATTGCAGTTCTATATCTGTCTGACATTTTCTCCATAATTATACATAATAATAAGATGAATATTTTTCGCGTGAGCTATATCTAAGTTCAAACAGATATAATCTACTCCCTCTGTCCCATAATATAAGAACGTTTTTCTAGTTGTTTTAGCTTGAAAAACATTCTTATATCATGGAACAGAGGAAGGATTTTTTTTGTTGATCTGAATGATAGCAATGTATGCCAGCTACTGTCCTAAACGGATACGTAGTTTCCTTCTCTCTTTTTTACCATCGTATGGAGATACATCCTCGTCGATTGCGTTGTGCGCGTCGGCCCTCGTTTTTACCCGAAACAGCGACGGCTAACCCTGGCTCCAGGGGCTCTCTCGCCGGCTTTGGGGACAGCAGGATCCGGCTCCCGGTTCGCCGTTCTTGCTGATGATGCCTCGCCGGATGCGGCTGATGCGATGGCGGATGAAAACACAGCCATGCGGGTAGTCGCTTCCGTCCTAGATCCTGATGATCCATCGGAGGACGGAGCTTGGTCGACGGTACGAAGAAGAAGAAAGAAAACTGACGAGGAGGTGGCCCAAGAATTCTGGGAGGATATCGGATACCCTACACCTGCATCGCGTGTCTGGGAACGACGAGGCAGCGGCTCGAACACGGAGGTAAGCTTGGCATCGCCTCACAGTTCATCTCTTGTGTGCAGGAATCGTGATACTAGGAGCCGCCCATCCTCGCCGGTTGCAGCGTCGCCGGAGAAAGATGGAGCACCTGCATCACATCGGGTGCAGGCCCGGGGCGTTCGAATCCGGCCATGGCATGGGCCCCTTCCGCGTCCTCGGGTCACGCCGCCGGTAGCCCTTGCATCGTTCCTGCCGGCGTCGACGTCGTCTTCGGCCGAGGTTCAGGCGCCGGGATCACCGCCTCCTGCTGTTGATGCTCGCGTAACGGCAGCCGAGGAAGTCGCGACCATCACGGGCGTTCAAACAAGGCAACCGCTGCCAGGTGGTCCATCTCTGCACGTGAATCCTGGTCGTCCGATGCTCCAGGCCGATCTCAACCGTAGACCGGGTGTGGTAAGATGCTGGGCACGACTTGCGAAACCTAATCGCTCGTTCGTTTCACCTGCGTCTATCTCGCATTGTTCCTACGCCGACGCGCTGCGCATCCCCCCGTCGTCTCCGATGGCTGGGGTGCCGCCGCTCCCTCCGAGGTCTGGGCTTGCCTCCACTGCATCAGCAACGCCGAACTCCATCGGCGCCTCGACCTCGTCTGCTCCGACAGCTCAGACTGGTACGCCTTTAGCCGGGTTTGGTCCGGCCGCTGGACCTCCTAGGTTTGGCGCTCCGGCCAGGCAGCAGCCCTTCCCAATTGGCCCGGTCAATGCGGCTGTTCAACAAGCCCCCTGCCTAGGCTCGGGCCCCTTTCAGCTTGCTCCTACGAATATGAGCGGGCAGGGGTTCGCCTTTGGTACAGGTCTGTCAAACACAGAAGGAAACAATAAGAGGAAGAAGAAGGGGCGTCGGCCTGACGTACCTGGAGGGCCGACACTTCAGGCTCCCCCCGTTAATGCGAACTTGGCAGTCTCCCAGGGCATGCCGCCCATGGCCAATTCCGGCGGCACGGTTGCCGCTCAACATGAGGGGGCTGTTGTCAATGTGCCGAAAGCTAAGAAAGAAAAGATGTATTGTTTCAAATGCCGGTCCAATGATCATCTGTCCAAAGACTGTTCTGTGGTGCACTTTTGCTACATCTGCAACACTTTCAAGCACGCTCTATTCCGTTGTCCCGTTCTGAAGCAGCCCCGGCCCTCGGCATCGTTTTGTGGACAGGGTTCTAATGCTACCATGTTCATTCAGATCCCAGAGCATGTGTGCAAAGACGTGGACTCTTCTCCATCGGCGTCGCCAACTGCCTTGGTCTCGGTCTCCGGCGGGGAGTTACCTGCAGCAGTGCTTGAAGCTGAGATTGCTAGAATCGTTCGGACCCAGGCTCAATGGAAGTGGGAGGCTATTCCGCATGGCAAGGACGCCTTTTTGGTGTCATTCCCCTCCTTTGACGATCTCCACCGAATGGCTGACCTAGAGGTTCGAGTCAAGTCGCACGGCGTTGAGATTTCTTTCAAAGAGTGGAAAGTTGAAGATGTCCCATCTTATGTTTCGCTGGAGACTGTATGGGTTCATGTTTACGGCGTTCCTCACTCGCTACGACACTTTCTCGGACTTTGGGCTGTTGGATCGGTCATCGGAACCACTCAAGATGTTGACCTTTATGCCTTGCGTCGTCATGGTATCATTCGCATTCAGGTTGCGGTTCGCTCTTTGGATATTTTCACCCATAATAATAACTTGGGAGGGGATTCCACAACCGCGGAAGCGTTTGTCAAGCTGGATGGATATAACTTTTGCTATGAGGTTGAAAAGGAAGACTATATTCCGGATGCGGATTTTATACCTCAAATCTGGAAGAAACATGATGATAGCCCAGACAAAGGTCATGAACGTGATGATGAATTTAGTGGGGATGATGCTAGCAACAAAGCAAAGAAAGTTAGCCCAGGGGGTGTGAATCCGCCTCCAACCTCGAGTTCGAGCACTCCAGTACCTATGGTGACTGCATCCCTCACCGCGCCGTTGTCCGAGCTGCCGCACACTACAGGATCCTCGAACATGTACGGCGAGTTTGTTGCAGGTTACACTTCGCCGTCGTTGTTGCCGATGCCGCCTCCGGTCTCGACATCTGTCAACTCAGGCTCAACTGTGCCTCCGACGGAACGTACGCCGCACCAGGTTCAGCAGCAGCATGCGTTACCTGTGCTTATGGCACCGCAGGTGCCTGCCGTGGACGTGCATGGATTGATGGGTGCAACTACAGGCAAAAGGGCAGAGACATGCATACGTACGGTTACTTGCATGGATGCATCAGCTAACATGGGTTCACCTGTGGAGTTGCGTGGCTCTGACCAACCGAAGCTGCAAGTAGCCGCTGTAGCTGAACTGGGTACTTCATCTGTCACTATCGATGGACGCCCAGTTCAGCCTATGCCTGCTCAGACCAAGGTTACGCCTACTCATGTGTCGTCAACAACGCAACAGAGCGCGCCTCTCTGTCCTCTGGCTGCTGCGGTTCAGCTCGGTCCAGCCATGGGGCACAGCAAGGAGATCTCGGCATCCGTTGCTGATGTACCACCGGGGCCTGAGACTACTGCACCGCTGGGATCGCCTCGGTCTGCTCCAACGCCGCCACCGACGCGCCATTCTACTCTGACCAATGTGAAGACTACTCCCATCCGGCGTAGCGACCGTCACTTCTCCTCCGCGGACGGGTCCTCGACCACGGACGAGAACTCTCTCTCGAAGGCGATGCGGCGTCAGGCGGAGCGTAATCTGGACTCACCGATAGGTACACCTTGCAATAAATCATTTCTTTCCTTTTCGGGTACTCGTATTTGTTCCAGTTTAAATAACATTGGAATTACAATTGGAAAGAATAATAATGATTTGCGTATGTCGGTGGGGGCGCTAAAACACATGGAGATCGACCGATTAAAGGTTTCTCCTAAGTGTTCAAGCCCCCGGCCGTACCCTGAAACTGAGGAGGAGGAATCGGCGGCCACATATGATGGTCCGCTTCTCTCCCACTTGGTTGGTGCGGTAACTGAGGTTGGATTAGATGATGCACGACCGGGGTCCATGTTTTGTGACTTCACTGCGTCTTCGCGTAAGTCTAAATCTCATTCCTCAAAAAAGAAACAAAAATCGTCCAAAAAGGCGAAGATATCCAACCCAACCCGAGTTTCCACATGAGAGGCATGTTCTGGAATAGCAGAGGTCTTTCAGACTTGGCTAAACATAAACACATCGGTGATTGTGTGCGAGAGCATGGGTTGGATTTTGTAGCAATTTCCGAGGCAGGTAAATGTGACTTTCGTGCACACGTCTTCGACCACCTATCTGGTGGTTTTGACTACACATGGCATTGTTTACCACCACGTGGAAGGTCCGGAGGAATCTTACTTGGGATACAGACAACAACCATGGAATTGTTATCTTTTTCGGTTGGTGAATTTCACATCAAATTCCATCTCCGAAACAGAGCTGATAATTTTACATGGAGTCTGGTCGCGGTCTATGGGGCTGCCCAAGATGAGAATAAATCCGCTTTCCTGCGGGAATTAGTGAACCTGGCTAAGAATAATCCACACCCAATGCTTATTGGAGGCGACTTTAATATCATTAGGTACCAAGAAAAGAAAAATAATGATCGCTTTGACACTCACTGGCCTTTCTTATTCAATGCTGTGATTGACAGTTTGAATCTTCGAGAAGCCAGTATGTCGGGGCGACAATTTACTTGGGCCAATAATCGTCCCGTGCCAACATACGAGAAACTCGATCGGGTACTCATGGATACCGAATGGGAACTAAAATTCCCTCTGGTAACAGTGCGTGCCCTAGAGCGTATTGAGACACTTTCGGATCATGCACCCATCATTCTTCAGTCTAACTCTGCTAGTCCTCCCACTGCTCGCCGCCCATTCAAATTCGAATTGGGATGGTTACAACGTGATGGCTTTGCAAATATGGTTAAGAATGTATGGGAGAGGCCCGCCGTTGGTCGCACACCAATTCAGAGATGGAACTTCAAAATTCGAGCCGCAAGGCAGTTCCTAACTGGATGGGCGAAACACACCAGTGGCATATATAAAAAAGAAAAGCAGCGTCTTTCCACTATTATTGATGACCTCGACAAAATCGCAGAGACTCGCACTTTGTCTCAACATGAGATTGACATAAAAAATCAATCCAATGAGCAAATGGCACGTCTATTGCGAGAAGAGGAACTCAAGTGGTACCGAAGATCCGGCGCCCAATTCATTCTCGAGGGAGATAGCAATACACGTTATTTCCAATTGGTTGCCAATGGGCGACATCGAAAGAAGTGTATTTTTAGCCTCGAACAGGATGAGGGACTGATCGAAGGCCATGAAGAGCTTAAGCGTTATATAACAAAATACTACAAGTCTCTATTTGGGGCTCCAGATGAAGGGAACTTCAGTCTCGATGAGACCCAAATAGATGATATCCCACAAGTCACGACTGAAGAGAATAATATCCTGACGGCACCTTTCTCTGAAGAGGAGGTGAGAGCTGCGGTGTTTCAAATGGAACACAATAAAGCTCCAGGACCTGATGGCTTCCCCGCAGAGTTCTATCAGAACTTCTGGGATGTCATCAAGACTGACCTAATGGAGTTGTTCAATTATCTTCATGCCGGCCAACTTGACCTATCCAGGCTAAATTTTGGAGAGATTGTTTTGTTGCCCAAGACAAAGGAGGCTGTACGGATTCAACAATACAGACCCATATGCCTCCTTAATGTCAGCTTCAAAATATTCACCAAAGTAGCGACTAATAGGCTCAATGTGGTTGCTGACCATGTTGTTCGGCCATCCCAAACGGCTTTCATGCAAGGAAGAAATATACTCGATGGAGTAGTTATCCTTCATGAGACCGTTCACGAGATGCACCGGAAGAACATGAGTGGGGTAGTATTGAAAATTGACTTTGAAAAGGCATATGATAAAGTCAAATGGTCGTTTCTACAGCAGACCCTGAGAATGAAAGGTTTCTCCGATAAGTGGCGTGAGTGGATCCAAAATTTCGTTAGTGGAGGCAGTGTGGCTATCAAAGTCAATGATGATGTAGGCCATTACTTCCAGACAAAAAAAGGATTACGTCAAGGTGACTCACTGTCTCCAATGTTATTTAACATTGTCGCTGACATGCTGGCTACTTTGATTGAACGCGCCAAACAGGATGGTCAAATTGCAGGAGTAGTGCCACATCTTGTCGATGGAGGACTCTCTATCTTGCAATATGCCGATGATACGATTCTTTTTATGGAACATGACATTGATAAGGCGAGAAATCTGAAACTTTTGCTTTCAGCTTTTGAGCAAATGTCAGGCTTGAAAATCAACTTCCATAAAAGTGAATTGTTCTGTTTTGGAGAAGCTAAGGAGACGGCTGCACAATATGCTGACTTATTTGGATGTGCATAAGGCCAATTCCCGATTAAGTATTTGGGAATTCCGATTCATTATCGGCGTCTCACTAATGCGGAGTGGAAACATGTTGAAGAGCGATTGGAGAAACGGTTGAGCAGTTGGAAAGGAAAATTGCTCTCCATTGGTGGACGACTAGTTTTGATCAATTCTGTCCTCACCAACATGGTTCTCTACATGCTCTCATTTTTCCAACTACCCAAAGGGGTTCTGCAAAGGCTGGATTACTTCAGATCCAGATTTTTTTGGCAAGGAGACAGTGAAAAGAAAAAGTATAGACTAACCAAATGGAGCGTCATTTGCCGACCGAAAGACCAAGGAGGCTTAGGTGTTCAGGACCTCCAGGTCAAGAATGATGCCTTACTCAGTAAATGGTTGTTCAAGCTACTTACTGAGGATGGTGTTTGGCAAACTATGCTACGCAACAAGTATTTGGGCCAAAAGGCGTTGTCCCAGGCATATTGGAAGCCTGGTGACTCGCATTTTTGGGCTGGTCTGATGGCGGTAAAGAAACATCTTTTCCATTTCGGATCCTTCGCGATAAAGGACGGCTCGGAGATACGTTTCTGGGAGGACAAGTGGCTAGGACATACCACTCTCCGAGAACAGTACCCAGCATTGTACCGCATTGTACGCGATAAGAATGATACTCTTGCACATGTGATGACCACTTCCCCGCCAGATATATCATTTCGGAGGGATTTGGTTGGGCCCCGTCTTGTGTCATGGCAACATCTTCTATCCCGTTTGGATTCGATTAACTTGACACAAGGGCGGGATGTGTTTCTCTGGAATCTTACTACATCTGGGTCCTTCACAGTTGACTCTTTGTATCATGCACTATCGCACACAGAGATTCCAGTGGCCAATAATAAACAAATCTGGAAATCCAAGATGCCACTAAAAGTTAAGATTTTCATGTGGTATCTTCGGAGAGGAGTTGTGCTAACTAAAGACAACCTCGCTCGACGCAACTGGAAAGGAAGCAAGAAATGTAGTTTTTGTACTCATGATGAGACAATCAAACATTTCTTCTTTCAATGCAAGTTTGCGCGTTCTACATGGTCAGTTATCCAAATAGCGTCAAATTTGTATCCACCAACAAGTGTTACCAATATATATGGTCACTGGCTTGATGGAATACCAAAAACTTTTAGTACGCTAATACGGGTGGGAGCGTCTGCCTTACTATGGTCGCTTTGGCTATGTAGAAATGATTGTGTTTTTAATGGCAAAATCTCTTCTCCTATGCAGGTTATTTACCGTTGTACGCACTGGCTTCGTATGTGGTCTACTCTGCACCGAACGGAGTACCAATCGCTATTCAAGGCGGTGTGTATGCGGTTGGAGCTGGTGGCCAGGGAGGTTTTTACCCAACATGGGTGGCAGCATAATCTCCGAATCGGTCCACCTTCTCCGTCGACATAGGCATAGTTTCGGCCCCAAATGGCTTAACTGTTGCCACTTTGTCGTTTTTTATATCTTTTGTCAGACTGTTTCTTTAATGGCTGTGTGCATCTTAGCTATGCAGAGGCCGGGTGTCGCTCTTTATGCTTTGTATCCGCTCGATGCTACATTTTGAGTTAATAAAAGCGCCCTTTATCGAAAACATCCTACAACTATCTGTTTGAACGTAACCTTCATAGTATAAATCTTAAACATGATTACAAAGACAGAATTAGATGACTAATAATCTTGTGTTAAAATCTATCCGCAAATTTTTTATTAAGCATGAAAATAATTTGGCTGATGTGGGTTAACGTAGTACTTTATGACTACTAGAACCAGAGTATTTGGTGACTAATAATTAAGAATACTCCGCGAGGGGCCAGAAATGTTTGCAAAGGCTTTGCTGCATATGTTACAGTTGGCAACGCCTACTTAGCGCACTTACTTTTCGAAAAACGGGCTTTTTACTGAGTTCCTTTTGTCGAGTACTCGACAAAGACTATGCCGAGTGTCAGAAGTGGGTACTCAGGCCTGTATTTTTCTCTTAGTATATAATCGATAGAAGATACCGACAAATACAAGATTAACTAAATTAGTTTAGCAGAAGTGGCACTATTAGGAATATCATTATATAGCTTACTTGTTTTAATCATTTCAAGTTATATATAGTGTAGAGACATAGGTAACTGTTATGCCCGCACACCTGCGACGCGGGAGGGGATGGAGGAGTAGGGCTGGCCCCGCGACGAGGAGAGGCCGCCGCTCGGGAGCACGGGTCTGCGCCAAGGTCAAGGCCTCCTCATCGCCGTCGTTTTTTCGAGTGGCCGCGGTCTCTGGTGGCGCGGTCATCGGCCACGGCGAGCGGGACGGGCGGGGCGGCGGGGTGAGCGGCTGGGAAGGGGGCGAGCGGGACGGGCGAATCAGGCACGCCGCCGCCAGCGACACAGCCTCGCCCTCTCCGCCCGTGACCGTGTTATGCTGGTTCTGGCACGCCCGTCCGCTCCGCTCTGCTATGCCCGGCCTGCTGGTCGATTTGGTGCGAGGTGGAGGAGAGGTCGCCGATGATGAGGAGAAGCTAAGGGGAGGAGAAAAGGGGTGGTAGAGTCGGCCGTTGGGGAGGGC
The DNA here is from genome assembly GCA_032464435.1 of Aegilops umbellulata. NCBI lineage: Eukaryota > Viridiplantae > Streptophyta > Magnoliopsida > Poales > Poaceae > Aegilops > Aegilops umbellulata. Next base: position 472,299,840 of record CP136059.1, on the reverse strand, counting down.
GTGGGCGGCGGTTGCGGTTCCGGGGAGGTCGCAGGTGGCGGCGGCGGTGATAGAGGTAGGAGAGGGAGAGAATCGAGGGCTGTGGGCTGGGCTTCTGGCCAATCCCTTTCTCTGTTTCTTCTCGACCAAGGGAACGTTTTGTCTGGTAGTAAATCCGACGTGGACCACGCGAGAGATCGCCCATGATGCACAGCTGAATGTTTTGGATTTGGTTATCAAATTCAATGACCAGCTGGGAATTAAATAATCTAAGCACAGCTTGCAGCCCAACCAGTGCAGCGCGGGCTTCGGCCTCCTCCACGCTGCGACACGGTGGAAGCTTCTTGCAGACTGACGTAAGGACAAAACCTCGGCGATGCCGGCCAACGGCACCAGCCGCACTTTCCCAGCTTCAGCTAGAAAGGCCAAGCCTGAATTGATTTTGACAACTCCTCGTACTGGAGGCCTCCACTGCTCTTCAGGGATTGCATCTGTTGTTGCCACCTCTCCTCTCTCTCACCGGACTGAAGGTAGAAGAAGGAAGAGCACAGAAAAAAAAAAAACAGGATACACTGAAGTTTCATCCAGCCGCACACACAGCTCTGTTTTTCTTCCAAAAGCACCAACTCTTATCAACACCCGTACATGACTTATATAGCCGGACACACACACCAGGCATTGGCCTCACGCACGCACGCACACGCACGGATCATCCGGTCACTAAGCCAACTAACTAAGCCATGCAACCACAACCTGCTAGCTACATGCATGGTCAGTGTCAGGACATGCGCAGCCAACAAATGCTCCGGCCGCGCGCACGACGCGGCCAGCTCAACCGATTGCTGCCAACGTCCTAACTACACGCACGCACACGTTACTGCCACAAGCGCACACACACTACACCACGCACGCGCCCTCGCCACGCTTCCGCTGCGTTCCGCACGCATCCGACGCGCCCGACGAGTCCAACCGCACCAGTGCATCCCGTACGTCCCGCGCACACCCGACGCGCCCGACTAGCCCGACCGCACCAAGCCATTGCTTATTCCAACAACATTAGCATAGGCAAGGGATGTAGCAGCCCGGGCATTGTTCCCCTTGCCGAAGGCTGCACACTTCCGACCAGCCCACTCAGATGTCTCTCCTGCCATTCTTAATCCTTCCTCATACCTCTTCAGAAACTGTACTGAACCCCTCTTCCATTGTTTCGGATGCAGTTTTGAGAGCACGGAGGATTTTGTCTGACTGTTACAGGTTTGCAGGCATTACATGGCCTTTGGGTAGAAAACGTCCAAGTACTGTCATCATCGCGTCGTAGCATTCTCTGCCCAAGTTGAATTGAGCCTTCAGAGCCATTACTTGTGAGATGGCATCCAACTGAGTGTGCTCGTGGAGAGGACGTTTTGAAGACTCCAACATTTCATTCAAGGCCTTTGCAGATTCCTCCATCTCATCGTCTGAATCCCGAACATCATCAAAGTCTTGCACCATGTCTTCCATCTTGGTACCATGCTCGTCGGTGCGACGATGAACCACCTCACCACATTGGGCAGACTCACCATGAAATGTCCACATCGTATAACCGGGTGTAGCTCTTCTGCAGGTGTTTGCCCATTTCACCATCTGCCCTCTGGCCATTTGCAAATGCGGCTTTCACAAACCCCTTAGTTTTTGTTAACCATTCATTGGTCATGTCATTCTGACTAGTGTGACCGGTGTACATCCACGCACGATCACTCATCTTTCCTAGGTAAACTCCAATAGGTAAAGATAGGTCCATCAACATGTATATTCATCAGTTAATCTTGTTTGTAAATTTTATTACGTCCAGTTCCCGAGCCAGCTCGAAAATCAAAAGGTAACTAGCAGTGATGTAACGAGAAAGGTGACTAGATGAATGGTCACACGCCAGATCAATGGGAGGGAAACGAATACGTCCATTATCGAACATGGATGGGTAGAAATAGAAACCTGGATGAGTCTGCTTCCGGACCTCGTTGTAGCGCAGGTCAACGAGAGCCTCGAATACAGCCAACTAAACGACCTGAGCTAGTGTTGAAGTGAAACCACTCCAGGAAGAATGGGTGTAAGAGCCAGATGCAGAGCTGTTACGCAGGATGACCACCGCATGGTACTCATACACTGAGTCTGCCAGTCGCTCCCAGTACACCTGGTGCACCGGGTCGTCGCCGTGAGGGTAGATTGGATGCCACACGTTCCGGAGAAGATGTGGATAGGTGTACGGTGCTGGATCAGACTGGTACGGGTACATCACTTGAGCCATCTACACTCACAACCATTAGCCCGTTAGCAATAAAAATAAACTATATGCATGCAATATAGCAATATGATGCAAACACATACTATCGGCACTCAGGACTACTAACTACCGTGTAACTAGCGCGTTAGTGGTCTAGGGCGTCCTACAGTCAGCACGCCTCACAGCAACCGGTTTACCTTGCATTGCCAGCCCATAGATCATGTCTTCTAGAAACACACAACACATTGGTACAGAAATACAGCCGCTTTATTACTACAGAGGTTCGATATTACATCAGGTAGCGAGGCCAATCGGCAAAAAAAGTGCTGCTGCACATATGTACATTATTTAATGAACATGATAGGGTCCTCAACATCACAACATAGTTACACGGCAGCGGAAAGACGGCGTGGGGGAACTCCATCTCACAGGGACACTGATGTGGACAGTGCCTAGACTACGATGCAACGATGCACTCCAGCTCCGGTATGGCTTCTCCTAAAACTGGCATGACACGCCAGGTGAGTACTCTGAATGTACTCGCAAGCTCATAACAAATAAAGCAACACTGGCAAACAACAACATGATACTTAAGTAGGTTAAATGCAAGAACTAAACATGCTACTCATGAAGTGACAGTGCATGCAACCAGGGTCTCTCAAACCCTCTTACCTTCTTTGTTACTTTGTAACCACCAACATCATCGTACCACAGTGATCATCTCCGGATCACAACCGAAACCATCTTACAGTCTCAACAACTTCACCATCACAACAAGTGCCACAAGTATAACTTTAGTGTGCAGGTTTAATATTTCTGTTGATCCACGGTGTGACCTACTACGAACTATGTCCGTGACCGAGGAAGCAGATGTCGATAGATTAAACACTCTATGGAGGCTAGCACACTATAACCACACCACATAACCCATGGCCTTGAACACTCATTCGGTGGACCAACGGCGTTCCGACAGAACCAATCTATTGCCATGACACCCCCCCCGACCAGTCCGACTAACTCCCCTTTGGGCTAAGTCATGGGTGGCTCCGATGCCACTCCGGACATCCAATGGCCACCGTCGTGGCAAAGCAAACGGTCCCAAACGGGGACATGGTACCAAAACAACTATGGGCACACAAGGCTATGCCTGCCTACCGGTCCAGGGTAGCGCAAGCGCATAACCTTCCCTAGTTGGAGGCACCGACGAGAGGCATAACAACAGATCGCGAAAGGGCCTCCCCATAAGTCGACTGTTATACCTTGTTTTTGTAATGGCCTATCTTCTTTAAAAAGCCGAAAGATAAGGATTTCGCAAAACTTTTGCGTTCCTTTTTCTTTGAAAAGAAAACCTTACCATTTTTGGGCCGCTGTTACCATTTCCATTTCCAGAACCTAAACCTAACTAATACTTAGTTGTTTCCATTTCCTCATCTGGTGATAGATCATCATCTTCTTCTGGCTCAAATCCCTTTTTCATATCCAGGGCAGGCTTTAGGTACGCTTTAGTTTGAAATCATTAAAGATACGCTCGACCTCGTTTATGTCCATGGTATCATCGTACGTACCTTCTACTATCAACCAGATGAGATAGGGCTTTGAAAGGTCAGAGTCAGTCTCCTCTTTTTCTTTTAGGTCGTTTAGCAGTTCCCCAACCAGCTTTCTCCCCGAGAAAGCCTTCGTGAGATTCAAAGAAAAAGGTTTGAAGGTTGATCTCTGGGATCAGTGATACTTCGGAACCAGCAAAGGGAGGCTGAAAAGCCATAGTGCTAACGCACGCTCTGTAGTTTTGAAGCTAAAAAGACAGCAGCGAGCTCCGCGTCGAAAAGCGAAGCGAGCCACTCTAGCGCGCTACTCTTCCTTTATGAGCGAGACTCTATCCAGATCTACTGATCTAAGAACTCTGTGAGCGAACTGAGCGAGCCATGAGGCGCCTATCGGCAAGGCTTGGAAAAGCCTTAAGTTTAGGCTCCCTTCCTTCACTGAACTAATTCACCCGGGTCCAAACCTGCTGAGCTAGCTAATTTTTCCTTTACGAGATCTCGGCTCTTCGGAATGATTGGAGAGAGCCCCACCTCCTCTTGGTTGGTGCCGGGCCCGAGAGTGATGGGACTACTTCCTTAAAGAGCCTTTCGTTCGGGCCGGCAGGAGGGGCCCTGATCTATCAATTGAGGGAGCAAAAAACAGGCTTTGCTCCCCCTTTTTTAAATGAAGAAAGAAAGAAGGGTCGAAGTTTAGACCGCTCACAGTAGTTCTACCCATAGAAAAGATCATGAAAGAGGCGATCAGAATGGTACCCGAATCCATTTACAATCCCGAGTTTCTAGACACATCGCACTTCCGCTCGGGTCGAGGCTGCCACTCGGCCCTCAGACGGATCAAAGAAGAGTGGGGAACCTCTCGCTGGTTTTTGGAATTCGACATCAGGAAGTGTTTTCACACCATCGACCGACAACGATTCATCTCAATCTTGAAGGAAGAGATCGACGATTCCAAGTTCTTTTACCCCACTCAGAAAAAGTTTTCCGCCGGACGACTCGTAGGGGGTGAGAAGGGCCCTGACTCCATCCCAAACAGTGTACTACTATCGGCCCTACCAGGCAATATCTACCTACACAAGCTCGATCAGGAGATAGGGAGGATTCAGCAGAAGCACGAAATTCCTCTTGTAGTGAAAATTAGATCGGTTCTATTAAGAATAGGTCGTCGTATTGATGACCAAGAAAAGTATGGAAAAGAAGCAAGCTTCAACGCTCCCCAAGACAACAGAGCCCTCATAGTGGGGAGGGTAAAGAGCATCCAACGCAAAGCGACCTTTCATTCCCTTGTTTCGTCGTGGCACACCCCCCCCCCCACAAGCACCCCCAGGCGAAGGGGAGACCAGAAAATGCCTTTCGTTTTCCCCCCTTCAGCGGCCCTAGCCGCCTTCCTTAACAAGCCCTCAAGCCTTCTTTGCGCCGCCTTCCTCATAGAAGCCGCTGGGTTGACCCCGAAGGCCGAATTCAATGGTAGAGAAGGCTTTAATAAGAATTTGGCCATGAGAGACCTTCTTAAGTATTGCAAAAGAAGGGGCCTGCTGATAGAGCTAGGCGGGGAGGCGATACTAGTTATCAGGTCAGAGAGAGGCCTGGCCCGTAAGCTGGCCCCCTTTAAAAGCCATTCCTTATTAATAAGGATTTGTTACGCGCGATATGCCGACGACTTACTACTGGGAATCGTGGGTGCCGTATTTCTTCTCATAGAAATACAAAAACGTATCACCCACTTCGTACAATCTGGTCTGAACCTTTGGGTAGGCTCCGCAGGATCAATAACCATAGCTGCACGGAGTACGGTAGAATTCCCTGGTACGGTCATTCGGGAAGTCCCCCCGAGGACGACTCCCATACAATTCTTGCGAGAGATGGAGAAGCGTCTACGGGTAAAGCACCGCATCCATATAACTTCCTGCCACCTACGCTCCGCCATCCATTCCAAGTTTAGGGACCTAGGTTATAGTATCCCTATCAAAGAGTCGACGAAGGGGATGAGCGGAAGAGGTCGTCTACTAGACGCGGTTCAACTAGCGGATGAAGGAAATATGCCCTAGAGGCAATAATAAAGTTATTATTTATTTCCTTACATATCATGATAAATGTTTATTATTCATGCTAGAATTGTATTAACTGGAAACATAATACATGTGTGGATACATAGACAAACAGAGTGTCACTAGTATGCCTCTACTTGACTAGCTTGTTAATCAAAGATGGTTAAGTTTCCTAACCATGGACAAAGGAGTTGTCATTTGATTAACAAGGTCACATCATTAGTTGAATGATCTGATTGACATGACCCATTCCATTAGCATAACACCCGATCGTTTAGTATGTTGCTGTTGCTTTTATCCATGACTTATACATGTTCCTTTGACTATGAGATTATGCAACTCCCGTTTGCCGGAGGAACACTTTGGGTGCTACCAAACGTCACAACGTAACTGGGTGATTATAAAGGAGTACTACAGGTGTCTCCAAAGGTAGATGTTGGGTTAGCGTATTTTGAGATTAGGATTTGTCACTCCAATTGTGGGAGAGGTATCTCTGGGCCCTCTCGGTAATGCACATCATTTAAGCCTTGCAAGCATTGCAACTAATGAGTTAGTTGCGGGATGATGTATTACGGAACGAGTAAAGAGACTTGCCGGTAACGAGATTGAACTAGGTATTGGATACCGACGATCGAATCTCGGGCAAGTAACATACCGATGGACAAAGGGAACAACGTATGTTGTTATGCGGTCTGACCGATAAAGATCTTCGTAGAATATGTAGGAGCCAATATGGGCATCCAATTGGTTATTGGCCGGAGATGTGTCTCGGTCATGTCTACATTGTTCTCGAACCGTAGGGTCCGCACGCTTAAGGTTACGATGACAGTTATTATGAGTTTATGAGTTTTGATGTACCGAAGGAGTTCGGAGTCCCGGATGAGATCGGGGACATGACGAGGAGTCTCGAAATGGTCGAGACGTAAAGATCGATATATTGGACGACTATATTCGGACATCGGAAAGGTTCTGAGTGGTTCGGGTATTTATCGGAGTACCGAAGAGTTACGGGAATTCGTATTGGGCCTTATTGGGCCATACGGGAAAAGGAGAGAAAGGGCCAAAAGGTGGCCGCGCCCCTCCCCTTGCTCTAGTCCGAATTGGACTAGGGAAGGGGGGCGCCCCCTTCCTTCCTTCTCCTTCTCTCTTCCCTTTCCTTCTCTCCTACTCCCCCTACATGGAAGGACTCCTAGTTGGACTAGGAAAGGGGAGTCCTACTCCCGGTGGGAGTAGGACTCCCCTTGGCGCGCCAAACATAGGGCCGGCCTCCTCCCTCCCATGCTCCTTTATATACGGGGGCAGGGGGCACCCCATGGACACACAAGTTGATCTTCGTGATCGTTCCTTAGCCGTGTGCGGTGCCCCCCTCCACCATATTCCACCTCGAATATATCGTTGCAGTGCTTAGGCGAAGCCCTGCGCCGGTAGAACATCAAGATTGTCACCACGCCGTCGTGCTGACGGAACTCCTCCTCGAAGCTTTGCTGGATCGGAGCTAGGGGTGCGTCATCGAGCTGAACGTGTGCCAAGAACTCGGAGGTGCCGGAGTAATGGTGCTTGGATCGGTCGGATCGGGAAGACGTACGACTACTTCCTCTACGTTGCGTCAACGCTTCCGCTTCGGTCTACGAGGGTACGTAGACAACACTCTCCCCTCTCGTTGCTATGCATCACCATGATCTTGCGTGTGCGTAGGAATTTTTTTGAAATTACTACGTTCCCCAACAGCGGAGACTCTTGGAAAAGATGGACTAAAAAGTCCCCAAGTTAGCGTATTATGGGGGACCGTCAAGCACATCCGGCAAAGATCGAGGGGGATCTCGTTGTTGCATAGCTCAAGTCAGAGCAAGGTGCCATCAGGCGTTCAATAGGCAGTCTCACGATCGGGCATGAGTGTCCTGAAGAAGAAATTGTATACTCCCTTTGGTCGGAAGGCGGCGGGGGAAGGAAGCGGACACTGGGCGGGATCTTTCAACAGCGAATTCCCCATACAGATAGAGTCGCCTATCAAAAAGATACTCCGAAGGGTTCGGGATCGAGGTCTCATTAGCCGAAGAAGACCCAGGCCAATCCATGTGGCCTCTTTGACCAACGTCAGCGACAGAGACATAGTAAATTGGTCCGCGGGCATCGCGATAAGTCCTCTGTCCTACTACAGGTGCTGCGACAACCTTTACCAAGTCCGAACGATTGTCAACTACCAGATCCGCTGGTCCTCTATATTCACCCTAGCCCACAAGCACAAATCTTCGGCGCGGAATATAATCCTAAAGTACCCCAAAGACTCAAATATAGTCAATCAAGAAGGTGGTAAGACCCTTGCTGAGTTCCCAAACAGCATAGAGCTTGTGAAGCTCGGACTCGGTCAAGATCCGAACAACGACGGAGCACTCAACTACATGTTTAATAAGTAGTTGTCTTTTTCTATTTGGATTTTAGCGAACAGGCGTTTACATGAGATTAGTTGAGTAGGCTTGCCTTATCTGCTATAAGATAGCTAGTTGTGGGGCTTTCGAAAAAAAGGCTGAAGGCTTCGCTATCGCTCATGGCTTGTATTGTAGTCGTAGTCTTGTAGTCGGCCCTCAATGCCTCTTTAGTCTTTCTAATCCTGAGGCCTTTTTCCTTCATTCATTTTGCGGTAGCTTGCGCGTCAGAAAAATAGAACCTTTCTGGCCCGGAAGATCGCTGCTTCGCTTCTGGCGACTAGCTTCTACCCACAATGGCTAAAGCTACCTTGAATCAATCAATGAATGAATGATTCGTAACCCCCATGGGTTCGAGGACCCGTTGGTCAAAGGAAAAGGGGGGTCCAGATTCCAGGACGGAGCCGTATGAGGCGAGAGTAGCACGTACGGTTCCTTTGAGAAGGGTGTGATACCACCACCTATCAGGCCCGACGAGCGGTCCACGGAGCTGCATCCCTTGTTCGATCTGGTTTAATATCAAGATTCTTCTTTTTCTGTTTCTATATATATGGGTCCGTGCAGCATTTCCACGATATCGTTATGATCAATTAATGGGACTTGGCCGGAAAGTGTTCTTGCCTCTATCATTAGCTCGGGTAGTCCCCGTTTCAGGTGTTTCAGTCACCTTTCGATGGCTCCTTAATGTATGTGCCAGGAAGTTTCTTCCGAAGGGGGCTACTCCCCGAAAATGCCCCGCCCCTTGTTCGTTTGTCGTTGGGGATTCATTGCTCGTTCTGCGGTTATAAGTAACGTAGCCAGCCTAATTTCTAGAATAGGGCTGCAGGCAGGAGGGCTTTGTTTGTGCAATCTTGCTCGCAACACCCTCTCCTCCGGCGAACCTGCGATCGCCGCCTCTAACTGAATGCTCAACTGAGGTCGTGTACAACAACCTTAACCGCACAAGCCTGGGCTGGGCCTACCCCCATCCCTAGAGGAGCCGTATGAGGCGGAAGCTCCACGTACGGTTTTGAAGCCGAGCCTTTCCAGCAATGGGGCCTAGGGACCGATATGATGGTTGGTTTAGGTAGGGCGGCCGGCCTACTATGGGCACTTGTAGGGATTAGTGCGTGAGACCGCGATCCACAAACTGACGCATGGGACTCACCCTTGACTTGAGAATGGAAGAAGGGAAACATAGCATGTCACAAGAGCGAGGCGAGGGGGCTCCGCCCTACAGCGAGAGGGACGCCTCGCGAGCCGGGCTTTGGAGATGAGGCCTTTTGGCGAAGCCAAGTCAATTTCGGGCCACCAAACCCTGCAACTGAGGAAAAGGCCCTATGGAGTAAAGGGAAGCGTGTACGTTGTCACACTCCCCGCCCTCCAAAGGTGCCTAGAGGACGGGCCAGACGCAGCAGAGCGACGCCCCAGGAGCGGATTCCCCACGAGCAGGGGGACAGGAGACGGCCATCTCGAGGCACATCACGACCTACAGGCAACACCGGCGAGACCCAGGAAGGTAACCCGATTGGGAGTCAGAGGATCCATAGTACCCGCAGCCTCCCGGACTTCATATTCATCATTTTCTAAAGAAAGGGTAAGGGATCTCTTTTCTGCAATGAAAAAAATAAGCTCCGCTCATTTGACTCGGCACAACCTAACGATACATCCAATACCAATGATCTGTGCCTACCGATACGATACTCCTCCAAAAAATTGACTATATAAAGAGCTAGTGTCAATAAAAAGGCTAATGACAGAGAAGAGTCAATCTCCTTTACTCCTCCCGACACCTCAAAATGAGAAAATCCCTTCATCTAGGCGGGCGCTCATGCCTACTCAGGGAGCAACTTCTACCACGGCTGACACATTATCTCCCACAAAGACCAACGACCCATCCCGAAGAGAAGTTGACTGACGGGGATGTCTCGAGAAGAAATTCCATAATTGGTAGCCTCCCAAATCAAACATACATTGACAGGGGTTGCCAACAAAAAGAGAGGAAAGAGGCCCTAGTGAATTTGATATGGTACCGTACCCCAAGGAAGGGGTATACTATACTGCGCCAAAATGCAAAATGTTGAATTGGGTAGGGAACCCTGAACAACACCTCGCCCTTTTCAAAGCTACATGCGGGAATACTGGGGGCAATGAAGCCCTTCTTCTCCTATTCTATACTAAATAAACAATCTAATTCTAGGAAGAGTTTCGAATACTGAAACTTAAAGGAAGGGCGGTTAGAACAAAGTAAGGGATGACACTTTCAATGCGCGAAATCCGTTTTGAGTTAGAGTGCGAAACTTCTTGCTGCAGCCGTTTTATTCGCTGCTTGCTACTCCCTCCGTAAACTAATATAAGAGCGTTTAGATCACTACTTTACTAATCTAAATGCTCTTATATTAGTTTACGGAGGGAGTACTTTCTAAAATGGAAGATAAGATGAATGAATGAATAGATTGCATTTTTTTCTAGTTCAATCTATAGTCTAGATTCCATTCCCTCGATCCACTCTCATTTAAATGATGGGATTGGGCCATACCAACCTTCACTTAGTCTTAATAAAATATTGCTTCATATCTTCAAGGATTGGGAGGAGGTGGCGTAAAAAGGAAGGAAAAAGGAATTCAAAATCCGTCCCTTCCCACAGAATCATCGGGCTTGACTTTCCTTACTTTCCCAACCCCGCTACTGTAAAAAGAACTCTTGTTTTGAGACTAGCTAGTCGCTATGGTTTGCGGGAAAACTCTTCTCTCTCTGGTCTCATTTCGAGTCCTTATAGAAGTAAATAAAGGAAATGCTTATTCAACTACGGCACTGTCGGACAACTGACCGGATTCAATTACTTCTATCTGCTAGCTTGCCCTAAGAAAAACAACAGTTCCACAGATATCTCCAGTGCTTTTCTATTCGAAACACAAGGGCGCTAAGCAAAGAGAATTTCAATTAACGAACAATAGGTGTTTTTTCTTCCTTGGCCCATCTCAGTGATATGTAGGCTCTCAGCCCTTACTTGAATCATCCGTCCTCCCTATAGAAAGAAAGCGATTTTATGCCCTCCCGAAGGAAAACGTTTGGGCCGGCTGGAGCTCGACACGGAGCAAAATGTAGATGATCTCCGCAAATGGGCGAGGTAGGAGGACGTGGTTGGAAGTTTTTTGACACGAGGCCTTGCGCAAAAGATGGGTAATTCAGAGCCCACCAGGAAAAGGATATTGGTTCGCATCTCTATATTGATCCACGACGCTTCTATGAAGTGTTCCTTGTCTCCGATTTCAAAGCTGAATGGATGACTGAATCTGTCGAAGCATCATTCGATATTTGCAGATTGACGTAATGCTATGAGGAGTTAGAGTCTTCTGCGGGAAAGACATTTCTTGTAGAGTTTTGTAGATCTTTTTGCTCTACTTTTTCTAGTATTCCTTACATAAGATCTCGGAAGAGCCGATGTTTCCTTCCGTTCCCGGTAAATAGGAATTCTATATCCTCTAGCTCTTCCTGACCTGTTGTGTCTACCCTCGACTTAGCCGTCATAGAATAGAAAGGTTTCTAACCATTGAAAAGGATACATCTAAACGTTAAGGGGCGCTCAACCTTCCACTCAAATTCTTTTTTACCAGAAGGGAGCTCGCCTGCCACGACATATAAGGGAAAAGGCAATGTGTGGAACTAGATCAAGTTTGATCTGCCACTTACACTGGAAGGGCAAGAACTAATGCTTATGCGTATTCTTCCACGACATATAGAAGGTTAACTACTCCAACTCGATGGCTGAGAGAAAAGTGAAATCCTAGCTTTCCCTAGAATCAACTCTTTACTATCCTGCCCCAGGGGGTTTTTCGGAGACATTGAACCCTAGATTTAGAAGCTTTCCCAAACAAACCTTTTGACCAGGAAAAGGCTGAAAAATAACATAGATTAATCTTGATGCGATCGATGCAGACACACTTCTTTTCTTACAGGCTACAGTCAGAAACAACAACTTCGCAAATCACCCTAAGAGTGCCATATGAAAAAACAAAAGCAACTGTGGGTATAGACCAATTTCCTGCCCCAGAAGAGGCTCAGCCTACCAAACCCTGCTCTTTGCCTGCTTACCGAGCTCTCCTCATACCGAGTATCTAGGCATTTCTTCTCACAGACCGGTTGGGAGAAAGTTGACATTCTTTAATATGTCACTGGGGACCCGTACTTACTTGATGGAATGGATGGGATGATGTGTTTCAGTTCAGCCAGTAGTGGAGGTTTCCTCGGCCTAGTCGCGTAAGAGCCCCCTTCTTTTTCTAGTTAGTTGAAAGAAAAGCAATGGGGAAGGTTGGCTTACCAGTTAATTGGTCTGTATCATATCTTGCTATGGTGGGACATCCTCTTCAGTTTAGGTATCCGGGCTGGCTGTTAGCTTTAGTCGTTCGACACTCTTCCTTCATTCTCATTCAACAAGGAGAAGTGTCTAATCAAAATCATTGGTTGAGCCTCGCGTATATTATATGATGTCGTCCTGGAATTGAACTAGCGTTTAAGGTCGATCAAGTTCAAACAATTCGGCTCTGCAAGATCAATCAGATATCAAGTAAGAGATAGGCGCTTCCTATTAGTTATAGACGGCTTCTGTGACAAGTGGATCCCTTTAGGTTTAGTTGTTAATTGTACTATTCTTTTTAATAATTAGGTCTTCCGTATTCCTATTGGGGTCAGTGGTCTTCACCATTCATGGAGTCTAGATTCGTTTCATGGGTATTATTTGATGAGTGATCATCAATCTCTTCCATTGCTCCTATGTGCTGCTATACATACAAGGTACATGGGCCATGGGGCCTAACACACACTATAAAGCCCAGCCCAATACTCAACACTCCCCCGGCTAAAGATATCTAACATGCCTATCTTGTTACAAATTGCTAAACCCTCACAAGGACCTACTCGTTTAGTAAAACAATCAGCTACCTGTTCACTATACTTAATGTTACCCCCTTCTTCGACCGAACAATCTCAATCCGAAGGAAGTATCGAAGAGGTCCAAGATCCTTTACCTCAAATGCTTCTCCCAGTCTTGCCTTCAAACATTTGATTTCTTCAACATCGTCTCCAGTAATCACAATATCATCCAGATACACCGCCAAAATGGTGATATGGATTCGTCTATGCCGGTACTGTATGATCTCCATTACACTGAGAGTAGCCCATACCACAAACAACTCTCCTGAACCTGTCCACGCCCATGGCGATTGTTTCAAGCCATACAAAGATTTCTTGAGCCTACACACCTTCCCATCAGTCTGTTTGTTCCAAAACCTAGAGGAATGTCCATATGGATCTCTTCTTGTAAATAACCACCATGAAGAAAAGCATTCTTCACATCTAGCTGATGTAAAGGCCACCCAAAGTAAGTTGACTGCGCATGAGATTAAGGTTCTCACCGTGTCCATCTTCGCCATTGGTGCTTTGGTCTCATCATAGTCTATCTCCCGTATTCCTATAACCTTTTGCAATTAGCCTTGCCTTCTATCTATCCACCTTACCCTCTGGATTCTGTTTTACGGTGAACACCCATTTGCATCCAACTGCTCTTTTCCCTGCTGGGAGTGGAAGAAGATCCCACGTCTTCTTCTTCTGAAGTGTACCAAGCTCCTCCTTCATTGCGACTTTCTTTCCACCGGGGATCCAGCTTTGCAGCCTTCCAATCCTTTGGAATAGACACTGATTGTAGATGCAATGAATGCTTTGTGTGCGGGTGAGACATAAGAGTCTGAAACTCAATTTGCAATGTCATGCTCATAGCCATATCGGACCGGAGGCTTTCCAGCATTAGTCCTAGTCTCTCTACATAGTGCAAGCGGCAATTCGAAAGAAGTATGACCACCTGTCTCATTTTAACCTCCATCTTGCTCTTGTGGCTCCTCCTCGACTACCTCAGGTTGCTCTTGTGGTTCTTCATCCAAGACCACTAGCAGTACAAGAAGAAGGGGTCCTGGCTCGGGGGCGGGGGTATCTTACTTCTTTTCCTCTGCGTTCGTGACAAGCTAGTAGGCACTCTTGTGTGGGTTGGCTCATTCCCCTGGAAAATGAATATTAAGAAGATAGATACCATTCCGTCGATACTAGATTCATTCTTTCTGCTCAAAAAGAACAAAGCCTCTATTGTGGGAAAAGTCTTTGAAACCCGAAGTTCTAAAATAGAAAATGGAATGAAGAAGGGGTGTGACCTTATGGCCAACTATACTAGCTCCCCTAGAGGGATAATATAGCTCCTAAAGGATGATTGTTTATGGTATATTACCGTAATTGGAGAATTTGACCTAGAGCTGACTTGCTGCTGTTCTGAGAAGGGGACCTTGCAAAGCTTGACAAGTATTTTTATATTTATCGATCCAATCTGTCTACAGATAGGCGCCTGCTGTGGCAGCAATTAATTAATCTCCGCCTTAGCATACAAGGACCATGGCTCGCAGCGGGTAGTTACGGTGGTTTTGAGGAGACCCGTTCAAGGTCGCTGGTTCGGAGCTATTCTGAGATCTCAAGGAGCGCCAAGCTCAATACGTGCAAGAAGAAAGAAAGGCTTCCACCTACGACTGCAACTGCTGGTACTTTATCTCTGTCGCTTTCAACTCCCACTCCTTCTCCCTTTGGTTTCTAGAGGAAGTGAGAAAGAATAATATATCTTGTGTAACTAATCTTTCTTATCGAAAGGTTATAGTTCGTAGATCATTTCTATAAGGACTATTTGAGGCATATCGAGCTTTGGACCTCTTTTAGCTGCTAGGTATCTACTGGGTTCAATCCCCACTTCCGCTTGAAATGAGTAAGTCAATCCTCTTGCTCGGCTGTGATACGAATACTGTTCATACGCAGACCCGGATCCAAGATATGGGGCATAGACTGATAAGAATGGCTTCTGAGTTGCATTCATTGCACTGTGGAATGTGGGGCTCCTTGGCTGATGTGATGGAGCGGTATCAGCAGATACTTGCAAAGATCAAATCAAGCAGAAGAAACAAGGAAGTTAACTCAGCGCCATCAGCCACCTTAACACGAACAACTTGGGACAGAGGTGTAATGCCTGACAGAGAATCAGCAATAGAATGCATTTTGCATGCATTTTTCATCGAGTGAATCTACTTGAATAAACTTGAAGTTATAAACCAAGTACTCTTGAAATCGCTACCCCTTGGGATGGAAAAAGAGGCTCAGGTTTTAGCCCTCCGTTTTACCCCGGAAGTCGTTGTTCGTCTTTCGATATGAGAGGATGGCAAGTGTCCGCAATGACTTACTCGACTTAGCCAACTGGTTACAGATTCTAGACTGATCGATCAGATCACATCATCTCGAGCGAAGAGCTGAGAGCAGGGAAGCGACATCGCTTCGACACTCCTTCCTCTTTTCATTATGAAACCAATATCAAGCAAGATATGAAGAAGAGGGCGGCTCCCTGGATTGAACACATAAAGTAGTGCCAAGATCTCCTCTATGCGAGAGAGAAGTTCTCAGAAATGATGGAGCTGTTGGTTTCGGTCATTGTACGCTTGGTTGCTAAACCGCACCCTTTACAACGTCTGTAGGAAGAATTCATTCTTGTCCCAAAACTTATAAGAGATCTCGGTAGTGAATATGCAATGCTGAATTCCAATAAGTTGGTACTTCGCACAAGGAAGAAGCTCGTGTTAAAGATAGTTTCATCCAGACCGAACCCTACCTTAGCGTCTGATCCCCACCCACCAAGTCTTTATCTGCGGTGAAAGGAGTGGTTTAATTTGATGCAAGGTGCAAACGAGCTTTTCCAAAGATGGAGTCCTTTCAGAAATACATGTGCCAAAAGAAAGCAGATTCTTTTTCTATCATAAAATGAATCTGCTTTCTGATGGCCATTTCGGTCCGTTGTGGGACCACGGCTTGCAAAGAAGGTATTTAGCGCAAAGAACTTCTTCCGCTTTTGGGGATTCCACTAATTGATAGAAGGAAGTGGATGCGGCAGGATTGGCCCCAATTGAATCACTAGTAGAAGAGATCCACGTGCAGAGACTATTAGGAAGATGCAGATGGAGGGACGTTTGGATTGCTGCTAGAAGGGATTACGACGAATAGATTGTTGGAATGGGATGTAAATTGGTATACAAGATTCAAAAGAAAGCGGATGGTTCTATTGAAGAAGAAATCAGTATCCAAATTGGAAGAGAAAAGGTTCTGTAACCTACATATACCATATGGGAACACATTACACCACAAGGAAAATGCCACTTGAGGTACATGTATGCATCCACTTCATCGGATGATCCAACGCAAAAAGTATGATATTTCTATTCTCTAGCGCTCGTCATATAGAAAAGGTATCTAGCTCGACCCTCTAGCGCTCGTAAAAGAAATCCTTCTTGTCGAGAAGGCAACAACCATTTCATTTCTTTAACCCGGATTGCATTATTGAATTGATTTACTACGTCGTGTACTATGTATTGGTTCGCGAATGCATTGCTTGAAGGAAGGAAGCAACTTTAGAGGAGGGATGCCGTCAAAGGGGTATGCCGGATTTTTTATATGCTAAAGATACCGGTTCAATATGTCATTTCCGAAATCGAGGACCACACCGCTGGGAGGACAACTCAAGCACCAAAGACAAAGGTATCACTCGTAAAAGTGATTTTCATCGTAGTACTCACTCTTGCGTTAGGTGAAATCCAGCGTTGGGTAGGATAGGCAGGTATTCTAGGGATATGCTCATCCGCTGCCCGCATCTTCCCAAAGCCGAAGAACTTCTTTGAACTACAGCCAAGGCAAATCTCTAGTATTGGTATCGGGGGCCGGTGTCTAGGGATAGGAGCCGTCAAAAGGAAAGGCGAGAAGCCCTGGCTTTGATGACATCCGGACCTATCTATATGTGAAAAGCTCTCCGCCAGAATCTTCGTAGTCAACTATAGATAGAAAATCACAGTAACCTTTTTTCGACAGTTTCACCATGATAAGAACAACCTTGTCATACATGATAATTATGGGCTTTCTTCCTCCTTCTTTATAGTTTGCAGTTCAATGTGCCAAGTCCGATTCATCATAGCAGCGTGCCTTTGGCTCGCATAAATGTGGTTGCACTGGGAAGCTCGATTTGGTGGCACCATGACTAGATCAACAGTATCTTCAAGTTGGATCATTATCAGATTTCAACTTTGCAAATAAATATTTTCGAGTCATAGTATGCCATGAAAATGCAATGATCTATACATGCATCATTTCGACACAATACCCTTATGCACTTACTCATGCACATCATCATGTTACCCTATTGCATATCCTTAGTCATTCAACTAAAATACCACTGATAACATAGCAAGCATAGCATGAAAATGAAACTAGCATCAAGTGTTATTATATGACCTAGCAAAGTGGCCCGCCCTTCGCGCGGGCTAGTATTTAACATAGTTTGATTGAAATAAGATTTTACCGGCTCTTTGGGCTGGTCGTGAAGTGGCGATTTTAGGGATGTAAGAGTTGCCCATTTAATATTTCAGGGAAATATCTAGAGGCTATTCTGTTGCTGAACTTTTTTAGTGCTACGTGCTTGAATCCACAAATTTGCCTAATGCAATTGCAGTGATGTGTACGTGGTGTGTGGCTGGCTTGACAATCCCGTTGAGGCATATTAGAGTTTCTTATTTTTAGTATATAGTGTTTTCATGAGAAGTATCACATGCATCAAATATGAGTCAATATGGGTGATTTTTTAACAATTATATTTTATTGTTCATATTCCCATGAAGTATATGTTAGTATGGACTTTTTTATAGTTGTCGTCCACATTATCTAGGGAAAATGTATTTGTTCATATTCCCATGAATTATATGTTAGTATGGATTTTATTGTTGCCGTCCATATACATCTACTGCCATAGGATCCAAAACCTCCTGATGTGCCTACTCCGACGGCAGCAACCTTGCGACCAAGATCAAGGAAGTTGGTGGATCGAAGGCAGAACCGGGCAGCCAGGATTGATGAAGCTAGTGGATCAAAAGCTCGGACATGGAGTGAGAATAGTGGTCGGGAGAAGAGTTTTTTTTACCCTGGAGAAGGAGATCGGGAATTGATGCCTTGAAAATAGGATTCCATTTGCTCTCCTTAACTTAAAAACGAAGGACGTCGATCCGAGCTTGTCTTAATGTAGTAGACATAATTGTCACCCTTGGAAGGCAAGTCATCAATAATAATGCTTATGTGGGCAGAATGGTGACCACATGTGAGGACTCCCGATGTAGTTCTTATGCTACTACAACCTGACAATCGTGTCTGACAAATTAGTATCAACAAAACTGTAAGAATTACCCACTTTGATCAATTATATCCCCGTCGATCAATTCATCATATGGAGGGCAATGCATATTCTTTTACAATTTTCTTACAGAAGTCTGTCCGTGAAGCCAACATTCACATCAACACCTCATCCACACATATGCTGCCGCCCACCCATGTTTTGCCAGCGCCTGGGTATAGCAGCCCCAAGGAATCGGTAGCTACGACCAAAATATTGGCGAGACCCCAAAACTTGGGCTTAAAAAACACCCATGACTGCAGTCAATGCCAAAATTTGGTATGGTAACTGTTGGCCACAAACCAAACGTCCTTTATGCCGGCCAAAACCACTACCGGAATCGCCCCCTATGCCGACGGCCAGGGCTGTCGGCATAGGCCTGAGTCCCGTCGCTTACACAAGTCTAGGGTTCAACCCAAATACAAGTGATAAGATATTCTTGCCCTTTCGCTTACACAGCTTATATATCCCAGAAATAGAACAACGAGGCAAAAAAGATAAATAGTAAGTGACCAAGGACCCTAGGATCAGAGATGGACGGTTACACAGTCAGCGGCCGCAACTAAGAGATATGGAGCTGTGGGTGAACGTACAAGTGTCCAACTCTTCAGCAATCTTCGGATAGAGCTTCAGTGATGGCTCCTGGCAGTTTTACGAGTAGATGGAAAGTATTCACGTGAACAAGCAAGCTATTCACTGAGAAGATGAAACATGATTCTATTCAACCAAGTAGATGGAAAGTGAACAACACAAGTGCATAAATTAATTTTTCTTTAATTATAGACCTAAAAATTTGAAGCACTATTATGTAAACCCAAGGGAAAAAACAAATGTCTTTTACCTTGCTCAATATCTTCTTAACTCCTTGTTAAGAAAATATATAACATTGGCAGACCTTGCTGTGATAGAAGGATTTGACAATATTAAACGCCGAGTGGTCATCCTTGGTAAGTGTGCCTCATACCTTTCTATGGTAGAAGGATTTGACAGTGTCAAAAGCTGAGTGGTCATCCTACTCGTCGTCACCTACACTTATTAATCAATAAAAAAAATCCCTCCAAGGTCCTCACGGTAGTACTTAGCACTAAAATATGAGAAAAACCATGACACCAATGTCAGTTTTACTACAAACAGATCAGGAGAGATACAGTCTACAGATATAAAAAACACATGTATAAATTCTGACAAATAATCACACACTTATGTCAATATGGCATCCTTATGATGTTGGACTGTCACTATTTTTAAAAATGGGTTTTCTTCGCTCTGGTCATTTCTTCATGAAAAGATGACAATGTAACTCATGTCTGCTAAAATAGTAATGATACTGTACATATGAATGGTCTACTCTTCCCTGTTGCTATGGCGATCAAACATGGGTCTCAATGGATAATAAAACGACCACCAAAGTTATACCAAAATGGCAAATGAGATGTTAACTGCAGACTGTAGTGTCTTCATATGTACTTCCCTTGTAGTTTTTTTCTTTCTACAGATTCTGTAGGTAAGGACCCGACGGTCAATCTGTTCATACAATAAACATGAGAAATACAACTTACGCACATACCTCCACCAGCTGGCCGTGGCACGGGGTAGCACGACGATCAAAGAGTCGGCGAGTAAGCTGGTAGCGGAGGGGTTGTCGGCTCTTCCATGTTGTGCTCGCCGGTGCCCCGTCAGGCAGCTAGCCGCCCTCCCTCAACTCTGCCCGCTCAATGCCGGCAGATTAGCACATGGTTGCATCAGCCGGCAATATAACAGCCCATCAAAGGACAAACTATAATTAGCACAAAGTTGGGATTAAGAAAAAAATGAAACTTGACATAAACGCCTAATCTAAAGCTGCAACTGGAAAGCAAATGATATTAGCTCAGATATAGGGTATAGCAAATGCAGTTTCTCTATAGATTTATAAACCAATAATATAACCACGATTGCAGTACAGAAAAATGGAACACTTGTTTTGATTTACAACAGATATACAATCAACCACTTGCATCACAGGGTACCCTGCTCCCTCGAGCATCCAATTGAAAGGTATTCACTTGCCATGGGGAATTCCACCCAGATTTCAGACTGGGATGATTCAATCACAAGAGAGATAGCGGCACTGCGCTTTTATTGCTGCCGTAGCGAGTCATTCTCCCTGGCCTTCCAAGTTCATCAGCTTCAAAATTCTCTTTTGAGTGGCATCTGCAAGTGTTGGAGTTCATGATAAAAGCAGTGACATTCGATCGAGCATGCCAATGGATAAGCACTGTCGGCCAGTACCAGATATAAATCACTTGGACTCATCGGAGATGACAACGAAGCAGTTGTGCCGCCGACCCTCGATCAACTTCTCTGAGAGTCATGAACCACCACAGCTGCCCCATGACAAAGTTTTTTTGACGTGAAGTGAACCATGAAAAGTGGGGAGTGCAGGAACCATGTTGAATCTATTTTCAAGTGTCTTACTTGTCCAATATACAGGCGCCAGTTTAGCTGAAATGTTCTCAAAAAGACATTTCCGAGAAACATGGTAATAATATTATTTACATATCAAGCTGAAAAGAAAACTTCACATGGAACGGAATGTTTCCAGAAAATAGTGATGCATTGACCATTGACTGAAAGTGCACTAAATCATAATGTATATTCAAGTGTCGATAACTTCAGGACATAATTTTGATTGCTCAAAGGCTAGTGGCATTCTTTTAAAAATGAAAAGACTAATACCATGCCATTTCAGATGCAGATAGTTTTGTGCAACGGGACAAACACTCCAGAACAAAAGAAAACACAACCTATTTTAGGAACATTGCCGGTGAATTACCTCAGGTATAGTAAAATAACTTGACTAAGTAAATGTGAAATACTCCTATATAAGTAAATGCAAAATAAAAAGAGAGCATCACCAGTGTCTCTTAGCCTTCCCTATGTCACCCTTCATTACCTCGGCTGGCCAGTGCCTAGATCAGACGGTGCTGAGTCAGATCTTGTGGTACTCCCTACTTCCCATAGCTTTCATCTCCTTCACCCATGTCATAAGCTTCAGGCATTTTGGCTCTCCACCTCACGACGACGCGGATAAACTGAAGACAGTGGCATCATCTTCACTCTCAACATGCTCCTTAGGAAGATCATTAGTCTTCTTCTTGTAACTTGCACTCATAAACCGATAAACCATTAAATGCCCAAGTTTATTTCAAATGCACTGAATAACGGCCTATGTGTATGCATCTAGCTAAAAGAAAAAAATTAGTGTAATTATCATATCTGCATATCCTCGCTCCCTGGCACACTATCAGTAACGATGCACTTTATGGGAACTCGGTTAGAATCAGTACCTAAAGTATTTTTGCTACACATGCATGATGCACTAGTAAAAAAGGGGGCAACAGTCCAGGCCGGGTCAGCCCATTAGTCCCGGTTCAATCTAGAACCGGGACCAATGGGGGCATTGGACCCGGTTCGTGAGCCCAGGGGGCCGGCCGGGCCACGTGGGCCATTGGTCCCGGTTCGTATGGACCCTTTGGTCCCGGTTGGTGGGACGAACCGGGACCAATGTGCCTGGCTCCTGGTCCACCACCATTGGTCCCGGTTCATGCCACGAACCGGGACCAAAGGCTCCCATTTAGTCCCGGTTCATGCCACGAACCGGGACCAATGGTGCCGCCTATATATACCCCTCGCGCCGGAGCAGAGCACTGAGTGCTCTGTTTTTCTGGGCCGGCGAAAGAAGTGGCTTGTGGTGCTCTAGCTCACCTCCTTTGCACATGAGGTGTTCGATGAAATGCCCGAGCCACACTAGTTAAGCTTTCTCCTCTCGAAGCTCGACCTCAAAGCTCCATTTTCCTCGAGATTTGTCTAGATTTAGCGGTCCGTCACGCCCCACCCCTGTCTTCACCGCCGTCGATCACCCGCGCCGATCTCATCACCGACACCACCGTGGTGAGCCTCTTGCTCTTATCTTCTTTCTGAAAGGAAAAATATTCTTACTTGTATGTTTAGATAGATACTTGTATCATTTTCTTACTTTTATTATTGCATCTTATATAGTGCGATGGTTTTGGTATCCGCCCCCGTCGGCCCTCGTCCTGTCTATGATTCAGATGTGGTATATATATTAATCTTTATAACTATTGGTTCATTTATTGTTTATGATAATTATGCAGACCAACGTGACATGCTCTGAAGACTCGGCTGGGTTCTGCTCTGAAGACTCCATGCCTATGGCGGAAGGAGCTCATCAACCTTCCAAACTGGACGCCTCCGCCGCCTCCTCCTCCTCCGGCGAGTCAGGGGACTCCACCTCCTCCACCGCCTCCTCCTCCGGCGAGTGACGATCAGGGCCCTCGGCCGGCTCCTTCTCCGGCGCGTGGCGGCACTCCGCCTCCTTCTCCGCCTGCGCCGGCGCGTCCGAGCAGCCAGCCTACTCTTTCTCCGCCTCGTCAGCAAGGGCGGAAGAGACCCGCCGCCGCTCCGGCAGCTGCTCCGGCGCGTCGTAGTCCTTCTCCTCCGCCTCGCAAAAAGCAAGCAGTAAAGAAGACTGCCGCTCCGTCTGCTCTGCCGGCGTCTAGCAGTACAGCCAGAGGCGGGACGAAATACAGATTCGGTCCTTCTCTGAAATCTCCAGAGAAGTTACCATACGAGATGAGCCCGGAGGAGAACGCGAGGATCGCGCGAACCGAGAAGGATGACTGGTTTCAAGGGTTGAAAGCACAGAGACATCCACCTCCAAAGGAGAAGGTAGATTCGGTGAAAGTGAAGCGCACTCTGGCTGCCCTGGCAAAACCACCCAAGTCTCCGCCGAAAGGCAACTATGAACGCATTATTGCAAAGACATGGGTCGAAGCGTCGCGGTCGGAAAGTACAGTCAGTGATCAAAGGCTGAAAGAACGACGAGTAGCTGGGAAACAAATTGCCCAGGTCGGCGAACAAGCAAAGCAATCGTGCTCCCCGCTCAAGGTGCCTAGCGTCGATTTGAGGATGGCGCCCGGTTATACCAATCTTGACGATTATCTGCCCGACGATGTAGATTATGGTTTCCTGGACGTGCAGATACACAGATACGAGTACGGGAAGCCTCTCGTCAAAGCTGAAAGAACTCTAACAACGATGATGCGAAGATTGCATGATTGGTACATGAAAACCTGCAGAGAGTCTGGGGGGAGGAATACTTTGTATATGAGAGTTAAACCGGAGCATGACCTCGTTGGAATTGAACTGTTGCATGTTCCATTTGAGGAGTTCTATCAGTTTTTCAATCAATTGGCCCTCGATAAAGCAACGGTCACCTGCTACTGTCTGTAAGTACTACTACTTCTGTCATTAAGTCTCTCTACATAGCTCAGCTCTTTCATTGCATGTATTTATAATTATCCTCACTATATTATGCAGATTGAAGATCGCCGAATTGAAGAAAAGACAAATCGGTGATATTGGGTTCATTAACACAAATCTCATAGATGCAGTTCAGGTTAAAGATCATGCCGCAGAAACCGAGGCCAGCTTGCTACGATCATTCAAAATAAATGAACACAAAAATATAATACTCTTTCCTTACAACTTCAAGTGAGTGTTGTCTTGTGCATATTCGGTTTCCCTTATATATTAGTCCAGGTTATAGTAATGTAATTGATGAGTTATGCATGCGTGCGCAGTTTCCACTATATTCTCCTGGAGATTAGGCTTGAGAAGGGAGTAGTAACTGTCTTGGACTCGAGACGAAAAGATCCCCAGGAGTATGCGGACATGATTGAAATCCTCAAGAAGTAAGTTAAATCGATCATTATCCACCATATCAGCAAATTTGTTCATTTCCTGATATCAATTAATTGTTTTCTTTTGTCTGGCAGTGTTTGGAGAAAATTCAGCACAAATTCCCTGGGACTCCCGAAGGAGCTGGAATTTAGATACCCGAAAGTAAGTACTATAGTACCATGTTTCGCGCGTCTCCTAGCTATTGATTCAAGCGCTAGTTTCATCAATACCATTTGCCATTCTTGCTTATCTGTTTAATTGACCTCTATTTCTTGTAAAGTGGTTGTGGCAGGAACAAGGGAATGATTTCTGTGGATACTACGTCTGCGAGTCCATCCGCCACACGACCTGTGAGCGGGGCGGGTACTCTGAGAAACATTATGAAGTGCGTAAGAAATAATATTCACAATTTTTGTTTATTACCATCATTTGTGTTGAGTTTCATTCATTCATATATATATATATATATATATGTGTGTGTGTATTGACCCCCTTCTTCAAATTAGATGTTTCGGCAGCGGAATGAACTCCTAGGACCAGATCGCATGCGAGCAATTCAAGAGGAATTGGCGGCATTCTTTCTTGACCACGTGATCGCTGAAGACGGAGAATACTATGTGGACCATGCGTCCGTAATTTAAGAGATTATATTTGTAAAAGATAATTATTGTATATATGTAGCCGGTAGTGTCGGACGATAGATATACGAGAACTTGTTGTTCGACCAATCTCTCGGAGAAGGAGATGTGGTCGATATCACTTCTCTCTGTATGCATATATGTTCATGACGATCTTCTGTTTCCTTCGTTTGCTTACTAGCTAGCATATGCCTAGTCTTCTCTATACGTATGTTTAGTACATAACGTCGACCAAGCACGGACATAAGAGAGGACACTTCTCTCTATTAATTAGCTATCTAGCTAACACAATATATGAAATACCTAAATTAACCCCCCAAAATCCCCAAACCCCCTCCCCCCCTTTCAAAAAAAAAACCAAAAACCCCAGCCACAGAAATGCTGACGCGTGGATGCCTATTGGTCCCGGTTGGTGCTACCAACCGGGACCAAAGGCCCTCCTGCCTGGGCTCGGCGCACAGGCCACGTGGAGGCCCATCTGTCCCGGTTCTGGTTTGAACCGGGACTAAAGGGTGAGGGTATTAGTAACGACCCTTTAGTCTCGGTTCAGGAACCGGGACTAAAGGCCCTTACGAACCGGGACAATAGGCCGGTTTTCTACTAGTGATGTACCATTCCTGCAGAACTGAGAGACGATAATTAGCTAGTTAATTGCTCGTTGCTGCCCGTAGCAAAGCACTGCCACGGATCAGGAGACCCGGCCGTGGGGGAAAACGAGGAGAAGGCTGGGGTGAGCTTCTCCATGGACCCGACAGCGACCACCGTGGCCACCTCGCTGGCATCGTCGGAGGTGGCCGGGGAAGCTGCGTTGGTTGTGGCCACGGCCAGATCCGTGGAGCACGACGACGGAAGGTCGGGGAGGGAGACGAACGACGATGGTGGAGGCCCCCCTCCCTCGGTCTAGCGACGTGGACGGATCCATCCGGGAGGAAATCCATGGAGGTTTAGAGATAGCGACGTGGAGGTGAGGGCTGGCCTGTGGCGATGGAGAGGAGGGCGTCGGTGGCAGCCATGGCCGAATTCTGGAGGAGGGACGCGATGGTGACGTCTTGAGGAGGAGGACGGCGAGGGCATGAGGAGGGGGTCATCACCGGAGACACCACGTCAGCGTGAGGTGGATAGCCAGATCGGGGATTGGGGTGCGGCAGCGGCTGGAGACAGGGGGACAAGCTAGGGGTAGCGAGGGAGCCTCGTTCATCTATTTTTTCACTACCTGCGAGGGGAGCCTTGTCGTCTGGTTTTATTTCATTGCGTGTGAGGGGATCCTCGTTGCCTAGGTTTTTTGTGACGTGCGAGGTAAAATCGAGAGACCGAGGGAGTAGGGATGACGACGAAAAGAAACTAGACAAAGGTGTGAGGTGAGATAAAAAAAGCCCGGAATGAAGACTACCAACTGCTCCATTAAGAGTGGAGATTATGAAAGGTCACAATCGGTGCATTAGGAAAGTTAGGATTTTGAATTGATTTTCATGAAAATAAGGTTTTATTGTTTGGTAACGTGATATCAGTACAGCAGTACCTGCCTGTTGCCTAGTTAGGAAAGTTTGCCAATGTTAAGAAAGTTTTTATTAGGAGAGTGAAAAAATCAACGTGATATGAAGATGGAAGGTGAGACAAAAATAAACCAGACGAAAAAAACCGTGGAAACTATTCTACCGAGACATTAGGAGTAGAGATACAACAGTTGTTGTCTTTTTTAAGAAAATAACACAGTGCAACGCAAATGTTTATATATACACTCACCTCTATAAACGCATGCACACCTTGTGAGCACCTTGAGTGTCTAAGCCGGCGATCTTGAGATTAACGAAATCATCATAGGCGTCTTCGTAGTCGATGGGAACGTTTCCTCCCACCGAACGAATATCGCCGAAAACATTAAATAAATCTAAAAAATGTGAGCACCGATTCCAAATTTAGAACTTGAACCCTGATGCACTGGATGCAGAGGCAAGACAGGTGGCCGTTTACTATGGGCGTCCAAGTGTCAACTGGACGATGTTCTCAAGAAACGGTTTGCCCATTTTGTCGTCACGGATTGTATCATCGGGACAAAAGTCAATGTGTTTAGCATTTCGCGGTGCTTGCGGCGTTGGTAAAGGCGCAAGGGCAAGCGGTAATGGGTCATCTCTCGTTAAACATGATGATACATTAAGTTCCACCGGGTTCCTACGCATGTGGAACGGGTCAGACGATCTGCTGAACTCGATTTGTCTTGGATTGTGTTGATGATATTTAAGGGGCATTACACAGACGTAAACATCCACAACATCATTCAGGAATCAACGATCGATGGAGCTAGGAGTCAAATCCACCCACAGAGGTTCTTCAAAGAAGTTCATAAGCTAAGTGTGCTTTCAGAGCGGAGCAGTATTCCAGGTATGAGGAGATGATTGAGTAAACCAGACTAACTATGTAATGTGGTCTTGGTGTCGGGCAAGAAATACTGGTGGCTTTTGGGTAACACGTGCAGATGTTTTAATTATATGTTGAAGATAGCCTTTGTGTGTGAATTTTGAATGCATTCCTCAGATAGATTTTCATATAGGTTGCTCGCCTTCTTTGTTATAGTTGGCTTTTGTGCCATGGGTGCAACGGTTCATCGAATCACTCCGTTTTAATATAAGTGTCTCAATTTTAATATAAATTTTACTATTTTATACTAAAATTAATATAAATTTAAGACACTTATTATAGAACAGAGGGAGTATAAGTAAAAGCATCCTTCAAATAGCCACTCATACAGATGCAATTCGAACATTGGGATTTATTTTTCTTCTGTTATGCGGGTGTCGGGCCGTGCCACAGCCTCTTGCTATCGTATCCCCGTGGATGGAGGGCGTGTTTTGGGATGTGAGCTCAGTCTTTGAATATTGTGGTCTAGTCGGACGACACATTCTGTCACGTTCGCCCATACTTTAAGGACGTGTTTTTGGGATGTGAGCCCAGCCATTGAACGCTCTGGTCAGGCTAGACGGCGCATTCTGTCATATCTACATGTACTTTGAGCGTTGTGGTCTAGCCGGACTGCATGTTTTGCCATGTCTGCCCCAACTTTGACCGCTGCGGCTGCCCAAATGACATCCTTTTCCATGTATGCCCCACTTTTGACCCTTGCAGCCTTGTTGAATGGCGTGTATGTTTCACGTGCTCACTGATCACGCTCTTCCCTGGCCCATCAACTTTTTTCATGTTCGCGAACTTTTTTGAAACATGCAAACTTATCAAATTCTCGAACCTTCTGAAATCTGTAAATTCTGACATCTGATATAAGACGTTCAAATGAGGTATAGAGTTGGAGTCCTAAAAATGTCTGGACTGTCCAATCTAAACATGTAAGCGTAAAATAAGCATCTATGTTGGAGGTTTTCACACATTTAGCGTCAATATGCCGGCGTTTCCCATAAACAAAGCGAAGTGAACGTTGTGGTGGGACGGCCCATTTTAGCAAGTGTCTGCAGTAAAGCATTCAGGTTTTGCGAACATTCCTCTTTTGTTTTTTATCAGTTTTGGGAAGGAGAAGGTGCCAATTCCAATTTGGTGGTTCAACAGCCAAATATAGGCAAATTGGTACCGGAGGCACACCCGCTCGCTGCACTTCCTTATAACAGGCCGGCCCATATAGGAGCCATTAGAGTTCGGCTTTTCAGAAGCCCCCTCCTATTTTGGGAAGCTTCGCAATTGGTTTTCTTTTATGTGTTTTTGGTTTTTCGGTTTGCAGATTTCGCATGGTTTTTGTTTTGTTCTTTTAGTTTATTTTTATTTTACTTCCGTTTTCATCTTCCTTTTTCATTTTTTCAAATGTGTGGCATTATTTTTCAAATTTAAAAGTTTTTTGTAAATTCTTGAACTTTTTAAAATTTCATGGTTTTTTTAAACTCATGAACCTTTTCAAATTAATGAATTCTTCGTAGTCTTAAACTTTTTTCAATTCATGAACTTTTATCAAATTTGTAAAAGCTTTTTAAATTTCATGAACATTTCCAAATTTACGATTTTCTTTCAAAAATTTAAAGTTTATTTTTAGGAAATGAACTTTCTTGAATTTGTGATTTTTTTTAATTCATGATTTTTTTAATTAAAGAACTTTTTTGAATGTTCATGAACTTTCTTGAAATCTATGAACTTTCCAAATTCTTGAACTTTTTTCAAACGGTCAACAGGTCAGTCAGTGGCTAGCATGGTCATTTCTTTCTTTAAGATAAGGCTAGCAGGTTATGTCAGCATATCAAACCAAGTCCCTGCAAATAAAACTGATAGTGTGATGAGCTAGCGAGCTAAGGAGCTAGCTGGGTGTGCGTGAGTAGAGGCGCCAATTTGGAGGCCTCGGAGAAGGTTCCCATCTCGTTTCATTTCATTTTTTAAATTTTGGGATTTTATTTCCTTTTGTTATTCTAGAAATATAACAAAATGTTCAGATTTTAAGAAATGTTCCAGTTTTAAAACGTTCAGAAATTTGAAAAAAAATATTCGGATCTAAAGAATTTTAACAACATAAAAATATGCTGTTTTAGAAAATTATTGACTTTTTGGAATTTAGAAAAAAATCGCGTTTAAAAATCTTAACATGTTCTTACATAAATTTTGAAACATAAAAAGATAGATTAAATAAAATTCACAAGAGTTTTTTAAAATGTTTAATTTTTCCAGAAAATCTCTGAAATATTAAAAAATGTCTATTTCTTTAGAAACAAAAAAATCACTATTTTTCTAGAAAAGCAATTTAAGAACCGAAAAACCAAAGGAAAAAAACGAAAAGACCAGCAGCAGGGGCGAAAGGCGCATTTTGACGCTTGATGCGTCACAAAGGACCTCCCCTCGTTGGAGAAGCCCTTGGAGCGTGGTCTGCCTCCTTTGCAATCGTCAACAAGAGACATGCATGACGGACTCATGCTTTCCTTCCTTCCTGAGCCTGCACGCAGCAAGTTGATTCATCGTTGGTGCATGCCTGAGCAGCCTGACCGTGCCCATGCGTCCGCTCATGGCGACGCACGCACGCGCCTCGCGCCTGGCACCGGCGCGCGGGGAAGGAGGTAGTTGCGCCACGCCATGGTCGCCGCCCGCGCGCTCCACCCCGGCTAGCCGCGGCGCTATAAATACCACACCGTCTCGCAGCTCACACAGCCCAGGTGCAAGCTGCGAGTAGTGGCAGCACACGCACGTACCAATAGTTCAAGCGATCGAAGCCGGCGAGACAACAAAGCGTGCAACCAGCCAGCCAGCCATGTCTCGCTCCGGGTGCCTCGCGGTGCTGCTGCTCCTGGCGCTCGCCGCCAGGGCGGCCGCGGCGATCAAGCCATTGGAGGAGGAGCCGCAGGGCGGCAAGTGGGCGGACCAGCTCACGGCGGGAGCGGCGATCGAGCCATCGGAGGAGCAGCCGCAGGACGGCAAGCGGGCGGACCACGTCGCGGCGGGAGCGGCGATCGAGCCATCGGAGGAGCAGCCGCAGGGCGGCATGCGGGCGGGCCACCTCACGGCGAGAACGGCGATCACGCCATCGGAGGAGCAGCCGCAGGACGGCAAGCGGGCGGGCCACCTCACGGCGGGAGCGGCGATCGAGCCATCGGAGGTGCAGCCGCAGGACGGCAAGCGCCTCACGGCGAGAGTGGCGATCACGCCATCGGAGGAGCAGCCGCAGGGCGGCATGCAGGAGGGCCACCTCACGGCGGCCAAGGGCCTGCTGGAGGAGGAGCCCGCCGCACGCCTGGCGTACGTGCGGACCGAGGAGAAGAAGGACAGCGAGGACGCGGCGACGATGCCGTTGGAGGGGATGAAGCCGGGCGGCGACGTGGCGATCCAGCAGGGCGGCGACCCGGGCACGGTGCCGTCGGCGTCGTCGGGGAGCGGCGAGCACGCGAAGGAGGAGAGCGGCGAGCACGGCAAGGGGGAGAGCGGCGGGAGCACCAGCACCAGCAAGGAGGGCGAGAAGTCGGCCAAGAGCTGCCTGACCAAGGAGGAGTGCCACAAGAAGCGGCTGCTGTGCGGCAAGGGCTGCACCATGTCCGCCCACGCCAAGTGCGCCGCCAAGTGCTCCAAGTCCTGCATCGCCACCTGCTAGGCGCTCCCCGCCGCCGCCGGCGACGGTCTTGATCGTCCATCTTTAGCTTGTTTTGGTGAAGGGAATAAGGGAAGGGGCACGCTGCAGCTAGCTGCATCATGTGTGGTGTAGCGTAGCCTCTCGATATATCGTCTTCGTGTCGTCGCCGTTGGTGTAGTGTTTTGACGTGTCCCCCTGTTTGTTCGTGTGTGTTTAGGACTAATATTCGTGATGTCATTTCCATGTGTGTTTTGTTATGTGTCCTTTGTGGTGATAAATTTGGATGAAACTTGAATAAGAATTTGCATGCATGTTCACTTGTTTGCTCAACTATGAGAAAGATGAGTAGGCTTCAGTCTCTCGGGTCATAGGAAAAGAAGAAGAAGAAGAAGAAGAAGAAGAAGAAGAAGGAGGAGGAGGAGGAGGAGGAGAAAATTCAGAGAGCGCATGAATTAGATCACACGAGGATAAGCCAGTAATAACAACCTTTTTCTTAGAGAAAACAATAAGCTAACTAAGAGATTATTCTAGCAGAGTGAGACGACTGATGTTGGATGTTGGGCGGTAACCGAGTTTCTCGGTGACCCACGAGAAAAAAATGCCCCTCGATAGCCAAATCCTTGGACCAAACATATAACTTATGTAAATTGGCACTTACTATTTAACTCTCAAAAAAATATAAGTGAAGCAAGAGAGTGCAAAAATAATTTCGGAAAGTAGTGGCTACTGTCGGGTGTAGTACACTCGATTTAGCAAAAGATTGAAAAAATGTGATCAAACATAGTCCAAAAAATCTGAAATTTTGGGACATGAAACATTATCAGATGTGTGAGGTTCTTGCAAAATTTCACCTAAAAATAACATCTTAGGAGCTCTCACAAAAATAACAAAATCACTGTTCAAATAGTGGACAAAACTTTCAGCAGCGATTTTGTTTTTTTTGGTCAGAGCTCCTCGGATGTTATTTTTCGATGAAACATGGCACGGACCTCAAACATATGATAAAGTTTGATGTAGCAAAATTTCAGATTTTTTGGATTTCGTTAGATGAATTTGTTTTCAACTTTTTTGCTAACTCGGGTGTAGTACACCCGAGAGTAGAAAATCCAGTCTCAAATAATTTCTATAAGAGTAACTCCAACGTAGGGACCTAAACAGACACAGATTATGTCTGCTTTTTTGTTCATTTGGGTCGCTCGTCCGCCTAGCAGACATGAGGCGGACATGCGAGGACGATGGATACACCCAACGCAAAGACATGCGGCGGACCCTACCTCTGCGGCTGATTCCACCGGCGAAGCACGTGTCCGTGCAGCTCGAGCAGGAAGCAACGGGGCTAGAGTGGTCGAGCATGGCCGGGCACGGCCCGGTGCGCGGCCAGAAGCTCGAGAGCGGGAGCGGCTAGGAGCACCCAGGAGCACGGCCTGGCGCCTGAGAGCAGGCGCGGCCAGGAGCGCAGCCAGAAGCTCGAGAGCGGGCGCGGCCAGGAGCACCCAAGAGCGCGTCAGGGCGAGCGCAGGGGAGGCAAGGCGTGGGGGCAGGCCTGGCGCGCGCGAGCTCCAACGCGAAGACGCGCTGGCAGGGACAGCAGGCCGGGCGCGTGCGCATGGCGGGGCCGGCGCGGCGAGCTTAGCGAGTTGGACTACAGGATGCGCTAGTGGGGACAACAGGCAGGCGCTGCTCCAGCTCTTGAGCGGGATGGGCGGGTTGGTGGGAGAAGAGAGAGGAAAAGGAGGAGAGACATGAGATGGAATGGATGGGTGGATGTCAAGTGGGCCAAGCGGCACATGCAGCCGGACAGAGACGGACAAGGAGGGCACGCAGAATGTCCGCTTTGTGTCTGCCTCTGACCCAAATATGCCTCAAATTTGGGCCGGATATGGGTCCGAGCGGACACAAAACGGATGTGTCTGTTTGGGTTGCCCCGTTGGGCTAAGTTTTGTGTCCGGATGACCCAATCGGACAAAATGGGTCACCCGGTTGGAGTTGCTCTAAAATATTTCTCGCCGTGCTCAAACAAATATAAGTGGAGAACATAGAGCAATCGACTCGACTCAAAAGATATAAGTGAAGAGCATAAAATATTCTATAAATTTGAGATGAATGTGTAGATTGCCATAGCATTGGTTGCTATAAAATTAGTTAGGCGGCTAATAAGTGCTAAATTTATTGTAGATTGCCGTAGCATTGGATATAGTTTGCTTGGTTATCTCAGGGAAAAAGTCGTGTAATAGTCAATGTCTATTTTCTAACCTGATGCCCACTCTTTTTGTGATCTATTTTTTTGTCCTAATTTTTTTGTTTCTTGTTGTTGCATTATATATTTGTGGAAGTTTAGATGTGACATCCTTAAAAAAACATCTAGATGTGAATTAGATAAACTGTTTCGGTAATCCCTCCAACCATGTTTTGCCATTTCTGCTGATGAAACATAAATGTAATTCCTTTTCTTTTTCCTCAGAAGGACGATGCATACAGCCGTAATTCTGTTGTAGGTATGTGGTAATATTCTTTGCTTTTAAAGGAAGGAGTAGTCACGCTTAACTAGAATCTATTCCGAGTGATCTTTAACATGTCCTCACTTTGGGTTATACTATGAGTAGCATAGTATGGAAGTATTTGCTGGAAACATAATAATCTCTGCTTTTTTCACTTCCTTCTCAAAAGATGTTGCTTTGGAAAGTTATGAGGAATGCTCTCACAATGGCCAGCACCGAATTAATAGCCAATTTACTCTGGCTTAAATCGAGCGCAGAAAATACAGGTTCTATTTTCAGCATTGCATAGTGTTGTTCTGAATTTTGTAGGCTGATTGTAAGAATGAGAATTTTGGTTGTTAGGAATGTTTTTCTGTTTTGATTGAGGGAAGTTGGTGTCAGCCTTCCTTCCATAATCGATGATCATGTAAGCATCATCGTTCTATGTGTATTGGCAGTATTGAATGTCACTTCCCCTGAAAACACATGTTGTAGAAAAACACTTTTTGTCTCAATGACTCTCGTGAAGTGGTGATGTTCTTTTTAAACCAATTTCATTTGCATGTAGCTATTACTGTGAATGCAATGCGATTTCTTCACCACGTCCTTTATTTTAAGCTAATTGGCACGAGTTGGTACAACTCAAGATGCATGCTGATCATCAACTAACCAACGCTACCTTATGCCAGCTTCTCACCACGCACACACAGCGACACACACCACGCACACGGAACGGCATACGCACACACATGCTCATCACTAGGGTTGACTGCCTTATAAATTCGCAGGCCAACTCACTCCTCCCTCTCCCTCCTTCTCTTGCTGCTTCCAATTCCAAACCAAGCGAGCGAGCGAGCGCGAAGTGATGGAGAACCGGCACGTCGACACCGAGCTGCGCCTCGGCAGGCCGGGAAGCGGCGGTGGGTCGGCGGCAGCGGCGGAGGAGTGGGTCAAGGTGAGCATCCAGGGGGCTCCCTACCTGCGGAAGGTGAACCTGAGGGCGTACCGAGGGTACAGGGAGCTCGTGGCTGCGCTCTTCTGCTTCGTCCGCACATTCAACTGGGCTAGCCAGCAGTGGGGCATGCTGGTGGCCTACGTGGACGAGGCCGGCCACTTCATGCTCGCCGGCGACCTCCCGTGGGAGTAAGCAAGCCCCCATCATCGTCTCTGCATCTCAGTTACATGCATGCCAGTAAACATCTTTCCCGTGCACTGACTAAGAAGTGGTTGTTGTTGGTCTGCTTTTGCTTGCGTTGCAGCATGTTCGTGGATAGCTGCAAGAAGCTGCTCATCTGCAAGAGGAGGGGAGGCTGATTTGATTCCATCGTCTCGTCTTGGTGTCGATGCCGTTGCTAGCTGGAGGATTCTTATCAGCGGAGGAGGGAGGTAGCTACTTGTTCCTCGATCGGTGCCTGGGTGCAGGGGTGTTCAGTCTTGTGTAGCAGCAGCAGCACTATCTAGTGTGTGTGTGTGTGTGGTGTGTGGTTGATGCATTTGCATGCAGCGGATACTCCCTAGAGCTTGTGTGTGTTTGCCACGATAATAAAGTGCTCCCTCTGTTTCAAAACGTTCTGACCTCGATCGTTAATTTTCCCCCGAAATTATTCACGTTCCGCGGCCGTGTACTTACTTACTCTCTACCAATTTTACCGGTGTTCCTTCTTTCCCATTCTCATCCGAAATCGTAGAGATGCACCACCACCGGAGATGCCACAAGGGTCATCCATGAGGATGAAGGTGGGCGGTGGAGCTCCTGGACTGCAGCTGCAATTCACAATGCCCGCATCCCGCAGGCATAGGACTGTGCCTTTGCCACCGATGGCCTCATCACGCTTCCGCTTATTATCTAATGACGAGGTGTTCTAATTACGAGATTAAGCGCTAAGGTTTTATGTCAACCCTGAAGATTGAATCTAACAATGGTATCATGAGCACATTAATCTCGATTAGAACCCTATATAGACTCTTCTGTAATGTAGTTACTCATGTTAGAATCTATTTTTTCGGATCAGTGTCAATTGTGTGTATAGACCTAATGATGTAGTACTGTTCAAGGTAATTATCATGTTTAAGTCACAATTAGTCATGTTTAAGATCAATTATTTCCCCTTAAATTCTACCGCCCCCCAGTTGAGGCTAAGAGCATCTCCAACAGGCGCATAAAAGTTTTGCGTGCTAAAATAGTTTTAGCACACCACTGTAGCACTTTTAATGCGCCGGACCCAACATTGGTTTAGCAGATGCCCAAAAACGTGCGCCCAAAAAACACGCAATGCAAATTGTGAAGCGCCCGCAATCCGGCGCCTCAAATTTGCAGCTTCTGGTAGCGCTTTTTAGCGCATGCCCAATCTTTTTTTGTGCATGCACTATTTTACATTTTCTGCTGGAGTTGTCCGGCGTCCAAAAATTCAAAATTTTAGCGTGCGAAGTAGTTTTTGTGCGCTTGTTGGAGATGCTCTAATGATACATGTTTAGGATCAGCTGGTTTTGGTTGACTCTAATTGTTACACATGAGTTAGCACTAATTTTTTTTTTTTTGAGAATTGTCTCATTCACATCACGAATCAGTACAAAGAAGTTGATCCTTACAAGCACACTGAAACGTAAACACAAAGGACCATGTACACCTAGAGTATCCTAAGACAACCATAACACAAGAAGATCTCCGGAGCCCTATGTCATCATCCCTGAATCTGAATCTAGAGAGAAGACCCCTGCAGCAGAAGGATCTGCAACCAGTCGCAAGCGGGTCATCATCTTCGACCAAGGTACAATTGCCGCCACACTGCTTCCTCCTTTCTTGACACCAGCGCTGAGAGGGCATGGACATCAATCCAACACACCTGCAACAGTCGTCGCCATCTTTGGCTTTGAGTACCGCGAAAAGTGTCCCTTCCGGAGAGAAGAGAACTCGAGTCATCCGACCGGTCCAGCACCGCGGCCGGGCCATCCGTCCGGACAAAGCAGGATCTCCCACCAGCATCAGCACAGAGGAAGGAGAAGAACAGCAACAACAAATCGTACCAACAAGGAAAAAGAAGGGTCTTCGTCTCCCTGAATCCATCGCCCACCTGAGGACCCAAACGGCCAGTGCCGATGGACCTCCGGCCACCAACGCCCGCAACCTCGACGAGACTCGGGGATCCCCAACTCCGTTGGCTCCTAGACGAAAGCACTAATTGATACTTCAGCATGCTTAAAGTTTCTGTTAATGAAGTGAAGTTTCGCTCTTAATCCAAGTAATGTTGGAATCAGCGCTGCTTTAGGCCCTGATTAGGAAATTACAAGCAGGGGGATCAATTGGCTAAGTAAAATCCCCAATTTTTAAACCCCAGAAATATCCCCACGAAAAGAGAAAATCCAGAAAAAGGAAGAATGGGGCTCACGCGTAGACGCGGCATCGGACCGGACGCATGGCGGCGACCGTGCGGGGCCATTGACGCCGCCACCCCGCCGAGGGCGCGCGGAAAGAAGGACGCGAACATGGCGTAGGCCCCGCCGGTTCGTTCCGCCCGAGCTAGCTAGCCGTTCCGCGCGCGGTGCGTGGGTGCAGCGATACTAGTCGTGGGTGTGCCGTGGTTCGCGCGCATGCAGAAAATACCTCTCCCGGCTCTACCTTTGCTTGTGTGATAACAAAGTGCTCCCTCTGTTTCAAAATGTTTGACGTTCTGGCCTCGATCGTTTCTCACTCAAACAATTCACGTTCCGCGTCTGTGTACTTACTCTCAACCTCACTGTTTCCATTTTCAGTTTAGCTAAAGCATATCTAGATATGCCATAGGTATTGCACGTCTAAATCCTACTATGTCCCTGTTTCTTAAAAGAAAAAAACTTATGTCATTGATTCGACATGAAGATTTGTGCGGATATTTTTTTATGCTTGATTGAGCCACTTAGATGTGCAATACTTAAGGCATATCTTTCAGTTTTATCCTTGTTCCTTCCCCCATTCTCAATTTCTCATCCGATCGAAATGCGGCCCACACTGCGCTGCCGTCCGCTCCTCGGAGGAGATACGCGAGCTCTTGGTTGTATACGCCTCGCGTAGCCGACATCACCTCCTTATTGCCCTCGGTGGGGCCGACAGCAGCACCACCTCAAGGCTGCAGGTTATTGCTCCTCTACCGTATGCTACACGCATGACGCACCAAGGCAAGCTCAATGGAGTTGTGCGCATCTTTCCATCTATGCACGCGCGCCGGCGAGCAAGCCTGCCGCGTTGGTGTGGAAATCGGCGCTAACTGGCACGAAATAGGGAAATTCTGGGGAGGAGGAGAGGAATGGGGAATAGATTTCAGCCCACGTTTTGTTCCACTGGCTAGCGTCCCGGGGAGATTTTATTTTGTGAGAAATACGTCCCCGGGAGATAAAAGGCCTTCGGGCGCTCTTGGGCCATATTCCACATGGGTTGCTGCCCTGGTTCTGCTCGTCTGCTCATGAAATTTTTGTTTTATTATTATTAAGAGTTCCTTTCTGGTAGGCTAAAAGTTCCAATGGGCTCGCATGGGTAATATGTACTGAATATATATATATATATATATATATATATATATATATATATATATGTATGTATGTATATGTATATAGTCAATTTTCTATTTTTTCAGTGCATTTTACCTGTTTTAGTCTTTCTACTAAAGTCTAATGCACTGTCTAAGGTAGAAACTGACAAAAATTATGTGTGATAAATAATGTTAACTCTGTTAAAGTATCTAATCGAGAAGCAATGGATTACGGTGGGCCTGATTATGTTCTTAGGGGAAATTTTATTTTCATTGCATTTTATGTTATTTGAAACTTAACGTTTTCCCTCGATGATATCTTTAAACATCCTAAATTATGATAAAACTCACGTTTAAAATTTTAAAATAAAACAGAGTCGATAATAAGTTTTATTTGCAAAATTTAATGTCTTATAATGTTGATGTCATTTATGGAATTTTAAATGGTGATATCTTTTTATCATTTTAATGTTCAAATGTTAATGTCGTGAAATGATATTTATCTTTATCACTATTTATGATGTTTCACTCCCTAAAGTTTGTTAATATATTATTTGGAAACTTTATTTGAGTGTGAAATTTATGGTGATATTTGTTCTAAACCTTGTGGCCCAATTCCTTCTCCACCTCTTGGCCTTTAGGCCCATTGATATTAAATTAAATATATATTAACAATATATATATATATATATTTGTTCTAAACATTTTCAGAGCATTATACATATAAGGTAACATCCTTGGAAATATTTTCCACCTATATATATATTAATTGGTAATACCTGGTAGTACCCGATATTCACCAAAACCCTTCCGATGACCCCGAAACGCTTCCGGAACCTCTCAAAACTATTACAGATATTAATGAAACAATTCCACAAACATATTCTCATTACTGCCATACCACTAACACCCAGCATATCGTGATTACCTTAAGCTTGTGACCCCATAGGTTCGGTAAATCATAGACATGAACGAAACCCCTTCGTTCAATGACCGATAGCGGAACCATGGACATCCATATCGGTCCATATGATTACGCGAATGATATTCGAGTGAACCTTTGGTTATCATGTGATGTTCCCTTTCCTTCACGATACTTTACAAAACCCGGTGTGCATCACTATCCTCCTGAGTCATCACCATGCTCACTATACCGTTGCCCCTGTTATCGGTTTTGTTCTTCTTTCTTGTTAACGTGTTCTGGCATTCCTGTGACGTAGTCACCTGTGTCTGGCCAGATGATTATGGACGCCGTCACACCTAGAGGGCCCTAAGAATATCTCTCCATCATCGGATGAGCAAATCCCACTCTCGAGCTATCCGATCACTTGTCAAACTTTCTGATGAGCCACACGGAAAGGAGAAGACAGAAGTTATTTGAGATCAATGAGGGCTTGTTGGTCCTCATTAGAACAAAAAAGGATATATGACTTCTTCAAATGTTGTTACAGAGGAAAAGTTTTCTCATCGAGCCTGAATATAAATCTGGTAAGGGCGGCAACACAACCCGTAAGCTTCTGTATGTCATTAAGACAATAGGCTTGCCGAACTTAGAAATGGCTTTGATTTTTTTGAGCTTAGCCGCAATTCCAAGTTTTCAGAAAATGAAGCCAAGCAACTTTCCCGAAGGAACCCCAAAGACACACTTGTCAGGGTTGTCGGTGGACACTGAGTTGTGGGCTTGGTCCCCCTACTTTCGCTGGGCCACTTCAATCGTACATTGCCTCTTCAATGGATGGCCGGGTTGGTGTTTGATAATTCAATCATAGATGCTTGTAAGTAATTAGCCTCCCCACATATAAATTGTAACAAGTATGTGCATCATCATTTTCTAAAAAATTCCTTTTGGAGGCCAGTTTTTGGAAATTTAAAATTCATACTTTTACACTTGAAAATTTTCCGAAAAAATATAGATATACATGGAGGCATAATGCACAAGTGGGAAACTTTTCAGGACGAAATACGTTGAAATGAAAACATATCTGGGGGTTTTTAGCACATGATACTATTAATCCACCCAGGCCATGATTTTTTTTGCATAGGTCACATTTCAAGGTATTTCATACTGAAACTTTACGCACATACGCACAACATCCTTGTTTACTTGTACAATTTTTTTATATTTTTTTGAAACTGAAAATTTTGAATTTTGCATTTTTCAAAAAATTCGGCCTCCATGGAGGCCGGCCTCCAAAATGCCATTCTCATCGTTTTCAACACTATAGTTAATTGCTTAGAGATAATTCCATCCACTCGTTGACCACACCATCATGACATTTTCTCCCATTATCAAGATAACTATTTTAATGCTCCAACACCCTACTATAATTGAATTTGATCTATATAAAAATTAGAAGTTACATAGACACCTATTAACTAGAGTCCTAGTAAAGTAGATATAACTAGAATCCTAATACAATTACAGAATTTCTGCACATTACCTAAAATAAAATATACTCTATAAATATGTACCAAGATATTTATAATACTCATATGCTCTAGAATCATCTACAAATATATAAATAAATAGCAAAATAGATACATCACATAGTATGGGACACAAAATAATCTTGATAGAATTGTGATTTTGTCTTGCTTTTTAGCTTCACTTAGATACAAAAAAAGTTTCAATTTAGCAATATATATACATACATACATACATATATATATATATATATATATATATATATATATATATATATATATCTTTAGTGTGACATAATAAAGGTTTGAAACATAACAAATTTATGTGAGGAACGTTTGAAACATAACAATACCAATTTGTTTTTGAACGAGCATCAACTTTGAATATTTATCAACACATTTTGTGCTTAATTCTACTAGGTAATACGATAAACAATATAGTTTTTTTTGCGGGGACAGTATTGTTGGGGAACGTAGCAGAAATTCAAAATTTTCCTACGTGTCACCAAGATCTATCTATGGAGAAACCAGCAACGAAGGGAAGGAGAGTGCATCTACATACCCTTGTAGATCGCTAAGCGGAAGCGTTCAAGTGAACGGGGTTGATGGAGTCGTACTCGTCGTGATTCAGATCACCGATGATCCTAGTGCCGAACGGACAGCACCTCCGCGTTCAACACACGTACAGCCCGGTGACGTCTCCCATGCCTTGATCCAGCAAGGAGAGAGGGAGAGGTTGAAGAAGACTCCATCCAGCAGAAGCACAACGGCGTGGTGATGATGGAGGAGCGTGGCAATCCAGCAGGGCTTCGCCAAGCACCGCAAGAGAGGAGGAAGAAGAGACGCAGGGCTGCACCAACGAGAGAGAGATCGAATCACGTGTGTTATGGGCAGCCCTAGGCCTCACTATATATAAGGGAGAGGGAGGAGGGTGCGCCCCCTCTAGGGTTCCCACCCCTAGGGGGGCGGCAGCCCTAGATGGGGAAGGGGGAGGCGGCCAAGAGGGGAGGAGAGGGAGGCGCAGGGAGCATGGGCCTTAGGGCCCATCTGCCCTAGGGTTTGCCCCCTTCTCCTCTCCCTTGCGCCTTGGGCACTTGTGGGGGGGCGCACCAGCCCACTTGGGGCTGGTCCCCTCCCACACTTGGCCCACGCAAGCCTCCGGGGCTTGTGGCCCCACTTGGTGGACCCCCGGACACCTCCGGTGGTCCCGGTACACTACCGATAAACCCTGAAACTGTTCCGGCGACCAAAAAGGACTTCCCATATATAAATCTTTACCTCCGGACCATTCCGGAACTCCTCGTGACGTCAGGGATCTCATCCGGGACTCCGAACAACATTCGGTAACCACATATAAGCTTCCTTTATAACCCTAGCGTTATCGAACCTTAAGTGTGTAGACCCTACGGGTTCGGGAGACATGCAGACATGACCGAGACGTTCTCCGGTCAATAACCAACAGCGGGATCTGGATACCCATGTTGGCTCCCACATGTTCCACGATGATCTCATCGGATGAACCACGATGTCAAGGACTTAATCAATCCCGTATACAATTCCCTTTGTCTATCGGTACGATACTTGCCCGAGATTCGATCGTCGGTATCCCAATACCTCGTTCAATCTCGTTACCGGCAAGTCTCTTTTACTCGTTCCGCAACACATCATCCCGTGATCAACTCCTTGATCACATTGTGCACATTATGATGATGTCCTACTGAGTGGGCCC
Organism: Aegilops umbellulata; assembly: GCA_032464435.1. Classification (NCBI taxonomy): domain Eukaryota; kingdom Viridiplantae; phylum Streptophyta; class Magnoliopsida; order Poales; family Poaceae; genus Aegilops; species Aegilops umbellulata. Next base: position 472,257,779 of record CP136059.1, on the reverse strand, counting down.
AGAGATACCTCTCCGTCACACGGAGTGACAAATCCCAGTCTCGATTCGTGCCAACCCAACAGACACTTTTGGAGATACCCGTAGTGCACCTTTATAGCCACCCAGTTACGTTGTGACGTTTGGCACACCCAAAGTATTCCTACGGTATCCGGGAGTTGCACAATCTCATGGTCTAAGGAAATGATACTTGACATTATAAAAGCTTTAGCATACGAACTACATGATCTTGTGCTAGGCTTAGGATTGGGTCTTGTCCATCACATCATTCTCCTAATGATGTGATCCCGTTATCAATGACATCCAATGTCCATGGTCAGGAAACCGTAACCATCTATTGATCAACGAGCTAGTCAACTAGAGGCTTACTAGGGACATGGTGTTGTCTATGTATCCACACATGTATCTGAGTTTCCTATCAATACAATTCTAGCATGGATAATAAACGATTATCATGAACAAGGAAATATAATAATAATCAATTTATTATTGCCTCTAGGGCATATTTCCAACAGTCTCCCACTTGCACTAGAGTCAATAATCCAGTTCACATCGCTATGTGATTAACACTCAAGGTCATATCCCCATGTGACTAACACCCAAAGAGTTTACTAGAGTCAATAATCTAGTTCACATTACCATGTGATTAACACTCAATGAGTTCTAGGTTTGATCATGTTATGCTTGTGAGAGATGTTATAGTCAACGGGTCTGAACCTTTCAGATCCGTGTGTGTTTTACAAATCTCTATGTCATCTCCTAGATGCAGTTACCACGCTCTATTTGGAACTATTCCAAATAACTGTTCTACTATACGAATCCAATTTACTACTTAGAATAATCTGGATCAGTGTCAAAGTTTGCATCGGCGTAACCCTTTACGACGAACTCTTTTACCACCTCCATAATCGAGAAAAATTCCTCAGTCCACCAGTTACCAAGGATAACCTTGACCGCTGTCCTGTGATCCATTCCTGGATCACTCTTGTACCCCTTGACTGACTCATGGCAAGGCACACTTCAGATGCGGTACACTGCATAACATACTGTAGAGCCTATGACTAAAGCATAGGGGACGACCTTCGTCCTTTCCCTCTATTCTGCCGTGGTCAGGTTTCGAGTCTTACTCAATGTTCACACCTTATAACACAGCCAAGAACTCCTTCTTTGCTGACCTATTTTGAACTCCTTCAAAATCTTGTCATGGTATGTGTTCGTTTGAAAGTACTATTAAGCGTCTTTGATCTATCCTTATAGATCTTGATGCTCAATGTTCAAGTAGCTTAATCCAGGTTTTCATTGAAAATCACTTTTCAAACAACCCTATATGCCTTCCAGAAATTCTACATCATTTCCGATAAACAATATGTCAACAACATATACTCATCAAAAATTCTATAGTGCTCCCACTCACTTCTTTGGAAATACAAGTTTCTGATAAACTTTGTAAAAACCCAAATCTTTGATCATCTCATCAAAGCGTACACTCCAACTCCGAGATGCTTACTCCAGTCCTTAGGCGGATTGCTGGAGCTTTGCATACTTGTTAGCATCTTTCAGGATTGACAAAAAAAAAATCTTCTGGTTGTATCACATACAACCTTTCCTCAAGAAACTCGTCGAGGAAGCAATGTTTTGACATCCTATCTGCACAATTTCATAAATAATGCAGTAATTGCTAACATAATTCAAACAGACTTTTAGCATCGCTACGAGTGAGAAAGCCTCATCGCAGTCAACTCCTTGAACTTGTCAGGAAACATCTTAACGACAAGTCGAGCTTTCTTAATGGTGACATTTACCATCATTGTCCGTCTTCCTTTTAAAATCCATCTGTACTCAACAGCCTCACGACCATTGAGCCGTTCTGCCAAAGTCTACACTTTGTTTTCATACATGGATCCTCTCTCGGATTTAATGGCCTCGAGCCATTCATCGGAATCCGTGCCCACCATCGCTTCTCCATAGCTCGTAGGTTCATTGTTGTCTAGCAACATGACTTCCAAGACAGGATTACGTACCACTCTGAAGTAGTACGCATCCTTGTCATCCTACGAGGTTTGGGAGTGACTTGATCCGAAGTCTCATGATCACTATCATAAGCTTCCACTTCAATTGGTGTAGGTGCCACAGGAACAATTCCTGTGCCCTGCTACATATTAGTTGAAGTGACGGTTCAATAACCTCATCAAGTCTCCACCATCCTCCCACTCAATTCTTTCGGGAGAAACTTTTCCTCGAGAAAGGACCCGATTTGAGAAACAATCCTTATTGCTTTCGGATCTGAGACAGGAGGTATACCCAACTGTTTTGGGTATCCTATGAAGATGCATTTATCCGCTTTGGGTTCGAGCTTATCAACCTGAAACCTTTTCATATGAGCGTCGCAGCCCCAAACTTTTAAGAAATGACAGCTTAGGTTTCTCTAAACCATAGTTCATACGGTGTCATCTTATCGGAATTACGTGGTGCCCTATTTAAAGTGAGTGCGGTTGTCTCTAATGCCTAACCCATGAACGATAGTGATAATTCGATAAGAGACATCATGGTATGCATCATATCCAATAGGGTGCAGTTATGATGTTCGGACACACCATCACTCTATGGTGTTCCAGGCGGTATTAGTCGTGAAACAATTTCCACAATGTCTCAATTGTGTACCAAACTCGCAACTCAGATATTCATCTCTATGATCATATCATAGATATTTTATCCTCTTGTCACGACGATATTCAACTTCATTCTGAAATTTCTTGAACCATTCAATAATTCAGACTTGTGTTTCATCAAGTAAATATGCTTAGTATCTACTCAAATCATCTGTGAAGTAAGAGCATAACGATATCCACTGCGTGCCTCAGCACTCATTGGACAGCACACATCAAAATGTGTTACTTCCAACAAGTTGCTTTCTTGTTCCATTTTACTGAAACCGAAGCTTTCAGTCATCTTACCCATGTGGCATGATTTGCAAATCTCAAGTGATTCAAAATCAAGTGAGTCCAAACGGTCCATCTGCATGGAGTTTCTTCATGCGTATATACCAGTAGACATGGTTCACATTACTCAATCCTTTTTCAAAAAAATGAGTGAGTCCAAAGATCCATCAACATGGAGCTTCTTCATGCGTTTTATACCATTATGACTTACATGGCAGTGCCACAAGTAGGTGGTACTATCATTACTATCTTATATCTTTTGGCATGATCATGTGTATCACTATGATCGAGATTTAATAAACCATTCATTTTAGGTGCAAGACCATTGAAGGTATTAATCAAATAAATAGAGTAACCATTATTCTCCTTAAATGAATAACCGTATTGCGATAGACATAATCCAATCATGTCTATGCTCAACGCAAACACCAAATAACAATTGTTTAGGTTTTAACACCAATCTCGATGGTAGAGGGAGCGTGCGATGCTTGATCATATCAACCTTGGAAGCACTTCCAACACATCTCGTCAGCTCACCTTTAGCTAGTCTCCGTTTATTCCGTAGCTTTTATTTCGAGTTACTAACACTTAGCAACCGAACCGGTATCTAATACCCTGATGCTACTAGGAGTACTAGTAAAGTACACATTCACATAATGTATATTCAATATACTTCTATCGACAGCCTTCTCATCTACCAAGTATCTAGGGTAATTCTGCTCTAGTGGTTGTTCCCCTCATTACAGAAGCACTCAGTCTTGGGTTTGGGTTCAACCTTGGGTTTCTCCACTAAAGCAGCAGCTGATTTGCCATTTCATGAAGTATCCCTTCTTGCCCTTGCCCTTCTTGAAACTAGTGGTTTCACTAACCATCAACAATTGATGCTCCTGCTTGATTTCTACTTTCGCGGTGTCAAACATCGCGAATATTTCAAGGATCATCATATCTATCCCTGATATGTTATAGTTCATTACGAAGCTCTAGCAGCTTGGTGGCAATGACTTTGGAGAAACATCACTATCTTATCTGGAAGATCAACTCCCACTCGATTCAAGTGATTGTTATACTCAGACAATCTGAGCACAAGCTCAACAATTGAGCTTTTCTCCCTTAGTTTGCAGGCCAAGAAAATCGTCGGAGGTCTTATACCTCTTGACGTGGGCACGAGCCTGAAATCCCAATTTCAGCCCTCGAAACATCTCATATGTTCCGCGACATTTCAAGAATGTCTTCGGTGCCTCAATTCTAAACCATTTATCATTACCGAACTATCATGTAGTCATCAAAACGTGTATGTCAGATGTTCGCAACATCCACAGACCACGTTCGAGGTCTAGCACACCGAGTGGTGCATTAAGGACACAAGCCTTCTACTGTCCGCATAATTGCTACTATCAACTTTCAACTATATTTTCTCTAGGAACATATCTAAAACAGTAGAACTAAAGCGCGAGCTTACGACATAATTTGCAAAGATCTTTTGACTATGTTCAGGATAATTAAGTTCATCTTATGAACTCCCACTCAGATAGACATCCCTCTAGTCATCCAAGTGATTACATGATCCGAGTCAACTAGGCCGTGTCCGATCATCACGTGAGACGGACTAGTCAACATCGGTGAACATCTTCATGTTGATCGTATCTGTCATACGACTCATGCTCGACCTTTCGGTCTTCTGTTTTCCGAGGCCATGTCTGTACATGCTAGGCTCGTCAAGTCAACCTAAGTGTTTCGCGTGTGTAAATCTGTCTTACACCCGTTGTATGTGAACGTAAGAATCTATCACACCCGATCATCACGTGGTGCTTCGAAACGACGAACTTTCGCAACGATGCACAGTTAGGGGGAACACTTTCTTGAAATTTTAATGAGGGATCATCTTATTTACTACCGTCGTTCTAAGCAAATAAGATGCAAAAACATGATAAACATCACATGCAATCAAATAGTGACATGATATGGCCATCATCACTTTGCTCCCTTTTGATCTCCATCTTCGGGGCTCCATGATCATCGTCGTCACCGGCATGACACCATGATCTTCATCATCATGATCTCCATCATCATGTCTTCATGAAGTTGTCACGTCAACTATTACTTCTACTACTATGGCTAACGGTTAGCAATAAAGTAAAGTAATTACATGACGTTTATGTTGACACGCAGGTCATAAATAAATAAATTAAAGACAACTCCTATGGCTCCTGCCGGTTGTCATACTCATCGACATGCAAGTCGTGATTCCTATTACAAGAACATGATCATCTCATACATCACATATATCATACATCACATCCTCTGGCCATATCACATCACATGGCATACCCTGCAAAAACAAGTTAGACGTCCTCTAATTGTTGTTTGCATGTTTTACGTGGCTGCTATGGGTTTCTAGCAAGAACGTTTCTTACCTACGCAAAACCACAACGTGATATGTCAATTGCTATTTACCCTTCATAAGGACCCTTTTCATCGAATCCGATCTGACTAAAGTGGGAGAGACTGGCACCCGCTAGCCACCTTATGCAACTAGTGCATGTCAGTCGGTGGAACCTGTCTCACGTAAGTGTACGTGTAAGGTCGGTCCGGGCCGCTTCATCCCACAATGCCGCCGAATCAAGATTGACTAGTAACGGTAAGCATATTGAACAAAATCAACGCCCACAACTACTTTGTGTTCTACTCATGCATGAAATCTACGCAATAGACCTAGCTCTGATACCACTGTTGGGGAACGTAGCAGAAATTCAAAATTTTCCTACGTGTCACCAAGATCTATCTATGGAGAAACCAGCAACGAAGGGAAGGAGAGTGCATCTACATACCCTTGTAGATCGCTAAGCAGAAGCGTTCAAGTGAACGGGGTTGATGGAGTCGTACTCGTCGTGATTCAGATCACCGATGATCCTAGTGCCGAACGGACAGCACCTCCGCGTTCAACACACGTACAGCCCGGTGACGTCTCCCATGCCTTGATCCAGCAAGGAGAGAGGGAGAGGTTGAAGAAGACTCCATCCAGCAGCAGCACAACGGCGTGGTGATGATGGAGGAGCGTGGCAATCCAGCAGGGCTTCGCCAAGCACCGCAAGAGAGGAGGAAGAAGAGACGCAGGGCTGCACCAACGAGAGAGAGAGATCGAATCACGTGTGTTATGGGCAGCCCTAGGCCTCACTATATATAAGGGAGAGGGAGGAGGGTGCGCCCCCTCTAGGGTTCCCACCCCTAGGGGGGGCGGCAGCCCTAGATGGGGAAGGGGGAGACGGCCAAGAGGGGAGGAGAGGGAGGCGCAGGGAGCATGGGCCTTAGGGCCCATCTGCCCTAGGGTTTGCCCCCTTCTCCTCTCCCTTGCGCCTTGGGCACTTGTGGGGGGGCGCACCAGCCCACTTGGGGCTGGTCCCCTCCCACACTTGGCCCACGCAAGCCTCCGGGGCTTGTGGCCCCACTTGGTGGACCCCCGGACACCTCCGGTGGTCCCGGTACACTACCGATAAACGCTGAAACTGTTCCGGCGACCAAAACAGGACTTCCCATATATAAATCTTTACCTCCGGACCATTCCGAAACTCCTCCTGACGTCCGGGATCTCATCCGGGACTCCGAACAACATTCGGTAACCACATATAAGCTTCCTTTATAACCCTAGCGTCATCGAACCTTAAGTGTGTAGACCCTACGGGTTCGGGAGACATGCAGACATGACCGAGACGTTCTCCGGTCAATAACCAACAGCAGGATCTGGATACCCATGTTGGCTCCCACATGTTCCACGATGATCTCATCGGATGAACCACGATGTCAAGGACTTAATCAATCCCGTATACAATTCCCTTTGTCTATCGGTACGATACTTGCCCGAGATTCGATCGTCGGTATCCCAATACCTCGTTCAATCTCGTTACCGGCAAGTCTCTTTTACTCATTCCGCAACACATCATCCCGTGATCAACTCCTTGATCACATTATGCACATTATGATGATGTCCTACCGAGTGGGCCCAGAGATACCTCTCCGTCACACGGAGTGACAAATCCCAGTCTCGATTCGTGCCAACCCAACAGACACTTTTGGAGATACCCGTAGTGCACCTTTATAGCCACCCAGTTACGTTGTGACGTTTGGCACACCCAAAGTATTCCTACGGTATCCGGGAGTTGCACAATCTCATGGTCTAAGGAAATGATACTTGACATTATAAAAGCTTTAGCATACGAACTACATGATCTTGTGCTAGGCTTAGGATTGGGTCTTGTCCATCACATCATTCTCCTAATGATGTGATCCCGTTATCAATGACATCCAATGTCCATGGTCAGGAAACTGTAACCATCTATTGATCAACGAGCTAGTTAACTAGAGGCTTACTAGGGACATGGTGTTGTCTATGTATCCACACATGTATCTGAGTTTCCTATCAATACAATTCTAGCATGGATAATAAACGATTATCATGAACAAGGAAATATAATAATAGTCAATTTATTATTGCCTCTAGGGCATATTTCCAACAAGTATAGTTTATTTGTGATGCCTAGTATGCACATAGACAACATATATTTAGTACAACAACAACAACAACAACAACAACAACAAAGGCTTTCAGTTCATAACAAGTTGGGGTGGGCTAGAGTTCAAACCCATAAGATCTCAAAACCCATATATGACATATATTTTGTGATATTAAAAATATATAAAGCAAATGAGTTCAATATAAAATACACAGAAAGTCAGATTGCCAATGAGAACTTATGATACAATGTTCTCATATGGTTTACTTAAACAAACACTAGAATACAACATAATATAGACCTCATTCTTCTCATGGCTATGCAGTTTTCATCTCTATAAATTACCTATTTTTCATGCAACCACCACATGTTTGTTCTCATTTATGGATGTCTTCTATGGTTATCAATTGCTTGGCAAAACTCCATAGAAGTGAGACCATGGCGGTATAATTTCTAATGGCTTAAGTGGATAAGACATGTTCATATATGATTTCTATGATATTTTTCAATTTTAATCATTTTTTTGAAAAAAATAGGACATCTTATAAATTATATTAACTAACCTCTTAGTTTATGACATAATAATCTAAATAAGTCAATATTTGTTTCTAACACCCATTCTTAAGTTGATGTAAGAAGATCATAATCTTGAGTGTTACTCAAACAAGATTTCACCGGAAAAGTCTACTTGTCATAATCTAAAACCGCCATTGCAATCCATATTCAATTGTTTTCCAAAAAAAACAATCTTAATTATGAAGCACTGAAAAAATATGAGAGGGAATTTATGGGACCATGGTTATAAAAGAAGTAAGTTGAATTCAATATTATCCGACATGGACTTTATGAGGATATGGGCTACATCATGGGGAGTAGCTACGCTCCAGGCAACACTAGCCATGGCCAGGGGCGACAAGTTTTTTCGTTTACTCTAGGTAATGTGCATCAATGTAATTATGTGATGAGCCTGAGATGCGGGTCAATCCTGGCTACAGAACTAATCCATATTAGAAGAGTTGGACAACAGTTTAGGTTAAATGTGAATGGTGGTTCAAGGTCTATGATCTATAACGTTGTAGTTCTCATTTCAAACTTTTTAGGGTTCACACTCTCGAAATCTTTGGTTAGAAGGATAACCAATCCATATGATTAACATACTAACACTAAGAATTATGTTAATCGTAAGGAGATTCTTATGGTATCAGTTCCAGATTTTTAGTTTGGAATAAAAAAGCAGAAAGTTTGTACTTTCAAATAGATAGCCCGTGAATGTATGATACATTCATATGTAATCAATTTCGCTGGAGAAATAGATAAATTCTCCTACGACATGCTCCAGATGCTGGCTCAAATAGATATAAGGGTAAGGAAAATTATCTGGAATGGTTTTTTGAGAGAAATATCTAGATCCATTAGTGCTTTGTGGACCTATTAACCACGTTGTAAGATCATAAAATTCATAAATCATTTAGTAGGTTGGACTAAAATCAATGGCGTGGAGCCAAGCCCCGATGGACCATGGTCCAGCAACATATTTTCCGGCCCAACATTAATATTTATACCACTATATAGTTTACGAATAACTTTGAGTATCAACCATTGGATGAAGCTGACCCAAGGGTAGAAACATAAACCTGACAAATCTGAGCGTTGCTGATTCTTGGATATTTTCTTTACTACATGTACTGTCCATAAGATTATATGATCGGGCTTAAGACCTATGCATATTTTGCACAAAATTTAAAACACGGAGCTATTTTGTTCTAGACTCTCCTAACTTCTTTTCTGTCAAAAAACCCATTCATTTATTTATTCTCCCCCAAAAAGCATCCATTTTTACTTGGTGATTTTTGTTTGTAATCAAGGCTATGGATTCGTAAGACATAATTTTTTGAACATAAATAACTTTATTCCTCATATAATAGCCATGTCATTTACAATATGTGGAAGAATAAAGTCAGGGGGATTGGAGTCCCAAAATTGAGATAAACTAAGAGTAAAGTAGTGCTTTGCTAAACAATTAGCAACAAGATTGGTTTCCCTTCCGCAATGAACAAAGCTGACATTGAAAAGTACATCGCCAACAGATTAGTCTCGGTGATGATTGGCACATCGGGACCCATGTAAGCATCAAGGTCTGAAACTGCCTCCAATGCATTTAAACTATCAGATTCAATGATTATATTGGAGCACCCGATATTTGAAGCCAGAATAAGACCATACCGAATAGCCTTTATCTCTGCCGAAACCACTGATGCTACATGAACCATAGGCCATGTTGCCGCTGCGATAAAATTACCCCAGTCATCTCTCACCACAGCTCCGCAAGCTCCTGCCAAGGTCTCCGCTTGAAATGATGCATCTACATTAATTTTCACATAGCCTGTCTCATGTTTCTTCCATATTTGATCAGATTTTTGAACCGGCTGATTCGGAGTATTTGCACGGATGAAATTCATGGCCAATACTCATATTGACACAACCGTCTTATCAGGAGGTTGCACGGGCACTTCTTTCACCGCTTGCCTCCTCTGCCACCAGATATACCACATGGCAACAAGGATAAACTCTGGAGCCGGCATTTCATGTACCATAGTTCGAAGTTGTAGGAGTATCTCTAAGTTAATAGAACCAGACCGGTCCCGAGCTACCGCATGCCTGATAGTTTCTCGAAGATTGAGCGCAGACCATACCTTGTTAGCCCTCGTGCATGTGAAGATACAATGTTGTATGTCCTCCAGGCCAACTTTGCACAGCGGGCATTGTGGAATTTGGGGTATCTGTCTACCTGCAAGAACTCCAAAGCAAGGTAAAACACCCTTAAATACCTTTCATACGAAGTGCTTTATCTTCCCCGGGATTCTCAATTGCCATAAGTCCTTCCAAGTTGGGTAGAGCAGTAACTATTCTTGTCATCTTCAATTAAAAATTGCAATGCCCCGAAGGATGCCTAGACAAAACACACTCAATATATTTCACTCGAGTTTTGTATTTATACTTCGTGTATATGTGTCTATATTTTCATTTGCCTATTGTAATACAATAAAGCACATTAAGTTCTAATTTGATTATCTAAGCCCTCAGGTTCGAAAATACTTGTCATCAAAATGAATAATAAGGGATGTATCTAAAACTAAAATACGTCCCCCGTAAAAGAAAACTAAAATACATTTAGATACATCTTCTTTATCCATTTGATGACAAGTATTTGCGAGTATGTCGATAGGTTCCGATGGTAACCATTGGGTCCACGATCCAATGGCGCACAAGCCCCCATAGCATGGGAGCATTGGAATGGGGGAGCACCTGATGTTCTGCCCGGACCCCGGAGTGACGACGTCGATGCGTAACGGGTACACATTCATTGCGTGGCAGCAAAACCGAACGGCAACGGCAGATAGTGATGGCGTGGCGTGGCGGCACGGCGACGAGAACGATGGAGGACGTAGTACAAGCTAGCATATCTGCAGATGGAGCATCAATCTCCTCTCCTTTTTTTGAAGCAACCGCAACCTGGTGCCCCCGAAGCCAATCCAAAGCCACGCGTGCTCCCGATCCACGCGCACCGGACGGACACCCGGCTCCCGCGGAGCAGAGCAAAAACAGAGACGGGCCACGATCGCGCGCACCAACCAACCAACCACTTTCCCCGGGAAGGGCAGCGCGTCCGGAGCACGGCACGGCACGGCACGCGCGATCCCCTCTGCCGCCTCGGCCGGGCGTACGTGCGCGCGCGCGCGCTTGACGGAGCCACGGGCGATGCGGCCGGCCGCCACGCGCCGCGATGGGCCTCTTTGACGGCCTCTTCTCCGGCCGGCGCCACGACGGCGTGAGGATGGGCGAAGCGGCGTCGAAGGCGGCCATGGCCACGGACGACGCGGAGTCGGCGTCCACGTCGGCGCAGCAGTGCGGCGGCGACATCTCTGCGCTCTCCCCCACCGCCGCCTCCGTCGTCCACCGATGCGCGCAGTACGCGTCCCAGTCCCATCTCCCTACGCTGTCCTTGGATTCTTTCTTGGGACTGAGGGATCGAACATTTGGGTGGCATGCAGGATCGCCGGCGTGCCCGTGGAGCAGCTGGTGCGGCGGCTGGAGCCGGACGAGCAGCCGCCGCTCGCCTACGCCAGGAGCATCGTGGAGTACTGCTCCTACGTCGCCCTGCGCGCCGAGACCCGGCGCCGCCACGACCACCTCGGCGACAGGGAGTTCCACTCCCTCACCTACGACATGATGCTCGCCTGGGAGGCGCCCGACCACGACACCGACGCGGAGCTCCAGGTTCGCCACACCGAAACCACCTGACGCATCGATGGCAGGAAGCAGTTCACCTTAGTGACTGATCAAAATCGATGGTTCGGACATTGTAGAAAACGGCGTTCGCCTGGGGCGACGGCGGCGATGACGATGACGACGACGGCGGGTCCATATTCTACTCCAGCCCCACGAAGACGGCCATCCAGGTCAGTCCATCGCTTCGCCTCCAGAGAACTGTGCTCTGTTCTTGCTCAATCGATTCGGTCATATGTTCATATGATTTGTTGATGGATTGTGGAATGGATGTGTAGGTTGACGGGAGGAGGACGGTCGGGCCGGAGGCGTTCGCGAAGATCGCCCCCGCCTGCCCGGCCATGGCGCACCCGATCACCGTCCGCAACCTCTTCGACGCGCTCACCAACTCCACCGGCGGCCGCCTCCACTTCCTCATCTACCACAAGTACCTCAAGAGCCTGGACAAGTAGGCCACACACATCCTCTGCTCTGAACCTCTGAACAACATACATTCGCGTGGATCACAGCAATGTGGCATCATATCATGTCTCTGTTGATCGCCAGCGTTCTAAGATCGACGAAATGCATCTCCGGCGGGCACAAGGAGCCGGCGCTTGACCTCTGCGACGGCGAGGTGGTGCTTGACATCTTCGGCGCCGCCACGACGCAGCCGGTCCTGCAGCACATCGGCACGTCCACGTGGCCTGGTTAAGCACCTTCCCTATGGTACATTTTTGCCCCGGCGCTGCTGGTCCGTGCTCCTTCAGGAGGACCTCATATAAGGTGATCCGTCTGCATTGTCGCAGGGAGGCTCACGCTGACGAACCACGCCCTCTACTTCGAGGCCATCGGCGTCGACTTCTCCTACGGCGACGCCGTCGTGTACGACCTCACCAAGGACCTGAAGCAGTGCGTGAAGCGCGAGTCCACGGGGCCATGGGGAGCTCACCTGTTCGACAAGGCCGTCATGTACAAATCTAGCTCCATGTGAGTGAGTACCTGATGATCTTCAAATTATTTGCAACTTTCAGTTCTTGCAATCATGTGTGACATATGTTTATAACACATTTAGTTTTGGTACCTATCGATAGAAATGAGCCAGTGTTCTTCGAGTTCCCCCAATTCAAGGGCCACAGCCGGCGGGACTACTGGTTCGCGGTGATCAAGGAGGTGCTGCACGCGCACAAGTTCATCAGGAGGTACCGGCTGGTGGGCTTCCAGAAGGCGGAGGCACTCGCTGTTGCGACACTGGGGATCCTCCGGTACCGCGCCGTGAAAGAGGGGTTCCACATTCTGCCGGCGTACTTTAAGACAACCCTGGCATTCAACCTAGCAGAGAAGCTGCCAAAGGGGGACAAGATATTGGAGGCATTGTATGGCCAACTGCAGGAACATTGCTCGAGGTTCAAGGGAGGCGATGACTTGGCAGCTCAGGGCAGTTCCGACGAGCTGGCACTCGCGGACCCATTTCCGCTATCGGCATTTACGCTAGTCCGGATGGGGCTGCTGACGCTTAGGAAGGAGGATAATCCCGAGGAGAGGGATTTCGCCGTCGGGGATGTGCAGATTGGAAGGACCAGCTCGGTGCAGATGGCTCTGGAGCGATCTGTTGGGTATTCCGGTAGAGTGGAGGCCGCGCGCGCGACGCTCGATCAGGTCAAGGTGGAGGACATTGACACCAATGTGGCTGTCCTAAAGGTATTGATCATTATCTTTGAGTATTTCACATTCTTGGGTAATATTTGAGTTCAGGTACTCATACTGAAAGTCTGAAATAAACAATGAAGATCATGGTGAAAATATAATGATCAGTAGAGACATGCAAAACCCTGAATTTCTATTACTCATAATTTGGCAGATACTGATACCGAATTACTCATAAAGGAAAGGTGGACTTAAATGGATTATTATTAGGATTACTGATGTTTTATTGCTTGCATCTTAACATGCAGGAACTAGTGTTTCCTTTGATTGAAATAGGCAAAAGGCTTGTCTTTCTGGCTGAATGGGAAGATCCACTTAAATCATATGTTTTCTTGCTCTGTTTCCTCTACATAGTTTACAGGTAATATTCATGGTCCAGGACTGAACATATCTAATGATATACCAGGAGATTTTTCCTTCTCTTTATCAAAACAAGTTTCTTGCCTATCCCTCTAAAGATAAGTGTTGTGGTTCTTTTTATTTGTATGCAATCGACAGAGGCTTGATATGGTACATATTTCCCGGCTTTTTGGTCGGGTCTACCGCTTTCATGCTATGGAACAAGCATCATGGCAACAGACATTTCATCGAAGCATTTGAAGTCACAACCCCGCCTCGTCGACGAACCGTTGAACAACTCCTTGCTCTACAGGAAGCCATCTCGCAGCTGGAGGCACATGTCCAAGCTGGGAACATTTTTCTCCTCAAGCTTCGGTCCCTCATGCTCGCAGCTTTTCCGCAGGTTAATCCTCTGCCCCAAGCCTATACTATGTTTCAGCCCATTCTATACCAAATCTTTGCGTAACTTAGCCTATCTGACAACTGTTACATGGAACCAGAGCACGAACAAAGTCGCGACAACGATGCTCATCGCGGCTGCAGCATTTGCGTTTATTCCATTCCGGATCATATTCGTGCTCATCCTGTTGGAGGTTTACACGAGGCATATGCCACTGAGGAAGAAGAGCAGCGAGAAGCTGGTGAGGAGGTTGAGGGAGTGGTGGCTACGGATCCCCGCTGCACCCGTGCAGCTCTTGAGGCCTCATGACACCAGAAGATGGAGGTCGAGGCGGAGATAAGGACACATGTTAATATTTCTTACATTGCCTCGTATACCAGTAATTTTTTGGAAGTTAGAAATGTGGATATTGTACAGACATCATGGCAGAGTTCAAAAAGAAACATTACCGACATAAGTTCACAAAGAGAGGGCTGAACCTGGTCTTAATCATTAGTTGGGTGAGAGATTTTATTCTTGCTATGGCCAGGATATGAGTTGCGCAAAAAGCGGGATGATGAAAGATATTTGTAATACAATTCGGGTGTTGAATAGCAATGCGTTAATTGAAAATGGCATTTGGAGCATGTGTGTCAGGTTGCTCGATATGAATTGTGATACTGCCCTGTGGTCCCCTTTGGATTTTGTATTCTAGTATACTCAGGTGCGGAGGAGGCTCCCACGGGCCTAAAGAACATTGGGCACAGGCTGATCAGAGTGAATTGTGCCATTTGAACATTGCACATGTGTCTATTTGTTCATTGCGAACCCATTATGCCGCCTTGTTCCTCGGAGCACTATCATCTCGGTCAATAGCTACCATTGATCATATAGGGCGTTACCATTTACAACTTCATGATACATTGTCGTTTCTCTGTTCTATACTCGAATGATTTCTTGTTTAGCATACATCAACGGAATTATCATGGATTTCATAATCTATTGAGAAACAACCAGAACTATACTCATTACCTATCTTTGTATTCATGTTTTAATTATAAAACCAACTACATGTAGCACATAATCAACTATTTTTGCTGTGAAAAAACACTCAGATATATATTAATCAAACCAGCAGCACACAACCTTAAATAAATTAGATTGAAGTCACTCGGGACGACCGTCTTCTCCCTCAACACTGAAGTTAGCCTAACATTGTTGATCGCAGATAACAAGCCATGAAGCCGTCACAACCGAGGAGCCACATATCCAAGGGTCTCTAATAAATCTCACAGGCCTCACGTCGGTACAGGAAGAGATGGCGAAGATGAGGTTGGAGGACCCAATTGTGAAGGGAAGCCACCGCCGCCTCACCAACAAACCTTTTGCAAACCTTAGCCTAAATGTGCAAAACGGGTGGTGGGAAGTACACTGCAAACCATTGACGCCGCCATAGACAACCCTGTCAATATTGGAGGGCTAGAGAAAGAATTATTCACCAGGTTCTTGCACCCACCATTTATGATGTGAAACAATTGAAAAGTTTGAAGAGACAAACAACGAAGGCCTACCTAAAGTCCCCAACACATGAGAAAGTACGTCTCCGCCCGGTAGACCGGGTCCTCCAGGTGCACCCTCACCAGTAGCAACGGCTAGGGAGGATGCTGGGGAGGGGGTTACTAGTGGATGAGAAGTAGGAGCACGATGTGCCCAAGATTGCCTCACGCTAGGTTTAATGTTAGGAGAGTAAACATGCATGCAAGCTTTACCTCTACCACATAAACAATTTGGATGCGTATTTAACATTTTCTATAACACAACCGTAGAGTTTTGGATAAAACAATTTTACCAACATCAAATGATCAAGACAAGAGTAATAAAGAATATGACATTACATGCTCCTAGAATGGATATAATAGTTAGCAACTAACCTGAAATTCTAATATTCTGGTGAAGTTGAGGTTATGTGCCTGATGGTTGATCAGGTTCAAGTGTAGGATATATATATATATATATATATATATATATATATATATATATATATATATATATATATATATATATATATATATATATAGGTAAATTAACTAGGGCACCTAGGTGCCTGGGCACCTAACTTCCTCTAACCCATTAGCGTGAGCTATACCCGCTAATGCATGGTGTGCATAACACAGTCAGATTGCTTTCCAAAAGAGAATTGCATGTTGTTTCCTCCTATTAATGAATTCCTTTTCAAATATATTTCTATAATCACCTTTTCATATATGTACGCACTATACTACCTATTCAACCATACGGTGTAAAATGCCTTTAGTACACTAACTTGACCTTTCATACTTCTTGTTGTAACATTGTTTTTCCGCCGTTAGATTTTTAGGTATCATATACCCAAACGACATGACGTATGGCCTACGTACTATTCTGGGCCTGAAGTTTATATGCAGCTATCTTATAAAACAAGTAGTAATACGAAATTTAGGTATATACCTAGGTGACCTAAAATAAATACAATATACGTAAAACAACCAATTGGCACGCGTTACAAAAATGATATAGCAAAAAATAACCTTAGTTTAAATTAGAGTGTGTGGCATAACTAGAAATGATATAGCCAACATCTACTTATTATATCCAGGGGACTAATACCCTTTTTTTCTCGAGTATATACCCAACAATGTGAAATCGACTTCAGATACCCCTCCTAATAGAAATTTAATTTTGAAAAATACCAAGCTACTCTTTCAGGTAGGAAAATATTGTACATACCCGTCTATGTGAAGAAAATGTAGGAAAGTATTGTACATCCAATAATATACCTCAAGTGAAAATATACCTAATGTGTCTACGCACTTTATATAACCGGCTATGTGAAAATTGCTTGGAAAATGATGTACATACCCAGTCGCCGTATGTACCTAAAATAAAATATTGCTACGTATATACCCGACGTGAGGTATCTAATACGGGTATCAAATATATACCCCATATATTTCGAGTAAATAAACATACGTAAGATATTTTACAAGTCATGTATTTGATACTCGTATGTACAATAGTCATGTACTAATACCTACGTACATTAAATCTTGCTTCTCTCTCCTATTAGCATGCATGAATCTGGCCATCCGGTAGAATATGAATTAAATAAGGACCTGAATTATGTTTCCCAAAAAAATGCTAATTGATTATCTCTTAATCACACTTTCCATTTCAGCATCGCCATGCAAAAACAATTTGGCAGGTAATCAATGTACACTTTCCAACTGAGATATGCATGCATAATTTTTTGGAATGTACTTCAATGACGTACATGGGTATGCAGATGCCACCAAATTATGGAAAGTACATTATAACCGGCGGAGTATGTAAGGAAAATCTAAACTAATTTGTTAACGGGTGAAACCCGATAATCAATCTGCCCATCTCATAAGCAAAGGCGAGATTCAATCTAACGGCATCTAGACAAGGTGCCTGGGCACCTAGGTGTCCCATACTGCCGTCCTATATGCCGTCCTATATATATAGACTATTCGTCACCCTGGGTGAGCAATAGTTATTCTTCATCCCCTCTATTTTACCATCAATACACCGTAATTTTATGTTCCGTAAGTTTTGTCTTATTTCCGACATAAAAAGAGACCGTAAGAAAATATACAATCGTCGTAAAAAATATATTATGTTATGTAAAATTACAAACGTAAAAACATAGTGTAAAATACACATAAACTGCAAATTTTGTTATCTTATGACCTATATTTTTATTTTCTTATGCGAAATTTTACGTAGTGAATCAATATGAATGTAACTATTTGAATTTCAAACGTAATTTAATTATGAAATGATCGTAAGATTACCTCGGGTGAAGAATAACTTATATCTGTGTGTGTGTGTGTGTGTGTGTGTGTGTGTGTGTGTCAATGTTGTTGTCCTTAAGGTACTGATCATTATATCCAAGTACTTCACACTTAACATTCTTGTATAGGATTTGAATTTAAATACTGATACTTAATATGTGAAGTGAACACATAAGAGATCTAAAAAAATCATGATCCATGGAGACATGCGAAACCCTGAACTTCTATTATTCATAACCATAATTCAGGCCTTATTTGAGATTACTAATGATTATTGATGTTGGAAATACGCCCTAGAGGCAATAATAAATTAGTTATTATTATATTTCCTTGTTCATGATAATCGTTTATTATCCATGCTAGAATTGTATTGATAGGAAACACGGATACATGTGTGGATACATAGACAACACCATATCCCTAGTAAGCCTCTAGTTGAGTGGCTCGTTGATCAATAGATGGTTACGGTTTCCTGACCATGGACAATGGATGTCGTTGATAACGGGATCACATCATTAGGAGAATGATGTGATGGACAAGACCCAATCCTAAGCCTATCACAAGATCGTGTAGTTCGTATGCTAAAGCTTTTCTAATGTCAAGTATCATTTCCTTAGACCATGAGATTGTGCAACTCCCGGATACCGTAGGAGTGCTTTGGGTGTGCCAAACGTCACAACGTAACTGGGTGGCTATAAAGGTGCACTATGGGTATCTCCGAAAGTGTCTGTTGGGTTGACACAAATCGAGACTGGGATTTGTCACTCCGTGTAACGGAGAGGTATCTCTGGGCCCACTCGGTAGGACATCATCATAATGTGCACAATGTGACCAAGGAGTTGATCGTGGGATGATGTGTTACGGAACGAGTAAAGAGACTTGCCGGTAACGAGATAGAACAAGGTATCAGGATACCAACGATCAAATCTCGGGCAAGTGCTATACCGGTAGACAAAGGGAATTGTATACGGGATTGATTGAATCCTTGACATCGTGGTTCATCCGATGAGATCATCATGGAGCATGTGGGAGACAACATGGGTATCCAGATCCCGCTATTGGTTATTGACCGGAGAGTTGTCTCGGCCATGTCTGCATGACTCCCGAGCCCGTAGGGTCTACACACTTAAGGTTCGATGACGCTAGGGTTATAGGAAATAGATGTACGTGGTTACCGAATGTTGTTCGGAGTCCCGGATGAGATCCTGGACGTCACGAGGAGTTCCGGAATGGTCCGGAGGTAAAGATTTATATATGGAAAGTCATCATACGGTCACCGGAAAAATTCGGGGGTTACCGGTATTGTACCGGGACCACCGAAGGGGTTCCGGGGGTCCACCGGGATGGTCCACCCGCCCCGGAGGGCCCTATGGGCTGTGTGTGGAGAGGGACCAACCCCTTAGTGGGCTGGGCGCCTCCCCCCTAGGGCCCATGCGCCTAGGGTTTGGGGGAACCCTAAAGGGGGGGGGCGCCCACCTTGCCTTGGGGGGGGGGGGCAAGGGAACCCCCTGGCCGCCGCCCCTCCTCAGATTGGATCTGAGGGGGCCGGGCCCCTCTCCCTTGCCCCTATATATATGTGGGGGGTGGGAGGGCAGCCGCACCAATGTTCTAGCGCAGCCCTCCCCCTCTCCCAAGTCCCTCTCCTCTCCCGCGGTGCTTGGCGAAGCCCTGCAGGATTGCCACGCTCCTCCTTCACCACCACGCCGTCGTGCTGCTGCTGGACGGAGTCTTCCCCAACCTCTCCCTCTCTCCTTGCTGGATCAAGGCATGGGAGACGTCACCGGGCTGCACGTGTGTTGAACGCGGAGGCGCCGTTGTTCGGCGCTTAGATCGGAATCAACCACGATCTGAAACGCTACGAGTACGACTCCTTCATCTGCGTTTTTGCAACGCTTCCGCTTAGCGATCTACAAGGGAATGTAGATGCACTCTCCTTCCCCTCGTTGCTAGATTACTCCATAGATTGATCTTGGTGATGCGTAGAAAATTTTAAATTTCTGCTAAGTTCCCCAACAGTGGTATCAGAGCTAGGTTTATGCGTAGTTTCTATGCACGAGTAGAACACAAGTTGTTCTGGGCGTCAATTTTGTCAATTTACTTGCCGTTACTAGTCTTATCTTGATTCGGCGGCATCGTGGGATGAAACGGTTCGGACCGACCTTACACGTACTCTTACGTGAGACAGGTTCCACCGACTGACATGCACTAGTTGCATAAGGTGGCTAGCGGGTGTCTGTCTCTCCCACTTTAGTCGGATCGGATTCGATGAAAAGGGTCGTTATGAAGGGTAAATAGAAATTGGCATATCACGTTGTGGTTTTGCGTAGGTAAGAAACGTTCTTGCTAGAAACCCATAACAGCCACATAAAAACATGCAACAACAATTAGAGGACGTCTAACTTGTTTTTGCAGGGGTATGCTATGTGATGTGATGTGGCCAAAAAGAATGTGATGAATGATATGTTATGTATGAGATTGATCATGTTCTTGTAATAGGAATCACGACTTGCATGTCGATGAGTATGACAACCGGCAGGAGCCATAGGAGTTGTCTTAATTTATTTATGACCTGCGTGTCAACATAAACGTCATGTAATTACTTTACTTTATTGCTAACCGTTAGCTGTAGTAGTAGAAGTAATAGTTGGCGGACAACTTCATGAAGACACGATGATGGAGATCATGATGATGGAGATCATGGTGTCATGCCGGTGACGATGATGATCATGGAGCCCCGAAGATGGAGATCAAAAGGAGCAAAGTGATGATGGCCATATCATGTCACTATTTGATTGCATGTGATGTTGATCATGTTTTACATCTTATTTGCTTAGAACGACGGTAGCTTAAATAAGATGATCCCTCACTAAAATTTCAAGAAAAGTGTTCTCCCTAACTGTGCACCGTTGCGAAGGTTCGTTGTTTCGAAGCACCACATGATGATCGGGTGTGATAGATTCTAACGTTCGAATACAACGGGTGTTGACGAGCCTAGCATGTACAGACATGGCCTCGGAACACATGCGAAACACTTAGGTTGACTTGACGAGCCTAGCGTGTACAGACATGGCCTCGGAACACGGAGGACCGAAAGGTCGAACATGAGTCGTATAGAGGATACGATCAACATGAAGATGTTCACCGATGATGACTAGTCCGTCTCACGTGATGATCGGACATGGCCTAGTTGATTCGGATCATGTATCACTTAGATGACTAGAGGGATGTCTATCTGAGTGGGAGTTCATGAAATAATCAGATGAACTCAATTATCATGAACATAGTCAAAAGGACTTTGCAAATTATGTCATAGCTTACGCTTTAGTTCTACTGTTTTAGATACGTTCCAAGCACTACAGGAAACAGGAAATTTGCCGTCTGAATCCCAGATGGCAAAGACCTTAATCCAGACGACAAAGATTTTGCCATCAGGAAGCAGACGGCAAATTCAGACGGCAAAGATAAGTCGGCAACGAATACTTTGCCGTCAGCATTTCATTAGACAGACGACAAAGACTTTGCCGTCAGCCAATCTCGGTACCATATGGCAAAGAATCGTCTTTGCCGTCAGTCAAAACATAATCTTTGCCACAGTCAAACTAATTTACAAACAACAAATATTTTTTTAAAAATCTACGAAACTTCCACACCCGAACATCAAAACATTTTCCATAACATTATACAATAGGTTTACTATAATCGATTCGCACGCACCTGACCATCAAAAATTCGAGCTATAACATTTTCTATAGATCGATTTACACAACAAATTTACAGATCTGAACATCAACACTTCTCATAATCGATTTACAAATTCTGCTACAGAGAAAGAGGACTCGGGGAGGAACTCTGCCGCCCTCCTGCGAGACTGCACCGGGAGCGGTCCTCCAGGCGCTGGGCCATGAAGCCGCTCGGTTCCTGCACCTGATGGGGGCGAACGGGAGCGGCCCTCCTCGTCCGGCACTGCTCCCTGCGACGGCCGGTGGGGCGAGCGGCAGCAGCGGCTGCTGGCGCGAGCGGCGGCGACGGCTAGTGGCGCGGGCTCCGGCGGGAGGACGGCGCGTGCGGAGGCGGACGAATGCGGGCCGAGGTGGGCGGCGCTTGGTGGCACGGGTGGGCGGAGGCGGGCTCCGGCTGGCACACGGCGCGGGCGGCGCGGCGCGGAGGCGGGTGGTGTGCGGCGACGCGTGGAGGCGGGCAACGCTCGGTAGCGCAGGCGCAGGCAGGATCCGGAGGGTGGATGGCACGGGCGGACGCAGGCGGCGCGATGGGAAGCACGACGACGTGCGGCGGAGGCATGTAGCGTGCGGCATTAGGCGGCGACTGCGAGCGGTAGTTGCTGGTGCGTCATGGTGGGCCAGCGGCTCAGTGGGCGGTGGTCGGTTGTGCGTGAGGCACGGGGCAGAGTATAAGGTAGTGGTGAGTGGTGGTGGGCCAGCGGGTGGGTGGGTGGGGCGCTCATGGTGTAATAGAGAGGCGGGTACGAACGCACCAGATCGTGCCATGTCATCGATCCGTGGGACTGATCCGCGTGCTGTGTTTTCTCTTTGCCATCTGCGTTTTATTTTACAGACGGCAAAGTGAGCTACTTTGTCGTCTGTAAAATAAAACGTAGACGGCAAAGACGTCGCCGTCTGTGTTTTTTTTCTGCGGACAGCATAGTGAGCTCTTTGCCGTTTGTAAAATAAAATACAGACGGCAAAGAGTCTTTGTCGTCAGTGTTTTTTTAACAGACGGTAAAGTATGTTTTTGCCGTCAGGTGTTCTTTGCCTTCAGTCACTGTCGGCAAAATTGTTCTTTGCCGTCTGTCCCGACAAAATGCTGACGGCAAAGAGCAGTACTGACGGCAAATTTCCTATTTCCTGTAGTGTAGAGAAAATTTAGTTGAAAGTTGATAGTAGCAATTATGCAGACTGGGTCCGTAAACTGAGGATTGTCCTCATTACTGCGCAGAAGGATTATGTCCTTAATGCACCGCTCAGTGAGCTGAACCTCAAGAGGCAGTTGTAGATGTTGCGAACATCTGACATTCACGTTTTGATGACTACATGATAAGTTCAGTGCGTAATGCTAAATGGTTTAGAATTGAGGCACCAAAGACGTTTTTGAAACATCACAGAACATATGAGATGTTCCATGGACTGAAATTGGGATTTCAGGCTAGTGCCCATGTCAAGAGGTATGAGACCTCTGACAAGTTTCTTAAGCCTGAAAACTAAGGAGAAAAGCTCAATCGTTGAGCATGTGCTCAGATTGTATGAGTACTAGAATCGCTTGAATCGAGTGGGAGTTAATCTTCCAGATAAGATAGTGATGGTTCTCCAAAGTCACTGCCACCAAGCTACTAGAGCTTCGTGATGAACTATAACATATCAGGGATAGATATGATCCTTGAACTATTCGTGACACCGCGAAAGTTGAAATCAAAAGGGAGCATCAATTGTTGATGGTTAGTAAAACCACTAGTTTCAAGAATGGCAAGGGCAAGAAAGGGATACTTCATGAAACAACAAATCAGTTGCTGCTCCAATGAAGAAACCCAAAGTTGAACCCAAGCTCGAGACTAAGTGCTTCTGTAATAAGGGGAACGAACACTGAAGCAGAACCACCCTAGATACTTGGTAGATGAGAAAGGCTGGAAAGATCAAAAGAAGTACATTGGATATACATTATATTAATGTGTACTTTACTAGTACTCCTAGTAGCACCAGGGTATTAGATACCGGTTCGGTTGCTAAGAGTTAGTAACTCGAAATAAAAGGCTACGGAATAAACGGAGACTAGCTAAAGGTGAGATGAAGATATGTGTTGGAAGTGTTTCCAAGGTTGATGTAATCAAATATCATACGCTCCCTCTACCATCGAGATTGGTATTAAAACCTAAATAATTGTTATTTGGTGTTTGCGTTGGGCATAGACATGATTGGATTATGTTTATCGCAATACGGTTATTCATTTAAGGAGAATAATGGTTAATCTGTTTATTTGAATAATACCATCCCGATCGTAGTGATACACATGTTCATGCCAAAAGATATAAGATAGTAAAGATAGTACCACATACTTGTGGCACTGCAATTTGAGTCACTGTAACATCCCAAATTTTCAATTTGGAATGTTATACATTACATCATCATGCATATCATATTTTCTTGCATTTTGGTCGATCCTAGAAATTTCACGCAACTCAAGGACCCTCGGAGAGAGTTGGAGATTTCGTATTTTCATATTTGAGTATTCTCAAATTTTGAAAGAAAGGGATCATTGGTTTTGTCGGAGTTTGTTTGCCTTTTATTTGGATAGGAAAAAATGCGTATTTTTCAAAATTGCATTTTAGGCCCGGAGAAAAGTTCATTTTGTTCGACTCATTTTTAGGAGTCGGGGAAAATTTACTTTATTAATTTTGGAGCCAGTTAGATATTTTTTCTGTGTTTTTCCGCGCGCGAAACCGATTTAAAAAGAAAATTCCCGCGCGCCTGTGCCAAAGGCCCAGCCGGCCGGCCAGGAGGCCATCGCCGCGCCGCGCGCCAGGCGCCAGGAGACCAG
This sequence comes from Aegilops umbellulata, assembly GCA_032464435.1. NCBI lineage: Eukaryota > Viridiplantae > Streptophyta > Magnoliopsida > Poales > Poaceae > Aegilops > Aegilops umbellulata. Next base: position 472,233,244 of record CP136059.1, on the reverse strand, counting down.
CGCGCCGCCTCTTTTGGAGTCCTAGTAGGACTTTTATCCTACTTCCGTTATTCCGTTTTTGTTTCTAAGATCTTTTCCTACTCCTATTCTTATTCCTTAATCCCTCCTCCAAGTAAAACCCCCCTCCCCAATATAAATACCCCCATACCCCCCCTATAAATCATCAAACCCAAAGCCCCAAGCCCCACACCGCGCCCCACCCCAAGCCCTCACCCGCGCCGCCGCCGCCCACGCCGCCGTCGTTCGCCGCCGCCGCCGCCGCCCCACGCCGCCGGAGACCTCGCCGGAGGTACCGCGCCGCGTCTCTTTCTTTTTTCATCGGATCGTTTTCTTCTAATCGTTCCGATTCTTTTCTTCTTTTCTGATCGTTTTTCTTTCCGGTTCTTTTCTAAACCGTTCCGGTTTTCTAGATCGGTTTTTCGTTCGGTTTCCTTTTCTGAAACCCTAGATCGGATTCGTTTTCTTCTCCGATTTAGTTGACCCGAGACCGTTCGCCGGACCGTTCGTTCTAACGAACGTGATCACCGGATTCTTCTAGGTTAACGAACGTCCGTTCGTTCAACCGTTCTTCTTTTCTTCTCGTCGGATCTATTCCGCGATCGCGATCTCAGATCCGATCTTCGTTCTAGTTTATCTTTTCGCTTGTTTATCGGAATCAGGTGATTCAAGCGCCTGGAGTTTCGTTTCGAAACCGCCGTTCCGTCTAATTAACTTAAACAAGTTTTTGCCATGGTAAAATTTGACCTAGTTTCACTTTGCTAGAACCGAGTTGTTTTCTTTCGCCGTTTGTTTTCCGTTGCTTTGTTCGATTCGATTCTTTTTGCAACCGGAGTTCTTAAGTTGAACTTTCTGGTTAGATCTTTTATTCGAGTTTTACCTGTGCATTAGATGAGTACTTATTGTATGCTTGTTGTTTGTCTGCGATAGATCACCCGGAGTGCGCCGCCTGTTATTTCGAAGCTCTAGGTTTCGCGGATCCTCAGCAAGGCAAGTAACACTTTGATCATACCTTTTCTACTACCCAGTTTTATTGCATTAGATCAATCCTCAAACATTGCATGATTAGGATCTAATCAAATTGTGGGATGGGAAGTACTTGAGGTAGTACCTATTACCTGTTTTACTTATGAAACCTTTGGGAGTGACTTCTACGTTTGCTTATTATGCCATGCTATGCTAGTAGACGTGGATTGGGTGAGTGATATCCATGACAGATGTGAGTATTGTTAATTAATGGTTTATCTAAGGTGGCAACTTAAATACACATCTGGGTGGATTGAGGCACCTGGTTTCTATCAGGACTTGCCTGTTTTTCTTCGGACCGCCACCCAGGCTCAAAGGGATCATAAGATCATTCATGCTAGTAACTTCCGTGTGTAGCCACAAGCCATTATGGGCTCTGGCATAGCTGACTAAGTCGTGCGAACTCTTACAGTGGTAGACTAGCAGATATAGGGGATGTAGGTTGGTACGGTCTATCACAACGTAAGGTGCTAGCGCTTCTGAAAGACTATGTCTCGGTCATCCGTCTCTCAAACATCGTGTAGTGCGAGAAACCAAACGGAGGCGATCGAGTCTTGTGGGGAAAAGTGCGCAAACCTCTGCAGAGTGTACAATCTGATCATGATTAGCCGTGTCCCCGGTTATGGACATCTTGAGTATCTAGTTCTTGAATATCATGTGAATCTCATCATGTTACTTCTAATTAATATTGTTGGGTTTTAATTGTTCACTTAATTGGGATTGGAATGCTGTCAACCATTCTCGATGTTTCAACCACCATGATAGTTAAATAAAAATTTATTCCTTTGTAGTAGGGAAAAATTGGCTTTACGCAAAACTGTAACCATAGAGCTTTTCCACCAGCCATATATGCATGTAGTATAGGCTTATTCATTCATTATTCTCTATGTGTTACATTGCCAGCATATTCCATGTGCTGACCCGTTTCGGGCTGCAACTTTCATGTTGCAGAATTTTCAGACGACGGGTAAGGTGCTTTTAGGTCGTGGTTCTATACTCAGTGATGCCGTTGGAGTTGATGGACTCACTTATCTTCCAAGTCTTCCGTTGTTATCATTATTAGATGGACTTAAGCCATATTTTTTGTAATAAGTTCTCTCTGAGACATCAATGTAATAAGTGTGTGATTGCTACTCTGCTATAAATCCTTCGAAGTACTGTGTGGTGTCAGCACTACTGATCCAGGGATGACACCGGAGCACAGAGACTTGACCATCTGAGGTCGGGTCGCTACAGAGATGGTATTAGAGCACACGCTGACTGTAGGACACGACCACTAAGTTAAAGCCATAGATCACTATTCTCCTCTCATTTTCTAACTCCTCATCTTTTCTACTCTTTTAGGATGACGGACGCGAAGATCAAGTATGCTCAACCGGATGAAGGCACACCTTTTGGATTTCACTTGAAGGAAGTCACCAAGTACCTGAACATTGGACTACCAAGCTTCACCGGGACTTTCAACGCCATTCTGCCTGAAGAGGAGCGCTGGAAGATTCAAGCTCACGTTCCGGGAAGGACATTCGCGCCAATCACGAAGCCCATAGATAGTGTTTTCAGTGCACCAACCTGGAGTCTGGGAAAGAGCATGGCAGCTCATATCACCATGGGACGCATTGGAGAAGTTTATCAAGAAGACCTTAAGGACACTATCTACCAGATTTGCGGACACTGAGATGAAGAATGGGAGATAGTCAGCACCAAGAAGGATAGATCCATTGCAGCTTTCATCCAGGAGTTAAATCAGCACATTCGACGCCAAGAGAACCAGATGTGCAATGACATGATAGAGTTGAAGAATGCAAAGGCAAGGATCATCGAGCTAGAAGGAGAACTGAAGGGTACACGCAAGGACTACATGGACGAGATCGTAGCTCTAGCAAGACACAATGTTGATCTCAAGCAGGAGATTGAAGAACTCAAGGGGAGATTAGCATTCAAGAATGAAGACAAGTACGTCGCATGCCCGAGCAACTACATCATCATCGACGACACCGATTCGGATCCAAGTGAACCCGACTTTGAAGACGAAGCTGGAGCAGACATCATGGAGTCTTCCACCGATTCAAATTAGTAGATGAACACCATATATTAGTAGCATTATTTCCTCCATGTAAACATTTTTAGTCCACGCACTTTTGCGATAGTTCTAGACCGTTTGTAAGCCCTTGTTTGAATTGAATGAAGTGATTTTGTGTGCATTTGCTCATGTGCATTGGGGTAGTGTTTTCTCTTTAGACCTCATTCTATTCTTAATTCTCATCTTTTCTAAACCCTCGGACCTAATAGTATTGGAATCTCAAGGATTGGATGTGATATTAGGCATGGATTGGTTGTCAAAGTATGAAGGGAACATTGAATGCGCTAGTAAGACAATCTTACTCACGACGCCGTTGACTATAACATCTCTCACAAGCATAACATGATCAAAACCCAAAACTCTTTGGGTGTTAGTCACATGGGGATGTGACCTTGAGTGTTAATCACATAGCGATGTGAACTAGATTATTGACTCTAGTGCAAGTGGGAGACTGTTGGAAATATGCCCTAGAGGCAATAATAAATTAGTTATTATTATATTTCCTTGTTCATGATAATCGTTTATTATCCATGCTAGAATTGTATTGACAGGAAACTCAGATACATGTGTGGATACATAGACAACACCATGTCCCTAGTAAGCCTCTAGTTGACTAGCTCGTTGATCAATAGATGGTTACGGTTTCCTGACCTTGGACATTGGATGTCGTTGATAATGGGATCACATCATTAGGAGAATGATGTGATGGAAAAGACCCAATCCTAAGCCTAGCACAAGATCGTGTAGTTCGTATGCTAAAGCTTTTCTAATGTCAAGTATCATTTCCTTAGACCATGAGATTGTGCAACTCCCGGATACTGTAGGAGTGCTTTGGGTGTGCCAAACGTCACAACGTAACTGGGTGGCTATAAAGGTGCACTACGGGTATCTCCGAAAGTGTCTGTTGGGTTGGCACGAATCGAGACCGGGATTTGTCACTCCATGTAACGGAGAGGTATCTCCGGGCCCACTCGGTTGGACATCATCATAATGTGCACAATGTGACCAAGGAGTTGATGACGGGATGATGTGTTACGGAACGAGTAAAGAGACTTGCCGGTAACGAGATAGAACAAGGTATCGGGATACCGATGATCGAATCTCGGGCAAGTGCTATACCGGGTATACGGGATTGATTGAATCCTTGACATCGTGGTTCATCCGATGAGATCATCATGGAGCATGTGGGAGCCAACATGGGTATCCAGATCCCGCTGTTGGTTATTGACCGGAGAGTTGTCTCGGCCATGTCTGCATGACTCCCGAGCCCGTAGGGTCTACACACTTAAGGTTCGATGACGCTAGGGTTATAGAGAATAGATGTATGTGGTTACCGAATGTTGTTCGGAGTCCCGGATGAGATTCCGGACGTCACGAGGAGTTCCGGAATGGTCCGGAGGTAAAGATTTATATATGGGAAGTCATCATACGGTCACCGGAATAATTCGGGGGTTACCGGTATTGTACCGGGACCACCGAAGGGGTTCCGGGGGTCCACCGGGAGGGTCCACTTAGTCGGCTGGGCGCCTTCCCCCCTAGGGCCCATGCGCATAGGGTTTGGGGGAACCCTAAAGGGGGGCGCCCACCTTGCCTTGGGGGGGCAAGGGAACCCCCCTGGCTGCCGCCCCTCCTCAGATTGGATCTGAGGGGGCTGGCCCCCCTCTCCCTTGCCCCTATATATATGTAGGGGGTGGGAGGGCAGCCGCACCAATGTTCTGGCGCAACCCTCCCCCTCTCCCAAGTCCCTCTCCTCTCCCGCGGTGCTTGGCGAAGCCCTGCAGGATTGTCACGCTCCTCCTTCACCACCACGTCGTCGTGCTGCTGCTGGACGGAGTCTTCCCCAACGTCTCCCTCTCTCCTTGCTGGATCAAGGCATGGGAGATGTCACCGGGCTGCACGTGTGTTGAACGCGGAGGATCGGAATCAACCGCGATCTGAATCGCTACGTTTATGACTCCTTCATCCGCGTTCTTGCAACGCTTCCGCTTAGCGATCTACAAGGGTATGTAGATGCACTCTCCTTCCCCTCGTTGCTAGATTACTCCATAGATTGATCTTGGTGATGCATAGAAAATTTTAAATTTCTGCTACGTTCCCCAACAATTGATGCCATATTAACATGCAAGAACTGTTATCTCCTTTGATTAAAATATGAAAAATGTTTTTCTCTTTGCCCGAACGGAAAGATCCACTTAATTCGTATGTCTTCTTGTCCCTAGAGGCTTGATATGGTATATGTTTCCTGGGTTTTTGCTTGGCTCGTATTTTCATGTTGTGCAATAAGTACCATGAGAACAAGGAGCTGGTGTAAGCATTTTGAGTCACAAATCCTCCTCGAAAATGAACCAGCGAACAACTCACTAATTCTGCACAAAGCCATCTCACCACTGGGGCACATGTATAAGCTGGAAATTAACATACTTCTCACAAGCTTCCGGCCCTCATGCTTGCGACCTTCCTATATATGTTCAACTAATAACTCACATGTTCCCTCAAATTATGGTTCAATACATCTTTGCCTTTGTCCTAATTTTTCAATCTTGATAACTGTTACATGGTATTTCAGAACATGAACAAAATTGTTGCGGGGATGCTCGTTCCTGCAATAACATTATCTATTTAGGAGCATAATTGCATTGCTTCTGCTTGTTACTTGTAAGAAGCATATGCTGATGAGGAGGAAGAAGAGTGGTGAAGAGGTTGAGGGAGTGGTGGCTCCACATCCTAATTGTTCTTGTATGACTATTGAGGCATCGTGCCACTAGAAGATATAGTTCAAGGTTGAGATTGAGATAAACATAAATTCTGATATTGTTACATTATCTTGAATATCATTAAGAAATTTGAGTGTTAGACATGTTGATATTACAACCATCATGCCAAATTGGAAAACAAAGGTTACTAGGAATTGTGCGATAGAGTTGTATCCATTGTTAACCTTTCTTAGTAAATTTAATCTTCATATAACTAATCATAATTTTCCTATCCAACTCTAATTAATTTGTTGGACTAGCGAAGATGTCCCATGAACCACCCGATAAAGAGACTTGGCGATTTCCTAGTTACTCAGCGTCTTGGCCCACTGCACTTGCTTTGTCGTGTTTGACCCCGGACCCATGCACTCCGATTGCACCATCTTTACTAAGCATGTTCGTCCTTCTAGTGTCATGTGCCCCAACCTTCATGGACTGCCATACTAGACATGTCCGTGTAGTGGAAGATGAATCTAGCGTAAGCTCGCATGTGCGCATAGCTATACCAGCATAACCCCACTTACCTTGCATCCCTTGATCCAAATTCCCGTGTCGATGTTCTCGTTGTCTTGCCTCTTCGTCATGATAAATATTGCGTCATCGATGGCATTTCATCAATAACTCACACCCCTTAAAATGTAGACTGGTTAATGATGAAGATGGGTATAACTTTGTCGGGAAAGATTTATTTAACCATTTCACTAAGAAAATTCAAAACCTATATTGCTCATCAAATTAACACATGTTGCAGTTTTAAAAAATAGTTCCATTCTTTAAAAAATATTGACCTGGGCCTTGATATATTCTTCTATTGGTGTTTAATCATTTAGAATACCTAATCAAATTAATTGAACATTTTCTTTTTTTTATCTTCTATGCATTTTGGTAGATTTTACATTAACATGCAAACAAAAGGAATACTATACTAGAATTTGAGTGAGAGAATGGCAATGAATGATGTGAGGTGGAGAAAGGGTGAGATAAAAGCAATGATGCTAGAAGGAGGGATCTGATTTTGTGTAAGCTTGTTTGCAAGAAAAGACACTTCTCTCACCAGATACCAGTGCTTCAACATTATAATCACATATTTGGATTCTAAATTATATTGCATTACAAGATTGCCATTTCAAAATTGTGTATGAACCATGCATGCATCGCCAGTTTGTTACTAGATTCTCAAGAACAAGAGAGCAAACTTTATAAAATTTAAAAAAAATGAACAATTGCGACGAGTGAGGGTGAGTAGAGGGCAGTACGTGAAAAACTACTTATGGACGTCACTTGTGTGTACACTCTACATTCACTGTTTATAGTTTCCATAAGTAGTTGAACATAATATGTAGAATAAGATATTTATTACACTGGTACACTCTAGTATACCTTATCGAGACAACTAAAAAAAGATGGGCACCCTCTAGAATTCTCTACCGAGCCATCTTGAATCACTAATGGATGCAACATATATAACATGCTATAGTACTTCCCCATGGCACATGGCTATTAAGGGTACGGATGTGATTTGTTAATTTTTCTTTTTTTTTACATATAGATACAAGTTGAATTTATCAAGGAATATTCGTATAGATTAATTTGACTAGTTGTTGTTTCCAAACTGACATAATTTATATGACTACATGTATTTCAGTTTTGCACTTCTTGCTTATACCAACAAAGAAAAACCTAAAAGTGTATAAGTATGTACATCATTATTATTTAGCAACTCCGCTTGATACTATGAGAGTACATGTTAAATTTGAATGTTGAGTCATACATGAATCCAACATATATTTAATAATAGCATGAGTTATAAAAAGATAAAAAATTGATTGCAACAAACATGATGGAATCACTAGTTATTAATCTCCTAGGCCACAATTAATTATCTACTTGAAGCTATATGTGGCTACTAAACAACATAAACCCCTTGTGAGAAAACAATGACATGGAAATCTTTTTGAAAAAAGTGATGGTTTGGTTGGATCAGGAAAAATCACTAGAATAACTTGTAACTCCAACGATGACATCATGTGTGCCAAACGGTAGCAAGTTTTGCACCGTCGGATTTGGAAGATGACACGAAAGACATGGGATCATGAGCGGAGAGTAGACAAGGCGTGTCTTCACATCCACTCAAAACGTTGCAACTTAAAGAGCAAGTTGTACGTATTTTTTCACCTAACATGTGATGCCCCCATGTATTACTTACTCTTATATCAGTTTAGATTCGGATGTAAACTTTCGAATGATCGTGAGAGCCAGTTGGTAGGTCTCAAATTTCTTTAACTATAATGTTACATAATAAAACATACACACTTCAAGTGTATATGTCACTAAGATGCAAGCCTTATTATGAAAAATTCTGTTGTTAATTCAATACAGAAATAAAAATTAGACTAACAATACTAACAGATAAAAAATAAATATAAGTAAAGATAATAAATGCTAAGAGTCTTATGCAATGGGATCAAGTGTTCTACATAATTGGCTACTAGTAATGAAGTGGTTGACTTTCTTAGGTTTTGTGTGAAAAGCCATAAAGAAGAATGCAAAAGATGCATCTCACTGAACTACTATATTATTTCTCTTCATTGTGACCAAAATATACCATAATGTGGGTAGCCTATGCACTGAATATATGGGCCTTCGTGACCCCTCCATAAGTGAAACTCCTTTTTTTTTCTAGGGTTAGCTCTAGTCTTTTGCATCCTTCGATGCTCATGATTATAATGCTACATATGATCAAATTCCTATTAGCACTTGAGGCCTCATGACGCCAGAAATTGGAGACTGAGATTTAGATCGAGGTAAGATAAAGGTAAACTCTTTTCATTCTCTCATAGTATATCTGTAACTATTTTAATGGTAGAAATGTTCATATTAAATTATATGCAAAATGATATGGTAAACTTGGAAAAATAACAATAAGAAAACCCACAGAGAGAGAACTAGGCCAGATGATGATATTTTGTTTCGCCCGGGCGTGAGATTTCCTGTTCTTTTTTTGGAAAAGGAGGTTAAACCCCTCGGCCTCTGCATCAATCGATGCATACCCCCCAACCTCTGCGTGAGATTTCGTGTTGAAATGAGCTTGACATCAGTTTGGCAAAAAATACCTGACACAACGTCATGTTTATAGTGTAATTTTTTTAAAACCCAACCCATATATTAATTAAATTGGAATGTTCATACAATCATTCGTTACATCATCAACCACACAGGTCAGAACACTATTAATAAGAGCACCGTCAAACCTATTAATAAAACTAAACTTAGCTATCTCGCGTGCCATCATATTTGCTTTCCTGCTAATCTTGGAGATCTTAACATTCGCCAACATCTTAGAAATACTCAAAGCTTGTTTCTTTAGGTCAACAAGGGGAGATCTGTCAAAACTATCATTTCCAAGAATACCGGCCACAAAAGAACAGTCAGTTTCTAAAATGATGGATTTCTGAAGAGTGATACCGATATAGAATCCGGAGACTGTCGCTCTAAGTTCCGCTTCCTCAAAGCTATAGCAAGCTCCAATATAATCCCAAGAGGAAATGCCAATTTCTCCAGAGTGGTTTCTGACAACCACCCCCGCACTCGCAGTGTTGATTGCCTCCACAAAACTTGCATCGACATTAATCTTAATGCACTCCTCGTTGGGAGGTTGCCAACCAATAGAACTCCTCTCCACATTATTCGAAGCCCGAATGCCATCCCCCATTTCCTTGCCTTTGTTACTAATCACTCCCTGCACTTTTGCGTGAAAAGACGAAAAGGAAGCCTAGTAATTTTGTACAAAATTCACAGAAGCTGAGATGGAATCTTTCACTTTACCAAAAATCAGATCATTTCTCAAATGCTAAGCTCTCCACAACATGAATATAGTTTGCTCACGCGCTGACGGATTTAATTGATCCGATAAAAATAAGAAGCCAATCCGCCCCCGTATTTTAAGAAGCACTTCAACCGGTAAATTCCACACCTTTCTCAACGCCATACGAAATGCACGAGCCTCTGGACAACTCACCAAGGCATGAGAAAGTGCATTCGTCCTCAACACCACAGATTGTACACGTACTCAGGATAGTTTGATGATGCTCAACAATGTTAACTTGAACCGCCAAACTATTTGAAGCAACCGGCCAGGCAAATATTCGAATCTTATGAGGAAATTAGCTCTCTAGATAATATTTCAGATCCTCCTCCCCCCATTTACTGCTGCACTAGAATTCCCTAGATTATCTTTCGAGTCCCTCAGATTCAGTGCGAGCCTATACGCACTCTTGAGTGAAAATGTGCCACTTTTCTCATGATGCCAGGCAATAAGGTCTCCCTCACCCAAATTCAGACACTTATTTGTAATGTAATTTTAGTGTTGGATAGCAACGAGTTCATGCATTTGGATGAAACAAAAATAAATAAGCTTCTGCATTTGCTTTGTATCTGTACACTCAATCGAAAGGTGTTTGACTTTCTTAGTGTATTCCTGCCAAATTCTCAATTGTCTTTGTTTTGCCGGATTTCAATATATTACTACCACTTGTTGTGTGAACTCCACCGGTACAAGCTGAAAATATGCGTTGTTTAGAGAAAGCAAGACCTTCATCGTATCACGGCGCAAGCAAAAAAGTACTACTTGCAAGAGCGAAGCAATTAATCTATTGGTACAATACAAGTATAGTAGAGTATAGGTTCGTTTAGTTACGTGCTGAATTAGCACATGCTTTAGATTACACGTATGCCGCCGTTGAGAATCTTCCTAACACGGGATTATTACTTGAAACACACGCGTTGCCAATGCGCGAATGTGAAAAAGAAAGGTCGCCCGTCCGCAGCCGTGGATCACGTCACGCATGAAGCTTCTCCTTTCCCGGACGCACCGTCCCGGCGTCGGTCCGGCCGGCCTTATTAATGTTCAACTCACAACCACCGGTCAACGTAATCACACACGCTTATGCTACCACCTGCGCGGCTGCACGGCTGACAGGCATCTTCCGGGCAATTATTCAGCGATAGCGCCCCCCCTGATGCATTGCCGGATGCCCATTAATCTATTCTGAACTTTCACCTGACCCACGACAGTGCTGAGGTATCCCGTGACACGATGGAGATCGTTGTGACGATTTACACGACCGATCTCGTCGGTAATTACATGTCCTTACTCGTTTGCAACCATTCAACAGGATGGATTCGATCGAAGTGCAACGTGACAAGCTCATGAGCACATGACTAAATGCCTAGCTCGATGGACACACATAACGCGTAGTCGCGTACGACTAGCTAGTACGACACTACTACTACATCTGCCTGCACATGGAGCCAGAAAAGTTCACACAAAATTTCTGGAAAGAGACACGAGTGCCCATGAGAACAGAGACACATGTGACACGGCCACTGTTTCAAACGAAGAAAATGGTAGTAAGAAGGCCCAAGTCAATCACGCGCGCGATAGCAGCCAAGTCAAGGTTCGAGACCGGAAGAAAGCTCAACATCTAGAAAGAAACCCAAGCAGCACCAACCAACACACCAACTTGCTTGAGACCAGCCATCACATATAAACTTGGACCTGATCACCCCTCAACTCCCACTACATCTCGGTAGCTTTGAACATCTTCGTTGTGCAAACCAGTTCATTCTGCGACGGTGTTGTGCTTCTACGTGCTGTAAGAAGCAAGCGAGGCAGGTGAAGAGAGCATGGCAAGCTACCACCGGGTCCACCCGGTGATCCTCGACGGCGCGCCGCCCCCGGTGCCGGAGCAAAACAAGGATAAGCTGCCACGGCCACCCAGCGCCGACTATGGTGACCGGCTGCCGATCACCGCCCCAGCACCTGGCGCTGCGGCCCCGCTGCGCGCGCCGCGGCGGAAGCGCCACAGCCGGTGCTGCCGGTGCGTGTGCTGCACGCTGCTGGTGCTGATCGTGCTCGTCGTGGCGCTGGGCGCCACGGCGGGGATCCTCTACGCCGTGTTCCGCCCCAAGATCCCCACGTTCCGCGTGGAGCGGCTCACGGCCACCCGGTTCGACGTGAACACCACCTCCATGACCGTGAGCGACGCGTTCGAGGTGCAGGTGATAACGGACAACCCGAACCGGCGCATCGGGGTGTACTACGACGGCGGCTGGGTCGCCGCCTCCTTCAACGGCACCGAGCTGTGCCGCGGCGCGTTCCCGGCGCTCTACCAGGGCCACCGCAGCACGGTGCGCCCCCTGATCACGCTCGAGGGGGAGACCAGGCTCGACAGCGCCGTGGCCGCGCAGCTGGCGCAGCAGCGGCAGGCCGGGTTCGTGCCGCTCACGGTCACCGCGCGCGTGCCCATCCGCATCAAGTTTGGCGCCCTCAAGCTGTGGACGATGACCGGGAAGGCGCGGTGTAGCCTGGTGGTGGACAGCCTCGAGGCCGGGACGCGGCTCCGCATCCGCTCCAACAGCTGCACCTTCAAGCTCAAGCCTAATTAATTAGATCATTCTCAAACCGTTTGAGCCGTGCACGTACGGATTGTGCATACGTGTCTTGTATTTCTATGTAGGATTACCGAGGTCTCGTCCCCATTCCTGTCGATCTATATTGATTGAGATCGATCGGCAGATGGTAGAGATGGGTAGTGCTGTAAATTTATTATTTATTTTGGCTCGCATATTCATTATTTTAGTGAAATAAATAAGGTCCGAGGTGTATTTGTTTTGCTATGAATTCCTCTTGAGAAGATAATAAAGAGAAGATATTACCTCATGTCAAGAATGAACTAGGTAAATGATGTTTTAGAAGTTTCCTTTCCCATATTAGCAAATATCACTAGTAGTAGTCACGGTTCAGTCTAGAACCGGGACCAATGGGGGCATTGGACCCGGTTCGTGAGCCCAGGGGGCCGGCCGGGCCACGTGGGCCATTGGTCCCGGTTCGTCTGGACCTTTGGTCTCGGTTGGTGGGACGAACCGGGACCAATGGGCCTCGCTCCTGGCCCACCACCATTGGCCCCGGGTGGTGGCATGAACCGGGACCAAAGGCTCACCATTAGTCCCGGTTCATGCCACCAATCGGGACCAATGGTAGTGCCTATATATACCCCCTCGCGCAAGAGCAGAGCACACTGCTCTGTTTTTTCTGGCCGAGGGGGAGAGGGCTTGGTGGTGCTCTAGCTCACCTCCTATGCACACAAGGTATTCGATGGAATGCCCGAGCCACACTACTTAAACTTTCTCCTCTCCAAGCTCGACCTCCAAGCTCCATTTTCCTCAATATTTGTCTAAATTTAGCGGTCCGTCACGCCCCGTCCCCGTCTTCACCGCCGTCGATCACCCACGCCGAGCTCATCGCCGCCACCACCGTGGTGAGCCTCTTGTTCTTATCTTCTTTCTGAAAGGAAAAATATTCTTACTTATATGTTTACATAAATACTTGCATTATTTTCTTACTTTTATTATTGCATCTTATATAGTGCGATGGTTTTGGTATCCGCCCCCGTCTGCCCTCGTCCTGTCTATGATTCGGATGTGGTATATATTTTATCTTTATAACTATTGGTTTATTTATTGTTTATGAAAATTATGCCGACCAACGTGATATAGATTTTATTCATCTAGGATGTATGTGAACCGGAAATTTCAACCGACCCTATTGTCGAGAGGTTAAATTTAGTTGAAGAAGAAAACAATTTTTGAAGGAAAAAATAAAAAAAATGAGGAGGAGAAGATGATATTGGAGTTGCATGTTGCGGATGTCGTCGATGATCACAAGATCAAGATGGATGCAATGCGCTTGAAGATTAGAAAGATTAGAAAATATGCCATTCATGTCGAGGCTTGGTATCATTATGCCGTTGGATCAATTGTTACCTTGGTTGCGATTATGATCACATTTGTTTTTGCATTGAAATGTTTTACATAGTTTTAATGTATGGTTTAATTAATTAGATGCTCTGGAGAGCTATATGTTGTTAGATGAGAACTATGTATGTACTTTGGTTTTAATATGATGATGAACTTCTATTAATTTGGACACTTAATTATATATAATGTACGCAAATGAACCGGCAATGGATGTACGATGACAGACACACCTCCGAGTACATTAAGGGCGTGCATGAGTTTCTCGATGCGGCTGAGGCAAACAAGCAGAATGGTTTTATGTGTTGTCCATGCACTAAATGTGGGAATACGATGTCTTACTCTAACCGGAAAATCCTTCACACCCAACTGCTTTACAAGGGTTTCATGCCACACTATAATGTTTGGACGAGGCACGGAGAAAGAGGGGTTATGATGGAAGACGACGAAGAAAGAAGAGTACGATGACAACTATGTGCCCCCTGAATACGGTGATGCTGCAACGGGGGGAGCTGGTGAAGATCAAGAGGAACCAGACGATGTGCCCAATGATGCTGCAACAGGAGAAGCTGTTGAAGATCAAGAGGAACCAGACGATGTGCCCGATGATGATGATCTCCGCCGGGTCATTGTCGATGCAAGGACGCAATGCGAAAGTCAAAAGGAGAAGCTGAAGTTCGATCGCATGTTAGAGGATCACAAAAAAGGGTTGTACCCCAATTGCGAAGATGGCAACACAAAGCTCGGTACCGTACTGGAATTGCTGCAGTGGAAGGCAGAGAATGTTGTGCCTGACAAAGGATTTGAGAAGCTACTGAAAATATTGAAGAAGAAGCTTCCAAAGGATAACGAATTGCCCGACAGTACATACGCAGCAAAGAAGGTCGTATGCCCTCTAGGATTGGAGGTGGAGAAGATACATGCATGCCCTAATGACTGCATCCTCCACCGCGGTGCATACAAGGATTTGAATGCATGCCCGGTATGTGGTGCATTGCGGTATAAGATCAGACAAGATGACCCTGGTGATGTTCACGGCGACCCCCCCAGGAAGAGGGTTCCTGCGAAGGTGATGTGGTATGCTCCTATAATACCACGGTTGAAACGTCTGTTCAGAAACGGTGAGCATGCCAAGTTGATGCGATGGCACAGTGAGGACCGTAAGAAAGACGGGAAGTTGAGAGCACCCGCTGACGGGTCGCAGTGGAGAAAAATCAAGAGAAAGTACTGGGATGAGTTTGCAAAGGACCCAAGGAACGTATGGTTTGCTTTAAGCGCCGATGGCATTAATCCTTTCGGGGAGCAGAGCAGCAATCACAGCACCTGGCCCGTGACTCTATGTATGTATAACCTTCCTCCTTGGATGTGCATGAAGAGGATGTTCATTATGATGCCATTTCTCATCCAAGGCCCTAAGCAACCCGGCAACGATATTGATGTGTACCTAAGGCCATTAGTTGAAAAACTTTTACAGTTGTGAAATGGAAACAGTGTACGTACGTGGGATGAGCACAGACAAGAGGAACTGAACCTAAAGGCGTTGCTGTTCGTGACCATCAACGATTGGCCCGCTCTCAGTAACCTTTCAGGACAGACGAACAAAGGATACCATGCATGCACGCACTGTTTAGATGACACTGAAAGTATATACCTGGACAAATGCAGGAAAAATGTGTACCCAGGCCATCGTCGATTTCTTCCGACCAACCATCAATGTCGAAATAAAGGCAAGCATTTCAAAGGCGAGGCAGATCACCAGAAGAAGCCTGCCATGCGTACCGGTGATCATGTACTTGCTATGGTCAACGATTTACACGTAATCTTTGGAAAGGGTCTCGGCGCACTAGCTGTTCCGAATGACGCTGAGGGACACGCACCCATGTGGAAGAAGAAATCTATATTTTGGGACCTACCCTACTGGAAAGACCTAGAGGTCCGCTCTTCAATCGACGTGATGCACGTGATGAAGAACCTTTGCATGAACCTGCTAGGCTTCTTGGGCGTGTATGGAAAGACAAAAGATACACCTGAGGCACGGGAGGGCCTGCAACGTTTGCACGAAAAAGATGGCATGCCTCCGAAGCAGTATGAAGGTCCTGCCAGCTACGCTCTTACGAAAGAAGAGAAAGAAATCTTCTTTGAATGCCTGCTCAGTATGAAGGTCCCGACTGGCTTCTCGTCGAATATAAAGGAAATAATAAATATGCCAGAGAAAAAGTTCTAGAACCTAAAGTCTCATGACTGCCACGTGATTATGACGCAACTGCTTCCGGTTGCATTGAGGGGGCTTCTACCGAAAAACGTCCGATTAGCCATTGTGAAGCTATGTGCATTCCTCAATGCAATCTCTCAAAAGGTGACCGATCCAGAAATCGTACCAAGGCTAAGGAGTGATGTGGCGCAATGTCTTGTCAGCTTCGAGCTGGTGTTCCCACCATCCTTCTTCAATATCATGACGCACGTCCTAGTTCATCTAGTCGACGAGATTGTCATTCTGGGGCCCGTATTTCTACACAATATGTTCCCCTTTGAGAGGTTCATGGGAGTCCTAAAGAAATATGTCCGTAACCGCGCTAGGCCAGAAGGAAGCATCTCCATGGGCCATCAAACAGAGGATGTCATCGGGTTTTGTGTTGACTTCATTCCTGGCCTTAAGAAGATAGGTCTCCCTAAATCGCGGTATGGGGGGAGACTGACTGGAAAAGGCACTCTTGGAAGTGACTCAATAATATGCAGGGACGGATATTCTTGGTCTCAAGCACACTACACAGTTCTACAGAACTCTACCTTGGTGACCCCGTATGTCGATAAACACAAGAACAGTCTGCGCTCCAAACACCCGGAGCAGTGCGACGACTGGATTACATGTGAACACATCAGGACTTTCAGCAGTTGGTTGGAAGCACGTCTCAGTGGTGACAACACTGTTTGTGATGAGTTGTACTTGTTGTCCAGGGGACCATCTTTGACTGTATTGATTTACAAAGGATACGAGATAAATGAGAATACATTTTACACGATTGACCAAGATCAAAAGAGCACCAACCAAAACAGCGGTGTCCTCTTTGATGCAACAACCGAGAAGGGAAAGGACACATATTATGGTTACATAGTTGACATATGGGAACTTGACTACGGACAAGATTTTAAGGTCCTTTGTTTAAGTGCAAATGGGTCAATCTATCAGGAGGCGGGGTACAGGTAGACCCACAGTACGGAATGACAACAGTGGATTTGAAAAATCTTGCGTACACTGACGAACCGTTTGTCCTAGCCAATGATGTGGCACAGGTTATCTATGTCAAGGACATGTCTACCAGACCGAGAAAAAGAAAAGATAAGGAAGCGAATACATCATACGATGAGCTAAAGCGCCACATAGTTCATTCAGGAAAAAGGGACATCCTGGGAGTGGAGGGCAAGACAGACATGTCTGAAGATTATGAAAAGTTTCATGAAATTCCTCCCTTCAATGTCAAGGCTGACCCAAGCATCCTGATAAACGATGAAGATTATCCATGGTTACGGCACAATTAGCAAATGACACAAGCGAAGAAAAATTGAAGACTTTCTACCGCAACTATTATGATGATACCATGCCAACTTTTTCAGAATTCATTTGAAAACTATGAATTTAGGTCGAATTTTCTCTATAGGTGCATCTATGTTCATTTTTTAGTAAAGTTAATCACAAACTTGTGATTCACACAAATTTCAAAGAATTCAAATTTTAACTATTCAAATTTGAAAACTAATGGCATTAACAAAAAGTTTACAATTTTTCTAAAACTAATGGCACTAACAGAAAGTTTATAATTTTGCTGACCTAAAAGCAAAAAGAATTAAAAAATAAAGCAAAAAACAAAAGAAAATAAATAATACAGAAAACAAAACAAAAAACTGAAAATAAAATAAAATAGCAACAATAAGTATTTTGTTGTAAGTAGAAACAAAATAAAATAAATAAAGCAACAAAGAAAACAAAAAAACTAAAAAAGTGTTTTCAAATTTGAAAACTAATGGCACTAACAGAAAGTTTATAGTTTTTCTAAAACTAAAAGAAAAAGAATTAAAAAATAAAGCAAAAAACAAAAGAAAATAAATAATGCAGAAAACAAAACAAAAAACTGGAAAAAAAATAGGGCTCGCCCCTGGCCCATGACCATTAGTCCCGGTTTGTGCCACAAACCGGGACTAAAGGGTTGGCCCTCGTTGCACCCAGAGTTTAGTCCCACCTCGCCAACCGAACGGCGCCCACACTGGTTTAGAAGCCCATCCCTCTCTACCTTGTTGAGCTCCACTCAAAGTGAAAATAGATGCCCCTATACAGGAAATTTGATCTAAATTCATAATGAATTTCTCTGAAATTCATAGAAATTGATTATGAATTTAGGTCGAATTTTCTCTGTAGGTGCATCTATGTTCATTTTATTAGTAAAGTTAGTCATAAACTTGTGATTCACACAAATTTTAAAAAATTCAAATTTTAAAACTAATGGCACTAACAGAAACTTTATAATTTTTGTGTGACCTAAATGAAAAAAAAATCACTAAAAAACTATAAGTATTTAGTTCTAAGTAGAAATGAAAAAAGCCTATAATATTTGTTATGACTAACTAAAATTACCAAATTGAGTATAATGATAAAACACAGTAATATTAAATAGCAGGAGAAAGAATGACTCAAAAATCAATTTTTATAGTAAAGTTATTCATAAACTAGTGATTCACACAAATTTTACAAAATTCAAATTTAAACTATTGAAATTTTAAAACTAATGGCACTAAGAGAAAGTTTATAATTTTTGTGACCTAAAAGAAAAAGAAATCACTAAAAAACTATAAGTATTTAGTTCTAAGTAGAAATGAAAAAAATAAATAGCAAAAAAGAAAAAAAAATGCCACCTACTGGGCCAGCACAGCCTGAATACGACTAGAAACCCAACCATGGGCCAGGATTCAGGCCCGCAGCAGGCCCAGTAGGCCCACAGGCATTGCAGTGTCCCATTAGGCCCGTAAGCCTGCAGTTCAAAGGAGTTCGAAAGGGAACATAGAGCAGGGCTTATAAACAAGTGCGGGAGCTCTTCAGCTAGCAAGGTGGGACTAAAGTTTTGGCGCGGGGCAGCACAAGGCCTTTGGTCCCGGTTGGTGCCACCAATCAGGACTAAAGGGGGGCATTGGTCCCGGTTGGTGCCACGTACCGGGACCAATGCTCCCTTTAGTCCCGGTTGGTGCCACCAACCGGGACCAAAGGCCGCCGCTTCCCGCCCTTTGGGCTGGCGAAATCAGGCCTTTGGCTGGCGAAATCAGGCCTTTGGTCCCGGTTGATGGCACCAACCAGGACTAAAGGTGGCATTGGTCCCGGTTGGTGCCACGAACCGGGACCAATACTCTGTGTATATAAGCAGGACTTAGGAAATTTTCAGTTTCTCATCGACCATTTGCCCCCGACGACGTTGACCTCCTCGACGCTGCCAGGCTGCCCGTGCTCGCCGTCGCCGTCGCCCCGCGCCCCTGCCACGTGCTCGCCATCGCCGCCCGCTCCTCGTCGCCGTCGCCCTGCCCCTGCCCCGTCCCGCCCCCGCGCGCCGGCGCCCTCGCCGCCCCCGCCGTCGCCTCGAGCTCCCCTGCTCGCGCGCGCCGCCCCGCGCCCGAGCCCCTGCCACGGGCTCGCCGTCGCCGCCCGCTCCTCGTCGCCGTCGCCCTGCCCTACCCTGTCCCACCCCCGCGCGCCGGCGCCCTCGCCTGCCCCCGCGCTGTGAGTCGCCGACCGGCTCTGTTTTTTATTAGTTTATTTTTTTCATATATATATATAATGTATATGTGTATGTATGTGGCTATATGTTTTTGTTCATATGTGGCTATATGTTTTTTTATTTTTATTAGTTTATTTTTTTTGTTCATATGTGAGATGTATATGTGTATGTGGCTATAATGTATATGTGTATGTGATGTATATGTGTATGTGGCTACAATATGCTATATATATATATATATATATATATATATGTGTGTGTGTGTGTGTGTGTGTGTGTGTGTGTGTGTGTGTGTGTGTGTGTGTGTTAAAAATGTTTTTTTGTTCATAGAAAGTTTTTTGTTCATATATAGAAAGTTTTTATATATGACAATGGATATATATTCGATATATATGAGAAATGATGATCCATGGAAAAGTTTTATATATGCAAAAGTTACAATTTTAGAAAAAGAAGGATAGGAAAGAAGAAAATAAGAAGAGGAAAGAAAGAAGAAGAGGAGAGGAAGAAGAGGAGAAATAAATAAGAAGAGGAAAAAAGAAGAAAAGAAAGAGGAGAAGAAGAAAGGAATAGAGGAGAAGAAGAAAAAATAGAAAAAAATTCTATTTTTCTTCTTCTCCTCTATTCCTTTCTTCTTCTCCTCTTTTTTTCTTCTTCGTTTTCTTCGATCTTCTCCTCTATTATCGGGGGGAGGGGTCGATATACCCCCTCCCGATAACTTCAACACGTGGGGAGTCAATATACCCCCTCCCAATAACTTCAACACAAGGGGGGTCGATATACCCCCTCCCGATAACTTCAACATGTGGGAGGGTCGATATACCCCCTCCCCGATAATATTATTTTACCATGTACGTATGTCGTGTCGATATAAACTCCCGATAACTTCAACACGTGGGGGAGGGGGTCGATATACCCCCTCCCGATAACTTCAACACGAGGGGGGGGGGTTGATATACCCCCTCCCCGATAATATTATTTTCCAATGTGCGTATGTCGTGTCGATATAAACTCCCGATAACTTCAACACATGGGGGGGTCGATATACCCCCTCCCGATAACTTCAACACGAGGGGGGGTCGATATACCCCCTCCCGATAACTTCAACATGAGGGGGGTCGATATACCCCCTCTCGCGATAACTTCAACACGTGGAGGGGGGGTCGTATACCCCTCCCCCCGATAATATTATTTTCCCATGTACGTATGTCGTCGTTGTCGATATACCCCAAACCCTTGAAGCGTTGTCGAGGCCACCCCAAACCCTAGAGAAGCAGCGTCGAGGCCACTAATTAATATGATTAGCTAGCTAGTTCTACGTTTGCCACTAATATATCCATCTGTCATGTTTGAATAATAATTGCCATGTTGTAAATATTTGTAGAAACTATGGACACCGCCCGAGACGAAGCAAAAGAAGCGTTGTTGAGGGACATAATCGCACTTGGAAGTGATGCCGTCTGCTCATTGTTTCTCAACGACACCGATGGTCTGGAAGGAGAGGGTGAAGAAGCTGGCTCCGGTGACCTAATGCCGGTGCAAGAAGGAGAACGTGAGGACGGCTCCGGTGATCCAATGGCGGTGCAAGAAGGAGACCGTGATGACGGCTCCGGTGACCGAACCGAGTCCGGCCAGGTATATATATTAGTTAAGCCTGTGCTGACTAGCTAATTGATGCATTCATTGTTTTGCTATGTACACATATTAATTAAGTCTTTGTTCTTTTTTCTAGCCCTCCGGATCGAGCACAACTTCGGTAAAGATACGAGGCCCGAAGAAAAAGTTGAGCTCGGATGAAAGGTTTGAGATCATAGCAATCGCGCCCGACGGCCAACCGATTGAACCCATCCGAACAAAGAACGCATTTGTTGCTCAGTGCGGGGTCCTGGTTAGGGACAAGATCCCGATCAGCATCCAGCAATGGTTAAAGCCGGCTACAGAAGACCCTGAGGTGTCTTATGTCAATGATATGCAGAAAAATGATCTTTGGACTGAGCTAAAGTCAAATTTCACCCTACCGCCAGAGGATGATCCGGAGAAGCCAGTTAAAGAGGAATTAATCAAGTCTTTTGCTCTTAAGAGGATGGCAGACCTATTCAGGAGGTGGAAGAAAGAGCTGAATAGGTTTGTCGATAAAAAAGAGACACCAGAATTCAAGGGCAGATATGAGAAGATCAGAGATCACTGGTCCGCATTTGTGGCCCACAAGACATCGAAAAAGAGTAAGAAGATGTCGGCGACAAACAAGAAAAATGCTGTGAAGAAGAAGCTTCACCATCGCACGGGGTCAGGTGGCTACCTCGTAGCCCGGCCTAAGTGGGCCAAGGCTGAGAATGATCTGGTTGAAAAAGGAATCGAACCAGAGACAATGAACTGGCCAGACCGTTGCCGGACTTGGTTCTTCGGTGCTGGCAGAACCTTGGACCCTGTATCAGGGAAGTGCATTTGGACAGACGAGCAATTGAAAATACCAGTCACGAGGCTTCAGCACTATATCGAAGCAGCGCAGCAAGGGACGTTCATTCCAGACAGAGAGAACGACGAGCTCACAATGGCCCTCGGGAATCCTGAGCACCCTGGACGGACATGAGGCACGCCAGGCTCCATTCCGTGGAAGGCTGGGTTTCCGGACGCACGCGGTTACAAATGCCAGGAGAGGAGGAAGAAAGTGCAGCAGACCGAACTGCAGGCGCTTAAAGCAAGGGTACAAGGGATAGAGGAACGAGAAGCAAATCGCAGCAAATGAACTGCCGAAGCTTCCCCCGAAGCTACCTCGCCATCTCAGCGGAGAAGCAGCGTGGATTCCACCGAGCTGCTTCAGCTGGAGCATGTCTTGACGGCTCCTGCCTGCTATCCCGTGGATGCTATCACGGAGTCTCAAAATTGCCACCTTATGACGCAATGGATTAATATGAAGGTCAAGGCGGCTGTTGGCTCTGTTTATCCTACTGAACCCGGCGCAACTTTTCACTGTCGGCCGATTCCAGAAGGATATGCTAGGGTGATGGTGGATGAAATAACGGAGGGATTTGAGGACCTCCAGCTTGACCACCCTACCGGTGATGGGGAGACTCGGCTGGGTTCTACTCTGAAGACTCCATGCCTATGGCGGAAGGAGCTCATTAACCTTCCGAACTGGACGCCTCCGCCTCCTCCTCCTCCTGCGAGTCAGGGCACTCCACCTCCTCCACCTCCTCCTCCTCCGGCGAGTGACGATCAGGGCACTCGGCCGGCTCCTTCTCCGGCGCGTGGCGGCACTCCGCCTCCTTCTCCACCCGCGCCAGCGCGCCCGAGCAGCCAGCCTCCTCCTTCTCCGCCTCGTCAGGAAGGGCGGAAGAGAGCCGCCGCCGCTCCGGCTGCTCCGACGCGTCGTAGTCCTTCTCCTCCGCCTCGTAAGAAGACAACCGCTCCGTCTACTCTGTCGGCGTCTAGCACTACAGCCAGAGGCGGGAGGAAATACATAGTCGGTCCTTCTTTGAAGACTCCAGAGAAGTTACCATACGAGATGACCCCGGAGGAGAACGCGAAGATCGCACGAACCGAAGTGAAGGACTGGTTTGAAGGGTTGAAAGCATAGAGACATCCACCTCCGGAGGAGAAGGTAGATCCGGTGAAAGCGAAGCGCACTCTGGCTGCCCTGACAAAACCACCCAAGTCTCCGCCGAAAGGCAACTATGAGCGCATTATTGGAAAGGTATTTGTTGAAGCGGAGCGGTCGGGAAGTACAGTCAGTGATCAAAGGATGAAAGAACGACGAGCTGGGAAACAAATTGCCCAGCTCGGCGAACAAGGGAATCAATCGTGCCCCCCGCTCAAGGTGCCTAGCGACATCGTCGATCCGAGGATGGTGCCTGGTCATAGCAATCTTGGAGATTACCCGCCCGACGATGTACATTATGATTTCTTTGAGGTGCAGATACAAAGATACGAGTACGGGAAGCCTCTCGTCAAAGATGAAAGATCTCTATCAACAATGATGCGAAGATTGCATGATTGGTACATGAAAACCTGCAGAGAGTCTGGGGGGAGGAATACTTTGTATGTGAGAGTTAAAAAGGAGCATGACCTCGTTGGAATTGAAGTGTTGCCTGTTCCATTTGAGGAGGTCTTTCAGTTTTTCAATCAATTGGCCCTCGATAAAGTAACGGTCACCTGCTACTGTCTGTAAGTAGTACTACTTCTATCATTAAGTCTCTCTATATAGCTCAGCTCTTTCATTGCATGTATTTATAATTATCCTCACTATATTATGCAGATTGAAGATCGTCGAATTGAAGAAAAGACAAGTCGGTGATATTGGGTTCATTAACACAAATCTCATAGATGCAACTGAGGCTAAACTTCATGCCGAAGATACCGAGGCCAACTTGCTACGATCATTCAAAATAAATGAAAACAAAGATATAATACTCTTTCCTTACAACTTCAAGTGAGTGTTACTGTCTTGTGCATATCCGGTTTCCCTTATATATTAGTCAAGGTTATAGTAATGTAATTGATGAGTTATGCATGCGTGCGCAGGTTCCACTATATTCTCCTTGAGATTAAGCTTGAGCAGGGAATAGTAACTGTCTTAGACTCGAAACGAAAAGATCCCCAGGAGTATGCGGACATGACTCAAATGCTCGAGAAGTAAGTTAAATCGATCATTATCCACCATATCAGCAACTTTGTTCATTTCTGATATCAAGTAATGTTTTCTTTGTCTGGCAGGGTTTGGAGAAAATTCACCAAAAAAGCTCCGGGACTGCCGAAGAAGCTGGAATTTAGACACCCGAAAGTAAGCGCTAGTTTCATCATACCATTTGGCATTCTTGCTTATCAGTTTGATTGACCTCTGTTTCTTGTAAAGTGGTTGTGGCAGGAACAAGGGAATGATTTCTGTGGATACTACGTTTGCGAGTCCATCCGCCACATGACCTGTGAACGGGGCGGCCGGTACTCTGACGAACAATATGAAGTGCGTAAATAACAATATTCACAATTTTATTTTATTACCATCATTTGTGTTGAGTTTCATTCATTCATATATATATGTATTGACCCCTTCTTCAAATTAGATGTTTCGGATGCGGGATGAACTCCTAGCACCAGATCGCTTGCGAGCAATTCAAGAGGAAATGGCGGCATTCTTTCTTGACCACGTGATTGCTGAAGACGGATAATACTATGTGGACCATGCGTCCGTAGTTTAGGAGATTATATTTGTAAGAGATAATTATTGTATATATGTAGCCGGTAGTGTCGGATAGATATACGAGAACTTGTTGTTCGACCAATCTCTCGGAGAAGGAGAGGTGGTCGATATCACTTCTCTCTGTATGCATATATGTTGATCATGACGATCTTCTGTTTCCTTCCTTTGCTTACTAGCTAGCTAGCGTGTCTAGTCCTCTCTATACGTATGTATAGTACGTAGAGTCGACCAAGCACGGACATAAGAGAGGACACTTCTCTCTATTAATTAGCTAGCTAACACAATATATGAAATACCTAAATTAACCCCCCAAACCCCCCCCCCTTTGAAAAAAAACAAAAACCCCAGCCACAGAAATGCTGACGCATGGATGGCTATTGGTCCCGGTTGGTGCCACCAACCAGGACCAAAGGCCCTCCTTCCTGGGCTCGGCGCACAGGCCACATGGAGGCCCATCTGTCCCAGTTCTGGTTTGAACCGGGACTAAAGGGCCAGGGCATTAGTAACGACCCTTTAGTCCCGGTTCAGGAATCGGGACAAAAGGCCCTTACGAACCGGGACGATAGGCCCGTTTTCTACTAGTGTATGTTCACCAGTTGAGAGCTAGTACGTGTTTCCCGAGCTGCTCTGGTGCAATCATATCGAGCTAGTCAGGAGAAGCTAGGCAATGCAGTTCGGCGTGCGGGAAAACCATGAGGAAAATATCCCGCCTATGAGGCATGCCAGCTGGAGCTTATAATTGAAACCCACCAACCACAATGCTCACAAAATTTTAAACAGGGTAAATTATGATAACACTTTTGCTAAATGGGGTAAAACGGATGAAATCCCGCTAAATGGGGTATTTACTGTAAAAAAACGTCAAATAGGGGCTAAAAACCGGAATTCACTCTAAATTATATGATTGTCATTGAAAATTCGCAGGGGGCAGGTACCTACCAAGCCCTCCCGCCCGCTCAATTTGCCCCGCGATTCATGAAATAATTGAATCCCGCACGAAAGAACAGTAAAAAGGAAAATCCCTCAAAAAGTTTGAAGTTTCAATGGAACTTATGGTTTTTTCATCTAAAACTGCCAAGTCTCAACAAGTTTTAGAGGTTTAGTTTTAAACAATTTTTTCTACCTACCACACACACAAAATAATTGATTTTTATTTGTCGCTCGTACGAAGTTTCAACTTTGAAATTAACATATTTCTTTAAAATTTGTTGAAATATATTCAAAATGTATCTTATTTGAAAGTGCTGGTACGAGAAACACGAATATGATAAGCTAACTTAATTTGGGATTTTCATTTAAAAGATATAGAAGTTTGAAAATTGGAAGCCAAAATAAAATTCATTACCCGAGTGCCCCCGTACATACGTGCCGTAAATCCTTGTCTCATTGTCATTTCAATGATGAAACACACATGTGGTGCTGGTCGGTTCAAGCTCAGAAATAGAACTATCACACTTCACCAACAAAGAATAAATAAATAGACCCTTATACGTTGTAAATTTCCAAATAGTTAAACATAGCCTGTAAAAATTTATATTCGGATATTTATTTGAATGATGTACTCTAGAACTCTAGTTTAAGATATGTAAAGATAGTAAAATGGACTCAATAAACTATAACACTTTATATTATGTTGCTCTCTTCTTCTTTTGTGAGAAACTTCTGATCTATTCATCTTCAATTATGGCAATATAGAAAAAATCAGAAATAATTAAAATTACATTCAGATTCGTATACCACCTAGCGGCGACTACAAGCACTGAAGCGAGCCGATTACAAGAAAATTTTAATTTACAAAACATTCCTTTAATGTCATAGACTAAATTACTAAGACAACTATAGCTAACCTAGTCCAGTTAATTTTAGCACGTTTGTATGTACAACCATAGACAATAGGACATTTTAAGAATGAACATCATCTTTTAATATTAAGGTCTAGTTCACACTTGATTGTGCTAGGTTAAATTGGTAAATATACTACTTGGTTGTAATCAAAAGTATACATAAACATTACATACTAGTTAACTGTATTCCAAAGTTTGCATAAAGTTTATTTATGTTTAGCATAGAGAGTAAGTTCAATCCCATCATACATGTTGAAGTCATCATTAATACAAATTTTGGTTTTTATTTATATAGCTCGGTTTTCTTTTACCATTTTTGTTCAAAAAATATAATATATGGAGATGCAATGTGTATTTGTTTAGAGACATCCTTAGTTAGATAAAAAGCAAAAATGTTTAATATAAACATATGAGAAATATCCACTTAAAATCATCCCACGTCTGTGACGCCGGCGGAGAGCTAGCGACTATTTGTGCTATGGCAACTAGAATTGGCATACCTTTTTCTATAGTGTGGGTCCTATGTGATGAAGCTGGTGCTATGGCTAGTGGAGTAGGGGTAAAGTATGCTCGAGTTGGGGCTGGTGCTATGGCCACTAGAACTGGGGTGCTATCTTATCAGATATCACTATCTTTTTCAAATACTTTGTTTGTACTCCTTCGGGATCTGCAATCAACCTCTTCCTTTTGGACATCTGTTACGAAAGAACAACATTTGAATCAAAAAGCATGGTATGATGATAGATGGAATAGGTACTGAAAATGGATAGGTATGACATATTCTCATATATGATGTATAAACTAAGCAGATGTAGGTGTAACAAAGTAGAAGTAATGCAAGATACACGCGACCAATACAACCTTGCCAAGTTAGAGCAAACACGTTGATGGATGAATAAGATAGGGCATCTGACTCTGACTTATCTGGAGAGCTAAATTGATTTGGGTCTCTATCTATGTCAGAATCGTTGTTAGGATCACATTCTGAAATGGAATCTTTAGATGGGGAGCGTGTGGGTTCACTGCATCTTGACAGGATCTCAATCCCTTAATGTCAAGTTTGTTGGCCAGTGGATTGTTCCGCAATATTCTTCCCGTGCGCCCATTCTCATATTCATTATAATCATGTTCAATACCTAACATGCATGAAAACATAAAAATAAGTGAGATTATCTTTGTAATGCATAGGAGATTCTAATCCAATAGTGCCTCCCTGTAAATCTTTATGTGCTATCTCTGTGCAATTCTTCTAAGAGATGACCTGTGTGTTGTAATTTGATGTGTGCATTAATATAATGTGGCCTACTACTGATGAAAATATAGGCCACCTGTTGAGAGCTCCAAAAGTAATGATACTTCACATATGATAGCTTCAAAATATACCAAGGAAGAACAACTCGACCCGACCTGTCTATCATAAATGTCTCTACTCCTCTTTTCAACAAGGAACATACTGTACTTATTAAAGAAGAAGAGAAGAGGAACACGTTAAAGAAGAGCACGCAGATTGTTAATGTTACAAGTCTTTCAATACAATGTCTTTTTCCCACCCATGATGAACCAGAGCGCGCAGAGAAATACTATTCCTTCCTATCTCTCTATATGTGGCTCACAAGCATTTTGAAACTAAAGTAGGAACATTTAGCTGACCTATTAAACGTGTCTCTGTTTTTCTAATATCAGCATCATATTAGATTCGTATTTGAACAACTAAGTTTGTTTAGCCTGGTAGGTGGAGCGGTGCTATTACAACATGAAGCATGTAGGTTGATCGTGGTGATCTTAAAAGGGGGGAACCACAAGCCTTGATCGTACCTACCAAACCCTGCTGCCCGCTCGATTTGCCCCGTGATTCATGAAATAATTGAGTTCCGCACGAAAGCACAGTAAAAAGGAAAATCTCTCAAAAAGTTTTAAGTTTCAACGATGAAACTTATAGTTATTGCATATAAAACTGCCAAGTTTCAACCAATTTTAGAGATTTAGTTTTAAACAATTTTTTATGCTGGTCATAGACACAAAATAATTTATTTTTATTGGTTGCTCGTACTAAGTTTCAACATTGAAATTAACATGTTTTTTAAATTCATCAATATATATTCAAAATGGATATTATTTGAAAGCGCTAGCTGGTCACGAGAAACAAAAGTTAATTTGAAATTTTCATTTAAAAATATAGAAGTTTGAAAATCGGGAGCCACTAGGAACAAGAGTGTCCTCGTACTTGCTTGCCATAAATCCTCATCTCATTGTCATTTCAATGATGAAACGCAGATGTGGTGCTGGTCGGTTCAAGCTCATGAATAGAACCTCATACATTGTAAATATACAAATAGTTAAACATAGCCTGTAAAAATTTGTATTCAAATATTTATTTGAATGATGTACTCTAGAACTCTCGTGTAAGATATGTAAAGATAGTAAAATGGACTCAACAAGTTATAACACTTTATATTATGTTTGCAGCCAATCCGACTTATGCCAAGCTTTCACAATCATTTGGACCCTTTCACGTGTTTGAACTAGAATAAGTGCATCTGTAAATTTGATCTTTTTTATGTTCATGAATTGTGTGGACCTTGGTTCAAATTTGAATCTGATATGTGTGCAAATATATACTTGAAATGGAGTATGTCAGCCAAAAGATATAAGGATTGGCAAAGAAAATTCTTTAGGAGTTAGTTATAAACTGCTTTTCTTCATCTCCGCAAATTTGAGGAGTTAAGGTTTAAGGGGCTAAATATTTGGGTTTCGGTTAGATATGACCCGATGCACTATCCAGCTCCCTAGAGTTTGAAATGTGGCATTTAAAAAATCTACACAAAATTATATTAAAACTTAAGTTGTCATCATTTCAAAAATCAAACCACACATGTGTTGCTGGTCGGTTCAAGCTCAGGAAAAGAATGACCACACTTCATCAGCAAACAATAAATAAATGGTAGTAATTCATACTTTGACAAACTTTCATTGCAAATTCATAATTTAGTTAAACATAGCTTGCAAAAATTTATATTTAGATATTTATTTGAATGTTGTGCTCTAGAACTCTCGTTTAAGGCAGCTAAAGATACTAAAATGGACACAACAAACTATAACACTGTATCTTATCTTGTTACTTTCTAGTCTACATACATTAAAAGAAAATTTTCCCCTATTTACAAACGCATTATTTTAATGTCATAGACTAAATGTCTAAAAACTAATGCAACGATAGCCAACATAGTCCCGTTAACTTAAGCATATTTTTATTGATAGCCATAGCAATTATGACATTTTAAGAATGCAGATTAGTAGTAGTAAATATTTAGGTCAAGTTCATGATTGGTTGTGTTAGGTTAAATTAGTACACCCACTAGTTAGATGTACTCCAAAATATACATAAATATGACGTACAAGTTAATTTTAGCCCACAGAATGCATAAAAAGATGTAGGTCTTGTACGTACAACCCCATCATACATGTTGAAGTCATCATGGATATGAATTTTGGTTACTGTTTTTATAGTTTGGGCTTCTTTTACAATTTCGGTTCAAAAACCTATATATGTTTAGAGATGTGATGACTATTTGTTTAGTGACATCATCACTTAGAAATAATAAAAAAGTTTATTATAAATATATGAGCAATATTCATTTCAAATCACCTCAGGCTGGCGATGGCGGTGGAGAGCGACTGTGGAGGACGATGTTTTATATCATACTAATTTTTCCACTGAGATTGACCTACTTTCAAGTTCTCACGGATAGTACATACTTGTCTACTGTGCCTTAAACGATGTTCGAACCAAAATGTTGACGTTCTTAGTTTTAGACCAATTGAGCGGAGGAAAGAACTTTGAAGGGATACATAACAAGTCTCACCTTTAAATGTGTTGTCGTAGGAGAACCCAACAAAAGGAGGCGGTCTGCCAATTTCACATAAAACGAGATGATAAAGCTTTGACTGTATCTTACAATATTATGTTGACCGTTTAGATCTGGCCTTGTCTCTACGGATGATAAGTTCTGCTAAAAATTATTGTAGTTGCCATAAGCTTTTGAAAAAACATGCAGAACTTGGAGGTGAAGATAGGCTCACAGTCGAAATTTATTTTAGAAATAACCTTATGGAGAGAGACGATTTTGGAGAGATATAGCTTTCCTAACTAACTGATGGCTCAAGCATTTGTGATTTTCTATAAGGAGTTTTAACTTGGATTCCATCGATTTTTTGTTATTTCTCGGTTATTTCTAACGCTAATCCTTCGAGAGCGAGAAGAAATTTTGTTTTTTCATTGTTTGGCAGGAAAAAGCATATATGAAAGGAAATCAAAGAGCATTACTCCAAATTCAGCGATGACCGCTCGAGTTGGGCAACCCATTAAGAGGGATAGAGCGACGGTTTTGGGAACCTTCTGGAGGGTTCCAAGCTTGTTTTGCTTTTGGGAACCTTCTAGAAGGTGACCAACAGTTTGTTTGTATCTTTACTTCTTTCGGTTTTTGTTTTTTTTTTCTTTTTTGTTTTTTTCCTCTAAACCTTTTTTGTTTTTTCTTTCTTATTTTTTATCTTTTTAGGAAATAGGAAATTCAAAATTTTAATACTCATCACATTTCTTTTCAAAATTCCAAAAACTATTCAATTTTTTTCAGATTTTCAGTGAATTCCTAAATTCAAGAACACTATTTAATTCATGATCAATTTTTTTTGAATTCTTGACATCAATTGTTCAGTTTTCACTTTTACAAAATTTTCACCGTATTTAAAAAAGGTTAATTGTGTAAATGAAATTTGCTCACAATATATTAAAAAAGGTTCATGTATATAAATAAAATGTTTATCATATATTAAATAATTGTTCACCATGTATTTTATAAAAATGTTCACAATATTTGAACAATGTTCACTATATGATTAAATAATTATCAAACTCACAAAATGGATCAGAAATTTGTTCACTGTATTTTTTCATTTGATTTTAAAACTGTTCACAAATTAAATAAATGCGCAAAAACATGCTCGAGAATGCAATAATTCTTTTGGAATTTGAAAAAATGTTTACTTTTTCAAATTTGTGATCATTTCTTGAATTTTCCAAACAAAATTTTGAATCCTCGAACATTTTTCAAATTAACGAATATATTTTTAATTCATTATTTTTTTCAAAGACACAAACAATTTGACATATTTGTGAACATTTATTGTTAAAATAAAACCGACAAAGGTAATTTTTTTGAAGGAAAGGGTTACCCGCCCCATTTTATTAAACAATGCAGAGCAAGTCACACAAGTTTACAGCACTCAGGCCGAGCCAGTAGCTAAGCCAGAATTTAAACCCCGACATCTAGCCATGCAGGGTTGGGGAAAAAAATATACAACAAGTTCAACAAGTAGCAAACGAAAGGTAAAACAGCAAGACTAGTTATTACAGTTTTATCATCAGTATTTTCAGCCGGAATATGCCCTCAAGATAAAAGCCAGTATGACCACCCCCTTCGCCCTCAACATCTTTTCATCTCCAAGCGATCAGAAGACCTTGTCGCAACGTGACAGATTGAGCGTCCACACACAGAATGTTCCATTGATGGATTAGTGTGCTTACTCCCACCCAAGAAGTGTCTGGGTACTTGTCCATGCCGCTCCCTGAAAACACAAATCCTTACGTATTGTCCATCAGCTCCAAATGACGGTAACACATGATATACCAATCGCCATTTTTTTTTCAGTATCAGTGCACCACAAAAAAGGTTAAAAAATGTTACAAGGAACCCTGAAATTAAAAGTACCAGCTACATCTCTTCAAATCCCTTTTGCTACAAGACAATCGAAGAACAGGTGGTGTATCCGCTAAAAAAAAAAACAGGTGGTGGACAGACTCAAACCTCTCCACAAAGAAGCAACTCAACTCATCAACCTGATGCCGTCTGCTTAGGTTATCTGTGGTAAAAAAATTATTATTAAAATCTAGCCAAACAAAAACTAGATATTTGTGGGGAACCACTTTCTTATAAAAGGAAAGAACTGAGTAGATGCCAAAAGGCTCCAGCAACCATAACAGTTGATCAATGTGGTCGTTTGGAATACATGTTAAAAGGACAATTAACAATTGTTGCCATAAAATTGAGATTTTAGAGTTGTTTCAGCAGCCCAAGTATCATGCCAGAAACTAATATTTCTACCATCTTCAAGAGACCATTTATAAAATGGCTGGGCTACAGGGCTACAAAAATCCCGCGAGAGGGGGGGGGGGGGGGGGCTCCTATAGTACACCTACGGGCGTCAATTTAAGGTGGCTTTGCACATAGTGCATGCCAACTGGGTCGGCCCATTCGGACACGCGAACAGAAATGGCACTGTACTGTCCGGTTTTACTGTAGCGCTCAAACCATTTGCCTAAAAACTATATCAAACTGTTTTTTGGTCGGCTTTTATTTCAAATATTTTGAAATAACATGGAATATTTTGTAATATACGTTGAAATTTTCTCAATATATGACGAACGTTTTAATAATGCCCACAAAACATTTTCTATAATACTAACAAAAGAGCCAATGGGTTAGAGCGAAGAGAAAAATACCATACTTCAAACGGCATCCCATTTGTGTTACCACTTATCCTCCTTCCCACACTTGCCGATGGTGGCTTTAGTGCTCACACAATCACAACGTAGTTGAATGTTACCAATCCTAAGGCGTATCCCTCTCTCGGCATAAGATGACAAATCTGTTATTTTTTCCTGTGAGATCTTCAAAAGTAGATCCCATTTCCAAAAAAAAACCCAAACCGGGAGCATGCTTTTTTCCTTTCCGAAGAGACACAACTGTGCCTCCCGCGGAAGCAAATCCGTGCCTTAACAAGAAGTAAATAAATGCCTCTCACAAAAGAAAAAAAACACATTTTTTTTACTTTCTCGAGAGGCACGTCTGTGCCTCTCACGAAAGAAAATCCGTGCCTCCATGAGAAGTGAAATGTGTGCATGTTTTTTCTTTTTTCGAGAGGCACGTGCCTCTCGTGAAAGCAAATTCGTGTTTATATGAGAAATAAATCTATGCCTCTCGCAGAAAAAAAAGAAAACATTTTTTTTCCTTTTAAGAGGCACAAGTGTGTCTCCCGTCCCATGGAAGCAAATCCGAGCTGCCACTTGAAGTAGACTAGTCAATGTGTACGTGCAATGCACGTTAATTTGAAAGTATATTAAGGTTGTGTTTGTCTGGGCTTCAGTTTCAACAGATTCAGCTGTGGACTTGCTGTGCTGGCAAAACTGCTGTGCCGCGGAAACAGCTGTAGTAAAGGTTAGCTGTTTGGCAACGCAGCTGTGGATGATTCTGAACTAATGAAAAGCCTGAAATTTCTTTAGAGTACTAAGATCAGTGTAACTTGTTGATTTAGTGTTAATATATTGTTTAAATGGTATCTTGACTGACATGGAATGATTTGTTCTATGGTAATGCATAAAATCTTTCATTAAAATATTTTTCTCACTTTCTTGCTCATATATACATAGAATAATAGTGAGCAAAAGAACTATGTTGTCGTATCGCTACTTCATGCAAGTCACAATTGCCCGTACAATACAAAAGATAGTCCATATGACTAATAATCCATACAAAAGGGGGCTAAAGGATTAGACTGTTCATATAATTCATAATCCGTACATATAATTAGATGTCCGTACAAATACTAATCTATGTAGCTTGTCGCGCAATAAACAAAGAGTTCGCAATCCTATCACGCGTGTCGTTCATGTTGCCTTCATCAGAGGAAGTGGGAACAGCGTCGCCAAGCAAAGGTGTTGACCGTGAGACTGCAGGCATGTAATTTTCATTCTCATCACATTTATCAAACTCTTTATCGCATAGCTTGCTGTCCCTAATGAAATTGTGAAGCGTCATACAAGCACTGATAATCATCGTCTGACTTCCCAACTTGAAGTGGGGCACATCCCTTAGGATGCGCCATTTGTGCTTGAGCACACCAAATGAGCGTTCAATCACATTCCGAAGAGAAGAATGATCATGATTGAACACCTCAAATTTACCACTCGATGGGCGGCGTCCAGCACGAAATTCCGCAAGGTGATAGGTTGTCCCTTTGGATAACCAGAATCAACAAGGTAGTACATATCTACATTCATAGAGAATAAATTAGAGAACATGTACAAAATAATAGAAACATTCTGTACAAAATTCGAACACTTGATTTGTGTACCTTCAGGAGGCGCGGGATAAGTAGTAGCATACTTCTCAATACTGTGAAGGAAAATCCGTGTGTCATGTACGAGGGAGTGGGCGTCGGAGGCCGGCGGTGGATGAAGGCGAGTGGAGGGGACTGGCGAGTAGGGATGATGGCGAGTGGAGGCAGCGGCGGCTCCCGTGGCGGATGACGGCGAGTGGAGGCGGTGGATGACGGCGACGGCGGGGGCTCACGCAACGGAGAGTGGAGGCGCCGGAGGCTCTTGCCGCGGCGGAGAGTGGAGGCACCGGAGGCTCTTGCGGCGGCGGCGGCGGCGGAACCCTAGGTTCCTCTTGTTGGAAATATGCCCTAGAGGCAATAATAAAAGCTTTATTATTATATTTCCTTATTCATGATAATTGTCTTTATTCGTGCTATAATTGTGTTAACCGGAAATCGTAATACATGTGTGAATAACAGACAACAACATGTCCCTAGTGAGCCTCTAGTTGACTAGCTCGTTGATCGACAGATAGTCATGGTTTCCTGACTATGGACATTGGATGTCATCGATAACGGGATCACATCATTAGGAGAATGATGTGATGGACAAGACCCAATCCTAAACATAGCATAAGATCGCATAGTTCGTTTGCTAGAGTTTTCCAATGTCAAGTATCCTTTCCTTAGACCATGAGATCGTGTAACTCCCGGATACCGTAGGAGTGCTTTGGGTGTGCCAAACGTCACAACGTAACTGGGTGACTATAAAGGTATGCTACGGGTATCTCTGAAAGTGTCTGTTGGGTTGACATGGATCGAGACTGGGATTTGTCACTCCGCTTGACGGAGAGGTATCACCGGGCCCTCTCGGTAATGCATCATCACAATGAGCTCAATGTGACCAAAGTGTTTGATCACGGGATCATGCATTACGGTAACGAGAAAAGTGACTTGCCGGCAACGAGATTGAACGAGGTATTGGTATACCGACGATCGAATCTCGGGCAAGTAAAATACCGATTGACAAAGGGAATCGTATACGGGATTAATTGAATCCTTGACATCGTGGTTCATCCGATGAGATCATCGTGGAGCATGTGGGAGCCAACATGGGTATCCAGATCCCGCTGTTGGTTATTGCCCGAGAGCCGTCTCGGTCATGTCTACATGTCTCCCGAACCCGTAGGGTCTACACACTTAAGGTTCGGTGACGCTAGGGTTGTAGGGATATGTATGTGCAGTAACCCGAATGTTGTTCGGAGTCCCGGATGAGATCCCGGACGTCACGAGGAGTTTCGGAATGGTCCGGAGGTAAAGATTTATATATGGAAAGTCATCATACGGACATCGGGACAAGTCTCGGGGTTATCGGTATTGTACCGGGACCACCGGAGGGTCCCGGGGGGTCCACCGGGTGGGGCCACCTATCCCGGAGGGCCCCATGGGCTGTATGAGGGAGGGAACCAGCCCATAGTGGGCTGGTGCGCCTCCCCCCCATGGGCCCCATGCGCCTAGGGTTTTGGGGGAGGGAAACCCTAAAGGGGGCGCCCCCCTTGCTTGGGGGGCAAGCCCCCCTGCCCTGGCCGCCGCCCCCCCTAGGAGATCTCATCTCCTAGGGCCGGCGCCCCCCCTTGGGGGTTATATAAAGAGGGGGGGAGAGAGGGGGCTGATCACCCATTGCCCTGGCGCCTCCCTCTCCCTCTCCAACACCTCCTCCTCCTCCATTGAGCACGGCGAAGCCCTGCCGGAGTACCGCAGTTCCACCATCACCACGCCGTCGTGCTGTTGCTGGAGCCTTCATCCCCAACCTCTCCTTTGCCTTGCTGGATCAAGAAGGAGGAGACGTCACGCTTTCCGTACGTGTGTTGAACGCGGAGGTGCCGTCCGTTCGGCACTAGGTCATCGGTGAATTGGATCGCGGCAAGTACGACTACCTCATCCACGTTCACTCGAACGCTTCCGTTGCGATCTACAAAGTGGTATGTAGATGCTATCTAATCTGAATACTCGTTGCTTGATGAACTCCTAGATGGATCTTGGTGAAACCGTAGGAAAATTTTTAATTTTCTGCTACGTTCCCCAACAGTGGCATCATGAGCTAGGTCTATGCGTAGTTCTTCTTGCGCGAGTAGAACACAATTTGTTGTGGGCGTAGATGTTGTCAACTCTTCTTGCCGCTACTAGTCTTATCTTGCTTCAACGGTATTGTGGGATGAAGCGGCCCGGACCAACCTTACACGTACGCTTACGTGAGACCGGTTCCACCGACGAACATGCACTAGTTGCATAAGGTGGCTGGCGGGTGTCTGTCTCTCCTACTTTAGTTGGAGCGGATTCGATGAAAAGGGTCCTTATGAAGGGTAAATAGAAGTTGACAAATCACGTTGTGGTGGTTTTAACGTAGGTAAGAAAACGTTCTTGCTAGAACCCTAATTCAGCCACGTAAAACTTGCAACAACAATTAGAGGACGTCTAACTTGTTTTTGCAGCAAGTGCTTTGTGATATGATATGGCCAAAGTTGTGATGAATGATGAATGATCTATATGTGATGTATGAGATGTTCATGCTATTGTAATAGGAATCACGACTTGCATGTCGATGAGTATGACAACCGGCAGGAGCCATAGGAGTTGTCTTTATTTTTGTATGACCTGCGTGTCATTGAGAATCGCCATGTAAATTACTTTACTTTATTGCTAAACGCGTTAGCCATAGTAGTAGAAGTAATAGTTGGCGAGCAACTTCATGGAGACACGATGATGAAGATCATGATGATGAGGATCATGGTGTCAAGCCGGTGACAAGATGATCATGGAGCCCCAAGATGGAGATCGAAGGAGCTATGTGATATTGGCCATATCATGT
The DNA here is from genome assembly GCA_032464435.1 of Aegilops umbellulata. Classification (NCBI taxonomy): domain Eukaryota; kingdom Viridiplantae; phylum Streptophyta; class Magnoliopsida; order Poales; family Poaceae; genus Aegilops; species Aegilops umbellulata. The sequence goes on along the minus strand of CP136059.1, from coordinate 472,195,756 downwards.
CACGTTTATTATTTGATTGCATGTGATGTTTATCATGTTTTGCATCTTGTTTACTTAGAACGACGGTAGTAAATAAGATGATCCCTCATAATAATTTCAAGAAAGTGTTCACCCTAACTGTGCACCGTTGCGACAGTTCGTTGTTTCGAAGCACCACGTGATGATCGGGTGTGATAGATTCTAACGTTCACATACAACGGGTGTAAGACAGATTTACACACGCAAACACTTAGGTTGACTTGACGAGCCTAGCATGTACAGACATGGCCTCGGAACACGGAAGACCGAAAGGTCGAGCATGAGTCGTATAGAAGATACGATCAACATGAAGATGTTCACCGATGTTGACTAGTCCGTCTCACGTGATGATCGGACACGGCCTAGTTGACTCGGATCATGTAATACTTAGATGACTGGAAGAGGGATGTCTATCTAAGTGGGAGTTCATTAAATAATTTGATTAAATGAACTTTATTATCATGAACTTAGTCTAAATATTTACAATATGTCTTGTAGATCAAATGGCCAACGTAGTCCTCAACTTCAACGCGTTCCTAGAGAAAACCAAGCTGAAAGACGATGGTAGCAACTATACGGACTGGGTCCGGAACCTGAGGATCATCCTCATAGCTGCCAAGAAAGATTATGTCCTACGAGCACCGCTGGGTGACTCACCTGTTCTCCCTGCACAACAAGACGTTATGAACGCTTGGCAGTCGCGATGCGATGATTACTCCCTCGTTCAGTGCGGCATGCTTTACAGCTTAGAGCCGGGGCTCCAAAAGCGTTTTGAGAGACATGGAGCATATGAGATGTTCGAAGAGCTGAAAATGGTTTTCCAAGCTCATGCCCGGGTTGAGAGATATGAGATCTCCAACAAATTCTTTGGCTGTAAGATGGAGGAAAATAGCTCTGTCAGTGAGCACATACTCAGAATGTCTGGATTGCACAACCGCTTGACACAACTGGAAGTTAATCTTCCGGAAGAAGTGGTCATTAACAGAATCCTCCAGTCGCTTCCACCTAGCTACAAGAGCTTTGTGATGAACTACAATATGCAGGGGATGGTAAAGACCATTCCTGAGGTGTATGCTATGCTGAAATCAGCAGAGGTAGAAATCAAGAAAGAGCATCAAGTGCTGATGGTGAATAAAACCACTAAGTTCAAAAGGAGCAAGGGTAAAAAGAACTTCAAGAAGGACGGCAAGGAAGTTGCCGCGCCCGGTAAGCAAGTTGCCGGGAAGAAGCCAAAGAATGGACCCAAGCCCGAAACTGAGTGCTTTTATTGCAAGGGAAGTGGTCACTGGAAGCGGAACTGCCCCAAATACTTAGCGGACAAGAAGGCCGGCAAAACCAAAGGTATATGTGATATACATGTAATTGATGTGTACCTTACCAGTACTCGTAGTAGCTCTTGGGTATTTGATACCGGTGCAGTTGCTCACATTTGTAACTCAAAGCAGGAGCTGCGGAATAAACGGAGACTGGCGAAGGACGAGGTGACGATGCGCGTCGGGAATGGTTCCAAGGTCGATGTGATCGCCGTCGGCACGCTGCCTCTACATTTACCTACGGGATTAGTTTTAAACCTTAATAATTGTTATTTAGTACCAAGTTTGAGCATGAACATTGTATCCGGATCTCGCTTAATTCGAGATGGCTACTCATTTAAATCCGAGAATAATGGTTGTTCTATTTATATGAGAGATATGTTTTATGGTCATGCTCCGATGGTTAATGGTTTATTCTTGATGAATCTCGTACGTGACGATACACATATTCATAGTGTGAGTACCAAAAGAGTTAAAGTTGATAACAATAGTCCCACATATTTGTGGCACTGCCGCCTTGGTCACATAGGTGTCAAACGCATGAAGAAGCTCCATGCAGATGGACTTTTAGAGTCTCTTGATTATGAATCATTTGACACGTGCGAACCATGCCTCATGGGTAAAATGACCAAGACTCCGTTCTCAGGAACAATGGAGCGAGCTACCAACTTATTGGAAATCATACATACCGATGTGTGCGGTCCAATGAGTGTTGAGGCTCGCGGTGGCTATCGTTATGTTCTCACCCTCACTGATGACTTGAGTAGATATGGGTATATCTACTTAATGAAACACAAGTCTGAGACCTTTGAAAAGTTCAAGGAATTTCAGAATGAGGTTGAGAATCAACGTGATAGAAAGATCAAGTTTCTACGATCAGATCGTGGAGGAGAATACTTGAGTCACGAATTTGGCACACACTTAAGAAAATGTGGAATAGTTTCACAACTCACGCCGCCTGGAACACCTCAACGTAATGGTGTGTCCGAACGTCGTAATCGCACTCTATTAGATATGGTGCGATCTATGATGTCTCTTACCGATTTACCGCTATCTTTTTGGGGCTATGCTTTAGAGACTGCCGCATTCACTTTAAATAGGGCTCCGTCGAAATCCGTTGAGACGACACCGTATGAATTATGGTTTGGGAAGAAACCTAAGCTGTCGTTTCTAAAAGTTTGGGGATGTGATGCTTATGTGAAGAAACTTCAACCTGAAAAGCTCGAACCCAAGTCGGAAAAATGCGTCTTCATAGGATACCCTAAAGAAACTATTGGGTATACCTTCTACCTCAGATCCGAAGGCAAGATCTTTGTTGCCAAGAATGGATCCTTTCTAGAGAAAGAGTTTCTCTCGAAAGAAGTAAGTGGGAGGAAAGTAGAACTTGATGAAGTGTTACCTCTTGAACCGGAAAATGGCGAAACTCAAGAAATCGTTCCTGAGGTGCCTGCACCGACTAGAGAGGAAATTAATGATTATGATCAAGATACTTCTGATCAAGCTCCTACTGAAATTCGAAGGTCCACAAGGACACGTTCCGCACCAGAATGGTACGGCAACCCTGTCTTGGAAATCATGTTGTTAGACAACGGTGAACCTTCGAACTATGAGGAAGCAATGGCGGGCCCGGATTCCGACAAATGGCTGGAAGCCATGAAATCCGAGATAGGATCCATGTATGAAAACGAAGTATGGACTTTGACTGACTTGCCCGTTGAACGGCGAGCCATAGAAAATAAATGGATCTTTAAGAAGAAGACAGACGCGGATGGTAATGTGACCATCTATAAAGCTCGGCTTGTCGCTAAGGGTTATCGACAAGTTTAAGGAATTGACTACGATGAGACTTTCTCACCGGTAGCGAAGCTGAAGTCCGTCCGAATCATGTTAGCAATTGCCGCATACTATGATTATGAGATATGGCAAATGGACGTCAAAACGGCATTCCTTAATGGTTTCCTTAAGGAAGAATTGTATATGATGCAGCCGGAAGGTTTTGTCGATCCTAAGAATGCTGACAAGGTATGCAAGCTCCAACGCTCGATTTATGGGCTGGTGCAAGCATCTCGGAGTTGGAACATTCGCTTTGATGAGATGATCAAAGCGTTTGGGTTTACACAGACTTATGGAGAAGCCTGTGTTTACAAGAAAGTGAGTGGGAGCTCTGTAGCATTTCTCATTTTATATGTAGACGACATACTTTTGATGGGAAATGATATAGAACTCTTGGACAGCATTAAGGCCTATTTGAATAAGAGTTTTTCAATGAAGGACCTTGGAGAAGCTGCTTATATATTAGGCATCAAGATCTATAGAGATAGATCGAGACGCCTCATAGGTCTTTCACAAAGCACATACCTTGATAAGATATTGAAGAAATTCAATATGGATCAATCTAAGAAAGGGTTCTTACCTGTGTTACAAGGTGTGAAATTGAGCTCAGCTCAATGTCCGACCACGGCAGAAGATATAGAAGAGATGAGCGTCATCCCCTATGCCTCAGCCATAGGTTCTATTATGTATGCCATGCTGTGTACCAGACCTGATGTAAACCTTGCCGTAAGTTTGGTAGGTAGGTACCAAAGTAATCCCGGCAAGGAACACTGGACAGCGGTCAAGAATATCCTGAAGTACCTGAAAAGGACTAAGGAAATGTTTCTCGTTTATGGAGGTGACGAAGAGCTCGTCGTAAAAGGTTACGTCGACGCTAGCTTCGACACAGATCTGGATGACTCTAAGTCACAAACCGGATACGTGTATATTTTGAATGGTGGGGCAGTAAGCTGGTGCAGTTGCAAGCAAAGCGTCGTGGCGGGATCTACATGTGAAGCGGAGTACATGGCAGCCTCGGAGGCAGCACATGAAGCAATTTGGGTGAAGGAGTTCATCACCGACCTCGGAGTCATACCCAATGCGTCGGGGCCAATCAAGCTCTTCTGTGACAACACTGGAGCTATTGCACTTGCAAAGGAGCCCAGGTTTCACAAGAAGACCAGGCACATCAAGCGTCGCTTCAACTCCATTCGTGAAAATGTTCAAGATGGAGACATAGAGATTTGTAAAGTACACACGGATCTGAATGTCGCAGATCCGTTGACTAAACCTCTCCCTAAGGCAAAACATGATCAGCACCAGAACTCTATGGGTGTTCGATTCATCACAATGTAACTAGATTATTGACTCTAGTGCAAGTGGGAGATTGTTGGAAATATGCCCTAGAGGCAATAATAAAAGCTTTATTATTATATTTCCTTATTCATGATAATTGTCTTTATTCGTGCTATAATTGTGTTAACCGGAAATCGTAATACATGTGTGAATAACAGACAACAACATGTCCCTAGTGAGCCTCTAGTTGACTAGCTCGTTGATCGACAGATAGTCATGGTTTCCTGACTATGGACATTGGATGTCATCGATAATGGGATCACATCATTAGGAGAATGATGTGATGGACAAGACCCAATCCTAAACATAGCATAAGATCGCATAGTTCGTTTGCTAGAGTTTTCCAATGTCAAGTATCCTTTCCTTAGACCATGAGATCGTGTAACTCCCGGATACCGTAGGAGTGCTTTGGGTGTGCCAAACGTCACAACGTAACTGGGTGACTATAAAGGTATGCTACGGGTATCTCTGAAAGTGTCTGTTGGGTTGACATGGATCGAGACTGGGATTTGTCACTCCGCTTGACGGAGAGGTATCACCGGGCCCTCTCGGTAATGCATCATCACAATGAGCTCAATGTGACCAAAGTGTTTGATCACGGGATCATGCATTACGGTAACGAGAAAAGTGACTTGCCGGCAACGAGATTGAACGAGGTATTGGTATACCGACGATCGAATCTCGGGCAAGTAAAATACCGATTGACAAAGGGAATCGTATACGGGATTAATTGAATCCTTGACATCGTGGTTCATCCGATGAGATCATCGTGGAGCATGTGGGAGCCAACATGGGTATCCAGATCCCGCTGTTGGTTATTGCCCGAGAGCCGTCTCGGTCATGTCTACATGTCTCCCGAACCCGTAGGGTCTACACACTTAAGGTTCGGTGACGCTAGGGTTGTAGGGATATGTATGTGCAGTAACCCGAATGTTGTTCGGAGTCCCGGATGAGATCCCGGACGTCACGAGGAGTTTCAGAATGGTCCGGAGGTAAAGATTTATATATGGAAAGTCATCATACGGACATCGGGACAAGTTTCGGGGTTATCGGTATTGTACCGGGACCACCGGAGGGTCCCGGGGGGTCCACCGGGTGGGGCCACCTATCCCGGAGGGCCCCATGGGCTGTATGAGGGAGGGAACCAGCCCATAGTGGGCTGGTGCGCCTCCCCCCCATGGGCCCCATGCGCCTAGGGTTTTGGGGGAGGGAAACCCTAAAGGGGGCGCCCCCCTTGCTTGGGGGGCAAGCCCCCCTGCCCTGGCCGCCGCCCCCCCCTAGGAGATCTCATCTCCTAGGGCCGGCGCCCCCCCTTGGGGGTTATATAAAGAGGGGGGGAGAGAGGGGGCTGATCACCCATTGCCCTGGCGCCTCCCTCTCCCTCTCCAACACCTCCTCCTCCTCCATTGAGCACGGCGAAGCCCTGCCGGAGTACTGCAGTTCCACCATCACCACGCCGTCGTGCTGTTGCTGGAGCCTTCATCCCCAACCTCTCCTTTGCCTTGCTGGATCAAGAAGGAGGAGACGTCACGCTTTCCGTACGTGTGTTGAACGCGGAGGTGCCGTCCGTTCGGCACTAGGTCATCGGTGAATTGGATCGCGGCAAGTACGACTACCTCATCCACGTTCACTCGAACGCTTCCGTTGCGATCTACAAAGTGGTATGTAGATGCTATCTAATCTGAATACTCGTTGCTTGATGAACTCCTAGATGGATCTTGGTGAAACCGTAGGAAAAATTTTAATTTTCTGCTACGTTCCCCAACACCTCTCCCTCGCGCTGCCCTCTACGTGCGTGTGTTAGCGATGAAGGAGATGAGACGGGGATCGACTGAAACAGGGCATCGGGGGCATTCCTTTCGTAATTGGGCTGAATTAACAAGTGCATCGGTGGGAATTTCACTGAGGCAAAACAGTTTCCTGGTCGAAGCACGGCTCGGCTCGCTTCAACCAATACCACGTAAAAACGACTGAAACCGTTTTGGACTGTGAGCCCAAAGCAGCTCCGTTTTAGCTGTTTGTTACGGCTTCAGCTTATTTATACCGGAAACTGGTCTCTAAAACCCAAAGAAACACAACCTAAGTGCATGCGAATATTAAGTAGGATATTATTCACGTGTTATTATGTGATTAGCATTATATTTGACATGAAATTAACAACACGGTAAACGTGTTGAGCGCTCAACATTGAAGCAGTCTAGATCGTTGGATTGACATGATTTGATGGCCGAGATTAATTGGATCTGCCCCTTTGGAAGCAAATCCGAGCTTCCACTTGAAGTAGATATGTACCTCCTACGAAAGGAACCCTTTTGTGACAAACATGATTGTGCCACTTGCAGAAGCAAGTCCCCGCCTCTACGAGGTAAATCCACGTCTCTCGCGGAAGGAAAAAAGGTACGACTGTGCTTTTCGTGGAAGCAAATTCGTGCCTCCACAAGAAGTAAATCCGTGCTCTTGCATAGTAGAAGAACAAAAGAAAATGGAAACGGGTTCTCCGGACAGAAAAGGTTGAATTTTGTTCCATCCGGACCAAGGGAAAACCAGAAAGCTACCCCCTCCCCCCCAAACAAAAAAAAAAACATCTGACAGTCAAAAACGCGTACACAAAAAAATGGAGAAAGCGTCCAGCACGAGATTCGTGACGGTGGCTAATAGTTGGCGCGCTCCCAGCCGGCCAAAAGTGATCCTTGTGGGGGTTCCTCAAGAAGTACTCGTTCATTAGTTGCTCTTTGAGGTCTCAATTTGCTCGGTTCAGTCCAACCAGGTGGATATGGGCTGATAGAAATTGCAAAAATAGCAGAGGTCCAGGTTGGCCAATTTAAGGTGTGTGGCCCGAACCTTCGACCTAAATCGTCTTAACCAGCCCTGAGGTCCAGCTGGCCTTGTAACGGAGGTGTGTGGCACGAATCCGGGAAGGAGATTGTCTCAAAGAAAAATAAAAGAATCCGGGAAGGAGATGGAGAGGGTTTGGACCTCCGCCAAAACAGGGAGCAGTAGACGCGCTTCCTCGCCACCGTTCGATCACGTCCCGGAGGCCGGCGACGATCGCTGGACGGAAGGCTACGCGGCCATCCAGTCGAGTTGTCCGTCGAGAAGATGGGCTCGAGCGGAACCGACTCGGCAGAGGAGGCCGTCGGTCTCCTCCTGCACGAGTCGCGGCGGCTGCCCTACAGGATCCAGTCCCTGGCATCCGTCCTCCTCGCAGGCGAATCCAACATTCCAACTCCGGCGGCCCCGTCGTCTCCTCGGACAAGGCCAAGACGCTGCTCCTCGTGTCGCGCGCGCTCGCCAGCATCTCCGGGGAAATAGCCAGGAGGCATGGATCCCCAAATCCACGCAAGTCTGCCACCGAGGAGGACCAAGTTTCTTCCTACCAAGAGCACCGCGCCGGCTGGAAATCTACGTGGGGCGGCCCCATTGGAAACACCGGTGGCTTCCATGATATAAGTAAGCAAGAGTTCATATGCATACACTAACCCCTGATTTCCTTCTTGTATACAGGCGAAGGTTTCACTTGGCTTGGTTTAGCAATTCATTCAAGCTAGATTTCTAACCCTTTCAAAAAAAGTTGAATCTCTAACCGTAACACACTTGACTTTAATTTGGTGCTGCAAGCAGCCACACTGAGTCCTATGCACTTTACGCGCCGGGTGCCTGTTGACATCCCCGACTACTTTTACATCACCCCAGCTTTGCAGATCTACTCCTTCAAAAATTTTAGACTAAATGACAACTTGAACTGGCCACTCCGGGCCAACCAAGTTGTATTGCTTGATTGTCATGGTGAACAAATGGCTGCCGGGTCAGATGGTTATCTTAATCTCTTCCGGAATGTTGTCACGGTAGAATTACAAGGAACACTAAAAGTTGTCATACAGGCCTACACGGAATCTGGTGCTATTGCTGCACAGGGGGATGTCAATTTCCCTGCCCAACATTGCCAGATGAGTAGAGGTGCATGTTTTGTTGGCAACTCTAAGGTGGAGATTGTTGTTGCTTGGTCTCTTCTTGTCGAGGATAAGATGGATATCTTGTAGGAGGAATATACCGCCTCGCGGTATATTTTTTGCTATATATGCGTGTTTTTCTGAACACATATATGTTTTGCTATGCTCGTTTGCTAAACAGTTCAAGAATTAAAGTATGTCGACCAACTATGTAACATGCAACTTTTGTGTATGAACTCAAACTATTGTTAACCAAATCGTTAGTACGGACCATATCTTGTGTATGCTTTGTAGCCGCCAGGAGACCAGGACCTCGCCGCGCACATGTCCTCCCGGCACGGAAGGTGGACGCACCGGCGGCCGCAGAACAGGCTTTGTGTTCAACCAACTGAGTAAATATTCATACAGCCGGTCTGCATGGTCAGTGGCGGATCCAAGATTGGAGCAAGCCCCGGGCCCAAAAAAAAATTGTCGCGAGAGAAAATCTTAACCTCCATCAATCTATAGCTACCTCAAATATGGCTCAATTGCACAAAATAATTGGAATTTAATCTCAATGCTTAAATATACAAAATAAATAAATAAATAAGCTGACAAAAACTATGAATAGTGCATGCAGTAAGGTCTTAAAGAGTACCAAATCAATTGCTTGCTTCATCAATGTCTTCCATAACTTGATCAACGGTGGAAGAAGAGCCAACACCTTAGAGAAATAAAAAGCAAAATTTCATAACAGAAGACATAAACATAAGTGAAACAATTAACATTGTACAGAGTTGAAAACTTACTACTACGACGAGGTAAAATTCCTTTGTGAGATCTATAGGATTGAAAGCGATATATAATAGCATCATCATCAACCTTTGCAAATATTTCTCGCTCAATATTGCACACCATGGAATAGTTCAACCAATCATCACCCATCTTATTCCTCAACCAATCATAGCAACAACAATATACACATTCAAATAAGCACAACAACAATCCGATTCGTTCATTCAGGGTTACCACACCATGTACTACGGAATTAACAGTAGCTTCTGCAAGTGTGGAACATCTCTACGGAATGCAATGTTTGACATCTCTACGTAACATTCAAATAAGAAATAAGCAGCAGCAATTCAAGTGCAATTGAATGTTGAATCTTCAAAAAAATATCAACATCACGCATTACCAAATACCAATTCTGGGCGTCAGTCCTCGGTGCCCTCAGTCGGTCAGTCCTGCTAGCTATGGGCCGGAGCAGAGCAGGAGCAAGCATAGGCCGGACCGGAGCAGAGGCAGGAGAGCTAGCCGACACGCACCAGAGCAGCAGGCCAGCAGGGGACCAGGCAGGGCGAGCGGCGGAGGCGCGGAGCAGTAGCCAGTAGCAGGCGGGCGGCGGTGCGGCGGAGCATGCAAGAGGCGGTGGGAGGGCGGGACCGCGTGAGGGGAGTCGCTGGAGCCAGTCCTGGCCGGAGCGGAGGGCGGGAGGGGAGTCACCGGCGGGCGTTGGCAGCTGCCTCGCCGCACGCAATCGAACGAGAGCACTGGTGCGTGGCTAGGTCTACAAGACTGCAAGTCGGTGCGAGAGGGTTCTACCGTCCTCGGCATAGTTGAGCTAAGCCCCGGGCCCGTTCAAAAACATGCCTAGCTAATAACTAAAAAAAAAGGCCACACCCCGGGCCTGTTCCCTGGGGGCCTGGGGCCCAGATCCGCCGCATGGTGCTCGAATATCGAGGCTCACAATTTAGCGAAGTATGCTCTATCACTCGGTGTTGGCCGCCATGTTTGGTTAGGCAATCCGGGTGATCTTACTTTCGTCCCTGTAAACATTGTGACGAGTTAAATAAAAGCTTCGTGAGATTGTCTAAAAAAATGCATGCAACCCTATTGTACATACAAGCTCAGGTTGCCAATGTTGTGGAACCCAGAGAGAGAGAGAGAGAGAGAGAGAGAGAGAGAGAGAGAGAGAGAGAGAGAGAGAGAGAGAGAGAGAGAGAGAGAGAGAGAGAGAGAGAGAGAGAGAGAGAGAGAGAGAGAGAGAGAGAGAGAGAGAGAGAGAGAGAGGGGATGTTATGGACGGAGGGACGCCGGCAGGTTGTGCTGCGTGATTGGACCGGCTCGTGGTGCCGGAATAGGGCAACGTCCGACGGCTCGTTGACGGAGTGGACTCCCTCAACATGGACGCCGTTTTGGGGTTTCATAACGTTGGTCCAATAGGTCGGCTGCCGGCGAGGTGGAGTGGTTCGGGGCCATGTTTGGCGGCGGCGGCGCCGATGACGGGCTAGCATTGGCGCCCCGGGGTCGGAGGTCGAACTGAAACCATTCATGGTGCGTGCGTGTTGAGCGGCGCCGGGATCATGTGCTGACTTGCTTGGTTAGCTCTCTGGCGTCGTAAACCAAAACAAACTTTTCTGTGTGTTTTTAATTGTTCGTGTGTGGTGGACTGGTGGTGCGTGTAATAAACAGATGAATGGGATGCGTGCAAGAAAAAAAAAATCAAACGTTGCTACCTACTACTTGTACAGAAAGCTTACGTGCTATGAGATCAGAGAGAAGAAAGCTTACGTGCTATGAAAATACCGGGCGGCATGCGCAGTGAGCAACCTTCAAATCATTCAAAAAACAACCTGGAGAAAATCGCGGTGATGCATGCGCTTGCGTTTGAGGAAGGAATCGGAGGAAACACGTAAGCATTGGGCTTAAATCGTCCTAATAGGGCAGAGGATTTCTACAACGGTACCAAGGACGCCGAGGCGGCGGCGGTGACGACGTCGGCGCCGGAGGGGATCAAGGATAATAAGATTGAGGAGGAGGCAGAGATGATGTGCTCTAACGGATTCCTGAGTGTCTACCTCGATTACTTGGAATGCCCCGATGAGTATATCAAGGAGAAGGAGGAGGAGGAGAAAAAGAGGAAGGATGAGGAGGAGCGCGAGAAGGAGGAGAGGGAGGAGCGTGCGAAGAAGGAGAAGGAGGAGGAGCATAAGAGGAAGGAGGAGAAGGAGAAGGCGTTAGAGGAAAAGAAGAAGAAGGATGAGGAGGATAGGAAGAGGAGGAAGGAGCAGTGGATGAAGAAGACGGCGCGGGACAAGCAGAAGTACAAGGAGGATGAGAAGAAGAGGAACATGGACAAGAGGAAGGAGAGGAAGGAGAAGGAGGACGAGGAGAGGAGGAACCAGGCGGAGGAGTGGAGGAAGAGCACTAGTAGAAAAGGGGGCTATGGTCCAGGCCAGGTCAGCCCATTAGTCCCGGTTCAGTCTAGAACCGGGACCAATGGGGGCATTGGTCCCGGTTCGTGAGCCCAGGGGGCCGGCCGGGCCACGTGGGCCATTGGTCCCGGTTCATCAGGACCTTTTGGTCCCGGTTGGTGGGACGAACCGGGACTAATGGGACTGGCTCCTGGCCCACCACCATTGGTCCCGGTTGGTGGCCTGAACCGGGACCAAAGGGCCACCTTTAGTCCCGGCTCATGCCACCAACCGGGACTAAATGGTCGGTCCTCGTTGCGATTCACAGTTTAGTCCCACCTCGCCAACCGAAGGGCGCCCACACTGGTTTATAAGCCCGTCCCTCTATGCATTGTTGAGCTCCTCTTAAAATGAAAATAGATGCCCCTACACAGGAAATTGGACCTAAATTCATAATGAATTTCTCTGGAACTCATGGAAATTGATTATGAATTTAGGTTGAATTCTCTATAGGCGCATCTATGTTCATTTTTTTTAGTAATTTTAATCACAAACTTGAGATACACACAAATTTCAAAGAATTCAAATTATAACTATTCTAATTTGAAAACTAGAATCACTACTAGAAAGTTTATAATTTTTGGTATCTCTATGCAGTAAGATTGTACATAGTAAATATAATACACAAAGTGTTTTCACACAAATTTAGTAAACTAGTGATTCATAAACTAGTGATTCACACAAAATTTAAAAAATTCAAATTTAAACTATTCAAAATTTAAAGCTAATGGCACTAAAAGAAAGTTTATAATTTTTGTGACCTAAAAGAAAAAAGAAATCACTAAAAAACTATAAGTATTTAGTTCTAAGTAGAAACGAAAAACTAATGGCACTAGTAAAATTAATCACAAAGTTGAGATTCACACAAATTTCAAAGAATTCAAATTTTAACTATTCTAATTTGAAAACAAGAATCACTAACAGAAAGTTTATAATTTTTGGTATCTTTGTGCAGAAAGATTGTACATAGTAAATATAATACACAAAGTGTTTTCACACAAATTTAGTAAACTAGTGATTCATAAACTAGTGATTCACACAAATTTTAAAAATTCAAATTTAAACTATTCAAATTTTAAAGCTAATGGCACTAACAGAAAGTTTATAATTTTTGTGACCTAAAAGAAAAAAGAATTCACTGAAAAACTATAAGTATTTAGTTCTAAGTAGAAACGAAAAACTAATGGCACTAGTAAAGTTAATCACAAACTCGAGATTCACACAAATTTCAAAGAATTCAAATTTTAACTATTCTAATTTGAAAACTAGAATCACTAACAGAAAGTTTATAATTTTTGGTATCTCTGTGCAGAAAGATTGTACATAGTAAATATAATACACAAAGTGTTTTCACACAAATTTAGTAAACTAGTGATTCATAAACTAGTGATTCACACAAATTTTAAAAAATTCAAATTTAAACTGTTCAAATTTTAAAGCTAATGGCACTAACAGAAAGTTTAAAATTTTTATGACCTAAAAAAAAAAAATCACTAAAAAACTATAAGTATTTAGTTCTAAGTAGAAACAGACGAAAATGTACAAAGTACCAAGCCGGAGGCAAATCATGAATAAATGGACACACGTCACATCTTCATTGGATTTTTTTTTTGACTTAGGCTAAAATGAAAAGCAGTCGACTGTTAATAGACAGTCCCATGTTTGGTACAGTCATTGATAAAGTGTCAAAAGTTATCTAGAAAAGCTAGAAAAATATTTGAGCACGCTTTGAAAAAGTCTGCTTCTTGAGCTCTAGAACATAATACTTTTGTTTAATTTTATAAGAAAATAACGAGATGCCAAGGAGAAAGGGTCCGCGCACATCAAATTTGACTCACGGCTTGACGACTTTGCTGTCTCACTCAGATGAATATATGACTCAAAGCTATCAAGAACCATCAGAATCAAACTGGAAGTTGGTGGGAGAGAAGAAAGGAAATGGCGACAGAGAAGGTGTTGAGCGACGACAACCTGCTGGAGGAGATCCTCCTCCGGCTCGACCTCCCCACCAGCCTCGTCCGCGCCTCCCTCGCCTGCTCCCGCTGGCTCTGCACCGTCTCCCGGCCGGCCTTCCTCCGCCGCTTCCGCAGGCTCCACGCGCCCCGTCTCCTCGGCTTCTACGTCGTCGGCGACGGCGTCCCGCACCAAGACTTCGTGCCGGTCCCCAGCCCTCCTGAGCTGGCCGCCGTCCTCCGCCGTGCCAGCTCTGGCTTCGACGCCTACCCCGATTTCTCGTTCACCATCGACGACTGCCGCAACGGCCGCCTCCTCGTCAACGGCTACAGAGTCGGCGGCACTCAGGTGGTCAGCCCGCTGCTCCATCGGCAGCATCACCTGGCGCCGGCCCTAGTCCTCCCGCCTCCGCCTCCGGCCAGCCTCGACGCGGTCTCACAGGCACACGGCTACACCTTCCTCCCAGAGGACGGCGGCGACGGCGCGTCCTACCACCGCGTGGATCTGGAGCACCACGGCCGGCAGGTCTCGGCGCAGGTGTCGACGCTTGGATCCGGCGCCTGGACGGTCCAGATCGCCAAAGCGGAGCTTCCGGAGCCGCCGGACAGAATCCCCGTCCTAACCGTGCTCCTCCGCGGCAAGCTCTACATGGTGACCACGGCCGAATACATCCTCGGGTTAGACTTGGCCGCGGCGAGCTTCTTCGTCGTCCGGCTCCCGGACGGCGTCACGTACCAGTACTTCGGCAGCCTGGTCCTGTCCCGAGGATACGACGACCACCACCACGACGGTGATCACCTCTACCTTTTCCATGTGGTGGATAGGTTTCAGCTGCAGGTCTGGCGCCGCCGGCGCTGGACGACGGCGGCAGATGACGAGGCCCAGTGGGTTCTTGTGCACCGCATCTGTCTGCGCGAGGCGTGCGGCCATCTTGTGCAGCAGACGCTTGTAGGTTTCTCGGTGGTCGGGGTCGGGGACAACGCCGAGTTCGCCTTCTTGGAGGAGGATAGTGGCGCCGTCGTCTTGCTGTGGCTAGGGAGCAGGACAGTGGAGAAGGTGTACCAGAGGGACCCCGACAACGATGAACTCATTGTCGTGTATCCATTTACCATGGTCTGGCCGCCTGTCTTCCCTCCACATCTAGCAAGCAAAGCAAAATTCAGGAACCTGGCAGAAGCAGAGCAAAGCTAAGCCTAGCTAAAGAATGGTTCATTGATTTTTTACAGTATTTTGTAGTGATTAAAAGTTTACTCGTGATGATGATTCTTGTATGTATCCTTGCATAAAAACATCTTCTGAATTAAAATTCAGAGTTGCACCAGTGAGCCTGTTCTTTAATTGACAGTGGTTCGGTGATTTTTACAGTAATTTTTAGTGACTGAAAGTTCACTTGTGATGATGATCCTTTTATGTATCTTTGCATAAAAACATCTTCTGAATGAAAATTCCGAGTTGCACCAGTGAGCTTGTTCTGTAATTAATAGGTTAAGACGCCACAACTTCTGCAACTGCAAGCAGGGCAATTATTCCCGTATCTAGCTCAGTCAAGGAATACTCATTAGCAAGGAGTCATTCTGCGCCTCCACCTGTTAAAGAACAAGCTCGCCGGTGGCAAGATTCGACCACACATCGTCAACGGAAAGAGAATTCAGAGATCGGAGGCTGCCGATGCACCTGTCGTGGAATCCTGCCACTGATATAATGGCTCGGCGACAGATCGATAATGTTGGGCAAGCCACCGTTAGAAGATGATGTCTCACTGGAGAAGCTATCGTTGACTCGTTGTTCAACAGGGCGAGGCTCCATGATATCTTTTTTTTTAGACAAAGAAATATATTTATTAAGCAGATTTGTTACAATCAGAGGCTAGAACATCTCTCAGGTCAGGTGGAACATCAGGCTCCATGATTTCTGCGGCAATGCTAGAGAAGCAAAGAATTGTTGTACCGAAGCAGAAGTGTTGTTCAGCCTAGCTTCAGTATGATTCCCCGACTTTTGTGTACTGTAAATTTTAGTGATTGAAAGTTCACTTGTGATAATGCTCTTTTTATGTATTCATACATAAAAACATCTGAATTAGAATGACAGGTGTTTATCATTCGAATTAAAAGTTTACCTATCATCTATGTATTACTAATACATTCTTTTTTATCGAGCTTTATAGTAACTTTTGCATTATCTTTTTGTTCAGGACATATACTCCATCGCACTCCTTGCTGGAATATTAGTCATGTTTGTCTTGAATTTTTTTTGTTTTCCATGCAAAGAGTCCCATGAACGCGGATGCGCCGAAGGGCATGCGGGGTTATGGGTTGTGACACCTGTCGGGCCTACACACGCAACTCTCGGCTCGGTACGTGCAGCCCGTTACCGCTGTGGGCTGGGCGGGCATCTATGGGCTGCCAGGATACACGCGCGGCACCAGTTTGCTCCGGCCCCCTTCCCAGAAGAATATCACCACAAGCCCACAACAGTCCGTGTTCAATGCGGAGGAGGATGAACTACCATTGGGCGACCGACGACGACGGATGGGATCAGCCTCTTCACAACTCAGGTGCCAACCCGCTCATAGCGCAACTCCATCGCGTATAATTCTATGATGGTGCATGAACTCGGGAAATGTTCATAGGGTTTGGTACAAGGAGCACGTATTTTTAATCGTATTCCACAACATTGCATGAGATATTAGGGAGAAACGGGTAGAATTATTAATTAGCAACGCTTGAGCAAACCACTTGTTTAACATTGATCTCGGGCTTAATGCGTGGGTAACGGTTATCACGAGTTCTCACATGAAGAAGATGCTTCATGTTTGACAATTACTCTAACTAATTAGCAGAGTTTGCACAAAAATAGAACAAAATGAAAACACCACAGATGTGCCAGAAGCATAAAATGACTCGGTTGCGGTTTACGAACAACAAATAATGACACATTTGAGCATATTACCAAAATTTCACTAACCAGATGCAACAATAACTCAGTAGGAGTTTCCCTTTCACCGTCCAGATAAAGGGATTAATTCTGACATCCCACGGGTATAACCAGACTGGAAGGAGTTCTCCTCGTTACTTACTCCAAAAATCGCCAACTGAAATTGCCTTCGAATTTCAGCATCCATGGAGTTCGTACGATGAGTTGAAGACGAAACAGGCTGCTTTTCGCTTGAAACCGCTGGCAACCACTCTTTGAGCCTTGAAACAACCTCGGTCATGGTCGGCCTGTCGATGGCTGCGTTTTCGACGCAGCTCATAGCAAGGTCTACCACACTCTGGAGTGAACTAGCATTGTACTGATCCAACAACCTCTTGTCCACGATGTCATGAATATTGCCCATGGCAATCTTATGGCGTACCCAGTTTGGTAGATGAAAGGTTTGAGGGTCCATCAGTACTGGGGGCTGGCCAGTGATGATCTCCAAGAGCACGATGCCGAAACTGTAAACATCTGTCTTGACCGTGAGTTGAAAAGTTGCATGGTACTCGGGGTCGAGGTAGCCAAGAGTGCCAGCAGCAACAGTAGATATGTGCGTGTGAGCATCATTAAAAGCTCGTGAAAGACCAAAATCAGATATTATCCCCACCAGATTCTTGTCCAGAAGGATATTGGGGGTCTTGACATCTCTGTGAACTATTGAAGGGGTGCATGACTCGTGTAGATACTCCAGCCCTATAGTTTATTATAGTTCATACTTCGTCAAAACATACATACATACATACATACATACATAGAAGACAAAAGTTAATACATAATTCAAATATGGACCTTGTGCAGCATCAAGTGCAATATGAAGCCGTTGTTCCCAATTCAAACTATAGTCATCTCCTGCATCAAGATATACAGGATTAACATAAGTGCCTTGATACATGCACGGCACATAAATATATGTTCTTATTAGTACTACTACTACCATTGTTATTATTACTACTACTTCTACCACGACCACTGCCACTACTACTACCACTATTATTATTATTATTTTCAACATGTTGGAACATATTTAAGCTCACAAATTATGCACAATGCCTTAATGGTTGAGCATAGCACGAATTGATGTATTAAGATTTGAAACCGGCATAAACTTGGGACTCGATATTCGAGAGGGGACCGGTGCTTTTCCTTCTCTTTACCAGAGTATTTTTCATATCCAAATCAAATTGAGAAGAGAACCAACTATTAATTTTTTTCAGGAGTTATTTTCTTTCTTAGTGGCTTTCAAAGATGGTTAGAGTTCCATCATATCATGGTTATGACTCTAGGAATGTAATTGTTCTTTCCTCGGTTTGTTAGCCACATATCTATCTATGAACAATTAATTGAACATCCCTGGGTTATTCATGTGCAGTTAGGGAGGCCTTACTTCTTACTCCATCATCTATACAGAGTAAATTAGGTCCACCAACTCAAATTCATTAAATCAAAGTAGCAATAACAGTCTAGAAAACCAACCACAACTGTAGTAGGAAATATTGCTACTGTAGGATGTCAAAAGGCGGACTAGTTTGATTTTAGAGTTCCTTTTTGTACTTGTGGCTAGGTCGTGCGATTTTTATATTATGATGTGAAATACCATATATTCATATAATTTTGGAAGTTCTTGTGTCCCAAGGGTTAACTAGAGCTATTGGGGTCAGTGTATCTTCTTAGTTATTTGTTTCATCAGAATTAAAACCCTGAATTTGTCAACATGCATTTTATATTTTAATGATTAAGATTTAAATTTATTGAATTAAGGCACAAGCAGTCTATGTACAAATTAAAATACAACTTAGCAAGTCAACTATTCTTAATATAAACATTATTAAAAGGATAAAAAATTAATATAAAAACCTCCTCTTATGAGTTGTTGAAGATTCCCTCTCGGCATGAAGTCATAAATGAGAGCTAGGCACTTCTTGTTTTGACAATATCGTTTCAAATTCACAAGATTCTTGTGGTGAACTTTGGACAAGGTTTGTACCTGTAGGAACACATATTGTTACCAAACATACAAGAGCAAACGCCAATTGCATTTGTTTAATATGGACTATGTAAAGTTTTTATTTATCTTCCAGGCTTATTGTATACTTCCTATTGAAGAAATAATGATTTGGCCTTGTTGGTTTCATGTTATACCTCAGGGAGGAAGTCCGTTGACTCTGTTATTGATGTTTCCATCAGCACCTTAACCACTACTTCATCACCATTTTCCAACATGCCATGATAAACAATACCAAAACCTCCTTTTCCAATGATTGATTGGAAATCATTTGTTATGAGCTTTAGCTCCGCGTACATGAACCGTCTGATGTCAACATGTAGGGAAGTTTCCTCTTCATACATAGCATAATCCTCATGGTCTGATTTCCCTGCATTGCCAACAAATTGCGTTTTACATCAAAGTTTAGGTATGAACCTATTGTCTCATGTCTACCTATTTTTATTGCACCAATAAAAGGGAATTTTAGAGCGTAACAATTATATTATACCTTTCCAACATAATTTCCAGATTATGCACATCAATGCTAGAAGGGATACTAGTGCAACAAGAACTGTTACTGCAATGAGCACTATATGTATGGAGTTCTTCTTATTTGAACAGTACGTATCTCTGACTTCTGAGCATACGGGATTGCCTTCTAATCTAGTAACACGAATGCACAACATATCTATAAATCAGTTGAAAAGATATTAGCTACAACAGCTCTATAAAATTATGATTGTAACATACCTCCGCTTTCTAACACAACTAACTTTCTAATAGTTATTATAAGAGTAAAATGCATCAGAGGTACTAAAACTTTTCTGGGGGTGTCAACTAGGTCCTAGTTTTATGAAAATACATATCTGAGTCCTAGAAGTGGATAGTTCACCGCACTTCCTACCCAGACATACATGTTCAGAAGACATACGTCTACCAGGCCTATAAAAGGATAAAACGAGCCATAAGACGAGCGCGACCAGGCCTGCAAGGAACACGGTGACGACCAGATCGAGTGACCACGAGGAAGCGGAGCACGGCGCCACGGGCATCTGCCTGGCACGTGGACTGCCGACGACCCCTCAGCTCGCCGGTCGTGCTCATCCCGGTGCTCAGCGTAGCAGTAGCTCTGCACGGTGCGCGTACATTATGTGGTGTAGCAGCAGTTGTTTTCTCGACACGTGCGCCATCACCATGGCCTGCTTTGCATAGAGGTAATCAGAGGAAGAGTGTACAGGACTACTTTCACATCGACTCTTCGCGCGTTGGCTTTCTTAGTGGGAAAGAATCCAAGACAACAAGCACCAACATGCACATGTTGGTGCTCTTCCAAATTAGAGAACTACTCCCACCATTCCTAAATATAAGTATTTTCAGAGATTCCAATATAATTACATACAGAGCAAAATGAGTGAATTTACACTTTAAAATATGACTATATACATTTGTATGTAGATCGTATTGAAATCTCTAAAAAAAATATTTAGGAATAGAGGTAGTACAATATTTGAAGATGGGATGTTGGAGGGACTTTTTAATAATGTCGATGTGGCATCGGTCAACACGTCACGTAGCCAAGTCAGACCTGGTTAGGACCTGCGGTGAACTACTTCTCTACTTTTAGAACTCATGTATGTATTTTCATATAATTAGGACCCAGCTGACACACCACTATATTTTTGGACCTCCGGTGCATTTTACTCTTATTGCAAAGATCCCTAACCTCCAAATCAAAAGGCTACATGATTTTCAAATCGCACCCTGTTATGAATAGGTCCTTACCTGCTTCTCATGTTGAACGCCTACTAATGATAAAGTATTTATAGTTACTAGACTAGATGCTAGTATACGTAACCGAGGTTATGTTTGGATCAATACAATGAACTGCAAAAGTGTGGCTATTTCGTGGCACCCTAGACGTCGCATCTGACAAGAGTTTATGCATATGGCTGGTTGAGCTGTATAAGTGTGGTGCGGCACAAGTAAAAAGTCAACTTACACAGCTCTTTGTTTGGCAAGGCGTGGCATAGGAACAGAATGTGTTTCCACCAAATAATATATATAGTGTTTGCAATTGTTATTGCTAAATGCCCAATTATTTTGGTGACAATGAACCTTGGGTTGAGCTATTAGTGTGATTTTAGTTTGATCAGAAAAGAAATATATCCAGAAATTGCGCAATAGAGCATGTCAAACCTTAAATCAAGCAAGCCAGCCTGAAATCTTTGAAGAATAGAGTAAGGGATTGGCCCAACGAGCTGGTTGTTTGACAAGTTTCTGCAAAATAATAGTTAAAATTATTCATCTGAAATCTGTATCTTGGACCAAAGATGTAAATCATACTTACAGAATTTTGAGTGACTTTAGTTGATAGTCAGGAATAGCTCCTGTCAAATTGTTGTGCGATAAATCCCTATATATGTTTTGTGCACATGGTCAAAATTATGACAATATATCCTCATTAAGTGTCTAGCATATCATTACAATGTAGTAAGCACTACTTACAGGTTTTCCAGTGATACCATGTTCATAAATGATACAGCTACTCCACCTTCCAGTCCACTCGTAGACAGATTTCTGCAAAATCAACTCATGTTACTACAAGTTCTATTAATCTAGTGATTTCATCTAGCTGACATATATTTTCAGGATTATGTAAACATATTTCTATAGTCAATGTTTGCACCGAATTACATGTGTTTTAATTTTAACTAAATTATTCGTGTTATCAAGATCTTAGCCGGTAAGAGATATGACCAAGTGTCTCTGTCGTGCATATTTATATAGAATAGTACATATTTGGAGCAACACTTAATTCAAGAGGAGGATTTTGTGGAGCATTAAACTTGTTCACTTCAAATGTTAAAAAGATTAAACCGCAATACTTATGTATATGGTATTATGTTCTTACTCTGAAACAATCCTTGGATTCTGGTTGCTCTTTGAGTAGTCGCAAGTCAAACCTTCCCAAGAATATTCTCTTGGGGAGCATGGATCTCCATTCCAGTTTTTCCGTGTCAAATTGTAGTGCTTCTTGATTTCTTTCATGTAATTGACTACAACAGGAAAAATACAACATAGAAAAATATGAACGGGAATCAAAAGTCTGTATATATTAGTCATGGGGCTTAAATGTATTAGAAAGATGGAAAGTTTAAATTAAGTAATTGTGATATATAGGAGCATCCCACCCAAGTTCCAGATTTGATTACCAAAGAAAGGGTTTGTATTTTTTAAGGTTTCAATGGGCTTGGGTGTCTCCATATGTATGCAATTGAAAAAAGTAGACTAGAAGTTACCCTAACTTCTCACATCACCCCCTTTACCTTAGTCGAAGCATTTCCCATACGATAATACTACACCTACGTAAATAACTACGTAATGTTACGTAAACTTCCTAATCTAACCTTCTCCCCCCCCCCCTTATTTTAATGCCCCCCCCCCCCCACATCTTCCTCTCCCAATCTCCAATCCTAACTTGCCACGTTTATTGTTACGTAGAACACATAAAAACTAGTACGTAGATGTAACATTGCTCTTCCCAATAGCCAAAGCCGCGGGTCATAAATAACAAGTTGAAAAGGTTATTTCAAATGAGCGGGCACGCGGTGCAGGCGGCTGGTCCCTACATGGCGCCGCCTCTCCTGCTCCACCCGCTCTCCTGTGGTGGCTGGCTTATTGTTGCTGCGCTGGCCAGTGCCTCGCTCCCTCCTTCGACGGTAGTGTTTCTCGGCTTCCCTCCCTGAGCTGGTGACCTTCTTCGCCGTCTCCGGTCTGCCCCTGCTTCGGCGGTCTTTGTTCATGGGTCGGGGCGAAATCCCTGTGAGCCAACGATCGGCGCTGTCAACGATGAAGCCTGAGGGCGCCGCTACCTCTATGGAGGAGTTGGCATGACCCTGACTGGACTTCTTCCTGGAGCAACGGGGAAAAACCTAGGTTCGGCTTGGCGGTACCAGGCAACGGCGGCGTCGTAGCACCGTTCCCTTCTTAAAGGCACTTCTTCGGCTGCACAGGTGTTCCTGAAGCGGCAGTTGGAGATGGTGGTGATGTGTTGCTCTAACATGGTCTACCTCATAGGATGCGGACCTCCTATGTACAATATACGCCGGCGTTGACGCTTCCCTGACAAAAGCTACACTAGTCGACTCTCTAGGCACATGGGTGCGAGGTACGTTCACCTGAACTATCCTGAAGTTGTGGTCATCTGGCAACGGCTGTGATGCGGCCATGTTGCTCCGAGTCTCAGTGCCTTGCCATTCTTGGCTGGAGGTCAGGCTGGGTGAAGCCTTTCATCGTTTTGGTATGTGTGTGTGTGTGTGCGCGCGCGCGCGCATGCATGCGTGTGTCTATGCGTCCCTCCTAGAGGTTGTACCCTAATGTCTTCCTATTCAATGAAAAGAAACGCAAAATATATTTCAGATGCAAGTATTTATATTTCATATAATGGAATAAATTCTAGGAATTCATTGCTCTGCTATGGTCTTAGCCATGGCTCATTGGCAACTGACCTTTGGAAGATGGCTTACTCAGGATTTGAGTATACTAATGAACTAACCGGTTGGTGAACTTCTTTCTATAACGAGGATACTAATAATGCCAAATGGAGTTGAGAATCTCCGGCGCTCTACCGCTCTACACAGTGATATCCCGGTCATTAACATTTCTTTGTAAGCGCATGAAGCTCGAGGTGCTATTCAACCAACTGAATAAATTGCATCATGATCATGTGAACTTCTCATATAGTACATGAAAATGCGTAATGCACATGCAGTATATACACCAGCTTACCATCTTCCGAGTCAGTAGTCAGGTTGTCCATCCGAACGAGAATGTACACTTCCTGCGCGTTGATGAGTGGTGGGAGTGTTGAGTTGTGTGTCTTGTTTAAGCTGAAGGAGGCATTAGGATTGTGCAAGAACCTTCCGTTCTGGTGCACGCTGTCCACCTGGAATCGTGACGGGGAAAAGTCTGAGAATAGTAATTCGCCAGCGCTGTAAATGTTGAACCTCCTATCCGGGTTGCTCCCGTTGATCTCGGCAAAGTGAAAGACTGGCAAAAGTTGCTGGTTCGTGAGGTCTTCATTGCGACGTGATTCACTTATGCTAAAGCCTGAGTAGTTCGATTCTTTGCTCCAGGCAGTCTGCATGATGGCCGATGGTACATTGAAGAAGTCGTTGCCGGGAAGGCTCTCCACTATATTTGTAGTGTTCAGCATTATCCAGGGGTAGGGCAAGATCCGTGTGACCCAGAAGCGGTCATATTTATCCGTTGGATATCTTCATCGCACAAAAAAGACAAAGGAAAAGATAGATTAATGGCATCTAGATTTACTACTAATAGTTTTTTAATAGAATTAGGAAACAAACGATCAAACACTTTAAATGCATTAAGCTAGCTAAGCAAACTTGAATATAAAACCATTGACATGCACAACTCATAATTATTCCAAAACTATGGATGGCAGCCTCGTCTCACCTTGTGAGAACGTTAGGGACATTGCCAAATCTGTTCCGTCCATAGAGGTTGATTGATACAGAAGTATTGACAAAGGGATACATCGTATCTTGTAGTGGCCTCAGCTCCAAAGAAGATATGAAGGGAATCCCTGAACCAAAATTTATCAGGCAGACGGATATGGAGTTGCTTGGAGCAAGGGTGAGCACCTCCTTCCATTTAGTGACTGATGGATTCCAATTTGTCAAGTTCACCGTATCCCAGAAATTGACGCCAATATGGAGCCCAAACAGAAACAGCGAGCCGTCCCCAGTCCTGTTCAACCCATCGTAGTTGCCGTAAGTAAACATGGCCCTCAATAGATACTTCTTACCGATGGTAGATAGCAGTGCATAACAATTTCTTGAGCCGTGTGGGAAGCTTCTCAAGGATTTTTGTTGCTCATTTGTGGCATCAGCCATAAACTCTTGAGACATCCGTCTTCTCATACCGCCCTCGACAAATCCACTGTCAGGATCAAACCATAGTCCTGTGGTGCTGTCGTTGTAGGAACTGTTGTTTCTCAATCCACAGTCGATGCTTATGAACCCTGTACAATGGAGAATATGTATCAATTTCATGTGTTCCAATTTATAACGGTTTGGGATTAATGCAAAGATCATTAGTTGTGCGACTGCATACTCAAAAGCTGATAATGTACAAATGTTGAGATTTCTGTAAAGCAAGATTTCTTTATTGTTGAAAGGTTTTAGACTTAGTAGAACCAAACCAAGTACATGACGTGTGGTTTCAGTACTACTAGGCGCGAGGAGGAGGTTAGCCTTGATGGGCAGGTGGTGCTTCAGAACGAAACCTTTTGATATTTGAGATCAATGCTGCAGAAGCATGGGAGTATTGATGAAGATGTGAACTATCAAACCAAAGCAGGATGGATGAAGTGGCGCCAACCTTCTGACATTCTCTGTGACAAGAGAGTAACACAAAGCTAAAAGGCAAGTTCTGTATTACGGCGGTTCGAGCTGCAATGTTGTATGGCGCCGAGTGCTGGCCGACTAAAAGGCAACATGCTCAACAGTTAGGTGTGGTGAGATGTGCGTGTTGAGATGGATGTGTGGCCGCACGAGGAAGGATCGAGTCTGAAATGATGATATACGAGATAGTGTTAGGGTAGCACCAATTAAAAAGAAGCTTGTCCAACATCGTTTGAGATGGTTTGGGCATATTCAGCGCAGGCATCCAGAAGCTCCAGTGGGTAGCAGACGGCTAAAGCGTGCAGATAATATCAAGAGAGATCGGGGGTAGACCGAATTTGACATGGGAGGAGTCTGTAAAGAGAGATCTGAAAAACTGAAGCATCACCAAAGAACTAGCCATGGACAGGGGTGCATGGAAGCTTGCTATCCATGTGTTTGAACCATAAATTGGTCACGAGGTCTTATGAGTTTTACCTCTAAACTACCCCAACTTGTTTGGAACTAAAGGATTTGTTGTTGTTGTTGTTGTAAGATTTCTTTAAGTTGCATGCTGAAGTAGACAGAACTGTACTGCATGCAGATGGATCGTAGCTTAAAGAACTGTAGGATCTACAACGGAAAAGCGAGGAGGATATGGCTTGTATTACCAGAAGGAGGCTGGCCGTGAACTTGAATCATCACGACCAGGGTGAGCAGCAACGCCGGGATCCATGTCAGTTTTGTACTTGGCGAGCAAATGAAGTTGATCACCATCACTGGTGGAAAAAGGGCCTTTGGTCGCGGTTCGCAACTGCCATTAGTCGCGGTTGCGCAACCGCGACCAAACAGGCGGGACTAAAGGCTCCACCCTTTAGTCGCGGTTGCTTAAGAACCGCGACCAAAGGCCCGTCCACGTGGGCGCCAGGTGGCCGTCGGGGCGGAGGACTTTTAGTCGTTGTTCTTCTGGCCAACCGCGACTAAAGACCGCCGCAGGTTTAGGGTTTTAGCCCCCCCTAAATCTGCCCCCCTAAACCTGTTTTCTGTTTAATTTGTATTGTTTTATTTTTTTATGCTTTATTTTAATTTTGAAGGAGTTTCACATATTCTACGCTACTACATACATGCATATGAATGTACAATTTCAAACAAATTTGAAATTAGAACCAAAAAGAATTCAAGAGGAATATACAGTATATATTAAATATCATCGGATGACCATATACAATTTTGAACAAGTTTCCATACATAATTTAAGGCATATAAAGTTCTACGTCCTCGTAATGGTGTTCTCCTTTAGGATGGAGGACTTCCCTCCTGAACCATCCAGCTAGTTCCTCTTGAAGTGGTCGGAAGTGAGCTTCTGGACTAAGCATCATCCGGAGGTTATTTCTCTGAGCATTGGTATCACTCGGAACCCGCTCAGAGGTGTATCTCCGGATCATCTCACAGACATAGTATCCACATAGATTGGTCCCCGCTGGCTGAATATCCCCAGCATTCTTAGCCTTTGACTTTTTGAATTCTAGCTCTTTTTTGAATTCACCGACCTTTGTATCTACGAACCGTCTCCAAACCCTACGAGGCAAAGAAAATTAAATGAACAAGAGAGTTATTAGTTACTTGATATTAGGAAATGAACGAAATAGGCCGATCGATATAGAGCGCAAATGAATGAAAATAATTACTTCTGCAGCATTTTTCTCAGGTCGCCCCAAAGCTTTGGATCCATATTCAGAGAGTCGTGGACGAGACATTCTGAGGTGTCAACTTTAATTACTAGCAGAATCCAGTGAAACCTGCGGACACGATACATGCACAGTACGTCATGCATAACTCATCGATTAGCCGGCCACATACCATGCATGGAGTAAACAAAAGAGAATGTGCTCAAGACAGAAACACTCACCCAAAATGGTAAGGAAATAGAATATCACTTTTGAGTTCCTGCTTTGTAAGAAACTGCCACAGGTCTGCCTCCATGTCGTCGGGGTGATGCCGCAACACATATCCATTAACGATGTGTGGGTCAATGAACCCAACATCATGGATGTTCCTTACTCTGCATTCCTTAATCTTCATTCTGCATGTATAATAGCGGACACAACAATATAGTTAGGACATATATATAGTGCAGGCAATATGAACAAGATGGGGTAGAAATAAATCACTTACAGAATGTAGCAACTGATGATAGATTTGTCGAGCTCGCGCAGATTGAAAAGCTGGAACAATTCACTCAGATGAATTTGTACATAGTAATGTTTGAAGTGATGCTCATATCTAACTTCCGCATAAATATATTCGTTGGCGTTTTTATTTTTTAGTAACCCTTGTACCATTTCAGCAGACCTTTCATTTGTGGAGGTAGATCTTGTTCCTGCGCAGGCTCGACGAGAGGCCCATTCTTCACATATGTAATTACTACCTCCTTCACTGGCGCCTCATCAAGGCCTAACAGTTCACGAAGAGTAATACCTAAGTTGGCCGCTTGTTCTCTGGCACTCGTTGCAGTCAATCCAAGTGCTGCCGCAGCTGCTATGATATCGGGGTCATCCGGACCGGCGGCTTTCACTATAAGCGGGGCAATTGATTGTTTACTTTGTTCCCCGAGCTGGGCAACTCGTTTACTTTGTTCCGGATCGGGGTCATCCGCCCGCCCTTTCTTCTCCTTCAACATGAGTGCCTGCCTACGAAGTTCACGTGCATAGTCCTCAGGCAGATTCTTCGCGGCTTGGGACGGTGTGCTCAAAAATGACTTAGCCCACTTCTTTTGCTCATCAGAAAATACTGGCTTGGGCTCGGGCTCTCTTTTCTTCTTGCAGTCCGCCTTCCATTTCTCAAGATCAGCAGCCGCGGCCGCGGCAGTTTCCTCGGCACTACGTTCCCAAGGCCTTGTGGGGAGAGGCTTCAGTGATGGCTCCGGTACCTTTGTGGTCTTAGGTACATAAGGGTCCGGGTTAATAATCCAGGACTGCTTCTGCTTCTTTGCCGGAGGTGGATTGGGGGGCGGCGTCTGATCACCCGCCGGACGAGGACTGGGGGGCGGCGTCTGATCACCCGCCGGACGTTGTGGACTGGGAGGCGTCGGCTGACGTGACGGAGGTGTAGGTGAACCGCCACCACCACCACCACCACCGCCGCCGCCACCGCCACCACCACCACCGTAGGGGGGTGGACTTGTTGTCCTTGGCGCCTCGCCTGGAAACTTGATAAACTTCTTTTGCCATAGAATGAAATGGCGCTTGACATCTCCAAGTCTTTTCTCCCCTTCAGGTGTAGCAATGTCAATCTCCAGGTCCTCAAACCCTTGGACTATGTCCTCCACCGTGACACGAGCATAGCCATCTTGAATGGGGTTGTTGTGGTGGAGTGCTCCAGGTAAACATGGTAAAGCACTGCCGATGGCTACCTTCATGGACATGTTCCCGATAGGATAATACAGATGACATTCTTTCCTCTCCTTTATATCGTCCACGGGGTAGCGAGGAGGCTCCGGTGCAGTAATTTCGACCACCAGAGGCTCCGGTGCAGTAATTTCGATCGTCGGTGCATCTGCACCAGCCGGTGGGGCCACCGTGGAAGCCACGCTGCTTCTCCGCTGCTGGCTATCGAGATCCGCTGGATGATCTTCATGCTGCGCCCAAGCTGCATCTCTTTCGGCTACTAGTACACTCACGGTTTTCTTCATCACATCCATTTCTGATGCCAACCGCGCCACAACATCTGCTTCCCGATCCATCTTTCTCTTACGGCTTCTGTAACCGTACGGGTCATCGTTCTGGGGGAACCCTATTTTCCACGGAATGTGCCCCATGCCTCGTACACGTCCTCCGTGTTCAGGATTCCCGAGGGCTTTTGTCAGTGCGTCGTTCTCTCTGTTGAACTCGATCTTCCCCTCTTGAGCATCCCTCATTGCGTCAATAAGGGCTTGGGTGGGTTTCATTATTTTGCCCTGGTAAACACACTCCCCTGTCTCCGGGTTCAGCGTTCCCCCATGCCCGTACCACCAGCTTTTGGCCCTTGGGTCCCATCCCTCCGTACCTGAACGGATTCCTCGCGCCCTCAGCTCGTTCTCCATCTTCGCCAACCTAGGCTGCCAAAGGCGATACCCTCCTGGCCCCATAATATGATTGTACTCCTTCTTAGCCGCATTTTCCTTATTTTTTTTCGATATTTGAATGAACTGCTCCGATTTCTTTTGCTTCACAAATTCTGGCCAATCATGTTTCAGTTTCTCATATTGTCCTTTGAAATCCGGAGTCTTGTTCTGCTTGACAAAGTCATGGTTTAGATTTTGCTTGAATTTCCGGAATGCGTCGGCCATCTTATGAAGAGCGAACTGTTTGACTAGCCTCCTCCTCTCCTTGTTTTCCTCAATCTTGTTACCCTCCTCATCGAATTTGTTGTATTCCGGAGGTAGAACAAAATGTTCCATAAGCTTCTTGAAGCAATCTTTTTTTGTTCTCTTATCGACAAAAGTGAAACCAGCAATTCGTGCCTTCTTTGGCTCATTCCACTCCTGGACGGTGATCGAGACGTTGTCTCTAACAACGGCTCCGCATTGGCTGACAAACTTGATGGCGTTCTTGCGGGGCTCCAGCGGCCTGCCGGTTGCACTGTCGACAACCTCGATGGTGCATGTTTCCCCTTGTTTCATCGTCTTGGTTGCGCCACGCTTTGACGACGTACTCGATTGTTTCGACGATCCGGCCGAGGGCTAAAATAAGAAAGAGAGTCGCGCCCGTTAGTACACACATATTTATTCAAATCAGTTAGTTTGTATCACCAGAGGCTCAATGTATATATATACCTCGGCGCCGGAGGTGGTTGCTACTTCCATTTGAAGATCGTCGTTTATCGACGTTTGTTCGGCATCATCTTGCTGACGGCGCCCTTCATCTTCACCGTCAAGGTTCAGATAAGAAGAGACATCATCTTCTTCTTGTCCGGTCGGCACATATTGAATATCGCCGTTTATGATGCCGAACATATGTGCTTCACCGTCCGGATCATAGTTGTCCATAATCGGGTCAGCTCTATCGTCCGCCATTATGTCAGTCCTGAAAACATGTAGTAAAAACAAATTAATTAAGTGAAGAAGGGGGGCGGTGGCGGTGGCGGTGGCGAAAGGGCGGTGGCAAAAGGAGGGGGCGAGGAAGGGGTGGGAGAGGGTGTCGCGGTAGAGCGCGAGATGGGGCGGCAGACGACGGCGCCACGGAGAGGGAGGCGAGGACAACACACATGTATAACCCTCGCCATTTGGTTAATTATCAAATTTTACGGTTTTTTGTTAATTATCAAATTTTTTCTTCTTCCTTTTTCTTTCTTCTTTCTTTCTTCTTTCTTCTTTCTTCTTCTTCCTCTTTCTTCTTTCTTCTTTCTTCTTTCTTCTTCTTCCTTTTTCCTTTCTTCTTCTTTCTTTCTTCTTCTTCCCTTTCTTCTTCTTTCTTTCTTCTTCCCTTTCTTCTTCTTTCTTCTTCTTTCTTTCTTCTTCCCTTTCTTCTTCTTTCTTCTTCTTTCTTTCTTCTTTCTTTCTTCTTCTTCCTTTTCTTCTTATTCCTTTCTATTCTTTCTTTCTTCTTCTTTCCTTTTTCTTTTTTCTTTCTTTCTTCTTCTTCCTTTCTTCTTCCTTTCTTCTTCTTTTTTTCTTCTTCCTTTTTCTTTCTTCTTTCTTTTGGTTTTCATTTGGTTTTTATTTGGTTTTTATTTGGTTTTCATTTTTTTTCCTTTTTCTTTCTTGTTTTTTCTTTTTTTCTTCTTCCTTTTTCTTCTTTCTTTTTTTCTTCTTCCTTTGTTTTTCTTCTTCCTTTCTTTTTTCTTCTTTCTTTTTCTTTCTTGTCTTTTTTCTTTCTTCCTTTTTCTTTCTTCTTCCTTTGTTTTTCTTCTGTTTTTTTGTTTTCTTTTGTTTTTTCTTCTGTTTAATTTGTTTTAATTTCTTTCTTCTTCTTCCTTTTTCCTTTTTCTTTTTCTTCTTCTTCTTTTTCCTTAAGCAGGGCCGGCCGGCGCCGGCCAGCAGGCGGACGGCAGGGCGCGCGACGGGCGGCGGGCGGCAGGGCGTCGGACGGCGGGCGGCAGGGCGGCGGCGGCGCGCGGAGGACGGCAGGCAGGGCCAGCGGGCGGCGGGCGCGGCGTGCGGCGGGCGGCAGGGCGTCGGGCGGCGGGCAAGGGCAGGCACGGGTGGAGGCGGCGCTCACTGGGGACGGGGGGCGGCGGCGCGCAGGGCTTCGGCGTCGGGGCAGTGCTTCGGCGTCGGCGTCGGCGTCGGCGTCGATCGGCGTCGGGGCAGCGCTTCGGCGTCGAGAGAGTGGAGAATGGGAAGTGGCAAAACTGCCAAGTGCAGTATTTATAGACGCACCTTTAGTCGCGGTTGGTGTGGCGGACCGCGACTAAAGCCTAGCTTTAGTCGCGGTCCGCCACACCAACCGCGACTAAAGCTAGCCTTTAGTCGCGGTCCGCCACACCAACCGCGACTAAAGCTAGCCTTTAGTCGCGGTCCGCCACACCAACCGCGACTAAAGGGTTTTGGCGCCGCTTCGTTCCCGCGCAGGAAGAGCCTTTAGTCGCGGTTGGTGTGGCGGACCGCGACTAAAGGCTAGCTTTAGTCGCGGTCCGCCACACCAACCGCGACTAAAGGTCTGTGCTGGCACTGGCGCGGTGCTGTGGGATGTTTAGTCCCACCTCGCTAGCCGAGAGGCTTCGACAGTGGTTTATAAGCGCGGCTGCGCTGACCACTTCGAGCTCCTCTCAAATGCAGGCTTACGGGCCTATTCTGTTACTACTAGCCTGTGGGCCTATTGGGCCTTCCTGCGGGCCTGAATCCTGGCCCAATAATGGGTTTCTAGTCGTATTCAGGGCGTGGTGGCCCAGTAGGTGGCTTATTTTTTATTTTTTGCCTGTTTTTTGTTTTCATTTTTGCTTTATTTATTTTGTTTTGTTTCTACTTACAACAAAAAGCTTATTTATTTTATTTTATTTTGTTTCTAATTACTTATTTATTTTACTTTATGATAATTATTTTTGCTATTAAAGTTTCTAATTACTTATTTATTTATGTTATTAAAATCTTAAAAATACAATTATATATCAAAAAAATCAGAAAATAAAACTAATTCATTTTAAATTCTTGTTTTTCTTCTGTTTTTTTCTTCCTTTTTTCTTCTATTTTTTTCTTCTGTTTTTTTCTTCCTTTTTCTTGTTTTTCTTCTTTTTTTCTTCCTTTCTTCCTTTTTCCTTTTTTCTTCCTTTCTTCCTTTTTCCTTTTTTCTTCTGTTTTTCTTCTGTTTGTTTTTTTCTTATGTTTTTCTTCTGTTTGTTTTTTCTTCTGTTTTTCCTTTTTTCTTCTGTTTGCTTTTTTCTTCTGTTTTTCCTTTTTTCTTCTGTTTTTTTCCTTTTTCCTTCTTTCTTCTTCTTCCTTTTTCCTTTTAAAATCAGAAAAATAAAACTAATTCATTTTAAAATCTTAAAAATACAATTATATATCAAAAAAATCAGAAAAATAAAACTAATCCCTTGAAGGTTTGACAAAAGGTTTGATACATCATTCAGTTCATCGACCAAATACAAAGTTTGGTACAATAAATTATTACACATCAATTCTTCCCTTGTGTCCCTGCTTGCTTACGATTGTGCCCTATCCATGGAGTATCCTCATCATTTAACTTAATGCTTGGGTCGGTGTTCACTTTGAAGGGCGGAATTTCACCAAACATATTATAATCTTCTGACATGTCTGTCTTGTCCTCCACTCCCACGATGTTTCTTTTCCCTGAAAGAACAATGTGGCGCTTTGGATCATCGCATGATGTACTGATCGTTTTCTTATCTTTCCGTTTCCTCGGTTTGCTACTCATGTCCTTCACATAGAAAACCTGAGCGACATCTTTCGCTAGGACGAATGGTTCGTCAAGGTAACCAAGATTGTTGAAATCCACCATTGTCATTCCGTATTGCTGGTCCACCTTTACCCCACCTCCTGTTAGCTTGAACCATTTGCACCGGAACAAAGGGACCTTAAAGGAGGGTCCATAGTCAAGTTCCCATATCTCCTCTATGTAACCATAATATGTGACCTTTTGCCCATTCTCGGTTGCTGCATCAAAGCGGACACCACTGTTTTGGTTGGTGCTCTTTTTATCTTGGGCGATCGTGTAAAATGTATTCCCATTTATCTCGTACCCTTGGAAAGTCGTTATAGTCGAAGATGGTGTCTTGGCCAACATGTACAGCTGATCTACAACATCATTGTCATTCATTAAATGTTTTCTCAACCAACTGCCGAAAGTCTCCATGTGGGCCTTCCTAATCCAGGATTCAGGCTTCCCCGGGTTGTCCGAGCGTAAAATATTCTTGTGTTTCTCAAAGTACGGAGCCACCAAGCTGGAATTGGTCAGTACAGTGTGGTGTGCTTCAGTCAGAGAATGGCCGTCCATACATATCGTTGATTTCCTTCCGATCGTGCCTTTTCCACTTAGTCTCCCCTCGTGCCGCGATCGAGGAAGGCCAATCGGCTTAAGGTCAGGAACAAAGTCAACACAAAACTCAATTACCTCCTCATTTCCATAGCCCTTGGCGATGCTTCCTTCTGGCCTAGCACGGTTACGAACATATTTCTTTAATACTCCCATGAACCTCTCGAAGGGGAACATATTGTGTAGAAATACAGGACCGAGAATGAAAATCTCTTCGACTAGGTGAACCAGGAGGTGCGTCATAATATTGAAGAAGGATGGCGGGAACACCAACTCGAAACTGACAAGACATTGGACCACATCGTTCTGTAACCGTGGTAGATCTTCTGGATTGATTACCTTCTGAGAGATTGCATTGAGGAATGCACATAGCTTCACAATGGCTACTCGAACATTTTCCGGCAGGAGCCCCCTCAAAGCAATCGGAAGCAATTGCGTCATAATCACGTGGCAGTCGTGAGACTTCAGGTTTTGGAACTTTTTCTCCGCCATGTTTATTATTCCCTTTATATTGGACGAGAATCCAGGCGGGACCTTCATACTGCTCAGTCATTCAAAAAAGATGACCTTCTCTTCTTTGGTCAGAGCGTAGCTGGCACGACCTTGAAACCATTCCGGATGCCGGTCATCAGGGTCTTTCAAACGTTGCTGGTCCTGCCGTGCTTCCTTTGTATCATTTGTCTTCCCATACACGCCCAAGAAGCTTAGGAGGTTCACGCAAATATTCTTCGTAACGTGCATCACGTCGATTGCAGAGCGGACTTCTAGGACTTTCCAATATTCTAGCTCCCAGAATATAGATTTCTTCTTCCACATGGCTGCGTGCCCGTCAGCTCCCTTCGGAACTGATTGTCCGCCAGGACCCTTTCCAAAGATGAGTTTCAAATCCTTGACCATATCAAATACCTCAGCACCAGTGCGTTCTGCAGGCTTCGGCCGGTGATCTGCCTTGCCGTTGTAATGCTTGCCTTTCTTTCTTACTGGATGAATTTTCGGAAGAAATCGACGATGCCCAAGTTACACGTTCTTCTTACAATTTGGCAAATGTACACTTTCAGTCTCATGTAAGCAGTGCGTGCATGCATTGTATCCTTTATTTGACAGTCCCGAAAGGTTACTAAGAGCAGGCCAATCGTTGATGGTTACGAAAAGCAACGCTCGTAGGTCAAATTCCTCTTGTTTGTGTTCATCCCACACACGGACACCAGGTCTGCCCCACAGCTGTAAAAGTTCATCAACTAATGGCCTTAGGTACACATCGATGTCGTTGCCGGGTTGCTTAGGACCTTGGATGAGCACTGGCATCATAATGAACTTCCGCTTCATGCACAACCAAGGAGGAAGGTTGTAGATGCATAGAGTCACGGGCCAGGTGCTATGGCTGGAGCTCTGCTCGCCAAAAGGATTCATGCCATCTGTACTTAGACCAAATCTTATGTTCCTTGCGTCAGCTGCAAAATCTTTGAACTCTCTGTCGATCTTTCTCCATTGCGTTCCATCTGCTGTGTGTCTCAACTCCCCGTCCGACTTACGGTCCTCTTTGTGCCATCGCAACAACTTGGCATGCTCTTTGTTCCTGAACAGACGTTTCAACCGTGGTATTATAGGAGCATACCACATCACCTTGGCGGGAACCCTCTTCCTGGGTTTCTCGCCCTCAACATCGTCACCAGGGTCATCGCCTCTGATCTTATAACGCAATGCAGTGCATACCGGGCATTCATTCAAATTCTCGTATTCACCGCGGTAGAGGATGCAGTCGTTGATGCATGCATGTATCTTCAGAACCTCTAAACCTAGAGGGCAGACAACCTTCTTTGCTTCGTACGTACTGGCGGGCAACTCGTTATTCTTTGGAAACATATTCTTCAACATTTTCAGCAAGTTTTCAAATGCCGAGTCAGCTACACCTGCCTGTGCCTTCCATTTCAGCAAATCCAGTGTGCAGCCCAGCTTTTTCAGACCATCATCGCATCCGGGGTACAACGACTTTCTGTGATCCTCTAACATGCGATCCAAATTCTCCCTCTCCTTTTCAGTTTCGCAGCGTCTCCGTGCATCAGCAATGGTCCGACCAAGATCATCAACGGTCTCATCACGTGCCTCTTCTTCACCTTCACCTTCCCCTTCACCTTCCCCTTCACCTTCCCCTTCACCTTCAGCATCCTCCATGAAAGTATCACCGAAATCAGCAAGATAGCTTTCATCGATGAAATCATCCCCTTCTTCATCTTCTTCCATTATAACCCCTCTTTCTCCATGCTTGGTCCAACAATTATAGCTTGGCATGAAACCGTGCCGAAGCAGGTGCAGGTGAACTTCTCTTGAGGAAGAGTAACCCTTCTGATTCTTACAGTCAACACATGGACAGATAACAAAACCCTTCTGCTTGTTCGCATTAGCCACTACGAGGAAATCTTTCAAACCCGTAGTGAACTCGCGGGAGAGTCGGTTACCGTACATCCATTGCCGATTCATCTGCATTATTATAATATAAAATATATAATTAACCATCATGCATTTGTTAAACTAACTAGCTATAAACAATAGAAATTAAACAATGAACAACACACATGCATATTTTATCAATGACACACATGCATGAAAGGTTCAAGTTGCTAACCGCGATCGAGGAGGAAAAAAATGAATGAGGAACCTCAAGTGTGGCTCTTGGGGCATTTCATCAAACACCTTGTGTGCATAAGAGGAACCAAAAGCAAACCTACACCCCCTTGTGAAGCTTGTGAAGAGAAGTGGCACCAAATGGCTAAGTGAGTGCGTTGAACTGGTATATATAGGGGAGGAGATTTAGTCGCGGTTGGCCTGGCCAACCGCGACTAAAGGCCTTTGGGCACCTTTAGTCGCGGTTGGCCTGGCCAACCGCGACTAAAGCCCCTCACGTGCACCAGCTGGCCACCGAGCGCCCTGGGCGCAGGCATTTGGTCGCGGTTCGTCTGCCGAACCGGGACTAAAGGCTTCATTAGTCGCGGTTCCTACAGTTCCGCGACTTATGGGGCTGGACGGAAGCCTCTTTTTCTACCAGTGCATGGTTACAAGCAAGAAGCGCCGTATATGCTACGAGTGACTTGTGGAGTTATATAGCAGAGCAAAATTAGTTGGAACAGTTTAGTGCTTGCTTCCCATGACTTGGCCTCGATCGGCGCATGCGGTCAACAGTGTGAAGAAAACAAAAGTTTTGTCCATCTGTAGGTGACCTTTGCTTCAAACAAATGCAACTTGCATAAATCTAGCTAGATATAATAGAGGTAGTGCGCTTTGCCGTGGAATTTTGTTTGTAGCACACGTCGATCGATCTTTCGTCGAACCAGCCTGCTATGCTAGGTTAAAGGACTAACAAAGTAGAGTTGGAAGTATAAAATAAAAGAAAAACTTGCAAGATCAAAGCCCACGATGCTAGTGTAATCACAGAAGCATCGTGATGGCGTGGTACTGCTGGGGATGTCGCGGCGAACGTACGCGGGAGACGTTAAGCCAAGGATCTTTTCTTAATCGGCAAAGTGGCCGTCAAGTTGAACCCACGTGGTTAAGAAGCCGGTGCATCCGGAGTACAAATACTATATAAAACACTTCGTTGGATGGTCGGGTCTTTGACAAGCTGCCAAATTGGCATCCCCTCCAACGAGAACGATATCACAACCCGAATCAAAACACGTGGTAGATAATTGATTAAGAAAGGAGCCTCATTTTTAAAACTTGCTTAAAAAAAGCTTTCGAATGCGTAGGAGGTTTATTGGTCCCCTTCGCTTTTTTACTAAATTTTGACCTTGAATTTAACTAACAAAATGTTAGTGCATGTAATAAAAAATAATATCTTAAAAAGTATGTTCAAATACGAATTCAACAATATAATTTTTAATGACATGCATTATTATTTTTTAGTTAAATTTATGATCAAAATTTGACACAAAATACCAAGGGGACTAATAAAAGCAATGCTACATCTACGTAACGATAGCTACGGGATTAACGTAATCAACATCATCAGGATTTGTGATTGGAGAGCTTGGGGGAGGAAGGGGCCCACCCCCCAAAATGGGGGGGGGGGGGGAGAGAGTTTGTTTGGTAGTTTACGTAAAACTTTACGTTAGTGTACGTAGATGTAGGATTTTCGGACTAATAAACCAGAATAGAGGTAGTAGTATGTTTTTCGGTCAAAGCAGCCCAGGCGAGATTGACCAAGACTCATGATTACACACGACGCATGCACGTGGTCCCTGAGATACTACCAAGAGCACATCTGGGCGGCTGCTAGCTTAGATTACTCATAGTTGGAGTAACATAAAAAGTAACATAAATGACATCTAAGAAAAAAGGATGATGTGACAATTAATTAATGAGGAGAGAGACAAATTGAGTAACATAGTTAGACTATCCATAGTGGTGAGTAATTTAGACTAGTAACAGACATATGTTATTAGTCTATGTTACTACCTCTATAGTATGGAGTAACATATGTGTGATTCCATGCAACCCTTCATTTATTAGGTTTTAAACCCATCTCGTCTTCGTATGTGTGATGTTACTTATAGTGTGAGTAACTAGCTATGTTACTCAATTTATCTTTCTCCGCATTAATTAGCTGCCACATCATCTTTTTTTTAGATGTCATCCATGGTACTCATTGTGTTAGGGCATCCATAGTTTGTGGCCAAATGATAGTGCCAAATGCAAAAGAAAAAAAACTTTTGGCATTGGTTATCAACGTTGTGAAGGTGTCGCCAAATCAAAGAAAAGAATGCCAAATCAGAAAAAAAGAGGAAACCGGAGACCCTAGGAGCCCCGATGCCAAATCCAAAGCAACAATAAACAAACATTGGCTTTGCTACCTCCACTTCACGGCTGAAAAGGCTCTCATGTGCATGCCGAAGAGAGAGAACCGGATGCATACATTTTAAAGAGAGAGATAGCCGTTTTTACTCTGCAGTGGGTCCCA
Source organism: Aegilops umbellulata (assembly GCA_032464435.1). Lineage (NCBI taxonomy): Eukaryota > Viridiplantae > Streptophyta > Magnoliopsida > Poales > Poaceae > Aegilops > Aegilops umbellulata. The sequence goes on along the minus strand of CP136059.1, from coordinate 472,157,332 downwards.
TCTAAAAATTAAATTTGGAACCAATGCCCATATGCGGCTGTGTTAGATTTGGCTATGGCATACATTGTGGATGCTCTTACTCCCACTATGGGTAGACTTACTCACACTATAAGTAACATCACACATATCAAGACAATATGAGTCTAGAACCTAACAAATGTAGTGTTGCATGGCACCTCACATGTGTTACTCCCCACAATAGAGGTAGTAACATAGACTTATAACATATGCATGTTACTAGTTTAAGTTACCCCCCACTATGGATAGTCTGCCTCAGGTTGCAGATGTTGCGGAAACAGAGGGACACTACCAGGTTATGTTGTGTGATTGGCCGGCTCGTGGTGCCGAAATAGGGCAACGTCTGGGAGCAACTCCAAGGTGCCGACCCAAACGGACGGCATATTTGTCCGCTTTTTGTCCGTTTGGGTCGGCCGCCCGCTTGGTGTCCACCCACCTTAAGATTTGGGTCGGCAGTGCGCTGAACGGCCACGACCCAATTCATGTCCGTAGCAAATTTCAAAAATGACCCGCGGCCATAGATCATGCTAGCGGCCATGTCGTCGCCTGAAGTTCATGCCGGCACCATGCCAGCGCCGGCATACAATGGCAGCCTCAGAAAAACACCACAAAGTTCAGCTGGCGCACTTGCCGGCGGCCAGCACACATGCCAGCACACAAAATCAACCACGCCATCGCGGTCGTGGTCATGCTAGCACACTTGCCGACATACAAAAAAGGATGGTGCTCGCCGGCATAGATCACTCGTCGTCAAACTTGAGCATGTTGGCCTGCATCTTCTCGAACCACGACCTCTTCCTTGGCGACACGGTGTTGCGATCCACCTTCATGATCTCCACCCCCGTCATCATGCGCGCGAAAGCCACTTCTTTCGCCTTGGTCTTGGCGTTGGCGGCCTCGATCTCTAGCATATTGGCTTGCTTCTCCGCCTCCATCTCAAGCATCTTGGCTTGCTTCCCCGCCTCCATGTCAAGCCTCCTTCTTTGGATCTCCATGAAGGCGTTCATTTGTTCTTCCTTGTATCGCCGACGCTCCTCCTCCCTTGAGTCCTTCGTGGCCATCATGCCCTCCACGCTTGCGATCAAGGCGTTCGACGCCGCATCCCGCTTGTCCTCCTTCTTTGAGTTGGTCTTCCCCCGCGGCCGTGGCTTCTCGTCGTCCTGGCTTTGTGTCTCGTCGGGATCCTAGCCAGCCCCGGCGGTACCACCAGCGGCCGCCACACCACCCTCGAAGATAATGTTTTGCATGTAGTCGTGATGTCGCTTGAAGCTACGTCGGTATTTCCCCAAAGAGGAAGGGATGATGCAGCACATCGGCGGTAGGTATTTCCCTCAGAAATGAAACCAAGGTTATCAGACTAGTCGGAGAACCAAGCAACACAATGTAAACAACCCCTGCACACAGATAACAAATCCTTGCAATCCAACGTGTTAAAGGGGTTGTCAATCCCTTCCGGGGTACGGCGCCTCAAGATAGGCAAACAGACGTGAGATAAATTGTAGTAGATTGATAGATTGAACGCCAAATAAAATAAATAGAAATAAAACGCAGCAAGGTATTTTTGTATTTTTGGTTTAATAGATCTGAAAATAAAATCAAAGGAAAAGTAGATCGCAAAGGCAAATATATGAGAAAGAAGACCCGGGGGCCATAGGTTTCACTAGTGGCTTCTCTCGAAAAAAATAGCAAACGGTGGGTAAACAAATTACTGTTGGGCAATTGATAGAACTTCAAATAATCATGACGATATCCAGGCAATGATCATTATATAGGCATCACGTCCAAGATTAGTAGACCGACTCATGCCTGCATCTACTACTATTACTCCACACATCGACCGATATCCAGCATGCATCTAGTGTATTAAGTTCATGGAAAAACGTAGTAATGCAATAAGAACGATGACATGATGTAGACAAGATCAATCTATGTAGAGATAGAACCCATCGTTTTATCCTTAGTAGCAACGATACATATGTGTCGGTTCCCCTTCTGTCACTGGGATCAAGCACCGTAAGATCGAACCCACTACAAAGCACCTCTTCCCATTGCAAGATAAATAGATCAAGATCGCCAAACAAAACCCAAATATCGGAGAAGAATACGAGGCTATAAGAAATCATGCATATAAGATATCAAAGAAACTCAAATAACTTTCATGGATATAAAAAGATATAACTGATCATAAACTCAAAGTTCATCGGATCCCAACAAACACAAACGCAAAAGAGTTACATCATATGGATCTCCAAGAGACCATTGTATTGAGAATCCAACGAGAGAGAGGAAGCCATCTAGCTACTAACTACAGACCCGAAGGTCTACAAAGAACTACTCACGCATCATCGGAGAGGCACCAATGGAGGTGGTGAACCCCATTCGCGATGGTGTCTAGATTGGGTCTGATGGTTCTGGACTCTGCGGCGGCTGGATGAATATTTTGTCGACTCCCCTAGGGTTTCTGGAATATTGGCGTATTTATAGAGCAAAGAGGCGGTCCGAGGGGCACCCGAGGTGGGCACAACCCACCAGGCGCAGCCAGGGCCCATTAGGTTCCTTCTGGTCCATAAAAATTCTCCGTGAAGTTTCGTTGCATTTGGACTCCATCCGACACTGATTTCCTATGATGTAAAAACATGCAGAAAACAACAACTGGCACTTGGCACTATGTCAATAAGTTAGTACCAAAAAATGATATAAAATAATTATAAAACATCCAAGATTGATAATATAACAGCATGGAACAATCAAAAATTATAGATACATTGGAGACCTATCACCACCCCCAAGCTTAAGTCCTACTCGTCCTTGAGTATGTAAGTGATAAAAACAGAATTTTTGATGTGGAATGCTGCCTAACATGTCATATCATATTCTTTTCTTTATAGCATGGACAATTGGACTTTTATGTGATTCAAAGCGATAGTCTAGTTTTGACATAATAATTTAGATACTCATGCATATCAATAAGCAACCATGTATTTCAAAATATCAACGCTAAAATAAGTTATCCCTAGCCCATCATGCTCAAGCATTGATCCATTCATGAAGCACACTCAAATATTAACTACATCCAATACTTAAGTACGATCATATTGCCTCCTAGTTGGTGCTTTTATAAGAGAAGATGGAGACTCAAATTCAAAAATAAAAATTGGATAAAGTAAAAGTAAGGCCCTTCGCAGAGGGAAGTAGGGATTTGTAGAGGTGCCAGAGCTCAAAACAAAAAATTAAAGATAAAAACATTTTGGGAGGTGTATCTATCCCACCAACGAAAATGAATTAGGGCCTGTTCTGAAACTGCATAGCTTCTCCAAAACTTCCTAAATTCAGCTTCTCGCACGACTTCTCGCTTCTGGTGGCGACTTGGAAAGCGTTCGGCAACTCAGCTTCCGCTTTCGGTCGATACACACGGGGCTGCCAGCCCATTTGGCGGGATTGGCAGGCCAGGTTGGGGCCCAATATAAATTGCCAACGCATGCGAGAGAGGGTTCGGAAAAGAAACTCAAACTGGTACGCTGAGAATCACTTGGCGGTGGCAACCCAGCGTAATTTTCCCTCAACTCCAACTTCTTCCTTTCATGGATCTGGAAAAGAGCTGGTTCGCCAACTTCTTCTTTTTTACACTAAAACGGGTCTCTAGCTTCTCAATTCCAGCTTCCAGGAGCCAGAGCGTTCGCCTCAGCTTCATGCGTGGAGTTGAGGAAGCTTGGAGCTGGAGCATTGCAGAACAAGCCCTTAGAGTTCTTAACACTTTCCATGCTAGATATATCATAGGCGGTTCCCAAACAGAAAATAATTAAGTTTATTCCTTTTTCCACCATACTTTTACATTCCATGGCTAGTCATGTCCACGCTTAACCTCCATACCAACACTTTCCAAGGAATTTATTATTTGACAACATAAAGTAAATTCATTTTTGCATTTCGGGACTGGGCATCCCTAAAACCTTTGCCTTACTCTCGTGCAATGACAAGTGAATAAACACTCATCGTGAGAATAACATATCCAGCATGGAAAATATTAGCCACCCCTCACCGCTCCGCGAGCGAAACAAACACAAAAAGTAGAAGTTTATTTTGAAAATTAGAGATAGCACATGCAAATTTTCTTAGAACGGCAAAAGAATGCCGCATATAGGTAGATATAGTGGACTCATGTGGCAAAACTGGTTTAATGGATTTTTGATGCACAAGTAGAGATCATACTTGGTGCAAAATGAAGGCTAGCAAAAGATTGAGAAGCGACCAACCAAGAAACGAATAATCTCATAAGCAAGCATTAAGCATAATTAACACCGAATAATGCACCACAAGTAGGATATAATTTCATTGCATGACTATTGACTTTCATGCTTGCATAGGGAATCACAAACCTTAACACCAATATTCTTACTAAAGCATAATTACTCATCAACATAACTCACATATCACATCATCATATCTCAAAACTATTACTAGGGATCATGTTTATTTTGTCCAATGATCTTCATGAAAGTTTTTATTTTATCCTTCTTGGATATCTGTCACTTTGGGACTAATTTTCATGTGTTGCTTTTCATAAGCTCAAACAAATATAAGTGAAGATCAAGAGCATAATTTTTTTCTTTTCTCTCAAAATAATTTAAGTGAACCAAGAGAGAACTTCTTCAAAATTTTACTAACTCTCACATAAATCTAAGAAGCAAGAGAGCATTTCTTCAAAAATAATAAAGCACACCATGCTCAAAAAGATATAAGTGAAGCACTAGAGCAAGTCCATAGCTCATAAAAATTTAAGTGAAGCATAGAGAGCAATTCTAACAAGTCATGACATAATTTTGGCTCTCCCAAATAGGTGTGTCCAGCAAGGATTGACGACTTAAAACACAAAATAAAACAAGCAAAGACGCATATCATACAAGGCGCTCCAAGAAAAACACATATCATGTGACGAATAAAAATATAGCTTCGAGTAAAGTACCGATGGTCGTTAGAAGAAAGAGGGGATGCCACTCGAGGGCATCCCCAAGCTTAGTTGGTTGCTCATTTTTGGATAATAGCTTGGGATGCCGGGGCATCCCCAAGCTTAGGCTCTTCTATCCTTCCTTCATCCATCGTAAGATAACCCAAAACTTGAAAACTTCAATCACACAAAACTCAACAAAACCTTCGTGAGATCGTTAGTATAAGAAAGCAAACCACTACTATAAGTAATGTATCAAACCAATTCGTATTTTCTTTTTGCATTATATCTACTATATTACAACTTTTCTATGGCAAAAACTCATAAAGGAAAACCATAGAGCCATCAAAATAAGACACAACACAAAGAAAACATAATCTGTCAAAACAAAACAGTCTGTAAAAATCCGACTTTTTTGAATACTTCTGTATCTCCAAAAATTCTAAAAAATTAGGACAACCAGGGTAATTTGTATATTAATCTTATGCAAAATGAATCAGGGAAAAAGCACTTTTTTATTTTTGAAAATTATTTTCGTGAGTGCATAAGTTTCTGCTTTTCAGCAAGATCAGACAACTATCACCCAAGAAGATCCTAAAGGCTTTACTTGGCACAAACACTAATTAAAACACAAAAAACACAATCATATCAGTAGCATAATTGTGCTAACACTCAAGAACAGAAAGAAAAAAGCAAAAATAAATTTTATTCATTGGGTTGCCTCTCAACAAGCGCTATAGTTTTACGCCCTTCGCTAGGCATAAAGCAAGGATCTAAGTTTTGCCATCTTTCTTCTTCTTAATTTTCTTAGGGGTATTTTCATCATGGGGTTTTTTAAACACAACATAAAACATATTATCCATGGAAACTTTAGATTCCTTAGTTGGTTTTCATCATAACCCCTTTGATTTCCCGCAACAATCCAAGAGTAGTGTTGATTAACATTATTAAAAACTTGTTGGATTACATCTAGAACGGGAACTTCCTTTCTAAGGTTCTCATCAAAGATCTTATTATCCCCAAGAAAATGCATTAGTGCATAGTCACTATTGTAAAGGATTTCATCTATCATGGGTTTTTCACGATTCATACCATAAAAATCAAAGATTTCCCTAGCTTCCCGAATTATGTAGTCAAACTCATTCATAAGAACAAGAGTGGCCAACTTTTTAGCCCTAGGATTCTTTATAACGGGAAGCTCAAAACACAATCTTTGCAAAGTAGGATTGGTACGAATAAATTTACTTTCAAGTTTCAGAACTAGTGCTGAAATAGCATCCGCATAAGATCTAGTAGTTTTAAGTATCGAAGCATCATCAAGACTTAGATTCCCAACACAATTGAAAAATTCTTGGATGCGTTCTTTTCCCATAACGTTCCCTTGCCCCAAGATAAAAGTTTTAGCATCCAGATTGCCCGTACATCCTATCTTAGGATTGAGGCCATCATTTGTTGGTGCCATACCGAAATCACTCATGATTGCAAAGAATAGATCTGGCGAGTCTAACGGAAAAAGAGAGGCGAATAAAACGGCAAATTTTTGTGAAGTGGGGGAGAGGAAAACGAGAGGAAAATGGAAAATAATGTAAATTGGAAGGAGATGAGATTTGTGATTAGGAACCTGGTATATGCTGAAGATCCTCCCCGGCAACGGCGCCAGAAATTCCATTTGATGTCACTTGAAGCTACATCGGTATTTCCCCAAAGAGGAAGGGATGATGCAGCACAAGGGCGGTAGGTATTTCCCAATGAAACCAATCTTATTGAACCAGTAGGAGAACCAAGCAACACAATGTAAACAGCCCCTGCACACAGATAACAAATCCTCGCGACCCGATGTGTTAAAGGGGTTGTCCATCCCTTACGGGGTACGACGCCTCAAGATAGGCAAATAGACATGAGATAAATTGTAGTAGATTGATAGATCGAACGCCAAATAAAATAAATAGAAATAAAACGCAGCAAGGTATTTTTGTATTTTTGGTTCAATAGATCTGAAAATAAAAGCAAAGGAAAAGTAGATCGCAAAGGAAATTATATGAGAAAGAAGACCCGGGGGCCGTAGGTTTCACTAGTGGCTTCTCTCGAGAAAAATAGTATTGATAGAACTTTGAATAATTATGACGATATCCAGGCAATGATCATTATATAGGCATCACGTCCAAGATTAGTAGACCGACTCCTGCCTCCATCTAGTACTATTACTCCACACATCGACCACTATCCAGCATGCATCTAGTGTATTAAGCTCATGGAAAAACGGAGTAATGAAATAAGAACGATGACATGATGTAGACAAGATCTATCTATCTAGATATAGACCCCATCATTTTATCCTTACAAGCAACGATACATATGTGTCGGTTCCCCTTCTGTCACTGGGATCAAGCACCGTAAGATCGAACCCACTACAAAGCATTTCTTCCCATTGCAAGATAAATAGATTAAGTTGGCCAAACAAAACCCAAATATCGGAGAAGAAATATAAGGCTATAAGCAATCATGCATATAAGAGATCAAAGAAACTCAAATAACTTTCATGGATATAAAAAGATCTAACTAATCATAAACTCAAAAGAGTTACATCATATCACTAGTAGAAAACCGGCCTTTTGTCCCGGTTCGTAAGGGCCTTTAGACCCGGTTCCCGAACCGGGACTAAAGGGTCGTTACTAATACCCTCACCCTTTAGTCCCGGTTCAAACCAGAACCGGGACAGATGGGCCTCCACGTGGCCTGTGCGCCGAGCCCAGGCAGGAGGGCCTTTGGTCCCGGTTGGTGGCACCAACCGGGACCAATAGACCTCCACGCGTCAGCATTTCTGTGGCTGGGGTTTTTGGTTTTTTTTGAAGGGGGGGGTTGGGGGTTTTGGGGGGTTAATTTAGGTATTTCATATATTGTTTAAATAGCTAATTAATAGAGAGAAGTGTCCTCTCTTATGTCCGTGCTTGGTCGACGCTACGTACTATATATACATACGTATAGAGAGGACTAGGCACGTTACCTAGCTAGTAAGCAAATGAAGGAAACAGAAGATCGTCATGCACATATATGCATACAGAGAGAAGTGATATCGACCACCTCTCCTTCTCCAAGAGATTGGTCGAATAACAAGTTCTCGTATATCTATTGTCCGACACTATCGGCTACATATATACAATAATTATCTTTTACAAATATAATCTCTTAAAATATGGATGCCTGGTCCACATAGTATTCTCCGTATTGAGCGATCACGTGGTCAAGAAAGAATGCCGCCAATTCCTCTTAAATTGCTCGCATGCGATCTGGTCCTAGGAGTTCATCCCGCTGCCGAAACATCTAATTTGAAGAAGGGGGTCAATATATATATATATATATATATATATATATATATATATATATATATATATTTATATATATATATATATAAAAAAAAATTGTGAATATTATTTCTTACGCACTTCATATTGTTTCTCAGAGTACCCGCCCCGCTCACAGGTCGTGTGGCGGATGGACTCGCAGACATAGTATCCACAGAAATCATTCCCTTGGTCCTGCCACAACCACTTTACAAGAAATAGAGGTCAATCAAACTGATAAGCAAGAATGCTAAATGGTATTGATTAAACTAGCGCTTGAATCAATAGCTAGGAGACGCGCGGAACATGGTACTATATATAGTACTTACTTTCGGGTATCTAAATTGTAGCTCCTTCGGGAGTCCCGGGTATTTTGTGCTGAATTTTCTCCAAACACTGCCAGACAAAAGAAAACAATTACTTGATACCACGAAATGAACAAATTTGTTGATATGGTGGATAATGATCGATTTAACTTACTTCTTGAGGATTTTAGTCATGTCCGCATACTCCTCGGGATCTTTTCGTCTCGAGTCCAAGACAGTTACTACTCCCTTCTCAAGCCTAATCTCGAGGAGAATATAGTGGAAACTGCGCACGCATGCATAACTCATCAATTACAGTACTATACCTGGACTAATATATAAGGGAAACCGAATATGCACAAGACAACACTCACTTGAAGTTGTAAGGAAAGAGTATTATATATTTGTGTTCATTTATTTCGAATGATCGGAGCAAGTTGGCCTCGGTATCTGCGGCATGATCTTTAACCTAAACTGCATCTATGAGATTTGTGTTAATGAACCCAATATCACCGATTTGTCTTTTCTTCAATTCGGCGATCTTCAATCTGCATAATATAGTGAGGATAATTATAAATACATGCAATGAAAGAGCTGAGCTATATAGAGAGACTTAATGACAGAAGTAGTAGTACTTACAGACAGTAGCAGGTGACCGTTGTTTTATCGAGGGCCAATTGATTGGAAAGCTGATAGAAATCCTCAAATGGAACATGCAACAGTTCAATTCCAATGAGGTCATGCTCCGGTTTAACTCTCGCATACAAAGTACTCCTCCCTCCAGACTCTCTGCAGGTTTTCATGTACCAATCATGCAATCTTCGCATCATCGTTGTTAGAGATCTTTCATCTTTGACGAGAGGCTTCCCGTACTCGTATCTGTGTATCTGCACGTCCAGGAAATCAAAATCTACATCGTCGGGCAGGTAATCGTCAGGATTGTTATAACCGGGCGCCATCCTCGGATCGACGCTAGGCACCTTGAGCGGGGGGCACGATTGCTTTGCTTGTTCGCCGAGCTGGGCAATTTGTTTCCCAGCTGCTCGTCGTTCTTTCAGCCTTTGATCACTGACTGTACTTCCCGACTGCGATGCTTCGACCCATGTCTTTGCAATAATGCACTCATAGTTGCCTTTCGGCGGAGACTTGGGTGGTTTTGCCAGGGCAACCAGAGTGCGCTTCACTTTCACCCGATCTAGCTTCTCCTTCGGAGGTGGATTTCTCTTTGCTTTCAACCCTTCAAACCAGTCATCCACCTCGGTTTGCGCGATCCTCGCGTTCTCCTCCAGGGTCCTCTCATATGGTAACTTCTCTGGAGTCTTCAGAGAAGGACCAAATCTGTATTTGCTCCCGCCTCTGGCTGTACTGCTAGACGCCGGCAGAGCAGACGGAGCGGCAGTCTTCTTGACTTGCTTACGAGGCGGAGGAGAAGGACTACAACGCACCGGAGCAGCTGCCGGAGCGGCGGCGGGTCTCTTCCGCCCTTGCTGACGAGGCGGAGAAGGAGGAGGCTGGCTGCTCGGGCGCGCCGGCGCAGGCGGAGGAGGCGGAGTGCCGCCACGCGCCGGAGAAGGAGCCGGCCGAGGGCCCTGGTCGTCACTCGCCGGAGGAGGAGGCGGTGGAGGAGGCGGAGTGCCCTGACTCGCCGGAGGAGGAGGAGGAGGCGGAGGCGTCCAATTCGGAAGGTTGATGAGCTCTTTCCGCCATAGGCATGGAGTCTTCAGAGCAGAACCCAGCCGAGTCTCCCCTTCTCCGGTAGGGTGGTGAAGCGGGAGGTCCTCAAATCCCTCCGTTATTTCATCCACCATCACCTTAGCAAATCCTTCTGGAATCGGCCGGCAGTGAAAAGTTGCGCCAGGTTCATTAGGATAAACAGAGCCAACAACCGCCTTGACCTTCATATTCATCCACTACGTCATAAGGTGGCAATTTTGAGCCTCCGTGATAGCATCCACGGGATAGCTGGCAGGAGCCGTCAAGACAAGCTCTGGCTGAAGCAGCTCGGTGGAAGCCACGCTGCTTCTCCGCTGAGATGGCGGGGTAGCTTCAGGGGAAGCTTCCGTAGTTCGTTTCTCCCGGTCTGCTTCTCGTTCCTCTATCCCGAGTACCCTTTCTTTAAGCGCCTGTAGTTCGGACTGCTGCACTTTCTTCCTCCTCTCCTGGCTTTTGTAACCGCCTGTGTCCGGAAACCCAGCCTTCCACGGAATGGAGCCTGGCGTGCCTCGTGTCCGTCCAGGGTGCTCAGGATTCCCGAGGGCCTTTGTGAGCTCGTCGTTCTCTCTGTCTGGAAGGAACGTCCCTTCCTGCGCTACTTTGATATAGTACCGAAGCTTCTTCAAGGGAATGTCAAGTTGCTCGTCCGTCCAAATGCACTTCCCTGTTACAGGGTCCAAGGTTCCGCCAGCCCCGAAGAACCAAGTCCGGCAACGGTCTGGCCAGCTCATTGTCTTTGGTTCGATCCCTTTTTGAACCAGATCATTCTCAGCCTTGGCCCACTTAGGCCGGGCTACCAGGTAGCCACCTGACCCCGTGCGATGGTGATGCTTCTTCTTCGCAGCATTTTTCTTGTTTGTCTCCGACATCTTCTTACTCTTTTCCGATGTCTTGTGGGCCACAAATGCAGGCCAGTCATCTCTGATCTTCTCATATATGCCCTTGAATTCTGGTGTCTCTTTTTTCTCGACAAACCTATTCAGGTCTTTCTTCCACCTCCTGAATAGGTCTGCCATCCTCTTAAGAGCAAAAGACTTGATTAATTGCTCTTTAACTGGCTTCTCCGGATCATCCTCTGGCGGTAGGGTGAAATTTGTCTTCAGCTCATTCCAAAGATCATTTTTCTGCATATCATTGACGTAAGACACCTCAGGGTCTTCAGTAGCCGGCTTGAACCATTGTTGGATGCTGATCGGGATCTTGTCCCTAACCAGAACCCCGCACTGAGCAACAAATGCCTTCTTTGTTCGGATGGGTTCAATAGGTTGGCCGTCGGGCGCGATTGCTATGATCTCAAACCTTTCATCCGACCTCAACTTTCTCTTAGGGCCTCGTCTCTTTACCTCAGTTGTGCTTGATCCGGAGGGCTAGAAAGAAGAACAAAGACTTAATTAATATGTGTACATACCAAAACAATGAATGCATCAATTAGCTAGTCAGCACAGGCTTAACTAATATATATACCTGGCCGGACTCGGCTCGGTCGCCGGACTCGTTTCGGTCACCGGACCCGTCATCACGTTCTTCTTCTTGCACCGCCATTAGGTCACCGGAGCCAGCTTCTTCACCCTCTCCTTGCAGACCATCGAAGTCGTTGAGATACAACGAGACGACATCACTTCCTTCTGCGATTATGTCCCTCAACAACGCTTCTCTTGCTTCGTCTCGGGCGATAGTGTCCATAGTTTCTACAAATATTTACAACATGGCAATTATTATTCAAACATGACAAATGGAAATATTAGTGGCAAACGTAGAACTAGCTAGCTAATCATAGTAAGGAATCATATATATTAATTAGTGGCCTCGGCGCTGCTTCTCTAGGGTTTGGGGTGGCCTCGACAACGCTTCAAGGGTTTGGGGTGGCTATCGGGAGGTTGCCTAGTGTCAAAGGATTCAACAAAACCATGTCTTCATCATTAGGCGAAAGTAACAGGTGCATGATGGTACGAAGCTCTCCAAAGTTATTTTGGAACGGAGTCTCAGATAGGATAATTCGCTTTTTGGTACAAAGTTCAGCAAGAACCTTCCAAATATCGTTATTTGGAAGGCCTTTGCTGAAATTCATACAAAAAGGCAAATTATCCTATCCGGGACACCATTCCAAAATAACTTTGGAGGACTTCGTACCATCATGCCCTGGTTACTTCTGGCTAATGATGAAGCCATGGATTTTTTTCAATACTTTGACACTATATATGAAACCTCTCTCGACCCCTCGAACCCTCGACGACCCTGGAACCCTCGACCCCTAGACGACCCTGGAACCCTCGACCCTCGATCCCTCGACCCTATAGAACCCTCGAACCCTCGACCCTCTACCCTAGTTCCCGACCCTCGACCCCTTGGCGATCCTCTTTTTTTCTTCTTCTTCCTCTTTTTTTATCGGAAACGAGGGTCGTCGAGGGTCGCCGAACGGTAGAGGAAACCCTAAATAGCAAGTATCGTGGGTGTGAGATACAAGTGGCCGTCGGTGTCGGACACTACATCCACGTCCCACAAGTGACCTGGGCGTCGAAGCCCGCGTCACTTGTGGGACGTGGATGTAGTGTCCGACACCGACGGCCACATGTATCTCACACCGACGATACTTGCTATTTAATTAGGGTTTCCTCTACCGCTCGGCGACCCTCGTTCACGATAAAAAAAGAGGAAGAAGAAGAAGAAAAAAAGAGGAGAAGAAGAAGAACTCCTCTATTCTTTCTTCTCCTCTTTCTTTCTTCTTCTTTCTCTTCTTTTTTATCCTCTTCTTCCTGTCATGTTCGACGACCCTCGTTCCCGATAAAAATTAAGAAGAAGAAGAAAAAAAGGAGACAAAAAAAGGAGAAGAAGCTCCTCTATTCCTTCTTCTTCTCCTCTTTTTTTTCTTCTTCTTCCTCTTCTTCCTCTCCTCGTCTTCTCCTTCTTCTTCTCCTTCTTCCTCTACTTATTTTCCTTTTCCTTATTTTACTTTTTCCTCTACACTAACATAAAATGCACTAACCTAAAGAGAAGAAGAAGAAAGGAATAGTGGAGAAGAAGAGAAAATAGAATATTCTATTTTCTCTTCCTCTCCACTATCCTTCTTTTTCTAAAATTGTAACTTTTGCATATATAAAACTTTTCTAAAATTGTAACTTTCTATATATGAACAAAAAACTTTCTATGAACAAAAAACTTTTCTAAAATTGTAACTTTTGCATATATAAAGCTTTTCTATTTTCTTTTCCTCTCCTCTTCTTCTTTCCTATCCATCTTTTTCTAAAACTTTTGCATATATATTTAGCAAATTCTAGCCACATACATCACATACACATATACATTATAGCCATATACACACATACATCACATATGAACAAAAAAAATAAACAAATAAAAACAAAAAAAAATATTGCAACATATGAAAAAAAAACATGGTGGCGCCGGCGGGGCAGAGGGGCATGGCGGCAGGTGCTCACAGAGGGGAGCGGCGCCGGCGTCGGGGCAGATGGCGTCGAGGGCGGCGGCGACGGCGTCGGGGCGGCGCGGGGCAGCGACGGCGTTGGGGTGACGCGGGGCGCGGGCGGCGACGGGGCGACAACGACGGGCGCGGGCGATGGCGACGAGGAGCTGGGCGTCGGGGCAGATGGCGTCGAGGGCGGCGGCGACGGCGTCGGGGCGACGACGACGGGCGTGGGCGACGGCGACGAGGAGAAGGGCCTCGGGGCAGATGGCGTTGAGGGCGGCGGCGACGGCGTCGGGGCGACGCGGGGCGCGGGCGGCGACGGGGCGACGACGACGAGGAGCAGGGCGTCGGGGCAGAGGGTGGTTCGGCGGCGGGGAGAATGAGGAACTGAATGCAAATTTTGACAAGTGTTGTATATATAACCAGGCCTTTGGTCCCGGTTGGTGGCACCAACCGGGACTAATGCACCCCTTTAGTCCCGGTTGGTGCCACGAACCAGGACCAAAGGCCGCCGCTTCCCGCCCTTTGGGCTGCTGAAAAGAGGCCTTTGGTCCCGGTTGGTGGCACCAACCGGGACTAAAGAGGGGGCATTGGTCCCGGTTGGTGCTACGAACCGGGAGCAATGCCCCCTTTGGTCCCGGTTCGTCCCTCCAACCGGGACCAAAGGCCTGTGCTGCCCCGAACCCAAATATTTAGTCCCACCTCTCTAGTTGAGAGGGAGGCGCACCTGTTTATAAGGTGCGGTGCGCCATCCCTCTCGAGCTCCTCTCTAAAGCAGGCTTTCAGGCCTGACACTGCAATCTGTGCCTGTGGGCCTACTAGGCCTCCCTCGGGCCTGAATCCTGGCCCATGGTAGGGTTTCTAGTCGTATTCAGGCCGTGGGGCCCAGTAGGTGGCATTTTTTTGTTTTTTTTGTTTCTACTTAGAACTAAATACTTATAGTTTAACTTTGAATTTTTTAAAATTTGTGTGAATCACTAGTTTATGAATAACTTTACTATAAAAAATTCCTGCTATTTAATATTACTGTGTTTTATCATTATTCGTCTTGCTTTATTTTTTAATTATTTTAGCTTTTAAACTTTTTTAGTTTTAGAAAAATTATAAACTTTTAAACTTTCTTGCTTTATAGTTTTAGAAAAATTATAAACTTTCTGTTAGTGCCATTAGTTTTCAAATTTGAAAACACTTTTTTAGTTTTTTTGTTTTCTTTGTTGCTTTATTTTGTTTTTGCTATATTTTTTTAATTCTTTTTGCTTTTAGGTTAGCAAAATTATGAACTTTCTGTTAGTGCCATTAGTTTTCAAATTTGAATATTTAAAATTTGAATTCTTTGAAATTTGTGTGAATCACAAGTTTGTGATTAACTTTAATTAAAAAAATTAACATAGATGCACCTACTCGTCTGTTTTCAAATGAACTCTAAAATACTTGGCATAACATACTCGTCTGTTACAAATTTGGCATGGTATCATCACAATAGTTGCGGGAGAAAGTCTTCACTTTTTCTTCGCTTGTGTCATTTGCTTATTGCACCGTAACCATGGATAATCTTCAGCGTTTATCAGGATGCTTGGGTCAGCCTTGACATTGAAGGGAGGGATTTCATGAAACCTTTTATAATCTTCAGACATGTCTGTCTTGCCATCCACTCCCAGGATATCCCTTTTTCCTGAAAGAACTATGTGGCGCTTTGGCTCATCGTATGATGTATCCGTTTCCTTATCTTTTCTTTTTCTCGGTCTGGTAGACATGTCCTTCACATAGATAACCTGTGCCACATCATTGGCTAGGACGAACGGTTCATTAGTGTACCCAAGATTTTTCAGATCCACTGTTGTCATTCCGTACTGTGGGTCTACATGTACCCCGCCTCCTGACAGATTGACCCATTTGCACTTAAACAAAGGGACCTTAAAATCTTGTCCGTAGTCAAGTTCCCATATGTCCACTATGTAACCATAATATGTGTCCTTTCCCTTCTCGGTTGTTGCATCAAATCGGACACCGCTGTTTTGGTTGGTGCTCTTCTGATCTTGGTCAATCGTGTAAAATGTATTCCCATTTATCTTGTATCCTTTGTAAATCAATACAGTCAAAGATGGTCCCCTGGACAACAAGTACAACTCATCACAAACAGTGTTGTCATCTCTGAGACGTGCTTCCAACCAACTGCTGAAAGTCCTGATGTGTTCACATGTAATCCAGTTGTCGCACTGCTCCGGGTGTTTGGAGCGCAGACTGTTCTTGTGTTCATCGACATACGGGGTCACCAAGGTAGAGTTCTGTAGAACTGTGTAGTGTGCTTGAGACCAAGAATGCCCGTCCCTGCATATTATTGAGTCCGCTCCTAGCGTGCCTTTTCCAGTCAGTCTCCCCTCATACCGCGATTTAGGGAGACCTATCTTCTTAAGGCCAGGAATGAAGTCAACACAAAACCCGATGACATCCTCTGTTTGATGGCCCATGGAGATGCTTCCTTCTGGCCTAGCGCGGTTACGGACATATTTCTTTAGGACTCCCATGAACCTCTCAAAGGGGAACATATTGTGTAGAAATACGGGCCCCGGAACGACAATCTCGTCGACTAGATAAACTAGGACATGCGTCATGATATTGAATAAGGATGGTGGGAACACCAGCTCGAAACTGACAAGACATTGCGCCACATCACTCCTTAGCCTTGGTACCATTTCTGGATCGATCACCTTCTGAGAGATTGCATTGAGAAATGCACATAGCTTCACAATGGCTAATCAGACGTTTTCCGGTAGAAGCCCCCTCAATGCAACCGGAAGCAGTTGCGTCATAATCACGTGGCAGTCATGAGACTTTAGGTTCTGGAACTTTTTCTCTGGAATATTTATTATTCCCTTTATATTCGACGAGAAGCCAGTCGGGACCTTCATACTGAGCAGGCATTCAAAGAAGATTTCTTTCTCATCTTTCGTAAGAGCGTAGCTGGCAGGACCTTCATACTGCTTCGGAGGCATGCCGTCTTTTTGGTGCAAACGTTGGAGGTCCTCCCGTGCCTCGGGTGTATCTTTTGTCTTTCCATACACGCCCAAGAAGCCTAGCATGTTCACGCAAAGGTTCTTCGTCACGTGCATCACGTCGATTGAAGAGCTGACCTCTAGGTCTTTCCAGTAGGGTAGGTCCCAAAATATAGATTTCTTCTTCCACATGGGTGCGTGTCCCTCAGCGTCATTCGGAACAGCTAGTGCGCCGGCACCCTTTCCAAGGTGTAAATCGTTGACCATAGCAAGTACGTGACCACCGGTACGCATGGCGGGCTTCTTCCGGTGATCTGCCTCGCCTTTGAAATGCTTGCCTTTCTTTCGACATTGATGGTTGGTCGGAAGAAATCGATGATGGCCCAGGTACACATTCTTCCTGCATTTGTCCAGGTATATACTTTCAGTGTCATCTAAACAGTGTGTGCATGCGTGGTATCCTTTGTTTGTCTGTCCTGAAAGGTTACTGAGAGCGGGCTAATCGTTGATGGTCACAGACAGCAACGCCTTTAGGTTAAATTCCTCCTGTCCGTGCTCATCCCACGTACGTACACCATTTCTATTCCACAGCTGTAAAAGTTCTTCAACTAATGGCCTTAGGTACACATCAATGTCGTTGCCGGGTTGCTTAGGGCCTTGGATGAGAATTGGCATCATAATGAACTTCCGCTTCATGCACATCCAAGGAGGAAGGTTATACATACATAGAGTGACCGGCCAGGTGCTGTGATTGCTGCTCTGCTCCCCGAAAGGATTAATGCCATCCGCGCTTAAAGCAAACCATACGTTCCTTGATCCAACGGCATAATGATACCAAGCCTCGGTATGAATGGCATTTTTTCTAATCTTTCTAATCCTCAAGCGCATTGCATCCATCTTGATCTTGTGATCATCGACGACATCCGCAACATGCAACTCCAATATCATCTTCTCCTCCTCAATTTTTTTTATTTTTTCCTTCAAGAAATTGTTTTCTTCTTCAACTAAATTTAACCTCTCAACAATAGGGTCGGTTGGAATTTCCGGTTCACATACATCCTAGATAAATAAAATCTATGTCACGTTGGTCCGCATAATTATCATAAACAATAAATGAACCAATAGTTATAAAGATCAATATATATACCACATCCGAATCATAGACAGGACGAGGGCCGACGGGGGCGGATACCAAAACCATCGCACTATATAAGATGCAATAATAAAAGTAAGAAAATGATACAAGTATCTATCTAAACATACAAGTAAGAATATTTTTCCTTTCAGAAAGAAGATAAGAGCAAGAGGCTCACCACGGTGGTGTCGGTGATGAGATCGGCGCGGGTGATCGACGGCGGTGAAGACAGGGGTGGGGCGTGACGGACCGCTAAATCTAGACAAATCTCGAGGAAAATGGAGCTTTGAGATCGAGCTTCGAGAGGAGAAAGCTTAACTAGTGTGGCTCGGGCATTTCATCGAACACCTCATGTGCATAGGAGGTGAGCTAGAGCACCACAAGCCCCTCCTCTCGCCGGCCCAGAAAAACAGAGCACTGAGTGCTCTGCTCCGGCACGAGGGGTATATATAGGCGGCACCACTGGTCCCGGTTCGTGGCATGAACCAGGACTAAATGGGAGCCTTTGGTCCCGGTTCATGCCACCAACCGGGACCAATGGTGGTGGGCCAGGAGCGAGGCCCATTGGTCCCGGTTCGTCCCACCAACCGGGACCAAAAGGTCCAGACGAACCGGGACCAATGGCCCACGTGGCCCGGCCGGCCCCCTGGGCTCACGAACCGGGTCCAATGCCCCCATTGGTCCCGGTTCTAGATTGAACCGGGACTAATGGGCTAACCAACCCTGGACCGTTGCCCCCTTTTCTACTAGTGTATGGATCTCCAAGAGACCATTGTATTGAGAATCCAACGAGAGAGAGGAAGCCATCTAGCTACTAACTACGGACGTGAAGGTCTACAAAGAACTACTCACGCATCATCGGAGAGGCGCCAATGGAGGTGGTGAACCCCATCCGCGATGGTGTCTAGATTGGATCTGGTGGTTCTGGACTCTGCAGCGGCTGGATGAATATTTCGTCGACTCCCCTAGGGTTTCTAGAATATTGTGGTATTTATAGAGCAAAGAGGCGGTCCGGAGGGCACCCGAGGTGGGCACGACCCACCAGGCGCATCTAGGGCCCATTACGTTCCTTCTGGTCCATAAACATTCTCTGTAAGGTTTTGTTGCATTTGGACTCCGTCTGATATTGATTTCCTGCGATGCAAAAAACATGCAGAAAACAACAACTGGCACTTGGCACTATGTCAATAGGTTAGTACCAAATAATGATATAAAATAACTATAAAATGATTATAAAACATCCAAGATTGATAATATAACAGCATGGCACAATCAAAAATTATAGATATGTTGGAGACGTATCAAGTTGTCGTCGCCGGAGGCATGCATTCCGTCGAACAGATTGCATGCGCCCGATAGCACGGCATCTCGCATGTGCCGCGCGCGTTTCTTGGTCCCTCCGAATGACAAGCCACCGGCCACCGGTGTGGCGTTGAGGTCGATGGGCGCGGGCGTAGAAGGCGCCAGCACGCTCACCTCGGGTGAGCACTCCCTGGAGAGTCAGGAGGCCTGCGGGTTGACGTGGAAGCCGCACATCGGCTGCGTTGCCGACGCGCGGGGCGACTCGGGCAGCGGCCACGGCGGTGTTGACGAGGCCGTGCTAGCCAGGGTTTAATCCTAGGTACATCAGCGCCTCCCTCGTTGCCGCCGCGACACAGGCGTTGGTGGCCTCCTGCTGCGCGGCGGTGGCAATGGCGGCCGCCGCGATGGCTTCCTCCCTCGCGCCCGCCGTGTGCCTCTGGTCCTTTCTCCTCCCGGACTCCCTTGCCCGCTCCTCGGGCATCAGCTTCTCCTTCGGCTTGGGCGCGGCGGCGGTCTTGCAGGGTGCGCGAGGCTTGCCTTTGCCGCAGGGGGCGGACATGATGCCAGACGAGGCGAGGGAGGCGAGGCCAGCGCCGGCATCAAGGTCGTCATCCATGGCGAGCGGTGAGAGCGCGCACAGGCGGGAGGGTTTTGGGGAAAGTGAAGGAAAATGGTGGAGGCTGTCACCGACCAGCGGGCCAGGGGGAGGAGTAGGCCTGCGCGCGCGGGCGTCCGTCTTGTGTCCGCGCCGACGCAAATCCGACCCCAAAATGGACTGGGAATGGGTCGGCAGGCGGACAAAAAGCGGACGCGCGTCCGTTTCGGTCGGCGTGTTGGGAGACTTTTCTGTCTGCGTCGACTCAAACGGACGCGCGCGGACGAAATGGGACAGCGCGTTGGAGTTGCTCTGACGGCTCGTTGACGCAGAGGCCTTCCTCACCATGGATACCAGTTTTGGGCTGCATATTATTTGTCCGGGAGGTTGGCCGGCGAGGTGGAGTGGCCGGCAAGGTAGGGCCGAGCTCCTGTTTGCGGCAGCAGCGTCGATGATGGGGTGGCACGCGCATCCAGGAAACCCCTCCAGCTATGCGCGCGTTGAGCAGCGCGGGGGATCATGCGCTGATTTGCTTGTTCAGCTCTCTGGCATCGCCCCCTAAAAAAGCTCTATGTCGTCGTAAACCAAAATCAATTTTTTGTGTGGAGTACCGCTTCGGTACAACCCCGCCCCCCTAAAACATATAATGGGTAGTATGGTCATTCCACACAGCGTATAGCATACCCACTCACCGCCGTACGCCTGCTAGCCCGTGTACGCCATACTCTGTCGCCGTATGCCCACTAGCGTTGTTGTAAACCTGTGTCGGTACGTGTGAAAAAAAACAGCCCGGCGCGTGCCCTGCCGCGCCCCCCTGGAAACCCTAGCGACGATAGTCGTTCCAGTCGCCGCATTCCTCTCCGGCAGTCGTCGTCACCCTCCACGTTGCCCTGGTCTCTGCCCAAACAACACATAGTGCGTGCCCCTGCCGCCTCCTACGGGCGAAACCCTAGATGCAATTGTCACTACAGCCGCCGCATTCCTTTGTCATCGCCCTCATCGCCTCCCACCCCTGAATCTTAAAGGCGGCGTTCTGCGGGCAACATAAACACAGCTGTGATTGCCTACCTCCGCCAGCCATCATCATTACGCCATGGGCGCCTTCTTCCCCGACAGAAATGGACCCATCTTCCCTCCTTGCCGGCGTCGAAGAGGTCGGTTTGCAAAATTTATATTAGGTTACTCATTGAAATGAGATGAAATTTTTTACTTATTGACGTACTAAGTAGGTGGAAGTTTAGTGCATTAATTTGTGCGACGTACTGTTAAGCAATTTCATTTCACACATAATTTAATTATGCAATACTCTAATTGACGAACTCATTATTTTTGCGATGATGTTGTATGGTGTTCGGATTGATTTTAGAACTTGTTTAAACATGTATAGATGGGCGAGGAGACCGATTATGACGGCGATGATTACGGCGACGAGAATGGATCCTCATCATTGAATATGGACCAACCTGCTATGGAGAACTATATGAGTTTGGATGAATCTTACAGTGGCAATGTAAATGTGGTGAAAAAACAAAAACCACATTGACACTTACATGTATTTTTTTTAAATCATGCAGGTACATGACGATGATGAAATGGATATAGATGATTCATGTGCTGAAAGCACATTCCAAGTACGTTTGAAAATATGTAGGGCAAGAAATGACAGAATAACTCCATGACCACTTACATGTCTTTTTCTAAATGTGCGCAGATGGATGCGGATGGGGACTATGAGAGGAATAATGTCGATGATGAAAGTGACCGATGCGACGTTGATGCATCTCATGATGAGAGCTCGAGCAAAGTAAGAGTTGAAAATTATATATGAAAATAATAATATAATAACTGATTGACATGCATGGTTATATGCTTTATTTTCCAGGGAGATGTTGATGGTCCTAGCGGGAACGATGAGCATGTTGTTGATGACGAGTATAAATTTGACATTGGATTTGATGAATATCACCAAGACTCATTGGACAGGCATTGGAAGGTGATGTCCAGGACGTTCAGGTCAGAAAGAGAGGCTTACTTGTTCTATAACCAGTACGCAAAGGAACGTGATTTCAGCATTAGAAGGGACTTGCTGGAAATTGGAAAGCTCCTGAGGGAGGTATGCGCTTGAGGAGTTATCTGTGTTCGAGGGCTGAAAAATGACGGGCCAAATTTTGTACCATGGAAGGGAGGACTGATGTCTACTACGCAGCTTTATTCTTGTAGACTTGTGTTGGGCCTCCAATCGCAGAGTTTTGTAGGATAGTAGCAATTTTCTCTCTAGTGGATGACCTAAGGTTTATCAATCCATGGGAGGCGTAGAATGAAGATGGTTTCTCTCGAACAACCCTGCAACCAAATACAAGAAATCTCTTGTGTCCCCAATACACCCAATACAATGGCAATTTGTATAGATGCACTAGTTCGGCGAAGAGATGGTGATAAAAGTGTAATATTGATGGTAGTAATATGTTTTTATAATCTGAATAATAAAAAACAGTAAGGTAGCAAATAGTAAACAGGCACAAAAAACGGTGTTTCAATGCTTAAAAATGAGGCCAAGGGTCCGTACTTTCGCTAGTGCAACCTCTCAACAATGCTAACATAGTTGGATCATATGATTATCCCTGAAAGTGCAATAAAGAATCTCTCCCGAGTTCCTATTAGCGGAGGACAAAAGATAGAAATTGTTTGTAGAGCACGAAACCACCTCAAAGCTATTCCCTTCGTTCGATCTATTCAAGAGTTCATACTAAAATAACACAAAGCTATTTTTTTCATTCGATCTATCCTAGAGTTTGTACTAGAATAACACCAAAGCAATTCATTTTCATAATACTCCATCCACACAAAGAACTATAAAGAGACCCCAAAGTTTCCGTCGGAGAAAAACATGCATCAACCCCTATGCATAGATTACCCCAATATCACCGCGGGAATCCGCGAGTTGAATGCCATAAAACATATCGAGTGAATCAATAGGATACCTCATTGTCACCTCAAGTATTCATATTGCAAGACATATATCATGTGCTATCATCTCTGAATATTCAATCCGACAAGACAAAACTTTGAAGGGTAAAGATTCAATTCATCATAACAAGAGTATAGAGGGGAGAAACATCATATGATCCGACTATATTAACAAAGCCCATGATATAGATCATGAGAGAGAGCGAGATCAAACACATAGCTACTGGTACAAACCGTCATCTCCGAGGGTGGACTACTCCCTCCTCATCGTGGTGGCCGCCGGGATGATGAAGTGTGACGCCCCCGATTCAATCGTACACTAATCATGCATGCAAATGTGTACGATCAAGATCAGGGACTCACGGGAAGATATCACAACACAACTCTAAAACATAAATAAGTCATACAAGCATCATAATACAAGCCAGGGGCCTCGAGGGCTCGAATACAAGTGCTTGGTCATAGACAAGTCAGCGGAAGCAACAATATCTGAGTACAGACATATGTTAATCAAGTTGCCATCAGATGGCTAGCACAAACGGGGATACAGATCGAACGAGGCGCAGGCCTCCTGCCTGGGATCCTCCTAACTACTCCTGGTCATCGTCAGCGGGCTGCTCGTAGTACTAGGCACCTCCAGTGTAGTAGGAG
The DNA here is from genome assembly GCA_032464435.1 of Aegilops umbellulata. NCBI lineage: Eukaryota > Viridiplantae > Streptophyta > Magnoliopsida > Poales > Poaceae > Aegilops > Aegilops umbellulata. The sequence continues at coordinate 472,133,943 of CP136059.1, read as the reverse complement.
TCGTCGTCGAAGGTGGCGTCTGGATCCTGGGCTCCATCGTCTGGTCGCAGGGGAACAAGGCAACCGTGAGTACTCATCCAAAGTACTCGCAAGCAAGGAGCTACACTACATATGCATGGGTATATGTGTAAAGGGCCATATCAGTGGACTGAACTGCAGAATGACAGAATAAGAGGGGGATAGCTAATCATGTCGAAGACTACGCTTCTGGCAGCCTCCGTCTTGCAGCATATAGAAGAGAGTAGACTGAAGTCCTCCAAGTAGCATCGCATAGCATAATCCTACCCGGCGATCCCCTCCTCGATGCCCTGTTAGAGAGCGATCACCGGGTTGTATCTGGCACTTGGAAGGGTGTGTTTTATTAAGTATCCGGTTCTAGTTGTCATAAGGTCAAGGTACAACTCCAAGTCGTCCTGTTACCGAAGATCACGGATATTCGAATAGATTAACTTCCCTACAGGGGTGCACCACATAACCCAACACGCTTGATCCCATTTGGCCGGACACACTTTTCGGGGTCATGCCCGGCCGCGGAAGATCAACACGTCGCAGCCCTACCTAGGCTCAACAGAGAGGTCAGCACACCGGTCTAAACCTAAGCGCGCAGGGGTCTGGGCCCATCGCCCTTAGCATACCTGCACGTTGCGTACGCGGCCGGAAGCAGAACTAACCCCATTAATACAAGAGCAGGCTTACGTTCCAATCCGGCGCGCGCCGCTCTGTCGCTGACGTCACGAAGTGCTTCGGCTGATACCACGACGTCGAGTGCCCATAACTGTCCCCGCGTAGTTGGTTAGTGCGTATAGGCCTGTAGCCAGACTCAGATCAAATACCAAGATCTCGTTAAGCGTGTTAAGTATCCGCGAATGCCGAACAGGGACATGCCCACTTCTCTCCTAGGTGCTCTCAACCTGCCCTGTCGCTCCGCCACAAAGTAACAGTCGGGGGCCGTCGGGAACCCAGGCCCACCACCACCTGGGTGGAACCACCTGCCCCTTCAGCCCCCATCTCCGAACAGTAACACAGGTAATGTAACAGTGTAAAGTATATAGTATATGCCCATGATCACCTCCCGAAGTGATCACGGCCCAGTAGTATAGCATGGCAGACGGACAAGAGTGTAGGGCCACTTATGGAACACTAGCATCCTATACTAAGCAGTAGGATAGCAGGTAAGGGTAACAACTGTAGCAACAATGGCAGGCTATGCAGTAGAATAGGATTAACCGAAAGCAGTGACATGCTACACTACTCTAATGCAAGCAGTAGAGAAGAATAGGCGATATCTGGTGATCAAGGGGGGGGGTGCTTGCCTGGAAGCTCAGCCGCGAAGGAGGGGTCGTCAACACCGTAGTCGAACACACGAACATCGACAGCAGTCTCGAAGTCTACCGGAAATAAGTAACGGAGGGGGAACACAATAAATAACAGAGCAATCAAATGTAACACAAAGCAAGATGCGGCAAAACGTTGTGCTAGGGGTGACCTAACGCAGGGATAGGTGATACCGGCGAAACGGGAAATATTCGGGAAAGTATCCCCGGTGTTTCGCGTTTTCGAGCAGATGAACCGGAGGGGGAAAGTTGCGTGTTCGCTATGCTAGGGATGTGTGGCGGACGAACGGACTGCATATTTGGATTCGTCTCATCGTTCTGAGCAACCTTCATGTACAAAGTATTTTTCATCGGAGTTACAGTTAATTTTCTATGATTTTCCAAAGTTTTAAGTATTTTCTGAAATTTCTGAATTCATTATATTTTGTTTAATCCGAATTGACCAAGTCAATTTGACTAGTCAAAAGGGCATTTGTGGCCCGCATGTCATAGACTATTTATCTAAACAATTAAATAAATCTAATTTATTTAATGGGGGCCTACATGTCATCTACTACTAGACTTTTTTTTTTGCGGGTGATCTACTACTAGACTAACTTGGCACTAATTAAAACCTACTAGTAGTACTAACCTAAGTAAGGGCCGGCCATTACTGGGCATAGCGCCACACGCACGGCGCACACACACCACGCTGCACAAGGCACACACACACAACACGGACGCACACGGCCATGGCCAGCTGCACGCACACACAACGCGCAGAACACACACACACAACACACGGACGCACGCACACACCACCCTTGGCCATGGCCGTGGCCATGGTCAGCAGTGGCAGCAGCCGTCGAAGCAACCAGCAGTAGCATGAGCACGCAGCACTAGCAGTTAGTGGGAGCAGCAGAGCAGCAGCTTGAGCAGCATCAGTTCACCGCGCTAGTAGCAGCAGGGCCGAGCGACGTCGGCGTAGCGGCAAGCAGCAGCACCAGTAGCGGAGCAACGCTAATAGCGGCAGCAGGCGACCTCGACGCGACGAGCAGCAGCAACTAGCATCAGTGGAGCGGCAAGCAGCGGTCAAGCAACACGAGCAACAGCGCACGGGCGCGCGTGTACGGGGTAGACGCGGGGCGTGAGTGAGGCGCACAAGCGCGCAGCCAGGGGCGCCGCTGGACGCGGGGCTGGGCGCGGACAGGCGCGCGGGAGCAGGTCCACGGCCGCGGCCAAGATGAGCTCGGGGACGACGGCTACGGCGCGGATCGAGCAGGGGAAAAGGGGGGATCAGGAGAGGAACTCACGGTGGAGCTCGTGGACATGGTTGGAAGGCACAGGGGTGGCCGGACGCGTCGCGCTCATCGACGAGATGCGGCAGCCGTGGCGGAGAAGACCGCGCGATGGCGAGGCAGCAGGTCGGCCGAGCTCCAACCGAAAGGCGAGGGCGATGTAGACGATGATGGCGGACCTCCTCGACGTCTTGGCGCGACAAATGGAGACCGGTGGCCGCGGGATCGACGGCGATGACGACGACCGCGAGTTCGGCCTCGTCCAGGTCGTCGGATATGAGCGAGGGAGAGGGGATTTGGGGACTAGGGTTACCAGGGAGAGAGAGGGGAGCTCGGGTCGTCAAGTAGGCGTCGGGGTAAGCCGCAGGATGTCCAACACGCATCCACAGCCGCGGCCATGGTGGTCGCATGCGTGCCACGACCTCCTGTTGTGAACAGGGAGGAGGATGGCTCTTGGTGGGCTGGGCCTTGTGTGCTGAGGCCACTTATGGCCCAGTGGCACAATAGGCTTTATTCATTTTCTATTTTTTTTTTGTTTTACATTGCCGCTACTGTTTTCTATTTATTCTAGCTACCGAATGAGCTTTGTTACTTGTAAAACTTTACACTTAAATCAAGCACAACAATATTAGATGGCACCAAAAGTTTAGGGCCAAAAGGAGTTGTCTAGCCATTTTTAGAAATTGGAAAGGCCAATTTTAAATGCTACTGGACCACTAAATAAATTTCCAGGGGGCACCAGGGAATCCAAAAGAGGTTGGTTCCAACATGACAAATAACCAGTGATTATTTTCCACACTTTGAACAATTTAGATTTTGTGTTTGTAAACTTCTATTTTTTACTTTAATTTAAATTTGAAATCTGGACCGGATTCGAACCAACGCGAGTTTAACAACAGTAATCATGATGACGTAGCACCATTAGCAGGGAATTACTGTGGCTTAATTATCCGGGCGTCACATGAAGATGGCCACCAGAGATGATTCCCCCCTCTGGCAAGGTGCCGGAACGGGTCTAGGTTGGTTTTCGGTGGCTACAGAGTCTTGCGGCGGCGAAACTTCTGATCTAGGTCTACCCCCAAATGGTTTCGGAATATTTGGGAATTTATAGTGCAAAGAGGGGGTGCGGAAGGCCACCGAGGTGGGCACAACCCACCTAGGTGCGCTAGGGGGCCCTAGCGCGCCCTGGTGGGTTGTGCCCTCCTCGGGGCACCCCCCAGGTGTAGCTCGGGCCCATTGGGTTCCTTCTGGTCGAGAAAAAATCTCCATAAAGTTTCGTTGCGTTTGGACTCTGTTTGATATTGATTTCCTGCGGTGTAAAAACAAGCAAAAACACAGCAACTGGCACTGGGCACCGGGTCAATAGGTCAGTCCAAAAAATGATATAAAGTTGCCATAAAATGATTGTAAAACACCCAAGAATAATAAAATAACAGCATGAATACTTCATAAATTATAGATACATTGGAGACGTATCAGCATCCCCAAGCTTAATTCCTACTCGTTCTCGAGTAGGTAAATGATAAAAATAATAATTTATGAAGTGTGAATGCTAACAAAGTGCATAAGTTTGATCAATGTCAATTTCAATCACTTTTCCTAGCATCATAACAACAATTCATTCTTATAAAACTTCTCATGTTATAGTAGCAACCAATTCACATGTTAATGTTCAAACAATGAACTCTCTTGAAACCCAACAACCTATGTTCTCAGTCACCAAGAAATTGCAATTCAACTTATTTAACAGAGTTTAAGTAAGATCTCCACATACTCAACCATCATATAGTCTTCTATGATTGCTAACACTCACTGCATACACATGAGCAAAACGTTTCAACCGGACACGTAGAAAGATATGGGCTTATTGTTTTGCCTCCCAACGTATTCACCTCAAGGGTGATGTCAACAATAATAACTCATGCTACCCATATTCAACTAGACATATGTGCCTAGATCTTTCCTCGCCACATGATGCTTGCCAAAAGAGAAAAATAAAAAGGATTAGAGAGAACAACTTTGACTCTTTGCATAAAAGTAAATACCGAAAAGTAAAAATATGCCCTTCGTAGAGGGAAGCAGAGGTTGCCATGCGCTTATTTGTTTGTATGCTCAATTCCTCAGTGCAAAAGAACGTCATGTTATATTGCCCCTTATGATAGCAACCTTTATTATGCAGTCTGTTGCTTTTATTGCTTTTCCATCATAAGTTCGTACAACGCTCAATTTTCTCTTACACTAAATGATCTAACACTTTTAGAAGCAATTTTTATTGCCTTGTTGCACCGATGACAACTTACTTGAAGGATCTGACTCAATCCTTAGGTAGGTATGGTGGACACTTGAAAATAAGATTTGGGTTTAATGGTTTTTGGATGCACAAGTAGTATCTCTACTTGGTGCGGAATTTTTGGCTAGCAAAGATGGGGGTCAAGCACCACAATATAACTTCTATGTGAATATGAACAAACATAAATCATTATGTTGTCTTCCTTGTCCAACGTCAACAATTTTGGCATATAATATTTTGATGGGGGCTCACAATCACAAAAGATTTCCATGATGGTGTATTTGCATGTGAAAGTTCTCTTTGTTATACTAATTATTTGTGAATTGCTTGTATGACTAATATTGTGATTGTCAAGCCTCAAAAGATTTCACTTTCTAAACCCAATGTGAAGCTACCACTAGGCATGATATGATTTCAACTTGATGGCATTCAATTTATTCAACATTTACTCATAGCATATAAGTGAAGCACAAGAGTAAATGACAAACTACTCCAAAAAGATATAAGTGAAGATCATGCGAGTAGTTAAGTAAATAGTAGCTATTTGAGGACTCTCTCTTATTCAAAAACTTTCAGATCTAAGTATTTTATTAAAACAACAAGAAAAAACAAAATAAAATGACATTCTAAGAATAGCACACATCATGTGAAGAAGCAAAAACTTAGGTTCAACCAATATTAACCGATAATCGTTGAAGAAGAAAGGTGGGATGCCTACCGGGGCATCCCCAAGCTTAGATGCTTGAGACTTCTTGGAATATTAGCTTGGGATGCCTTGGGCATCCCCAAGCTTGAGATTTTGTGTCTCCTTAATTCCTCTCATATCACGGTTTTCCTAAATCTCAAAAACTTCATCTACACAAAACTCAACAAGAACTCGTGAGATAAGTTAGTATAAATCAATGCAAAAACCTTATCATTCTCTACTTTAGCAAATCACTAACATTATTATTCAACATTGCATACTAAATGACTCTGCATATTTAATACTTTTATCCTCGAATAGAATCATTAAACAAGCAAACATATGCAAACATAACAACAATCTGCCAAAACAGTATAGTCTGTAAAGAATGCAAGATTCATCATACTTCCCTAACTCCAAAAATTCTGAAAATTTACCACACTGTAGAAAATTTATCAGAGCTTACTGTGCAAAAAGTTTCAACATTTTATCATATTCTGACTTTTTATGGAATTTTTGCAACACCGATAAACTTTCTGTTTTCAAACAGCGACAAGTAGACTTGCAAAATAAGCATGGTAAAGGTTATCCTTGACATTTTTATTGAAAAGAAAGATGCAAAATATTATTATAAATAATAGAAAGCAAATCCTAGCAAAAGAAAATGACGCTCCAAGCAAAACAAATATCATGTGACGAATGAAAACATAGCCTCAAGTAAGGTTACCGATAATGTTGGAGACGAAAGAGGGGATGCCTTCCGGGGCATCCCCAAGCTTAGTTGCTTGGATATTTCTTGAATATTACCTTGGGGTGTCTTGGGCATCCCCAAGCTTAGGGTCTTGTCCCTCCTTATTCTCCTCATATCGACATCTCACCCAAAACTTGAAAGCTTAAATCACACAAAACTTAACGGAACTTCGTGAGATAGGTTAGTATAATAAAGAGCAAACCACTTCACTTTGGTACTGTCAAGGACAAGATTCATAATTGTTTCAAAACAATGACTACTGTAGCATATCATTTCCGCAATTTATATTGAGCAATATAATCCACAGAAACTAGGAAACAAGCAAACTATGCATTAAAAATAGAATCTGTCAAAAACAAAAACTAGGAAACTGCTACTGTTACTTTTGCCACCGTTACCGTTACTTCCATACTTCTTTGCTACTAAATACTTTGCTGCAGATATTATGTCTTTCAGGTGTTGTTGAATTGACAACTCAGCTGCTAATACTTGAGAATATTCTTTGGCTCCCCTTATGTCGAATCAATAAATTTGCGTTGAATGCTCTACCCTCGAAAACTGTTGCGACCACCTATACTTATGGGTTATCATGAGGGCACACGGAGGATATTCAACCACGTTGTTTGAGCAACAAAAAGACAACTCATACACCGCAAATGATTTATTTAAGTTAAATTTAAGCTAAATAATCATACCAAACAAACTTGTACCAAGATATTTATTAGACTTGTGTGCTCTAGAACTATCATTAAATAGCTTTTTTGAACTGATCATTTACAATAGCTAAAGATGATAAAGACATAACACCTAAACAAACTATAATGCTATACATTTTCTTGTGCTTTCTAATCTTCTTCGATCTATAGAAAAGTTTGTTTTTATGAAGAAGTTGTTCTGTTAAACACCACTAAAAATTTATGAAAACTAACACAACTTCTATGATCATTTTTAGTTAAATTTAGCACATTTATATTTATTTGACATTATAAAACAGACACCAATATTTTGAATATTTATTAGCCCAGTTTGGCACTTATGCAATTATTAACATACCATTTAACCATATTCCAAAGTATATACATAAATGCAACATATGTTTAGTACAGAAAGCGAGCCTTGCTCACTTGACTACAAGAGTGGAGGTACAATCCCTTGAGAGTTATATGAGAGTCCTGATGGCCACATATTCGAAATTGTGTTTATATTGTTTGGGCTTCTCGTATGTTTTCCGTCGATAACATATTAAATTTAGAGACGTGATGGGTATTTATTTAGTGCATTTTGAGGTTAAAAAACAAAGTAAACAAGTTTATTATAAATATATTAGGAATATTCATTTCTAAATTGTAGTACATCAGATACAAAATTGTTGGCCAGATTCCGAAGAAAAAAAGTAATGCTTGCAGTGCTGGACAAATTCACAAACTATTCTCATTTCCCTCCCATAGCACACCTCTACACAGAGCAAAATGTTGCAAAAAAACTTCATTAACAACATCATCAAGCTCCATGGTCCTCCTTCGGTGATCATTTCTGATAGAGATATGATTTTCACAATTATTCTTTCGAGGAAAAAATTTAGAGACTGATCATTTCTGATAGGGATATGCTTTTCACAAGTACTCTCTGGAGGAAAAAATCACAGACTGGGCATTTCTGACAGGAATATGATTTTCACAAGTACTCTCTGGAGGAAAACTTGGACATTAAACTCGGATACAACTCATCCTATCACCCACATACAGATGGACAAACTGAAAGAGTAAACCTGAGAATTATCTTTGGTGTATGATCTTTGTAGCTCCAAAGAAATATGTGTCTTGCTTAACAATAGTAGAGTATTCACATCATATCATGTAGCCTTGAAAATCTCTTCATTTCAAGAAATATATGGTTTTTCACCACCCCCTTGTCGGTGGCATGGAAGTACCAAGCCCTCCTGAACTAGATGTTGTGGAATTCCTAGAAGCCAGACAAAACATGACTAACAAACTGAAACAAAACCAACAATTTTGTTCACAATCGCATGAAAAGATGTGTAGATCTTAAGAGGAGTGAGCGTAATTCAAAGTGGGAGATCTTGTTTACTTGAAGATGGCTCCCTATCGACTGGTTGCTTTTGGCTATTGTTGCACATTGAAGCTCCAACATAAGTACTATGGGTCATTCCTGATCATTCAGCAGGTGGGTAATGTAGCATACGAACTATAATTACCTGAACATGTTCACATACACCATGTGTTCCATGTCAGCCAACTAAAACAACACCGTGGACCAAAAGCCATTCGAAGTTCTTACTTAATAGTGGTTAACGAGGATCATACGCTGAAGATTTCACCAACTTGTATTTTGCATGTTCATCAGATACCTCGCAACAATGCTCTGGTGGTCCAGTAGACAAATTTGTCACTAGAAGAATCAACCTAGGAGGACGCCGACTATATCAAGTACACTACCCATAGTTTTTCCGGGCAACCAGTGAGCAATGGCATACCCAAGCTTCATCGCCATGATTACATGTCGCAATTTATAGGCGAGCAATGTCAGGCATCACCTGTCATAAGCATGTACCGTTTCATTCAGTATCCCACCCACAGTACAACCGGGATTGCCATCCAACGGCTCGCATGCCTCGCCTGATGGACTCTAGTGTTTTACTTATTAACATGGCAACGCTATATAACAGCCATCCCTAGAGGATTGTAGTGTATCCTATCTCATTTAGTCTCCAGCCAATGACTCAACTATTATACTTAATTACTTATATATAGAAACACAAGCCTCTTTGGGCTGGATATATCTCAATTTCGTCCACAATTCCCTCAAATTCATCTCTAGATCCTCTTGTGTTTGACAGCATGGATAGTTGATACGTCTTCATCATATCTACTTTTCCAAACACTTTTGCCCTTGTTTTGGACTCTAACTTGCATGATTTGAATGGAACTAACCCGGACTGACGTTGTTTTCAGTAGAATTGCCATGTGTTATTTTTGTGCAGAAATAAAAGTTCTTGGAATGACCTAAAACTTCACGGAGAATATTTTTGGAATAAATAAAAAATATTGGCGAAAGAATCAACACCAAGGGGCCCACACCCTGTCCACGAGGGTGGAGGGCACGCCCACCCCCTGGGGCACGCCCCCTGCCTCGTGGGCCCCCTGAGGCTCCACCGACCTCAACTCCAACTCTATATATTCACGACCGGGGAGAAAAAATCAAAGAGAAGGATTCATCGCGTTTTACGATACAAAGCCGCTGCCAAGCCCTAAACTCTCTCGGGAGGGCTGATCTGGAGTCCGTTCGGGGCTCAGGAGAGGGGAATCCGTCGTCGTCGTCATCATCAACCTTCCTCCATTACCAATTTTATGATGCTCACCGCTGTGCGTGAGTAATTCCATCGTAGGCTTGCTGGACGGTGATGGGTTGGATGAGATTTATCATGTAATCGAGTTAGTTTTGTTAGGGTTTGATCCCTAGTATCCACTATGTTCTGAGATTGATGTTGCTATGACTTTGCTATGCTTAATGCTTGTCACTAGGGCCCGAGTGCCATGAATTCAGATCTGAACCTATTATGTTTTCATAAATATATGTGAGTTCTTGATCCTATCTTGCAAGTCATTAGTCACCTACTATGTGTTATGATCCGGCAACCCCGAAGTGACAATAATCGGGACCACTCCCGATGATGATCGTAGTTTCAGGAGTTCATGTATTCACTAAGTGTTAATACTTTGGTCCGGTACTCTGTTAAAAGGAGGCCCTAATATCCCTTAGTTTCCAATAGGACCCCGCTGCCACGGGAGGGTAGGACAAAAGATGGCATGCAAGTTCTTTTCCATAAGCACATATGACTATATTCGAAATACATGGCTATGTTACATTGATGAACTGGAGCTAGTTCTGTGTCACCTTATGTTATAATTGTTGCATGAGGAATCGCATCCGACATAATTATCCATCACTGATTCAATGCCTACGAGCTTTTCACATATTGATCTTTGCTTAGTTACTTTATCGTTGCCACTGTTACAATTACTACAAAACCGCTACTGTTACTTTTGCCACCGTTACCGTTACTTCCATAATACTTTGCTACTAAATACTTTGCTACAGATATTAAGTTCCAGGTGTGGTTGAATTAACAACTCAACTGCTAATACTTGAGAATATTCTTTGGCTCCCTTTGTGTCGAATCAATAAATTTGGGTTGAATACTCTACCCTCGAAAACTGTTGTGATCCCCTATACTTGTGGGTTATCAATAGTCCAGATCGCCAAAGCAGAGCTCCCAAAGACGCCGGACAGAATCCCTAAACAAATTGTGCTCCTCCGCGACAGGCTCTACATGGTGAGCACGACTAGATACATCCTCGAGTTAGACTTGGCGGTGGCGAGCTTCTTCGTTCCATAGCTCCAGGACGGCGTCAGGTATCAGTACTTCGACATCCTGGTCATGTACCGAGGATATGAGCATGAGGACGACCACCATGAATACTCTGATGACGGTGATCACATTTACCTTTTCCATGTGGTGGATAGGTTGAACTACACGTTTGGCGCTGCTAGCGATGGACCGGGACGATGTCGGCCAAGGCGAGACATGGGCCATATTGCGCAATAGACAGTCGCAGATTGTTCGGTGCTCAGAGTCAGGGACAATGCAAATTTCGTCTTTTTGGATGAGGAAAGTGGTATCGTCGTCTTGATGTGGTTAGGGAGCACGACATTGAGAAGGTGCACCAGACGGACTCAGACAACGATGAACTCATGCTCATGTATCTAGTTACCATGGTCTGGCTACATGTCTTTCCTCCATATCAAGCAAGCACAACAAAATTCGGGAACCTAGGAGAAGGAGAGCAAAGTTTCATGATGGTTCATAGGAACTAGGCTTATTAGTACATGGGCCTAAAGTGTTTTTGGCCGTTTGGTAGATGTAAAACAAAACTTGAATTCAGAACTCATTTGGGCATTCTATTTTCTTCTGCATTTCCTTTGAAGGTTCACCATTTTCTACTTCATGTCATTGATCTCCATTTCTATTGAAGGGTTGTTGAATTTGGGGCCAATTTCAATGATCGTAGATTCTGTTGTTATGCTACTACTACATTGAAGGGTTGGATATAATCCACAACTCTGGCATCCATTGTATGAGTATTTGGGAGGAAAAAGAGAAAATATTTCAAATACATAAAGGGTTAAATTGACATTTAACACGTGTTATTGTGCCCAAGTACCATTTTACACGGGAAAGGGACTTAAGGTTGAGCGACGGTAAAAGAGTTATTTATACAGAACCACCACACTTCAGGCTAGGGTAACAACTTGGTACTACATTTGTGCCAGGGCACAAAAAACCACGGAAACTGCGTCTAATCTGTAACGCGGAGCACTGATGCTCGGATTTGGTTGCAAAAATAGCGGATCCGACAAGTAGGCCCCCCTGTCTAGACGATGTGGCATGCCTACGTGGATAAATTTGCTGAGGTGGACGAAAGCCCCATCTGTCAGCCTCTCTCCGATAGCCCCCCCTCCTCTCTCTCTCTCTCTCTCTCTCTCTCTCTCTCTCTCTCTCTCCCAGGCACCTTTTCTTCTCCACCAACCCGACACAGCCAACCAAATCCCGCACCACTGCCGGAGAATTACCCTGGCGAGCCTCCCCGCTGCCCCAGCCACTGGCCCGCATGGATTCAACCCCAGACACACCTCCAGCCCTTGTTCCAGCCGGATCAGCCGAAGATCCTCCACATCGCCCAAACTATGGTGGATCTCGTCGGAGCTCAAGGTGCGGCAGCTGAACACGCGAGGCTACGGGGAATCAGGGAGGTGGACACGAGCCGCGGTGCGCTAGCGTGACTCGGACAGCCAGACTTGGAGGCACCGCAAATCGCGACTTCACCGTCAATGGCAGACGGCGTGGCGGTTACTCGCGGACAGCCATGCTAAAGGAAGTGTGACTTTGATTGGATGTCATCTAGAGCTTCGTGAGGAAGCGGAGGATCCGAGGAAGGTAAGTAGGAAGGCCGGGATACGCCGGAGTGGAAGATAGTGCAGCGGCGCTCTTCACCGGTGACGGAGAAAAAAGAGCCCGTGCCGGCGATTCTGGGAACCTTCCTGCTGATTTCTTAGCAAGGGAGCGACTGGGGACCAAGGGACCTCAGGAATGGATGGAGGAGGTAGGCACGCGTCACGGAAAGAGATCGATGCATGGTGGTGTTGGGGAACGTAGTAATTCAAAAAAAAATCCTACGCACACACAAGATCATGGTGATGCATAGCAACGAGTGGGGAGAGTATTGTCTACGTACCCTCGTAGACCGTAAGCGGAAGCGTTATCACAACGCGATTGCTGTAGTCGTACGTCTTCACGATCCGACCGATCAAGTACCGAACACACGGCACCTCCGAGTTCAGCACACGTTCAGCCCGATGACGTCCCTCGAACTCCGATCCAGCCGAGTGTTGAGGGAGAGTTTCGTTAGCACGACGGCGTGGTGACAATGTTGATGTTCTACCGACGCAGGGCTTCGCCTAAGCACCGCTATAGTATTATCGAGGTGGACTATGGTGGAGGGGGGGCACCGCACACGGCTAAGAGATCAATGATCAATAGTTGTGTCTCTAGGGTGCCCCCTGCCCCCGTATATAAAGGAGCAAGGGGGAGGCCCGCCAGCCCTCTATGGCGCGCCCCCAAGAGGGGAATCCTACTAGGACTCCAAGTCCTAGTAGGTTTCCGCCTAAAGGGAGAGAGGGGGAAGGAAGGAGAGGGAGAGGGAGAAGGAAAGGGGGGCGCCGCCCCCCCCCCTCTCCTAGTCCAATTCGGACCAGAGTGGGAGGGGGCGCGGCGCCAGCCCTGGCCGCCCCTCTCTCTCTCCACTAAGGCCCAACAAGGCCCATTAGTTCCCCCGGGGTTACCGATAACCCTCCGTCACTCCGGTTTAATCCGATACTTCTCCAGAACACTTCCGGTGTCCGAATATAGTCGTCCAATATATCAATCTTCATGTCTCGACCATTTCAAGACTCCTCGTCATGTTCGTGATCACATCCGGGACTCCGAACAACCTTCGGTACATCAAAACATATAAACTCATAATGAAACTGTCATCGTAACGTTAAGCGTGCGGACCCTACGGGTTCGAGAACAATGTAGACATGACCGAGACATGTCTTCGGTCAATAACCAATAGCGGAACCTGGATGCTCATGTTGGCTCCTACATATTCTACGAAGATCTTTATCGGTCACACCGCATAACAACATACGTTGTTCCCTTTGTCGTCGGTATGTTACTTGCCCGAGATTCGATCGTCGGTATCTCAATACCTAGTTCAATCTCGTTACCGGCAAGTCTCTTTACTCGTTCCGTAATACATCATCTCACAACTAACTCATTAGTTGCAATGCTTGCAACGCTTATGTGATGTGCATTACTGAGAGGGCCCAGAGATACCTCTCCGACAATTGGAGTGACAAATCCTAATCTCGAAATACGCCAACCCAACATGTACCTTCGGAGACACCTGTAGAACTCCTTTATAATCACCCAATGATGTTGTGACGTTTGGTAGCACACAAAGTGTTCCTCCGGCAAACGGGAGTTGCATAATCTCATAGTCATAGGAACATGTATAAGTCATGAAGAAAGCAATAGCAACATACTAAACGATCAAGTGCTAAGCTAACGGAATGGGTCATGTCAATCACATCATTCTCCTAATGATGTGATCCCGTAATCAAATGACAACACATGTCTATGGTTAGGAAACATAACCATCTTTGATCAACGAGCTAGTCAAGTAGAGGCATACTAGTGACACTCTGTTTGTCTATGTATTCTCACAAGTATTATGTTTCCGGTTAATACAATTCTAGCATGAATAATAAACATTTATCATGATATAAGGAAATAAATAATAACTTTAGTATTGCCTCTAGGGCATATTTCCTTCAGCCTCCCACTTGCACTAGAGTCAATAATCTAGATTACACAGTAATGATTCTAACACCCATGGAGCCTTGGTGCTGATCATGTTTTGCTCGTGGAAGAGGCTTAGTCAACGGGTCCGCAACATTCAGATCCGTATGTATCTTGCAAATCTCTATGTCTCCCACCTGGACTAGATCCCGGATGGAATTGAAGCGTCTCTTGATGTGCTTGGTTCTCTTGTGAAATCTGGATTCCTTCGCCAAGGCATTTGCACCAGTATTGTCACAAAAGATTTTCATTGGACCCGATGCACTAGGTATGGCACCTAGATCGGAAATGAACTCCTTCATCCAGACTCCTTCGTTTGCTGCTTCCGAAGCAGCTATGTACTCCGCTTCACATGTAGATCCCGCCACGACGCTTTGTTTAGAACTGCACCAACTACAACTCCACCATTTAATGTAAACATGTATCCGGTTTGCGATTTAGAATCGTCCGGATCAGTGTCAAAGCTTGCATCAACGTAACCATTTACGATGAGCTCTTTGTCACCTCCATAAACAAGAAACATATCCTTAGTCCTTTTCAGGTATTTCAGGGTGTTCTTGACCGCTGTCCAGTGATCCACTCCTGGATTACTTTGGTACCTCCCTGCTAGACTTATAACAAGACACACATCAGGTCTGGTACACAGCATTGCATACATGATAGAGCCTATGGCTGAAGCATAGGGAACATCTTTGATTTTCTCTCTATCTTCTGCATTGGTCGGGCATTGAGTCTTACTCAACTTCACACCTTGTAACACAGGCAAGAACCCTTTCTTTGCTTGATCCATTTTGAACTTCTTCAAAACTTTGTCAAGGTATGTGCTTTGTGAAAGTCCAATTAAGCGTCTTGATCTATCTCTATAGATCTTGATGCCCAATATGTAAGCAGCTTCACCTAGGTCTTTCATTGAGAAACTCTTGTTCAAGTATCTCTTTATGCTATCCAGAAATTATATATTATTTCCAATCAGTAATATGTCATCCACATATAATATCAGAAATGCTACAGAGCTCCCACTCACTTTCTTGTAAATACAGGCTTCTCCAAAAGTCTGTACAACACCAAATGCTTTGATCACACTATCAAACCGTTTATTCCAACTCCGAGAGGCTTGCACCAGTCCATAAATGGATTGCTGGAGCTTCCACACTTTGTTAGTTCCCTTTGGATCGACAAAACCTTCTGGTTGCATCATATACAACTCTTCTTCCAGAAATCCATTCAGGAATGCAGTTTTGATATCCATCTGCCATATTTCATAATCATAAAATGCGGCAATTGCTAACATGATTCGGACAGACTTGAGCATCGCTACGGGTGAGAAGGTCTCATCGTAGTCAATCCCTTGAACTTGTCGAAAACCTTTCGCAACAAGTCAAGCTTTATAGACAGTAACATTACCGTCAGCGTCAGTCTTCTTCTTGAAGTTCCATTTATTCTCAATTGCTTGCTGATCATCGGGCAAGTCAAACAAAGTCCATACTTTGTTCTCATACATGGATCCCATCTCAGATTTCATGGCTTCAAGCCATTTTGCGGAATCTGGGCTCACCATCACTTCTTCATAGTTCGTAGGTTCATCATGATCTAGTAGCATGATTTCCAGAACAGGATTACCGTACCACACTGGTGCGGATCTTACTCTGGTTGATCTACGAGGTTCAGTAATAACTTGATCTGAAGTTTCATGATCATCATCATTAACTTCCTCACTAATTGGTGTAGGTGTCACAGAAACCGTTTTCTGTGATGAACTACTTTCCAATAAGGGAGCAGGTACATTTACCTCATCAAGTTCTACTCTCCCACTCACTTCTTTCGAGAGAAACTCCTTTTCTAGAAAGGATCCATTCTTAGCAACAAATGTCTTGCCTTCAGATCTATAATAGAAGGTGTACCCAACAGTTCCCTTTGGGTATCCTATGAAGACACATTTCTCCGATTTGGGTTCGAGCTTATCAGGTTGAAACTTTTTCACATAAGCATCGCAACCCCAAATTTTCGGAAACGACAACTTTGGTTTCTTGCCAAACCACAGTTCATAAGGCGTCGTCTCAACGGATTTCGATGGTGCCCTATTTAACGTGAATGCGGCCGTCTCTAAAGCATAACCCCAAAACGATAGCGGTAAATCAGTAAGAGACATCATAGATCGCACCATATCTAGTAAAGTACGATCACGACGTTCGGACACACCATTACGCTATGGTGTTCTAGGTGGTGCGAGTTGCGAAACTATTCCGCATTGTTTCAAATGTAGACCAAACTCGTAACTCAAATATTCTCCTCCATGATCAGATCGTAGAAACTTTATTTTCTTGTTACGATGATTTTCAACTTCACTCTGAAATTCTTTGAACTTTTCAAATGTTTCAGACTTATGCTTCATTAAGTAGATATACCCATATCTGCTTAAATCATCTGTGAAGGTGAGAAAATAACGATATCCGCCACGAGCCTCAACATTCATCGGACCACAAACATCTGTATGTATGATTTCCAACAAATCTGTTGCTCTCTCCATAGTACCGGAGAATGGTGTTTTAGTTATCTTGCCCATGAGGCACGGTTCGCAAGTACCAAGTCATTCATAATCAAGTGGCTCCAAAAGTCCATCAGTATGGAGTTTCTTCATGCGCTTTACACCGATATGACCTAAACGGCAGTGCCACAAATAAGTTGCCCTATCATTATCAACTCTGCATCTTTTGGCTTCAACATTATGAATATGTGTATCACTACTATCGAGATTCATCAAAAATAGACCACTCTTCAAGGGTGCATGACCATAAAAGATATTACTCGTATAAATAGAACAACCATTATTCTCTGATTTAAATGAATAACCGTCTCGCATCAAATAAGATCCAGATATAATGTTCATGCTCAACGCTGGCACCAAATAACAATTATTTAGGTCTAATACTAATCCCGAAGGTAGATGTAGAGGTAGCGTGCCGACCACGATCACATCGACTTTGGAACCATTTCCCACGCGCATCGTCACCTCGTCCTTGGCCAGTGTTCGCTTCATCCATAGTCCCTGTTTTGAGTTGCAAATATTAGCAACAGAACCAGTATCAAATACCCAGGTTCTACTGTGAGCTCTAGTAAGGTACACATCAATAACATGTATATCACATATACCTTTGTTCACCTTGCCAGCCTTCTTATCCGCCAAATACTTGGGGCAGTTCCGCTTCCAGTGACCAGTCTGCTTGCAGTAGAAGCACTCAGTCTCAGGCTTAGGTCCAGACTTGGGTTTCTTCTCCTGAGCAGCAACTTGCTTGATGTTCTTCTTGAAGTTCCCCTTCTTCTTCCCTTTGCCCTTTTTCTTGAAACTGGTGGTCTTATTGACCATCAACACTTGATGCTCCTTCTTGATTTCTACCTCCGCAGCCTTTAGCATTGCGAAGAGCTCGGGAATCGTCTTATCCATCCCTTGCATGTTATAGTTAAGCACGAAGCTCTTGTAGCTTGGTGGAAGTGATTGGAGAATTCTGTCAATGACGCTATCATCCGGAAGATTAACTCCCAGTTGAATCACCTGATTATTATACCCAGACATCTTGAGTATATGCTCACTAACAGAACTGTTCTCCTCCATCTTGCAGCTATAGAACTTATTAGAGACTTCATATCTCTCAATTCGGGCATTTGCTTGAAATATTAACTTCAACTCCTGGAACATCTCATATGCTCCATGACGTTCAAAACGTCGTTGAAGTCCCGGTTCTAAGCCGTAAAGCATGGCACATTGAACTATCGAGTAGTCATCAGCTTTGCTCTACCAGACGTTCTTAACATCGTCAGTTGCATCAGCAGCAGGTCTGGCACCCAGTGGTGCTTCCAGGACGTAATTCTTCTGTGCAGCAATGAGGATAATCCTCAAGTTATGGACCCAGTCCGTGTAATTGCTACCATCATCTTTCAACTTTGCTTTCTCAAGGAACGCATTAAAATTCAATGAAACAACAGCACGGGCCATCTATCTACAATCAACATAGACAAGCAAGATACTATCAGTTACTAAGTTCATGATAAATTTAAGTCCAATTAATCATATTACTTAAGAACTCCCACTTAGAAAGACATCCCTCTAATCCTCTAAGTGATCACGTGATCCAAATCAACTAAACCATAACCAATCATCACGTGAAATGGAGTAGCTTTCAATGGTGAACATCACTATGTTGATCATATCTACTATATGATTCACGCTCGACCTTTCGGTCTCAGTGTTCCGAGGCCATATCTGCCTATGCTAGGCTCGTCAAGTTTAACCTGAGTATTCTGCGTGTGCAAAAACTGGCTTGCACCCGTTGTAGATGAACGTAGAGCTTATCACACCCGATCATCACGTGGTGTCTGGGCACGACGAACTTTGGCAACGGTGCATACTCAGGGAGAACACTTTTATCTTGAAATTTAGTGAGAGATCATCTTATAATGCTACCGTCAAACAAAGCAAGATAAGATGCATAAAAGATAAACATCACATGCCATCAATATAAGTGATATGATATGGCCATCATCATCTTGTGCTTGTGATCTCCATCTCCGAAGCAACGTCATGATCACCATCGTCACAGGCGCGACACCTTGATCTCCATCGTAGCATCGTTGTCGTCTCGCCAATCTTATGCTTCTACGACTATCGCTACCGCTTAGTGATAAAGTAAAGCATTACAGGGCGATTGCATTGCATACAATAAAGCGACAACCATATGGCTCCTGCCAGTTGCCGATAACTCGGTTACAAAACATGATCATCTCATACAGTAAAACTTAGCATCATGTCTTGACCATATCACATCACAACATGCCCTGCAAAAACAAGTTAGACGTCCTCTACTTTGTTGTTGCAAGTTTTACGTGGCTGCTACGGGCTTAGCAAGAACCGTTCTTACCTACGCATCAAAACCACAATGATAGTTTGTCAAGTTGGTGCTGTTTTAACCTTTGCAAGGACCGGGCATAGCCACACTCGGTTCAACTAAAGTTAGAGAAACTGACACCCGCCAGCCAACTATGTGCAAAGCACATCGGTAGAACCAGTCTCGCGTAAGCGTACGCGTAATGTCGGTCTGGGCCGCTTCATCTAACAATACCGCCGAACCAAAGTATGACACGTTGGTAAGCAGTATGACTTATATCGCCCACAACTCACTTGTGTTCTACTCGTGCATATAACATCAACGCATAAAACCTGGCTCGGATGCCACTGTTGGGGAACGTAGAAATTTCAAAAAAAAAAATCTACGCACACACAAGATCATGGTGATGCATAGCAACGAGAGGGGAGAGTGTTGTCTACGTACCCTCATAGACCGTAAGCGGAAGCGTTATCACAATGCGGTTGATGTAGTCGTACGTCTTCATGATCCGACCGATCAAGTACCGAACGCATGACACCTCCAAGTTCAGCACACACTGAGCCTGATGACGTCCCTCGAACTCCGATCCAGCCAAGTGTTGAGGGAGTCAGCACGACGGCGTGGTGAAGATGTTGATGTTGTACCGACGCAGGGCTTCGCCTAAGCACTGCTATAGTATTATCGAGGTGGACTATGGTGGAGGGGGGCACCGCACACGGCTAAGAGATCAATGATCAATTGTTGTGTCTCTAGGGTGCCCCTGCCCCCGTATATAAAGGAGCAAGGGGGAGGCCGGCCGGCCCTCTATGGTGCGCCCCCAAGAGGGGAATCCTACTAGGACTCCAAGTCCTAGTAGGTTTCCACCTAAAGGGAGAGAGGGGGAAGGAAGGAGAGGGAGAGGGAGAAGGAAAGGGGGCGCCGCCCCCCTCTCCTAGTCCAATTCAGACCAGAGGGGGAGGGGGCGCGCGGCCAGCCCTGGCCTCCCCTCTCTCCCTCCACTAAGGCCCAACAAGGCCCATTAGTTCCCCCGGGGTTACCGATAACCCTCCGACACTCCGGTTTAATCCGATACTTCTCCAGAACACTTCCGGTGTCCGAATATAGTCGTCCAATATATCAATCTTCATGTCTCGACCATTTCGAGACTCCTCGTCATGTCCGTGATCACATCCGAGACTCCGAACAACCTTTGGTACATCAAAACATATAAACTCATAATGAAACTGTCATCATAACGTTAAGCGTGCGGACCCTACGGGTTCGAGAACAATGTAGACATGACCGAGACATGTCTTCGGTCAATAACCAATAGCGGAACCTGGATGCTCATATTGGCTCCTACATATTCTACGAAGATCTTTATCGGTCAGACCGCATAACAATATACGTTGTTCCCTTTGTCGTCGGTATGTTACTTGCCCGAGATTCGATCATCGGTATCTCAATACCTAGTTCAATCTCGTTACCGGCAAGTCTCTTTACTCGTTCCGTAATACATCATCTCGCAACTAACTCATTAGTTGCAATGCTTGCAAGGCTTATGTGATGTGCATTACTGAGAGGCCCCAGAGATACCTCTCCGACAATCGGAGTGACAAATCCTAATCTCGAAATACGCCAACCCAACATGTACCTTCGGAGACACCTGTAGAGCTCCTTTATAATCACCCAGTTACATTGTGACGTTTGGTAGCACACAAAGTGTTCCTCCGGCAAACGGGAGTTGCATAACCTCATAGTCATAGGAACATGTAGAAGTCATGAAGAAAGCAATAGCAACATACTAAACGATCAAGTGCTAAGCTAACGGAATGGGTCATGTCAATCACATCATTCTCCTAATGATGTGATCCCGTTAATCAAATGACAACACATGTCTATGGTTAGGAAACATAACCATCTTTGATCAACGAGCTAGTCAAGTAGAGGCATACTAGTGACACTCTGTTTGTCTTTGTATTCACACAAGTATTACGTTTCCGGTTAATACAATTCTAGCATGAATAATAAACATTTATCATGATATAAGGAAATAAATAATAACTTTATTATTGCCTCTAGGGCATATTTCCTTCAGGTGGTCGTCTTCCCCAATTCCCGTCGCTGCAAAGCTCGTAATCATGTAGAAACCAGAGAGCACCACCTACCCGATTCGCTCCTTCAGAAGTAGTTTTTCTTTGAGAATATATCCTGAAGATGTAGTTGGGGGTGCTGGCGGCGGGACCGACATCCACCTCAGCTATTTGAACATGTAGACATGCCACATCGTCCTAATAGGTGGGTCCAACTTGTCAGTTTTGTTGTTTTCGAAAGCTTCACACAATCAGTGCTCTCCGTTAGTCATTAGGCGTAGAGTTGGTGGTTTTTTGTGCCGTGCATTATTACCCTAGCCCCAAATGTGGTGGTTTTGGGTAAATAACTCACAGTAAAACCGGATGGCCAGTCCGGTTAGGTATCTCAAAATCAGCAATGATGATAATTATGATTAAAAATCCAAACAAATTGTTAACCAACAGTAGTATGTATACATGATAAGTGATGCACCACATTTTCATTCTCTTATTGGATTATCCCAATATTGCATTTTTGACACACGACTGCATGACACTAGCTAGCTAATCTTCCTGCACGGCGGCAGCGGTTTGCCGCACAGGCACAGGTTGTGCGCGTACGGCGCCGCGGGGAACCGGTTGAACCGGACGCCCACCAGTCTACTGAAATTATCCGGTATCCTCCCGACGATGGCCGCCATGGTTGCCGGGATGACGCCCCCGACTCTGTTCCGGGAGATGTCCAACCTCTCCGGGCCCTGTAGCTTGGAGATCGAGCTTGGTATCTGGCCGCCGATGGCGTTGCTCGACACGTCCAGCCACTTTAGGCTCCCGCCGCTGGCGAAGTCGGGCAGTGCGCCGGTGAGCTTGTTCTTGGACAGGTCGACGCGCCACAGCTTCTGCAGGCCAAATAGTAACTTCGGAATGGGGCCTATGAGCAGGTTGTCGTCGAGGGTGAGAGAACTCAGAGACCGGAGGTTGCCGATCTATGCAGGAATGTTGCCGGTGATCTTGTTGTGGCTGAGCGAGAGGTCGGCAAGGTCACTGTTGGTGTCAAAACCGGCGGATCTCGGGTAGGGGGTCCCGAACTGTGTGTCTAGGCGGATGGTAACAGGAGACAAGGGACACGATGTTTGACCCAGGTTCGGGCCCTCTTGATGGAGGTAAAACCCTACGTCCTGCTTGATTAATATTGATGATATGGGTAGTACAAGAGTAGATCGACCACGAGATCAAGGAGGCTAAACCCTAGAAGCTAGCCTATGGTATGATTGTTGTTCTGTCCTACGGACTAAAACCCTTCGATTTATATAGACACCGGAGAGGGTTAGGGTTACATAGAGTCGGTTACAATGGTAGGAGGTCTACATATCCGTATCGCCAAGCTTGCCTTCCACGCCAAGGAAAGTCCCTTCCGGACACGGGACGAAGTCTTCAATCTTGTATCTTCATAGTCCAGGAGTCCGGCTGAAGGTATAGTCCGGCTATCCGGACACCCCCTAATCCAGGACTCCCTCAGTAGCCCCTGAACTAGGCTTCAATGACGATGAGTCCGGCGTGCAGATTGTCTTCGGCATTGCAAGGCGGGTTCCTCCTCCAAGTACTTCATAGAAGATTTTGAACACAAAGGATAGTGTCCGGCTCTGCAAAATAAGTTTCCACATATTGCCATAGAGAGAATAATATTTACACAAATCTAATCTACCGACGTAATCCGTAGCGCGACATCACACTACGGCCAAGCCTTTATTCGAATCGTTTTTACTCCCCCACCTCAGTGCATTTCGCGAGGCGGTTTCCTTGGCACGTCTTGTCAAACAGAGATCGTGTCCCCTTTATTTACGGGATTCTCATCAACACAGACGTGGGTAACCCAACCGTGCCATTGATTACAGCGCTTGGGAGATAAGCGAGTTTTATCAGGCTGGTGGGGACGCATAGCCGCATCCGCCCATATAAGGGGATAAGGATCCACCTTTTTACCTACGCCTTCTTCCTCCTTTGCCTATCCATCTTCTGCGCACTCGAGCTCTAGCGCCCAAGCCCGCATTCCCCACCTCGACCTTCTCCAGTCATGTCCGGAGCGGGAGGCAAGTGGATGGTCTCCTCCGTCACAGAGGGGCACATAAAAAAACTGAGGGAAGCCGGATACTTGTCTAACGACATCGCGGACCGGCTTCCCGAAGAGGGGCAGCTCCTCCCCACCCCAAGGCCCCATGAGAGGGTAGTGTTCCTTCCCCACTTCCTCCGCGGACTGGGCTTTCCTCTCCACCCATTCGTCCGGGGACTCATGTTCTACTACGGCCTGGATTTCCACGATCTGGCCCCGGACTTCATCCTCAACATCTCGGCGTTTATCGTCGTGTGAGAGGCTTTCCTCTGCATCCGCCCCCATTTCGGCCTATGGCTCAAGACTTTCAATGTCAAGCCGAAGGTGGTGCGCGGCAACCAGGCGGAGTGCGGAGGCACCATGGCGGGCAAGATGCCCAACGTTCTATGGCTCGAGGGCTCCTTTGTGGAGACCCTGAAGGGATGGCAATCGGGGTGGTTTTATATCACCGAGCCGCGCGACCCTGAGTGGGTCGCAGCCCCCGAGTTCCGGTCCGGACCCCCTACGCGGCTCACGTCCTGGAAAGAGACGGGCCTGTCATGGGGCAGCAAAGAAGAGGTGACTGGACTGCAAAAATGTATCCAAACCCTGGTGAACAAGCAGCTCAAGCTTGTCAACGTAGTCCAGGTTATGCTCATCCGCCGGATCCTCCCGTGTCAACAACGGGCCTTCAATCTGTGGGAGTTCGACTCGGTGCAACACCGAACTCTGAACAGGGTCTTCGACACGACGTACGAAGATGCCTGGAAGGTGCTTTTCAAGGGCGCCGAGGCTCCCGCATCCGCTTCCGAGGATGGCGGATTCAGCACACAGCATCATGCTGGTGTGGTAAGCCATTTGTACCTTTTACAGGGTATTAATTTTTCATACTTTGACTCTATGCGGGATCTAAGCTCCCTTACCTTTGACAGGATTGGCAGGCGAAGTCCGGACAGATCGATTGTCCGGCTCCTTTGCCCGAAGACCCAGCCGATGCTCGCTTGGCGAAGCTGCTGGTTCCGGCACCCTATGTGGTGCCGGAGAAGAAGGCCAGGAAGAAGGCCACAGGGACTCGAAAGGGTGCCCGTCGCCTGGAGGTGTCGGATTCATCATCCGACGACTCCGAGACGCACTCCTCCCGTGAAAACGAGGAGGAGGAAGAAGAAACTCCCCCCCCCCCCAGCGGAGGGAGGAAAGAAGAGGAAGGCTGCCCCGACCGGGGAGGCCGAAGGGTCCAAGAAGGGGAAGACCCTTCCTTCAGACTACTCCACCGACGCCGACGACGGCGAAGAGGAGTGGCCGCATAGGGCCAGGCACCCAGCAGGATCGTAGGTGTTCGGACACTAGGGTAACTCGTAGTGTTCCTTTATTGCACACCTTTCCCTTATGTTGAATATATCTATGCAGTCCGCCCAAGGTCGGGCTCGACGAGTCGTCGAGCGGCTCCCTGGATTCGTCGGACGTGAATTCACTTCCGCCCGCTACCTCCCCCCGCACTGCGGACGATGCCGAGGTGGCGTCCCAACAGGTTCCAAGCCAGGAGAGGGTGGTACTGGAGGAGCCGCAAGGCGACCTCCCGGACTCCAGGAGTAAAGGGGATAGATCCCCCAAGGGCTCCAATTCCGGCCCTAGGCCGGACACCGCTCTGGAACCTTCAAAGGTTCCAGAGTCCGGCGGGCGACCTCCTTCCAAGAGGAGCAAGATCACCGAGCCGGTGACCCCCGTCCAACCGGAGGCGCCGGACAATCTACTGGAGGTGCTTAAGAGCGCCTCCATCGACGAGGGGCACCGCACCATTATGAGTGCGGTGGTCCAGAAGGTTCAGTCCGCCAAGAGCGGACTGACTGAAGCTTGTGCCAGCCTTTTAACAGGCTTTGAGGTAAGTAAAGAATGTGTAAAAATATTACCGCATAGACAGTAGCCCCTGATGCTCTGTTTGGCGTTCGGGAAGAAAAGCCGAATAGAGGATCAAATAAAATTCGCAGGAGTCTAACAGAAAGGAGTCAATATGCGTATGCAGGCTTCTCTACTGTCGTCCGCCGCACTGACTGCGGAGGTGGATGCGCTAAAGCAGAACCTCGAGCAGTCCGAGCAAGAGCTCGGGCTTGCCAAGAAGCAGCTCTAGGACAAGGAAGGTAAGAAGTACCTTGTTTAAATATATTAAAAAAGTGCAATTGCAAAAAATGACAGGATTAACTTGGCTATTGCAGGGGCCACATCTGAGGTGGTGACCCTTAAGCAAGCGCTGTCCGAGGCCGAGAAGAGGGCGGCCACGGAGCGCACCGAGCGGGAGAAGTATGAGGCCCAGATTGGCGAGGTGCGGCAAGAGCTCCATGCCCTCGTGAGAAAACATGAGAGTTCGGAGCTTGACTCAAAGACGCGAGCGTGCGAGCTCGCGGCGGCAATTAAAAATGCCAAGTCTGCCAAGGCCGAATCCCAGAAGGCCCTCCAGGAGTTGGATGCGGTGAAAAAGATAGCGGCGGGTAAGGCATTCTTTATGCAAAGCAAACATGTAAGAGTGAGTTACTTGTTACTTACCCGAATCCGGAGCTCTCCAGGAGCATTCGCAGATCTTCCCC
Organism: Aegilops umbellulata; assembly: GCA_032464435.1. Lineage (NCBI taxonomy): Eukaryota > Viridiplantae > Streptophyta > Magnoliopsida > Poales > Poaceae > Aegilops > Aegilops umbellulata. The sequence continues at coordinate 472,108,023 of CP136059.1, read as the reverse complement.
GTAGCGTGTCTGATGCCGCCGCATTCTACCGAGCCGAGGAGGGCAGCTCAACGGAGAAGGTGTTCTGGTCTCAGTATGTTGAGGCCGGACACCCTGTTCCCCTGAGCGACCAGCTGAAGCAACTGGTCGAGCTCCACAAGGCGGCCGAACAGGCCATAAAGGGCTTCATAGTTTGGCTGTGGCCTGGAGAGGCCCTGCCTGGGAGCTACTTCGGGCTGGTGCGGCGGCTGGTGGAGGCCTGTCCAAGGCTCAAAGTTATCAAGCGCTCCGTCTGCATCGAAGGTGCCCATAGGGCTCTTGCCCGCGCTAAGGTGCACTGGGGCAAGCTAGATGCTGAGAAGCTTGTGAAGTACGGGCCACCGCCGGGGAAAGAGCATCGCAAGCCCGAGAATTATTATAAGGACGTTCTGAAGGGTGCCCGCCTTATGGCGGATGAATGTTCCAGGGATGTAATTTTTTAGTAAAACTCGCTCGTTTTGTCCTGTGCGCTGAAAACTGGTTCATATGCGCTAAGCAATGCTTTTTGAATTTAAAATATTACCTTCTGTGCGGCTGTTTATCAAATTTGAGAGATGGCGAGTCGTCGGCTTCTGCCCCCGTGCCACTAGTGCTGGGGTGTTCGGGATAAACCTGAGCGCTCTTTTTCCCATATTTGGGTCCTTCGAGGGAGGCGCTCAGCACAGCGAACAAGGCAATCGGACTATAATGCTTGAACACTCTCACTTATCCATAGAATTCTATAATTTTAAATTTCGGCGAAGCCCCTGGTATACGGAAGACCGAGTTCGGGGCGCTATCCACGCCTTGGACGGACAGAGACGACTCCTCGCTCTAAGCGGCATAAGTCTTTAGGGACTCGAAAAACCTCTCGAACAGCGACCAGCTCTCGCTTCATCATGACATTTAGTTTTAGCTTTCTCTACTGAGGTGTTTAGCCCAGCTCAATTCGGGCACAATCGCAGTAGTTCTCCTAGTGCTACCTTAGCCGATATAGCAGAACGTAAGGCACCAAAACATAGGAGCCGGGAAAACCCAACTATTGACCCAAGACATGATTCGGAGCCGATGCATATAATGCTATAAGTTCGGGGTGTCGCACTTGTTAAAGTGTTCGGGCTTCTCACACCATATTGAGGGGTACTAAAGCCCGTACCAAAGTGTACGGGTGCAGCATGTCGTTAATGAACATATATTTTTTTTAAAGAGTAATGCAAAAATAGACAAAAGCTATGCATTGTTTATTAAAAAAAGGCTGCGATCAAGGCAGAATGATACAAATAACGCGATAAGCAAAAGGTTGGACTATTTAACATGTCCGTTCCAGGGGCAGGCTGCGGAATGGTATGCGAAACAGGTATACTGCTCGTGATAGAGACCACCTGGGAGTTCCGTTAATGCGGCACGGCTTGTCTGCTTCCCTGGTTCTTGCATCGTTTATGCGGCAATTGTACTGCCGGACAGGCCTTCCGAAGAACGGAGTCCTGAAAGTAAGAGAAAATTAAAAAATCGGCCGCCCCTAGTGCGGTTTAAGCCGTGTTTCGGGCGTGCCGTGATGGTGCCCCTCCCCCTGTGCCCATGGTATTTCTAGAGCGTAGTTATGTACGCGAAGCACTGGTGTCGCATTTTCGCGAGGGCTGGGGTTGGGGCCGCATTGCTACGCCTGCTCGGAACGTGCCAGGTGGTCTTGTTGTAGGTTACTCCGGGCGCGCTAACGTTTGATGGCCGGATTGGAGAACTGCCTAGAGAGGCTGCTTTGTACTTCTACTGCAAGGGCCGCCGTATGTTCCTCCGTTCGGAGGGAGCGTTCGGTGTTTCCATTGACCATAATTACTCCTCAAGGGCCTGGCATCTTGAGCTTGAGGTATGCGTAGTGCGGTACCGCATTGAACTTGGCGAATGTGGTTCGCCCGAGCAGTGCATGATAGCCACTGCGGAACGGGACTATGTCGAAGATTAACTCCTCGCTTCGGAAATTGTCCGGAGATCCGAAGACCACTTCAAGTGTAACTGAGCCTGTGCAGTTGGGCTCTACACCTAGTATGACGCCTTTAAAGGTCGTTTTGGTGGGCTTAATCCTCGAGGGATCTATGCCCATTTTCCGCATTGTATCCTGGTAAAGCAGGTTCAGGCTACTGCCGCCGTCCATAAGGACTCTAGTGAGATGAAATCCATCAATGATTGGGTCTAAAACCAATGCGGCGAATCCGCCATGACGGATGCTAGTGGGGTGGTCCCTTCGGTCAAAGGTGATCGGGCAGGAGGACCATGGGTTGAACTTCGGGGCGACTGGCTCCATCGCGTATACGTCCCTTAACGCGCGCTTCCGCTCCCTCTTGGGGATGTGGGTTGCGTATATCATGTTCACCGTCCACACTTGTGGGGGAAACACCTTCTATCCACTATTGTTCGGCGGACAGGGCTCTTGGTCGTCATCGCTATGCAGCCCCTTGTCTTTATTTTCGGCATTTAACTTGCCTGCCTGCTTGAACACCCAACAATCCCTGGCCTTTCGGGGGTGCCATGTATCTGGCACAAGCGGTCGAGTATTCGGTCCAGACTGGACGGGCCCTGAGTATTTCTTTTGAATGGCTTTTTCCGCTGACCGGATTTATAGCCTTTGAATCCGGCATTAACTATCGTATCCTCAGCATTGTCGCTGTTAATGCGGCGCTTCTGCTTGTTGCGACGCGACCTGCCACTATTGTCTCTGGTATCCGAACTACCAGGGTTCTTGGTCATATTGTTGCTACGAGCAAGCCAGCTGTCTTCTCCCGCGCAAAAGCGGGTCATGAGTGTCGTGAGTGCTGCCATAGATTTCAGCTTTTCCTATCCAAGGTGCCGGGCAAGCCACTCGTCACGGGTATTGTGCTTGAAGGCTGCTAGGGCCACTGCATCCGGACAGTCGATTTCTTTGTTAGGAACCGTGTCCAGAATTGCCTGGCCGATTCATCTGGCTGCTGAATTATGTGACTTAGGCCATCGGCGTTTGGTGGTCGCACAAAAGTGCCCTGGAAATTGTCGAGGAACGCGGCTTCCAGGTCCTCCCAACAACTGATTGATTCTGCTGGCAAGCTGTTAAGCCAATGCCGAGCTGGTCTTTTAAGCTTGAGCGGGAGGTATTTGATGGCGTGTAGATCATCGCCACGGGCCATGTGGATATGAAGGAGATAATCCTCGATCCATACCGCAGGATCTGTTGTGCCATCATATGATTCGATGTTTACGGGTTTGAAACCCTCGAGGATTTAATGATCCATTACTTCATCTATGAAGCATAGTGGGTGTGCGGCGCCTCTGTACTGTGCTATATCACGACATAGCTCCAATGAGCTTTGTCTGCTGTGCTCGGCCCTACCCGATTTGCTGTATCCGGCGTGACGGTTATCGTCTCAAGTCATGAGGCGCCCACGCGATCCGTAGATCGATCTTGTTTGCCTTGCCTTGTCCTCCAATATATCGTGCAGGTCTGGCGCATTTTCTCGTTCCTTGGTATGTTTTGAGTGGCGCCGGGGTACGGCTTGAGTGGAGGGCCGAGAGGCCTCTCTGTCGCGGCCACGAGGTGGCCGGTCGGCCGTGTCATGTGCTGGTGATGCAGGTTTAGGTGCTTCCTCCTCTAATCGGGGTAGCAATCTGCGCCTTGGATCGCTCTTGGAGGGGCGTTCGAGTTCATACTCTTCGGCCGCAAGGACTTCAGTCCATCTGTCAGCTAGCAAATCTTGATCAGCTCTAAGCTGTTGCTGTTTTTTCTTGAGGCTGCTTGCCGTGGCCATAAGCCTGCGTTGAAAACGCTCTTGCTCGACGGGATCCTCTGGCACGACGAATTTGTCGTCGTCGAGGCTTGCCTCGTCTTCGGAGGGAGGCATATAATTATCGTCCTCGACCTCTCTGTCTGCCGCTCTCTCATGAGGGTTGGCTTCTCCATCCTCCTGTGCTGAATCTTGCTGGAGGGGGTTTTCTTCGGCACTCTCCGGAGTATTATTATCTCTCGTGCCGGAATCACCGTTTTTCCTTTGGCGGGATTTTGAGCGGCGCCGCTGACGCCGACGCTTGGGCTGTTTCTTGGAGGGGTCATCCTCCATTGTTCCATCGCCATCTCCTTCTTCTAGGGTGTCCACCATGTATATGTCATATGACGAGGTGGCTTTCCAGTGCCCCATAGGCGCTGGTTCTTGATCGTCTCCTGCATCGGCGTCCATACCATCGATGTCTTCAGAGTCGAAGTCGAGCATGTCGGTTAAATCGTCGACAGTGGCTACAAAGTGGGTGATGGGTAGGCATTGAATTTCTTCATCGTTCGTAGCCCAACCTTGCTGACCGTAGTCCGGCCAGGGCTCTCCTGATAAAGAGAGAGACTTTAGTAATTTAAGGATATCGCCGAAGGGCGAGTGCTGAAAGATGTCCGCGGCGGTAAACTCCATGATCGGCGCCCAATCGGATTCGATCGGCAGGGGCGCGGAGGGCTCGGAGACCGGAGAGAAGTCCGGCTCCTTGGAGTCATGAGCCTCGCGGAGCGCGGGGCTGGTGTTCGGCTCGATCGCCATTGGGATCGCAGCCCCCGAGGCGGCGTCCAACCATCCATCCTCGATCGGCGCTGTTGGCTCCGAATTAAGGGTCGAAGTTGATGCGGGTGCGGCCTCTAGGGCACTGTTCGGCGGCAGAGCTAGATCATGCCCATCGTGACAGTGCGGCACGCTTGGTTGTGGCTCGAATCCGTCGAATATCAAGTCCCCGCGGATGTCAGCCGTATAGTTTAAGCTTCCAAATCTGACCTGATGGCCAAGGGCATAGCCTTCGATCTGCTCCAGATGGTCAAGCGAATTGGCCCGCAGTGCGAAGCCGCCGAAGACGAAGATCTGTCCGGGGAGAAAGGTCTCACCTTGGACTGCATCGCTGTTGATGATCGGAGCAGCCATCGAGCCTAAAAGTGACGACACAGAGGAACTCTCAATGAAAGCACCAATGTCGGTGTCAAAACCGGTGGATCTCGGGTAGGGGGTCCCAAACTGTGCGTCCAGGCAGATGGTAACAGGAGACAAGGGACACGATGTTTTACCCAGGTTCAGGCCCTCTTGATGGAGGTAAAACCCTACGTCCTGCTTGATTAATATTGATGATATGGGTAGTACAAGAGTAGATCTACCACGAGATCAAGGAGGCTAAACCCTAGAAGCTAGCCTACGGTATGATTGTTGTTCTGTCTTACGGACTAAAACCCTCCGGTTTATATAGATACCGGAGAGGGTTAGGGTTACATAGAGTCGGTTACAATGGTAGGAGATCTACATATCCGTATCGCCAAACTTGCCTTCCACGCCAAGGAAAGTCCCTTCCGGACACGGGACGAAGTCTTCAATCTTGTATCTTCATAGTCCAGGAGTCCGGCTGAAGGTATAGCCCGGCTATCCGGACACCCCCTAATCCAGGACTCCCTCAGTCACGCAAGGCACCGAGCGACGCCGGCATATCACCGGAGAAACTGTTGTTGCTCAAGTGCAGCAGCGCCAGGCTCTTGAACCGCCATACGAATTCTGGGACGATGCCTGACAAAAGGTTGCTGCTCAGGTCGAGGTACTCCAGGTTGGACAGGTTCCTGTAGCTCGACGGCACGGCGCCGATGAGGCGGTTCCCGGCAAGGTTGATCTTCTCGAGACCGTGGACGTCCCCGAGCTCCGGTGGCAGCGGGCCCTCCAGTCGGTTGCCGCCGAGCGACAGGTAGCGGAGGGAGCTCATCTTCAACAGCACCTTCCCCGGGATGCCGCCGGCGAGCGCGTTGCCCTCGAGGTAGAGCTGCTGGAGGCGCGTGAGCCGCGATAGGGCGTCCGGGACGGCGCCTCCGATCCGCCCCATGTCGCGGATCACCAGGGACTCGAGGGACTCGAGGCCGCCGAGGGAGGGAGAGATGGTGTCGTTCATGTATCGACCCGACTGCAACTCGAGGCACAGCGATACGACCCTCCTCGTGGCGGTGTCGCAGGCCACGCCCTCCCACCCGCCGCCGCAACAGTCATCGTCGGCCCACGTGGCGAGGATGCCCGTCATGTCCACGGTGATGCCGGCCTTGAAGCCCAGCAGGGCGGCGTCGCAGGGAACTTCGGAAGTGCATTGGTGTAGTTGATTATCTTCTGCTCAATATTTATGCTGCTATAATGTTGTATGATAATGTTGTAAGGGTACTAATTGGTCTGTTCTGCTGCTTATTAGAGATGGGGGGAAGCAGCCACCACCGCTCTGCCTCACCGGAGTACGAGTTGGATGCTTTCGAGTTCTTCACTATCATACTTTCTTCTTCAGTATCAGCCACGAGGCAGGTATATAAAACGAGAGATCTCCCCTTCACCCATCTCATTATGATAACTCTGTTGTTTGCTACATCACTCCTTGTCCCAAATTGCAGAGGTTGCCTGACGCTTTTATGAAGATGCTGCGTGAAGATCCGCCAGATAATGTGAAGCTCCGATAGGCCGGCAGCGGGGTTCGCAGGCTGTGAGACGTGGAGTTGGTGAACGAGGAGGGCCACATGTACCTGTGCCGTGGCTGGGAGAAGTTCTATAGTGCCTACGACCTGTGGACCTGGTACTTTCTTCTCTTCAGGTACGACGATGACGCCATAATGCTCATGGTGAAGGTTTTCAACGTGACTATGTGTCGCATGCGCTACCTTGACGACGAAGATGCCAGTGCGTTCTGCCTCTTCTTATTCCTCTACATTTGTCTTTGTCTCACATCGATTGTTAACGGTCATTTTTGCATTTGGACAGGCAATGGGAGCAGCAGCAGCGACACTGGCTATAGCCAAAGCAGCAGCGATTTTGGCTGTAGCAAAAGCAACAACGATTCTGGCCTTAGCGAAAGCAGCAGCAAGAAGGATGATCCGGACTAGAGTGGGGGAGAAGAGGAGCAGAGTGGGGATGAGGAGCTGCAGGATGACGATGGGCATCAGGCTGAGGATGACCTAGCACTGGTGGTGGCTAACCAAGGGCAAGAGATGGTGGTGGCTGACCAGGTGCAAGAGATGGTGGTGGCTGACCATGGGCAAGAGATGGTGGTGGCTGACCATGGGTAAGAGATGGTGGTGGCTGAGGGTGGCCTCGCGATGGTGGTGGTGCCTGACAATTATCACGCACCGATGGTGGCGCCGACGATCCCACAGCTGGGCGACATGACCACGCCAATTGTGGTAGAAGACTACATCCCACAGCTGCCTCCACCGCCTCGCCGCTCTTGGCGCATCAGGCTGAGGAAGGAGAAGGAGAAGAACAGTGAGAACTGAACTATGTCAGGTATGTCAAATCTCCAAAATGATATATATATACATATATATATATATATATATATATATATATATATATATATATATATATACATATATATATATATATATATATATATATATATATATATATATACTTAGTTACCTATGTTATCGCTAATATGCTTAGTTTCCTATAGGTTAGCTCCAAAATTACTTATGTTAGCACAAAATGATCAAGTTTACATAATAAGCTTATAGTCTTCTTCTTATTCTTCTTCTTTTCCAAAATGACATATGTTAGCTTCATTTTACCTAAGTTGGCTCTAATATGCTAACTTAGAGCTTATATGCTTAGTTTCCTATAGGTAAGCTCCAAAATAACTTATGTTAGCACAAAATGGTCAAGTTTACATAATAAGCTTATAGCCTTCTTCTTATTCTTCTTCTTATCCAAAATGACATAGGTTAGCTTTATTTTACCTAAGTTGGCTCTAATATGCTAACTTAGAGCTTATATGCTTAGTTTCCTATAGGTTAGCTCCAAAATAACTTATGTTAGCACAAAATGATCAAGTTTACATAATAAGCTTATAGTCTTCTTCTTATTCTTCTTATTCTTATTCTAGTCTTCTTCTTCTTCTTCTTCTTCTTCTTCTTCTTCTTCTTCTTCTTCTTCTTCTTCTTCTTCTTCTTCTTCTTCTTCTTCTCTTCTTCTTCGTCTTCTAACTTCTTGTTTATCATTTTGCTGATTTGATTTAATTCATGGAAGCTTGCATGGATAGAGTGCTTCTTTTCCATTTGTGTTTTTATTTTGTATCAATGTGAAACTTTTGTGAATTGATGGATAACGGTGTTGAATGAACATTGTGAAACTTTTGTAATATGTAACGATGGAACTATGTGTTGGATATGTATGTATATATGATGAAACTTGTGTGTTGGATATGATCTGGTGGACGCAGGTAACATCGTTACATATGACCCCCTGTATGTAAGCTAAGCAGATCTGTGTTGTATGTTGTCTCTAATATTTTGTAACCTGTGAAAATATCATAAATGAAAAAACATCTCTAATATTCATACTAGTGGCGCACCACACAAAATACTAATGACGCACCGTGATAATCACACTAATGGCGCATCACCCACTGGTGCGCCATTAGAATGCCAAAGCACATGGGTACATATGGCTCCCTGGGAGGCATTCTAATGGCGCACTACGTGGTGCGCCATTAGGATACCAGATACTAATGACGCACCAGACGTGCGCCATTAGAATTTAATTCTAATGGCGTGATGCCAATGGCGCACCAGTAGTGCGTCATTAGAAGGCAAAACTGATGCGCCACTAGCATATGTCTTTTCCTAATAGTGGCAGCCTGGTCCCGTCCCGAGGATATTAGCGTGACGACGACCACCATGAATACTCTGGTGACGGTGATAACATTTACCTTTTCCATGTGGTCGATAGTTTCAGCTGCAGGTATGGCGCCGCTAGCCCTAGAACAGGACAACGCCGGCTGAGGTGAGACGTGTGGCTGTCTTGAGCAGCAAACAGTCGCGGGTTTATTGGTGGTCGGGGTCGGGGACAATGCAGAGTTCTTCTTTTTGGCGGTGGAAAGTGGCATGTTCGTCTTGGTGTGGTTAGGTAGCACGATAGTGGAGAATGTGTGCCAGAGGGACCCGGACAACGATGAACTCATCCTCGTGTATCCGGTTACCATGGTCTGGCCACCTGTCTTTTCTCCACATCAAGCAAGCACAATAAAATTCAGGAACCTAGGAGAAGCAGAGCAAAGTTTCACGATGGTTCGTAGGGACTAGGCTTATTAGTACATGTGCCTTTTGTTTTTTGCAGTAAAACAAAACTAGAACTCAGACCTCATTTGTGCATTTTATTTCCTTCTGCATTTTCGTTGAAGGTTCGCTGTTTGTCTACTTCATGTCATGAAACTCTATCTTCATTGAAGAGTTGTTAAATTTGGGGCCAATTTCAATGACCGTAAATTCTGTTGTTATAATAGGGAAATATCCAATGGTTCTTGGGTGCATATGTACCCTATATGGGGATTTATTTTTAATAGTTAAACAAAAAGTCAAAATAGTTAAGAAACTATTTTTAGAATAAAGTCGACTTACTTGCGCACTAGTATACACAATTTTCACAAAAAAGAAAACTATGTTGACTTCACAGCGAAAAAGACAAAATTTATTTGCTATTATAGGTCACTATTCACGCTATTATGACCAGAAATTTGTCTTTTTTGGAAAGAAGTCAAAGAGGAATTTTATGTTTTTGTCACTTTTCTCATTAGTACAATGGAAGGTCAAGTTTTTATCAAAAATATTTTTAGGATTTTTTGACTTTTTGTTGAATTATTAATTTTTTTTGCATATAGGGTACATATGTACCCAGGAACCAAAAGTTCCCCTCCTGTTATACTACTACTACATTCTACAACACTGGTATCTATTGTACATATTTGGAAGGAAAAAGAGAAAGTATTTCAAATACATAAAGGGTATAATTGACATTTAACACTCATTCTTGTTGTAAAAATTGTAAGATCCCTAATATTCGTAGTAGGGTCTTGAACTCAAGACCTCCTGAATCAGATACCATATTGAATTCATGATCCAGCTAACTAATTCAAAAGTTCGAACCGATGGAGAAAAGCGGGCATTTCAACACTTGTGTCCAAGTACCATTTTACACTGGAAAAGGACTTGTAAGGTTGAGCAACAATGATGATAATAATTATAGAAAATCCAAAAAAAAATTGTTAACCAACTACAGTATGTATGATAAGTATTGCACCAAACTTTTATTCTCTTGTTGGATTATGAGTGTGCAATGCATTTTTGACACACGAAGCACTGGATGACACTAGCTAATCTTCCTACACGGCGGCAGCGGCTTGCCGCACAGGCACAGGTTGTGCGCGTACGCCGCCGCGGGGAACCGGTTGAACGGCGCGGCCTGCGGGATCCGCCCGCACAGCTTGTTCCCTCTGAAGCTCGCGTGCCGGACGCCCGCCATCCTACTGAAGTTGTCCGGTATCCTCCCGACGATGGCGTTGCTGGAGAGGTCCAGCCACTCCAAGCTCGCCATCGCCGCCATGCTTGCCGGGATGACGCCCCCGACTCTGTTCCGGGAGATGTCCAGCCTCTCCAGCCCCTGCAGCTTCGAGATCGAGTTGGCTATCTGGCCGCCGATGGCGTTCCTCGACACGTCGAGCCACTTCAGGCTCCCGCCGGCGGCGAAGTCGTCGGGCAGCGCGCCGGTGAGCTTGTTCTTGGACAGGTCGAGGCGCCACAGCTTCTGCAGGCCGAACAGTGACTTCGGAATGGGGCCTACGAGCAGGTTGTCGTCGAGGGCGAGAGAACTCAGAGACCGGAGGCTGCCGATCTGGGGAGGAATCCTGCCGGTGATCTTGTTGTGGCTCAGCGACAGATCGGCAAGGTCACTCAAGGCGTATAACGACGCCGGCATCTCGCCGGAGAAGCTGTTGTTGCTCAAGTCCAGCAGCGCCAGGCTCTTGAACCGCCCTACAAATTCCGGGACGATGCCTGACAGAAGGTTGCTGCTCATGTCGAGGTACGCCAAGCCGGACAGGTTCCCGTAGCTCGACGGGATCCCGCCGGTGAGGCGGTTCCCGGCGAGGTTGATCTGCTCGAGACCGCGAACGCCCCCGATCTCCGGCGGCAGCGGGCCCTCCAGCCGGTTGCCGGCGAGCGAGAGGTAGCGGAGGGAGCTCATCTTCGACAACACCTTCCCCGGGACGCCGCCGGCGAGCGCGTTGCCCTCGAGGTAGAGCTGCTGGAGGCGCGTGAGCCGCGAGAGGGCGTCCGGGACGGCGCCCCGGAGCCGCCCCATGCCGCGGATCACCAGGGACTCCAGGAACTCGAGGCCGCCGAGGGAGGGGGAGATGGTGCCGTTCATGTACCGACCCGGCTGCGACTCCAGGCGCAGCGACACGACCCTCCCCGTGGCGGCGTCGCAGGCCACGCCCTCCCACCCGCCGCCGCAGCAGTCGTCGCCGGCCCACGTGGCGAGGATGCCCGTGGTGTCCACGGCGATGCCGGCCTTGAAGCCGAGCAGCGCGGCTCGGTCGGCGGGCGAGCACGGCGGGGTCTGCTTGTCGCCGCTGCCCGTGCCGGCGGCCGCATGGCCGGACAGCGGGGCGGCGGTGGCGAGCAGGAGAAGCAGAGCACGAAGCATTGTCCTTGCTCAAGCACAAGTTGTAATGGTGACCGATGTGATGCGTGCACAATGTAGTATTTGTAGGTGGAGCTGGTGGTGCGATGCATGGGATTGGGATGGGAGCCTCGGATGCATTTACTTTGTTCATGCGTCGGGGCCTCTACATGGAGCCTGGGCAAGCCACTCCGGTGCATGAATGGAACGTTTGAACTGGCGCCTTTGGGAGCGCAACGGCTCACATGCGTGAGACTCCTACAGTAACTGTAGCTAATTTTCACTATAAGAATGTTAATGTGCAAGTTCTGAAAGAAGCAGTGCTGTGTAAAATATCTGTTTGTTAAGTGAAATATCTTTTAAGATTGACCAAATCTATTGAAAATTATACCAAATATCTACAATACCAAATTAGTTTTATCAGATTCATTGTACTATATACTTCCGCATTCTATATATTTCATGTTGTAAATATTGAATAAATTTCATGTACATGGTCAGACTTACGAATTTTGACCTAGGACAAACCTAACACTTCAAAATATTTGGAACAAAGGTAATATATCTCAGAAGAATACATTACAGCCACCCGACCTAGCTACTGCTAATGAAAACCATTTCCGCAAACTGAACCAATGAAATTGCTCTCTTGTTCCGGAATAGCGAGATAATCCATCCACCACTTAAATCCAGATTGCAAGATTCAAGCAACGGAGAATTCCATAGCTGAACATCACAGAATGGCCTCCAAATTCCATAGCTGAACATCCACCACCTAAGATTTTTGCAAGCCAAGCAATGACATCGAAATGGAGCCTACGAGCACTTCAACATGTCAAAGAACTCATTGGCAGCAAGATTCCAGAATACATCGCGGACACATCCAACACATTAACGTGTGCATCATGGGCGCCCGTTCGCGCGTTCCACGTCATCACATGTGCGACAAAAAAAAGGCGTTAGCGATTGGCTGAGAGAGGGAAAAGGGGATCGGGGGTCACGCGAGAATTTATTCCTTTTGCTCTTCCTCCACACGCAACCTTCTCTCCTCTCTTCTCCCCAGAAACGGCGCCGCCGCCCGCGACTCAACCCACCCAACTCCGCCCATGACTCAGTCCGCGTCTCCATGGCGTCTGGTTCCGCTACGCCCCCACCGTCTCCTCTCTGGTCTGCCCGTGGCGGCCGCTGTATCTGGTCCTGTGACGTGCCTATCCGGCGGCGCCGCGGCCGGCCGCGATCTGGCTATTTTAGTCCTTAGATGTGGGATCGATGTAGGCCGCAGAATCGTTTTACTTAATTCTGCGTTGACAGGGTCTTGAACTCAAAACCGCTTGGCTCGGATACCATATTGAATTCTTGCACCAACCAAGTCATCCAAAAGTCTGAACTGATGGAGGGAGGCGGGCAATATATTTCAAGAATATTGGGAAGCATTAAACCCTTTGCTCGGGCCGCACTTATATTTATATGGGCAATGTCGTGGCTTACTAGAAGAAAACGATCGATAGATCGATCGGTAAAGAGTTGGAACACAAGAAGAGATAGAGAGGAGATACAAGTTTAAACAGGAGAAGTTCTCTCTCTATACAACTCTATCTCTATACAAATATTCCAACACTCCCCCTCAATCTAAACCTATGCAATTCCAAGGTTGAGATTGAACTTAAACTCATCAAGCCTCCTCATAGTGAGAGGTTTTGTAAAGCCATCAGCCAGTTGATCACCAGTGGGTATAAACTTTATGTCAAGCAGTTTGCGAGCTACTCTTTCTCTGACGAAGTGGAAATCGACCTCAATATGTTTAGTGCGTGCATGAAAAACAGGATTAGCTGAAAGATAGGTTGCACCAATATTATCACACCATAATCTTGCAGCTTGTGGAGTCTTAATTCCAAGCTCATAAAGCAATGATTGAATCCACATGACTTCAGCTGTGGCATTTGCTAGAGCCTTATACTCTGCTTCAGTACTTGACCTTGAAACTGTAGCCTGTTTCCTTGCACTCCATGATATAAGATTTGTTCCCAGAAAAACAGCAAATCCACCTCTAGACCTCATATCATTAGGACATCCTGCCCAATCTGCATTTGAGTAAGCAGTCACAAGCATAGACGAAGACTTGACAATTCTAAGTCCAAGTCCTTCTGAGAACTTCAGATACCTTACAATTCTTTTGACTGCAGTCCAATGAGTAGTAGTAGGTGCATGCAAATATTGACACACTTTGTTTACAGAGTAAGAAATATCAGGATGTGTAAGAGTCAAATATTGCAATGCACCCACAACACTTCTATAGTTTGTTGCATCCTTAGGTCCAAGTGCTTCTCCACTATCAACTGTGAGTTTCTCTGAAGTTGAGATTGGTGCACTTACAGGTTTGCAGTTTTCCAACCCTACTCTCCTGAGTATGTCATGAGCATATTTCTCCTGTGAAAGAAGTATACAATCTTTTATCTGTTTGACCTCTATGCCAAGGAAATAATGAAGATCTCCTAGATCCTTAAGAGCAAACTCCATCTTTAAATCCTTATGCAAACAAGTGGTAGCATATGAACTTGAACTAGCAACAATAATGTCATCAACATATACTAAAACATAGTTAATGACATTTCCTTTTTGATAGAAAAACAATGAGGTATCCGCCTTAGATGGTGTAAACCCAAGTTGTTGTAACTGAGTGCTCAACCTTGAGTACCAGGCTCTTGGGGCTTGTTTAAAACCATATAAAGCCTTATCTAACTTGCAAAAAAATGAGGTGAGCTTTTGTTCTCATAACCTGGTGGTTGCCGCATAAAAACCTCTTCTTCTAGAACACCATGAAGAAATGCGTTCTGAACACCTAGCTGCCTTGAACTCCAACCCTTGGAAACCGCAACAGATAGCACAAGTCGGATAGTAGCTGCTTTAACAACAGGACTAAAAGTATCATCATAATCAATACCAAATCTCTCCTTGAAACCTTTTGCAACTAACCTTGCCTTATATCTGTCTATGCTTCCATCAGATTTTCTCTTGATTTTGTATACCCACTTGCAATCTATGACATTTATGCCCTTTGTTGGTGGTACTAGACGCCAAGTTTTGTTTTTCGTAAGTGCTTCATATTCAACATCCATGGCCTTTTTCCATTCCTTACTGGCAAGTGCATCATGCAAATGAGTTGGTTCACCCATACTAGTGAGAAAAGCACGTTTAATTTTATCATACCTTATAGTGCCATCAGTGTATTCCTTCTTCTTAACAACACCGGACCGAGATCTCGTGTGTCAAAGTGGAATACCTGGCACATCAGAATCATCAGCAGAATTTGCAACCATAGAAGATCCGGTCGGATCCGCCGTACCAGACCGATCTGGATCAGCTACGCCAGATCGCTCCAGATCCGAGGCGACAGGGATCTCCCTCGCGATCAGCGCTCCAGTGGAACCACGCCGCGTGTCGCCCTTGCTGGTTGTCTCCTCGGATGCGCGGGGCGAGACGTTGGTGCTGGGCCCCGCGCCTGTCGCCTGGTCAGCCACCAGCCCATCAGCCGCGCGCGTGGCGCTCGGGGAGCCGCACTGGCCCGCGGCGGCTCGGCTAGACTGGCCCATGCTGCCTGGGCTGTCGTCGGCTGGCGCATGCGACACGGAGGGAATCTCCTGGGATCGTGCGCCCAGTCTGACGCGGGAATTTTCCTCGGATCATGTTCTGCTGCTGCCCAAATCTTCCTGGGATCCCGTGACAACTTTGGTTGCATCCCTTTGCATGAAATCACGCCCTCAAGCTGCACTTTTATCAACAAAAAACATATTTTCTTTAGGATTAGTCACATGATCAGCACTATTTAACTGACCCCCGTGATCTGGACTAGACATATACTCCGGAAGAAGTGCAATTTTCTGCACGAAGTAGAGCTCCGGCATTTGGATGAAATTTTTCAAAAGGGAATATTGTTTCATCAAATGTAACATCACGAGAAATATAGATTCGTCCAGTAGAAATTTCAAGACACTTGTATCCTTTGTGAAGGTTACTATAACCGAGAAACACACATTGAGTAGAACGAAACTCAAGTTTGTGATGATTATATGGACGAAGATTAGGGTAACAAGCACACCCGAAAATTCTCAAGGAGTTATAGTCTGGTTTTTGATGAAACAATTTTTCCAAAGGAGTAATATGTCCAATCACTTTGCTAGGAAGACGATTTATAAGATACGTGGCAGCAATAAAGGCTTCATCCCAATATTTTAAGGGCATGGATGCATGAGCTAGAAGGGATAGACCTACTTCGACAATGTGGCGATGTTTACGCTCGGCGGAGCCATTCTGCTAATGAGCATGAGGGCAAGAGACATGATGACTAATACCAATGTCACGAAATAAAGAGTTGAGTTTCTCATACTCTCCTCCCCAGTCACTTTGGACTGCAATAATCTTTCTGTTAAATTGACGCTCAACAAGTCTCTGAAATTCTTGGAAGATGGAAAGAACTTCAGATTTAAACTTAAGAAAATATATCCAAGTGAACTTGCTAAAGTCATCAATAAAGCTAACATAATATATTTTTTCTTCCAATAGAATCTCTTGCATGACCCCATACATCACTAAAAATAAGTTCCAATGGAGCACGAGACACACTATTTGACTTAGGATAAGGGAGTTGGTGACTCTTTGCACACTGACAAGCATCACAAACAGACTCAATACTTTGACTAGATGACAATGGAAGATTGCCTTTATTCACTACTTGCTTGACTATGACCAAAGAAGGATGTCCTAATCTTTGATGCCATCTCGCCAAGGAGGGCTTGATGACGGAGTAAACTTAATGACGACGCTTTCGACTAAGTGCTCTGGATGTGATGGGATACAAGCCTCCAATGCATCTACCGTGATGAATGAGCTCGCTCGTTGCCCGATCCTTGATGAAAAAAATATGTTGGATGAGTTTCAAAGAAAACATTATTATCGGCAGATAAACGAGACATAGATGCTAGGTTTTTGTCGGCTTGTGGAACATGAAGGACATCTTTTAAAACAAGATCACGTTTAAGAGTAGGGGAATGAATAGATGCTTGACTAATGTGACAAATATCCATACCTCCACCGCTTGCGGTGTGAATTTGATCGTTGCCGAAGTATCTCTCCCTCATGGAGAGTTTTTCAAGCTCGTTGGTGGCATGATCAGTGGCCCCCGAGTCAGCGTACCAGACCGTGCCATCTCCTCCTTGCTCTCTGATTGCAGAGAAGACATGACGAGCATCAGGAACAAAGTCTTCATCGTAACGATGCCAACAGTCCATGACCTCATGGCCCGGTTTCTTGCACAATTGGCACCGAACACGGTTGCTTGAGGAAGGACCAGAGGAGGTGTGATTATTGTTGAAGCCACCCCCTCTAGAACGAGCAGGAGCGTTGGTGTTGGTGTAGCCGATCCCGCCGGGTCGTGCACCTGATCCGCTGCCGCGGCCGCGCCCGCCACCACCGCTGCTGTTGCTGCGACTCCTCCCCTGATGATCGCGCCCACGGCCAGTACCACGGCCACGCGAGGCGGCATTAGCTGAAGACTGGCGCATGTTCATCCCATGGAGAAGATTGAGACGTGCGTCAAAACTGAGAAGCTGAGTGTACAGCTCCTAGAAGGACACGGGTTCAACCCGCGCAGCAAGCGCCGACACGACCGGGTTGTAGTCAAGGTCGAGGCCAGCCAGAACTTGGGAGACGATCTCGCCTCTGGACATGGCATCTCCGGTGCAGGCGATCTCATCCGTGAGCATCTTGATCTTGGCTAAATACTCTGTCATGGACATGTTGCCCTTCTTGAGGTTTGTGAGTTCCATCCGAGTATTGATCGCCTGTGCTTCGGTTTGGGCAGCAAACATAGCTTCGATCGCCGCCCACACCTCCGCCGGTGTCTGAAGGGTAACCACCTGTGCAAGAATCTCGCATGACAGAGAACCCATCATAAAACACTAAACCTGTTGTTGCTGTGCATACCAGAGAACTCGGGCAAAATTGGCGATCTGCTCCTCCTTCCCATCCTTGGTGATGGTGAGGGTTTCCGGTGGCGCCTGGCTCGCCTGATCAAGGCGGTGGCCCATCTGTGCGCCTTTGATTTGAGGCAGCACGATGGCTGAGGGAGTCCTGGATTAGGGGGTGTTCGGATAGCCGAACTATACCTTCAGCCGGACTCCAGGACTATGAAGATACAAGATTGAAGACTTCGTCCCGTGTCCGGAAGGTTCTTTCCTTGGCGTGGAAGGCAAGCTAGGCGTGCGGATATTCAAGATCTCCTACCAATGTAACCGACTCTGTGTAACCCTAAACCTATCTGGTGCCTATATAAACCGGAGGGTTGTAGTCCGTAGGACGAACACATCATAACCATCATCATACTCATATGCTAGCTTCTAGGGTTTAGCCTCCTTGATCTCGTGGTAGATCTACTCTTGTACTACCCATATCATCAATATTAATCTAGCAGGAGTAGGGTTTTACCTCCATCGAGAGGGCCCGAACCTGGGTAAAATAAAGTGTCCCTTGTCTCCTGTTACCATCTGACCTTGACGCACAGTTCGGGACCCCCTACCCGAGATCCGCCGGTTTTGACACCGACATTGGTGATTTCATTGAGAGTTCCTCTGTGTCGTCGCCTTTAGGCCCGATGGCTCCTTCGATCATCGGCAACGATGAGGTCCAGGGTGAGACGTTTCTCCCCGGACAGATCTTCGTCTTCGGCGGCTTCGTTCTGCGCGCCAACTCGCTTGGCCATCTAGAGCAGATCGAAAGCTACGCCCCTGGCCATCAAGTCAGGTTTGGAAGCTTAAACTACACGGCAGATATCCGCGGAGACTTGATCTTCGACGGATTCGAGCCACAGCCAAGCGCGCCGCACTATCCCGAGGGGCATGATATAGCTCTGCCTCCGAACAGTGTCCTGGAGGCCGCATACGCTCCGGCCCCGATCCTCTTTTCGGAGCCCGCTGCGTTCTTTGAAGATGAACGGTTGGACGTCACCTCGGGGGCTGCGATCTTAAAAGCCATTGAGCCGAACGCAAGCCCCGCGCTCCGCATGGCCCGTGACTCCAAGGAGCCGGACTCTTCAACGAACTTCGGGTCGTCCGTGCCCTCGCCGATCGAATCAGATTGGGTGCCTGTAATGGAGTTCACCGCCGCGGACATCTTTCAGTATTCATCTTTCGGTGATATTCTGAATTCTATCAAGTCTCTCTCTTTGTCAGGAGAGCCCAGGCCGAACTATGTCCTGCGAGGTTGGGATTCAGACGACGAAGAAATTCAAAGCCCACCCACCGCCCACTTAATAGCCACTGTCGACGATATATCCGACATGCTCGACTTCGTCTCCGAAGACTTCGACGGTATGGACGACGAAGGAGGAGACGAGCAAGAACCAGCACTTGTAGGGCGCTGGACCGCCACCTCGTCATACGACATATACATGGTGGATGCTCCAAAAGATGGAGATGGCGATGGAACAGCGGAGGAGGGCACTTCGAAAAAGCCTCCAAAACGCCAACGTCAGCGGCGCCGCTCCAAATCCCGCCACAGCAGAAACGGTGATTCCGGCACGGGAGATAACACTACCCCGGACAGCGCCAAAGAACACCAAAACCAGCAGGATTCGGCACAGGAAGATGGAGAAGACCGCCCTCATGAGAGAGCGGCAGAGCGAGAGGTCGAGGACGATAACTACATGCCTCCCTCCAAAGACGAGGCAAGCCTCGGCGACGATGAATTCATCGTACCAATAGACCCCGCCGAACAAGAGCGCTTTCAACACAGGCTTATAGCCACGGCGAACAGCCTAAAGAAAAAGCAGCGACAGCTTAGAGCTGATCAAGATTTGCTAGCTGACAGATGGACTGAAGTCCTTGCGGCCGAAGAGCATGAGCTCGGACGCCCCTCCAAAAACTATCCAAAGCGCAGGCCGCTACCCCAATCAGAGGAGGAAGCTCAAGACATGGCAGATCGGCCACCTCGCGGCCGCGACAGAGAAGCCTGTCGAACATCCAAACAAGCCATGCCCCGCAACCGCTTTACCAAGGCACGGGAACACGAACCAGACCTACGAGACGTCCTGGAGGACAAAGCAAGGCAAACAAGATCGATCTATGGATCACGCGGACGCCCGACGGCACATGATAGTTTTCACTCCGGACACAATAAATCCGACCGGGCCGAACACTACAGGCACAGCTCCTCCGAACTGCGCCGTGACATAGCCCAGTACAGGGGCGCCGCACACCCACTATGCTTCATAGATGAAGCGATGGAACATAGAATCCCAGAGGGTTTCAAACCCGTCAACATCGAGTCATACGATGGTACGACAGATCCGGCAGTATGGATTGAGGACTATCTCCTCCACATCCACATGGCACGTGGCGATGATTTGCACGCCATCAAATATTTACCCCTTAAGCTTAAGGGACCAGCCCGGCACTGGCTTAACAGCCTCCCCGCAGATTCGATCGGCTCTTGGGAGGACCTGGAGGCCGCATTCCTCGACAACTTCCAGGGGACCTACGTACGGCCACCGGACGCCGACGACCTAAGCCACATAATCCAGCAGCCAGAAGAATCGGCCAGGCAATTCTGGACACGATTCCTAACGAAGAAAAATCAGATAGTCGATTGTCCGGATGCAGAGGCCCTAGCAGCCTTCAAGCATAACATCCGTGACGAGTGGCTTGCCCGGCACCTGGGACAGGAAAAGCCGAAATCCATGGCAGCCCTCACGACACTCATGACCCGCTTTTGCGCGGGCGAAGATAGCTGGCTAGCTCGCAGCAACAACTTATCGAAGAAGCAAGGTAATTCAGATACCAAGGACAAAGGTGGCAGGTCACGACGGAATAAACAGAAACGTCGCGTCAGCAGCGACAGCAATGAAGATACGGCAGTAAACACCGGATTCAGAGGCCATAAATCCGGTCAGCGGAAAAGGCCATTAAAAAAGAATACCCAGGGCCCGTCCAGTTTGGACCGAATACTCGACCGCTCGTGCCAAATTCACGGCACCCCCGAAAGGCCCGCCAATCACACCAACAGGGATTGTTGGGTGTTCAAGCAGGCAGGCAAGTTCAGAGCCGAACACAAAGACAAGGGGCTAGACAGCGATGACGAGGAGGAGCCCAGGCCGCCGAACAACAAAGGACAGAAGGGGTTTCCCCCACAAGTGCGGATGGTGAACATGATATACGCGACCCATATTCCCAAGCGGGAGAGGAAGCGTGCGCTACGGGACGTATACGCGATGGAGCCAGTCGCCCCAAAGTTCAACCCATGGTCCTCTTGCCCGATCACGTTCGATTGAAGGGACCACCACACCAGCATCCGTCACGGTGGTTTCGCCGCATTGGTTCTCGACCCAATCGTTGACGGATTTCACCTTACAAGAGTCCTCATGGACAGCGGCAGTAGCCTGAACCTGCTTTACCAGGATACAGTGCGGAAAATGGGCATAGATCCATCAAGGATCAAGCCTACAAGGACAACCTTTAAAGGTGTCATCCCAGGTGTAGAGGCCAACTGTATAGGGTCCATAACACTTGATGTGGTCTTCGGATCTCCGGATAACTTCCGAAGCGAAGAGTTAATCTTCGATATAGTTCCGTTCCGCAGTGGCTACCATGCTCTGCTTGGACGAACCTCATTTGCTAAATTCAATGCGGTGCCGCACTACGCATATCTCAAGCTCAAGATGCCAGGCCCTCGAGGTGTAATCACGGTCAACGGAAACACCGAACGCTCCATCCGTACGGAGGAGCACACGGCGGCCCTCGCAGCAGAGGTACAAAGCAGCCTGTTAAGGCAACTCTCGAGTCCGGCCGCTACAAAGTCGGACAAAGAAAAACGCGCCCGGAGTAACCCGCAGCAAGACCAACTGGCGCGTTCGGAGCACGCGTAGCAATACGGCCCCAACCCCAGCCATTGCTACATAGCGGAGCTAGTACCTCGAGTACACAATTACGCCCTTAAAATTCCATGGGCATAGGGGAAGGGGCACATCAAACGGCATGCCAACAATACGGCGTCAAATGTACTAGGGGCTGCCGGATTCTTCTTTTCTTTCAGGACTCCATACTCTGGATAAAGTGTTCGGCCTCGCTGCCGTACAGACGATACAGGACCCAGGAAAGCAGACAAAACAACGCCGCATCATGGAACTCTCAGGTGGTCTCTATTTCGAGCGATATATCTGTTTCTAAATTCCGCGGCCTGCGCCTGGTCAGGACATGTTAAATAGTCTAAATTTTTTTATCACACTACTTGTATCGTTCGGCCTGAATCAGCAGCCTTCTTATAAACAATGCATAAGCTTTTGTCTATTTTTTGCATTCTCTTCTTTTAATATACATATGTTTATTCAAATAACATGATCGCACCCGTACACCATGGTACGGCAAACCACGCTAGGGGCTTTATTACCCTTCTATCTGGTGTGAGAAGTCCGTCCACTTTCACAAGTGCGGCACCCCGAACTTATAGCATTATATGCATCGGCTCCGAGTCATTATTTTGGTCATATGTTGGGTTTGCCCGGCTCCTATGTTTTGGTGCCTTATGTTCCGCTCTATCGGCTAAGGTAGCACTAGGAGAACCACTGCGATTGTGCCCAAGATCATGTGGGTGAGCACCTCAGTGGAGAAAGCTAAAACAGACTGTCATGATAAGGCGCGAGACCGGTCGCTGTTCGAGAGGTTTTTCGAGTCCCTAAAGGCTTATCCCGCTTCGAGCGGAGAGCTGGTTAAGTCCGGCTAAAGGCGTGGATAGTGCCCCGAATTCGGCCTTCCAAACTAGGGGCTTCGCCGAAATTTAAAATTATAACGTTCTATGGCTAAGTGAGAGTGTTCAAGCATTATAGTCCGATTGCCTGGTTCGCTGTGCTGAGCGCCTCCCTCGACGGACCCAACTATAGGAACAAGAGCCCTCAGGTTTATCCCGAACACCCCAGCACTAGTTGCATGGGGGCAGAAGCCGACGACTCGCCATCTCTCAGTTATTGATAAATGGCCGCACAGAAAATAATATTTTAAATTCAGAAAGCATTGCTTAAGCGCATATGAACAAGTTTTCAGCGCACAGGATACAAACGAGCGAGTTCATTGAAATATTACATCTTTGGCACACTCATCCGCGACAAGGCGAGCTCCAGCAAGAACTTCCTTGTAGTAGTTCTCGGGCTTGCGATGCTCCTTCCCCTGCGGCGGCCCGTCCTTCACCAGCTTCTCTCCGTCCAGCTTGCCCCAGTGTACCCTTACACGGCAAGGGCCCTCCGGGCACCTTCTATGCAGACGGAGCGCTTGATGACCTCAAGCCGTGGACAGGCCTCCACCAGCCGCCGCACCAGCCCGAAGTAGCTCCCAGGCAGGGCCTCTCCAGGTCACAGCCGAACTAGTAAGCCCTTCATGGCCTGTTCGGCCGCCTTGTGGAGCTCGGCCAGCTGCTTCAGCTGATCGCTCAAGGGCACAGGGTGTCCGGCCTCAGAATACTGAGACCAGAACACCCTCTCCGTCGAGGTGTCCTCTTCAGCTCGGTAGAATGCAGCGGCGTCGGATGCGCTGCGGGGAAGATCGAAGAATGCCCCTGGAGAACTCCGGATTCGGGTAAGTAATACGTATTTCACCTTTATATTCCTACTTTGCATTAAGAATGCCTTACCCGCTGCTATCTTTTTCACATCCTCCAACTCTTGGAGGGAATTTTGGGCTTCGGCCTTGGCACTCTTGGTGGTCTCAACAGCCGACGCGAGCTCGGATGCTTGCGTTTTTGCCTCAAGCTCCAAACCCTCATGTTTATTCATGAGAGCTTGCAGCTCTTGCTGCACCTCGCCGACTTGGACCCCAAGCCTTTCTCGCTCGGCGCGCTCCTCGGCCGCTTTCTTCTCGGCCTCAGCCAGCGCCTGCTTCAGCGTTGCCACCTCGGTTGTGGCCCCTACAATAAGCAGTACAATCCTGTTATTTCTTTTTGCAATCAAGCCTCTCCATAGGCACCTTTTTTAAGGGGTATTTCTTACCTTCCTTTTCCACGAGCTGCCTTTTGGCAAGGCCGAGCTCTTGCTCGGACCGCTCGAGGTCCTTTTTCAGGACTTCCACCTGCGCAGTCAGTGCGGCGGTGGACAGCAGGGAAGCCTGCATACGCATATTCGACTTTTTATTATTAGACTCCTGCGAAAATTATTAGATCCTCTATTCGGCTTTTCTTTCCGAACACCGAACAGAGCATCAAGGGCTACTGTCTATGCGGTAATGAATTTAGCATATTTTTTGCTTACCTGGAAGCCTGTTAGAAGGCTAGCGCAAGCTTCATTCAGTCCGCTCTTGGCGGACTGAACCCTTTGGACCACCGTACTCATAACAGTACGGTGCTCCTCGTCGATGGTGGCGCCTTCAAGCGCCACCAACAGACTATCCGGCGCTTCTGGCTGGACAGAGGTCGCCGGCTCAGACGGCTTACTCCTCTTGGAAGGAGTTCGCCCACCGCGAGCCAGGACGGTTGAGTCCGGCACGGTGTCCGGCACAAAGCCGGACTAGGAGCCCTGGGGGGTTTCATCCCCTTTACTCCTGGGGTCCTGAGGATTGCCTTGCGGCTCCTCCAGGACCACCTCCTCCTGCCCTGTTCGGCGGGACGCCGCTTCGGCGTCGTCCGCCCCTCTGGGGGAGACTGCGGGCGGGACAGAGTTCATGTCCGACGAATCCAGGGAGCCGCTCGATGAATCATCGAGTGCGGCTCGGGGCGGGCTGCGCAAATAACATTCGACATTAGGGTAAGCTGCGCACTTGAAGATACTATGAGTCATTCTGGTATGTAAATGCTTACGATATCGCCGGACGCTTGGTTCTGTCCGGCCACTCCTTTCCGCCCTCTTCGGCGTTGGGGGAGTAGTCCGGCGGAGGGGTCTTCCTTTTCCTCGACCCCTCGGCCTCGCCCGTTGGGGCGGCCTTCTTCTTTTTCGCTCCCCCCGCTGGAGGGGGAGAGCTTCCTTGTTCCTCCTCCTCGTTTTCACGAGAGGAGGGCGTCGCAGACTCGCCAGATGACGAGCTCGACACCACCACATCACGGGCACTCTTTCGAGTCCCGGTAGTCTTCTTCTTCCTGGCCTTCTTCTCCGGCACCACATAAGGCGCCGGAGCCAGCAACTTCTCTAAGAGAGCTGGGGCTGGGTCTTCGGGCAGAGGAGCCGGACAGTTGATTGGTCCGGCTATCATCAGCCACGCCTGTCAAAGGCAAAGGGAGTTTTTAGATCCCACATAGAGTCAATCTATGTAGAAAATCTTAACGAACCTGTGAAAGGTATAAATAGCTTACCTCGCCAGCGTTGCGCTGCGAGCTGTATCCGCGATCCTCGGAAGCTGATGTGGGGCACTCGGCGCCTTTGGTTAGAACCTTCCAGACGTCTTCATACGTCGTGTCGAAGAGCCTATTGAGGGTTTGGTGCTGCGCCGGGTCGAATTCCCACAAGGTGAAATCCCGTTCTTGGCACGGGAGGATCCGGCGGACGAACATGACCTGGATGATATTAACATGCCGGATTGGCTTGTTCATCAGGGACCGGATGCAGGTTTGCAATCCGGTCACTTCTTCTTCGTTGCCCCACGATAGGACTGTCTCTTTCCAGGACATGAGCCGCGTGGGGGGTCCGGATCGGAACTCAGGGGCCGCGACCCATTTCGAGTCGCGTGGCTCGGTGATGTAAAACCACCCTGCCTGCCACCCCTTTAAGGACTCCACAAAGGAGCCACATCGAACCAGAGGGCGTTGGCCATCTTGCCGGCCATAGCACCTCCGCACTCCGCCTGGGTGCCGGACACCACCTTGGGCTTGACGTTGAAGGTCTGGAGCCAGAGGCCGAAGTGGGGGCGGATGCGGAGAAAGGCCTCACACACGACGATAAACGCCGAGATATTGAGGATAAAGTTCGGGGCCAGATCATGGAAGTCCAGGCCGTAGTAGAACATGAGCCCCCGGACAAAAGGGTGAAGTGGAAAAACCAGTCCGCGGAGGAAATGGGGGAGAAAAACTACCCTCTCATGGGGCCTTGGGGTGGGAAGAAGCTGCCCCTCCGCAGGAAGCCGGTGCGGGATGTCCTTGGACAGATATCCGGCCTTCCTAAGCTTTTTAATTTGACCCTCCGTAATGGAGGAAGCCATCCACTTGCCGCCCGCTCCGGACATCACTGGAGTAGGAGGGGGAAGAAAGAGCGAACTTGGGCGTTGGAGCTTGAGTGCGCAGGAGATGGATGGGCAAAGGAGGAAGAAGGCGTAGGTGAAAGAGGTGGATTTTTATCCCCTTATATAGGCTGATGCTATTATGCGTCCGCACCTGCCTAATAAAACTCGCTTGCCGCTTAAGCGCCGTGGTAAACGGCACGGTTGGGTTACCCACGTTCGTATTAATGAGAATCCCGTTAAAAGGGACACACGATCTCTGCTTCGACAAGATGTGCCAAGGAAACCGCCTCGTTGAACGTGCTGCGGTGGAACAACAAAAATAATCCATACAGAAGGCTTGGTCGCAGTGTTAGGACGCACTGCGGAATACGTCAGCAGATTTGATTTGTGTTTGTATTATTCTCTATATGGCAATACGTGGAAACTTGTTTTGCAGAGCCGGACACTATTTTTTGGTGTTTATTATCTTCTTGAAGAATTTGGAGGAGGAACCCGCCTTGCAATGCCGAAGACAATCTGCGCGCCGGACTCGTCATCATTGAAGCCTGGTTCAGGGGCTACTGAGGGAGTCCTGGATTAGGGGGTGTTCGGATAGCCGAACTATACCTTCAGCCGGACTCCAGGACTATGAAGATACAAGATTGAAGACTTCGTCCCGTGTCCGGAAGGTTCTTTCCTTGGCGTGGAAGGCAAGCTAGGCGTGCGGATATTCAAGATCTCCTACCAATGTAACCGACTCTGTGTAACCCTAAACCTATCCGGTGCCTATATAAACTGGAGGGTTGTAGTCCGTAGGACGAACACATCATAACCATCATCATACTCATAGGCAAGCTTCTAGGGTTTAGCCTCCTTGATCTCGTGGTAGATCTACTCTTGTACTACCCATATCATCAATATTAATCTAGCAGGAGTAGGGTTTTACCTCCATCGCGAGGGCCCGAACCTGGGTAAAATAAAGTGTCCCTTGTCTCCTGGTACCATCTGACCTTGACGCACAGTTCGGGACCCCCTACCCGAGATCCGCCGGTTTTGACACCGACAATGGCCTTCCACATGAGGTAGTTGTTCCTCATAAGCTTCTCCTTGGGGTGATCCAAGGGACGTGGTAAAGGATGCGGTGGAGGAGGAGGAAGGGGCGAAGGTGGAGGTGGACGCAAGGGACGTGGCGAGAGCACTCATGGTGCTGGAGGTGGTGGAGGCAGTAGTCATGGCGATAGGTTGAAGAACGTCTTGTCTAGATGCGATCTCCTTTTGATCTTAGGAAGAAGTCGCTCTGATTACCATGTAAGAATATTGGGAAGCGTTAAACCCTTTTCTCGGGCCGCACTTATATTTATATGGGCAATGCCGTGGCTTACAAGAAGAAAACGATCGATAGATCGATCAGTAAAGAGTTGGAACAGAAGAAGAGATAGAGAGGAGATACAAGTTTAAAGAGGAGAAGTTCTCTCTATATACAACTCTATCTCTATACAAATATTCCAACACGCATCCTCGGTGCTGCACCGACGCCTCCTTCCTCCGTCTCCCAGGTCCAAGGCGGCTCTCTCCTAGCCAACCTCCAGCCCCTCCTCCTTGGCCGACTCTCTCCTCCTCCGGAGAAGTAGCACGCCGTCACTTTCGAAGTGGTCGACGTCGACGAGGACTCGGTCTTGTTGCATCGACAGTGAGTGCGGGTGGCCATCTCGAGCCGTCTCAACGGCGGTTGCTAGAACTCGACGTTGGCGGCGAGTCCGGGGTGGCCTGCTCGAGGCTTTCAGCAGGAGATCCTCGGGTCGCTCACGCCGTCACTACCCTCTGCCTCTCCCGCACACATCACTCGCACCGTCGCTACACTCTCCATTCTCTTCCTGTGCTTTTTGATTGGCCCGACAGTGACCTGCAGTGCTGCTAAACGGCTACGACGCAAACTGTGGCGTCCCCCAGTCCCTTCTCCTCGGCAGCAGCCTTAACGGTATGGTCTTCCACTCTTCCTCCCCTCCCGGTCCCCTAATTTCTAGGCTTTTGAAATTGGCTCAATAGCTAATTCATGGCCCATAACTTTGTGTATGTAAAACGACAAGTTGTACTGAATTCAAATTCTACCAGTTGAATGCCCAATGACCATCTGAAAGATTATATTTCACTACTTCAGATCTAATTGCATTGTTATAGTTCAGATTAAAGATGGAATTAAGTAAGTCCGAATTTTGTTACAATATCTATTGTAATATTTGTTTACCTTTGTTCTATCTATGTGTTCTATGGCACTTCAGAATGCTCATACCTCGTATCTTTTATGACAAATCTAGATGCCTAGATGATGATACAGTTGTTGTTCTGCCATGAGATGTAATGTGTGCAGTATGCGAAGCCTGCATGTGCAACAACAGAGTGTATTGGGTATTGGGTAGCAGAGTTCATAAAAAAATTGTATTGAACCTGAACATGCAGTGGTTGTTTACTAAATTTTTCAGTCGTAACAATAAGTAGGATAAGATGCAAATGTGCTCTCTGCCACTGCAACCGGATCAACCTCCTGAATGTGGAAGTGACACTGGGTTCAAGATGCAAGATTTTGTGGTAGTCAAGCAAGATAAGAGGTGCAGGTCATAAGTGACCAATCGTGTATTGACTAAGCTACTCTCTAATTACCGGAACATTTGTTAGACTGCTTATAGTCATAATATTTCGGGTGTGGGCATGTAACAAATTCAGTAAAGATTGATTTATGTGTGCATTGTTATCTTCCAACAAACAAACTCTGAACTATGCCTAGCAGAACTTAATGTTTCAATGCATTTCTTCTGTGAAACCACCACATTATAACAAGTAATTATACATCGCTGCAATTTGTCAATAGTTTTGTTGAACTTCTATTTTTCTTGTTCAAAATTTAACTGTCTTTCAACGTTTGTTCTTCTGCATCAGGTAACGCTTGTTGAAATTGGAGTCTTTTTTATCATTCTTGGTCAAGATTTTGCACATAGTTGGTATATGCAGTTTTCACTTTATCTACTTTATCTTCTACTCCGGAGATTTATCAGCTCAAGTGCGCAGATTAGAAGTTCAGCCATGTTTTTGCCATTGTTAGGATGCTAGTCATTTTAGGCGTGGACGCACATGGCCACCTGCCGCCCATCGCCGGGCGCCGAGCTTGTTGTCCCGTCATGCATCTCGATGGTGTGCATCTTAGTTTAGCCTAGGTAATCTTCTCAAGATTCATGCCTCGGTTAATTATTCTTTTATTAAAAACATTAATCAGGCAAACAATATATGTTTTCACTCATAGGCCAACAAAGTTTGTCTTTGTCCACCCACCATCCAAAATTATTTTAAATATTAGGGTGGTATCAGTGTTGGGCAGTACTAGAAATTCATGGTGTCTTGTTACGAAATTGATCTATTTTCAAGTACACAGACATACATCCTTTTGTTCACTTATAGGAGAAAAATCAAATGGTTAAATATGGGTTATGTCCTCTTACGATGAAAGGTGAATTGTTTTGCACTATTACATCTGACAAAGGAAGTCCTAGGTTAAAGGTAGTTGTTCCATGTCTACTGTTGACACTCGCGCTGGAAACCAGAGGTGGCATCTTGGTCTTCTCCATGCAAACACCACATCTCCGACAATGCATCCATGGATCGAGGGCACCGAGCTCATCTCCCAAGGCTCCTCGCCGACGCATGACAATGCCCACCTCCATGCTGATTGAGCTTTTCCACTTGTCCAACATGATCAATTATCTGTTATAGAATTTATGCTATCAGTTGTTTGTAGTTGTGCTCTGAATAAATGCCCCCTGCTTGTAATAGATAATCACACTTTGCAGTAATACATTGAAGAGCCAGTGCTTCTATACAGCAACCCCACACAAATTGTAAACAGGAATATGAAAGGGGCGTGTACCAACCTGGCACCGCCCCAATCACCTCAGGTGGAGCCAATGAAGGCTCGCGTGCCATGGGCTGGTGGTTAAAGTCTCTTTTATTGGTGCGGTACTGGTGAGCGCAATGCACGGTGCAGTAGCCTGGAGAGGCATCCAAATCGGCTTAGGAAGAGGCGCACCTGTGAGTGCGCCTGTGAAGCCACAATGTACATGGCTAATGCCAACACTCCAAGGTGAGCTTCCCCTAATTCCTTTATGCATATATGCAGGCTTGTGTGATGTGCTCTGCTTCCTCCTCCCTATTTTAATTAATGAATCTATTACTGAGCAGAGCATGTGCTTTAGGTTCACACCACAAATGATATAGTTGAGAGAGTGCTCTTTTTCTGGCGGTTTTTGGTAATGACTTACTATGCTTCACATATTTGGAAAAGCCTATGTATTTACATTTCTGTCAAAATGTGCTACGTAAATTACAGGAGAACAATGTACCTTTGCCTTTAAATATGAAAATACTTGCATGCAACTGAATGCAATCTAAAATTCATAGCTATAAAAGAAAGGCCTTGATATTCAAATAACTCTCATTTTAAATCGTGTAGAGTGCATATGCTTACTATCCTACTTGAATGAACTATGGCCAGGAAGGAAATTTCCTATTAGGAACACATGCTATGTTTGGTTATGTGTGTCATCTTACTGTCAAAAGCACCTATGGAATGTAATGTGGACTGTGAAATACTTCTTGAAGACAATACTTGTTATCTGTATGCAAGTTTCTAACTACATTGGCAGGAGAAAAGTCTAGTTTCTGTTAATGTAATCTTCAATACATTCTTTATCTACTTTTTGCAACTTCGAACTTCAAAAAGTTAGTCAAAGAAGTCTGACCCAATACTTAGTAAAGATAAGAAAGTGAAAGGGACGCGTCCCACCTGACATCGCCTCAACTTCCTCTCAGGCGGGTTCACCCTAACCACTATAGGGACAAAGGTACTGCCCAACAATTGAAGAGGGTTTTATATCATGGACATTTTACTTGCTTTGTTACTTTGTTCCATGTAAGATTATATTTTGATCTATTATGTCTAATTGACCTAAACTTGCAAAGATCTTGGAAAGAGCAATTAGTTTCAGTATATAGACTAGATTGTTTGCCAAACACAATCTGAAATATAACCGGATATTTCTTTGTTGCAGATTTTAAGGTTCAAAGATAAAGAATCTCATCAAGTGTTTCTTGACCGGAGGGTAGAGATGTCCATAAGCTATATCTACACGTCTCTCACTACGCCTCGGTTCTGCATATGTCATCATTTTCCCTTTTTTCACCAGTTTTCAGTCTGATACTTTGGTATCAACCATTCTTATCTATGCTATTTCTTGTGCAAAAATGATATCTTCTGCAATAGTTTACTCAAAACTTACAACCTCATTGATGGGTTCATTTTGTTAGCAAATGTTGTGAAAACATTGAGCTCTATGATGGATTGGATGCACTAGAATAAGTTTGTTCATGTTTCTTCATAACTTTTAAAATACGGTGTCCAAGTGTAGTTCAGTAATTTTGACATGTATATTGTTGTAGGTTGAGGCTGTATGAACTAAGTGAACACAAGGTAAAAGGCGATGGCAATTGTCAGTTAGTACTTAGTGCCATCCTCACATGAATACTTACTTTCATTTTGTTGAAATAAGCATTATATGCTGCCATACGACATGCATACATTTGATCATAAGCATGTTCATTAGCTAATAAAGACATATGTATCTGTTTCATATCGGATATCATCCCATTGATATTCTCTAGTAAACGATATACTCCCCCCGTTCCTTAATATAAGTCTTTTTAGAGATTTCAAATGGACTACAACATACAGATGTATATAGACATACATTGCTTTAGAGTGTAGATTCACTCATTTTGCTCTGTATGTAGTGTTCGCGATGCGGCAATGAGAAGATCCTCTCGGTGAGCCCTCTCCCTCTCGTTTGACTATATGATTTAGGTTGTGACTAATGGAGACTATATTTGGTGAAAAGATTGAGTTTTGTTCATATAGATATGTTGGGCAACATACATTGAGGAGTTCATTTGCTTCCATTTCTGTTCGTTATGGTGGATTGATTAGGTTAATTTAGTTGCTTACCTGGAGAACGAATAGGTGTTCAATGGATTTAAAACGTTTAATTGTTAAAAAATGATTGGGATGAGATATATGTCGACACAATGCCTGGATTGGTCCAATAAAGTGTTCATTTTCCATAGCACTTCATTTTCTTAGTAGTTGTAGAGGAGATTTGGCATAGAAGTTGTTCAACTAAAAGAAGTATGGAAAGCTAACATGTGATCATGGTATCATGTCTTTTTATCTCTCGAGTTGGTGCCCACCCTGCACTTATTTAAATGATCCATTTATGTGTTTCTCCCTTGTGTAAACAAGCATGCGCATGTGTGCAGAACTGCAGATGGTCATATGAAAATGCTCTTATTCCTTGCTATGATGCAATTTTTAGTGACAGAGCAGAATAGCGAGAGTGGTCTGGTAAATGCTCTTCTAGCTGCGTTTTTTTCTTTTATTACCTTTCTCCAATTAAGATATCATCTCAAAGTGTTTACGTTTGGCATTGCTAAAAACATAGGTAATATCGTCATATGAGTTTCTTTCTTTTAAAGACCACACAATGGAACAACAATGGGTTCCAGTTTTTTGTTTATGAAATTCATCTTCTTGCAACTTTCTGTCTTTTGTTTATGCGACCGATATCTACATCTATGCTAACTAATTGTCATATTCATTTGAAGATAAAGTTAACACATCCATTATTATTCCTTTGATTTTTTTTGTTGCTTTATGCTAAGATCTTGCTCCCGTCTCTAAGCTTGTTGATTTTGTAGGGTTCTTATGAATCATGCTGGTTGTTTAGCACGTCTAGGGCATTGGAGTGGGCCAACTACATGAAGGGCAAAATGGACGCGCCCTCCGAGCAGCGGTCGATCGGCTGCGACCATGAGTTGAGGCTCTTTTTCTTTGGTCGTTCTATTACCAATGAGGTGATGTTAATAAGAATGAAATCTGATTTAGGGTAACCCAAAAAGATCTTTATTTGTGCTTCATAAAGTCAGATTAGTTTTGTTATTTAGTTCTATTATTTGTAGGTCACTATACTGACGCATGGTACTATAATCATGTGGTACAAAAAAGTGGGTTGTCTATACCAAAGATTAGTGATTTATGTCAAAAATTTCTGTTGGGGTAGAGCAATTTTCTTTAGGTTGGCCTCTACTAATTAATTCAGACATAGTAACATTGATTTTTTTGTTTCTTTTTGGTTGCTCACACATTTTCATAATGTTGAGACAATCGGAACATTGCATATGATGATAAGCAATCAGTTCTGCAATACACCTTTATTCATGCAATTACTTTTTGGAGCATTGTTCCTGCATCTAAACTCAAATCATATAACAGATGAACAAGGAGGCCGAGCCATCCGTGAACCCCTCGCCTTCTGGGGCAGAGAAGGACAAGGATGAGCATTTCACAATGCGCAGGGCATCACGAGCAACCTGAGCCATTATCATCTATCTGATCCCTTACGTAACCTCCAAGACTGCTGCTTGTGTCACCACACGTGCCTCTTAATATCTAATGATCTATGAAGTCATAGCTTTTCTCTTAGAGATGACCCGTTGTCTGAATGTGTTACATTTGTACAGCTTTCTCTTATAGTTCCGGTCAGGAACTTGCACACACATATATATTCTTGTGCTTTCAGTTTGGTTTTATAACAGTGCATAATACAAATAGAACAGTTACGGTATGATGTAAGTGTTGTCAGCTACATGTGTTGCATTTTTGTTGGTTTGTTCTACTATAAATGTCAGTTTCTTCACAACAACATCACATAATACACAAAGCACATTCCTCAGTGCAAATAGGAGACTGGAAGGGACGACTCCCACCTGGCACCATCATAACTTCCTCTCAGGTGGCGCCACCAGGCGGCGCCCCAACCCCTAGTTGAACATATAAACCCTACTAGAGTGGTAGTCACAACGAAGGCAGACACGTCGCCTTTAAATCGCTCGTGCCACCGCCTGTTATTTTCGTGCCCCGCCGAGGGCATTTTCGTCATTTCGCATCCGAGCGTATAAAAGGCAGTCGTTCCAGTGGAGGTAACATAGCCTTCCGCCCATCCCGCACTCGCGTCGCGCCCCTCTCCTCTCTCTTCCTCCAAACCCTAGCTAGACCGCGCCCGCCTCCCTGCCCCACCGCCGTTGTCTCCTCCACCCGGCCAACCGCCGCCACACCTCCTCCACAGGCCAGCCGCCGCCACTCGCGCCCGTCTCCTTCGGCGAAGCGCCGCATCCCTCCCCCCTCTCCACTCCCAGCGCAGCCGCCGGATCTATCCACGCTCTCCACCTCTTTCCCTGGCCCCTCTGCCTCTCCCCACCATGAGAGAGAGGGATTGACTCCCCCACCATGAGAGAGGGAGAGGGATGGACAAATAGGAGACAGGGGTATGAGGAGAAGAGGAAGGA
The DNA here is from genome assembly GCA_032464435.1 of Aegilops umbellulata. Lineage (NCBI taxonomy): Eukaryota > Viridiplantae > Streptophyta > Magnoliopsida > Poales > Poaceae > Aegilops > Aegilops umbellulata. Next base: position 472,073,975 of record CP136059.1, on the reverse strand, counting down.
GACGGGGCAGGAGGAGAAGAGGAAGGAGAGGCCCTGATCCGCTCCACCGCCTCGAACCAGCCGTTGCCATGGAGAAGGACGGCCAGTAGGGGAGGCCGGCGGTGGAGGGAGGAGCGGCGGGGACAGAGGCACCGGCCATCGGGGACCTCTCGAGCCGTCAAGCGCGACCTTGATCTGGTGTAGGGGAGCAGCAGCCGCAGGGGGCTCCAACCTCTTCTTCGCGGGAGGCGGCAGGCGCAGCTCCTCCTCTCTCTCCCCACACGACGGCGACCCCAACCCCCACCCCAGCCTTGTTTGGAGATTATTATCAGAATCAGCTTCCTTGATAATTATGTCAAAATTTCTAGGATTTGTGATTCTTATCGAATTAAGAGATCATCTGTTGGCCTGTCCCTATTTATGATTTCATATTATTATTTTTGGTGCACTTCAGTTTCGGAAATCCGATCTGTCGCCCCTACTCTGACCTTGATGGACTATTGTTGTCGTTGTCATTTGCCTTGCCAAGGACAATGATGGTCGGGTGAGCCAGAGACGAGCTGAGGATCAACTAGCAGTTCTTCCCAACGACGATACCACAACAGCAACAAATGACGATGTAGCTGAGTTCTATAACGGACCAGCTTCAGGCTTTTGTACTAATTTCTTGATTACCTCACCATGATTGCTATAGTTTTGTCCTCATAGGAGAATCTTATTTTCTTCAGATCTATAGGATCAAGATATGCAATTTCAATTTTGTAATTATATACATTGTTAACTTGATGCAGTAAAGAAAGAAGTTCCACAAGCTCTTAATTATTGAAGTTACTTGTGTAGTCTGCAATTTGATATTTTAACATGTGCACTGCAATTGGCAACACTTCGAACAAAACCTTCGGTTTCTTTTCTAAGGAATATGATTGTTGCTTCTAGACATGCCGCTAGGTATATATGATCCATGTTTTCCATTCCCCCTTTACTTTCTTTGTTTAGTTATGCATGTAGAAAAGCTCATGTATGAATCTGACTTCATTATGCAGTCTCACACAAAGGAAGAGAGAATAGAACTTGATGTCAACGACTCTAGAGGTATGGAAATAAAAACACCAGAGTGAAACTCCTTTCCTCGCTTTTATTAATCCAGATGGCATCTCATGATTTCATACCCTTATGTTATTGCCAACATTTACATGTTATTTTGTTCTTTGCTTACCAAAACTCAGAAGTACTTTACCTTGGTTGACATTATGATTGATTCTGTGTACACTGAGATACTACTGAGTCTCAAACCAGAGCTGGACATCTCATATCTGTACATCAGAATCACTGTTCGGTCCATGGAAGCTTTCCTAGCCGCTACTGTGCCACGTTGTATATATATTGGACTTGATTTCCTTAGTTTATGTAACTATTGAAGATGTTATATGCGCATACTCCTACAGCATAGGCGCTAATGTTGTTTGAGTGCCTTTAGTAAATTACTACATTGTTAGTGAGGTTGGCTACATGTTTTTTGTGCTATTAACATCTATCATTGCCCTACATCTTGTGAGCTCTGCATCTAGAGCAACGATGCCGGCACACGCGCCAGTTCTTTGTTCATCTCAGTCGGTGATTGTTTCATTTTGTCTACGGCGATGGGGTAGCTTCCTCTGCTCCATTCGTGTGTTTGACGTTTGTTCTTCTTCCATCCTCTTCTGTCCTTTCGCTCGTCACATTATTCTTTCGACTTGTCCTTAGATTTTTGTTCTCTAAGGTTTTGTGTTGTTTATTTTGACAAGATGTATTTTTAGTGACACTTTTCTAGAGATTCTTCATGTTATCTTTATCCTGGGCCTCATATATGTTCATGGTCAACTTGTGTCCAGATTTCAGAGTAGTGTGGTATATTATGATTGTAGAGGTGATCTCACCTACGCATACCCTCTTTGGATACATCGTTAATGCTTGTTACATTGTTCTCTGTTTCTAGATGTCTGCATAGTTCATTTCCATTGGCTTAACTTGCATTAACCCTATTGTGGTGTAACATCTTTGCCTGCTACCCCCAGCAAAATTATTCAACGAGTCAATACCATCAATATGTGTGGTCATAGATTTATTTCATAATGATAATCTAAAATCGGCGACCTCCTATAATTGCCAGATAGGTTCCGCACCACATATAAAATGTACATTACTCGGCAAGCATGTTTATTCAGTTCTTTCAGGATGTAACATGTGCTATAGGTTGATCGATATACAGTAATGGGGGCAGGATTCATTGAACTTGCATGTTCAGGAGGGCCCGTTAGAGAGAGAAAATATATAAAAAAGCACTTTTTATAGGAAATTTAGGAGCAAATCACTGATTAGGGGGGCAGGTCCCCTGCCGACCCCCGTCTACGCCACTGCCAAAATAGATACCAATCTTGCATTATTTTTGCACATGGACAACAAGTAATCATATTTTTCATGTCCCTGCCAATCAATTTTTTTATTAGATAGCAATTAAATGTTGAGAAGTATATGTGCTGATTATTGGCTCAACAAATTGGTTGCTATATATTGACTGTGAGTCTCTTTTCTCAGGGACAATGTACTGGTCTGAAGGAAAGCCTTTTTTATTTTTCAAGATGATGAACTGCATTATTTCTGGTCCTACTCTGCCTCTCAATCATTTCTTTAAACCAAGTTGATGACCGAGCAAATGCACTTCACAGAAGGAGAACGGACAGCCTTAGATAACATTGACCTTTTTGGAGCTCCTACAAAATGAAGACATCATTAAATCAATCGTTGTTTTGTTCGACGTTGAAGATGTCAGCTAAGAGGATTTTGAGTACTATTCTTCTCATTCCAAAAGTATGCAAGCCACACGAGGAGTGATATAAGAAAGATGCTCTCAAACCGGATCTCGATAGTGAGATGCATGGAAGAGGAAATCTAAGATTAACCTAAACAAAAGCTGCATGTAGTGTATAACGACTGCGACTGTCCAAGATTGTAGTCTCTTCCAGAATTTCAATTGGTAAAAGCTCATCCATAAGAAATGTGTAGCAGGGTAAAAGTCTGATATCTATTGGTGAGTAGGCACTTTATTTATGAAGAAGAGAAAGCGAACTAGCATTTTATTTGTGAAGAAGAGAAAGCGTAAGAAGGCAAGTGAGGTATATGTGCTCAAAAAGACACGCCATCAAATGTGTACATGTTATTGCTGAACATTTTTTGGTCTTTCTCCAACTGGTTTTTATCATATCAAATTACTGCAGAGCATACTGATTTTTTTATCACCTAGCAACGGTGCCTTTCAGTTCAACTAGCAGTTTAAACCTCCGAAGATTTAAGGTGAACAATGAGATATTTTTGGGTTTGTTTGAACTGTTGTGTCTGTTCACTTGAGTGCCTCCATATGTGGTTCTCCTGTTGCATTAGTTATATTTTTATTTTTTATCATCTTGCCCAAAACTAAAGTTTCACTACATGAAAAATGACTACTTTATTTTGTACCATGTTATCCTCTTTCTCTTCCCCACAGGACAGCGTCTCCCCGCGTTCTCGATCCAGCGCCGCCACATATCGTGATTCAGGATCGGGCGTAGGTCATCGCCATAAGAGAGCCTGGCTGGTGTGGTCTTCATGCTTGGTGTGGAGAAGCACGGGAGGATGAGTAGGACGGGCATGGGCAAGGAGCAGCCAGGCCGGAGCTCCAGCGTTGCTCGCGTCATGGTCGAATGGAGCCGTCCATCACTATGGGCTGCTGCTCGCTGGTCGTTGGTGAAGGAAATATGCCCTAGAGGCAATAATAAAGTTATTATTTATTTCCTTACATATCATGATAAATGTTTATTATTCATGCTAGAATTGTATTGACCGGAAACATAATACATGTGTGGATACATAGACAAACAGAGTGTCACTAGTATGCCTCTACTTGACTAGCTTGTTAATCAAAGATGGTTAAGTTTCCTAACCATAGACAAAGGAGTTGTCATTTGATTAACAAGGTCACATCATTAGTTGAATGATCTGATTGACATGACCCATTCCATTAGCTTAGCACCCGATCGTTTAGTATGCTGCTATTGCTTTTATCCATGACTTATACATGTTCCTATGACTATGAGATTATGCAACTCCCGTTTACCGTAGGAACACTTTGTGTGCTACCAAACGTCACAACGTAACTGGGTGATTATAAAGGTGCTCTACAGGTGTCTCCGAAAGTATTTGTTGGGTTGGCGTATTTCAAGATTGGGATTTGTCACTCCGAATGTCGGAGAGGTATCTCAGGGCCTTCTCGGTAATGCACATCACATAAGCCTTGCAAGCATTCCAACTAATGAGTTAATTGCGGGATGATGTATTACGGAACGAGTAAAGAGACTTGCCGGTAACGAGATTGAACTAGGTATTGGATACTGACGATCGAATCTCGGGCAAGTAACATACCGATGGACAAAGGGAACAACGTATGTTGTTATGCGGTCTGACCGATAAAGATCTTCGTAGAATATGTAGGAGCTAATATGGGCATCCAGGTCCCGCTATTGGTTATTGACCGGAGACGTGTCTCGGTCATGTCTACATTGTTCTCGAACCGTAGGGTCCGCACGCTTAAGGTTACGATGACAGTTATTATGAGTTTATGCATTTTGATGTACCGAAGGAGTTCGGAGTCCCAGATGTGATCACGGACATGACGAGGAGTCTCGGAATGGTCGAGACGTAAAGATTGATATATTGGACGGCTATGTTCGGACATCGGAATGGTTCCGAGTGGTTTCGGATATTACCGGAGTGCCGGAGGGGTTACCGGAACCCCCCGGGGGAAGTATGGGCCTTATTGGGCCGCGAGGGGAGAGAGAGGGCCGCGCCAGGAGGTGGCGCCCCCCCCCCATGGGCAGTCCGAATTGGACAAGGAGGGGGGGCATGGCCCCCCTTTCCCTCTCCCTCTCCCTCTCTTTGCTTCCCCCTTCCTCCTTCCTAGTTGGACTAGGAAAGGGGAGTCCTACTCCTACTAGGAGGAAGACTCCCCCTCCCTTGGTGCGCCTCTCTAGGCCGGCCGGCCTCCCCCCTTGTTCCTTTATATACAGGGGCAGGGGGGCACCCTAGGACACACAAGTTGATCCTTGAGATCGTTCCTTAGCCGTGTGCGGTGCCCCCCTCCACCATATTCCACCTCGGTCATATCGTTGCGGTGCTTAGGCAAAGCCCTACGTCGGTAGTTCATCAAGATCGTCACCACGCCGTCGTGCTGACGGAACTCATCCCCGGAGGTTTTGCTGGATCGAGACCCGGGGACGTCATCGAGCTGTACGTGTGTCAAGAACTCGGAGGCGCCGGAGTAACGACGCTTGGATCGGTCGGATCGCGAGGAGGACGTACGACTACTTCCTCTACGTTGTGTCAACGCTTCCGCTTCGGTCTACGAGGGTACGTAGACAACACTCTCCCCTCTTGTTGCTATGCATCACCATGATCTTGCATGTGCGTAGGAAATTTTTTGAAATTACTACGTTACCCAACAGTGGCATCCGAGCCTAGGTTTTTATGGTTTGATGTTTTGCACGAGTAGAACACAAGTGAGTTGTGGACGATACAAGTCATACTGCCTACCAGCATGTCATACTTTGGTTCGGCGGCATTGTTGGATGAAGCGGCCCGGACCGACATTACGCGTACGCTTACGCGAGACTGGTTCTACCGCCGTGCTTTGCACACAGGTGGCTGGCGGGTGTCAGTTTCTCCAACTTTAGTTGAACCGAGTATGGCTACGCCCGGTCCTTGAGAAGGTTAAAACGGAGTCTATTTGACAAACTATCGTTGTGGTTTTGATGCGTAGGTGAGATTGGTTCTTGCTTAAGCCCGTAGCAGCCACGTAAAACTTGCAACAAACAAAGTAGAGGACGTCTAACTTGTTTTTGCAGGGCATGTTGTGATGTGATATGGTCAAGATATGATGCTATATTTTATTGTATGAGATGATCATGTTTTGTAACCGAGTTATCGGCAACCGGCTGGAGCCGTATGGTTGTCGCTTTATTGTATGCAATGCAATCGCCCTGTAATGCTTTACTTTATCACTAAGCGGTAGCGATAGTCGTAGAAGCATAAGATTGGCGAGACGACAACGATGCTACGATGGAGATCAAGGTGTCGCGCCGGTGACGATGGTGATCATGATGGTGCTGCGGAGATGGAGATCACAAGCACAAGATGATGATGACCATATCATATCACTTATATTGATTTGCATGTGATGTTTATCTTTTATGCATCTTATCTTGCTTTGATTGACGGTAGCATTATAAGATGATCTATCACTAAATTATCAAGAAGTGTTCTCCCCGAGTATGCACCGTTGCCAAAGTTCGTCGTGCCCAGACACCACGTGATGATCGGGTGTGATAATCTCTACGTCCATCTACAACGGGTGCAAGCCAGTTTTGCACATGCAGAATACTCGGGTTATACTTGACGAGCCTAGCATATGCAGATATGGCCTCGGAACACGGAGACCGAAAGGTCGAGCGTGAATCATATAGTAGATATGATCAACATGATGATGTTCACCATTGAGAAATAATCCATTTCACGTGATGATCGGTTATGGATTAGTTTTGATTTGGATCACGTGATCACTTAGAAGATTAGAGGGATATCTATCTAAGTGGGAGTTCTTAAGTAATATGATTAATTGAACTTAAACTTATCATGAACATAGTCCCTGATAGTATCTTGCTTGTTTATGTTGATTGTAGATAGATGGCTCGTGCTGTTGTTCCGTTGAATTTTAATGCGTTCCTTGAGAAAGCAAAGTTGAAAGATGATGGTAGCAATTACACGGACTGGGTCCGTAACTTGAGGATTATCCTCATTGCTGCACAGAAAAGTTACGTCCTGGATGCACCGCTAGGTGCCAAGCCTGCTGCTGGAGCAACACCAGATGTTATGAACGTCTGGCAGAGCAAAGCTAATGACTACTTGATAGTTCAATGTGCCATGCTTTACGGCTTAGAACCGGGACTTGAACGTCGGTTTGAAAACCATGGAGCATATGAGATGTTCCAGGAGTTGAAGTTGATATTCAAACAGAATGCCCGGATTGAGAGATATGAGGTCTCCAATAAGTTCTATAGCTGCAAGATGGAAGAGAATGGTTCTGTCAGTGAGCATATACTCAAGATGTCTGGGTATTATAATCACTTGAATCAGCTGGGAGTCAATCTTCCGGATGATTGTGTCATTGACAGAATTCTCCAATCACTGCCACCAAGCTACAAAGGCTTCGTGATGAACTATAATATGCAAGGGATAGATAAGTCTATCACCGAGCTCTTCGCAATGCTAAAGGCTGCGGAGGTAGAAATCAAGAAGGAGCATCAAGTGTTGATGGTCAATAAGACCACTAGTTTCAAGAAAAAGGGCAAAGGGAAGAAGAAGGGGAACTTCAAAAAGAACAGCAAACAAGTTGCTGCTCAAGAGAAGAAACCCAAGTCTGGACCTAAGCCTGAAACTGAGTGCTTCTACTGCAAGCAGACTGGTCACTGGAAGCGGAACTGCCCCAAGTATCTGGGGGACAAGAAGGATGGCAAGATGAACAAAGGTATATGTGATATACATGTTATTGATGTGTACCTTACTAGAGCTCGCAATAGCACCTGGGTATTTGATACTGGTTCTGTTGCTAATATTTGCAACTCGAAACAGAGACTACGGATTAAGCGAACACTGGCAAAGGACGAGGTGACGATGCGCGTGGGAAACGGTTCCAAAGTCGATGTGATCGCGGTCGGCACGCTACCTCTACATCTACCTTCGGGATTAGTATTAGACCTAAATAATTGTTATTTGGTGCCAGCGTTGAGCATGAACATTATATCTGGATCTTGTTTGATGCGAGACGGTTATTCATTTAAATCAGAGAATAATGGTTGTTCTATTTATATGAGTAATATCTTTTATGGTCATGCACCCTTGAAGAGTGGTCTATTTTTGATGAATCTCGATAGTAGTGATACACATATTCATAATGTTGAAGCCAAAAGATGCAGAGTTGATAATGATAGTGCAACTTATTTGTGGCACTGCCGTTTAGGTCATATCGGTATAAAGCGCATGAAGAAACTCCATACTGATGGACTTTTGGAGTCACTTGATTATGAATCACTTGGCACTTGCGAACCGTGCCTTATGGGCAAGATGACTAAAACACCGTTCTCCGGTACTATGGAGAGTGCAACAGATTTGTTGGAAATCATACATACAGATGTATGTGGTCCGATGAATGTTGAGGCTCGTGGCGGATATCGTTATTTTCTCACCTTCACAGATGATTTAAGCAGATATGGGTATATCTACTTAATGAAACACAAGTCTGAAACATTTGAAAAGTTCAAAGAATTTCAGAGTGAAGTTGAAAATCATCATAACAGGAAAATAAAGTTTCTACGATCTGATCGTGGAGGAGAATATTTGAGTTATGAGTTTGGTCTACATTTGAAACAATGCGGAATAGTTTCGCAACTCACACCACCCGGAACACCACAGCGCAATGGTGTGTCCGAACGTCGTAATCGCACTTTACTAGATATGGTGCGATCTATGATGTCTCTTACAGATTTACCGCTATCGTTTTGGGGTTATGCTCTAGAGACGGCCGCATTCACGTTGAATAGGACACCGTCAAAATCCGTTGAGACGACACCTTATGAACTGTGGTTTAGCAAGAAACCAAAGTTGTTGTTTCTTAAAGTTTGGGGCTGCGATGCTTATGTGAAAAAGCTTCAACCTGATAAGCTAGAAACCAAATCGGAGAAATGTGTCTTCATAGGATACCCAAAGGAAACAGTTGGGTACACCTTCTATCACAGATCCGAAGGCAAGACATTTGTTGCTAAAAATGGATCCTTTCTAGAGAAGGAGTTTTTCTCGAAAGAAGTGAGTGGGAGGAAAGTAGAACTTGATGAGGTAACTGTACCTGCTTCCTTATTGGAAAGTAGTTCATCACAGGAACCGGTTTCTGTGACATCTACACCAATCAGAGAAGAAGTTAATGATGATGATCATGAAACTTCAGATCAAGTTACTACAGAACCTCGTAGATCAACCAGAGTGAGATCCGCACCAGAGTGGTACGGCAATCCTATTCTGGAAATCATGCTACTAGATCATGACGAACCTACGAACTATGAAGAAGCGATGGTGAGCCCAGATTCCGCAAAATGGCTGGAAGCCATGAAATCTGAGATGGGATCCATGTATGAAAACAAAGTGTGGACTTTGGTTGACTTGCCCGAGGGTCGGCAAGCAATAGAGAACAAGTGGATCTATAAGAAGAAGACTGACGCCGACGGTAATGTTACTGTCTACAAAGCTCGACTTGTCGCAAAGGGGTTTTGACAAGTTCAAGGGATTGACTACGATGAGACCTTCTCACCCGTAGCGATGCTTAAGTCTGTCCGAATCATGTTAGCAATTGCCGCATTTTATGATTATGAAATTTGGCAAATGGATGTAAAGACTGCATTCCTGAATGGGTTTATGGAAGAAGAGTTGTATATGATGCAACCAGAAGGTTTTATCAATCCAAAGGAAGCTAACAAAGTATGCAAGCTCCAGCGATCCATTTATGGACTGGTGCAAGCATCTCGGAGTTGGAATAAACGCTTTGATAGTGTGATCAAAGCATTTGGGTTTGTACAGACTTTTGGAGAAGCCTGTATTTACAAGAAAGTGAGTGGGAGCTCTGTAGCATTTCTGATATTATATGTAGATGACATATTACTGATTGGAAATGATATAGAATTTCTGGATAGCATAAAAGGATACTTGAATAAGAGTTTTTCAATGAAAGACCTCGGTGACGCTGCTTACATATTGGGCATTAAGATCTATAGAGATAGATCAAGACGCTTAATTGGACTTTCACAAAGCACATACCTTGACAAGATTTTGAAGAAGTTCAAAATGGATCAAGCGAAGAAGGGGTTCTTGCCTGTTTTGCAAGGTGTGAAGTTGAGTAAGACTCAATGTCCGACCACTGCAGAAGATAGAGAGAAGATGAAAGATGTTCCCTATGCTTCAGCCATAGGCTCTATCATGTATGCAATGCTGTGTACCAGACCTGATGTGTGCCTTGCTATAAGTTTAGCAGGGAGGTACCAAAGTAATCCAGGAGTGGATCACTGGACAGCGGTCAAGAATATCCTGAAGTACCTGAAAAGGACTAAGGAAATGTTTCTCGTATATGGAGGTGACAAAGAGCTTGTCGTAAAGGGTTACGTTGATGCAAGCTTTGACACTGATCCGGACGATTCTAAGTCGCAAAACGGATACGTATTTACATTAAACGGAGGAGCTGTCAGTTGGTGCAGTTCTAAACAAAGCGTCGTAGCGGGATCTACATGTGAAGCGGAGTACATAGCTGCTTCGGAAGCAGCAAATGAAGGAGTCTGGATGAAGGAGTTCATATCCGATCTAGGTGTCATACCTAGTGCATCGGGTCCAATGAAAATCTTTTGTGACAATACTGGAGCAATTGCCTTGGCGAAGGAATCCAGATTTCATAAGAGAACAAAGCACATCAAGAGACGCTTCAATTCCATCCGGGACTTGGTCCAGGTGGGAGACATAGAAATTTGCAAGATACATACGGATTTGAATGTAGCAGACCCGTTGACTAAGCCTCTTCCACGGGCAAAACATGATCAGCACCAAGACTCCATGGGTGTTAGAATCATTACTATGTAATCTAGATTATTGACTCTAGTGCAAGTGGGAGACTGAAGGAAATATGCCCTAGAGGCAATAATAAAGTTATTATTTATTTCCTTACATATCATGATAAATGTTTATTATTCATGCTAGAATTGTATTGACCGGAAACATAATACATGTGTGGATACATAGACAAACAGAGTGTCACTAGTATGCCTCTACTTGACTAGCTTGTTAATCAAAGATGGTTAAGTTTCCTAACCATAGACAAAGGAGTTGTCATTTGATTAACAAGGTCACATCATTAGTTGAATGATCTGATTGACATGACCCATTCCATTAGCTTAGCACCCGATCGTTTAGTATGTTGCTATTGCTTTTATCCATGACTTATACATGTTCCTATGACTATGAGATTATGCAACTCCCGTTTACCGTAGGAACACTTTGTGTGCTACCAAACGTCACAACGTAACTGGGTGATTATAAAGGTGTTCTACAGGTGTCTCCGAAAGTATTTGTTGGGTTGGCGTATTTCAAGATTGGGATTTGTCACTCCGAATGTCGGAGAGGTATCTCAGGGCCTTCTCGGTAATGCACATCACATGAGCCTTGCAAGCATTGCAACTAATGAGTTAATTGCGGGATGATGTATTACGGAACGAGTAAAGAGACTTTCCGGTAACGAGATTGAACTAGGTATTGGATACTGACGATCGAATCTCGGGCAAGTAACATACCGATGGACAAAGGGAACAACGTATGTTGTTATGCGGTCTGACCGATAAAGATCTTCGTAGAATATGTAGGAGCCAATATGGGCATCCAGGTCCCGCTATTGGTTATTGACCGGAGACGTGTCTCGGTCATGTCTACATTGTTCTCGAACCGTAGGGTCCGCACGCTTAAGGTTACGATGACAGTTATTATGAGTTTATGCATTGTGATGTACCGAAGGAGTTCGGAGTCCCGGATGTGATCACGGACATGACAAGGAGTCTCAGAATGGTCGAGACGTAAAGATTGATATATTGGACGGCTATATTCGGACATCGGAATGGTTCCGAGTGGTTTCGGATATTACCGGAGTGCCGGAGGGGTTACCGGAACCCCCCGGGGGAAGTATGGGCCTTATTGGGCCGCGAGGGGAGAGAGAGGGCCGCGCCAGGAGGTGGCGCCCCCCCCCTCCATGGGCAGTCCGAATTGCACAAGGAGGGGGGGCGCGGCCCCCCTTTCCCTCTCCCTCTCCCTCTCTTTCCTTACCCCTTCCTCCTTCCTAGTTGGACTAGGAAAGGGGAGTCCTACTCCTACTAGGAGGAGGACTCCCCCTCCCTTGGCGTGCCTCTCTAGGCCGGCCGGCCTCCCCCCTTGCTCCTTTATATACGGGGGCAGGGGGCACCCTAGGACACACAAGTTGATCCTTGAGATCGTTCCTTAGCCGTGTGCGGTGCCCCCCTCCACCATATTCCACCTCGGTCATATCGTTGCGGTGCTTAGGCGAAGCCCTGCATCGTTAGTTCATCAAGATCGTCACCACGCCGTCGTGCTGACGGAACTCATCCCCGGAGGTTTTGCTGGATCGAGACCCGGGGACGTCATCGAGCTGTACGTGTGTCAAGAACTCGGAGGCGCCGGAGTAACGGCGCTTGGATCGGTCGGATCGCGAGGAGGACGTACGACTACTTCCTCTACGTTGTGTCAACGCTTCCGCTTCGGTCTACGAGGGTACGTAGACAACACTCTCCCCTCTCGTTGCTATGCATCACCATGATCTTGCATGTGCGTAGGAAATTTTTTGAAATTACTACGTTACCCAACAGTTGGTCCCCAATCTCAGTTGCTCATCTTTGGCTTCACCATCTTCCTCCCCTGATCATGCATCTATTTTAGATCATATAATTATGCTATATCATATATGTTGTTTAGTTCAAACTTGTGCATGTGCATGCATTGGCATTGATTTAGACAGAGATATTGCATGATTTGTACATAGAAGGAGTACAAATGATCTAGGAATAAATGTTTGAATAAAGTTAGTACTGAGATTTAGGTAGAGGTTACCTGCACTGTTCTGTTTTATGTAGATTCTAAGCTGCAAATCCATACATGGTCCTGTTAGTAATTTGCTTGAGTTGTGAGTTTACGCATTTTCCCTTGGAATGTTTGTATGTGTGATCACTTGCTTTTAGGTTCCCAGTGGTATATCATGAGAAGTTTTTACTTTGCACCGGGTGATCAACTACATATTTAGACAAATACACTATTCAGGACCAGGAACATTAAGATTTCTAATGTTGTTTTCCTCTTTCAAAGATTGCAGTTTTCATAAGCCTTAGATAGCTAAGGTACATAGTTTTCATTTAACATTTTTTTATTGTTCTCTCATCTCCTATATGGTGTCTAAGAAATACTAATGTAGACAATTCAAATTTTTAAAATACCTTCTGGCCAATTATGTGGGGAAGGTGCAGCAAGCCGGCCCTCGCGTTACAGTAGAGTGGAGCCGACAATTTTATGATCGGTCTCTAAATATTTCAACTTGCACAGTTTGAATTAGCTTCACATGGTATATAGTTTGAACATAGGTATTCCTTAATTTTTATAAAAGGTTTAGAATTATTACCCTCAGTGCTAAAACTCGAAGTTACTAACAAATGCAAACGTTTCTGTTACAAAAGGTTTAGAATCATTACCCTTGATGCTTGAATTTGGACCTTGCACCTTACTTGGGTAACATAGAGCCAAATGGCACATTGTCCAAATACACGTTCAAAACACTTTTGGTTTGACATGTTCTCTATCCTTGATCAGACATAAAATTACTAAAAAAGGCAAATATTTCTCAACACGAACATGGTTTCAAATGGGTCTCTGCGCCATTTGGCGCACCGGGTCATCTAGTTGTTAGTGAAAATACGACGTGCTTACGATATGCGGTGGATTCCCGTCTCTGATCTCATTGTGGCTCAAGATAGATCGGTAAGGTTGGGAAAGGCAGTTACAGAAGCAGACATCTCGCCGAAGAAGCTGACATTGACTCGTTGTTTAGCTCGACGAGCTCCATGATTTCTAGTGCTATGCCAGAGAAGAGGTTAGTGCTCAGAAGAACATGGGCAAATTATGGTGGCTCAATGGCTCTCCTCTGGTGAGATGGTGTCCGTGAGGCTAATTTGTTTAAGGGCGTAAAATACCCAAGCTCGTTCACCAAATAGTGATGCTCTAGTGCTAAATTCCTATAATGTGATCTAAATCCCTCCGTAGTGTATCCTTTCGCTCCAGGAGAAGCATGCACACATTTCTAATCCATTAATCAAGCCTTGAGAACATAAGTGATAGACTTGACCAATAAAGAACAAAGAAATTAAAACACCAACAAGGCAACAACTGAGGGAATATGGAGGAGATTCAACCACGTTGTTTGAGCAACAAAAGGAGAATCATACACTATAAATGATTTATTGAAGTTAAAGTTAAGCTAAATGCTCATACCGAACAAAATTGTGTCAAGATATTTATTAGACATGTGTGCTCTAGAACTATCATTTACAATAGCTAAAGATGCTAGCTAGAGACATAACACTTAAAGAAACTATAATACTATACTGCTTTGTAATGTTCTTCGATCTATAGAAAAGTTTATTTTTATGAAGAAATTGTGCTGTTAAACACCACTAAAAAATTTATGAAGACTAACACAATTTCTACAAACATATTTTAATTAAATTTAGCACATTTATCTTTATAGGACACTATAAATACAAACATCAGTATTTTAAATAATTAGTATAGAAAGTGAGCCTTGCTCACTTGATAACAAGAGTAGAGGTACAATCCCTTGAGAGGTATATTAGAGTCCTGATGGCCACATATTTGAAGTTCTGTTTATATTGTTTAGGCTTCTCATATGTTTTCTGTCGATGATATATTAAATTTGGAGACATGATGTGTATTTATTTAGTGCATTTTGAGGTAAAAAAACAAAGTAAACAAGTTTATTATAAATATATGGGGAATATTCATTTCTAAATTGTAATGCACCATATACACAATTATTTGCAAAATTCCGATAGAAAAAGAGTTATTCTTGTAGTGGTGGACAAATTCATAAAGTATGCTCATTTCCTTCCCATGGCACACCCTACACAGAGCAATATGTTGCAAAAGACTTTATTGACAACATCATTAACCTTTATGGCCCTCCTTCCGTGATCATTTCTGATAGGGACAAAATTTTCACAATTACTCTCTGGAGAAACATATTCACAAAATTCGACATGAAACTCAAATACAACCCATCCTATCACCCACAAATAGATGGACAAACTGAAAGAATTAACCAGTGTCTAGAAAACTACCTTAGGTGTATGACCTCTACAGCTCCAAAGAAATAGGTGTCGTGATTACCACAAACAGAGTATTGGTACAATACAACATACCATATAGCCTTGGATATCTCTGCTTTTGAAGCAATGTATGGTTTTCCACCACTCCTTCTCATTTATATGGTCGTACCATCCCTCCTAAATTTAATGTTGTGGAATTCCTATAAGTCAGACAAACCATGACTAACAAAGTGAAACAAAACCTCCAAGTGGTTCAATATCTCATGAAAAGATGTGTAGACCTTATGAGGAGTGAGCTTCAATTCAAAGTGGGAGATCTCATTTACTTGAAGATGACTCCCTACCGAATGGCTGCTTTTGGCTTTTGTTGCACATTGAAGCTCCAACATAAATATTATGGGCCATTCATGATCATTTAGTGAGTGGGTAATATAGCATATAAACTACAATTCCCTAAACACGTCCGCATACACCATGTGTTTCCAAGTCAGGCAACTAAAATGGCACCATGGACCGAAAGCTATTCGAAGACCTTACTTACCAGTGGTAAACGAGGACGGCGCACTGAAGATTTCACCAGCTATTGTTTTACAGGTTCATCAGATACCTCGCAACAACGCTCCGGTGGTCCAGTGTTTGGTTCAGTGGACAAATTTGTCGCTGGAAGAGTCAACCTAGGAGGTATTGACTATATCAAGTACACTTTCCCATAGTTTTTTCAGCGGTGGTAATGGAGTACCCAAGCTTCATCGCCATGAGGAGATATCGCAATTTACGGTGGAACAATGCCAGGCATCACCAGTCATAAGAATGTACCATTTCATTCGCTATACAACGACCCACAGTCCAGGCGGGATTGCCATCCAATGGCTCGCCTGATGGACATAGTGCACTTACTCTACTGTTTTACTTCTTAACATGTCAAGGATATAATAGCCATCCAAGAGGACTGTAGCGTATCCTATCTCCCAGCTAATGACTCAACTATTATACTAAATTACTTATATCGAGAAACACAAGCCTCTTCGGGCTGGATACATCTCGAGTTCATCCCCAATTCCCTCAAATTCATCTCTAGATCTTCCCGGATCTGAGAGCATGGATAGTCTAGATCGCCAAAGCAAAGCTCCCAGAGCCATTAAATGGAATCCCCAAAATAATTGTGCTCCTCCACGACAGCTCTACTTGGTGACTACGGCTGGATATATCCTTGGGTTAGACTTGGCCACGGCGAGCTTCTTTGTTGTACAGCTCCCGGACGGCGTCAGGTACCAGTACTTCAGCAACCTGGTCCTGTCCCGAGGATATTAGCGTGACGACGACCACCATGAATACTCTGGTGACGGTGATAACATTTACCTTTTCCATGTGGTCGATAGTTTCAGCTGCAGGTATGGCGCCGCTAGCCCTAGAACAGGACAACGCCGGCTGAGGTGAGACGTGTGGCTGTCTTGAGCAGCAAACAGTCGCGGGTTTATTGGTGGTCGGGGTCGGGGACAATGCAGAGTTCTTCTTTTTGGCGGTGGAAAGTGGCATGTTCGTCTTGGTGTGGTTAGGTAGCACGATAGTGGAGAATGTGTGCCAGAGGGACCCGGACAACGATGAACTCATCCTCGTGTATCCGGTTACCATGGTCTGGCCACCTGTCTTTTCTCCACATCAAGCAAGCACAATAAAATTCAGGAACCTAGGAGAAGCAGAGCAAAGTTTCACGATGGTTCGTAGGGACTAGGCTTATTAGTACATGTGCCTTTTGTTTTTTGCAGTAAAACAAAACTAGAACTCAGACCTCATTTGTGCATTTTATTTCCTTCTGCATTTTCGTTGAAGGTTCGCTGTTTGTCTACTTCATGTCATGAAACTCTATCTTCATTGAAGAGTTGTTAAATTTGGGGCCAATTTCAATGACCGTAAATTCTGTTGTTATAATAGGGAAATATCCAATGGTTCTTGGGTGCATATGTACCCTATATGGGGATTTATTTTTAATAGTTAAACAAAAAGTCAAAATAGTTAAGAAACTATTTTTAGAATAAAGTCGACTTACTTGCGCACTAGTATACACAATTTTCACAAAAAAGAAAACTATGTTGACTTCACAGCGAAAAAGACAAAATTTATTTGCTATTATAGGTCACTATTCACGCTATTATGACCAGAAATTTGTCTTTTTTGGAAAGAAGTCAAAGAGGAATTTTATGTTTTTGTCACTTTTCTCATTAGTACAATGGAAGGTCAAGTTTTTATCAAAAATATTTTTAGGATTTTTTGACTTTTTGTTGAATTATTAATTTTTTTTGCATATAGGGTACATATGTACCCAGGAACCAAAAGTTCCCCTCCTGTTATACTACTACTACATTCTACAACACTGGTATCTATTGTACATATTTGGAAGGAAAAAGAGAAAGTATTTCAAATACATAAAGGGTATAATTGACATTTAACACTCATTCTTGTTGTAAAAATTGTAAGATCCCTAATATTCGTAGTAGGGTCTTGAACTCAAGACCTCCTGAATCAGATACCATATTGAATTCATGATCCAGCTAACTAATTCAAAAGTTCGAACCGATGGAGAAAAGCGGGCATTTCAACACTTGTGTCCAAGTACCATTTTACACTGGAAAAGGACTTGTAAGGTTGAGCAACAATGATGATAATAATTATAGAAAATCCAAAAAAAAATTGTTAACCAACTACAGTATGTATGATAAGTATTGCACCAAACTTTTATTCTCTTGTTGGATTATGAGTGTGCAATGCATTTTTGACACACGAAGCACTGGATGACACTAGCTAATCTTCCTACACGGCGGCAGCGGCTTGCCGCACAGGCACAGGTTGTGCGCGTACGCCGCCGCGGGGAACCGGTTGAACGGCGCGGCCTGCGGGATCCGCCCGCACAGCTTGTTCCCTCTGAAGCTCGCGTGCCGGACGCCCGCCATCCTACTGAAGTTGTCCGGTATCCTCCCGACGATGGCGTTGCTGGAGAGGTCCAGCCACTCCAAGCTCGCCATCGCCGCCATGCTTGCCGGGATGACGCCCCCGACTCTGTTCCGGGAGATGTCCAGCCTCTCCAGCCCCTGCAGCTTCGAGATCGAGTTGGCTATCTGGCCGCCGATGGCGTTCCTCGACACGTCGAGCCACTTCAGGCTCCCGCCGGCGGCGAAGTCGTCGGGCAGCGCGCCGGTGAGCTTGTTCTTGGACAGGTCGAGGCGCCACAGCTTCTGCAGGCCGAACAGTGACTTCGGAATGGGGCCTACGAGCAGGTTGTCGTCGAGGGCGAGAGAACTCAGAGACCGGAGGCTGCCGATCTGGGGAGGAATCCTGCCGGTGATCTTGTTGTGGCTCAGCGACAGATCGGCAAGGTCACTCAAGGCGTATAACGACGCCGGCATCTCGCCGGAGAAGCTGTTGTTGCTCAAGTCCAGCAGCGCCAGGCTCTTGAACCGCCCTACAAATTCCGGGACGATGCCTGACAGAAGGTTGCTGCTCATGTCGAGGTACGCCAAGCCGGACAGGTTCCCGTAGCTCGACGGGATCCCGCCGGTGAGGCGGTTCCCGGCGAGGTTGATCTGCTCGAGACCGCGAACGCCCCCGATCTCCGGCGGCAGCGGGCCCTCCAGCCGGTTGCCGGCGAGCGAGAGGTAGCGGAGGGAGCTCATCTTCGACAACACCTTCCCCGGGACGCCGCCGGCGAGCGCGTTGCCCTCGAGGTAGAGCTGCTGGAGGCGCGTGAGCCGCGAGAGGGCGTCCGGGACGGCGCCCCGGAGCCGCCCCATGCCGCGGATCACCAGGGACTCCAGGAACTCGAGGCCGCCGAGGGAGGGGGAGATGGTGCCGTTCATGTACCGACCCGGCTGCGACTCCAGGCGCAGCGACACGACCCTCCCCGTGGCGGCGTCGCAGGCCACGCCCTCCCACCCGCCGCCGCAGCAGTCGTCGCCGGCCCACGTGGCGAGGATGCCCGTGGTGTCCACGGCGATGCCGGCCTTGAAGCCGAGCAGCGCGGCTCGGTCGGCGGGCGAGCACGGCGGGGTCTGCTTGTCGCCGCTGCCCGTGCCGGCGGCCGCATGGCCGGACAGCGGGGCGGCGGTGGCGAGCAGGAGAAGCAGAGCACGAAGCATTGTCCTTGCTCAAGCACAAGTTGTAATGGTGACCGATGTGATGCGTGCACAATGTAGTATTTGTAGGTGGAGCTGGTGGTGCGATGCATGGGATTGGGATGGGAGCCTCGGATGCATTTACTTTGTTCATGCGTCGGGGCCTCTACATGGAGCCTGGGCAAGCCACTCCGGTGCATGAATGGAACGTTTGAACTGGCGCCTTTGGGAGCGCAACGGCTCACATGCGTGAGACTCCTACAGCGGCAATGCTACACGTACAAACGATTTACAAACTTTTACAGGATGGTTAAACTTGATTGGTCAATAGATGAGCGAGGCGGCCCATCCCCCTGAAAATCAGGGGGGAGGTTTGTGATTGGTTGTTAGATGGAAGGAGCGTGTAAAATCGTGTAAGTCTTTGTATGTCTAGCATTTTTGCTCCTACAGTACCTGTAACTACTTTGTTCATTTACAGTATCATGTTGTGCAAAATATCTCGGAAGACCCCTGGAAAATACTTCCCCGTTTGAAAATATTTGAAGTCATATGTTTGTCCCAAGTCAAAAAATATATCAACGTTTGCAACACCCAATTAGTTTGATTAGATTCATTGTTCACTATATTTTCATATTAGACGTATTTCATGTTGTAGATATAATGATTTTTTTACATACATGGCCAAACATAAAGAAGTTTGACCTAGGACAATACTAAAGCTTCAAATATTTTGGAACAAAGGTAATATATCTGACAAGAATACATTACTGCCACCCGACCTAAGTACTGCTAATGAAAAGCATTTCAGCAAACTGAAGTAAAGAAATTGTTATCTTGTTCCGCAATAGCAAGATAATTCACCTAGGGATGCAAATTTCGAGCGTTTAGGGCACCCTCCGACCCTCTTTTTTCAAAACTGATGTGAATTCTAAAACTTTGGTCCATTTAGTTTTACTAAGGAGGGTCAGAGGGTACCCTCAAAGGTTCCATATTTCCATACCTAAATTCACAGCTTAAATCCAGATTACAAGGTTCAAGCAACAGAGAATTCCATGGCTGAACATGACAGAATGGCCTCGAAATAGTTTTCAACTGTGAAGTTCGGACCACTGACAAGATACGTTGCCTCGTTAGCATTAACAAGGCGTAACCTTACTGGAGCCAACAGGTGCTACAACACACTATCAATAAATAACGAACAGGTGGTACAACACGACCAGCTAAACGTACTAGGCAACAAAAATTCATCCGGGTGTGCTTCTTAGGTGTGTAACTCGGGGACAAAAACTCGGCAAGGCATCCCTTGGGCCGTCGCAGCAAGTTATCGAGCCCCCCTAAACATTACCACTATTGCCAAAAGCAATCCTTCGAGACAATAATTAATACAGGATCAGTCCAGCGGTGCGTTCTCTTTGATCACCGCTGACAAGTTTGTAGCCGCCTCTTCGTTTTTCAGTCGGAGTAAGTATGTTCGAGCTACAACGTTCCCCCCATCTGATTCAGACTGCGCATCCTGTGAAAATACAGCACGGATCAGAGCCGTCGTACTGGGTGACATATGCGGTGCACACATCGAAGGGGGCGATAAACAATGGTACTTACTGAAGTGTGAAATATTGAGGCAACTGTGTTCTTTTGAACAGTCATTTTTATCCCCTTGTAGATCATAGCATTCAGAAGAATTTTGCCGACCTGCGACCAGCAGTCAGTCATTAATATCTTCGCAACTACAGATAACCTTAACAGTAGTATAACTAAAGGTGGAAAGGCGATTTCAAACTTCCTGCCAGCCAAAATGTAGAAATATTATTAAAAAAAACATTGTCTACAGCACTAAATACTGTATGAAACCTAAGACAAAAGAATCTCACCTACTTTTTAGAAACAGATATGTTCAGCAAACACACCAATAGTAAAACAGTTACAGGAGTGGAATACTTTGCAAAACTATATGAGAGGCAGGCATTTCACGTTTGAGATGCAACTGAAGACAAATGAACTTGGATTAGTATATGTCAGCAGAGAAGGAAGAGCACATACATCATTTCTGATAACAACTGTTGGCGTGGACTCTTTCGAAGCTTTCTCTGCACCCTCTTTACATCTGATAGAGAGCTGACCGACACCAATGTCTTTCCAACCCTTGGTAGCATCATCATGCTACATGAATGGAAAAAGAAGTTGTGAAATCACATGCTAAGCATATTTTGCAGAACACTTGGACAGTAGCACTGAGGAACATAAGTTATAAATCTATGAACAAAAGTATAATGCTAAACAGGGAAATGATACCTTCACATACACCTTGCATTTGGCTTCATGAACAACAACTATTCCTTTCTCTTCTGCTTTCTTTACAGAAGGACTGCTTGGTTGCTCGGCTTCAGCATCTGACCATTCAAACAAGAGTAGAATTAAGTATTGAGGAGTGCGTCCAGTGATAGGGGTTCAAACAAGAGTAGAATTAAGTATTGAGAAGCGAGTCCAGTGATAGGGGTTGGCCACAAAAGAAATTAGTTTAAGTAAAACAGTTCCTGATATCAAAGAGACAAGAAAAATTCATCTACACACCCCTGTCCGTGCGTGCGCTCAAGTCAATTATTACTGAAGTTTATGTTACACCATCATCTATTAAAAAACAGTATAGGTACCCCCTCAGTATAAACCACCATTGTTTTTGGCATGGAATCCTACCAGGGAATACACGCCAGTATGACATCTAAATTAGCAGTAAATAGTCAGGTTAGCATCTTGAGTGGCTGGGCCTGGAACTCACTGGCTGGTGGACACTCAGCTTTGAAACCTTCAACCACTACCCCACAGTACACTCCTGCCTCCAGCCTGTGCTATGCAACAGCAGTGCTCTACATACTGTGCAACACTACCTCATCCGCTGCTCATACTCCACCCAGGCGGAAAAAAACGAAAAGCAGCTGCAATGTCAAACATGTCGGCCTCAACACCTCACAAGTCAACCTTGGAAGAGGATTAATGCAGTAGGAATATAAAACGGCTCACTGGCAGCGTTAGACATATGAAGTAGACTATAATTTAATTTTGAGACGGACTCAATTTTTGCTTTAAGAGTCATGATCTCCTAGAATGTGACAATGGGGCAAGATAACCAAGCCATTAGATGAATCAAGACAAAAAAATCACACTCTTGAATGATAAACTGCATCTTGTCATGAAATCTTGAGCATTCCGTGAGAGACAGTGGGTGGGGGGGATTGGGGATGATACAGTGATGTGGTACAATTAGCTGATGTGGGAGATGCTTTTTGCCACTGTGGAAATGTTAGATGGTGCCTGCAACCAGCAGGCGAAAACCACCTACAAGATGCCATTGAGGGTTGACTTATACAGCAAGGGTGTTCCTTAGAGCATCTCCAGCCGCGCCCAGAACAGCCCCCCCCCCCCCCGGGCGAATTTTTAGCGCCGGTACAGAGCCGGCGATCCCGCCCCGAACCCAAGCGGCCGGGTGTCGCCTGGGCGCGCCGGCACAAGCGAAAAGCTGCGTGGGGCCGCTCTGTCGGCGACTGAAGCCATTTTCCCGCCGTTTTCTCACGCTTTCCCCCCTAGGCTCCCCTCTCTTCTCCATTCCTCCCCCATTCCTCCCGCCAAACCCTCGCCTCCTCCCTACCCTTCCGCCCGCCATGCCGCCGAAGAAATACGTGATGCCGCGCGCCGCGACGGATCCCACAGCCGCCGCCGCCGCCGCCCAGCCGATGCAAAGGAAGCTGAGGGCGCCGCTATCCAAGCCCCCCGGCATGAACAACGCCGAGTGGAAGGCGGATGTGGAGCGCCGGGAGGCCGTCACCGCCGACAGGCGCAACAGGGCCAAGAAGGCCATGGAAAAAGCGGCGCACGCTGCGGCTGCGGCGGAACAAGCGGAGGCGGCGCGCGCGGCGATGATGAATCCACCCGGTGGGCACTCGTACGCGGCCTGGAGCCAGCAAAGCGTCGGCTCTCCGGCCGGGTTCTCGTCGTCGCCGCACCCATGGAGCACGTCGTCGCCGGGCTATGCCGATGGGGACGCCCATGGTGGCTTCAACCCCAACATCACCTTCCCCCATGGGCGCCCTGTCCAGCGCACGCCCTCGCCCGCGTTCGCCGGCGTGCAGTACCCGCCGTACACGTACTCGCCGCCGGACTACGCAGCCTCACCGACGCCACCTCTTCGCCGCGTCCTCTACTCGCACGCCGCATCCTCAACGCATCTCAGCGACGCCGACGCGACGGAGGCCGACATGGAGGACATCATCGCAGCCGGCTCGGCTGTCGCCGCCGCTTCCCCCGGGTTCACTACCCAGGACGGCTCGATTGACCTCGGCGACATGGACGACGAGCTCGACTACGGCGAGGAAGAGCCGGAGGAGGAGGAAGAGGAGGAGGAGGAACCGGCGCCGACGAGGAAAGGCAAGAAGAAGAAGGCGGCCAAGCCCAGCAAGCCACGCATCAAGTGGGCGTCCAAGGAAGAGGAGTGCCTCGCCGAAGCGTGGAAGGTCGTCTGCCTCGACCCGGTCACCGGCACGAACCAGAGCATCAAGACGTATTGGGACCGCATCAAGGCCGAGTTCGACGAGCGAAAGCTCGTCGGCCCCTACTTCAAAAGCGTGCACATGAAGCGTGGGTCGAAGGCGATGGCCAACCATTGGGGGCTCATCCAAACGGCGTGCAACAAATGGCATGGGATTGTCGAGGAGGTCGCGGCTCGCCCAGAGAGCGGCACCAGCATCGAGGATCAGGTATCGCACGCCGTCCTTACTGTTGCCTTCCACCGTGCGCGCGCTCTTTCGCCACGTGCGCGCCCGTGCGCGCGCCAAGCACGCCGACTGATGTTCTTTCCTTCGGCGCAGCTGCTACGCATGCTCGCCATGTTCCGCGATGACAACAGCGACACAGAGTTCAAGTACCTCCACGTCTTCAAGCGGATCGACAAGTGCGAGAAATGGGCGGCCGTCCGACGCACCCTCGCCAAAGCCAAAGAGGCGTACAAGCCGGACGCGCCGACCGCGGGCGCGGCCGACGGGCGCCCGGACGGCAACAAAGGTGCCAAGAAGGCGAAATATGCCGAGTCGGCTGCCGCGCGCGTGCAGGAGTCCATCAAACACTGCCTCGCCGACGCCAAGACCAGGGCCGCCCACCGAGAAGAGAAAACTGAGGCGAGGTGGGCTGTTTTGATGACGAACAGCGCCGTCAAACTCGACTTGCTCCGGACCAACGCCGTCGCGAAACTCAAAGCTCAAGACGCGAAGAAGAGGAACAACGACCTCGCCTTCTTGATGGGCGGCGCTGACATGCTCCAGAGCGGCGACGAGAAGCTCAAGGCATGGTTCTTGGCGGAGCGCGGCCTCATCCTTAATCAGATACCGACGACGCCGCCGCCGCCACCCAGCCCGGCGGCTGATGACGATGCCTCCGCGACGCCCAGCCCCACCGACGATGCCTCCGCCACGCCCAGCAGCACAAAAGCCGCGCCGACCAGCCCGGAAGCCGCGCCGACTCCTTCCAGCCCGCGTACGCCGACGACAACGCTGCCGGAGGTTGAGCTCGACGTTTGATGTACTCCTTCCGTGTCCTTCCTTTTCTGTACGCCGAACTACTGTGTGTCCTTTTATTTGATCACCGAACTGTGGCACCGAATCGCCGAACTATTGCGATGATCGCCGGTTTGTTGTTTCTTTGAGCGGGAACGATGGAGTTCGAATATGGGGCGCCTTGGGGGGCGGCACCTGGGGGTGTGGCTGGGGAGAAACGAACCCCAGGGTCCGATCTAGCGCCGGCTCGCCCCAGGCCGCTCTTTTTCGGCACCCTGGGGGGCCGAACGGCTGGAGATGCTCTTAGACGGTTGTATAGCTGAGGGTGTACACTAAATTATCATAACACGGGTGGAGCGGCAAATTGGACTTTCCCATAACTTAACAAATTGGTAGATACACACCTTCATCCGCATCAGCTGAAGCTTCAGCAGCTTTGTTGTTTCCTGATCCTGAAAAACAACAATAAGAAAATTTGATTATTCCATCGACCTAGAGGGCTCGTAATACAAAATCAATTAAGTTCCTACAGCACCGTCAATAGAATGATCAAATTGCCTTTTCATCATCAGAGTTTCACGTGTCTGTGTGTTAGGCAAAACCAAGGAATGCATCAAGCCAATTACATGTTTTTCTTTTCTGAACTGCGTAGGAAATGGTATATTTGGGTCAAATGTAAACAGAAACATGGTTAACTTTGGGGCACTTGATAAATAGTATTGATTAATATTAGCTCTGATATGGATTTGTTTGTCAATTGCCATTACACAAAACAGGATATAATGTTTCCATGGGGCAGAACATACATGTTTGGCAAGGATAGAACTGGTTGACTACGAAATAAATAGGGAAACACAAACAAACATGGCCCAATAGGATTTGGTTGGGTTGACGATTACAATTCAAATATTGTGAACAAGCCTCATCCAAATAAATGCCAAAAATACAATTATGTGAAATATACACATGAACCAACCAATCATAAAGGACGCACTAATGCCAAGAAAAAGAGAAGTAAAATACCAGTGAAAATTGGTTGCTGGTTCATTGAAAACAGTGTTGAGGTTGGCATGTTAAAACTGGAACCAGGGGTGGAAAAAATGGACGGAGTAGTTGGTGTTGAAAAGCCGTTATTTCCACCAAACTGGAAAGTCGATTTGCTGCTATCGCCAGGCGTGTTAGTTGGTGTTGAAAAGCCGTTATTTCCACCAAACTGGAAAGTCGATTTGCTGCTGTCGCCAGGCATGTCCTTGTTATCAAATATGCCTGCACATCATTATGACACAATCAACATAATAAATATATAACTACCAAGTCTGCAAAAAAATACAACAAGCAAAATACAATATGGCATATAAAGGTATAAACTGGTGAATAGTTATACCGCCAAAAGGTGTCATTTTCTTCTGAGAAGGGAGTGAGAACATATTCGGTGAGTTTGAGTTCTGAAAAGCTAGGGAGCTGGCTCCTGTAGTTGGACTCTTCTGTCCATTATCTGATCCTGGCTGTACCATAAACTTGCTATTGACAGTTGCCGGCATAGTAGTCTTCTCCTCATTGGCTGGACTTGGGGATGAAACAGCTGTTGTACCTGCTTTATTCTGCCTAAGCCAATTGACAACATCCTTGAAATTTTCCTAAAGGGAGAGAATAACATGAGATCAAGACATTATGACTTCAAGAAAAATCAGACTGACTGCTGACATAACATCTGAGTGCCAAAATACCATCTAAGCAGTACCCAATAGGTGACGAGTTCAAAAGTAGTATGTGCTGGCAAAACCATACTCCATCCAGTTCACGAAAAAATGACGTTTGGATATTGGCAGTCTTCAAATATAGCTTTGATCAATAGTTCAAATTCTGAAAATAGTTCTTTACACAAATCCGTGCATATGATTTTCAAGTTTCCAGTCTAAATATTAAAAACAACATAGAAGGTCAAAGTTTTCAGAGTTTTGACTTAAGACATGTCCAAAACGTCACCTTTTTGTGAACAGGAGGGGGTAATCAATTACAATTTACAAATAGTTTTTTATTGCATGGAAGGTTGCATAGGATAGTAATTGGATGGTCTGCTAATCATATTTATCAGTAACACACTTGAAAAGATGACAACTGACTTATTAGTTACACACTCGAGAAGCTGTAACCTGGCTCTGATACCAGATCGTTAGAGCCTTTAGATCAAAGGGTGTACCCGTGAGAGGCAGGAGCTTAGGCCGCCGAGCACTTGAAGGGTAGGCACCGTTGAGGGCACAATAGGCAGCAAGGAAAGAGAAGAGTTTAGGGACAAGACTAACTTTACTGATAACTTGAGATTCACATACAGCCTATAGCTCCTTATACATTGGAGTTGGAGAGTCCAACTCAAAGCAACGGAGTGGAAACCTACAGAACTCTAATCCTGGTCTGATATGAACCTATGAATCTGGTATCAGTCCAGACTCTGGCCCAGTTCTTTTGCCAGAATCTGGGGATTCTCCGAGAATCCAACCCCTACCCAGCTTCTCACAGAATCTTTGGGCCCAATTTATTTTACAATCCTATCTAGTTAGGGTCTAATTAGATAGGATTGTAAAACAAATGGGGCTCAAAGATTCTGGGAGAAGTTGGGTAGGGGTCGGATTCTGGGAGAATCTCCGGATTCTGGCAAAAGAACTGGGCCTCTATACAACTCCAGGATCCAACAGGGAGTCTCTTGTTCTGATCCAAACTGCTGCCAAGGTGCAGGCAATCCTACTGCTGGCTTGGGCTCTCGCCTGCTATAGTGTATTCCCCACATGACATGATTTCACAAGTACATTTCCACAGTCAACATGAAAACTTAGCACATCCCACAAATCTAAATGAAAACAAGGGCATATGGTAGTTTGATATTCATACTCATAACATGGTTCATCTTCACACTGTTGCCTGTTTGTGAACACTGTTGATATCTATTTGTTCGAAAATTCCTAGTAATTTTAATCTAATCCTAGCAACTCAGGAAGCAAATTATACTCTGTATACTGGAATACTAACATCCACAAATCCACTACACATGCACGGCACGCACAAAACAAAGCAAATTGTGATAGCGATACATTTTATCAATGGCCACAGGAAAATATTAAATCTCTAGTTAAGGACTGTTGAATAAAGTAAACACCTTACAAGCTTGTGAAGCTTACCATTATTTCAGAAGCATGGGATAAGTAATCTTTCACGCCATCCTCCCAAAGTTCAGCTGGATGGTTTTGCAACTGCGATTGCACCCAGCTGCTCAAAATAAACAGGTAGATGAGTGCTTTCTCGCATCGCACCAGAGGGAATACGCAGCATGAATGCTGAAAATGTACTCTAAAAAATTGTATTCAGGGATCTCTAAAAATATGGCAGTAACTAAATATTCTTTATGGGATGACTAAGGAATAGATATTCAGAAAGGACTTTAACTAGAGCTGAAACAATAAACATGATAGGACAATGCACGCCACAAAAATTTCAGATTAAGTGACTGAGATGACGCGAGGCAAGCTCGCAGATGAAGAAGCGACCAACCTTGCAAACTGGGTATTCAGCGCGCTCACGTGCCTGTTGGCGGCCTCGGCCCGTCGGGGGTCTAGAGCAGCGGCTCCTGTATGGGAAGACTCTGCCCTGTGGACGTCCATCACTCTCTTCCTTGGCAGCTGCAAAAAATGTGCAACGGATTAATAGAGGCAGATTTTACGGCAGGAAAAATCAACAGAAATATCTAAGATACAATCTTGTTAGAGACCGCAGAAGTAGAGCTACAAGGCTCGCACGGAAACAATCATAAAGGGGGGATTTTTACTGTGCAGCAACTGCACTGGGTGTGGGATTGGCAATAAACAGTAGAGCGTCTGCGGTAGCGCGATGCATAGGTGATGCGCGTTCAGCTACCAGCGTTTGAGGCCGAGAGCCGGGATGCTACTAGGGACGGATCTAGACGGCGTGCCGGACCGGGCGTGCGGCGGCGCGCCCGCCCAGGCCAGAAGTTGCGAAGGTGCGGTTGGGATTTAACCAATCGAAGGAGACGAGCAACGGCGTACCTCGGAAGCGGCCGAAGGCTGCGGGCAGGAGCGCGGGGCGTCCCGGCGAGGACGAATGGGGACGGCGGCGGCGGCGGCGCGCGAGGGACGGGGTGCTGGGAGCGGGGGGGGGGGGGGGGAGGGGGTGGCGGCGGAGAGAGCGGGACAGCGGTGTGGGCAAGAGCGGGGACGGCGGCGGCGGCGACGCGCGAGAGTGGGCGTCGGCGGCGAGGCGAGTAGGGTCTGGGATGGGAAGAAGAGACGAGAAAGGTGTGGAAGGGAGGGAGGCCCGCTCTCTCAGAGCTGCCGATAATGGGCCGTCACAGGCCGGTCCATTTAGCGCACGTGATTGGTCTTATTTTTAAAATAATACTAGAAAATACATGTAAAAATATCAACTTCTTTTTTGGACAAACTTCTCCTCCTTTATTCACTTGGCAAAACAGCGGCATCGTTTGCAAGTAATGGAAACACTCAACCGGTGCCGAATCCATCCAGAGCGGAGGAGAAAATTTAACTAACCTAGCATATTCATGAGCTACTTTATTACTCTTTCTATTACAATCATCATAATTTTACATGATTAAAATTTGATGACACGGAAAAGCAGTCATCAATAATTACACTTGCTACTGAGAGGAATTACCTTCTTTCAAAGCTTCCACAACCTCCAGGCTATCCGAGTTGATCACGATCTTGCTACATCCAACGGTTCTTGCTAGGTTCAAGCTAAATCTGATAGCCAATGCCTCGTTCTTGCTAGGTTCAAGCCCAATCTGATAAACAATGCCTCTGCAGTGAAGGAGTCATAGCATATATCTACTCGTTCATTAGCTGCCTCAATAAATTTCCCGTTGTGATCTCGAATGACTGCCCCCACCAATCCATCAAGGAGATCATGATCCAAGCCCGCGTCTACATTTAACTTCATATATCCATGCATTGGCTTTTTCCATGCTTCTACACATAACTTCATATATCCATGCATTGGCTTTTTCCATGCTTCTACACATAACTTCATATATCCCTGCATTGGCTGGCTTTTTCCATGCTTCTACACATAACTTCATATATCCCTACATTGGCTTTTTCCATGCTCCTACGGCCCGCGGGGAAGCATGGCGAAGGCGGCGATTTTGGGGAAAACAGGGGATCAGGAGTGATATAGAGGTGGCGTACAGGAAAGAAGCATCAAAAGAGCATAGAAACCGCAGGCTCCCGCAGTCAGATGGAGATGCGCCGTGCTGCCCTCCTGTTTCGCCGCTGCCCATTGGTGCGCAAGATGCATGTGAGAGCCTTCCCGATGACTTCATTAAAAATACATATATGAATTACTGGAATACGTATGTAAGTATTTTTATATCAAAAAAACAGGGATGCACGAAGGTGATCTAAATGCATTAATCACTGCTTCGTTCAGAATGGTTAAAATTGTTCATGTGTTCATACAAACTTATATAAATAAAACATCAAAATTACTACGCGACAAAAGGAGATCGGTGCCCAGTAGATGAACAAGGAATTTCCAGTAAAACCAAATTGATGTTGCATAGTCACCTTGAAGTTTATGTATAAATGACACTTGACAGCTGCAAAAGTGGCACCCTACCAGTCCTGGACATAATGGGCGGCACAAGGATGTAATCTCCCAGCCTGACATGAAATCTATATTTTCCATGAAAGAGAGAAATGCAAACAAAATACACTGAGCATGCAATATATTGCTTGTTCCCAGCCCATGATTTAATGTGCTGACACAGCAAAACACATGTTATTCTATTCAAGCTACAACATGGAGCGGACCTAGCCAGACACATTTACTTGTTTTCATCTCCTAAATAAAATTATAACTCAATTCCAAGTCATAGAAATTCCCACGCTAAAGAAAGCATTCCAAGGATCACAACAACAAAAGCATACACAAACCCAACCTGCTACGTAAACTGTAACTGTCTCTGTCTTTCTCTCTGAATATGAGCAACCTATGTATGACTATCTATATGACCTTGATGAAAAATACAAACATAATAAATCTGTACTCCTACATTCCTCCAAAACCGAAATTCCCAGACCATGAACCCAGAACCCAGCTGGTAGCTCAAGAGGACTTCTGTAGCAAGATGAAGATATATGGCAACGTGCCATGTAAAATTCCAACTTTTGTGAGCCTGGACATAGTGCTTGGGCAGGACAAGCAGAGGAGCAGCGAGGGACACAGAAAGGCCAAGCCGTTAAGGCTGAACCAGTGGAGGAGATTATTAGGCTCAAGCTCAACAAAAAAGAAAAGAAAAAGAAGACCAAGTTTAGACTTGCTCGCGTCGTGCAGCTATGAGACCTATGCACTAGCCAACTGCACCACCACAACACTTACTGGACTACAAGCCAAACAAACCTCCTTGTTAAAGACAGGGCCAAACAAATCATAAATGGCTCCTGATTCTATATACCTGCAAGTATCAACAAGGGATTTTGACCTTGTTAGTTCATGTATCAACAAAGTATGGCACACACAAGATTAGTTTGAATTTAGAAGCAATGAGCGAGACTCGGAGTGCATACATCACTCACAATTCAAAACAAGAACCAAGAAAAAAAATATGGAGCCTACAAACATGTCTGAGGCCTGGGATTTTCTTTCACTGAATATGAACCTGCTTCAGGGCAACATGCTAGATAAAAGAAGAGCAGTAACATTCTACCAACATGATAAATCGAGCCCTCAGTTGGGAAATTCACACACAAAGTTCAAACCAAACATCTGTTTTATCAGCCATACCAATAGACAGCAGGTCCTGTTTCGAAGGGTTACAGGTTTATGACGTGTCGATATCCAAAATACAGATAACACAGTTACGCGAGACTCCGAAAGTTGACAGACATTACATGAAGGGTCACAGCGCAAGTACTGGCATTTCACAGAACAGAGAAGGCCACACACTGGAATAACGCACACGAAGAGACAGGCACAGATACCTCAGTACCGGTATTTGGTGGAGTAATCCTTGGGAGCAATCACCAGACCACGGCCCTTACGAACTCCTCTGTAGACAGTCTCCACGATGTCAACAAACTCTTGCTTGTCTTTCATTGCCCAGTTGATCTTGTTGTTGTTTCCTGTCCCAAGATCGATCATGATCTGCTTGTTGCGGAAGAAGAACATGACCGTTGGCGGGTCGTACAGCTCGTACATGGTGTTGAAGTCAGGAACCTCGGTGATGTCAACAAGGTAGATCACGGCAAAGTTCTTGATGGTCTCAGCCACCCCTGACAGCACCTCGTCCATCTAAACATGAACAAGTAGATAGTCTGAAACTCGTAATGAAGTCCAACAACATATAACCATGCTAGATTGACGTAGAACAAAAGCCTGCTAAAAAGCAATCAATCAATAATATAAAACCGCTAAGAAATTGGATTCCTTGCACAAAGTAATCAAACAATAGGCTGTTAATAAAAGAAGAAAAGCGCTCATAGCTTTACTTCGTCTGAGTATAACGGCTAGTTCTACTTCAACTTAATCAAGCAACCAGTTGTGAACTTATACAAATATATGTGCGAGTTGCAACCTAGCTCTCAGTACACATAGAAGCTTTACTTGAACAAAAGGAGGCATCCGAAAATCCTCCCACTTCTGCCATACTCCAAATTGACCAACTATCTTCTGAGACTATGCGCCTAATAAAATTAAAAGACAATCAATATAACATTTATAAAATGACTTCAGCGGTGTATTATTTTGTACAACACACATTGAAAGAAGTTGCTGAATGAAAAGATGAAGCAGGCAGAAATCACTCAATTTCCTTGGAATTACGTGGTGGGGTACATCATGTCAGTATACAATGGCCAGTTCTACTTCAACTTAACCAAGGAACGAGCTTGAACTAAAAGTATATGTGAGCAACTATCTAGGAGTAGCTCATTAAAAATTAGAAGCGTTATTTCAAGAAAAACAGAGACATGCACACGGACTTCCTCCACTAGCCCGTATTCTTCAAGCTGTGATTTTTTTTTCCAGATCCGAATATTTTACAGTTTTCATGAATTTTTGAAGTAAATTCAATGATCAATGACCAACTTGTCGACAATGAGCTAGTCAACTCGTCAGTATTTTTTTCATCAGCAGCTGGTGTAGAGCGTGCTTTTTGTGAGTATCATAGAGGGTGCATGAGCGAGCAATCCAACTTTTTAGAGGGAGCGTCACTACCACAATCGCACCCTATGCCGACGGCCCCGTCGGCATAGCCTTGATTCCCGTCGGGACAGGTCTATGCCGACGGCCATCGTCGGCATAGGGCCGTCGACAACATATCCATCGGCGTAGCCCGGGGGGCTGTCGGCATAGCCCGGGGGGCCGTCGGCATAGAAAGGTCGTCGGCATAGGTCCTATCCCGACGGTGTCCGTACATCTATGCTGACGGCCCGGGCCGTCGGCAACATTCCCGCCTAACGGCAGCCGCGTCAAGTGCTAACCAACGACTGCTCGACACGTGGCAGGTCTATGCCAACGGCCTAGCCGTCGACATAGTTTCAAACTAAGCCGACGGCTAGGCGGTCGGCATAGACCTGCCATGTGGCGGCAACTGGGCACTCCAGGGGCAGGGCTATGCCGATGGCTTAGCTGCCGGCTTAGTTCGAAACTACGCCGACGGCTAGGCCGCCGGCATAGCCCTGCCCCACGAGTGCCCAGTTGCCACCACGTGGCGGCTATGCCGACGGCTTAGCTGTCGGCTTAGTTTGAAACTATGCCGACGGCTAGGCCGTCGGCATAGCTGCCATGTGGCGGTAACTGGGTGCTCACGCCAGCACTATGCCGACGGCCTAGTCGTCGGCATAGATGGTATTTGATTTCTTTTCTGTTTGTTTTCAGATCCATTGAATACAACAGATATATATGATGGAAATAGACATATAGAACACATCTAAGTATCATCCGGACCGTCACAACAATATATGCATAAGCATCATCACAATCAACATAAACATAAGCATAAGCATATAAAGAAGCACACAAGTCATCTAAAGGACCATCAAAGACCACAAGTTTATCATCGTCATCACCACACACAAGTCATCTAAAGAAACATAAGAGAAAGGCTTAAGCGCCAGGACGTCGAGCACCGCGGAGGTCATCACCGCCAAGACCGTCGAAGCCCAGGTCGTCACTGCTAGCGGTAGCGCTACCGCCTCCACCTCCGCCTCTGCCTCCATGGATCGGAGTGGTCGGGCTCCGTGACTCGGGAGTGCTGCGAAGACCACCGCCAACGGCAGATCCACCGGTTCTCTGGATGTTGAAAAGACATATTAACGGGATATATGACTGTGTTGAAAGGCATGATATGCTTTGGGTGAATAGATTGGAGATGAACTAACCTGCGAGGGGCCAGCGTTCTGTGCCACAAACTCCTCAAAGGTCAGCAACCTTGGTTGAGCTGGAGGACCTTGTGCTGGTTGCAATTGAGGACACCTGCCGGCCGCCATTTCCTGAAAAGCGTGCTGCATCTGGCAATCCCTCTGCTCATGGTATGCATAAAGCCTCTCATGCCACGCCATGGTCTCCTGGCGTGTGTACTCCAGGTAGGCCTACGGTATGACATGATGGAACTCATAAAACTACTAAATGCGGAAAATAAATTGAGCAATGAAGATAAGAGGGAAAATACTTATAGATTTCGCTCCTAAAAGAGGCATTGTGACTATGCACTGGTCACTGGCGTGCTCGTGCGCTGGCTCAAGCTCGGGTCGATCCGGCGGAGCTGTGTGTAGGAGATAGTAGGAGTGATCACAGCATCGAGAACCGCCTCCCGAACGTGCTCCTTGGGTCCCATGCCCACCACCACCCTATCATCCAGATCCGCCGCAATGGGGTCAGGTGTGTCAGGATGTAACCTCAGATACCGATCGGAGTAGGCCTTCTTCCTCTGTGCGGTCTTCTTGCCGTAGTACTTGGGCTCGCCAGGCTTGAAGTACTTCCGTGTATGGGCGATCTCCCACGCCTCCATGTGTGAGAGCGGTAGCTTCAGTTTCTCCTCCTGCACCACCAAACAGAGGTTAGTCATACATAAGCTCCTTGGCGCGCCCCAAGGGCCGGCCGGCCTCCCCCCTTGCTCCTTTATATACGGGGGCAGGGAGGCACCTCTAGACACACAAGTTGATCTTCGTGATCGTTCTCTTAGCCGTGTGCGGTGCCCCCCTCCACCATAATCCTCGACAATATTGTAGCGGTGTTTAGGCGAAGCCCTGCAACGGTAGAACATCAAGATCGTCACCACGCCGTCGTGCTGACGAAACTCTTCCCCGACACTTTGCTGGATCGGAGTCCGGGGATCGTCATCGAGCTGAACGTGTGCTAGAACTCGGAGGTGCCGTAGTTTCGGTGCTTGATCGGTCGGGCCATGAAGACGTACGACTACATCAATCGCGTTGTCATAACGCTTTCGCTTTCGGTCTACGAGGGTACGTAGACAACACTCTCCCCTCTTGTTGCTATGCATCACCATGATCTTGCGTGTGCGTAGGATTTTTTTTGAAATTACTATGTTCCCCAACAGTGGCATCCGAGCCTAGGTTTTATGTGTTGATGTTATATGCACGAGTAGAACACAAGTGAGTTGTGGGCGATATAAGCCATACTGCTTACCAGCATGTCATACTTTGGTTCGGCGGTATTGTTGGATGAAGCGGCCCGGACCGACATTACGCGTACGCTTACGCGAGACTGGTTCTACCGACGTGCTTTGCACACAGGTGGCTGGCGGGTGTCAGTTTCTCCAACTTTAGTTGAACTGAGTGTGGCTGCGCCCGGTCCTTGCGAAGGTTAAAACAACACCAACTTGACAAACTATCGATGTGGTTTTAATACGTAGGTAAGATTGGTTTTTGCTTAAGCCCGTAGCAGCCACGTAAAACTTGCAACAAACAAAGTAGAGGACGTCTAACTTGTTTTTGCAGGGCATGTTGTGATGTGATATGGTCAAGACATGATGCTAAATTTTATTGTATGAGATGATCATGTTTTGTAACTGAGTTATCGGCAACTGGCAGGAGCCATATGGTTGTCGCTTTATTGTATGCAATGCAATCGCCCTGTAATGCTTTACTTTATCACTAAGCGGTAGAGATAGTCGTAGAAGCATAAGATTGGCGAAACGACAACGATGCTACGATGGATATCAAGGTGTCGCGCCGGTGACGATGGTGATCATGACGATCCTTCGGAGATGGAGATCACAAGCACAAGATGACGATGGCCATATCATATCACTTATATTGATTGCATGTGATGTTTATCTTTTATGCATCTTATCTTGCTTTGATTGATGGTAGCATTATAAGATGATCTCTCACTAAATTTCAAGATAAAAGTGTTCTCCCTGAGTATGCACCGTTGCCAAAGTTCGTCGTGCCCAGACACCACATGATGATCGGGTGTGATAAGCTCTACGTCCATCTACAACGGGTGCAAGCCAGTTTTGCACACGCAAAATACTCAGGTTAAACTTGATGAGCCTAGCATATGCAGATATGGCCTCAGAACACTGAGACTGAAAGGTCGAGCGTGAATCATATAGTAGATATGATCAACATAGTGATGTTCACCATTGAAAACTACTCCATTTCACGTGATGATCGGTTATGGTTTAGTTGATTTGGATCACGTGATCACTTAGAAGATTAGATGTCTTTCTAAGTGGGAGTTCTTAAGTAATATGATTAATTGAACTTAAATTTATCATGAACTTAGTACCTGATAGTATCTTGCTTGTTTATTTTTGATTGTAGATAGATGGCCCGTGCTGTTGTTCTGTTGAATTCTAATGCATTCCTTGAGAAAGCAAAGTCGAAAGATGATGGTAGCAATTACACGGACCGGGTCCGTAACTTGAGGATTATCCTCATTGCTGCACAGAAGAGTTACGTCCTGGAAGCACCGCTAGGTGCCAGGCCTGCTGCTGATGCAACTGACGACGTTAAGAACGTCTGGCAGAGCAAAGCTGATGACTACTCGATAGTTCAATGTGCCATGCTTTACGGCTTAGAATCGGGTCTTCAACGACATTTTGAACGTCATGGAGCATATGAGATGTTCCAGGAGTTGAAGTTAATATTTCAAGCAAATGCCCGGATTGAGAGATATGAAGTCTCCAATAAGTTGTATAGCTGCAAGATGGAGGAGAACAGTTCTGTCAGTGAGCATATACTCAAAATGTCTGGGTATAATAATCACTTGATTCAACTGGGAGTTAATCTTACGGATGATTGCGTCATTGACAGAATTCTCCAATCACTTCCACCTAGCTACAAGAGCTTCGTGATGAACTATAATATGCAAGGGATGGATAAGACAATTCCCGAGCTCTTCGCAATGCTAAAAGCTGCGGAGGTAGAAATCAAGAAGGAGCATCAAGTATTGATGGTCAACAAGACCACTAGTTTCAAGAAAAATGGCAAAGGGAAGAAGAAGGGGAACTTCAAGAAGAACAACAAGCAAGTTGCTGCTCAAGAGAAGAAACCCAAATCTGGACCTAAGCTTGGAACTGAGTGCTTCTACTGCAAGCAGACTGATCACTGGGAGCGGAACTGCCCGAAGTATTTGGCGGATAAGAAGGATGGCAAGGTGAACAAAGGTATATGTGATATACATGTCATTGATGTGTACCTTACTAGAGCTTGCAGTAGCACCTAGGTATTTGATACTGGTTCTGTTGCTAATATTTGTAACTCGAAACAAGGACTATGGATTAAGCGAAAACTGTCAAAGGACGAGGTGACAATGCGCGTGGGAAATGGTTCCAAAGTCGATGTGATCGCGGTCGGCATGCTACCTCTACATCTACCATCGGGATTAGTATTAGACCTAAATAATTGTTATTTGGTGCCAGCGTTGAGCATGAACATTATATCTGGATCTTGTTTAATGCGAGACGGTTATTCATTTAAATCAGAGAATAATGGTTGTTCTATTTATATGCGTAATATCTTTTATGGTCATGCACCCTTGAAGAGTGGTCTATTTTTGATGAATCTCGATAGTAGTGATACACATATTCATAATGTTGAAACCAAAAGATGCAGAGTTGATAATGATAGTGCAACTTATTTGTGGCACCGCCGTTTAGGTCATATCGGTGTAAAACGTATGAAGAAACTCCATACTGATGGACTTTTGGAACCACTTGATTATGAATCACTTGGTACTTGCGAACCGTGCCTCATGGGCAAGATGACTAAAACACCGTTCTCCGGTACTATGGAGAGAGCAACAGATTTGTTGGAAATCATACATACAGATGTATGTGGTCCAATGAATGTTGAAGCTCGAGGCGGATATCGTTATTTTCTCACCTTCACAGATGATTTAAGCAGATATGGGTATATCTACTTAATGAAACATAAGTCTGAAACATTTGATAAGTTCAAAGAATTTCAGAGTGAAGTTGAAAATCATCGTAACAAGAAAATAAAGTTTCTACGATCTGATTGTGGAGGAGAATATTTGAGTTACGAGTTTGGTCTACATTTGAAACAATGCGGAATAGTTTCACAACTCACGCCACCCAGAACACCACAGCGTAATGGTGTGTCCGAACGTCGTAATCGTACTTTACTTGATATGATGCGATCTATGATGTCTCTTACAGATTTACCGCTATCGTTTTGGGGTTATGCTTTAGAGACGGCCGCATTCACGTTAAATAGGGCATCATCAAAATCCGTTGAGACGACGCCTTATGAACTGTGGTTTGGCAAGAAACCAAAGTTGTCATTTCTGAAAGTTTGGGGCTGCGATGCTTATGTGAAAAAGCTTCAACCTGATAAGCTCGAACCCAAATCGGAGAAATGTGTCTTCATAGGATACCCAAAGGAGACTGTTGGGTACACATTCTATCATAGATCCGAAGGCAAAACATTCGTTGCTAAGAATGGATCCTTTCTAGAGAAGGAGTTTCTCTCGAAAGAAGTGAGTGGGAGGAAAGTAGAACTTGATGAGGTAACTATACCTGCTCCCTTATTGAAAAATAGTACATCA
This sequence comes from Aegilops umbellulata, assembly GCA_032464435.1. Classification (NCBI taxonomy): domain Eukaryota; kingdom Viridiplantae; phylum Streptophyta; class Magnoliopsida; order Poales; family Poaceae; genus Aegilops; species Aegilops umbellulata. The sequence goes on along the minus strand of CP136059.1, from coordinate 472,035,239 downwards.
CAGAAACTAGTTTCTGTGACACCTACACCAATTAGTGAGGAAGCTAATGATGATGACCATGAAACTTCAAAACAATTTACTACTGAACCTCGTAGATCAACCAGAGTAAGATCCGCACCAGAGTGGTACGGTAATCCTGTTCTGGAAGTCATGCTACTAGATCATGATGAACCTACGAACTATGAAGAAGCGATGGTGAGCCCAGATTCCGCAAAATGGCTTGAAGCCATAAAATCTGAGATGGGATCCATGTATGAGAACAAAGTATGGACTTTGGTTGACTTGCCCAATGATCGGCAAGCAATTGAGAATAAATGGATCTTCAAGAAGAAGACTGACGCTGACGGTAATGTTACTGTCTACAAAGCTCGACTTGTCGCAAAAGGTTTTCGACAAGTTCAAGGGATTGACTACGATGAGACCTTCTCACCCGTAGCGATGCTTAAGTCTGTTCGAATCATGTTACCAATTGCCGCATTTTATGATTATGAAATTTGGCAGATGGATGTCAAAACTGCATTCTTGAATGGATTTCTGGAAGAAGAGTTGTATATGATGCAGCCGGAAGGTTTTGTCGATCCAAAGAGATCTAACAAAGTGTGCAAGCTCCAGCGATCCATTTATGGACTGGTGCAAGCCTCTCGGAGTTGGAATAAACACTTTGATAGTGTGATCAAAGCATTTGGGTTTGTACAGACTTTTGGAGAAGCCTGTATTTACAAGAAAGTGAGTGGGAGCTCTGTAGCATTTCTGGTATTATATGTGGATGACATATTACTAATCGGAAATGATATAGAATTTCTGGATAGCATAAAGGGATACTTGAATAAGAGTTTTTCAATGAAAGACCTCGGTGAAGCTGCTTACATATTGGGCATTAAGATCTATAGAGATAGATCAAGATGCTTAATTGGACTTTCACAAAGCACATACATTGACAAAGTTTTGAAGAAGTTCAAAATGGATCAGGCTAAGAAAGGATTCTTGCCTGTGTTACAAGGTGTGAAATTGAGTAAGACTCAATGTCCGACCACTGCAGAAGATAGAGAGAAAATGAAAGATGTTACCTATGCTTCAGCCATAGGCTCTATCATGTATGCAATGATGTGTACCAGACCTGATGTGTGTCTTGCTATAAGTCTAGCGGGGAGGTACCAAAGTAATCCAGGAGTGGATCACTGGACAGCGGTCAAGAACATCCTGAAATACCTGAAAAGGACTAAGGATATGTTTCTCATATATGGAGGTGACAAAGAGCTCATCGTAAATGGTTACGTTGATGCAAGCTTTGACACCGATCTGGACGATTCTAAATCGCAAACCGGATACGTGTTTACATTAAATGGTGGAGCTGTCAATTGGTGCAGTTCTAAACAAAGCGTTGTGGCGGGATCTACATGTGAAGCGGAGTACATAGCTGCTTCGGAAGCAGCAAACGAAGTAGTCTGGATGAAGGAGTTCATATCCGATCTAGGTGTCATACCTAGTGCATCGGGTCCAATGAAAATCTTTTGTGACAATACTGGTGCAATTGCCTTGGCAAAGGAATCCAGATTTCACAAGAGAACCAAGCACATCAAGAGACGCTTCAATTCCATTCGGGATCTAGTCCAAGTGGGAGACATAGAGATTTGCAAGATACATACGGATCTGAATGTAGCAGACCCGTTGACTAAGCCTCTTCCACGAGCAAAACATGATAAGCACCAAAGCTCCATGGGTGTTAGAATCATTACTGTGTAATCTAGATTATTGACTCTAGTGCAAGTGGGAGACTGAAGGAAATATGCCCTAGAGGCAATAATAAAGTTATTATTTATTTCCTTATATCATGATAAATGTTTATTATTCATGCTAGAATTGTATTATCCAGAAACATAATACTTGTGTGAATACATAGACAAACTAAACGTCACTAGTGTGCCTCTACTTGACTAGTTCGTTAATCGAAGATGGTTATGTTTCCTAACCATAGACATGTGTTGTCATTTGATTAACGGGATCACATCATTAGGAGAATGATGTGATTGACATGACCCATTCCATTAGCTTAGCATCCGATCATTTAGTATGTTGCTATTGCTTTCTTCATGACTTATACATGTTACTATGTGTCGGTGTCAAAACCGGCGGATCTCGGGTAGTGTGACACCCAAAATTTTTGGCCTTGTTTTATTAATTAAAATTTTGCCAGGAATTAAAACTTTTATTTTCTGGGCTCCCTTTTTATTTCTGAACTTTCCCCCCCCCCCCCTTGTTATTATGGAGTTTTTCCTCAAAGTGAAAACTTTTCAGATATGTTTTTGGACTTGTTTAAAACTCTCAAGAAAAAAACTTTTCTTTCATTAGTAGAACTAATTACAAAATTAATTTGCCTGGTCTTCATTTTATTGAAAAAATGGTTTTTACAGGTTATATGGCCATATTTGAACTACAACCTCTTTAAAAATTTATTCAATAATCCCACCAAAATTTGGAGTTGTGATGTGATGGTTTTAGATCACTTTTGTCCAAAAATATCTTTTATTCTTGAAATAATTTGAGCTCTACACCCAATTTTCTTCTCTGGTCCAGTAGGCAATTTTGCACTACAACCCATTTAAATACATCTTTCTAGCTTCCACCAAAATTATGGGATGTTAGTAGCAGCATATGATTCAACTTTATGCAAAAACCCAGTGATGTTATTTGCAAATTTTGAGTGAATCAGCATCATCTTCATTCTAGTCCAACATGATGGTTTGTACAGCAACCATATTCTTGCTTGCTCTTTGGCCCTTGAGCTTTCTCATGCTTGTAGTGCACCTTGCAAAACCCTTAAGTCCAGGAGAGTGGTCCCATTGGATGATTCTAAGTGCTTGCAATCATGCCCTTTTCTTTCTGTCCAAAACTGAAGTTTTGCAAAACTTGCACTGACAAGTTTCTCCTTTTAACAAACTAACCTCACCACCCTCTCTTTCAACTAAAGAGACTTTAATCTGGAGTTTTTGACCACTCCAAGACCTTCCTAGATGCCTCTGGCATTTTGTCAAACACCCTGTGGGCATGAACAGTTTTGGCATGATTGTAAGTTTGTGTTGTGAACTTTCCCACCTGTCCTAACCAAGTTGTCTAGTAACCTAATTATGGTCTCTAACCTAGGCTTGTGGATTTGCGTTAGCTATCTAGCAGTTTTGGTCGCCTTGGCATTTCGTCGAACGAGTGCCGTGCACGCCCGGAGCGCGAGCAGAGCATGCGTTTTGCACGTGCTCGCGCCCGAGCCAGCACGCCCCTAGATAAACTTCCCCGAGCTCATCCTGATCCTCTCCTTCTCGCCGTGTCACGCCAAAGGCCCCGACCGCCCCCTGGTGCCCTATAGCGCCACCACCAAAGCCCCCTTGGCGGCACGCCCGCGGCCGCACCCGCTCCTGCCATGGTCGGCACCGCCCCGACCACCACAACGCGCCAGCTCGCCTCCATGGACAGTGGAGCATTCGTCGGTAGCTCCTGGACCCGACCAGCCACCGCCACATAGCCCTGCAGCACAGAGAGGCGGTTCGCCGCCGTTCTTATCTCCGGCCACCTCGGACCGACCTAACCACGCTATAAAGGAAGCCCCGAGCTCCTCCGAGCCCTCAGGCAACCCCACACCGTCCCACTAGTGCCCCCATCACCATCAATTGAAGAGGAAAAGGTCGTCTTCAACCTCTCCGGTCAGCTCGGCCGCCGCTTCGCCCCGGTCAGCTCCGACGCACCAAGACCTCCTCTGCCCTCCCAAACGCTGCCGTCCGACTCCACTTAAACTCGCGGAGCTGCCTAGCCTCCCAGACGCAGCTAGGAACCACCAGGGCCGAAATCCCCAAATCTACCGAAGCTTCCCTCCGCCACGGAGCTCTCCGCCGGCGATTTCCTTCACCTCTGACGACCCTACGACCACCGGGAGGACCGCCCTAGAGTGGCGGATCCATACCCGCCCTCGGGGCCCCGCAAGGAGGCGCCAATCGCCGGCGACGATCGCCGGAGTCCCGCCCCCTCTCGGGCAGACGAAAGAGAGGGAAAGGCGACTGGTCAAACCTGACCAGTGGGCCCCCTGGACCCACTGTCAGCGACCCCGCTCCTGTCCACGTGGGATTAAGTGAAAGCGTAAACCACCCCAGTACATTTCCTTCGCTCCGAAAGTGTATTCCCCTCTGAAACGTTTTCTTTTCTGTTTTATTTTAAAAACAGATTTGACCAGAACTTTGACTATCTATAACTCTTTCAATATAACTCCAAATGAATTAATTCTTTTTCCTAAATCTCTCAAATTCTGTCTAGTTTATTTTAAGATTTATTTGAAAATTTTCCAAACAACTTTTTTGTACTGTTTTTGAAATATGTGTTATTTGCATATTTTTGAAAATAGGAATTTTGGAAGAGAGGAAAACTTTCAAAGTTTTGGAGAGCACCCCCACCTCTCCACACCTTTAAGGCAAGCATTCTGAACCCCGGGATAATAATTTTGGTGTGTTAAGTTGACACGTTTATAACACCGCTTTATTTCGGAGTATTGTTATTTCATGTGTTATGATCATTTGCATGGATGCATTTTTGTGATTTCCTTGCTGTTGGAAATGAACATGCATGTGATGGTAATCATCCTCATCTGCCTTACATGCATGCCGATAAGGAATCCGGGAAAGCCACTGCCTTGTGTAGGCGTGAGCTTGTCGCCGGTCTCCGTCAGGACGGTTATATCCGGTATGGCATGGCAAGGTATGTTGAGTGTTGATTTGTTGGTTGAAATAATTTTGTTACACATGTCATGCAGGAAACTCATAAGCCTCCTGAGTCGGCCATAGATCGAGTCTTGTTCTGGTAACCCCCATACTTGTTTCGTACTGCCACTGGTCCCTACCGTAGGTGGGGTATGGTTCAGTAAGTTGTTAACCCTTGTCTTGGCACACACCGTACAGAGAGGCCATGGTGGAAGATACCGGCTGCATCCGGTAGGCATGCCACCTGGTCCGGGGGCATGGGTGTATCCGGTTGGGACCGAGAGGGGGATACCCCTTAGAGCGCGCGATAGAAATTTGATCCCATGCTACGCGAGGTTGTAGCCTCCCCACTTAGAGTTTGCTTGACAGGTGTCGTGGGTGATTCCAGACACCGGTGAGTTAAGCTGGTGTGTGCAAGTCAGGTGTGTTTTCGATTAAAAGACCGTGGACGGAATTAGTCCCGATGGACTAAAGGAATCCGTTACTCGTGGGTAAAGAGTACACCCTCTACAGAGATATTAAACCTATTCGAATAGCCGTGTCCATGGTTAAGGATTACAGTCTGGGATATTGTTGTGCGGTTTGGGTGCAAATCTGACAAGTCATATTGCAGATGGCGCCGGATTCGATCCGGAAAAGCAACAACTCTTACGCCGGCTAAAGTCCGGTGAGAGTATGTTGACAAAGGTGAGGCGAGAGAAGAATGACCTTCAGGATGCCAACACCAAGCTGGACGTCAAACTTAAAGACGTTCGTGGCCAGCTGTCGGACACAACGAAGGAGAATCAGCGGCTTCGACGCGGCATATTTAGTAAGTGCTTGAATGAACTTTGAAAAAAGAGTTCAGCGAGGAAGTCGACTAACAGAGTAATATCTGTCGGTATGCTCACAGGTCGTCCTGCAGAGGAGATGCCCGGTTCTATGAGTGACCTTCTTCTTGAACTCCTGCAACTGCACGAGCGAATTCGGCAGGTGATGCGAGGCGTTGCCCAAGCCTTATGGCCTTCCCACTCCATGCCCGAGGGCCTTGGAGAGCTTGCGGAGAAGCTGAAGGGAGCTCGGCGGCGCTTCCGGTTGTGGAAGATATCGGCCTGCCGACAAGGCACTAGGGAGGCCTGGGCCATGGTGAAGACCCGTTTTACGAGGTCTGACCCAAACCACATGGCCGAGGTCGGACCAGTGGGGCCTGACGGGAAGGAGATCCCTGTAAGCTTAGTATACAGCCAAGTAGAGTTGGCCGCGAAGTATTCCCAGCAGGACTGTAAATTAGACAGCCTGTTAGAAGGTATAGAAGAGGAATACGACCAGTCAGAATGACTATGTAAGTTTCGAATGACATGTGTGATGCCTTCTAGCCGGATTGTATATCGTTTGTCTTTGCCGACCTTTTCGCTTCAACCTCGGGGCCTGACGGTCCGGAGTGTGTCCGAATACCGCAACGGTTATATAAGAACTGGGGTATGCGTGGAGACCAGGCGTATGGGTCATTAGTGCTTTATCAGACAAGTGCCCAACTAGTTATGTTATATTACATGGTTAGTAAGAAACATCTTTCAGAGAGAATAGTTCCGTTAAGGGTTCCTTGCTGGGGAGGCATGCCCTAAAGTGCATGTCTGGACTGCGTAAAGACGCAGAAAAAGCATCTGGGGGCGCATAAAATTAGTAAAGAGATCATCTTTTATTTCACCGACTGAATATTCCCTTAAGAACGCTAGCTTTCGGCTTCACCCAGTCTGAGGTACACATCCGGCTGACCCGGCAGTAACAATCGCAGAGGTGCTCCCTTTACCGCCTAGCCGAACAATCGGGAACGTAGGGGTAAGCACAGGAGCCAAGCAACCCAGCTTGGCCAAAACTTAAGTCATATCGATGCATATAATGGTGAAGAAAAAAGGTACATGCGAAAGTTTAACACTTGTGATGGGCGTGAAGCCCGTATAAATAAGCTTTTGTTAAAGAAGCCCCCAGGTTTAATGAGCGCGAGTGGCGCATCACTTGATGAGCCTTTAAGGGCTATAAAAAGAAAAAGAGGAGAAGAGGAGAAATAGAAGACAGAAAAATGTAAAAAATGGACAGAGGAAGGAGACGAACACAGAATCCGGCGCTAGGCATAGAATCTTCGAAGACGGGTGGCGTTCCATGGGTTCGGCTCGAGTCGGTTATCCGACGCATCTCGCAGGCGGTACGCTCCACCAGTCAGGACTTGGTCGATTATGAATGGACCTTCCCACTTGGGCTTGAGTTTGTCCTTTTTCTTATCCGGCAGGCGTAGAACTAGTTCGCCAATATTGTAATTTTTGGCCCGTACTTCTCTGCTTTGATATCTTCGAGCCTGCTATTGATAGAATGCGGAACGGGCTTTTGCCACGTCGCGCTCCTCCTCCAAGGCGTCCAAGTTGTCCTGCCGATCGATCTCGGCTTCTCTTTCTTCGTACATACGCACTCGAGGTGAGTCATGAATTATGTCGCAGGGCAGAACTGCCTCTGCGCCGTACACCATAAAGAATGGTGTGTATCCGGTGGTGCGATTCGGCGTGGTCCGCAGCCCCCAGAGCACGGAGTCGAGCTCCTCTACCCAGTGCGTATTAGATTCCTTGAGGGACCGCACTAGTCTGGGTTTAATGCCGCTCATAATAAGACCATTTGCACGCTCGACCTGACCGTTAGTTTGTGGGTGATAGACCGAAGCATAGTCGAGCTTGATGCCCATATTTTTGCACCAGAGTTTTACCTCGTCGGCGGTGAAGTTTGTACCGTTATCAGTGATGATGCTGTGGGGGACGCCGTAACGGTGTACGACCCCGGATATGAAGTCTATCATAGGTCCGGATTCGGTCGTCTTAACAGGCTTGGCCTCTATCCATTTGGTGAACTTGTCCACCATGACCAGTAAGTATTTTTTCTTGTGGGTTCCCCCTTTAAGGGGTCCAACCATGTCAAGCCCCCAGACCGCGAAAGGCCAGGTGATGGGGATAGTTTGGAGTGCGGTGGGTGGCATATGGCTTTGGTTGGCAAAAAGTTGGCAACCAACGCATCGTTGGACTAAGTCCTGAGCGTCTGCCCGGGCCGTCGTCCAATAAAAGCCTGTACGGAAAGCCTTGCTAATAAGGGATCGAGCAGCAGCGTGATGACCACCGAGTCCGGCATGAATTTCAGCCAGAAGGTTCCGCCCTTCCTCTTCGGAGATGCACCTTTGAAGGACTCCGGTAGTGCTTTTCTTATAAAGCTCTCCCTCGTGGACTTTATAGGCTTTAGATCGCCGCACTATGCAGCGAGCCTCGTTTTGGTCCTCTGGGAGTTCCTGCCTAGTAAGGTAGGCTAGGAATGGTTCTGTCCACTGGGCGATAACCGCCATTGTTACGTGGGCTGAAGGTGTGATTTTGTTGGCAGAGCCTCCAATTATGTCAGATTGTTCGGCGTCGAGTGGTGCTGCTTGGTCCGGGCTGTTATATGCGGGTTACCCCTCCCATGCTATGGATGGCTTGAACAATCTTTCCAAAAAGATGTTGGGGGGGGGGACTACATCGCGTTTTGCTCCAATGCGTGCCAGGACATCCGCTGCTTGATTATTTTCTCGGGCTATATGGTGAAACTCTAGACCTTCGAACCGGGCTGACATTTTTACGACGGCATTGCGGTAAGCTGCCATTTTTGGATCCTTGGCGTCGAAGTCGCCATTTATTTGGGATATCGCGAGGTTCGAATCCCCGCGTACCTCTAGGCGTTGAATGCCCATGGATACTGCCATCCGGAGACCATGTAGAAGGGCCTCGTATTCGACTGCATTGTTGGAGTCCGTGTACATAATTTGGAGTACATATTGGACTGTGTCTCCTGTGGGGGACGTCAAAACGACGCCAGCCCCCAGTCCGGCCAACATTTTGGAGCCGTCAAAATGCATGATCCAGTTTGAGTATGTGCCGTACTCTTTAGGGAGTTCGGCCTCCGTCCATTCTGCGACGAAGTCGGCAAAAACTTGCGATTTGATAGCTCGCCGTGGCTTATAGGTTATATCGAACGGGAGGAGCTCAATGGCCCATTTTGCGATCCGGCCCGTTGCATCGCGGTTGTTGATAATGTCATTGAGTGGTACTTCCGAGGCTACTGTAATCGAACACTCTTGAAACTAGTGCCGCAGCTTCCGGTATGCCATGAATACCGCGTATGCAATATTTTGATAATGCGGGTACCGTGATTTGCATGGAGTGAGGACAGTGGACACGTAGTATACCGGCCTTTGAAGGGGGAATTTGTGTCCGTCCGTTTCCCGCTCGACGGCGAGCACTGCGCTGACAACTTGATGGGTTGCCGCGATGTACAATAGCATTGGCTCGCCGGTGTTTGGCGCGGCCAGGACTGGGTTTGTTGCCAATACGACTTTTATTTCATCGAGTCCGGCCGTGGCGGCATCCGTCCACTCGAAGTGTTTGGTTCACCGAAGGAGGTGATAAAGGGCATTGTGAAAAACTTGCCGATCTGGTTTGCCAGACATGTCTGTATCATGCGCTGATATGTTGCGCTGGCGTTTTTCAGCCCGAAGGGCATTGTGTTGAAGCAGAATGGGCCGTATGGTGTGATGAATGCTGTTGCGACTTGGTCTGATTCTGCCATCTTGATTTGATGGTAACCGGAGTATGCGTCGAGGAAACACCACGAATCGTGTCCTGCGGTGGCGTCGATAATTTGATCGATACGGGGGAGGGGGAAGGGATCCTTAGGGCAGGCCTTGTTAAGGTCTTTAAAATCGACACACAGGCGCCAGGATTTGTCCTTCTTTGGTACCATCACCAGGTTTGCCAGCCAGTCCGGATGTTTTATGTCTCTAATGAATCCGGCCTCCAATAACTTGGGTAGCTCCTCTCCCATAGCCTGTCTCTTCGGTTCGGAAAAACGCCGAAGGGCTTGTTTAACAGGTTTGAATCCTTTCAGGATATTTAAGCTGTGTTCGGCCAGCCTGCGTGGGATTCTGGCATGTCTGAAGGGTGCCAGGCGAAAATGTCCCAGTTCTCTTGTAGGAACTCTCGCAGTGCGGCATCTACATCAGGGTTCAGTCGTGCCCCGATAGAAGCTGTTTTATTGGGGTCCGTTGGATGGACCTGGAATTTTACTATTTCGTCTGCTGGCTTGAAGGATGTGGACTTTGATCTCTTATCGAGTATCACATCATCCCTATTAACCGTGTAGCGTAGAGCAGTCAGTTCTTCAGTAGCTAAGGCTTCGGATAGTGCCTCAAGGGCCAATGCGGCCGTCTTGTTTTCGGCGCGGAGTGCTGTGTCCAGATCACTAGCGAGAGTGATGATTCCGTTCGGCCCGGGCATCTTGAGCTTCATGTACCCGTAATGGGGTATTGCTTGGAAGATTGTAAATGCCTCCCGCCCTAGTATAGCGTGGTATCCGCTATTGAACGGGGCCACCTGGAACATGACCTCTTCGGACCTGTAATTATCTGGCGTGCCGAACACCACATCTAGTGTGATTTTTCCTGTGCAGCACGCTTCCCGACTGGGGATTATTCCTCTAAAGGTTGTGCTGCTTCGCTCGATGCGGTTCCAGTCTATATCCATTTTTTGGAGGGTTTCCTCATAAATGAGGTTCAATCCGCTGCCTCCATCCATGAGTACCTTGGTGAGGCGAAAGCCGTCCACTATGGGACTGAGGACCAATGCGGGTGGTGCTCGGGCTGTTTGGAATTTAGGTTCATCACTCGCGTTGAAGGTGATAGCCGTGTCGCTCCATGGGTTTATTGTTGCTACTTGATAGACTTCGGCGAGGCTGCGGAGTGTCCTTTTTCGCATATTATTTGATGCGAAAGTCTCAAAGACTGTGAGAACGGTACTGGTGTCCTCGGGCTGGCTTTCTGCGGCCTCCGAAATTAGGAGGTCCTTGCCAATTTTGGCCACCTGCCGGAGTATCCAACATGCTTTAAGGCTGTGAGTTGGCGTGGTGTCCTCTGTACTGTGAATTCTATAGGGTCCATCAAGCCACCTTTCCAGTACGGTTCCATGCCCTGTAGAGGGTTTTGGCTTTTTGATATTTAATCCGGGTGTCTTACTATGATGCACCCTCTTGGTTCGGATGAGATTGCTATTCAAGGACGGATTATCCCAAAATTTTATTTCGGTTTTCCAAGCGCTTTCCATCGCACAGTACTTTTGTACTATGGACGCCAAGTCAGCGAAGCGTGTAATATCACGACGACTTATGGCGTTAAGTATTCCTTCGTCCATGCAATTACTTCAAAAGATTGAAATTGCATCTCCCTCGCGGCAATCCTTTATCCTGTTCATAACCAGGAGGAATCTGGCCCAGTAATGATGTACTGTTTCCTCGGGCTTTTGCCTGATTTGGGAAAGATCACTTATGTTCGGGTGGGCGGGGTTCATTGAATCTGAAACCTCACCCAATCTAAGATTCGGAGGCCGAAGAGCTTCCGAATTCTGAAGTTCGGAGTCTTGGATGTTGTCCAATGAATCTAGCCCGTTGCCTGATTCTAAGCTCAGGTCTTGAGTTATATCCTCCCCTCCGCGGGTATCCGGTTTGGAGGGGTCGAGAATTCGGATGTAGCTAGTCCTTAAAATAGATGAAGGGTCGCCGCACTGCGCCTCTACCACGACAATGTGGTGGGTGACTTGGGGAGAGTTAATTTCTCTTAGATCGGGTTTAAGCCCAACTTGGTCGTAATCCGTAGCGACCCCCAGGGCGGCCATGCGATCCAAGAGCTTGTTTACGGACGAGAGCTCCATCGGATCCAGCTGCTCGACAAGCTCCGAGCTGACGTGAAGGTTGCTTTCGATGACCTGGGAGGTCACCGTCGGCGCAACGGCTGAACAGGCGGTCATGAGAAAACCACCTAGCCGGAGGGTTTGGCCGACAGCCAAGGCTCCCTTAATAACGGCGTCGTCTTTAAAGACGGTAAGAGGCATCCTTCCTAATTGTGACGGCACAGAGGAACTCTCAATGAAAGCACCAATGTCGGTGTCAAAACCGGCGGATTTCGGGTAGGGGGTCCAAACTGTGCGTCAAGGCCGGATGGTAACAGGAGACAAGGGACACGATGTTTTTACCCAGGTTCGGGCCCTCTCGATGGAGGTAATACCTTACTCCTGCTTGATTAATATTGATGATATGGGTAGTACAAGAGTAGATCTACCACGAGATCAAGGAGGCTAAACCCTAGAAGCTAGCCTATGGTATGATTGTGTATGAAGATGATTGTCCTACGGACTACAACCCTCCGGTTTATATAGACATCGGATAGGGTTAGGGTTACACAGAGTCGGTTACAATGGTAGGAGATCTTGAATATCCGCATCGCCAAGCTTGCCTTCCATGCCAAGGAAAGTCCCATCCGGACACGGGACGAAGTCTTCAATCTTGTATCTTCATAGTCCTGGAGTCCGGCTGAAGGTATAGTCCGGCTACCCGAACACCCCCTAATCCAGGACTCCGTCACTATGACTATGAGATTATGCAACTCCCGTTTGCCGGAGGAACACTTTGTGTGCTACCAAACGTCACAACGTAACTGGGTGATTATAAAGGAGCTCTACAGGTGTCTCCAAAGGTACATGTTGAGTTGGCGTATTTCGAGATTAGGATTTGTCACTCCGATTGTCGGAGAGGTATCTCTGGGCCCTCTCGGTAATGCACATCACATAAGCCTTGCAAGCATTGCAACTAATGAGTTAGTTGCGAGATGATGTATTACGAAACGAGTAAAGAGACTTGCCGGTAACGAGATTGAACTAGGTATTGAGATACCGACGATCGAATCTCGGATAAGTAACATACCGATGACAAAGGGAACAAAGTATGTTGTTATGCGGTCTGACCGATAAAGATCTTCGTAGAATATGTGGGAGCCAATATGAGCATCCAGGTTCCGCTATTGGTTATTGACTTGAGACATGTCTCGGTCATGTCTACATTGTTCTCGAACCCGTAGGGTCCGCACGCTTAACGTTACGATGACAGTTTCATTATGAATTTATATATTTTGATGTACCGAAGGTTGTTCGGAGTCCCAGATAAGATCACGAACATGACGAGGAGTCTCAAAATGGTCGAGACATAAAGATCGATATATTGGACGGCTATATTCGGACACCGAAAGTGTTCCGGGTGATTTCGGAGAAAACCGGAGTGCCGGAGGGTTACCGGAACCTCCCCGGGAGAAGTATGGGCCTAATGGGCCTTAGTGGAGAGAGAGAGAGAGAGGACGCCAGGGTGGGCCACGCGCCCCCTCCCCCTCTGGTCCGAATTGGACTAGGAGAGGGGGGGCCTTTCCTTCTCCCTCTCCCCCTTCCTTTCCCCCTCCTAGTAGGAGTAGGAAAGAGGGGAGTCCTACTCCTACTAGGAGGAGGACTCCTCCTCCTTGGCGCGCCCCAAGGGCCGGCCGGCCTCCCCCTTGCTCCTTTATATACGGGGGCAGGGGGGCACCTCTAGACACACAAGTTGATCTTCGTGATCGTTCTCTTAGCCGTGTGCGGTGTCCCCCTCCATCATAATCCTCGATAATATTGTAGCAGTGCTTAGGCGAAGCCCTACGATGGTAGAACATCAAGATCATCACCACGCCGTTGTGCTGACGAAACTCTTCCCCGACACTTTGCTGGATCGGAGTCCGGGGATCGTCATCGAGCTGAACGTGTGCTAGAACTCGGAGGTGCCGTAGTTTCGGTGCTTGATCGGTCGGGCCGTGAAGACGTACGACTACATCAACCGCGTTGTCATAACGCTTCCGCTTTCGGTCTACGAGGGTACGTAGACAACACTCCCCTCTCGTTGCTATGCATCACCATGATCTTGCGTGTGCGTAGGAATTTTTTTGAAATTACTACGTTCCCCAACAGCCACCTACTAACACTAGGCAGTTGCCGTGTAGCGCTACAAAAAGACATGGCAAAACAACATGTTCGGGTAAAAAAGAGAGAGTTGCCATCTGCTTAGAAGCACACTAGGGCATTTTCCGTGTACCCTGCAAAATACATGGCAACTGGCAATGTTCGGGTAAAAAAAAGAGAGAATTGCCACCTGCTTATAAAGCACACTAGGGAAGTTGCCATGTACACTGTAAAACACATGGCAAGTGGCAACTTGGGTGTGGGAGATGAGACGGGCGTGTGGGCGAGATGACGAATGCCCACACACCAGCCCTTATGCGTGAGTGAAAAGTGGCGTGTGGGCGAACTGCTGAACGCCCACACACCAGCCCTCCCGTGTGGTGAAACGGCCGTGTGGGCGATCGGATGAATGCCCACACACCAGCCCAGTCTTACGTGGCACTAGAAACATGCCAAGATTCGTGCGCTCACAAACGAATGCGGATCCACGCGTGTGGGCGAGATGCAAACGCCCACACTTTTCGTAAATCTTTCAGAATTTTTGGTCCGACATAAATAATAAAATTAATATTTTTTTCTAAAAAAAACTTATTTTGTATACTTATGTTTGACGAAAAAATCTAAAAGTTTTATGCTAGATTCTAGTTAGAATGATTTGTTGTTCTATAAAGGTTTGAACTTCAAGACATGTTCTATATGAGAGAAACAAAAGACAAATGTACTTGTACAAATCACGACATGGGGGAATGCATGGCTAGATAAGAAGCGTTTAGGTGTAGATGCTCTAAAACATATTTTCTGCACGCCACCCCCACCCCCACCCCACCCCCCCTCCCCCCTCTCCAGCAGTACCTAGCTGCTGCCGTCGTAGCACGTCGGTCGCAGCACCACCGTGTCACTGGCCTCAGCTCTCAACGTCGCCGTTCGCACAAAAAACAGCATGCAGGTTGAAGCTTTTTCTCACACGGTGGAAACTTTTTCATGGGGTTGAAGCTCATGCCGACTAAAGCTTTTTCATCACAGTTTGAAGCTTTTCCTAAGCTGGTTGAAACTTTTTTCCACCATTGAACCTTTTTCCACGTCCATTGGCGCCAGTCACGGAGTCACCCACCTGTTTGCAACATCGCCGCGCACCAGTTGTATCATCTCCGTAGGTCGTCGGTTGAAGCTTTCATATAAGAGTACGATTGCAGCTTTTTTATTTCGCGGTGGTTTGGTTGAAGCCTTTTCAAACTATGGGGTGAAACCTTTATAAATGGTTGTAGCTTTTCAATCGCACAGTGGTCCAATTGAAACTTTATATACTGCCGTTTGAAGTTTTGTAAGTCTGGATGACCAGACTATGCTCGCAGATGTGCCACACTTGACCTCCGGCCACTGATGTTGACTGAATGTACTTTGCTGGTTCCAGTTTAAGTCTGGCATAGGTGCATGCTTCATCCAAAACATTAATGTGTGCATCAGGGGCGTTCCCTGGGCTATGCCACCTCAGCACTTTTACTGTCGCAATTTTTTTACGCTCGATCGCTAGCGATGCCCAGGCTATCGCTGTTTTCACTGTGCATCGTCGAGAGAAAGAAAGAAAAGGAGAAAGCGCGTGACCTGGGCCCCTTTTCATCTCTCACACGCAGGCAGCCTCCCTCCTCTCTTGTTTTGGCTTTCCACTCCCGAGCTAGGGTTGCCGCCGCCGCCACCGCCGCCGCCGCCGCTGCCGCCCCATCGCTCCTCCGGCGCTGGCCATCGAAGGAAGGTCATCTTCTCCTCTTGGTGGCTTCCTCATAGCAAGGTTGGGCGCTACTCCTCCGCACAGCCCCGTCGGCAATAGCGAGAAGGCAGGTGGCGCCGCGAGCTCTCGTCCCGAGGAAACCGCAGGAGGACGAGGTTGATGCGGTCGTCCGCGCCTCCTCCGACGGTGAGGCCAGCCTCCTTTTCACCTCTGCTAGACCCGCAGGTCCATCTCTCTCTCTCTCTCTCTCTCTCTCTCTCTCTATATATATATATATATATATATATATATATATATATATATATATATATATATTTGAGTCTCTCTCGATTTGGGATTGTTTGGAAGTGAAACGTCAAACCCTGGTGATTTGGGTCTGTGTTCAAGGGGAGGCAAGTCTAGATTTGCATTTGTTTTCTCATGGTGTTCCAGGTATATAACCATTAGGTGTTGTACTGACTATAGTAAAATCTTATAAATTTTGACTGGATGGTGAGAAATCTGTGAATGTGTATTGAGAAATCAATACAAAGCGTCCAAGTTTTTATGCAATCTTGAGCATTTTCTCACTACTAAAAGTGATAGTTACAGTGTGTGATGAATTTCTGAATAAGATAGTTAAGCTTCTATATGATTCAGGCTTTGACAAAATAAAGATCTGCATAGTAGCCATAATTCTTCTCTCTCTCTTTTTTTGCCTCCTTTTAGACTCTATACTAGCCCCTGTCATACTACTTCACTACCATCATTTATCAAGTGTGTAGCATGTTTCCTTCTTCACATGTGTACAGTTTTTTTGGTTTGTATCTACTGTAGCAGAGTACATCAACGATGTTTTGGAAATTCTGTTTTTCGTTTTTTAATAAATGTTCTTCAATGTAGCTATCCATCTTCCATTGCTCTTTGTTCCTATTGGATGGTCGCGCCCTAGGAGTGGATGATTGGATTTAGTCCTGCTGTCATGTGTGAGGGTGATGTAAAAGGATGAACTAATAACTGGATCTTCAGTAGGATCGCTCAACAGATGGTTTCACAGGTAATTTTCCGTAAACGTGCAAGTGTGTTGGTTTGCATGACCGAATCAGCGCCATTTACCTAATTGAAGGCCTACCACGTTTTGTCCTTTTCACAACAGATTTTCATATCAACAGGCTGGTATAACCGGATGTGAGAAGATAGTTGAGAATCTTCTGTTTGCAGTGAGCATCCATACATATTCTCCCTGCTACATCTGAGAATTCTTATGCATGTGACTTATGAGATGCGCTTGCTCATGAAGGACATAGGCTACCATTCAATACCCAACCAATGCACTTGTCCATTGTCTTGCTCTTATTAGGTAGTCGCTTCAATGAAAGTATATCTTGCGCTTGTTCATTTTCCTATCCATTTCAACAGATAGTTTGCATTATCTATTTTTTCTGGGAGTTGAGCAAAGAATTAGTTATCTTTCCCTTATGCTGTCAATCTGAAGTATTTCTTGCTATGTCACTTCAGATTAAGAACCCTGCAAAGCTAGATGTTTCACTGTCAGCCCTGAATCCTGTGACCACACTGCCGGGTCATAAGGCGGTGGTGAACTGCACGCTGTGGCTTCCAACCAAGAAGGCTGCACTCCAGGTCTGCTACCTCCTTTTTACACTTATTTGCTCTGTCTCTCTTAATTCTCTTTCTGTTGCATCTGAACTGAAATGCTTAGCTAGAATAATCAGGCTGAAACAAAACCATGTCTTGTACTGTTGTTCATACACTGAGCTACATTTTGAGGAAAATTAGAGTATGATCCTGAGACGATTGTCTTAATGGATAATTGATCGTACTTGAGAGGAGTTAGCTATAGATACATAGCACCAGTATACATCAAGCAAAAGAATGTTTAATCTGATCCGGTAATGAGTACTGAATAGTTGGCTGGTGGTTTGTTAATTTGTTCCTCTGTAATTCGAAGCAGGGAGACACACTATCTATTGTCTGAAAGTTCTGATGGTGCTATTATGGCGTGGAAGATTGGTTCTGGAATAGGCAAGGTGAATTTCTTCTGTTTCACCCTATATGTGTTTGTTGTCGTTGGAATTCTGTTTGAAGCGCCTTTGCTGCAATTTCTTGACATTAGATTTTTCTTTCATTGTTCGGGTCTGCTCTGCATTCATGGACGGGTTTGTCATTTTGGTAATCTCTTATATAAACAATCTGGATGATTGTTTTAGTAGGTAGTTATGATCTACTGATCTTCACAAAATTCGAAATTGAACGAGGGAACCAACTAACTGTGTGTTGTTGTTGCTAATCTCGTCCTAGCTAGCTCCTGGGTACATGGACTCCCTGC
Source organism: Aegilops umbellulata (assembly GCA_032464435.1). NCBI lineage: Eukaryota > Viridiplantae > Streptophyta > Magnoliopsida > Poales > Poaceae > Aegilops > Aegilops umbellulata. Next base: position 472,017,608 of record CP136059.1, on the reverse strand, counting down.
AAAAAAAGCTTGGATCCACTATGGATCATCTGCTGCCTTGGAGTGACCATGGCCAAGAAGACGTTCATACCCGTTCCCTGGTGCTGTCCGGCGGGTCAGTGCTTGGGCGCTCTTCAACGCCTTCGTTTTTGTTGTCTCCTACGATCTTTCGCTGCACGCTCGGCCACTAGCTCATCCCCTGCAGTAAGGTAACTAACTACTACCATCCGTGCTTGTGCTTGTACTAATTCTGAATTATTTCAGTCCAGTTTGAGGCCAGCCGCAGCCACGACGTCGACGGCATCCATCAATCCTGGATCCTTCCACATCTGGATAGACCGTTGCTCCCTCATCGACTACGACGATGGGCTCATCAATATCACCTGCCACAACATCGACATCACCGTCTCCATGTCATTCTGTTGTTTGTCCCTGCTACCAAGTCACTCAATGCTTGGTTTCTCAACAAGTTTCACTCATTACATTGGATATTGTGCTGTACTGGTGAAAATAATTGTGTGTGTATGTGATTGCATTTTTTTATGATTGATGTTATGCTGGTTAATCACATTGTACACTGGGCGATCAAACTAATATCCATATATCTTTCCTCATAAGCTATTTCATCAATAACTACAATATTTGTTGCAGGCTATCAAGATGGTTCTGTTAGAATATGGGATGCAACTTTTCCTATTCTGATGCCAATGTTTGTCTTGGATGCAAAGGTCACTTATACTGTGTTCTTAGTTGTTGACTGATGACTACTAGATCAATACAAGAAGACTAAAACTATTTTTACCTCAGGTGTCAGATGTTACTTTGGATGGAGCAAATGCTTCTGTATCATCGCTGGCTTTTTGTTCATTAAACATGACTTTTGCTGTTGGCACAACAAAGTGGTCTGGTTAGTTCCCATTCCTACTATTGAAATTTATGGGTCAGTCCAAGTTATTGGTTGTCTGCAGTATACTACAGGAGACTATTCATTGCAAGAAAGAGTGGGATTAATTTAGCTGATCTTGAGTTTGTGTTTTGTCTGATGGGTTTGACATGTTCCCCACTTTACTAGTCAGAGAGGGATCATGCATGATACAGGAGGATGGGGATACATGCGCATCCTCTTGAGATTCAAGTAAGCTGAAATTTAGACTCAATTCTTCACAGTGTGGTCTTTCCTGAACAACTGTATTATCTCAATAGTTTTTTTATCAAAAGGGGTTTCCCCCCACCCCATTTTATTAAAAATGGGGCAAAGCATAGGCCCAGACTGTTAACAGCATTCGGGTTTGCCAGAAGTGGCAAGCCAGACAGTAATTACGTAAGACTCCACACCACAAACTGTGCCAGTAAAAACTTAAACGCGCCACGCAGGGCAGCTCAAACCCCCACACTCTAGATGTTCAACAGCGCAACACGGGGAAGGATGATCTCAGCCTCACCCCGAATGAGCCTTCAGCACACCCCCGCCCCGGGGCCTTTTTGAGCACGCTCTCAGCCCCCAGCCCAGGCGATCCTGAGTAGCTCGCCTCTTCGTCGGTCCAGGAGTAGGAGGCAGCGTTGGAGCAGCACCGATTGACTGCCTTTGCACAGGATCTTCCATTGGTGTAGAGATGAGCTGATCCGGCCCAACACCGCCCGGGTACTTGTCCATGGTATCCCCTGAAAACACATGTCGTTACACATAGTCCAAATCCCCCAAATGGAGGCAACACAAGCAATGTTAATCACAGATGTTTTGTTGTTCAGTTTCCAAAAGGAAGACAGTTTAGCCATATCTTTTGGGATATTGAAACTTGAAGTATCAGCTACATCAAGCCAAATTTGTTTAGCTACTACGCAGTCAAAGAATAAATGCTGAACAGTTTCATTCTCACTACAAAACAAACAACAAGAGTTATCAACTTCCTTTCTTTTGCTTAAGTTGTCTCTGATAAGAATTTTGTTATTATATGCTAACCACAAAAAGACTAAGTATCTGTTGGGAACAACAATTTTCCAGAAGTTTTTCCAGATTGGGGTAGAACCCCCCCCCCAAGTTTATCATATTGTAGAAAGATTTAACAGAGTATATTCCAGATGGCTCCAGAAGCCAGACAGGCTGATCGTCCTCATCAGTTATGGTCTTAGCAGAGATTACCTGAATCAGTTCATGCCATTTACTCATAAAGGCAGAATCCACACATCTACTGAAAGTGAGTTTTAAATTAGTACCATCCCACACCTCAGCTACTGCGCATTTCTTTTGTTGACAAATTTCATAGACCTCCCAAAATTGAGTCTTCAGGGAAGAATCCCCAGCCCAAGTGTCGTCCCAGAAACTGATTTTGTCCCCTTTTCCCAAGTTCCATCTGAAAAAAGGTCTAATACCTTCAAAAGCCCAGGTAACCCCTTTCCAAAAGGGGGACCCCACACCCTGTTTGGCCCAAAGTAAATTGGGTTTATCAACTCTATATTTAAAATCAACTAATCTCCCCAATCATTATCATGGTTCATGAAGTATCTTTTTGCCCAGGAGGCTAGTAAGGCCATGTTGAACTCTCTTAAGTTGGGAATCCCTAGGCCTCCATACTCTTTTTTCTGAGCAATCATCCCCCATCTAGCAAGATGATATTTGTGCTCATCTCCCTGGTCACCCCAGAAGAAGTGAGCCATCTGAGATGTGATAGCATTTATAGCCCATTTAGGAAACTTTATCACAGACATCAAGTACATTGGAATGCTAGTGATACATGCTTTAAGCAATACAAGTTTTGCCTCATAACTGAGTAACCTCCCCTTCCATCCACAAATCCTCTTAATGATCTTATCTATAATATATTGTATATCCTCCCTTCTCAGTTTAAGGTAGTGGAGAGGGACCCCTAAATATTTGAGAGGGAAATCTCCCATTTTACAGCAGAAGATTTGGGATAACAATTTAGCCTCATCAGTATTCATACTAATTGGCACTACTTCACACTTATCATAGTTGATTTTCAACCCAGAGAGGTTTTCAAAACAGGCAAGCAGCCACTTTAAGTTCTTTACATATTCAGTCTTAGGGTTGAGAAACAAAATCGTGTCATCTGCATATTGCAAGCAGATAAGACCACGGGGGATAATATGGGGAACAATCCCAGATATTATGTTGTTGTTGATCGCCTTCATCAGCATTCAGGAGAATACATCTGCCACCAAATTGAATAGCATAGGGGAACTAGGGTCTACTTGTTTTAGCCCTTTTCCCCCCACAAAATAAGGACCTAGGACATCATTAATTTTAACACAGAAAGAACTTTGTTTAAGGATAGACAAGTTCCACCTAATCCACTTAGAGCCAAAACCTCTGGAGGTTAACATCTCCACTAGGAAATCCCAGTTGACACGATCGTAAGCTTTTTCATAGTCTAATTTGAGAACAATCCCAGGCTCTTTAGATTTATGAACTTCATGAGTAGCCTCATGGGCAGTCACCACGCTTTCGAGAATAAATCTACCTCATACAAAAGCAGACTGGCAGGGGGCCAGCAGCCTATGTCCAATAGGGGAAACCCTATTGGTCATGGCTTTACTAAAGATCTTCACAGAGCAGTTGCTTAAACAAATAGGCCGAATTTTTTTCATATTGTTAGCATCTGGTTCTTTAGGAATGAGAGTGAATATAGAATAGTTTAACCTCTGGATATCCAGAGATCCTCTCTCAAAATCCCTCACAAGAGCCATAAAGTCTTCTTTAATTATGTCCCAAAAATGTTGGTAAAAAATAAAGGATAAACCATCAGGTCCAGGGGCTCCATTGGCATATGAGCCCATGATAGCTTCTTTAATTTCTTCTTCTGAGAAAGGTCTTTCTAAAATCTCATTTTCAGCTCTAGTTACTCGTTCCTCTTCAGACCAAAAATGATCATCCAAATGAATATTAGGTTTAGGTTCAAACCCAAAGAGGTTTTTATAGAAATTAGTTGCCACTTCCAGCATATCTTTGGTAGAGTATACAGGTCCATCAGGGCCTTCCAAGATGGGCAACTGATTCTTCCTCCTTCTTTGATTAGCCACAGCATGGAAGTATGCTGTATTCCTATCTCCCTCTTTGATTTTCCTATCCCTAGATCTCTGCCACATGGCAGTTTCCTCTTTCCTCCAAATCTCATGAAGCTCTTCCTTGATATGTTTCATTCTGAGGATATCCTCACTATCTATTCTGTTTTGTTCAGAGAAAATGTCTAAAATATCAAACTCCTGGAGAAGCTCCTTTTTCTTCTTTTTCATGGCAGCCTCAATATTAATGCTCCAACCTTTAACTTGTTTCCTAAAAAGCTTAGTTTTAAACTACCAAGTCTCAATGGCAGAGGTAAAAGGAGAAGGTGTAGCCCATATTTTTTCAACTAAAGCTTGAAAATCAGGCTGTTCAATCCACCATTTCTCAAATTTAAAAGGTCTAGCTGGGCTGTGTGCACCTACCCCAGAGTCTAACAGGATGGGGGCATGATCACTCCCAACCCTTGGGAGGGCACACACAGAAGTAAGAGGGAAATGGCTATCCCAGCTGGTAGCAGAGAAAACTCTGTCAATAGTAGCAAAAATTGGGTTATCTTGGTTATTACTCCATGTAAAAACCCTATTTAAAAATTTATACTCCATTAACCCCCACTTATTGATCCAATCGTTGAACAGGAAAGCCCAAGAATTATTAATATTGCCTGAGGATTTTTCCTTGGCCTCCCTGATTAGATTAAAGTCCCCCCCCCCCCAAATAAAACTGGATAGCATAAGCCCTCCATGCTCTCATGTAATTCTACAATAAAATCTACCTTATCCACAACATATGTTGTCCCATACACAGCCACCAGGTGTCAACAAAAACCATCATTCTTATTTTTCAAGGTGACATTAATACAATATTTTGTCGTATTTACATCTAGGACCTCGAAGAAATTAGATTTTGTACCCACAAGGATACCACCAGCAGAGCCCACTGCGGGGAGTATATGCCACTCATAAGCAGTGGACCCAGCTAAAGTGTTCATGAAGGAATCTGACAAAGTCTCTCTCTTAATCTCCTGAAAGCCTAAAAAATCAGGCTTATATTTACTAACCAAATCAGACAGGCACTGGAGTTTACCTTTTTGCCCTAGTCCACCTCTTACTGCATTCTCAGGGCCAAAAACAACACCAGCAGTGCCCCCTAATGTGTTTTTGTCTGGAATGCTAATGACAGGAGTACAAACTCCATTTCCCTCATATATGTCAGTGTCTAAATTGTTAGGCAAAGATATCTTAGGATTTTGAGAAGCAAAAATTAAACATCTTTCAGTTTCACCTCTAATTAAGTCACCAATGATTTGATCTTTTTCACTATCAGTATCCCCAATTTTAATGTTCACAGCAGAAGCATAAGCTCCTAGACTAGAAGTAGATTCAGAAGTGAAAGACTTACTTTTGAAAGTGTTGGGGACCTCCAGGTTCTTTTTCATTTTGTAGGCAACTGCCTTTTCCATGATATTTTGTCTGTTGTGAGCACTGGTACTTGGCCTTGTAGCAATCACCAGGCCCCACTTGTTCTTGTCAGCAGGTTGTTCATTGGGAAGGGGCAGTTTTTCCACCAGAGCCATAAGTTTCAAGCCATCGACCACAGAAATGTCCAAGGTACTCATCTCCTCTGTAGAATCAGCATCCTCGCTAGTAGTGTCAGACTCAACCTCATCTAACTCTTTCAGTAACTCTGAGCAGTACTTTTTCTGGCTGGACATCGAGGGAGTTACACAACATTCCTGGATAGCAGCAGATCTGCCACGACCCTCGGCGCTAGGAACACTTAAGACCTTGATAGCATCAGAAAACGGTATCACAGAGCAATCTTTCTGTACTTGTGGTGTTTCATTAGTCACTTTGTCCACTTTCACAGGAGAAATGCAGGCTTCAGCCAGGATAGCAGGATGGAAGGAATCACTGTGCTCATTGTTCTTCTGTTTCCCAGCTGGAGATTTCACTTTGTTAGTCCTGTTGGCCAGGTCCAGATCATCCATAGGTTCTTCACCATCGTCAAGGATATCCCTGTCAGTTTCCTCCTCTTCAAAATCCTTGTTATCCTCATCCACAGTTATGTCAGTTGGTCCATTGTCATCATTGGGATCATCAGCACCAATTTGCTCGAATCCTTCCACAGTGAAAGACAGAATGTACAGCTTCTTCCTCATTTCCATGATTCACTCAAAAGGAATTTTCGCTGGGTTTCTACAGGCGATCTTGATCCTCACTTTCTCGTAAAAACTTTTCATCAACCCATTCCAGTCCACGTCCACAAGGATCCCAAAGCATGAAGCAATCTGCGATAACACTTTCCACGTGCACCATTTGGAAGACATGCCTTCTACAATCACCCAAGCTTCAGTCAGTTCGTTGAAGGGGTCGATCGCCCCAGTCCACTTCTCCACAGACACTGAAACTCCATCAATGGGCAGCTCAAAGGTTGGAAACTCAATTAGCTCATCTACATCCTTCTAGGGGGGAAACCTGACCAGAAACTTTTTATCTGCTAACCGTCTGACTTGCCAGGACCAGTTCTTGTTCTTGCAAAAGATGCCTGACAGGTTCTTGATCAGGTCTGCCTTGTTGATCTCACCTTTCATCACCCAGACCTCTCCACAATTCCTGAAGTTGAGCCAGTTAGCCTCACGCCCCACTGGCGCATCGATGTGGTAGAACCCCAATCCCAGGGCCGAGCTTCCGGAGAAAGTGGCCATCGGATGGGGCTGAGCCCAGGCACCGCAATTGTTCACGTTGTGGCCTTCTAGTCCGTAGATGAAGCAGATCTTCTTCTGAATGCAGTTACCCACGTAATGACCAGGGCCACCACAGTTGAAACATACCATGTCTTTGTACCGCTCGTCGAGGATCTGGACGAGCGGGGCAGGTGGAGCCGGTGGCGGAGGCGCAACCAGAGCTTGTTGGGGAGGGGCAACGCCTTTGGGGGGAGGGGCAGCGGGATTGGGACGCGCCCCACCGGCCCCTTGACGATGGGCTTGGTTTTTCTGCGGGGGTGGAGCACGTTGCTTCTGCGCTCCACTTGGCATGCCTTTGTCCGCCATGGCCACCACCTGAGCAAAAGATTTAGAGCTGCTTCCGAGCCCTTCTCTGACGATTCGGAGATGTATCGGTGGAGGATCAAAGGGCCGGAGAACCTTGATCGGGAACAAATCAGACGGGGAGAAACAACCCGAACGCACTAAATCCTTCCTGAGCCATCCCAGGGTGGATGCAGCTCGACTTGGGGGACGGGGATGGGGATGGAGGCGGGGAGGGGAGGGAATGGACCAAAGCTGTCCGAAAACCCTAGTTATAGCCTCATCAGCGTCTCCCTGAGCAGAATGCGTCAACTCCAAAGGCGTTTTCACCCGTCTGCACTTGATTGGAGGGAGCGACGTGGCAATAGGGCCCACGCCACTCCGCTGGGTCGGACCGGTTTGAATCGCAGGGGAAATCCCCCCCAACTCCGGTGGTCTTAGCATCACCGCCGGCAAAAACTTCTGATTCTCTGAGCACAAGCTCCGTCCAGTAGTCGCCTGTCCCTCAATTTGATGAATCACAGTAGTCGTCTGGTTCCCAGGGATACAAACCCCCTCGCGTGACCTCGAACGAACGCCAACAGGAATCTCGCCGCGGTCACCAAACCATGGCGGCTCGAGGGCGTCGTGGCACGGCGGGGGGTTGGTGCGGCCCCCGCTCCTCGCCGTAGCCCTCAATCGCTCGGTGGTAGCACGCCCAGGATGCATTCCCACCTGAGCGCCCGCCGTATGTCGCTTGATTTCGCCTCCGCCCTTGCCCAAATCACGAACTCCGCCGGCGGCGAGTGCGGAAATGGAGGCATCCTTGCTCTCTCCTCCAGCGTGGCCTCCTCGAAGATGCACCGCGCCAGCTTCCTCTGCTCCAACTCTGCCCTCTTCCGATAGATCTCTGCGGTCTCCACAGCTGCAGATCTCGCCGCCGGCTCGGTTGTCATCGCCACCGCCTGGTCCGCCGCCTTCCACTCCTGTACGCGCCAGATCCACTCGAAGGTGGCATCCTGAATCCTGACTACGCGTTCCCTCCACCGCACCGCTCGGGTCGCCATGAGCACTGCTTGTGGTACCGGAGAGATTAGTCATAGAATCTCGGGGAATCTCTCGTAGATGGCGGGGGAAAGTGGCTGGGGTGGGGGAGGTGTGGGTGCGGTCGGTGGCCGCGTCTCTCGGCGACGCGGAGGCATGCTGCGGTGGTGGATCTGCGGGGGCGGCGGCTATGGCGGGCGGGAGGTGCAGCGTCGCGAGAGCGGGGGTTAGAGGCATTGAGAGATTCGGGGTGCGAGACGCTCTCAATAGTTTAAATCTACATGTATTCCAGATGATGTTCTTAAGTTGTAGAATGGCTTATGATTTCTAGCCCGTTGCAACGAAGCAACCAATGTTTTTACTGAATGCAATACTATTTTGAAAGAACATGATGCTGCTACTTTAAATCCGTATTATCTACCGTGTCGTCGCCGAGAGAGAATCCCTTTACTTACATGGCTTTGTTCTATTCTGCTCTAAGATGCTCGAGATTTTGAAAGAATATGATGCTGCTACTTTGAACACGTATTAGAGCATCTCCAGCAGTTCGGCCCCCCAGGGGCTAGAAAAAAGCGCCGCCTCGGGGCAAACCGGCGATAACTTCGGCGTGGGGGCGATCGGGTTTCCAGCCGCCGCCCCCAGGTCGCCCCAGACACCCTTTTTTGAAAAGGGAAACCGGCCAAACACGACATAAAACTCGTCCAAACTCGGCGAATTCATTCATATTTGTACAAAAACTAAAAAACATAAATTAAAGCTAACTAAAAACGACATTACTACGCCGCCGCCCGCCTTCTACATTTCAAGGAGCCTGTAGAACCGGGTGTAGTCGCCGTCGACGTCGTCACCGACATCGTCGCCGCCGCCGTCCTGCGTGCCGCCGCCCTCCCTGCCGCACTCCTGACCAGCGTCGCCGATGCGTGGGGGGTTGGACGGCCCGGGCGCCTCCTCGTCGTCACTGTTGAGGATGATGACGCCACCCTCCTCGCGTCTGCGGCGCCGAGCTTTGATCTCTTGAAGGCCCGACGCTAGCGCTCCATCTGCTCACGGACGTAGTCGCCTTCGCCCACTTGAGGGCGGTCTCGTCGGCGGCGGCCATGGCCTCATGCTCCTTCTTCATGGGGAGCAAACCCGGCTCAGTCTTCGGCCTGGCGAGGCGGTAGGAAGAATAAGAAGGGCGGCCGCCCTCGTTGATGACGAGGGCGCCACCGCGGGTGCGGCAACCAAGCGGTGTCTCCTGCGGCTCCGGTTTGATGAGGCGGAGCGGCGGCGAACCGGAGGAAAGAGAGCCGGAGCTTGACGACACGGAGGTCGCTGTCTCCATTCGCCGAGGCGTCTAGGAACTACGACGGCGGCGAGAGAAGGACGGGGGCGGCAGGTACTCCAGACGCGGCGTGTTGCCGGCCTCGATGTGCTCGAGGACGGCTTCGAGGGTGCGGCCGGGCACGCCCCACCATTCGCCCCGCCCGTCGGAGTTGAGGCGGCCGTGGGGCAGGACGCCGTTTGTGGAGGCGACCTGGTTGGCGTGGCGGCGGTCGAAGTACATCGTCCACAGCGTGTGGCTGTCGGAGGCGTACCTCGGCTTGTTCCGCTTCTCCTCCGACAGCGGCGACCGGATGCGCGCTATCTCGGCACGCCGTTCAGCACCGGTGAGCGCCGGGGGCACCGGGACGCCGTCGGCGCTCAGCCTCCACGAGCCCGGCACCCGCATGTCGGGGGGTGCCGGGTAGTCGGCCTCATAGAGGAAGCGTGCCTCGTCCTCGCGCAGATGGCGGCGACCGAAGCCGTTCGCCGCCGCGCCGTTGTCTAGGAAGCACTCGGCCATTGCCTCTCGACAGGGAGGGGAGAGGGGGAGAGAGGGGCATCGGAGAAGTCGGCGGCGAGTGGGGGCGAGAGGGGCGTCGGTGGCGAGGGCTTGTGCGTTCACCGGTGAGGGAGGTTGGCTTTTATAGCCGCGGATGGGCAGTGAGAGGGCTGCCGCCGTGTGCCGCGTGGCGGGAGCGGGCGGGACGCGCATCCTCGCGGTTTCAATGCGCCGCCCGTGAGACATCAATGGAAGGCTGACCGGCGCAGCAGCCTTGGCATTGAATCCGCGGGAGCCGAGGCGATGAGGACGACGAAGACAGCGAGTCACTGTCTCGGCGGGCCCATTTCATTTTGTGCCAAAAAATGTTTCCCCCGATGCCCCCGGGCGCCCCCCAGCGCGCCGGGTTCGGCCTGAGTCCGCCGGCACCAAAATCGGCTCGAGCCGGCGAAATGTGGGCTTCTGGGGGTGCGACTGGGCCGATTTCTCGGCGCCGGTGACAAAAAAGGGCCTTGGGGGAGCTTGTTGGGGGCGCGATTGGAGATGCTCTTATCTAACATGTTGTCACTTACGAGGCTTTGCCTGTTTTCAGGCTTTGTTCTATTCTGCTCTAAAGATGCTCGACGGAAATGATTCCTCATCTGAGCCATCAACAACATGCTTAGTGCATTGCCTTTTGTCATTAAGGAATACTATTGGGTCGATATCTATAAGATAAACGAGATCTGCAGATACAAGACACTAAGACAGAACAATACTCACATGCTGCAACTAACAAATTTAGCATTTATCACGAGCAAAATCCCTCCATGGCTTGTTGATTGGGTTCCTGCGAAAGGGGGTTATCTTATTGGAAATATACAGCCAGCTCACATGGGTTTTAGGTTCATCTTACTTGGCAACCTTTGGGCCATATCTTCGTCTCTAACTATTCCAACACAAGCCGATGGAATACTTAGCCTTATTGAAGAGAAATGGAATGATCTTGTAGCAAATACAGATTCACTTATTCAGCATATATTTGTCTTGCTCCTCCTTCTGCAGTACACCTTTTGGTTAAGTTTTGCAATCATCACCTCATATTCTGCCTTGAAATATTGTCTCTGTTTGATCAAATTGCATAGGCATCTTAGAATTGACAGTGTTGTGCATGACTACACGTTGCAAAAAATATTCCTGCAATTGGTACTAGCTCTATCTGTTTGTTGTTTCCATGTAGTTGCAAGTGCGCTGTTTTCAAGCTTCGCTGTTTAGGGATTTAGCATTGGTTGTGTTTTTTTTGTGGCTTGGCAGAGGTGTCACTGTCGGTGGTCGAGCTGCGGATGCAGAAGATTCATAGAGAGATTTGTCGGGTGGACGCTGGCATCCTCCATGCCGTCCGGCAGGAGGTTCGGTCTTGCGATCTCATGTTCCACTTGGTTTGCAGTATCTATGCTCTTTGCATTAGGATTGGTTAAGTATGGCCATACTGATGTGTGAAAACGTGCATGATCCTTTTATATTAAAAACTTGTAGATTTATTCAATGGTAGGTAACATACAAGTGGTGGCTGCCCTTTCTATATTTTTAGCTCTACAAAATTGTGGAAGCTACCCCGTACTCCTATTTTCAACTGGATATAGTTCAATTTCTTTTCTATTTCCAATAGTTCTAAACATGTTCCTCGATTTCTATAAGCAAATGAAGAAGATAACATTTGTTTATTCTTTGGATTGAAATACTCCTCTTTGTGTAATTGTGCTGATCAAATTTTAAGCTTTCTTGCTTTTATCTTAGTCTTGCTCAATATTGTGTTAAACTTTGGAAGTTCTAATTATCTGCAAGAATCTGCTGCTGATACTTCTTTCTAGGGTGTGTATTTGTGGTGATCAACATTAAGCTTTCTCGCTCTTGCTGGGGGCAACTAAGAGCGCTTCAGTGTTAGTGTCCATTTATTCATTCTCCACCTTGGATGATCAATATAGTGCGAATTTGGTTTTCTACTATGTCGATCTGTCAGGTATACTAAAACTTTGGGATATGAGTTCTGATGACATGCCATATTGGTGTTTGATTGTGGAGTAAATCATCAAAGATTTCTTAAGACTATCTGATTCTTTAGGTCACAAATTAAAATTATGTGTTCCTGTTTCCGTTTCTGTTTTATTCATGTCGCTCTGAAAAGTAATCAGCCTAACATGAGATCGCATGACATCTGATGTTGCAATCAAGCTATGGTAGCTTGCGCTGATTTTCTGTATGCCGTCTGGTAGATGAAATTATTTTTGTTCTATGGGCACAGCAGATCCAGTGCACCTACTTGAAGGTGACCTGCTTCCCTACTTTCTTTCAGCAAACACTAGCTTAGAAATGGATGTTGATTGCCGATTAACTTACATTCAGAAAAAACGAAAGGATTAGTAGATTCGTAACTGTTCTTTTTCTTGGTATCCAAAAAATTGCAACTGATTTTTAGACCATTTAGGATTTCCTAAATTCTATTGTTTCCCTTAAAATTGTGGTACATAATTGGAGTTGTGATTTTTCATTTTGTCCCAACCAATGTTGCTTTCTTGTTAATCATAAAATATTTTACTTGGTGGCTGACTCAAAGCTTCTTTGCTGTCATTTTTGTATTCATCATCGCGAACAAGACCAGATCAGTGGATTAGTCTCTGTCGAAAGATATAACAAATGATAAGCCCTATCACTACAAACTTATTGTATGGACTACAAGAATATGGGAAATGCAAGGGAGCATCAATGATAATTTACAAGTGGTCCTTTTGGTTCAGGTTGTAGAAGCCATACACGATGCTACCCTGTTGTTCAGGTTCTATTAAAAGAATAAAGTTTCATGATATATTAGTGTGTTTCTTATGATTGTGTCATACTTTCATGTTTTACTACTTCTGATACACATGCTTTCTTCAGCATAGTCCTACTGCCCGACTGAGCATTTTAGCTGCTTATAATGTTATTTGTCAGTTGCATCTGCATATGTCCTAGCGATGACCCAAAAGACAAGCGGAATGGGCGTTGACCAACCTGGCACCTCACAGGGTCGCCTCATTTGATCCAAAGTGCATCAGCTGGATTAGTGCGCCCAATCACGCAGAGGAGCCACTAGTAAAAAATAATACTATGTGAAGTCCCAGTATGATAAGCTTTAGTATAAGCCACAAAGCAATAACTTACACAATGCATATAAAATGTTCGTTTTCAGGCTACAAAGACAAAGACTGCCAAACATAAATTTATCAAGTCTTACATAGTACTTCCTCCGTCTCAAAATAAGTGACTTAACTTTGTATTAACTAATACAAAGTTAAGTCATTTATTTTGAGACGGAGGGACTAGCATGTTACATGGCTGCCATCCATGTCGATGGAAAAACCGAAGAAGACAAAACCGCAAAATTCTACTCTTGAGACTGGGTATATATCAATGTTTTAAATAGCGGGCTATGCCAAATAGCGGCGGACCTCAAAATCAGCTATAGCGGAGCTATAGCGGGCCATAGCAGGCTATAGCGGGATGTTTGTACATGAAACCATTTAGCGGCACCCTGCCGAAAAGGCTATAGCAAGGCTATAGCCGGCTATTTAAAGCTATGGTATATATCGACACCTACCAAGTATTTGTCTGACTATTATGTCAGTTTTGTGCTCCCAACATCGATGGCTCTGTTTGGTCTTAAGCTATCATTATTTCCAATTCAATTTCGTACTGATACTGTCACACGTCATACCTATTTGGTCGGCTTTGCAATTCACCCCATCGACTTTCTTCACGATTTCATCGACTTTATCCTCCACCCCGACAATTTTATCGACCTTGCTCTCCATCTTCTCGACTTTCTTCGCCATCTCATCGACTTTATACTCCATGCTCACTATTGAATGGACCTTGCCCTCCATCTGGTCGACTGTCTTTGCTATGACTTTGTCGTCCATTTGAGTCGCTATGTTAGCGATCTCCATCCTCACAATCTTATCGACCTTGGCCTCCGTGTGGTGGACTTTCTTCCCTATTTCATCGATTTTATCGACCTTGTCCTCCATCCTCGCTATTTGATCGACTTTGCCCTCCATCTTCACTACTTTTTGCTCTATTTGGTGGACTTGCTTGCCGATTTGGTCGACTTTATCCTCCATACTAAAGAGACATCCTAGGGCGACAACAGCACCGAAAGCACGTGCCGCGGTCATAGCGTATCCAAGACCACTAGGTTCGGAGTTGGAAGATGTCTTGGCAGTGGAGGAGAAGCACCGGTTCTTGCCGCTGCTGCGACCGACGGCCTTGCCGGAGCTGCCGCCGACGAACTGGGCGATCCTGGCGCCGCAGCCCAAGCCGAGACGAGCCCTCAGCGCAGGGAGCGCCATGGAGCCGCTACTGCTGGCTTCGTGACTCTGGACGTATTGGATCCCGATCGAGACGTGAACTAGTTGGAAAGCTAGGGACGCCCTGCGATCGATGTGCTTGATACATTGACTGGTCGTGTCGTGTCGTGCCCTAGGTCCTCTCGGTCTCGGAGCGATCTTGTTGTATCGCGCTGCGCTAGGGCTGAGGTGCCTATGGTCCAGACCGCTGTTGGGCTAGTACTAGCTCGCAAGCCAGGATGGCCTCTTTTCTTTTTTAAATAAGAAGAAAAAAATAGCTAACTGGGACTTTTGGGCCAGCCCAGGCCTGCCCATAGAGAACGACTCGAAAGGTTCTAATCCAAACTCGATCGTACCCAAAGAGAAAAAAAAAACAGCGGCTTCCCGCGAAACGAAAAAGCAACAGTAAAATAAATACAGAAAAGAATTAAAATCAATCCATTTTTTTGGCATGGTAGATGTTTCAATATGTGAGATCCGCACCAAATTTCAGATTATTTAGACATCTAAGTAGCTCTCGGCAAAAATAACAAAATCGGTCCGAACAATACATAAGCAGTACACTGTTTCACAATACTCAAATTTGTTTTTGTTTTGCCAAGGGCTACTTAGATGTCCAAACAAGTTGAAATTTTGCATGAACCTCATGGACTGAAACATCTTCCATGCAAAAATAAAATAGATTTTTTAAATATTTGTAATATATTTTATTTTACTGTTCATGGCGGATGTAGATGAGCTCGGAAGCCAAATTGCCCTCTCCAACGGCAATTCATAGTAGCCATGCATATAGGAGGAATTCGTCACTCCAAAGCTATTAGGGCATCTCCAACGGCGACCCACAAATTTTCTTCCGCATCCGTCCGCGGACAGACAGGGGGGACCAGTCCGCAGACACAGATGTGGTCGGCGGCCATCCAATGCTGCTGGCATACATTTCAACTATTTTTTGAACTAGCCAGACGAAATTCGTGCAAACACGACATATTTCATACAAACCGGATGAAAACATTTACATTTTGGATATATTTCAACTAAAAAGGTAAAACTATGTGCACGTATAGGCACGCAGAGCTCCATTCCCACTACACGGATACACTACACTAGTCTACGGCCGTCCATGGCAGATCCCTTTGTCTCCCCCATGTCCGACAACCCACTCATCGGACTGCCGCGACTCCATCTCTCGGGCTTGGAGGGAAAAAAATCTCATCCCCTCTGTGGCCTCCCTCGTCCCACTCCTTCTCTACGTCGACGCCGGCGATGTCCTTCCCACCCCCACCACTACGAACGCTTCGTAGGCTCGGCGTAGTCCTTGAGCCCCTGGATTTGAGCGTCTCTCGCCTCGCCCCGTCCCCGGCACAGAGTCGGGAGATCTGCGATTGCCCCCGTCATCGACGAGTGCGCCTTTGGCATGGATTGGCCAGGTACCGGACCGCAGAGCCCGATAACACTTCCGCGCCGCATGCAGGTATTGACTCATCTAGCAGCCCGGATCTTACTCATCGGAAGTTCGCCGACAAAGACATGCCCAACCGTTGCCCGGCTCGGGACTGGCCCAGAAGCTCATCGGCTCCCCGTTGTCGGTCATAAAGTGCGACGACAACTCGCGGCAGGTGGTGCGCCAAGTTTCCACCACACCGGAACACGCCGGATGGGTGTTCTTCAAGTGCAAAAAAGATGGTATATGCTTTTCTTCATTCGGTTGTTCACCGGATTCGGTGCAATTTCGGTAGCTCATTGTTTGCTCAAATTTGTGTGTAGGATGGATGCATATTTCGGTATTGGAAAGAAGATTAGATCGATATATTGATAGCACGAAATTTGATAGATGTTCATGCATTCATTACTATATCAGAGGCTAGAGATGAGACTAGATGTGAAGCAACATCGAATTTATCGGAATCAAAGAAAAAAGAAGTGTGCAACCTCGAGAAGCCAATAGAGAGAATCAACAATTAATACATAGAGAAAATATTAATCCAACTAATGAGAACAGTTAAGAAAGTTGGATATCTTTTAAAGTGTCTAATTGTGGCTCTTATTTTCTTTGGTTTCGTTCTCGTAGCAAATAATTGGTTAATTATGTACTTCAATGTATTAAAATGTTGTTCAATGAAAGAAAGAGACAATGAAATATATTTTGATGGCCGAAAATTAAATGCAACTGAAAAAAATACTCCGTTATATATAGGGGATACACTAGGTTCGGCCAAAACTTAATAAAGTAAAAATACTTCACTAAGAATTTACTCCGCTAGATCCTCGGTTATATATAGGTGGTCGCGGGATTGATTAGAGTTGCCCTAAAAACGCCAGCCTGCACGTAGCGTCTAGATGGCCGAGAACATGGGGCAGCGGGCTGATTATTTTGCTAACGATGGATGGCCGGCATCGGGGACTGAGGCCTACGGCGGCGGTCGGCTGCGATCAGTCTAATTAATTAGACAAAATATAATTACTAATATGTTCGTAAGCCAAAATCTGACGGTCCCATACTGATCATTAGATTAACCTAAAACTACCTCTTATGTTGAGTAGTATGATGTATAATAATTTTTTTCTATATTTAACACTAAAACGTGACCACTTGGCATGACTGGTAAGCTATATCAAAAACAAAAAGAATAAACATTAAAATGTGACTACTGTATTTATACAAAGCTAAGACAAGAATTTTAGGAGTACTATATAGATAGACATTGCTGGTTAACCCAAACTCGTAGATATGTACCATAATGATATATATACTCAAACTTAAGGGCCATGAGCATTAATTATTACCAGAAAAGGAAGGGACAGCGGAGTTCATAGTAGTCGTCTAGAAGGACGAATCCGTCACCCGAAGTTACTTACCACATCGTAGTCCGATTACGCACAGGACCGAGTAGCACTAGCATATAGGAATTCCAATCCTACTCGCTCAGACAGCCGCCGGTGCCTACTATTAGCCTATATATATGCACCCCATAGCTAGCTTGCAACACCACCTCGCAATCAATCCAACAGGCAATCTCTGCGTGCTATCGCCGGAAACATCGTCAGCTAAGATGGCCGCCGCCGCATCCCACGACGTTGACTTGGGAGACCTCGTGAGCTTTGGCCGCACGCTCCTCCACCATGGCCTAGTCATCGCCGACGCCGACCACGACTCTGCGGACGTAGACACCTTCAAGCTCCTCCTCGCCGACAACACCGTCGTGTACAAGAACGCCGGTGACCTCAGGGTGGTCGACAGGAGCCACCTGCGCCCCGGCCAGGTGGTCGGCTCGGCGTCCGACGATGACGGCCAGCTCGGCGTTGTCACCGGCATCACCACCGTGCTCGACCTTGCCAAGCACGACGCGGTGACACATGTCATCACGGGCGTGTCCCCGTCTACCCTCCGCCGTGTAAGGAGCTTCAACCTCGGCGACTTCGTCGTGTCGGGGCCGTGGCTCGGCCAGGTCGTCGAGGTGTCCATCGATGTGGATGTGCTGTTCGATGACGGGGCGGTCTGTAGGGTCAGCAACGCAGACTCCAAGAAGGTACAAGTACAACTAGTGGACGACACCGGCGCCAGCAGCAACACCATGTATCGCCATCAAATGAACAGTCTCTTCAACCCTGGGGAGCACGTCACCGCACCAGACCCGTGCTCCGCCTTCAAGGCGGCACGCTGGCTTAATGGCTCCTGGAATCCTAACCATCAGATAGGTACTGTCAGCAAGGTGGAGACGTCCGGCGTCCTTGTCTACTGGATTGCATCTATGCATCATGGCACGGACAAGGGGCTCGTCAAGGCATCCGCCCCTTCCGCCTACCAGAACCCGGACGATCTTACTTTCTTCTGCGCCGCGTCCAATTGTAGCTGGGGGGTAGCTGACCGCTGCTTTTTCCGTAAGGACAATGCAACCGGTGATGAATGTGAAGCACCAACTGCTCAAGGAAAGGTGGAGATTCCCATGGTCGTCGCCAACACCCGTACCTCTGTGGACGTGCTGTGGCAGGACGGCACACGACAAAATGGCATAAGTTCAACGACCGTCATCCCCTTTCTACTAGTGGATGAAGACTTATTCCCAGGGGATCACGTCGTCGGTGTTCTTCCTATTGATGCTAGTGTGAACAATTATGTTTTTGCTGATGGGACTGAATTCAAAAGGCCCGTGGGCGTCATCAGGAGCCTGCACTATGGAGACCGGACGGCTTGCGTGTCATGGCTCAACGAGGCTAGGGAGGTCGAGTGCGACGATACTGTGACTGTGTACGCGCTGAAAAAAGACTCTTGTTACCTATCTGCTGACTATGGAGATATTGTCGTTCACCTCCTGCCATCAGGATCAACCAGCGTTGAACTCGCACCGTTGCTAAAGGGCAACAAGAAGAAGAGTGTCGTTGCAGCCGATCTTTCGTGGGTGGGGCATGTTGTTGACCTTCTCAATGATGGACACGTCCAAGTCAAGTGGGGCGATGGTAGCATGTCAATGGTATGTAGACACTTTCTCTTACTACTCTACTAGTCACTTCTTGTTGGATTCTACGGATGGTAACACATTAGCTGTTTTCGATCTGATTTGGTGTGTGCTGCAGGTATCTCTACTCTTATAAAAAACCGAGTTGGTGATGATGGTGTGCCTGCCATCTTGTAATATAGACCGTCCGATCTACATCCGACGGATAGAAAGCAAACTATGACAATTTTACAAAAGATACCCACATTTACAGATAAGGCCTTGCCACGTTCATCCTTATCTCCCACAACCTCATTGCTGAGCAATTAAAAAAGAAAGTCTCTGGAACAATCTAGCATGGTGGCCGCTGCCGCCTGCCGGCGCCGTCCGTCCCCATGCCTCCGCCCAGTCCGACCACCAGTCACCACCACGCCCCACTCCTCCTCACCTTATATCTCATCTTTCTCGAGATATCATTTTTTCGATGAAATTCTAGAGATACCATTTTTCCGATAAAATTCTCGAGATATCATTATTTTTACACGTGGGATTACTCCTGCATGGGTCAATCACAACAGGTGTTTTATAAAAAAATGCATCTTGATGTTCCGTGCAATGCACGGGCATCTTGCTAGTTGCCCCATGAGATTGTTGTCGTCGAGGAGGAGCACTATTCAGATCTGTTGGATGAAATGGACAACTGGGTAGTGGTCGACAACATCGTTGATGCACCTGAAGAACTGGCTACGGCTAACACGGTATATATCCGTTCTTCTAACATTGTCCACTTCTACAAACTAAAACAAAAATCAACTTAAACCAGGGCCTAGCTACTTAAGATTGTCCCGACCGGTTGGCACCAAAGAAAAATAAACTGATGCACACATATTTTATACTGAATTAGGACCCCTTATATTTTATATAGAATTATTATCTGGATTGATTCATCTCAATTGATGTGGCAATGTGTTTTATCTTATTTTAGGACCATGATCTAGGGAATCCAACAGATGATAGTGGTGTCGAAGGTGACAGCCAGGCAATGAAGAGGACAAGCCTTCTGGGTCTTCCAACCCAGTCTTTGCTCCAAATGACCGACGGCGTGGTGGCTCGGTGTAAGGGATACATGCCATTGTCATCATCAACAAGCTCGGAGTTATCTGTGCCCACATACGATGAAAGCACTAGTGGTGATACAGCGGAGACCATCGATGCTGCCATGACAAGGAACATTGTGGATGTGAACGGCCATGATTTGGCTGAGGAGGGGACGAAGGCTGACAATTAGCCCTCTGGATCATGATTAGCTTGACACCACGGACTAAGTAATTGCAGTTTTATTAGAAAATGATGAAGTATCAAATTTTGTGATTTTAGGCAGATATAAAGTGGTGGAGATTGAAACTAGCCCCCCAAGTTATGAAGGTTGATTTAATCTGTTAATGTTTTGGATATATTCACCTCTCTGGTTTCACAGCATGATCTTTTAAATTTCCATGTGCATTTCTAAATATACGAGGATCATTGCCTTGCATGACGAGTGTATACACACACTGGAATATATGAAAAGGAAAGGGGAGGAAAATCCCCGGTTTCACATTCTTTGTCGAAAAACGAACGAAAATGTCTATCCTGTGCGGTTTGTGTAGTATTTTTGATTGTTTCGGGGCAATTAATCAATCAGCTGTTGTGTTGGGTAGCTATTTCATTTGTCAGGCAATGTTCAGTTCTAAGGGCATGCATGTTTCGTTCATAACTTAACCTTGGGCAACTGTGGCTTGGAAAAAGGTTGGCTCATTGATACAGCGGTAACCAGTGGGTACACTACAGACTAAACTTCACAGATGGCCAAAACCCTCTGCCGACAGTACAATGGAACCAGATCATATTTTATAAAGAAAATAATCAGAACTGTAGTGTAGTGACAAAACAGTACAGAAAAACAATTGCCAATCGATTGTCCTTTGAAAGGCTCATTTTGCTCTACATGCTACTGATTTTCCACAACATCTATGCTCTACATTTTGAAGCACACATACGACACTAACAATTTTTATTCATATATACATACCTTTTTCCAGACACTTCTTAGTGGTTGGAGTACATATTCCTTCCTAGACAGTAATAGCATCAACTTGAGACATTAATTAGTTGGCACTAGCATCACAAGCACTAGTGTCTACTGATACATATGCCGCTACTACTACAAGTGATAAGTTATATAGCCTAAAATTATGGTGCCATCTAGTTAATGTTCCCGTGGAAGCTTCAATAAAGCTGGGTGAGCATTTCGCACAAAATAAATTCACATGGTAGCTATGCCGATAGCAGATTGTAATGGACAATTAGGTACCAGACAGTGTTTTTTTGGCAAATGCTATTTGTATCCTATAAGGTGGATATCATGGTAGTAGTGCACTACATTTAGATAGCTTCAAAGGCTGAAGCTGTCGAAGTTCAAACGACTCCAACACAAGCACAGCACGCGAAAGTGAATAAATTGACAAAACTTGCAATACTTATATCCATAGTGCATTACCACTTCCATGTCCAAAGTAGAGAAAAAGATCATGATTCCTCAGGGCCAAGATGAGTTCTTCAGCTGTTGGAGCATCCCCAGCATTTCCCTGCATGCCATTGATGCATCACAATTATATTCTGCTGATTGTTTTAAGAATAATACAAATTTATCCTTTAACAATCTTGCCTCGTTCTTGGACTCATAGCCTATTTACTCGTGACAGATGTTAAAGCTTTTAGCAGGATCTATATATAACATGTTAACTTAATACATGTCTAACGGTCTAAGAAATGAAAACAGACAATACACTGAGATGGAGGCCACACCAAAAGCCATTTATATTTATCATTTCTAGAGTGTAAAGAGAGCAGTAAGGTTACCACTTCTGCATGCCAAACCACACATCTATTTATACAACACATGTAGTAGAATTCTTCTTTTACAATATACACGGTGAGAAAAAGGTTGTTTGAGCAAGAGTAAGCAGATCATCGTTACCTTCCACTCATAGTTTCTAAATAGCTGATAAAAATTTTCTTGTGTGTTGATCAAATCACCACTAGGATTCAACAGATAAAATGCACTGAAAGGTTTTTTTTTCTCGAATACGCACGAGTGTGCGTACTATATATTAAAGAAGAGGATGATTAGAAGACCCCTCCACGTTGGAGCTACAATGTTATTACATAGCCCAACTCGACCCGCCTGTCTCGGCTAACTACTCGCGGCATTGCCCACCTCTAGGGCCGCGATGGCGCTATCCATGTCCGATCTAAAAAGGCCGGCCGCCTTCCACGCCCTACACTCTACGGCAATCCGATTAATTACAAAAGATTTCGAGGGAGCTTCCACATCAAAAACAACCCTGTTCCTATGCTTCCAAAGTTTCCATAAGACCAGTAGCAACATGGCCGTAGCATCCTTTCCTCCCACGGCCCCATCTGTGGCGCTCAAGCACCATGCTCCCAAGCTGGATGTAGAGGTCGGAGCCCAACCTGGTATGTCCCATGCAGCGCAGACACGCGCCCAAACTTCCCTCGCAAAGACGCACTGCAGCAGAATATGATTGATGCTCTCTTCCTCTTGATCACAGAACGGGCACGCTTCCTGGTGATCTAACCCTCTTCTTGCCAATCGGTCAGACGTCCAACAGCGGTCTTGCAGTGCCAACCAAGCAAAGAAACGACACCTGAGGGGTGCTTTGGATTTCCAAGTGAATTCCGTCGTTGGCACTGTTTCCTTAGCCCAGAACTTTGCCTTGTATGCAGAGCTTGTGGAGTAGGATCCACTGGCCTCCCAGGTCCACCGAATCGTGTCCCGCACATCTGGGTGAAGTTGCACCGTTGCAAGTCTATCCTAGAGCCGCAAGTATTCCTGGAGCATTTGCGAATTTACCTCCGGCCTGACGTCCAACGCCCAGGTTCCATTTGTGATCCCTTGGTAGACCGTGCGATTGTCGCGAACTCTTTTCCTCATTGCACCATACAGCGAGGGCGCCAATTCCTGAACCCTGAAGCCGTAGCCAACGGTCTTCCCAGAAAAGGGTATCTTCACCATTGCCAATCGTAGCATGGGTTGCCGCCTGGAAAAGATGCATCGATTTCTTTGGCACCGGAATATCAAACTCCACCCATGACCTATCCTGATCCACCCGTTTAAGCCAAGGCCATCTAGCCTGCATTGCAGTATTAAGCCACTTTAAGTTGGTGATGCCCAATCCACCTGCCCATCTTGGCGAGCACACGGTCTCCCACGCTACCCGACATTGCCCACCATTTGCCTGATCTCTGGCGCACCACAAGAAGCCTCTGCAGATTTTATTCATGGCCGCGATCGTCTTTTTTGGTATGTCGAGGGCCAGCATCGCATGAATAGGAATCACACACAGAATGGATTGCACCAGAACCATTCGCCCACTCTTCGACATGTTTGCCTCTTTCCACCCTGGAAGACATCTCGCAAGTTGATCCACAATGCTTGAGAGCTGCATGGCCGTCGGCTTCCGAAGGGTAACCGGGAGTCCCAAGTATTTGCAAGGAAAAGCGCCTGCAGGACAGCCCAGTACTCTGGTCACCTCGGCCATGATGTCAGAGTTGCATCGGATTGGAATGGCTGCACACTTCTGGAGGTTGGCCTTTAGGCCCGATGCCTCGCCAAAAATCCTTAGAATTGATGCACAAGCGCTGAGATCTCTTTCCTACGGCTTCAGGAATAACACAATGTCATCGGCAAACATAGAAACCCTCCTCGTAAGCCCTCTTTGAGCCAGCGGTGACAGGGCTCCACGCTCTGCCGCGAGCTCAAACATCCGCTGCAACGGCTCCATGGACAGGATAAAGATCATTGGAGATACCGGGTCGCCCTGTCGCAGGCCTTGACAATTGAAGATCGGCTCACCCGGCACCCCATTTACCATTATTCGGGTTGACGAAGTTGCAAGGAGTCCGCAGAACCAATTGATCCACCTTCGGCTGAACCCCATGTGTTGCATAACCTCAATGATGAACGGCCACTAGACCGAATCGAAGGCTTTAGTAATATTGAGCTTAAGCATGACAGCCGGCTCCTTGAGAGCGTGTAACTTTCTTGCCGTGCCTTGGACTAGCATGAAATTGTCATGAATTGAGCGGCCTTTAACAAAAGCGCTCTGGTGATTACCTACCAAGCCCGACAACTCTTCTGCCAGCCTAGTTGAGAGGACTTTGTTGAAAATCTTGATGGCCCCGTGAACTGAGCTGACAGGCCTGAAATTTCGCACATCCGATGCACCATCTATCTTAGGCAGTAAGGAAACGATGGCCTTGTTGATCACATGAAGTCCACGCATATCTCCACGGTGAAATGACTTTAAAGCCGCCATGAAATCGTCCTTAATAATCTCCCAGCACGTCACGTAGAAACGACCAGTGAATCCGTCCGGACCCGGAGCTTTGTCCAACAACATTGACTTGACAACCTTCCTTACTTCCTCCTCCGAGAATGGGGCATCAAGGTCGGGCATGTCCCGGTGTGGTAGCCCAAGTATATCCAGGTTGATGGAATGAGCCCTGGTTGGCGCCGTACCAAGAAGCTCATTGTAGTAGTTGTCCACCATGGTCACGATTTCATCCTGACTTGTTGCCAGCATACTTCCATTAGATAGGCTGGTGATCATATTCCTACGCTGCCGATGACAAGTGGACTGATGAAATAGTCTCGTGTTTCCGTCTCCTTCCTTGAGATAGAGAAGTCGGGACCATTGCCGCGCGATTGATCGCTCAAGAGAACAAAGACCCAACAGCTTTTGTTTCAAGAGCCTACGTAGCTCCCTTTCACCCACAAATAGGTCTCTCAGCTCCATTGCCTTGTCGAGCCGAAATATGATTTCCAAAGCCACCGCGATCTGGAGCTTAACATTACCAATCCAGCGATCGCTCCACTTTTTAAGACTCTTAGCCGTCGCCCGAAGCTTTGACCAAGACCTTGAAGGGGTTCCCATCTCTCGGCGCCGATCCCCAGGCCCGAGCCACCGTGTCAAAAAATCCTTCGGCCTTGGTCCAGAAGGCCTCAAATTTGAATCGCTTCCCCATACACAAGTCCGCATTGAGGTCTAAGAGCAACGGGCAGTGGTCTGAAATGGCCGAGCCCACCGCCGAGAGACAGCAAGTTGGATGCAAATCCTCCCATGATGACGTACAAAAGATGTGATCCACCTTCTCCAAAGTAACAGCCTCACGCTCGTTCGACCATGTATAGCGTCTTCCATTGAGGTATACCTCTTTCAGCTGAAGGAGGTTGAGCTTGGCACGGAATCTGTTCATCATTCGACGGTTAATCCTGTTGTTACTTTTGTCCTCAGGGTTAACCAGCAAGTTGAAGTCCCCTGCCACCAACCACGGCCCCGCGTGCAACTCTCTGATGTCCACCAGCTCCTGCAAGAATAAGAGCTTTTCATGATCTAGCTGTGGTCCATACACGCCAGTGAACCACCAATGTGGCCCCTCCTTTGGCTTTACCAGGGCGTTAGGGTGTAATCCTGTAGTGCGGGTTGGACACATGAACCACCAAAGCATCCCAAGCCAACAGGATGCCACACCGCGTTCCACTCGCCGGCAAGTAGAAAAAGTTCTCAAATTTATTACCCAAATAATGTCGCACTACATCAGGTGATATGTTTTCCATCTTGGTTTCTTGTAAGCATACCACACTCGGGCATGCCGCGCTAATGACCTGGGCAATGACATTCCTACGTGCTGGGCTGTTGAGACCCCGCACATTCCACACAATGGACTTGAAAGGCTGGCTATTCATAACTAAGCCCCACCTCAACCACCAAGGCCTAGCTCTACTGAGCAACACCGGCCACACCGGCAACATCTCCCAGGGCCTCCTCCGCCAACACCGGAAAGATCACCGGTTGCCACCCGAACAACGCTAAAATAGCCTCAATGTGGGCATCGGAGAGTGGAGTCTCGAATAGCTGGATGTATGCGTGCAGGGCCTCATCACTGATCGTATCTCCTTCGTTTGCTAGACATAACTTGCGTATGATCACATTCTGCTGCTTGGACACCTTGGACACCTTGGAAGCTTGCGCACTGCACCGGCTGCCGTTTTTGCCTTGGGCGCATGTTCGTGGCACACGGTGTCCTAGTTGGCAGGCTGGATAAAACAGGGGATAGTGCACGCCTCAGTTCCGCGCATAGAGCGTCGACGTGGCTTCGGTCTTGAATCACGTTGCATGGGGTGCATGGCTCTCTACCATTGGGAGCCCGACAGGTGTCCGAAGGCGGCATGCAAGGCAAACAAGAATCTGCAGCCGTGGGGACTGGGGAGGGTGCCAGCACGGGCTCCATCGAGAGGCTCACGACAAAATGGTCCATTTGCACAGCCTGACCTGGGGCCACCCAATTGCAGCCAGTAAACGCGCCCAATCGCTCCTGGTTCAAATCTTCCTCGGCCGTCGAGCTCAGAGAAGGGGCCACCATGACAGCGCTGGGATCCACCCCTGTCTCCTCCTGAACCACATCAACTTCGGCCTCCGAGCCCAGCTGGTGCTCCAACACTGGGGACAACCCACTGTCGCAACTGTTTCCATCGCCACCAGACTGATCCTCATCCTGGTCCAAGCCAGTTGGCGCCACCTGCCCAACCCCATCGAGAGACAGGGAGAGCGACCCAATCAGGACACGGGACCCGACCGACCCCTGAGCTTTTGAGTCCACCCTGTCACCTGGACCATCGCTCCTGGCCCCACTTGGGCAGTCATCGGCCAATGGCCTTGCCCTCCACCTATCCAGCTGCACTGAATCAGGAGACAACGGCCCCACACCCGATTCCCTCGGATCCTCCTGGCCCTGGGGCACCACCTTGGACCCACAAGACGCCTCCCGAGGCAGAGGATTGGGTTGGACCCTCCTACTTTGGATAGTCAAAGGCTGGCCCGAGCCCACCGTCTCCGCGACTGGCCTGATGTCAGCGCACCTGCTGGAAGACTCCACCGACAGCTCATCCTGCACCACCAACCCAGCCGGCCGCTGCATCCCGGCCGGCGGCGCCTCCGACGAGGCCACTGACGAGCCAGCAGCCCCACTACCTCCATCAAGATCCGGACCAGCCTCGGCCTGGCGCAGATCACCCAGCAATCTATCCCCTCCACCAAAACCAGAGTCTGACGGCGGCGGTGGGGCCTAAGGCGCAGGCGCGTCTACCCCACCCTCTACCACCAGCGCACCTAGAACGGTGATTGAGACTGGATACCATAATGCCGACGGCGCACCTTCCACCCGAGCTTCGCGCGGCTCCTCGACGAACAGGAGGCGCTGGCCCGGGATTCTTGCTGGATCATCCGTGCGAAGCCAAACTCTGAATCCAGCCATGTCGAAACGATTTTCCATGCTACTCAAGATCTGCACAACAAACCCCCAGCCCCCGCAGAACCACCTCCGTGGTCCGCCTCATCCATGCATGCGCCGGCACACCCCGGATCTCCAGAGGAACTAGGAAGGGCATGGCGGTGCTGGAGGCTTGCCCCTGCCGGAGCCAGGGGCGCAGGGAGAGTGAGAACCAGCTGGAAAGAAGCCTCTCCCCGCTCCACCATCAGCTGCCTAACGAACGGTAGCTCGCAGATCACCAGGAAATCCTCAGGGAAGTATGGGCGGATTGACATGTCGGCCGGCCCGATCCCAAATTCCGCGTGAATCGCCGCAGCCGTCGAAGCAAGATCCACTTCTGGCCCGTCACCGGTAACATTCACCACAACCGCGAGCGCAAGGTCGGCCTCCATGCGGGCGAGCTCATCAGAGGCCCCAAGGAAGCACCTTTCCACCGGAGCCGACCCCTGCGCCTGGAGCCGTAGGGCGCCGATGACCGCCTGTCCCGAGAATGGGACGGAGAACCCCGGCCCGGCCACCACCCGCACCGCCGAGGGGCGGACCACCTCGCTCCACGGACGACACAGGCGCACCGCCCCAGCTGGAGGCGGGCCCGGCGGCGGCAGGGCAGGTGAAGAGCAGCCCGAGTCCACCGAGACACGCACAGACGACGAGGAGCCCGGCGGCGGCAGGACGCGGGAGGGCAAACCCCCAGGAGGGTGCGGCGCCAGAGGGGCCCGCCCGACCTCCACCGGCGAGGAGCTCCGAGGCCTACTGCACTCCTACGTGATGTGACCCTGCCCATTGCATCTCACACACTTGGTGGGGTTCATGCATTTGGCCGAGATGTGGCCTTCTTCCCCACAGTTGTAGCAGCACCAACGAAGGACTGCGGGGATGCATGTCTTGGGCGGCCTCGAAGTGGGCAGGACCTGCGGCGACCCGCGGCGCCGGCGAGAGGCCGGAGGATGGGGTGGGGAGGCCGGGCTGCGCGGCCGACGAACCGCTCTGGTGCGCCACGCGAGGGATCCACCGCAGCAGGCCGAGAGGGGCCCGCTGCACCACCTTGCAGGATGGGGCCGAACGCCGTGCCCAGCACCTCCGGCCCGACGACGATAGACCGGATGGGGGGGCGAGCAGAGGGCTGGGCGGACGGCGCCGAAGAGGCTGAGGAAGACGAGGCCCCGGAGAGAGAAACCCTGGAGGCCATCTTGGGTGGATGCCGATGCCGGAGCGGCGTCCGGCGGGGAGGGGGTGGTGGGCGCCGGGGCCGGAGTGGCGGCCGGCGCGAGGGAGAGGCGAGGCGCTCAGAGAGAGAGGCTAACTTTGGTCAATAATAGGAAAAGGAGGGGCCATGGCACTGGCATCTTTCTGATGATTAGTGCTTCTAGTCAATGCCAGAAAGATGCTTCTCATTGATGCATGCGGTATATTTCTTGATTCCTTAAAGCAGGCAAGTTCTCCCAAGGAAGCATCTGCATTCAGCAATTTTATGTAGAGGAGAAAAAAGATATATGATGGGTATCATAAGAAGCTGCTATTGACAGTATTGCTAGACAATACGAGAAAATTAGCAGTACAACCTATCCTTTTGAGAATGGTGCGGAAACTTCAAGCAGACAGTATGGGGTTGTAGCCAAGCAAGATCATGATAAGATGACTAAACTTCACCTGTGGAAGATTTTAGCCTTACAGTGTTACTTTCATCAATTGTTTAATTATTTATCACAAAAAGGAATTACATTAGAGCACGTCAGGCTAGATGCAGATGACACGGCATTCACGATAATTATCCCTTCCAGCAACTAATCAGTAAAGCAGAACATCCATCAAAACTTATAACGCAGAGCTAAAAAGACCTTTCCAATAACAGAAGAAATAGACGACAATAAGGATATCATGTTGCTCACCTGCACATCAGTACCCAGGACTAAAATGACAGGATTTCTATCAACTGGCTCAGATAGCTCATCCAATATACCATTGCATAAATGCTCAAAAGTCACCAGAGCTTCAGCATCAATCTGGCAATAGAAGGTTCTAGGTCTATCTCTTCCGCAACACCCTCCCCTGCCAAAGTAACTTTTATATGATATAAGTCGAGAAACACATTCTGCAATACATCCACTGATGCAACCCCGTCAAGGATGACCTTGATGAGTGCTGGATCTACTTCAAGTTTAAATTCTGAATCTAGACCAGTCATAAGATTTTCCAGAACTGCCTCGTTGTGTTGGTCAGCTAATTGGTGGCCCAGGAGAAGGCATTTCCAGGGTCCTAGCCACAATTCTTCAATGTTTCTGCTCAAAACGATGAACAAGGTATCAGAACAAAGGAACAATGATTATTAAAACATAATCTTATCATGACAAGACAAATTTTCAGTAATGTATTGAGCAAGATATCTAGAGTATGGTTGTAAATATTTACAGCTTTATGCTTAACAGACAAAAGAAATCATACTCCAATATCTCATTAAGGTCATCATTGAGCTTCATTCTATCTGACCACCGCCTTATGGCGTTTGCTTGTGCATCCTTTGGAATGTGGGTCGCACCAGAGAGGGATCTAAAGTTACCCTCAAGTAGCTTTTTGTAAGTTGGAGCCACATAGTCTATTATAGTGTAGCTCCAAGGGCACTTCCATTTCTTGGCTGATGTTCTAGTTGGATTATCCAGTTCTTTGATAGGAGCGTCTCCATTCTCTGCTTGTCAAACAATAAACATGTGAATAAAAGGTGCAAGAGACCCAATATCAACTTATAGTATAGTATGCAATCACAACAGGAAATTTACACACCTTTCAAAATAGGATCCACTGGTAGAAGCATCGTGGCAGGCTTGTTTGTTGAATCAAACCTTGATATCAACTTCGAAGCAGGAAAGGGGGAAGGCAGAAGAAGTGTTTCCCCAAGAACATTGACAATATCACCTCCAAGCATACTAAGACACACAATTGGTACATTAGGAAGTTCATGGAATCCGGTTACATGCTTTTCAAGATGTTCCATGTCTGCTGACGAAAACCTAATATAGAAATTGTGGTTTAATTATGCATGTACATACAACATATGAAACAGTAAATCAGCAAATTAAAGATTTAAAAGTTTAAACCTTAGAAACTTTTGAACCTCAGCTGTCTTGTCTGTGATATCTCCAGTAGAACCCTAAAAACGCAAAGGGGAAATTGTTAGAAAAATGAAGAGTGCTGCTATTTTAAATCGGGTGAGAACTTAGAATGGTACAAACCTTCATTTCGGTTTTTCTGGGCAATGCTTGTAAGCTTGCATTGGCAATCGAGATATGTTCCGACAGAAGTTTGGTGGAAGTATGCGGCCCAATGATTCAAAGAGAGAGATCCCTTGGAATACAAAGGTAACTGAATCGTAGAAACTATCGTTCATAGTAAGAATATGCATGTAAGTAGCCTGCAAACCTGCAACAGGGAAGTTGCATTTCAACACAGGAGCCACAAAAGGAAAAAAAAATAGATTTACTTCAGCAGTACCTCACAAAAAGGTAGAATAGATATATGCACTAACCATTCAAAATTACAAGAGCACGTGACTGAAGGATATCACACACCTCCTGGAGAAGTGAAGGACTCTCTCCAGATAACACAAAAGCTTTCAGCAATCACGAAACAACATCAGACATTTGTACACTACAAAAGTTGCAGCAACCATCCCTCCAGATAGTGATGAAATTATGACAGTTCTAGCAAGGGACGTGAAATGCTACAGTCAGAATGTTCTGCATGTGAAATGCACAACTGGGAGTTCATGAGACAAACCTTGACTGTTCTGAAGGGAAACCATTTAGCAAATAGGAACTCATACTACATAGTATGTCTGCGCGCTCTAAAGAAAGAAAATCACCAGTATTTTCATTCATCAGTTGAATTAAATAAGGCCCATAGGCTCTATAACAACCTGGAGGAAGAGATCTGAAATACAACAATGATATGCACTGCCACTACATACTATGAACTTCATGAGTTCCATGTTTTCCACCCTGAGCTCCCAAGGTTCTTGCTGCAATAGGCAACACATCAGGATTAAACAATATGAAAGAATTAAGAAACTTAACTAAGTAGTAATAACCAACAGGTAGCTCAATCACAGAAGAAATAAGGTCAAATTACTTAAGCTAAAGGACCCATACAATTTCCAAGTATCGTACGTAGAAATATGGAGTGTTATATTTATGTTCCGAGAGCTTTCAGGCAGTGCCTACTTGCACAACTTGCGTGACTTAGGCTACTATTTATTTCACTGGCAGAGTTGTGGCACGTCACACTTTTCTAGCTCCATTGACCACGTTCATGGACTAATAGCTGAGCTCGCTACACTTGTGTTTTGACATAGAAGCACCATGTCACCAAACAATGAGGTCCCTTAGCCTCCATAGCCATGTGAAATCCTCAATTCTGTGTCTCTTAACTGCAGTATAACACATATTGATTTGAGACATTAACAAAACATGAACAAAAATAGTACCTGTTTTTAATAGAAGCGATACAAGATGGAGTCGGCGAATGCAGTCTTCTCTGAACTGCAGTATATTCTCAACGCACTAAAAACTGAGAGATTTAACAAAAAGCCAGCTCCAACATCCAAACATTTTGCATAGATCATCTCCGTTGCGGTCAACACCATCAAGAGAACCGTTTAGCTTCCCACAGACCAAACCGTCTGTGGATAATTCGTTGCTCCCAGATGTGTCATTTTTGCTATTCAGTTCACCTAAGTCTTTTTCACTTTTCACATGTGTAGTTCGCTTACTAGATTGGGTGGTTCTAGTCTTTGCATGAGCTGCCACATTGTTTTCTTTAGCTAAACATGATGAAGTTCTAGATGCCCTCAACTTTAACATCCAATGGTGGAGCACTTTTGACACTCTCCAAGTTTTTCCTTTGAGATTTTAATCCCACAAGTTCACCGTATTTGTCAATAGGTACCTGACTGAACAACAAACAAGGAGTACATGGAGGTAACACTCCATCCTTGGCTGCTATAGGCTCTTTCCCATGATTACAAGCTTCACGCTTGGTTTCTGCAATACAACCTTTGCTGCACAAGATACAACTAGTATTAAGTTTATCACGGGATCTAGCAGAAAAATCCAAACCAGAGTTATTCAATTTCTCCACGGCAGATTGGTACAAACCTAAAGCACTAGACGAATTGTCTGTTGATTGTTTCTGCAAGTCTTTATCACAGAGATCCCAAAAGAGATCTCCAGCTTGCACATCAACTGATATCTCTAGAGTCAACTTGCATGTCTTGCATGAAATGAATTCATGATTTTCTGCAAGGAGGTCCTTAACATGTTTAAGCTCATCCTCAGCGACATCGCATAGCTGTCTCTTGTGGTATAGTTGACCTAAAACATGAGAAAGAATGGACAGATGAACAAAAAAATGAAGTAATAGATAGATCATCAATAGATGTATGTACCTAACTCCAATGTAAAGACAACAGCAAAAATTGGTAATCCTTGGAAACATGATATCTCCTTTCCTGTCTGTAATAAAACTTGTGCTTCAACACCATCGCCAACCAATTCATGCATCACAAGAACCTGAGTACATCGTGAAAAAATATGAATAATATGAGAATGTGTGCTTGAGGTCAGGTTTTACACTATCAAAATGATTGCGGTACTGCCAACAGCCAGAGCAGTGTCAACACGAGACATCACTCATAGGTAGGTTGGACTAATGTTACCATGTGATAGATGGCTATGGTAGTACACATATTCCACCAACTCCTTCAATCATTTTGCTGGTACTGAAATTAACGCATACCACACAATTGCCAAACCTTTAATATGCCCTTGAGATAGCATATAAGTACATTCCATGGGGTAAGGAAAGAATCTCTCATGCTGCTTGGCCTGGTGCAATCTGGCCAGATTTCAACCATCATTGGTCCCCATGCTTCAAGTGAACATTGGCTTTCCCCACTTATAGACTTGGCCAATTTAAATTTGAACTTCTTTTTCAGGAGCTTTTTGCGCAATTGCAAGGCTTCTCTTCCATATGAAATGGCCTGCAAAAATACAACAAAGGGTGTTCTAATTACAGGAAGGCTAAACTATAGAGCAGATCCACAGTCAAGCGAATTTCATAATAACTGAAGATTTTCCACCAAGGTAAATTGATGAGAGAGAAATAGATTACCTGAAGAACTTGTCCTCTTGACGGCAGTCTTTCTGACAAATCATAGTATATACAGCCAGCCAAATAGGTTGATTGATTACTCGAAGGACGCTGCAAAATCAAACAATGCATAATGCATGAAAAAACAAAAAGAAAATGCATATCACATTACTGCAATGCAAGTAACAGAGCTTACTTCAGAAACCAGAGATGATGCAACTTTATGAATCTCATCAACACTAGCATTAAAACTAAATTGATTTCCAAAGAAGTGTTCACATGATTGAGAAAAGAAATCAACAGGCCACAGCCGCTGAAGAAACATAGTAAGAGAAGGATAATCTTCTTTGAACCAATTTCTCCAAAATATCGTAATGTCGCAGTCAACACCAAGATGATGTACCACATAAGAAACAAATTTCTGGTCCATTGGGAGATGACAGCATGCATGATTAAGGCGCCCATTGATAAATAACATGGAGAATAACTTTTCTAGGGGCAAGTTTTCTTGCTTCCATATCATTATGATAAGCTTGCACAGCTCAAACTGAAGCTCAAAGCAGCCCTGATATAAAGTAAAAGCACATAATTATCATGCTAAAAGCCAACAGTTGCATTTTATTGAACCTAATAATTTTTAGCATGGCCTTACCTTCATCGCCAGCAAATCAACCAGAGAACAAAGAGGTGGTACAAGAGTTTCTGATGGCTGTTGAAAGATCACACCAGGAGAACAATGATGCAAGGTACCCATCTTTGACCACAAGTCAACAGCACTCCTAGCATCATCAAGGATTACTATTCGAAAAAAATAACCGTAAGCAAACAAAGCAAAGGCATGGTGTAGCTTTGTTACTCAGTCATATCCTAACGTGATGTATAAGTTAGGATCTTGTGTAGTTAGCCCGTATAGCAAATGGTTAGCACCGGTTAGTATCTTTTAGCCTAACAACTTCTGTACTTATCCTGTACCTTACGATGAATATAAATCTGAGCAGAGGCCAGATGAATTCATCACGGCAAAACATTATTCTTGACTTGGTATCACAGGGCGCTAAGATCCTTTCTTTCCCTCCACGCCGTCGCCATGACAAACACCAACAGCACCCTCGTCTCCGGCAACACCGGTGTCCTCGCCACAGCCTCCAGCTCCTCCTTTGATCCCGTCTCGATCTCCTCGCTCGGGAACCTGATGACACTTCGGCTAAATAGGGATAATTTTCTCCTCTAGAAGACGCAGGTCGTCCCTACCCTCTGCTCGCATGGGGCACCGTGCAGGCGCCATCCCACATCATCACTACCAGCACAGGCGTTGATGCGAAGGAGGCCAACCCTCTCTTCCTCCGCGGGTACCAGCAAGACCAGAGCATGCTCATCGCATTACTGGGATCCATGTCTGAGGATATCCTCGAACAGATGACTCGCCTCACCACATCCACTTCAGTCTGGACGGCGCTGCATGACATGTTCGCATCCCAAAAGAAGGCGTGTCTTATGCAGATGCGCATCCAGCTGTCCACCCTGAAGGACCTTAGGGCATCTCCAGACGCGCCCCAGGAAGACCTCCCCAGACGATTTTTTCGCGCCGGGGCCGAAAAAACGGCCCAGTCGCGCCCCCAGAAACCCGATTTTCGCCGGCTTGGGCCGAAAACAGCGCCGGCGGACCCAGGCCGAACCCGGCGCGCTGGGGGCTCCCTGGGGCGCCGGGGCGAGCTGTTTTGGCGCGAAAAAGCCGCGGGCCAGCCGCGTCAGTGACTCGGCGCCTCATCTTTCCCCAACAGCCTCGGTTCCCGCGGGGAATCAATGGCAAGGCTGCCGCCGGTCAGTCTTGCAATTGATTCCTCACGGGCGGCGCGCCGACGCCTCCCCTCCCTCGCACGCGTACACACGGGCGCGGCGCGGCTATAAAAGCCGGTGGCCTCCACTCGCCTGTGCCCACACCAGCCCCGCCCCTCGCCGCCGTCCAGCCCCTCCCTCTCCCTACCTCTTCCGAGCGCCGCCGCCCAGCCCCTCCCTCTCCCTACCTCTCCCGAGCCCGCCCAGCCCCGCCGTCGCCATGGCAGAACGCTTCCCCGGAGACGAGGTGGCGGCCAACAGCTTCAGCCGCAGTTCGCTCCGCGAACAGGAGTCCTGGCTCCTGTTCCAGACGAACATCCCGGCACCACCGGACATGCGCGCCGGGCCGACGGGGTGGAGACTCAGCGTCGGGGGAGTGCCCATTCCCCCGTTGCCCGACGCCGTGGCGAAGCCGAAGTACTTCGCCGAGGAAGTCGAGGTCGTGCGCGCCTCACTCACCGACGCCTAACTCTCCCTCCCCCAGTACGCCGCCGACAACCACGCGGCGTGGCGACGTATTTCGAGCACCGCCAGCAGCAGCGCTTGGCATCCACCAACGGCGCGCCGGTGGTCGGTGGCCGGCAGAACAGCAAGGGGCGCCACCTGTGGTGGGGCGTCCCCGGCCGCACACTCGAGGGCGTGCTCACGTACCTCGAGGGCGGCAACGACCCGCCGTTGGCGTACCCCCCGGCGAGCACCGACGCGCCGGGCCATGGGCGCCAAGGAGGTTCAGGTCCTCCTCCTCCTCTTCCTCCTCCCGATCCTCATCGCACTCCTCCGGCACTCCGGCCCTGCTCGGTGTCAAGGCCGAGCCCGCGGCGGAGACGCCGCTCGGCCAGCGCACTCGCAGCGCCTGCATCGTCATCAACGAGGGCGGCCGGCGCGCCTCCTCCTCGTCGACTCCTCCGCGCTTCGTCAAGCCAAAGACGAAGCCGAGGCTGGCGCCGGTGAAGATGGAGCCGGGGCTGGCGCCGGTGAAGACGGAGCCGGGGCTGGCGCCGGTGAAGGCGGAGTTCGACGACGACGACGCGGCCCTAGAATGGGCGCGCCAGGACTCCATTGCGATGGAGAAGGCGCGCCGGGAGAAGGAGAAGGAGCGCCAGTGCGCCGCCCTACGCCGCTTCAAGGAGCGCCGACGCGGCCGCGATGAAGGCGGGGTCGTCGTCTTATGGGACAGCGACGACGACGACGACGCGCCGCTGCCAGTCCGCCAACCACCATGGCGGCACCGGGCAGGGGTCCAGCAGGGGCGCCCGCGTCAAGGAGGAGAAGGCCGCCGACGACGACGGCGGCGATGACTTCAGCCCCTTTCTTTTTTTAGATTAGGTTAATGTAATGAAAATGCCCGAATTTCGCCGAAATTTGCCATGTTTGACCGAAATTTAACTAGTTTTTATCATAACTTCGTCGAACGGTCCTTTTTTTTTAATACGCGCCTGGGAACAGTCCTGGGGCCGACGGCTGGGGACCGACTCGTCCCCAGGGTCATTTTTTGCGCCGGCTCACCCCCAGGCGGCGCTTTTAGACGCCCCCTGGGGGGCCAACGGCTGGAGATGCCCTTACCACCGCTGAGTACTTCCACAAGGTGAAGGGGCTGGCCGACGCCGTAGCGTACATCGGCAAGCTGCTCAGCGATTACGAAATCCTCGGCTACATGTTTGTCGGGCTGGGCCTGGAATACGAGCACCTTGTGGCATCGATCACGGCTCGGGAGGAGACCGTTAGTCTCAACAGTTTATATTGCTTCTTCCTCAGTATCAAGCTTCGCATGAAACAGCAAGCCTCGGCGGGTGAAATCCAAAACTCCTGCGCTAACTCTGCTGCACGCAACTCCGATGGCCAGCATGGTGGACGCAACGGTCAGGGAGGACAGGCCGGCGGCCAAGGTCGGGGTCGCAGCAACGGCAAGAGAGTAACCTCAAGTGTCAGGTATGCCAGAAATTTGGGCATGATGCTCTGCGATGCCGCAACCATTTCAACCATGCATAATAGCCTGAAGAACACCGCAAACGCTTCGGCAACATGGCGGACACCGGCGGCGGCTGCTACACCGTTGATCAGAACTGGATCCTAGACTCAGGCGCTACTGATCATTTGACCAGCGACCTCGATAGGCTCAGCATGCAGGAGCGCTACGGCGGCAAGGATCAGGTGCAAGTCGCCAATGGTGCAGGTCTGTCTATTTCCCATGTTGGTCGACCTGCTGTTTCCGGCTCTTCCCGACCTCTCTACCTTCACAATGTTTTGCATGTTCCTCGTGCTAGCTAGAATCTCTTATCAGTTCAAAAATTAACTTTAGACAATGATGCCTTTGCTGAATTTCACCCTGATTTGCTCTATCTTAAGGACCGAGCAACAAGGGCGGTTCTTCTTCATGGTAGATGCCGTGGTAGTCTCTACCTGGTACCAAGCTCCAAGTCTTTGTCCAGCATCTTCGGTCGCCAAGCCCTCTTGAGCGCGAAGCTCTCCCTTGATGTGTGGCATCGGTGATTAGGACATCCTAGCAAAAGCGTCGTCGAGTCTGTTCCTAGCTCAAATAAATTTGCTTGCGCACGCTTTCTCAAGTCTAGTTTTTGTGATGCGTGTCAACGCACGGAGGTTCATCAATTACCCTTTAGGGATGAGATCTTTTACTGTACCCCAAAATGAATAGTCACCGTTCGTTTTCCTCAATCCAACGATTTGCGCGGCGTGGTACTCCAGCATCAGTCCCACGGAGTACTAACCCGGAAACAGGTGGAGTACCACCGTTTGAGGGGCAAAAGGGTAATCCCCAGCTTTGTTTTCTTTTTCTTTTTTGTTTTCTCCCGTCTGTAAATGAACGACCTAACCTAAAGACATTGCCCTAACCCATTCGTAGCCATCCCGCTCGTCCCCTCGTCTTCACCTGCGGCGGCGGCCTCTGCCCCTCGCCTTCTCCACCTCCGGCGACAGCGTCTCTGACGGTGGATGTTGCGGCCACAGCGGACATAGTTGGCGAGGCACACGCCTCCTCCTTCTGCACCTCCGGTGCCTTTCTCTCCCTCAACCACATGGCTAAAGGCGTGGCGCGAATCGCAGCCGGCTTTGGCGAGGCGCACGCCTCCTGGCTCGTCCCCTACTCCTCCATCTCCGCTCGTGGAGCAGCTGCTCTATACAGGGGCTCCAGAGCGTGTCCCGCATGGGTGTAGTACAGCCGGCCGGAGAGGGGATTTGTACTGTGCCCAGGCGCTGACTCAACGTGTGGGTGGTCGATAAACGCGGATTTTGTGTCAAGATGACGGCCGAATATGTCGTAAGATCAGCGAGCCCTTCCCATTATCATTTGTACTTGCTTTTGCTTTTCTCTGTATTGGTTCAACATATATATGAATTTTTCCCTTCCGTTAAGTTATAATTTTCTATGTAACCATACAAAATATGGAGAAGAGAAAATTATGCAGTGAAGGAGTACATGATCATGAATAAACAAACCAACTGACAAACTCTTCTGGATCAAATCAGTTACTCCGTAATCGATTATGATGTTGAGTTCACTGAAAGATACCATGTGAAACAATTTTCTCTAACAAGAACTTCTGGCAATGTTTCAAAATATGTTTTGTCCATCATTTTGTAGTTCTATTGGACATGTATCCATCATTTTTTTGAATTTATGTTCTTATTCCATCCTACATGGCCTAGCTTTATTAACAAAAGTTTGGGTAATTGTGATTATTGGAAACCAAAAAAAGGTTTCTCATGATGATCTACATGTCCTAGCTTAATTAAGAAGAGTTTTGTAAACAACAATTATTGGAAACAAAAAAACACTTGAATCAATGTTCGTTATCCACCCTTGTATTGTTCCCTATACAACAGGGAGATGTACTCGTCCTAGTTTGAAGTAAGAAAAGTTTGGGTGATGATGATTGACAAACCTGAACCTTGATTCTTTCATCAGGTTGTGGACTTGTGGCGAACCTGGCGATGCCATTGAAGATTTATTTTTATGAAAGAATTCTTTCATTGGGTTGTGGCGATGCCATTGTAGATTTTTTTTGTATGTAGGGAAATAGTAGGATTCCTCATCAAAGTCCAAGTAACACATTGACGACGGATGAATATGGAGTGCTGTTGCTATGCTATTGGACAAATATTGTGCAAATTTCAGTTTTGTTGTGCCGATGTTTTTTCCTTAACCTTTAACTGAGGCACCATCCACGACGTACAAAACCATTAAATTTCCAACTAAACAAAGCAAATATCCTTGTAAACAAATAAAAAAATATTTCCAACTAAACAAAGCAAATATCCTTGTAAACAAATAAAAAAAAGATATCTTCATTGGTACAGTATGATTTGACCACAAATATCACACTGAGTCATTCGGACTGACAAAGTCTTTTTGGTCCACTTTGAGTAATCTGAATCCACGTGTACAAATATGAGTTTTTTGGTCCCACGTGTACCACTACAAGGCTGGCATCTAGACATATAAGTAGAAGTACTAGTATGAGCCTTCCGGACATAGAAATACAACTCTGAGTCATCCGGACCCAAACGTAGAACTTTCAAGTTAATCAGGCCCATAAGCTGGAGTTGTTTGGTCCTGCAGGGACCACTTCAAGTCATCTGGATCTAGAAGTACTAGTATGAGTCTTCTGAACACAAAAGTACAACTCTGAGTCATTTGGGCCCACAAATACCAGCCTTGTTATGCCCCACATGTACAACTTTGAGTCATCGAGATGTACAAGTGCCAGTACGGGTATTTTGGGCCTATAGGTACAACGTCGAGTTAATGAAACCCACAAATTGAAGTCATTTGGACCCATGGGTACCACTTCAAGTTATCTAGACCCACGTGTACTAGTGCGAGTCGTTTTGACCTTGAAGTATGACTTCGAGTCATCAAGACCCACAAGTACTAGCATGTGTCTTCTCGCACCACAAGTACCACTCTGAATTATCCGGTCCCCCATAAGTACTAGCATGGCTCTTCCGGACCCAGTAGTACTAGTAAGAGTTGTTTGGATCCACGTCTACCACATCTAGCCATTTAAGCCTATATGTACCTCTTCGAGTCATCTGGGCCCACATGTATTAACATGACTTATTCTACCGCACATGTACCGCTCCGAGTCATCTAGACCAACAAGTACCAGTGCAATTAATGCAAGCCTATAGGTGCCACTCTGAGTTAATCGGACCCAATAGATGGAGTAGTTTGGCCCCACGACTACCGGATCAAGTCATTTGGACCCAAAAGTCTAGTATGAGTCATTTGGATCCCAAATTACCAGTCTGAGTCATCAGGACTCACAAGTGCGAGTATGAATCTTTCGATCCCACACGTACCACTCCGAGTCTACGGGGCCTGCCCCATAATTACAAGCATGAGACTACCAGGCCCAAAAGTCCTATTCTATTTGAGTCGTTTGGATCCACATGTACCACTCCAAGTTGTTTGGCCGCATATGTACCACTCCGGGTCATCTGAGTCCATAAGTACTAGTATGAGTTATTTTGCCCCTGCTCTGAGTCATCTAGACCCACAAGTACAACTCCAAGTTAACCGGAACGAACAGTTGGCTCCACGGGTACCACTTCAAGTCATCTGGACCCAAAAATTACAAGTATGAGTCGTTTGGACCCTAAAGTACCACTCCGAGTCATTAGGACCCACAAATACCAGCATGGGTCTTCTGGCCCCACAAGTACCACTTCGTGTCATCCGGGCCCACCTCATAAGTACAAGCATGAGTCTTCCGGGCCCAGATGAGTCGTTTAGATCCACATGTACCACTCCGGGTATCTGGACTCATAAGTATCAGTATGAGTTATTTTGCCCGACATGTACTACTCTGAGTCATCTAGACCCACAAGTATCAATACATGTATTCTAGGCTTATAGGTACAACTCTGAGTTAACCGGACCCAATAGTTGGCCCCATGGGTACCACTTCAAGTCATCTGGACCCAAAAAGTACAAGTAGGGCAAAATTTTAGTTAGGGCTTTGACAGAGAAGTAGTTAGGTTAACTAGTTTAATTAGGTTAATTACCTAGGTTAGTGCAAAATTTTAGTTAGGGCTTTGACAGAGAACTAGTCAGGTTAACTAGTTTAATTAGGTTAATTATCAAAGTTATCTAGGCAAGTTATATTTTAAAGATGATCCCTTCCTAGACTTTTATTGCTGATTATATCTTTTCATTGAAGTGGTCATGTTGTTTGTGCCCAAGTGGCTTTGTTGTTTCAATGAAGCTGAGTGGCCTATATATGTTTTGCCGGAATGTTGATTCATTTCCGTTCCGGCAAATTTCAGGTTCTCGATTTGTCCACTTTTTAGCAAAGGTCATGCCGAAATTTTCCGTGAATTTCGGCATGACTTGTGCTACAAAGTAGGACATATCGAGTGCCCGTGATTTGCCGCACCAGGAAGGAGTCAACGTTCCTGCAAAACAATAGGCCTTTTTTATGTCATTATTCATTTTATTAGGTCTAGAATTAATTGACTAGATAGCATGAGTCTTACGGACCTACAGGTATCACTCCAAGTTATGTGGGCCCCTAGAAGTACTAGCATGAGTCTTAGGGATCTAAGGTACCACTCCAAGTTATCCGGACCAATAGGTACCTCTATGAGTCGTCCAGATGAATTATACGAAAATGATGTTTTCCAAACTTATATATGCTTTTGACAAAAAAATTAAAAATCTGGGTGTGTTTAGAAGATAATTGACGTACCTCTCATTAGCCTTTTCTTTAGAACAACCTTTTATTTCTCCTAGGTTCGTCCCTTGTGGCTTCAAAAAGAAAGAAAGAAAAAAAGAACTGGTTTGAGAGTTTCACTTATACGCTGCACGTTCTAGACGCAACATTACTTTTATTTTCTCTCCCAAATAAATCTCAGCTATTTCCCGCAGAAAAACAAATCTCAGCTATAAACGATCGAGACCCACCAATATGTCCTGCACCACGCCGCATAAAAATCGGATCTACAAAACAGATCGCCCAATTTTCGTTTTTTGGGAAAGTATCCCCTAATTTGGTACGAAAAGTCCAAAACGTCCATATCTCCTTCATCGTCCCACACCGAAAAAATCGGATCTATACTAAACAGATCGAGCGTGTTGGGCGATGGATTTCCTGTGCGTTCAAAAATCAAAAATTACCCTTCGGTGCCCTTTAGGAAATGACTTCACTGCCCCTCCGTGCGGACGGCCAGATCTGCATGGTACTCCGGGGTGTGGCTTTGGAGCAGGGTACGGTAAAAGAGCTCTTAGGGATTCCTCTCATGTCACCCATGCACCCCTTGAGCTTGTTCATTTGGATGTATGGGGACCAGCAGTCACCTAGGTTGGAGGTTTTATGTATTATGTCAGTTTCGTGGATGATTATTTTTTTGAGCATCAGTACAGACACGAGCGCTCATATACACGTGCATACACTCACCCCTATGAACGCACACACACGCACACCCTACCCTTATGAGCACCCCCGAAAGACTGAGCCGGCATATCATCTTGAGATTTACGAAGTCACCGTTGGCGCCTCGTCGTCGACGGGAACGTCTCCTCCCACTGAAAGCGCATCGCCGGAAATCCTGAAATAAATCCAGAAATAATGCGAGCACCAGGATTTGAACCCTGGTGGGTTGGGAATACCACTGTCCACCTAACCAACTCAACCACAAATTGATTCGCAGTTTCGTGGATGATTATAGTTGCTTCACCTCGATCTACCTTTTGAAACGAAAATCTTAGGTAGAACAAACGTTTTATACCATCCAAAAACATTGTTGAACGCATGCTAAAGATAAGATGAAGGGCTAAGTCAAAGCTCGAAGACAGCCCCTTCCCCTCGCGTCGCTCCCGCGAGCGACCGAGGGGACACACCCGCCGACGGCCTCTAGGCCTCCTCCTCCCCTCCCTCCCCTCGCCGCCGCCGGCAAAGCCCGGTAGGTGCTGGCAGCGGCACAGCCTCTTCTCTCCCTGGCGTGGCGGAGATCGGCGCGGGCCGGCGTCCCTGCGTGGAGGCGTGGGGCGGCGCGACATCTGGGCTTCCTTGGCGGCGGGGTGGGTCTTGCTCGTGGTGTGGGAGGGCCGGCGGTGTTCTATGAGGCGGGGTGTGCTCGAGGTGGTGGTGAGGGGCGGCTAGATCTGATCTAGGATGGGGCTTCTCCTCCGGCCGCTGTTTCACGGGCGGCAC
This sequence comes from Aegilops umbellulata, assembly GCA_032464435.1. NCBI lineage: Eukaryota > Viridiplantae > Streptophyta > Magnoliopsida > Poales > Poaceae > Aegilops > Aegilops umbellulata. Next base: position 471,974,420 of record CP136059.1, on the reverse strand, counting down.
GGTGTGTGCATGTGTTATGGTGGCGTGCATTTGTACCAGGTTGTTGTGGATCACTGCTTTATATATAAAGCGGGGTAGAGGCCTTTTTCGGTAAACACCACCTGTTACCTAATAAACCATATGCCAACACGCGGGCGGCACGGGCTGTGCCTTGGGTGTGTGCATGTGTTATGGTGGCGTGCATTTGTACCAGGTTGTTGTGGATCACTGCTTTATATATAAAGCGGGGTAGAGGCCTTTTTCGGTAAACACCAAGATCAAAACAACACGATCAGATGGGGAGGGGAATACTGTCGCCTCACAAAAAAATTCCTGCGTGGGGGAATCTCTCATCGTGTTATATGTCCTCACACTTCCCAGCAAAATGGTATCACCGAACGGAAACATAGTCATATAGTAGAAACCAGGATTGCACTCTTAGCCCATTCGCCTTTCTCACCACCTGTTACCTAATAAACCATATGCCAACACGCACCCTCAAGTGTTCCTCCCCTGTTGCTTCTCTTCTCCATGAACAACCTGACTACATGTTTTACTGGTGGAAAAAGGGTCTTTGGTCGCGGTTCGCAACTGCCATTAGTCACGGTTGCGCAACCGCGACCAAACAGGCGGGACTAAAGGCCCCCCCTTTTAGTCGCGGTTGCTTAAGAACCGCGACTAAAGGCCCGTCCACGTGGGCGCCAGGTGGCCGTCGGGGCGGAGGACCTTTAGTCGCGGTTCTTCTGGCCAACCGCGACTAAAGGCCGCCGCAGGTTTAAATTTTTTTGCGAATTTTTTCAATTTTTTTATTTTCAAATTTCTGAATTATTTTATCCTCTAATCTCTAATCACCACCCCTCATCACTGCTCAATTTATCCTCTAATCTCTAATCACCCCTCATCATTCCAAATCATCTAACTTCCCGAACGGTCACCCATCCTCCCACTCCCCCAGCCTGAGCACGCTTAACTTCCGGGTTCTATTCTCCCTCGTTTCCAAGTCTGCACTTGTTGTTTTCCTGACAATAGTAGGATGTCAATTCTATTAACCCTCAGGTATTTAGCTTGAGCATGAAGTGACACATTTCACTGTTTGAGTTTGAAACTATTGTTTTAAAAACAATAATTATTTAGTAACACTAATATTTCTGGAATAATTAGTTTGACCATTTTTTGACCACAGTTTGACCAGATTTGACCACAGTTTGACCAGATTTGACCAAAATTTAAAAAAAGTGAAATAATTATTTAGTAACACTAATATTCTAGAATAATTAGTTTGACCATTGTTTGACCACAGTTTGACCACAATTTGAATTTCTTTGAATTTTTTTGCCTCTCCAGAACTTAAAAGCCCCGTAACTTTTTTTCTGTTAGGTTTTTGGGGATTTTGAAAATGTTTAACGGGGTTCCCCCAGTTAAATTTGGATGTAACTTTTCGAGTAGATGATTTTTCATATATAAAACTTTTTCATCCGAGTTAGTATGCAAAAGTTATGCCCATTTTTACAAATTCTCGCGAGATTTTGCAAATGAAGTCGAAATTCATATTTCCAAATTTTCCCAACAACTAGACCACATATCACATGGAAAACTTATTTTATTTTATTTTTTTGACATTTCCATAATTTTCTTTTGTTTTTTCTAAAACTGAAAAGGCGATCCCCGGGGGGGGGGGGGGTAGAGTTTGAAAATGAGGCCTCAAATCCCTTTAGTCGCGGTTGGCCAGGCCAACCGGGATTAAAGGTTAGACCTTTAGTCCCGGTTGGTGTCGCCAACCGCGACTAAAGGTTCGGGCCTTTAGTCGCGGTTGTCCAGACCAACCGGGACTAAAGGTCTAACCTTTAATCCCGGTTGGCCTGGCCAACCGCGACTAAAGGCCTTCGGGCCAGCCTGAGGACCTTTAGTCCCGGTTGGCCTGGCCAACCGCGACTAAAGCCCCTCACGTGCACCAGCTGGCCACCGAGCGCCCTGGGCCCAGGCCTTTGGTCGCGGTTCGTCTGCCGAACCGCGACTAAAGACTTCATTAGTCGCGGTTCCTACAGTTCCGCGACTAATGGGGCTGGACGGAAGCCTCTTTTTCTACCAGTGTTTCTTCACGCCTTTGGCTGTGCGTGCTGGCCAAACTTGCGTCCATACAATAATTATAAGCTATATTTCTGTTCACGACGATGTGTGTTTCTCGGCTATAGCCCCATTTATAAGGGTTACAAATGCTTAGACCGCTTCACTAGACGCATTTACGTCTTCCTCGATGTTATCTTCGATGAGCATGTTTTCCCTTTCTCTGACACACTCTTATCACCCCTATTCTACCCACACCATCATCCATTTTCCCTCAAACCGAGCCGGTTACAGCTAATGATCACATGAGGAATTATGACTTGACTCTGCTCACTGGGGTTTGTGTAGCATCGAGTCTTCTACAGGTCCAGGTGCTTCGTCCAACTCCACAGCCCATGCATCACTGCTTGGTGCTACTCCAGCGTCACCAGCGGCGCCGCTCGTCGCCTGTGTTGCCATGCAGCGCCAGTCGATCGCATGCAGGCAAGCCTGCCCAGGAACCGATGGCGCACTCCCTCGACTTTGGGTCGGGTTCCCCTGCCTCTCCTGCGGAGCCCACGGTTCACAAGCCTTCCGTCGACGCCGTCGCTCCTTCTCGGTCGGCTGGGTCCACCGAGCCTCCCCCTGCACCAAGCGCACCCATCGTTGTGCCACAGAAAATGACGACGCGTCTACATAACAAGGTTGTAAAACCGTTCGTTCCGTCCGACGTAAGTGTACGTTGCGAGCTCATCAGCACGCGTTCCATGCCAAGCCTCGCTCATATCGGGATGGGAAAGTTGTTGCAGACGCTCAGCGGTGAACTGCAATGGAAGTCGAGTACTCTGCCATCCAGAAGAACAAAACTTGGACACTGGTTCCTTGGCCGCCCGACAAAAATTTGATCGGATGTAAATGGGTGTTTAAAGTCAAGCACAAATCTGATGGTTCTCTTGACAAGTTTAAAGCACGCCTGGTTGCACGTGGCTTCACCCATCAGTGTGGGATAGACTACTCTGACACATTATCCCCGACGATCAAGCCTGCCACCGTTCGTCTGGTGCTCTCCCTCGAAGTTTCTCACGGCTGGCACCTCCATCAGGTAGACATCAGTAACGCTTTTCTACATGATCTGCTCGAGGAAGAAGCCTATATGCAGCGGTCACCGGGGTTTCTGGATTTTTCATGTCCTACTTATGTGTGCAAGCTTCGGAAAGCCTTGTATGGCCTCAAGCAGTCTCCCCATGCCATGTATGCATGCCTCAGCAATCGACTGCAGCAACTCGGTTTTGTCCCTTCCTCCGCGGACACGTTGATGCTCATCTTCACTCCAGGCGGTGTCACCATCTACATGCTGACAGACATTGTTATTGTCGGCGGCTCCTCCTCTGTTGTTGAGTGTCTCCGTCACAAGCTCTCTGTTACGTATCCTGTCAAAGACTTGGGCCCCTTGCAGTATTTCCTAGGCATTGAGGTGATTCGCTATTCCGGGGAAATCAGCCTCCTCCAGAAAAAAAATATGCCCTTGATCTTCTAGAGCGCACAAATATGGCGAATTGCAAACCAACCTCAACACCGATGTGCACCCATGGGAAGCTCTTGCGAGAATCTTGTCATCCCTTGGGCGAGGAGGAAACGTTTCGGTACAGGAGCACGGTTGGGGCATTGCAATACTTGACCTTGACTCGACCTGATCTGTCCTTCGCAGTTAACAGTATCTATTGCAGCCCACTAATGTGCACTAGGGAGCAGTGAAGAGGATCCTCCGCTTCATAAAGGGGACGGTGTCCACTGGTCTGACTATTCGGCAATCGTCTTCTACTCTCATGAGTATATTTACAGACGCCGACTAGGCTGGACGTGGCGATGACAGACGCTCAACCGGTGGGTTTGCGGTGTTCCTTAGACCCAATCTCATATCCTGGTGCGCGCGAAAGCAATCAACTGTTTCACGATCCTCGACTGAAGTTGAATACAAAGCATTGGCTAATGGCACTGCTGAAGCAACCTGGCCACAGTCCTTGCTCAAAGAATTACAGGTAACTCAGCCACTGGCACCAATGTTGTGGTGCGGCAACCTCAGGGTATACCTGGCCATGGGCCAGGCCGGGCCTAAAAAAGCCCACGGTAGAAAACTGAGTCCCAGGCACTCCCAGGCCCTACCATCGGGCCTACTTTTCAAGCCCAAGCCCGGCCCATCTGGTAAAAAGCCCTGAAAAGCCCATAGGTCTTAGGGCTGTGGGCCGGCCTCTTCCTTAAAATGCCAACATGCCAAGCCCAAGCCCGTTTAGGCCCTACTGGTGGGCTCAAAACTCAAGCCAAAGCCCGGCCCACGGACAAGCCCATCGGGCCTAAGCCCTGGATTTTAGGTCCGGGCCTGGGTGGGCCGACAGGGCCGGGCCGGAGATGGCCAGGACTACCTCAAGGTGACATATCTCACTGCGAATCCAGTATTCCATGCTCGCACGAAGCATATTGAAGTCGATTTTCACTTTGTGCGAGAGAAGGTTGCAATGGGAGCGCTGGAAGTGCGTTTTGTATCTTCTGCAAACCAAGTTGCTGACACCTTCACAAAACCACTCACCAAGCAGATGCTTCAGCGACTACACTCCAGTCTCAACCTCTACACCGGATGAGATTGCGGGGGAATGTTTGTTAGCCATATCCTAACGTGATGTATAAGTTAGGATCTTGTGTAGTTAGCCCGTATAGCCGATGGTTAGCATCGGTCAGTACCCTGTAAATCTAGCCTAACAACTTCTGTACTTATCCTGTACCTTATGGTGAATATAAATATGAGCAGAGGTCAGATGAATTCATCACGACAAAACATTATTCTTGACTAGCTAACATACAAGTGACTACAAGCAATTGAGATGGGCACAATGTGCATGATTGGCACAATTAGCTAATATACAAGCAGTTACCTTGCCGCCATGATTGGCTTCCTGGGCACAATGTGCATGCAGGCAGTATGCAATAACCAATTCATGGATCACAATTGCATTGCTTCGAGATGAATCCAATAAGATGCCTCGCTGGTTTGATGTAAGAAAATGAATCTTAGATATCCCTTGTGGTATACATAAGAAAACAACACAGGAGGGGACAGCAGGGGGGGAGTGGGGGCGCTTACCAGTAAAGGTATGGCTTCAGAAAAGAACTCTAGACAGTTGTTTATGTTTTGCACCCCAGACGCACGGAGTATACATGCCTTCCTAACTAAAACCTTGGATCTGTCCAGATAATATTCTTTTGAACAATATATTTCATTCAAGAGAATATCTATTATTCTATTTTGCATATTTGCACAGAGCATGGTCACACGAGATACCATTGCTCCATATGCTAATAATTCCTGCAAAAACCAAAGCACTTCGCATCAGAATGAGATCAAAATTACTGTTAACCTTAACAAAACAGAATCTGATACCTGCTCTACGATTAAGCCTATCGACTTCACCGGCAAGGGAGACGAGCAGGCCATAAGATAGTGATAGAGAAGAGGAGCACTGTCCACACTTTGGTGATCTTCAAAATCTTTAAGTGTTATCTAAAGTTTGCATAAGAAAATAAACGAAACCACATCAACAGAATGTTTGAAGCGGGATAGTTCCGCTAGTTTTTTTTATGTCAATACCTTCACCCATAACTTGATCAGAACCAAATAGCTTTTGTCATACTCAGATGTGTCACCATAAACTAACAATTCAGAGAGTCTCTTCACAACAATATCATGTATCACTTTTGAGCCGTCTATGGAGAATGTCAACCATATTTGCTCTCTTTGCAAATCCATCCGTAATGATACCCTTCAGTGTATCCTATGGTAGATCCTCAGTAATGATGTGACCTTCCATTCTTGCTGATAGTCTGCAGTAAGAAAGTCTGGTGTGTGCCCATGTTGTTTGACAATATAGTTCTAATGCCTTTGGTGCCTGAAACAGTTACAATGGTCAATCGTATTAAAGTTCATAGTTAAAAGCAAAGTTAAGTAATAGATCAGCACCTCAAAAGGGTACCTCTTCAAGATGTCCAGTATTATAAAGTGTCACACCAATTTTACGGATAGAAGAGCTTAAAAGTTTGAGCTCATCAAGCTTTATCCGTGTACTTGAAATGGCACAATTGATAGAAGACAAGCACTTCTGGATTATGAAAGCAAAATGCATTAGTAATAAGAATGATATTAGTAAATAGTAAATCGGTAATTTAAACATCAATTCTCCACAAATGGCACCGGTATAGGAGAATAAGCAAAAAAGTGTATTCATAATAATTCATACATGCAACAAAATGATGATACTCAGAAGTGATACAGAAGACCAGATGCTGTGTGCAACCTTCAACCAGCATAAACAGTACAAACATTAACAAATCAACAGAATTAAGTTATATTAGTTGAGTCCCAATCGAAATCAATTAATTTGCTAGTGCTCGTACAGCGGGCAAGCGTTCAATCATTTGTGCCTTCTCTAAGGTTGCAACACAGAATTCGCGGAGGCACAGCGACTCAGTGCATCCACAAGCAGAGTGAGATACTTCTTCCTGCTGGACTCCCCAGTCAGTGCATCCACAATGCTTTATTTAGTTTAGCAAAGAAAAAAAAATGCAGAGTTAGCAGATCCACCGGAGCCATGGGCGGAGCTGCTCAACAAGGAGGAGGACCCGTTGATACGGTGCGGCATCCTTCACCTTGCTCTTGCTGGCGCAGTTGGAGTGTGGTGATTTCAGGGTCCTCCCCTGCAACGCCTACAGGCTCGGGGAGGAGGGAAGCGGCCCCAATGGCGGCCGTCGGCGAGAGCGCGCAGCGGAGCTGCGGAGGGCGTCGAGGGCGGCGGCGGCCTCCGCCACGGCGCGCGCATAGTGGCGGCGCGACTCGAGGCAGCACACGAAGCGGCCGCGGTGGAGCAGCACGGAGTAGGGCTTCCCGGAGAGGCACGGCGAGATGGCGGTCAGGCAGTCGAGGACGAGGCCGTAGATCTCGAGCAGCTCGTCGGCGGCCGAGGCCGAGATAGGGTTCTGGCGGAGGAGCGGCGGGAGGAGCTGGGTCGCGCGGGAGAGGAACGGAAGGAACCGCTTCGCGAGGGGCCGGATGGCGGCCGCGTCGGGGGAGAAGGGCTGGAGGTAGGCGGCGAAGCGGGAGTGAAGGCCGGCGGGGGAGCAGCGGGACGGGGAGGAGAGGGCGGCGAGGAGGTCGGCGGCGGCGGCCTCCATCGCCTCGCCTCGCCGTGTGCGGGTGGGCAATTTTTTTCTCCTTTCTTTTTTGGCCGCGGAGAAGGGGCGGGAGTGGGCGGAGGCCAAAGGCCGGAGGGTTTTCGCACAAGCGGCCAGACCTGGCCGGCACGGCCCGGCCCACGCGTAAACGGGCCAGACAAGGCACACTTTTTTTCTTCGAGGGAGTTCATAAGAAGATATTTTTTTACGAACACACAAATTGCGTATTATTCCATTTAATATGTAGGGGAGAAAAATCAGAAGAGTATAGTTACAACTTACAAGAGTAACGTTCCACATCGTACGCACGGAAGGGCCCATGCACAACGAGAAGTTACATGAGCAGAAGAGAGGAGGGGTTGCTCCGCCCTGGGCGCTAAGGGCATCTCCAACACTAACCCCCAAATTGGATGTTGTATCTGTCGGTGCGCACGGCAAGTGACAAGAATAGGATGAGGGATAACGTCTATAAGAGCATTACTAGTAGAACCCTCAAACCCTCACTAGCGTTTTAAGGGTCCAAAAATGATCTCTTTGTGCACTTTTACGGTTGAAAAACAGGGGCAAAGATTAGAACCCTCAAACCCAACCCTTATAACGGAATATTCCCCATGAACGACGTTGTCGTTGCGCGCGGGAGGTCGACGGGGCGGCGGCCGGCGACGGGGGCGACTAGCAGCGGCGGTTGCGGGCCTGGGCGCGGGAGTTGGGAGGATTTTTCCCTCCTGCGCGAGTATAACCGCCAAATGAGGGTTGGGATAGGTTTTGCTCCCCAACCCTTACTTTTGAGGATTGGGAGAGGGTTTGAGGGTTGGACCTTTAAAAAAATTGAGGGTTTGAGAGTTAAGGGGTTCTAGTCTACAGCTTTTTTTTTGACGAAAACTGTAAAAAAAAGCAGTTATTTTTAGGGGTTTGAGGGTTTGAGGGCTCTACTAGTAATGCTCTAAGGTTGGCAGCATCTAGAGTCTGAATGGATTTTTTTCTTTGATATAGTCCACTTGACACGACAGTTTGACATGAAGAGCTCCAGATTAAAGGGGATGTGTTTTTTGTGTGGGGGCACTGTAAGTGCTGAAGGAAAACTTACTCTTTGGCCATTGTATGAACGAAGAGAGCTCTTCGGTCCAAAGGAAGACGAAAAAAGGCATCTTCGGCCCACGCGGGGACAAAGGGGACCTCTTCAGCCCAACAGAGGACAACAGGTGCATAGATTTGAAATTTACTAAATAGGAACCATAGTTTTGAAATTTTGTAAAAATAATCATATTTTTAAAATTACCCTAGTGCTTCAGCTATGCAATAGTATTTCTTTTTGGAACCTCAAAATAAGAAAATAAATGGCAAACCCGGGGCAAGGAAAAGGAAATATTTGTAGTTCAAAATCGTTAATTGTTAACCATTTTAGTCTATAATTCTGACATGTTAGTAAAAAGGCATAAAAATAAGCATCTCTATTTTTTTCAACGCCATGGTTATACCTTTTTGAAAGCATGAAGCTGAGTGCTCAGATTATGATCGATGTTCTTGCAGCATTGAGCACTGGCTACTTGGGACTTCAGCAAGTTCCGAATTTCAATCTATGGATGAAAATAAGCATCTACTCCCTCCGTTCCTAAATATAAGTCTTTGAAGAGTTTTCACTATGAACCACATACGGAGCAAAATGAATGAATCTACACTCTAAATGCATCTATATACATCCGTATGTGGTTTATAGTGGGATCTCTATAAAGACTTATATTTAGGAACGGAGGGAGTAGTTTAAAGACGAAGATTCTTAGTTTTGGATGTAATTTTTACTTCAGGTATTCTTTGTACTATCTTGATAGTTGATGAACAGATCAAAGTTTTTCTAAAAAAATGGTGAAGGTTCTTCATTGCAAGAATGACATTAAAAAAAAACAATCAGTGTACCTCCCATACTCTCACGGTTCCATATTAACTGTCGCTTAAACGGGCGTAAGCGACATAAAGCGACAGTTAATATGGGACGAAGGGAGTATTTCTTTGTATTTATGCCACGAAAAATGCCACACCACCGGCCAACAAGCAGCTCAAGCAATTCCTTCTGCGTGCACGAATTCCCTGCTGAACTGGTGGTGCCCGGCGAGGCGGCGACTAAGTGAAACCCTCACTAACAAACAGCGCAAGCAAGATTGGTCTACATTATGCTGGAATTTAGTTTATTTTAGGCTAGCTCAATAGCATTTTCAGAATTCCTGATAAATACTAAATGCCCATTTAGCCCATTCGTGTAAGGCAAGAGGCGTGACTAAAGTTTAGTTCCACATTGCTAGTTTGGTAGGAGTTGCACCTTCTTATAAGGAAGGATGTTTCTCCACATGTATGAGCATCAGAACAAGAAAGACATTCAACGTGTGATCCTCTTTCGTCGCCGCCGCGCTGCGGGTTGCGGGAATGAGCCAAGCCGTTGTGTAATTTTTCTCTGCACATGACTGGTATACGAAAGGTCACACGAAAGCTAAAAAGATTTTCGCTATAGTGAAGATTGAATGCGAATGATGCATCCCTTCAGCTGCCTATAAAAGAGAGGTCGCTCCTCTCCAGATAGACACACGAGAACATCATCTTCCTCTCGTCACCGACTTCCAAGCTATGAGCTACCGCAAGGTTCTTCCCCATCGATTTGGAGTGTGCACCGCAGGTCGGGACAGTAGGCCTCCGAAACCCCGCCACTTCGAGTCCTGTACGGGAGAAGGGTGGTAAGGTTTTTGGGGGGCGCTCTGCACAAGTACTAACTTCTTCATCACAGAAGCCACGGACGCCGACGACCAATTCCCAAATGACGACTTCTTCCCCGACATCGACAATCTCTTTGACGATATGTCCGGCAAGGACGTCGACCCCTTGACCAATGCTTCTGCCGCTACTCCGTACGTCTTCATGTTCTTTCTGTTTAAGATCCTGCTACAGTTTCTTGTTATAGCTTATGTTTTACATATGTTCAGTTCATATTCACTACTTCACATGCCATTTGCATGCTCTTTTTCGGATTGTATGACTTGTCTTATCTCTGCTATAATAGTCATATTTTATCTACTGTTTTTGTTAATAAAATCTTATGATAAATTGCTCATATTTCCAACATGCTCTACTTCATTGGTGGATGCCTTGGAAAGAAATAAGAGGACCTTCAATACTGTCAGCTTCACCCTGAGTATTGTCTTCCAAAAAACCGTTGAAATAGAGCAGGCTCTGAACGCAGAGCACACATCATCTGATGCTCACCGAAGCAGAAACAAGTATACACCATCGACCCTGGCAGAGGGGCCGGCGCACTTTATCTTTAATCCGTTTAGCTGGCTTGCTACTATAGCCAGTTGCTTGTAGCTAATATTTTTCCTTTTTATGTATTAAGCTTTTTTTAGAAACTTCCACTCTACTGATATTTAATCATGGCAGTATAAAAAACATCAGAGGTAATAAAAATTACAACTAGGTCAATGAACCACTTAGCGACTTTCTGTATTAAACTTTGATTGGTTTTCTCTACCCTACCCTATCAATGAAAATGTAGTGTTGGGTGTGTTTCCTCAAAAAGAAAAATCTTAAAACGCTTCAAGTAGATATTAGTTAATAAAAACTAATTAGTTGGATTACAACTTTCTATGCGTATGACCAACCGAAGTTGATTTTTGTTTTTTGAAATGGTATGTGGCTATCTTTTTTTGGGGTGGGGGGATGTGGCTATCTTTCCGATACACGTGTTTCTTTATAGCATTATGTTTGTATACTATGCAACAAGAAATTTTTGAAGAGGCCATGACAACGCACAGGCAGTCAACTAGTAAGGATAGAGTGTGAGTCCGTGTGTTCATAGGAGTGAGTATATGTGCATGTATATATATGAGAATCGGTGACTGTACTGTGTTAAAGAAAAGACAGTTGCAACATTCTCTAAAAAAAACACAGCTGCAACGCACCATAAATAAAATATTAAAAGGCCCTTCCAAGTTATTTCGAAGGTATGTGGGCACAGATTCTACGCAATAAGTATTTATAGTCGAAAACGCTCGCCCAGGTCACTGTTAGACCAACTAACTCGCCATTCTGGAAGGGACTCATGCGAACGAAAGACTGTTTCTTTCGTAGGGTCAAATTCTTGGTTGGCAATGGGATGTCAACAAGATTTTGGGAGGATATGTGGTTAGGAGAGACGCCCCTAGCCATACAATATGCCACTCTCTATAACATCATGCAACGTAAGGAAGATTACGTAGGCACAGTATTTCAAACGACTCCCTTGAATATTTAGTTCAGGCGTGCGTTAGTTGGTGGGCGATGGACTGCCTGGATGCACTTGGTCCGGAGATTGATAGATGTTCAATTATACGACCAACCCGATTCGACGCACTGGAAGTTAGCTAGAAATAGGGTATTTTTACCGTAAAATCTTTTTATATGGATCTGATTAATTCTGGCCCAATTTCGAGATCATTACACATTTGGAAGGTTAAGGTTCCCTTGCCTATTAAAATCTTTATGTGGTTCATTCACAAGCAAGTGATCCTCACTAAAGATAATTTAATAAAGAGGCGGTGGGTAGGTAGTTCACGTTGTTGTTTTTATGATCATGATAAAACAATACAACACTTATTCATAGAATGCACACTCGCCAAATTGCTTTGGACAACGATTCATATGCCTTTAACATTACTCCTCCAGTTGACATTGAATCGTTGTTTCGAACGTGGTTAGCTGGGGTTAAGCATATTATTGCGGCTCGTATTCGGATTGGAATATGTGCGCTCATATGGGCTATAGGAATTGCAGAAATGATATGATCTTTAACAGACAACATACTTTAACTTTCTTGCATGTCATCTTCAGAGCTACCGCATGGATCCGTACATGGTCCTTACTCACTCCTATGGACTCCAAGAAGCCTTTGGTAACTGGGTGTAACCAGTGGGAGATGGTAGCACGGTCTATATTCAACCGGTTCGGATGGCGGTCGCATAACATGATATAAGTCTAGGGAGTTTGTCCTTTACATTGTCATACCAGTTGTGATATTGAGCATGTACTTTTTTTTTTCACTTATCGTTCCACTTGCGAGCTGTAATACTTTCATAACTTTGTGCTACTTCGAGACTTTTTAACAAGATAGTTGCATGCATCATTATGATGCAGAGGCCAGGGGCACGCCTTCATTTAAAAAAAAAGTTATTTCGGCCCACAGCGGTAGGGACTGCGGCAGTTGCATCGGCTAGATAGATGAGCTTCGGCATCCTAGACTGATAGCATACAGCTAGGAAAAACTCGAGGGTGGGCAAGCAACTGGCCATGCGCTGTCTCGGCAAAGACTCACTCGTCGTCTGCCGATAGGAGCCAAGCGAGCTCCTCCAGCATTGAGACCTTTTCTTCCACCGTGCAACTCGGTTTTGGTCAAACTTTGAATGTTTAATCACATGATTTGATCGAATATACTGAAGTCTAATACATAGATTTTTCTTCAAATATACCCTTATCATATAACAATTCTCTTAAATTTTATGGTACACTGTAGTAAAAATTGATGACTAAAACCAAAGTATCAAATTTGGAGAAAAAATATACAGTATTCACAACCTGACGATTCAAAGCTTAATATCTTATGACTTCTCCATAACTAGGTACTAGTTCTCTAAAGTGAGCAAGCCTAAACTCTAAACCCTAAAGATATAAATGTCAAAACAGCAATTTAATGCCCATCCTGGCTAGCTACTGTACCAGAACGAAGTTTGTTAATTAAGTGGAACTATGCACCAACTAACTGCGTCTATGCATGCGTGCAATGCAAGTCACCTCAGGGCTGAGGTGACGTAGTGCACAGACAACTAATTTGTTAACATGATACAGGTTAACAGATCGAGTTACTTTTCAGTAGTCGGATTTTAGTAAGCGTCCACACAAGTGATTTAAGTATGCATAAAGCACTATAACATTAGGTGACAAGATCAACAAATCATATGCTAATTTATCTCCCAAGAATGGCCTGCCAACTTTGCGTTTAAGATCTTTTCTTTACCCAAAAAACTTTCCGATCAACACACTTGAACTAACTCTAGCTACCACTCAATTATTGTCTAGTGCCCGGTACCGGTGAGCACACCATCCTGCTTTACTGAATGATCCTTGAAAGCTTGATACGTATGTGCACCATAAGACTTGGCATGTTTCATTTCTCACTCTTTTATCACAACACAGGACTGACCGCTGCAACTGTGCATACGTAAGCACTCATGGTTTAATGGAAACTTGCTTGCTCGAGCTGGTTGTTCAAACACTCCTAAATTAATTCTCCATTTTATACCATACATTTTAACTAATTTTTATAAACCTAAGTAGCATTTGCTCGTAATTAACGTTGGTATGGCAAGGGATGGATGTGGACCAAACATAACTAGGTAATCAAAGAAAAAAATCTACAGTAAAAAACAAGCATTTTGGACACTTGTAACCACCAATAGTTTCTAAAACGTTGATTTGCCCAGTTTCTTCACTTGTAACCACGAACAGTTTCTAAACATTTCAGTCAGATGTACAGAAATCATACGTACAGATTTATCTTCAAAAATGTTTACATAATATAACAAAAATTCTGTTATGTTTTCTGGATATGTTTTCACCCGCAAAAAAAGAATATGTTTTAACAAAAAATAATGATAAAATATATAAACATTTAAAATTTGAAAGACCATGTCAACATGCAAAGCATGCACACACTTCGCATGAAAAAAAATTGCAGGTCGATACACATCATCCGATCATATACATTAAAAACCATAATGCCAGCTTCCAAACTTCAAAGGGAGCTAGATGGTGGGTTCATATCAATGTTTTCCTGGTGGTTGTGGCTATATTGTCATACAATCTTCTAGAACGAAGCTTATTAAGTGATATTGTGCATACTCCAACTAATTGCATCCATCCATTCATGCAAGTGACCTATGGTGACATAGTGCAGAGACAATTAATTTGGTTTCTTACGGTAGATGTCAACAAATCGAGCAACTTTTCAGTAGCCGGCTTTTAGGTTAGCTAGTAAGCACGCATCCATATAATTAAAATACTTGTAAAGAATCTTGGGCTAGCACTAGCTAGTGACAAGATCCACAAATCATACCCTAATTAATGTTCAAGAATGGAGACTGCCAACGTAGGTTGGGTTCAACACCTGAACTAACTCTAGCTACCCCTCACTTCAATCATTGTCTAGTGGCCGGTACCCGTGAGCACACCATCGTGAACTTCCTTATCTCCTTTTCACGACGGCAAAATGAAGTCGAGAATTTTAAAGTGATAATAGTACAACCGACTCAGATGTCATGTTTGAAAATGATGTGTTTCTTGCATAGAAATATCTGCACGATCAGATGATTGCTCTCCACGGCCAAAAAGAAACCCAACTTTCTAACTCATCCCACTCATAGGCACATCATACTAATTAGTTGGCATAGCTGTATGAAAGGATCGAACTCCATGACTTTTCCATTCCTTTCACTTTGAGATGTCGAAATAATTAGTGGGGAAAGATGGCAATGATGGCTAACTTTCATCTCGTAATCATTTTGTGGTTATGCTCTCTATGCAAACATCTTGCATGGCAGGCGAACGTGGCAGACTATCTGGTGTGATATGTAGAATTTGAATGTTCCTTGTAGCGCATGCTTTTGACATGTGTTGCTTTTGCATGCGAAACTGGAACAGTAGGGATTATCTAATAGATGGACCAGCTTGACCCTAAGAAAAATAGATGGATCAGCATTTATTATATACAGAAACATGTAAATTAAATAAACCAAAACGGATAACGCATTTGCTATTCCTTGACTAGTCATAGTGGGAGTAACATATGTAGTAACATGCATGTCACATAAGCAAAAAAGATGATGTGACAAGCAATTAAAGAGTAGAGAGACAAATGGAATAACACATAGCGCTTCCCAATGAAAGATGACTCTACAAAACAATAAATAAAGGTGTCGTCGGCGTCGCAACGGGGCAATAGGATTCAGTGGTTCGCGTGCCCCCCCCCCCCTTTCATTTTGAACACCCCTTCCCCTCGAGATTAGATAGCACCCGATGGACCTCGAGACAAGGACGTTGCAGCGTTGTTAGCGAGGGATCACCAAGACTACGCCAGAGTGGAGGACAGGATTTGACTTGTAGTCGTTTCTAGGTGGTCCACGAGCCTGATTGTAATTTTGTTACTTCTGGTGTTCTCTGTACTGCTATGACCGATGATGAATAGATTGAAAGTTTCGTCGAGAAAAAAAGAAGGTACGATGGATAGGGAGAAGAAGAAACAGAACATTGGTACACTTGAGGACGAAGAAGAAGGGGGTTGTTGGTTTTCCATATAATGGTCCATGTAAAATCGACTCTGAAAGTTCGAAAAAATCAATCGCATGATGTATAGGCGGTCTCTAAAGATGAAAGATAGACAAAAGGCACGATCGAATCTAGAGGCAAAAGGCCTTTCTATTGAGCCAAAAAAAAAAAACACAGCATGCACTCCAGAAACCCCTAACCAAATATCATTAAAACCGGTCAAAAAAACGCCTTCACTAACTTGCGTTCGACGTTACGATCGATCAAATGGACTTTATTACCAACAATGCGTTATCATACGTGGCAAACACACAAGTGCATGAACCACAGTAGCTAGTGCTGCACAACACACTTGCCACCCACACACCGCGGAACTCATAAATCCTCCGGGCCTCTGCTAGCTAGCTCCTGCTCGAATTAAAGCTTCGTCGTTTCCACGAACACTTGTGTGTGTACGTGCGCGCGATGGCCATGCACGCCGCCATGAACACCACGCTTCTCCCCCTCGCCATCCTCTTCGTCTCCGCCGTGATCATGTCCGGTGCTTCGGCTTCGTCACCGTCGTCACTGCGGTTCCACTACATCGACCCTCGCAACTTCACCATGGCTGCGGCCACGTCACCGTCCTCATCGTCATCGCCGCGCCGCGATGGCCGCCCCTCGCTTGCGCTGCTGCACCGCGATGCCGTCTCTGGCAAGACGTACCCGTCGACGCGGCACGCCATGCTTGGTCTCGCGGCAAGGGACGGCGTGCGGGTAGAGTACCTCCAGCGTCGCCTCTCGCCGACGACGATGACGACGGAGGTGGGGTCGGAGGTGGTGTCGGGCATCTCCGAGGGCAGCGGCGAGTACTTCGTCCGCGTCGGCGTTGGCTCGCCGCCCACGGAGCAGTACCTTGTTGTGGACTCCGGGAGCGACGTCATCTGGGTGCAGTGCCGCCCCTGCGCCGACTGCTACCAGCAGGCCGACCCGCTCTTCGACCCCGCCGCGTCGGCGTCCTTCGCCATCGTGCCGTGCGGCTCCGGCGTCTGCAGGACGCTGCCCGGCGGGTCCTCCGGCTGCGCCGACTCCGGAGCGTGCCGGTACCAGGTGTCGTACGGCGACGGGTCGTACACCCAGGGCGTGCTGGCGATGGAGACGCTCACGTTCGGGGACAGCACGCCGGTGCAGGGCGTCGCAATCGGCTGCGGCCACCGCAACCGCGGACTCTTCGTCGGGGCGGCCGGCCTGCTCGGCCTAGGCTGGGGCCCCATGTCGCTCGTCGGGCAGCTGGGCGGCGCTGCCGGCGGCGCGTTCAGCTACTGCCTCGCCAGCCGCGGCGCCGACACCGGCGCCGGGTCGCTCGTGTTCGGCCGGGACGACGCCATGCCGGTGGGCGCCGTGTGGGTGCCCCTGCTGCGCAACGCGCAGGAGCCGAGCTTCTACTACGTGGGCCTGACGGGGCTCGGCGTCGGCGGCGAGAGGCTCCCGCTGCAGGACGGGCTCTTCGACCTCACCGAGGACGGCGGCGGCGGCGTGGTGATGGACACCGGCACGGCCGTGACGCGACTCCCGGCCAACGCCTACGCCGCGCTGCGCGACGCGTTCGCGGACGCCGTCGGCGGCGGCCTCCCGCGCGCGCCGGGCGTGTCGCTGCTGGACACGTGCTACGACCTGAGTGGGTACGCGAGCGTGCGCGTGCCGACGGTGGCCCTCTACTTCGGGCGCGACGGCGCGGCGCTGACGCTGCCGGCGAGGAACCTGCTGGTGGAGATGGGCGGCGGCGTGTACTGCCTGGCGTTCGCGGCGTCGGCGTCGGGGCTGTCCATCCTCGGCAACATACAGCAGCAGGGGATCCAGATCACCGTCGACTCCGCCACTGGTTATGTTGGCTTCGGACCAACTACGTGCTAGTATCCTAGTTCTGCTGCCACGTCAAACGTAGAGGATTGAGTAGGCCCGCTTATGTATATACGCGATGGAATCGTATTGTACGATGTATAACTATATGTAGGTACAGTATATGCGTCCAACCCACTATGGGTGCTCGCATTTATCCTGGATTTATTTCAGAATTTCCGGCGATGCATTCTCAGTATATCGATAACCCACAAATTTTCTCCCGCATCCGTCCACCATCCAATGCTGCCCGCATACATTTCAACTATCATCCGGACCAACTGGACAAAATCAGTGCAAACACGGCCATATTTTATTTAAGTTCGGATATAACTTACATAAACGGAAGTCATTCATGTAAACACGGTGAGTTTTCATTAAATTTCAAACATTTAGAATTAAAAAAAATACGGCGGCAGCCGAAGTCCGAGTCCTTGTTGTTCCCTTCTGAGACCGCCTCCTCCATCCGCCGTCTCAACGAGCACCGGCGATAAGACCCGTGAAGTGAATGTGTGGTCTCTGACGAGTAAGAGTACCACATGGGACACAAGGCCCTGCCCGCGGGTCTCTACTCATCCTCAGAGGAGTCCGCGATGAAAATGGTGGCGCCCGCGCTGCCATTGTCCCACCGGGCCGCCGGATTGTTCGTCGGCAGCGCGTAGGAGGTACAACTGGTGTTGTTCTCCTCCACGATCGTCTGGAGTTGTGTCTCCATGGTGGCCGTTTCCTGGCGAGCGGCGGCTTAAGTGCAGACGGCCTCGTAGATGGTAGGCTGCTCTGCGACTAAGTTGGGGTTCGCCGCGGCCATGGCCGCCACGGTCTCCTCGCTCACGCGCTCGCCGTAGATCAGGTCCTCCGCCAGCCGGTGCTGCTCCAGGAGAAACGGGTTGTGACGTTGTTCCTCTTGCGCCTGCTGGAACACCAACATAGACACCGGTGTAGGCTGCACCTCTGCCATGAAGGGGTTATAACACTTGCGCCTGCTCCATGGTGAAGCTGGCGTGAACAAAGTGCGAGCACCGGGGCGGTGTTGTTGGAGCCCGTTTCCATTGTGGGGCCATCCTCGTCGTCGGAGACCTTGGGCGAGTTGTCTAGCATGTCGGCCTCAATCCGTCTGGCACGGGGGCTCTACTTAGTGGCCGCAAGGGAGGCCACCTCGTGCTTTATCTTCGTGGAAAGTCTCTCCCATAGAGCTTCGCTGCCTGTAGTCATGGCGGACGCGGTGCAAGGGAGGAGGATGAGGAGCGGCTTGTGTTGTGGCGTGGAGTTAGCCAGGTGTGGCCACCTATAAATAGTAGATTTCGGTGAGGCTAGGTGTCCAGGTGTTTCAATGCACGGCGCCGGAGTGGGTTTCTCGGCCGGCGAGCCTGCCAAATAGCGGCATACGATAGATATCCGTCTTGTCGTGTCCAGTAACGCGTCTTCGGCATTGAACATGCATAGACACCGGGGACATGTCGTGGGCGGCGCCCTTGGCTGGCACGCAGCTTCAATAGCAGAGGCAGTGAGAAGTCGCGTCCGCTCTACAATGGCATGAATGCGGGAATCTAGCGCCAGACAGGAACGTGTGCGGGCGAGGGAGGAGGGGGTTTGGCTGGGCTAGGGTGGTCAGAAGCGGGCGTGGGTGCTGTCCGGACGCCCGCAAAGCCCCCCACGTTTGTTTTCGGTTTGCGGAAGAAAGTACATCCGGACCGCCCGGTGGACAAATACAGGACCATATTGGATGGCATAACATGTCCGGACCGTGGGGTCTGGACGGTTGGGGCTGGTTTGAGGGTTGGCATTGGAGACGCCCTTAGTAATTGCAAATGAATATGTGGTTCGATGGTTAAGAGGACAATGGTATCCCCAATCTACCATGGTTCAAGTCCTGGTGCTTGCATTCCTCTTGATTTATTTTAGAATTTCTGACGATGCACGTTCAATGAGAGAAGATGTTCATAAGAATAAGTGTATGCGCATGTATATGAGCGCTTGTGTCTGTAACATATTAAAAAAAGGTACGTTGGTAATTATAAGAGTCTAGTGGAGAGGAGCAAGGGAACTTGTAAGTGTTGCATGCAAGAACAAAGATGAATAATTGATGATTTTAATTCCTAGTTATTTTACGCGAATGCCAGCCCTAATTTGGGCCGGCCACTAGTCGACCGGTTGACCCAATAACAACCATTAAGATTGGATCTTTTCTCTCTCATGCAGGTCAACCTCACCTTCGTACCTCCTTCATGGTGCCTCCCTCCCGCCAGTGACCACCCCTCGCCGCTCATTCTCACCGGCCACCACAGCCTCGCCATCGCTCGCAGCACCCCGCCGCACCTATACTGCCACACCTTTAGCTCAAAGCCCCCCACTATCCCTTGCTCTGCCACCGGTTGTAGCACAACGCAAGGGGGTTCCAGCTTTTGCTCCCCTGGTTGCAGCTTTGTGCCCGAGGTTGCAACTCTGTCGCCGGCCGACTCAACACGCGGTCGTTCGGGGGTGTAGCTCCGTCGCTGGCTGGTTCCAACATGTCACTGTCGTGGTTGCAACATCTGGGAGTGTGATAACCCACAAGTATAGGGGATCACAATAGTTTTCTAGGATAGAGTATTCAACCCAAATTTATTGATTCTACTTAAGTGGAGTCAAAGAATATTTTCAAGTATTAGCAGCTGAGTTGTCAATTCAATCACACCTGAAAGACTTAATATCTGCAGCAAAGTACTTAGTAGCAAAGTAGTATGGAAGTAACGGTAATGGTGACAAAAATAACAATAGCAGTTTTATAGCAATCGTAACAGTGGCAACGGAAAAGTAACGAAGAAAAGATCAATATGTAACGAGCTCGTAGGCAATGGATCAATAATAGATAATTATGTCGGATGGCATTCATCATGCAATGGTTATAACATAGGGTGACATAGAATTAGCTCTAATTCATCAATATAATGTAGGCATGTATTTCAAATATAGTCATAAGTGCTTATGGAAAAGAACTTGTATGACATATTTTGTCCTACCGTCCCATGGCAGTGTGTCCTATTGAAAACTAAGGGATATTAAGGCCTCCTTTTAATAGAGTACCGGACCAAAGCATTAGCACTTAGTGAATACATGAACTCCTCAAACTACGGTCATCACCGGGAGTGGTCCCGACTATTGTCACTCCGGGGTTGCCGAATCATAACACATAGTAGGTGACTATAAACATGTAAGATAGGATCAAGAACACAAATATATTCATGAAAACATAATAGGTTTAGATCTAGAATCATGGCACTCGGGCGCTAGTGACAAGCATTAAGCATAGCAAAGTCATAGCAACATCAATCTTAGAACATAGTGGATACTAGGGATCAAATCCTAACAAAACTAACTCGATTACATGGTAAATCTCATCTAACCCATCACGGTCCAGCAAGCCTATGATGGGATTACTCACACAGGGCGGTGAGCATCATGAAATTGGTGATGGGGGATGGTTGATGATGACGATGGCGACGGATCCCCCTCTCCGGAGCCCCGAACGAACTCCAGATCTACTCTCCCGAGGAAGAACAGGGCTTGGCGGCGGCTCCGTATCATAAAACGCGATGAATCCTTCTCCTTATTTTTGTTCTCCCCGAACGTGAATATATGGAGTTGGAGTTGAGGTCGGTGGAGGTCCAGGGCGCCCACAAGGTCGGGAGGCGCGCCACCCACCCTTGTGGCCAGGGTGTGGACCCCTTCACTTGATTCTTTCGCCAATATTTTTTATTAATTTCAAAACTTATCTCTGTGAAGTTTCAGGTCATTCCGAGAACTTCTTATTCTGCACAAAAATAACACCATGACAATTCTGCTGAAAACAACGTCAGTCCAGGTTAGTTTCATTAAAATCATGCAAGTTAGAGTCCAAAATAAGGGCAAAAGAGTTTGAAAAAGTAGATACGATGGAGACGTATCAGTGTGCCATGCATTTCGTCTCTAGCACCGTCTGCTATGGTTTGCAGCACACTCCGTGGTTGCAACTTCTTCTTCAATGGATGCATCTTTTGCATCGACCGGTTCCATCTTCTGCAGCCATGGATGCAGATCCTTCTGCTATGGATGCAACTTTTCTCTTCAATGGATGCAACTCTGTGACCAGCCTGGTTCCAACATGGAGCTGCTGTGGTTGCAGTATCTCTGGTGGACGATTCCAGGATCAAAATACTACGAGCAGTAGTTCGCTTGATAGCATATCCATGGCGGCTTCCCTCATGCAATGTGGTCATGACTTGTGCACTGATTGGTCGAGGAGGTGGTGTGGGGGTGGCGCCAGTTCGCCGGAGTGAACCAGGGGTGCGCGCGCTGGTGGGCTTTCGCACATGGTGGTGAGAGGCGGCTCGGCAGAGACCGCACTCCTGCAGCAACTCTGGCTCACCGGGGTGGAAGAAACCGGCGGGCGGGGTCAACAGAGGAAGTGGGCACGGGCGCTGCGGTTGTGGGTGCCGAGCTGCGCGGGATTGGGGCTGGTTGGTGGCAGGATCTGGAGGAAGAAGAAACCGAGTCGCGTGGCCACCAGCGAGCGCGGGCACGAGGCGACCGGCCAACCGATTTAAATCGTTAGACTTTATTTTCTTTCTGTCACGCATCAACGAATCAGAGTCCGGTGGTTTAAAGTTTTTAACATTCTTTTTGGAAAAAGCATGTCAGCAAATCTAATATTGCATAAAAGAAAAAAAATGTTGTATGCAAAAAATTGGCTAAACAGTATTTTGAATTTCTTCTAATGTAGAAGCCATATATAGCCGCCAAAAAACTTGTTCATTGCAAGTACAAAGTTGCCATCATTGCTGCCTTTCCCAACCAACTGTTTTTTTATTAGTATGTTGTGTGCCTATGAGCGGGATGATTTAGAAAGCTGAGGGTTTTTTATTGGTCACTTTGTAGACTGTGGAGAGGGACCATTCATCTGATCATGCAATAACAAACGTCATTGTCCAAACCATGATACGTGTGTGTCGATCGTACTTTTGCCTGGGAGATTTGTGCGCTCACCGCTACAAGCCACTTAGACGATTCTAGTGAGATTATCTAACAAAAATTGTGCTACGGTCAGAGATGTTTTTTTGTCAGACCAGAGACATTTTTTTTTGTCATACCACTGATAGGCAGCTTGAATACACCAGCCGACGGGTACACCAACGTGGCGGCTATTCTTCATCCAACACGTAGCTCGGTCAGGAGACACGTCAGCTCTAAAGGCCCGCTTGAAAGCCATCTCCGTGTTGTCTACTTTGACGGCATGAAGTAAAACGTGATGAATCCTTCTCTCTGATTTTTTTTCTCCCGAAACGTGAATATATAGAGTTGGAGCTGATGTCGGTGGAGCCTCAGGGGGCCCACGAGGCAGGCGGCGCGCCCCAGGGGGTGGGCGCGCCCTTCACCCTCGTGGACAGGGTGTGGCCCCACTGGTGTTGATTCTTTCGCCAGTATTTTTTATATATTTCAAAAATATTCTTCATGAAGTTTCAGGTCATTTCAAGAACTTTTATTTTTGCACAAAAATAACACCATGACAATTCTGCTGAAAACATCGTCAGTCCGGGTCAGTTCCATTCAAATCATGCAAATTAGAGTCCAAAACATGGGCAAAAGTGCTTGGAATAGTAGATATGATGAAGACGTATCATTCCCACGCGCCAGCTTCGCCTGCACCGCGCTACGACGCACCCGCGGCGGGTCGCTAGTAACAACAACGCCTTCCCGGTGCTTCGCATCGGCTTCTCTGCGCCACCTCTTACCGCCTCCTCAAGCACCCTCGTTAAAGACCATGACTGTGACCTCCACGCTCGAATAGGAACCCACGATGAAATCACGATTCGATCAATTGCTGCACTCAGCTTTTTTCATCATCAGCCCATCACTATGTAGCAGGATTGGAGATCACCTACGAGACGATGGACATGGAGGAAAAGGAGGAGGGAGTGGGCGGGTTTTCCTACTGGAGCTGCTGCATCTGGTCTATGGTCGCCTCTCTCTCGCCGACGTCGACTGTTGGCACTAGCGCTCATGCGCGTTCCCAGTGCACCCGACTGACGCCGCGCTCGTCCTGCTTAGCATCGCCATCCAAGGTTTTGGTTTTTGGTTTGCGTTTTTTTGCCCCTGAATGAGATGGCCCAAATTCGGTCAGTTCAAGAAATTCGGCAAAATCTCGGGCGAAACAACAAAACCGAAGTTTGAATGTTAAACGCAATTTGACAAAAAAAATTTGAAAACAAGCAGAGCAAACACCAAGGAGTACAAATATAAATGTTTACCAAACGTGCTTCATGATAAAAACTCTGCATCAGTCCAACATCACCATCAGCTCGAAAAGGAAAGATTGACCCTCGACATTCTCAAGATGGAATCCTCCAAAGACACCATCAAATGATCGGCAATCTTATCCCTAGATGTAACCGACCATTATGTAACCCTAGGTACCCCCAGTCCCTATATAAGCCAAGGGGTTTAGCTCATAGGGTTAAGTTAGAAACATACTCATATGATCTTGAGGTAGATCATCCTGTACTTTGTACTCCATCACAATCAATACAACAAAAGCAGGACGTGGGGTTTTACCTCTTCTAGAGGGCCCGAACCTGGTAAAAATTGTGTCTCTTGTTCATCTTGTTACTGTCTAGCCAAGATCACCAGTTCGGGACCCCTACCCGAGATCCGCCAGATTTAAGCCCGACATTGGTGGCCCTTGTAGGTCCCGTTGTGTGGTCAAAACAGCTTGATGGCCTATCTTCGGATTGATGAGAACATTGGTTGTGGGAAGACCTTCCCCGGACGGGCCTTTTGTCTTCAGCAGCATCACGCTTTATGCCATTTCGACTAGCCACCTCGGCCAGATCAAGAATTTCGCTCTAGGCCAGACCATTAGATTTGGAAACATGGAATACCCCATGGATGCCCGTAGTGAACTTCCATTTCCGGGCTCGGTGTCAGACCAATCCGAGGACCTCGCTGACGCCGAAGTGCCGATCTCAATTCAATCACGGATCAGGTCCACAGCATGGATCACTCATCGGACCTGGCTTTGAGCTCGGATCCTAATACTGCCTCGTCGGGACATCAAGTTTGACCAACGAAATCCCCGAGGCCATGTAAGACGGGACCTCGGCAAAACTTCAGCTAAGCCCGGTCAAGACATGGGCGAGGCTGACAAGACACTTCTGAATGAAATGTTAGATCAGATTAAGAGCCTCTCTATCTCTGACGGTCGGACCTCGGTCTATGATCAGATATGGAAAAAAAACTAGAGGAGCCGGAATTCAACCCAACCTCCACTCATCTAGTCGCTACCATCGAGGATTTAAGCGACGTTCTAGCATATGCATACGACGATGAATCCTACATGGATGAAGATATCGATGAGATGTCGGATAGTACATCACCCCCTGCCACGAGTAATACCGGCAAGTGGGTAGCTACATCCACCTACGACGTCTATATGGTGGACACCCCTAAGGATGGAGGAGGCAACGGAAAAAACCCAAGCACCCAAGCGTTCTAGCATATTTTCAACTCAAACTAGATGTGCATTGCACGTACATGCTTACTCGTCACTAGATAGCTACCATAATTAATATTTATTCGCTAATCATAAGACAGTAGTTGTTGCAAAAAAGATCGAACCAATCAACCTCGTCTCTCTCTACTGGTCGACATGGTGCGGTGAAGCACCTAGAGATCTGATTCCCCTCACTATCGCAGGACAAGGCCGCTAGGCAAAGCGGGTGTAGTGTCCTATGCAAGTTGCGGTAGGGGGGGCAGAATCCCCTTTCCTAGTCACCATTGTTCCCTAAATAGCCACTCAATCCTTGTAAAATATATGTGGTGTTAATCAGAAAACACATGGTGAAAGGATTAACATCCGATACATTGAAAACATAGTTTTTCTTTAGGCATTAAGGGAAAAATATCTCACCCAAGGAAAAAAAACCATCATACAAAAAGCAACCAATACTCCACACTGTTCAAAACCTTTCAAAGAAATATTATCACGCAACCTAATATAATGGAAGACAAGGTATATACGACCAGCCTCTTCAAAGACGAACTTAACACGATGGTGTCAAAAAACCATGGTTTAAGCAAAAGCTTCATTAAGTAGGCTTGTTCATCAGTATATACTATTTGTTCTCTTATTAGATAATCTATAGTGTCCATTGACATGAAAAACAAGACTTTAGGGCATTGTTTATAGTAGGCAAAAAAATAAAATCCGAGTGAAAGTGTTTTTCTTAGCGACACCCATTGAGAGAAGTTTGATTTTATTTATTTTAACAGCGGAGATAAAAAAAGGCACTTGATTTGTAGAAATACAGAATGTGCGGAAATATTATTTTAGTGAAAGGACAACAATATACAAGACACTGAAAGCATATGCAAGCCCTCCAACCAGTCGCACGGGTCATCTTCCTTTTACATAAGGGTGTGGATAGTTATTCGGGAGTTAACCAAGTCTCAATCAAGTGATATAGTATATAAAAAAGAAAAAACTAAAAACTAAAAATATTTTTTTTTGCACGGATGCAAGATCTCACGAATAGAGCATCGACTGCGACATAACAAAGTCTTAGTCGACTGATATTTAGCAACACCGCTTTTTCCATTAATATACCACATGTCATAATAGGCTAGCAACAATAAACAATTTTGGGGCAGAAAAGATAGTCGACACGGCGTTTCGGTTTGTTGGTTTAATAATACTTTCATCAGCCATCTACTCTAATCAAATACTCGTCTAAATAATGAAGGACAATTTCGCATGTAAGCTTTTACATGAAAATTTATTGAAGAAAATACACAGTAGGAACTCTTCCTACGGTTTCACCTAGATTGTAAGAAAATACATGAAAATTTCGGTTAGTTGTACCAAGATTGTGAAATTAACCCATGCTCTCGACCGAGGAGGAAATTAAACGGATGGATCATACCTGATGTCTCGCTTCCTATCCATCATGCAACCACGCCGTGGGGAAGCAAAACAGTGCTACTTTGCCGGCGCTATTTGCATACAATACTGGAAGCATTGCTGGCTATAGGAGTCCAATCCGAAGTCGCACCCAAAATTAAGCCCGATTGTGCACAGGAGGACGAATCCGTCACGCGGAAGTTATTACTTTACCATATCGTACGTACACCGATCGTGCACAGGAGAGGACCGAGAATCGTATAAGAATTCTAGCCTATATATATACACCACCGGCCGTGAGCCTCCTCTGCCAATCAATCGAACAAGCAGTCGGCCCAAGGCAGCCAGCCTTCGGTGTCCTCACGCCGGAAAAAAGATGGCCTCACGAGCTAGACCTCAGGTTGTTGACTTGCTAGACCTCGTGACCTTCGGGCACAAGCTCCGCCACCATGGCCTCGTCATTGCGGACGCCAAGGCGGACCACGACATCCCCGTCGACGTGTTCATGGTCCTCCTCGCCGACAACACTGTCGTGTACAAGAACGCCGGCGACCTCACGGTGGTTGACAGGAGCCACCTGCGCCCCGGACAGGTGGTCGGCTCGGCGTCCGACGATGACGGCCGGCTCGGCGTCGTCACCAGCGTCACCACCGTGCTCGACCTGGCCAAGCACGCCGCGGGGACACAAGTCATCACGGGCGTGCCCCCGTCTACCCTCCGGCACGTAAGGAGGTTCAACCTCGGCGACTTCGTCGTGTCCGGGCCGTGGCTCGGCCGGGTTGTCGAGGTGTCCATCGATGTGGATGTGCTGTTCGATGACGGGGCGGTCTGCAGGGTCACCGACGCAGAGTCCAAGAAGCCACAACTAGTGCATGACACCTCAGCTGGCGGCAACAAAACACAACGAGTGTATCGCGGTCAAATGAACACTCTTTTCAACCCTGGGCAGCGCGTCCGTGCACCAGACCCGTCTTCCCTCTTCAAGGCAGCACGCTGGCTCAACGGCTCCTGGAACCCTGACCGTCAGATGGGCACCGTCAGCAACTTGGAAACGTCCGGCGTCCTCGTCTACTGGATTGCATCCATGCACCATGGCACGGACAAGGAGGTCGTCAAGGCATCGGCCCCTTCGGCCTACCAGAACCCGGACGATCTTACTTTCTTCTGCGCCGCGTACGATTGTAGCTGGGGGGGTAGCTGACCGCTGCTTTTTTCGCAAAGACAATGCGACTGATGATGATGAATGTGAAGCGCCAACTGCTCAGGCGGAGGTGGAGTGTCCCATGGTCGTTGCCAACACACATACCTCCGTCGACGTGCTGTGGCAGGACGGCACACGACAACACGGCATAAGTTCAGCGACTGTCGCCCCCTTTCAAGTAGTGGATGGAGAGTTATTCCCGGGACATCACGTCGTCGGTGTTCTTCATGTTGATGCTACCGGCGACCACAATGGCAATGTTGTTGATGGATCTCCATTGTCACGGCCCGTGGGCGTCCTCAGGAGCCTGCACTACGGAGACCGGACGGCTTGCGTGTCATGGTTGAACGGGGCTGGTGAGGTTGAGTGTGACGATGCCGTGACCGTATACGCGCTGAAAAGAGACTCTTCTTACCTATATGCTTACTATGGAGATATTGTCATTCGCCTCCTACCGTCAGGATCAGCCAACGGTGAAGAAACCACACCATTGATTCATAGCAAGAAGAGGAAGAGTGCTGCTGGATCCGACCTTTCATGGGTGGGGCATGTTGCTGAACTTCATAATGGACACGTCCAAGTCAAATGGGGTTATGGTAGCATGTCAATGGTACGTGAACTCTTTCTGTTACCACTCTATATATATAGTTGCTTTTTGTTGGACTCTACTCAACTCATTAGCTGTTGTTGATTTGATTGGGCGTACTTGTGCTGCAGGTATTGCCCCAAGAGATTCTTGTCGTCAAGGAGGAGCACTACATGAATCTGTTGAATTTAATGGACAACTGGGTAGTGGTCGACGACATGGATGATGCACCTGAAAAACCAACTGCAGCTAACACGGTATACAGCAATCTTTCCAACATTGTCCACTTCTTCTCCATGCAAAAACCAAAATCACATTGGGTTGTCCCGACTGGTCGCCACCGAAGAAAATTAAACCACTGCACAAATGTTTTATACTGAACTTATAACCTCTTATATTTTGTACCGAATTATTATCTCGATGGATTCATCTTAATTGTTGTGGCAATATGTTTCATCTTATTTTAGGACCATGGTCTACAAAATCCGACTGAGGATAACGGTGTCGAAGGCGACAACCCGGCAATGACGAGGACAAACCCTTTGGGCTTTGCAAGCCGGTCTTTGTTTGAAAGGACCGGCGACATGGTGGCGCAGGTTAAGCAATACCTGACAGGGAACTGGTGGCCGTTGTCGTCATCAGCAAGGTCAGGGTTACCTCTGCCCACATATGACGGTGATGATACAACAGAGACATCCGATGCTACTACCATGGCAAGGAACGTTGTGGATGCGAACGAGCACGATTTTTCCAAGGGGACAAAAGCTGATGACAAGCCCTCCGGATCACCATTACCTTGACACAATGGACAAGTGACTACAGTTTTATTACAAAATGATGAAGAATCAAATTTTGTGATTTTACTCACATATAAAATGGTGGAGATTGAAACTAGTCCCTCAAGTTATGAAGGTTGATTTACTCTGTTCATGATCACCTCCCTGGATTAACGCCATGATATTTTTTCTGCCCGCTTTTGTTAAATGTACTAGGAAAATTGCTTTGCATGACAAGTGTATACACACAGACACGGGGATATATTATGATAAACAAAATAAAATGTACTTATTACATATGATGCGGCAAATTTTTATGCAACCATGTGTGCCATGTGGCGAGCGGAAATATTTGCCATCAATTTCCCTATGGTGGATTCATCTGTTTTGTGCACAAAAACGTGCCAACAGATCATGCTCATCGTATTGTTACAATCGGTCAGCAGATCGCATGAAGCCACACGAATCATGCTGTGGTATGTGAAGTGCCAGGCTGCGGCTGCTGATGTGCTTATTTCCTGTACGGTCTTTTTGAGCTCACCTATGTTTGGGCAGTGTTTCCTTAGGGTGCTTGGATTGTAATTGCAGCGTTCGAACCTGGTCCTTTTGAGCTCACCTATGTTTGGACGGAGTAGGGTCGGTGGTGGGCTGGGCAGACGTGGCTGACGCGTCCGGGCCGCCCTACATATGGGTTGGATATAAGGGGCGCCGGATAGCCGGAGCATTTGAGGCCGGCTTGAGGCGCCTGGGTGGGTTGATTTTTTTTCCTAGACGACGGGTTCATGTTATATAGCAGGAGCGCACCTCCCTGATATAGCGCATACATATGTCGTTGGAGAGATTACATGAGATCAAGACTTGGAGAACATGAGATAGAGTTGGTTACAAGATAGAGATAAAGAGAAAATACTACTACTGATCCTATACAACTCCAACAGAAAGATATGGTTAGATGTGCTAGGTGGTGCGGTACACATACGTATGTTTGACAAAACAAAGTTAGGTGGTGTATAGATCTGGATGCAATTCTTGTTATTTATGATGGTCTTTGTACTGCTTTAATAGCTGATGGATCGAAAGTTTATCAAAATAATAGTGAAACGTACGCCAACCACATCCATGCTTGTGATAGTTGATGATTAGATCCGAAGTTTATCGAAATAATAGTGAAACGTACCCCAACCACATCCATGCTTGTGATGACTTCTGGCTTGACATGGTGCGCATGCAATTTGATATCCTACGATTACAGGTTAACAAATCAAGTTACTTTTCAGCAGTCGGCATATCTAGCTAGGAATTAAGCACGCATGCAAGGGACTAAAGTATGTGTAAAGCACCCAGCACCAGCTAGCTACACCTTAATGGCAAGGTCGGTCGAGCAAATCATACACTAATTAATCTTCCAAAAAATGGACCGCCAACTTTGTCTAGTGGCTCGTACCGGTGAGCGCACAAATCTCCTAGGGACAGATATACTAATTAAAAGGACAAAAGTACGGTCGACCTAGATGTCATGGTTTTGACAATGACATGTGTTTTTGCATCGTATAATTTTTGCATGATCAGATGAAGGGTACTCCTTCTCCACGGCCTACAAAGTGATCAACAAAAAGAAACTTGGCTTTCTAACTCACCCCGCACGCTCATAGGCACAGAACATACTCCTACGTGGTTGGCAAAGACAACACTGATGGTAAAACTTTTCTTACACTGATGATTTGGCTAGGGCTTTTCTTGGATTGTAAACAATGATGGTAAAACTTTAGCTAGCTATGGGCCAGTCAATTCTTTAACAGGCTGAACCCCATTCCAGTGCAACATAGCCTTCTTCTTTCTCCTATGCTTTTTCTGTTTTCTGTTATTATGCGTTTTTGTTTTTGTTTTTTCTTTCCTTTATTACTTTTTTTATTTTTTCTCTTGTGGTATTTTTGGGATGTTGGGCGAGAATAAATGTATACATATAAATAGTATATAATATGTGGCAAAATTTAATGGTTACATCATTGTTTTTGCATATTACAAAAATATGCAATTTCGGTGCAAAGTTGCGTGTGAGTTTTTTTAATTCCATTTCTTCTTAGAGGAAATGCCAATGCCACTAATGCATCCACTTTTCAGAAATCATTATTTTTATATTGTTTTAGTATTTATTTCATTTTCATTCTACTTTAAGGGTATTACTGATGCCACTAATTCATTCTTTCTTAGATTCTTTTTTTTGGGGGGGGGGGGGGGGGTCCACTCTATAGGCTTATTTGTGCATATATTAGTGTGAAAATGGAGGAATATGTCCTTGATCGTTGGTTTCTTATTGCCTTTTTGTTGCCATACATGCGTTTCATGGTTCTTGGTTCAACAATCAGCCGACATCACATGCATTTATTGTTGAAACAACATCATTTAGCTCAATTTGCATTCAATAAGTCCATTTTTTTATTGTTCGATGTGTAGTCGACACAAAACAGATCCCCACGTATTTAATGAAACAGTATCGCTCACAATAGAAATGCCTAGGAAATTGGCTCTTGATACTTTGTTGGTTGATGTACAATACATAGTTGAGGAATACCCAGGCCCAGTCCTGCACACCACCAAGCTCGTCACCTCACCACGCGCGCGACGTACTGATGGGATGGCAGCGTCTCCCCGGCCGCCTCCTTGCCCAAATCTGCAGTCAGCCGTCTCAAGCTAGGTCGTCGGCGTCGCTCCGCTCATGCAAAAGCTCCACCTTCTTCCATGGACACATACGTACGTCACGCTCAGCGCCAAGTTGCCCATGCGTTAGTGCCCCCGCTCCACAGCCACAACAACAACTTGCGGTTGCTGCCCGTGGCCCGTGCATGTCCGCGACTGCTCAATACCAGCGGCAACCTCTGCCGCCACCATGGAATGCGTCACGACCGACACAGCTGCTTGCCACCTCACCTGACGCCTGACGGCACGCACCACTAACAGAAGCAGACCGGTGGTGTCAAGCCGAATGGAGGTCGCCTGCTGGTTGGTGCCACCGAGCATGCATGCATGCATGGAGTGTGCTCTCTCGCGCTTGCACCAAAGCTGTTCGACGGAATGCTAGCTCCTTGTCTTTCTTTCCGGCCGGCCGTCGCTGCGTCCATGCTCGGGTTGCATGCATGCATGAGTCGCCTCACCGTACCGGTTCTTGTCCATGCATATGCATGCATGCATGCTGCGCCTGCGCGCGCGTCCACATGAGACGTACTACTACGTGTGCATTCTCATTGTGCGCACGCATCGACATGCATGCATCAACGCCATGTCGATCCTAGCCACCTACGTGTGCTTGCTTGCTTGCTTGCTTGTACTATCCATAATGCATGCATGCATGGATGTAGATGGAGTTTAGATATGGTATCTCCAACGCGCGCGAAACGGACACCATGTACGTAGATCGATCAGTCGCTCGGGTCACGGTCACCCCCGGCCGGCCGGCGTTACTGCACTACCCATGCAAAAGCTCCACGCCGGACCGGGACAGATGATTCCACTAGTCCAGGCCAGACCGATGGAGCTCAGCATCAGCATGGGCACGCGCATGTCCTCAGCATCAATTTGGCCAGGCGCTGCTGCCGTTGCCGTCCGCGGCTGGCTGCACTCCATTCCATTCCAGCGGCAACCGGCCGGCCGGGGACTCTATTGATAAGCCGGCCGTGTCAAGCCCGATGGAGAGGATCGGAGGAGCCAGCCCACCGTCGTCGCGGCACCACCCACACACACACGCCGTCGTCACTCTTTTCGACAGAATGCGCGCCACCTGTTTGATCGAGTGCCATGCAAAGTAGAGCAAAAAAAATTCATCTTTTTGAGAGTCGACCACACACACAGAGAAAAAGGATTGACAACAAAGCCGACCAAGCCAAACACGGCGCGGCCTCGTCTCGAGGCCCTGATGCACTTGTTCGAGTCCAAAAGCAGGCGGTCAATATTCTCAAGACACGTGTGTGGCAGTCAACCGCATCAAAGACCATGGAACACGTCTTGTATTTTGAAAAGGAGGGAGTATACTACTAGCCTTTGTGATAATCATATGTGTCACCATAAAGCAACAATTCAGACAAGCTCTTCACAACAATATCACGTATCGCTTTTGAGCCACATCTATGGAGAACATCAACCATCTTTGCTATCCTCGCAAATGCATCTGTGACGAGATCCTTTAGTGTATCCTTTGGTAGATCCTCAGTAATGATGCGACCTTCTGTTCTTGCTGATAGTCTACAGTAAGAGCGTCTGGCGTGTGCCCATGTTGTTTGACATCATAGTTCTAATACGTACCTTTGGTGCCTGAAGCCGTTACAATTAATGGTCAGTCGTATAAAAGTCCATAGTTAAAAGCAAATTTAAGTAATAGACCAGCACCTCAGAAGGGTACCTCTTCAAGATGTCCAATATTATAAAGTGTCACGCCAATGTTATAGATAGGAATGGCTAAAAAATTTGAGATCATCAAGCTTTCTACATGTATTGATAGAAGACAAGCTCTTCTGGATTATGAAACCAAAATGCATTAGTAATAAGAATGGTATTAGAAAATAGTAAATAGTTCATTTAAACATCAATTCTCCACAAATAGCATTGGTATAGGAATGTACACAAAATGTTTATTCATTAATAACTTGTACACTTCGTTCACAAGAGGTCCTCCAACATTTGACAAAGCACAATCACCCACCGCCGCCGCCGACCCGCTCCACCTCGGTCCGGAAGGCCTAGAAAAATGGCGTCCTTGATGAGGGAAGCCTCTCTGTCAACGTCACGTCGGACGTTGCCCTTTTCCGGCATGGCGAGGCACAGTCACCTACTCCGTGCACCGCTTCTCCGACTCTCTCATTGTTCCACGTGCACGTACGGCCTCTTGTGCGGGTGGCTGGTCCGCTTCCCAGCGAGGTGGAAAGATGGGTTTCTTTTCCTTTTCCTTTTTGATAACATCAAAAGATGGGATCTTGCTTCACGTATGTAATCGTGCATGGTCAACCAAACAAACAACACTCACGTACATCACCCATTTCGACCAAGAGGATCGAGTACATACAACGACAGTCACATGCATGCATCAGGTACGTGCGTGGATGCATACATGGTGTACGTAGCAGCTGGCTTTGAATCCATCAGCTACACGTGCGTGCTTGGTTTGGCTTTTCACTGCTTGGTCAACCACTACGTTTCCGGCATGTAGACAGGGTAGGTTTAGGCAACGGCGCAATGACCTTTGTTTCTTCCGAGGCTAGCTCCATCCACCTCGCGTCGTCCTCCAAGACGAAATCAAAGAGCCTTTGGGGTAGATTCCTACCCCTCTGTTAGGGCGGTAAGGTTAGGGTGTAACTCGCTAGTGTGTGGTTGTCGTAGAGGAAGAGGCGACCACATCAGGAGGTTTTGCTCTCCTCGTCATGTTCCTTCCTTGGCATTGTCTCCTCCGGCATCGTCAACCAAGACCACGGAGATCTGCGCGATCGGCGGTTCGGGCCGGCGCACGGTCCCGGTCCGAGCAAAAGAAGGCTGGCCTCGGTACAGGTTTCGTGGTTTGCGGCTCGCGGCTTCGGCAATTTCCGCCAATGTGGTAGGACGTAGACGGCGGTGTCGTGGACCGGCAAGTGTGGGGAAGATACCCAGCCGATGCACCCAAAAAAAAAGGTAAAATACACGTATCAACTGAAAAAAGTACATGCATGCACGTTCACAAAAATAGCTCATGCACAGGTGGACCAGAAAAAACCCACAACACCGGTGTATGTATATACTAAATGTATTTTCTTCGTTTCTAAATATAAGTCATTGTAGAGATTCCATTTTGAAGTACATACGGAGCAAAATGAGTAAGAGCCACCGACCGACCTATCCTCTCATTCCTTCCTTCGCAAAACAAACATCATCATTCATTCTCATTCTCATCAAGAAAAAAAAACACATGAGATAAGACATTCCGATCGAGGAGTACAACACTGAGCTACGTACTGATCGAGGAGTACGTGCGTGCATGGTGTACGTAGCAGCAGCTTTGAATCGATCAGTTCGGATGTATGCCTTCTCTCTGATTGCTCTGTTTGGCATCTCGCCGTCTCTAAGCAAAGCACATGCATGCATCTCACAATCGATCGTACGTACGGAGTACTCCATAAAATAGCTCATGCACACGCGGAGTACTCCATAGAAGAAGAAGAAGAAGAAAAAGAAGAAGAAGAAGAAGAAGAAGAAGAAGAAGAAGAAGTGGTTGTTTTATCTAACCATCGGACGTGGGATATGATGAATTTAGTATGTTAAGCATTCTGTATGCATGGATTTCGAGGAGCATAGCCGAAATAGTACAACATCCTTGTCGCATGCCCTAAATTGAGCCGAGCCTACGACTACTGATAACCATGGCATGGTTATTGTTGGAGACTACTTGCGTGCCACCCAAAGAGAACTCGTTCAAAATAGTACTCTAACATGTCACACCGCCACCAACAAAGACCTCTCATATTTGGAAATAATCAAGCCAAAAAGCTCTAGGTTGTTAAGATAGGCGACATGAGTTTGCAGTTGCTCTCGGAACTCAAATATATAAGACTAGTTTTAAACTAGATCATATATTTGTCAAATGTGATTGGTTTAAGACAAATGCTATAATTCAAATTATATAGCCATTTTTAAATTATTTTCTATTGTTGGAGTATTCATATGACGAGAAAAGAAGTGTTTGGTAAGCATTTCTCCCCCGTGTCGTAGTTCAGCAAAGTGAAGCATCACGTGAGCATCGGTGCTTCCGTTGCCGCAAGCCGATCGTATCTGCCCCCGGAGCGCCGGGCCACTGCCCTTCATGACAGGATCTATCCCAAGCATGACGCGCCTGACGTCAACGCGACTTGTTCCCACACATCCTTCTAATAAAGATGGATTCTTTCTTACTTAACTCGTGTATGAGTGGCGAGTTCATGCAACCGGTGGTCATGTTCCTGGTGATGACTGGCGCGCGGGTCGTGGCCGGACCGCTCGACTTGGCCTAACATGCATGATAGCACTAAGAGGTGACCGTGTTGTACCTCCCTGACTCCGGGGTGCGCTTATTTGGCCTACACCACACTCACCAATGCCGACGACCCGATCAACGTCGCCTTGGAATTGCCTTCTTTTGGGTCGCCCACTCAAAACGTTTTTTTAAAAAAAAACTAGGGGCTGACCGTGCGAAACGAAACGAAATAGGTAGCCGCGCAAAAAAGAAGAGAAAACCCGGACGTGGAGTTTCGGTGCTCGGGCGCAGCTGTACCCGAAATCCCGCTCGTTGGCTGTCGTCTGGGGATTCCCATAATGTCGTCTGACAAGTCTGCAGCGATGCGTTAGTAATTCGGTATACGGCGTGGCAGCGTATGGTACAGTGCCTGGGCGCGGGCCCGAATCGTAGGTGTGGGCGAACGTCCCGTGTGCTTATAATTCTGGTCCGTTGACCAGATAGTTTACCTGTAGGCTGAGCCGTGGAGCATGGGTTTGGCTCAGGATCGCGTGTCTCGACGGCGTGTGTGAACCCTTCCTCTCGGCGGTTCTCGAAACCAGCCACCGCCGTGGGGCATCTATAATCCATCCCCATTGCCATCGAAGGCTGTTGCGGTAAGCGACGATGGAGGACGCTGACCTGGACTTCCTGCTGGACGCGGTCGACAGGTAAGAGAACTGTGCCCAAATTCGAGATCTATCGTTTTTTTGGCGGCGAGGAGGATACTGGTCGACGCCTGAATATTTGGTGCTCCTCTGTATTTGCAGATTTCCCCTCTGTGAAGACTTCGCGGATTGCTTGGAGCACCCAGATCCGGTTCCTCTGGCGCGGATTGATGCGCCGAGCGTTCAGCAGTCTGAATCGAACGCTGGTTCCGGGTGCGGGCAGCCAGTTGGCGGCTGTAGCCAGTAGCGGCAAGCAGGCGATGGAGCCGTCGCCGCGAGACATCTCCGGCGAGGTCCGCACAGTCAACAGACCAGTCCTGCAAGGGTGAACCCAGAGGCGCTGGGGTGGACAAAAAGGTTCTGTAACCATTGCATTCCGTCTGCTCTGAATTTTTTCCTGGAGTGCAACTCCATTTGTCCTAGTACGGAGTGTAGTTCACTGCCATGATATCTGTAACGAACTGTGACAGACTGACAGTAATTGTTTTTTGATGAACGGTTGGCAGATACCAGGCATGCTGAATGTTGTCTCCGGCAGGGGATTAGTCACTCGATTTTAGGCGTGTCAACAAAGGTGCATGTATAGGTACAGACAAGGAAATGTTATTCAGAGTTCGTAGATTCAAAAATCTATAAACCCATAATAAGTGGAACAAAAGCAGTCAAAAGAGGCCACCTCATGACACATCTCCTCGGCTGCCGCCCTCTTCTCCTCCCTATCCGCGTGCCAACGCAGGAGCTTTGCTACCTTAGGGTCCGCGAAATACCGCTACAGACGAGGAGTGATCGGAAAGTACCACACCGATTTTCGAGGAGCTTTCTTCCTCTTCTTGTATCGAGTGACGCCGCACACCGGACATATGATAGACTCCGCGTGCTCGTCCCGATAAATGATGCAATTGTTCATGCACACATGGTATTTCACGTGCGGTAAATCCAGAGGACACACGATTTTCTTCGCCTCCTCGAAACTGGTCGGGCACTTGTTCCCCTTGGGAAGACGTTCGTGCCAGAATGACATGTTCTCGTTGAAGCATGCGTCGGTCATTTTGTGTTTTACCTTCATCTCCAGAGCCATGAGCGTTACTTTCAGGCGGGTATCCTTGGACCTGCATCCTTGATACAATGGAGTAACCACGTCTATCTCCAGTTGATACAACTTGGCTTTCTCTCGGGCGGCAGCTCTTGCGTTATCCGTCTGCTTGAGAAGCAACTCTTGAATATGAGGGTCCTGCACCCAGCCTCCATCGTCGTCTGCTCCGGCATCTTCATCTTCATGATCATGCCCTTCGTCTTGATCTTCCTCATCATCATGTACGACATCTTCTACATGATGACTGTGTACAGCATCACCTGGAGATTCTTCGTCTTCTCGCCCGCCCTCGCCGCGGTGGTACTTGTCTTGTTGCCCTTCCTCATTTCTTGCCCGGCCCCCATGGACGACTTCATAGTCATCTTCATCACCTTGCCACCGATAGCCATCCATGAAACCACGCAAGAGCAGGTGGTCCCGCACCTTCCCGGAATCCGGGTCCGCAATAAGGCTCTTCAGCTTGCATCTTAGACACGGACATCTTATCTCCGTCTCGTTCTTTTGAAGCATCTCGGCCTTCGCGGAGCTCAAAAACCTATTCACGACGCCTTCGTTCATCGTGCGGACCATGGTCGCCTGCGGGGTAGAGCAAAACGATATTTTAGAACCAAGAAAAAATTTGGCATGACCTTCCCTAAAAATAGGACCAAAAAGAATGCATAGTGCCAAAATTCTCGCCGAAACGGAAATGAATCAACATTCCGGCAAAATATTGGCAACTATCGCATTTCAAATACCAGTACCTGCAAACACAAACATATATGCAACACCACAAACACATGCAACACCACAAACACATGCAACACCACAAACATACATAGATCTAGCTAGGCCACAAAAAGTGCATGTGCACGTTGTTGGAGCGAGCTAGGAAGAAAAAAAGTAGATCTACATCATGAAGATAGCTTTCCCCTTACTTACCTATCAAAAAAAGATAATTTCACCACTTAATTGTGATGAAGCTATGGTGGAAATGAGATGAGGAGGAGGAGGCAGCCGAAAGCTTGGAGAAGGAGGTGGAGGTAATGAAGTGGGAAAAGTGAGTGGGTAGGTGTGGCT
Organism: Aegilops umbellulata; assembly: GCA_032464435.1. NCBI lineage: Eukaryota > Viridiplantae > Streptophyta > Magnoliopsida > Poales > Poaceae > Aegilops > Aegilops umbellulata. The sequence continues at coordinate 471,935,687 of CP136059.1, read as the reverse complement.
GTCCAAAATATCTTGTTGGGGTCCCAGGTTACTAATGGCGCACCACCTGCAAATGCGCCATTAGTAACCCTGGTTACTAATGGCGGACCTGCAGGTGGTGCGCCATTAGTAGTTTTGCAGAAAAGTAAAAACAAATTATACTAATGGCGCACCGTGGCACAAACTAGTAATGGCGCACTGTGCGATGGTGTGCCATTCGTAGTTTTGCCAAAAAGTAAAAAAAAAATACTGGCGCACTCTGTCGCTGGTGCGTCATTAGTAGTTCTAACTACTAATGACGCACTTTGCCCTCATGCGCCATTAGTATGTTGGAAAAAATGAAAAAAAAATTTGTTTTACTAGTGGCGCACCTTTTGCCCGGTGCGTCATTAGTGTCTTCCACACTAATGGCGTTTCTCCACCAGGTGCACTATTAGTATATAGTAGTGGTGCACCACTTCTGCGGTGCGCTATTAGTGACAATCCTATTTTTAGCCCTTTTCCTAGTAGTGTTGGTATAGCTTATTTATTTCCTGAGTTGGCCTGGTATAGTAACAACATGTTCATGGCTGTGCCGCCACAATTTCTAGCAAAGGTTTTATTTACCCACGTGACTGCTGTTGGCAAGCATGTCAGGATATAAATCCAGGTTGAAGGTTTGACTTGTTATAGCTTTTATGCTCAGTTTGGTTTGGTTCCTTGACCTGTCTCAACCAGCTTTTCTTTTTTGAATTAGCTTTTGGATAGGCGAGATGTTAATTTGAACAAGAAAATGTTGTTGGCTGAAAATCTGCAACTCATTCGTGTAGGAAGTGAATTTGTTCATGTATGTAGAACCTGATGATATTGTTGGCTCCTCTGTTTTTTTACAGATAAATTTTACTTAGAACCTGATGATATTGATCTTTAAATATGAGGTCCCTTAATCATGCATGTGTATTCTTTAAAAATATGCCTTCAACTTGTGTGCTGAAGATAATATTTTACCCCCTCTGTTGGTATGATTTTTCTATAGGAATGTCTTACTATACTCTGGATACATTTTTTGGTCGGCTTAGCTATTAGTACCATATTGAATGGTCATACTTGCCAAGTCAGCCCTTTTGTCGTTTGAGAATTCCAGAATTGTCGAAACTGCCATAGTTTGTACATTCTTTCATAGGAACTTGTAACTCTGTCAGTATGTAAAATCTTGTTCTCTCTCCGCCTATGTAGGGGCCTGGACCGCAGCCACACGAGGGCGAGAAGATGGATGGATGGTGTAAAACTGAGCTTGTCGTTCTGTTTTTGTTTGCCGCCGAATGTGATGTTCTGGTGGTGTGGATCAGTTCCAGGGGCTAGGACCTGATTGCCGGATGGGTTGTGGATCTTTTTTGTGTTCAGAAAGGTGTTCCCGGATGGCCGAGGCCATGAAGATGGATGGGAGTCATTCGTCGTCGTCAAGATATGATAGTTTGTCTTGGTTGTTTTTAGAGTTGCTAGCTGTGTTGGTAGGATGGAAGCATTGGAGTAGGTAGTAGCTCCTAGAAATCATTCATCCTGGTATTGATGTTATAGGAGGCAAAGCACATAAATTGTACTTCTACTCTCATATTTGATATATCAGTTACAATGCTATTGTTGATTTTCATTCTTCCAAACGCGTTGTGCTGTCGAAATTTCTATTGAAAATTTGTCACCGACTTGTCAAAAATTTGGCCTTGTTTGTAACAAAATCTTAACTTTAGGGTCTTCGCTGCAAAATGCTAGCCCGGAAATTTGTGTTGAGTCAACATTACTGATGAGGGTTTAGGGCACTTGCTCTTGAAATCTTTCAGTTTCGGGCAGATTACCCACAAACCATGAAGACGAATGTTAGTTCTCGCCTCCCATGATTCAGAAAATCCCAATCTGAATAAATCATTACTATTGGTGTTATTGATTTCATGTTAGTTCTCGGCTCCCATAGAATAAAAAAATCATGTTAGTTCTCGCCTCCCATAGAATATGAACTCCTACCACTAAGAAGTGTCCAGTATTCAAATAGTTATAAAAACTGGTAGCAACGATTTCCGCCAAATGCACCACTCATGGAACCTTCAATCATGTTCATGTAACCACCCATGGCACCTCCCATGGCACCACCCCTGGATCACGTAATGACACCATGCAATCTTTCATATTTTTGCAGATTTCGATTGTATTATTCAGAATTGAAAATTTAATACCTCCATGTTTAGGGTTGAATCTTGCCACTCTAAGGTTCGAAGTCCTTTCCATTTCTTCGATAAGGCCTAAACATAGACTCAAAAACACAAATAGGATTGTCAACGGAATTCTCTTGCTGTTCAAATCTGAACTATATTCATTAAATGACTAGAAATGCCAGACCCTGAAAATGCCAAATTTTGACATGGAACATGTAATGGTGTATTATGAGTGTAGAGAAAAAAAATGGAACATGCCAAAGTTCAACCGCTTAAGCAACTTTCACTTCGACTTTAAACCTGACTCGTCCCCTCTTGGAATACAATTCTTCCTTGAAGATAGCCGATTTCTAAGCAGTGTATGTCACAACTTTGTAAAATGTTCTCAAATTTTATCACGATATATTGATGAAATATGAGGGCACCATGGCAAGTTTCATATTTTCATACTCCATTTGCTTTTTTCGGAATTAAAAACCAATAACCTTCATGTTTGGAGTCCAATCCTGGTATCCATATGTTTGGAATTATTTCCCTTTTACTGGATATGACCTAAACATAGACTAAATAAGACAATGGCATTTTCCAACCAAGTTATACGGAAAAAAAAGTTGTCAGACTGTTTGTTTAAATTTAGATATGCACACATTTATCTATAAGATTATAAGAGTTGCTCTCTCAGTCCCATATTAAGTGTGGAGAGAGTATAATCTGCATTATTCTTAATTTCTCTCTAGGTTAAACTAGATAATATTGTATAGCTAAATGGAAGAACAGATAAATTAGATCTAGCATTGCAATACCGTTTACGCTCACTTTTATCGCTTGCTACCTTGCTGTTTTTATATTTTCAGATTACAAAAACCTATTTCTACCATCCATATTGCACTTGTATCACCATCTCTTCGCCGAACTAGTGCACCTATATAATTTACCATTGTATTGGGTGTGTTGGGGACACAAGAGACTCTTTGTTATTTGGTTGCAGGGTTGTTTGACAGAGACCATCTTCAACCTACGCCTCCCATGGATTGATAAATCTTAGGTCATTCACTTGAGGGAAATTTGCTACTGTCCTACAAACCTCTGCACTTGGAGTCCCAACAACATCTACAAGAAGAAGGTTGCGTATTAGACATCAACCTCTTTTCTGGCGCCGTTGCCAGGGAGGTGAGTGCTTGAAGGTATATCTTTAGATCTTGCAATCAAATCTTTTTTTTTCTTGTTTTAGCACTAGTTTAGTCTATAAAAGAAAACTACAAAAAAATGTAATTGAGTTTACCTCATACGGTTCATCTTTTTAATATCTTTCGTGAGTATGATGGAAAGGAAAATTGTGCCAAAGTGTTAGAAGAAGAATGCATTAAAATGTTTGGCACCAAATCTTTGAGTGATGAGCATGATTGCAATGTTGTTAGTATGAACTCTTTGAATATCCATAGTACTAATGATGATTGCACTAGTTATGATGAAAATATCTCCTATAAACATGCCAATTTTTGTGGAGTGCATTGGGTTTGCAAGTACACAACAAATAGGGAAGATAGATATTGCAAGAGGCATAAGCATTTAGAAACTAAATTGTTGCAAGAAAGGCTAGATGTTTGTGCTAAAAATATAAATTTTCTTAGTCGTACTTGTGAACTTTGCAATGAACATGATCATTTCAGTACCCAATGCAAATTGTTTCATGATCGTATCGTGTCCAAGAATTGTGATGACTTGATTTCCCTTGCACATCATAATGAACTTAGTTTTTTTTAATATATAATGAACTTAGTTTGCTCTTGGGTTATGAAGAAATGAAACGTATAACGAAGGTTATTCCAGAATTTGCCCTTGATAGAGTTCTTCATTTTGATCTAGAAGAAATTTATATGTATTGTGTGGTGAATTGCATTGAAAATCCTTATATTGCCAATTACATAAAGAAAAGAAAACAAACAGAAGATGAAGAGAATACTAATGAAAGGGAAGAGACTTCCCAATTCCTCCTATTATTTCTTTTGATGAATCTGGTAACGAGGAGGAGCCCTCTATTCAACCAATCTCATTAATAAGGAGCTCCAAAAAGAGGATTGAACCCACGCATGATGTGGTGAACAAGAAGAAAAGAAAAAGGAAGAGAGGTAAAAAGATATCTCTCTCAAATAATGTTGCTCCTATTATTGTTGTGCCTCGTGAAAGTGAATCAAAAATAATAATGGAAGATGATGCATTTGATGATGATCTCGTTATGCCTATTGCTTGTTGTGATGATTATGATTGGGAAGATAATAATACTTCTTATGATCTTGAAAATCTTTTTGGCACTTGCTTGGAAGAATATGATAATTGCTTTACTATTGGTGCTATCCATATTATTAATGATGAGAGCGATTATGCTTATGATATGAAAAGGCCCAAGTTTGGGGAAGCCATGTTTGATGAGAATGACATATTTGAGAATATATTTTATGCAATTAATGTTTGTCCCAAGCTTGGGGATGCTACGTTTAATGAAGATGATATTTTTAGTCTCCCAAGTTTTGATATGCAAATGTATAGTGATGATAGCATGCCTCCTACTTATGATGATTATATTGATGAAAGTGGGTTTGGAAGAGTGTCAACTTTAGGAAGTAATGATCCCACACGGGGATGGCTGCGAGAAAAGTGGATCGAGTCGTCGCCCGAGTCGCCCATGCGGACGACTGCTAACTTATATAGACTGAGAAGTAAAAAAAGTTTGCAAATAGGGAAAAACAAAACTATGGACTGATGGCAGGAGGCAATGACATAGTTAAAGATTAAAAGAATATGACTGAAAAGTGAACAAAGAAGAATTAAGAAAACCAAAGAGTAATGAGTCCAATGCACTTCCTCCATTCTTAAATATAAGTATTTTTTAGAGATTTCAATAAGAACTTGATACGGATATAGACATATTTTAGAGTGTACAATCACTCATTTTACTCCGTATGTAGTCCCAATTCGAATCTCTAAGAAGACTTATATTTCGGAACGGAGGGATAGCTTGGATGTACGTAAAACCTAATGCTTGGATTAAAAGACCGTGGAAAAAATTGAACTAAAGAAAAAGACTAACAACCAAGGACTGGTAACAATAAATTGCAAAGAGGGACCGAAGAAGATTCAATGACGAACTAAACAATGACTGATTAACAAAGTAAGGAATAAACACAGCAGAAAAGAAAAACTTTAGAACGAAGGACCAAACTGAAAAGGATAACTAAAATTTAAATTATTGAGCTTTCTGAAAGCAATGACACCGAACAATGAAAAAACTGAGATAATTAATTCTTCGTTGCCCTACTATAATGAAGGAAGAACAATGAATTGAAACCTATTAGGAGCTTGAACACCAAAATGAAAAAAGAACACTGATTACTCGAGAAGAATAAAAAGGACCGAGGAATGAGGACAAACTCAAACAAAAAACTTTGGGAGCCGAGAGACTTAAAAAAAGAAACTAAGAGAGGGCCTGGTGTGTTCTGTTTGGTTCTGCTGTTAAAAATTACTACGACCGAAAATGATGCAACCATAGTCACTGAACAAAGACTTAAATGATAAACTGAACAATCATACAGAGTTGTATCTTCAATGTGAAGGACTACTGATGAGAAACAAGCCTGTATTCACAAAATCGAACTAAACCAACATGTCACCACGACCAATCACTCCTCCAAATCACCTTAACCACTCTCTCGTTGCCATGAATAAAATAATCACCATGTAATATACACACTATATGTACATACTAGTCTATTTTGGAACATGATTTTGATTGAATATCTTGAAGCAACTACACTCAAAATGGCAGCCTGAGTAAGCTGTGCAGCAGCTCCCATTCGCCTAGCAAATTTGACGTAGACAATACTGAAGAATACTAATACCGTCCTCCGTGCAAAAATCATTTTTCTGCCGAATGCCCCGACACTCGTATACCTAGTTTCCGCTGCTAACGACACTGATGAAAAACACCCAAAAATTACGCACAACACTAAAGACAAATGAAGTGCACAAAAATCGCTCGGTAATTGTTTGTTTGTACTATTTTGTACACACTAACACTACAGTTCTAGTAATTCTTTTTATGTTATATATAAAAATATATAATCCGGTTACTGTTGGCTGAGGGTTTGGGCCATATGTGAAGTCTAGTGTACCCACTGTTTACCGTTGTATCAATGAGCCAAACTTTATCCAAGCCACACTTGCCAGACAAATTAGTTAGTTATGAACGAAACATGCGTGCCCTTAGAACTGAACGTTGTCTGACAAATGAAATAGCTACCTAACACAATAGCTGATTGATTAATTCCCAGAAACAGTCGAAAAAACTACACAAACCGCACAAAATGGACATTTTCGTTTCTTTTTCAACAAAGAATGTTAACCCGGGATTCTCCTTCCATTCCCTTTACATATACTCCAGTGTGTATATACTCGTCATGCAAGGCCAACGATCCTCATACATTTAGCAAATGCACATGGAAATATAAAAGATCATGTTGTGAATCCATGGAGGTGAATATATCCGAAACACGAATAGATTAAATCAACCAGTATAACTTGAGGGGCTAGTTTCAATCTCCACCACTTTATATCTGTCTAAAATCACAAAATTTGATTTTTCATCATTTTCTAATAAAACTGTAATTACATAGTCCGCGGTGTCAAGCTAATCGTTATCAAGAGGGCTACTCGTCAGCCTTCGTCCCCTCCTCGGCCAAATCATGTCCGTTCACACCCTCAATGTTCCTTGTCATGGCAGCATCGATGGTCTCTGCTGTATCACCACTAGTACTTTCATCATACGTGGGCGTAGTTAACCTGAGCTTTTTGATGACGACAATGGCATGTATCCCTTACACCGAGCCACCATGCCGTCGGTCATTTGGAGCAAAGACTGGGTTGCAAGACCCAAAAGGCTTGTTGTCTTCATTGCCGGGTTGTCACCTTCGACACCGCTATCATCTGTTGGATTTCCTAGATCATGGTCCTAAAATAAGATAAAACACATTGCCACATCAATTGAGATGAATCTATCCAGATAATAATTCTGTATAAAATATAGGAGGTCCTAATTCAGTATAAAATATGTGTGCATCCATTTTTTTTTCTTTGGTGCCGACCGGTCGGGACAATCCGAAGTAGCCAGGCCCTGGTTTAAGTTGATTTTTGTTTTAGTTTGTAGAAGTGGACAATGTTAGAGGAACAGATATATACCGTGTTAGCCGTGGCCAGTTCTTCAGGTGCATCAACGATGTTGTCGACCACTACCCAGTTGTCCATTTCATCCAACAGATCTGAATAGTGCTCCTCCTCGACGACAACAATCTCATGGGGCAATACCTGCAGCACACACCAAATCAGATCGAAAACAGCTAATGTGTTACCATCCGTAGAATCCAACAAGAAGTGACTAGTAGAGTAGTAAGAGAAAGTGTCTACATACCATTGACATGCTACCATCGCCCCACTTGACTTGGACGTGTCCATCATTGAGAAGGTCAACAACATGCCCCACCCACGAAAGATCGGCTGCAACGACACTCTTCTTCTTGTTGCCCTTTAGCAACGGTGCGAGTTCAACGCTGGTTGATCCTGATGGCAGGAGGTGAACGACAATATCTCCATAGTCAGCAGATAGGTAACAAGAGTCTTTTTTCAGCGCGTACACACTCACAGTATCGTCGCACTCGACCTCCCTAGCCTCGTTGAGCCATGACACGCAAGCCGTCCGGTCTCCATAGTGCAGGCTCCTGATGACGCCCACGGGCCTTTTGAATTCAGTCCCATCAGCAAAAACATAATTGTTCACACTAGCATCAATAGGAAGAACACCGACGACGTGATCCCCTGGGAATAAGTCTTCATCCACTAGTAGAAAGGGGATGACGGTCGTTGAACTTATGCCATTTTGTCGTGTGCCGTCCTGCCACAGCACGTCCACGGAGGTACGGGTGTTGGCGACGACCATGGGAATCTCCACCTTTGCTTGAGCAGTTGGTGCTTCACATTCGTCATCGGTCACATTGTCTTCGCGAAAAAAGCAGCGGTCAGCTACCCCCTGTTGGAATAATCCAAACATTATGATAGTTAATTAGGCAAGTGTAAAATTTGACAAGTACAAGTTGTACGTGTGTGAGGTTCTAGTCTAGTCCGATTAGGATTAGTACTAGGGTGATCAACGTTGCCGGTTGATTAGTTAAGAAAAGTAATTAACGATGTTCGAGTCAATAGCGTTGGTAGGATAGGCTAGTCCTGCCGTGTCCGTGTTTGTGTGCGTGAGTCTTGACTAAGTTTGGTTAGCCGTGTCAGGGACGTGTAGGTTTGTGTCTAGTTTAGGTCGGTTAGGTTTGGTCCTAGAGGCTGCATATATATATGCACCATGGCTGCGTGAGATTGTAACACCTGGAGAAAACAAGAAAAAGCAATAAAGAGAGGAATTAGAGGATGCGAGACGCATCCTTGGCTATCAATTTTTGTGCGCGTGTGCGTTCGTGCTATTTGATGTGATCGATCATGAGGACAAATATCCAACACCCCCAGCTACAGTCGTACGCGGCGCAGAAGAAAGTAAGATTGTCTGGATTCTGGTAGGCACAAGGGGCCGATGCCTTGATGAGCCCCTTGTCCGTGCCATGATGCATGGATGCAATCCAGTAGACAAGGACGCCGGACGTCTCCACATTGCTGATGGTGCCTATCTGACGGTCAGGACTCCATGAGCCGTTAAGCCAGTGTGCCGCCTTGAAGACGGAGCATGGGTCAGGTTCGGTGACGTGCTCCCCGGGGTTGAAGGGAGTGTTCATTTGATGGCGATAGGTGGTGTTGCTGCCGGCGCCGGTGTCCTCCACTGCTTTTAGCTTGTTGGAGTCTGCGTTGGTGACCCTGCAGACCGCCCCATCATCAAACAGCACATCCACGTCGATGGACACCTCGACGACCTGGCCGAGCCACGGCCCGGACACGACGAAGTCGCCAAGGTTGAAGCTCCTTACACGACGGAGGGTAGAAGGGGACACGCCCGTGAAGACATGCGTCTCCGTGTCGCGCTTGGCCAGGTCGAGCATGGTGTTGACGCTGGTGATGACGCCGAGCTGGCCATCATCGTCGGACACGGAGCCGACCACGTCGCCGGGGCGCAGGTAGCTCCTGTCGACCACCTTGAGGTCGCCAGCGTTCTTGTACACAACGGTGTTGTGGGCGAGGAGGAGCATGAACGTGTTGACGGGGAGATAATTGTTCTCGTGGTCCGCCTCGGCGTCCACCATGACGAGGCCATGGTGGAGGAGCGTGTGCCCGAAGCTCACGAGGTCTAGCAACTCAACATCCTGGGATGGGGCGGCGCCGGCCATCTTATAGCTGACTATGTTTCCGGCGAGAGCACGCAGAGATTGCTTGTTGGATTGATCGCAAGGGGCTCGTATCGCGCTCACGGTGGTGTTTTGCAAGCTTCTTATAAGCTAAGCTAAGCTAGGGGTGCATATATGTAGGCTAATGATAGGCACCGGCAGCCGTCTGAGTAGGATTAGAATTCCTATATGCTAGTGCTACTCGGTCCTGTGCATAATCAGACTACGATATGGTAAGTAACTTCGGGTGACGGATTCGTCCTTCTAGACGACTACGATGAACTGCCACTGTTCCTTTTCTGGTAATAATGCTCATGGCTCTTCCTTAAGTTTGGAGTTTGGGTTGGACTCCTATATAGTAAATTAGTAACCAGCAATGCTTCTATCTATCTATGGTATCTTGAAATCTCGCAGGCAAACTAGCGGCTGTTTTGCTTCTCCGACCGCACGTGGCTGCAAAGTACTACAGGACCTGCTAATCAGGGAGTAAAATGCCAAAAACCATCATAATTGCGCACAATGCATAAAATAATCACCATTTTCATAACAGTTTGCCCATGGCATCGTTTTTAGTAATCACCTTGTCAAAACCACTAAATGCTCGGTTGACTGTGTTTTGGCAGCGAACCTGACAGCCCGGCCCCACCTGAAAGGTCCATGTTGCAAAGGCGAACGGCGAGGCATGATGGATGTTAACACCGCTTCTTTAACCTAGTCACGCCGCGAAGGTGTATAGTTTCCCCAAATTCACTCGCCCTAGTCCGAACTCCCCCTCTCACTCGATCGACAAGGAAGGCGGCGACGACGAAGGAGAAGACCTCTCTCTATGCCGGTGACTAGCTCGGCGCCACCTCGAATCGTGCGCAGGCGGCAGACGACATCGACATTGTAATGACTGTATTCTTGTATTAATATAAGCACCATTTATCTCAAAATAAAAGGTTTTATACAATATGGGCATCTCCACCGGCAACCTACAAAATTTCCTCCCGCACCCGTCCGCGGATATGGGGGACTAGTCCGCGGACACGGATGCGGGAGGACGCCATCCAACCGTAGCCGCATACATTTCAAACCGCATTTTAACTAACCGGACAAATTCATGCAAACCGGCCCATATGCATCAAAGTTCGGATAGAAAATAGCATAAATCATCATACGTACCATGCAAATTAAGTATAGTGCAACAATATCTCTAATTCGACTAGATCCCGAATGTCCAACAAGTCTTTCATTAACGGATCATGTCGTTCCACACATACTTCCCCTTGAACTTCATCCAACAGTGTATGCACATAAATGGTTGTCCCTCTTTCTTGTGGTACACCACGGCAGGGCGTGCGGATTAAATATAATCTATAGACCAACACTGAGTGAATGAATCAATCAACAAGTAGAGCAAAATTAAGTAAAACTTACGATCTCATCCTCTGCAGCATGCAATGGCCACCATGCCTCGAGCTGACGAACCACATCGTAAAACTTGGTGACGCTGATCTGGATAGCGTGCCAGCGACACGACAACGACCTGATGTTGCATGGTTGAATGATGTACATGTCGTAGGGTGCAATTAGCTTTCATGCATGAAATTTTCCATGCACTTGCTCGCAGAAGAGCTCCCCTCTGCTCCTGCCTATGAAATCCGCGGATACGGCCAGCCACACATCGCACAATAATTCATCCTCCATGGTCGAGTAGCTCACCATCCTTCGTACTCATAGCATTTGGAAATAAGCTCAATGGCATTTGATTGAACACCTGCTGGGTGTGGTGTCCGCCATGGAGGTCGTCGACAGGTGGCGGAGTGTACCTGGGTACAAACGGCTCCAAGGTGGACCGCTCCACCGAGCAGGTGCGTCATTGCTGGTTGCGGACGTCCGGCTATGCCTCTGTGACGGCCGGAGACGTACATCGGCAGTGGTGGAGGTGGAAGGTGCGGATGCAAAGCAAGGGGGAGATGGGGCGGACTAGAAGGAAATGGCACTGGGAGGGACCGGTATAGGACCACGTTGGATGGCCTAAGCTCAACATCAATGAAAAGTGGCTTGGATTTGTGGTTGCTGAAAAAGACTCTTGCAAGTGGGGGCAGCACTCCAATTCATCTCACTGTGAAAATCCCTGACCAAGGTTTGGCCTCCGGTGTTGTTGTACATCAAATAAAATAGAAAATGTTAAGAGAGGACGAGGAGATGACTCCTTTGCTCCCTGCCACAAGACCACATGGATAGTCCCATTAAATTTGCATTCAAAAAGCAATATGCAGTGACATCTGCGAATTCAAAAAGGGAATAATGGGTGAGATGATGTCATTATTCAGACAGGGTGGCTAGCTAGGATGGAGCTTTTACCGTTTGCAGTTAGTGTTGCTTGCAATGTCATGCCTTAGTTAAATTGGTTGTAACTGGAATTGGTTCTCTTAATAGCCCTGTAGAGGCGTGCATGCATGAGAGGGCAAAGAAAGAGCGCACCTGCCAAGTCTCTAGCTTATGGTAGAGCAATCCATCATTTGAAAAAGCTTCAAAAGGGGATAATCAGTTGATTTGGTTGATGGACACTTAGATTCTTCATTCACCAATTTATACCCAATCTATTTAGTTGTGGGATTTGGTTGAATTCCTCCGATCCTGACAAATGGTCTCCTGTATCTGATGGAAACTCAAGTAACCCATATTATGCCACAATAACGGCTAAGCTTGCATAAAACACTGAAAATGGCATTACTGCTCTCCTTGATGCTGTCGGGACATAAAGTTGTCGCCTGAGCTGCTGGCCTGAGACGTTGACGACCAAGGAAGCATCCACTCTGTCGACCAACCATGCGAACCTTCTCTGTTTATTCAAGAGATGTTCCAAGTGGCAGATACAAAATGCCCTTTCCATGATTCTTAACTCCAAGGAGCAAGAAGAGTTCATACCAGCTTGAAAAGCCTCACGTGTTCACAGTTAAAAATAGAGATGGACAGTCTGATGGAAAAGCATAATCTGAAGTAAGAATTGTATATCTCAAGAGAAAATATCCGCTAGTATCACAAATCACTGTTGTCCAAGCTGTACAATGCAAACTAGTGCATAAATAGAAGAAGCATGGTATAGATAGAGCAGATAGCACCTAGGGCAATGCTTCTAGTTTAAAATCAAAATCCAACAAGACAACTTTGACTCCAAGTAAGGATAACAAAACACCGACGACTGATTCAAGTATAGAACAAGACACAGATTTTTCCTCGTGCCTCCGCAATCGGTTGCAGTCATCAATGAATAACCGAGCTCTCATGGGCGATAAGTGGCATGGGCGCCAGTCACGTATGCAGCTATGAGCAAACATGGAAACCGAGGGAGCCGCACCAATGACAGGAGAAAGAGTTAAACTTGAGATACTCCACCCCGTAAGAGATCATGGGCCAGCTGTTCACAAAAGACCGTATGAACTTTGTATCAAATGAAGTACTTGAAACATTACAAATAAATGAAATTAGTACTACAAATTATTATAGTTGAGAATACATTGGTCCAAACTTTACCTATACATTTCACTGTAGTCAGGAATCAGACCTCAATGAATATCCTTCCAGCGGATATGCGCAATCTTTGGCCAGCTTTCTCCATCAGGTGCACAACAGCTCTTCGCCAAGAGATCACAATTGACTATACATACGCGCTGGAGGGAGGGTGGCAGATCTGGTAGAGATGATATGTTCTGACAGTGTAGAATTCGGAGATCCGCTAGACTGGAGAAGCACTTTAGATTTGTTGGTAGGGACCTTATTTCACAATCATAAAATTGTAGCCGCACAACAGATGTGAAGTTTGCAGATTCTTCAAATGAAACGGATGGTTCCTCGCCGAATTCAATACTGAGATGTGGGGGGGGGGCTATAAAACCTTGAGCCGAGAGCATGCAGTTGAGCATCACGGAGCTGCTAATGTTGAGTGATTCCTGGACTCGAAATTGTGAGATGCACTCGGTGGTGAGATCGGGAACATTTTGTAAAACTAGATGATGAAGTTGCAGGGAAGGCAATCCTTTAAGAATGCACAAATCTGGCAGAGATGAAAGTGATAATAATTCAAGGGAGGTTAGACTACCAAACGACAGGGTTGCAGTGCTTCTACAACCCCATATGAAGATACTTCTCAACTGTGGCCAATCACCACAGAAGAAGTCCGCTGCTAGCACACATCCCCGTGTATAGAGATACTGAAGGGATAAGGGCATGATTTCTGCTCCTCTTGCCAACTCCAAAGAAGGACAGGAAGCCAACGTAAGGTGCTCAAGAGAGGTAGCAGCTCGTATGCCCCCTAATGATCGGAGACACCAGCATTCTTTGATTCTCATGTTACAAAGCTTTGTCGAATGTTGGAGGACCTCTTGTGATGGAAGTGTAGTTAAAGTCATAACCTTTGATAAACACAGCCTTTTCAGCGAAGTGAGGCCATCAAGGCAAACAACTAATGCTCCATCTGTAATATTGCATGAAGAAAGAGAAAGTTCACAAAGTCCTGATGGTGCAACCAGCGGCAGCCCTGCTCTCCCCCCATATATTAGTCTTATCCTCTGCTCGTGGCAACATACCCATGCCTTGATGATATCCTCTTTTATACTTAACATTTCACCTGGCCATGTTCTAAGAGCACTCCCAATGGTTTGAAGATGTAACGGCGTACCATCGCCCATCCATGGGATCAACTGCTTCAGTGATGAATGTTCCCAGGACAGTACCTTCCAAATCGTTACTTCTTGAGACACCTCCCATACAGAAGCAAGTTGTGATTGCATGTGGTCTGTCCTCGTGGTGTTCTCACTTCGATCATGTTGTTCCAGCTCATAGTTGGAAATAAAGATAAGCAGTGGACATTTTTTTATTTCTAACTTTTTAATCCCTGCTGGAAGACAAGGCAATATCTTCAGGTTTGGGACATTCTTGAGGACAAGTGAACAGCAGTTCCTAAAGAGCTCGATGTTGGATGGTAGGCCTTCCAACATACTGCAATCAGCAAGCGAAAAGGATTCCAAATTCAGAAAATACGAACCCTCAAACAACCAATTTGGATATTTCGCTGCTCTATAACCTTGGATTGCAAGGGCCAAAAGTTGAGGCGGTGGCTTCAGACCTTCTAAAACCTCCAAATGTAAACAATCCTCTGCACTAACATCATTCCTGCAACACCAGGCAAAATGCAAGCTTTTGAGATGACTTTTCTGATGTAGCTTCGCCTCTAAAGGCTTCATCCCTCCCAGTAACAATGTCAAGATTTTTGATACTTAAACTGCCACGAAGCTCGTTCATATTTCCCAGCTGTCGCAACTCATATCCCTTCTGCTTCTTCAAATAAAAATCATCAAGGTTCTGGAGTGAGGTTAGATTGCCTATGTTAGGAATTTGAGGGAGATGCTGCCGAGTTGATTTGTATATTGAGACCATCATATCAACGTACATCCCAAGATGACGTAGATTACTTAAGTTGCAGAGCATCTCAGGCAAACTATGGACTTTATCACTGAACTGAAGAAATTGCAGGTGATAAAGAGTACACAATGATCTCGACAACTCAGAAACCGAACTTCTCATAACGTTTAGATATCGAAGGTGCTTCATCTCACCAGTAGAAAAATCATGGTATAGCTAAAACAAATAGCACCTAGTCACCTAGGAAACAACGACGACTGTTTCAAATATAGAACAAGACGCAAATTTTGACTTGTGCCTCCACAGTTTGTTCACAGTCATCAATGAACAACCGAGCTCTCATGGGCCATCAGTGGCATCTGGCATGGGCACCAGCCACGTATGTAGAGATCAGCAAACAAGGAAACCAGTGGCACCGATGACAGAGGAGAAAGAGTTGAGCTTGAGGTACTTCACCCCGTAAGAGATCAAAGGCCAGCTGCTCGCAAAAGAACGCATGAAGGAAACTTCGTATCAAATTAAGTATTTGAACCATCAAGAATAAATGATATCAGTACTGCAAATTTATTATAGTTGGGGATGCATCGGTGCAAACGTTACCTTCACGTTTCACTTGTAGTTGCGAACCATGCCTGAATCGATATCCTTCCAACGGATATGCGCAATTTTTGACCAGCTTTCTCCATCAGGTGCGCGACAGCTCTTCTCAAGGAGATCACAATCCACTATACGTATGCGCCGGAGGGAGGGTGGCAGATCTGGTAGAGATGATATGTTGTAACAGTGTAGAATTTGGAGATCTGCCAGACTGGAGAAGCACTTCAGATTTGTTGGTAGGGACCTCATTCCACAAAAATAAAATTGCAGCCACACGACGGATGTGAAGTTTGCAGATTCTTCAAATGAAATGGATGGTTCCTCGCAGCAGTCAATATTGAGATGTGGGGGGGCTGTAAAACCTTCAGCTGAGAGCATGTGGTTGAGCATCACGGAACTGCTAATTTCGAGTGATTTCTGGACTCGAAATTGTGAGATGCACTCGGTGGTGTGACTGGGAACATTTTTTAAAGTTACATGACGAAGTTGCAGGGAAGCCAATCCTTTGAGCGTGCACAAATCTGGCAGAAAAGAAAGTGATAAAGATTCAAGGGAGGTTAGACTACAGAAAATACTTGTCAAGTGTGGCCAGTCACCACAGAAGAAGTCAGCTGCAAGCACGCATTCCCGTATATAGAGATACCGAAGGGGTAATGGCATAATTTCTGCTCCACTTGCCAACTCCAAAGAAGGACAAAAAGCCAACCGAAGGTTCTCAAGAGAGGTAGCAGCTCGTATGCCCCCTAATGATCGGAGACACCAGCATTCTTTGATTCTCAGGTTACAAAGCTTTGTCAAATGTTGGAGGACCTCTTCTGATGGAAGTGTAGTTAAAGTCATAAGCTTTGATAAGCACAACCTTTTCAGTGAAGTGAGGTCATCAAGGCAAACAGCTAATGCTCCATCTGTAATACTGCATGATGTAATACCAGTGGCAGCCCTGCTCTCCCCCCATATATTAGTCTTATCCTCTGCTCGTGGCAACATACCCATGCCTTGATGATATCCTCTTTTATACTTAACATTTCACCTGGCCATGTTCCAAAAGCACTCCCAATGGTTTGAAGATGTAACGGCGTACCATCGCCCATCCATGGGATCAACTGCTTCAGTGATGAATGTTCCCAGGACAGTACCTTCCAAATCGTTACTTCTTGAGACACCTCCCATACAGAAGCAAGTTGTGATTGCATGTGGTCTGTCCTCGTGGTGTTCTCACTTCGATTATGTTGTTCCAGCTCATAGTTGGAAATAAAGATAAGCTGTGGACATTTTTTGATCATGAATTTGCCATGGTACAAACAATGAAAATGCCATACAAAAATAGAGATAGTACATTCACTGCAGACTGGTGCGGGAGATTTTTGTGGGTTGCCGTTGGAGATGCCCTTAGTCCATGTCAAGAAGAGGACAGTGGGCATGAGGTAAAAAGCTTGGAGGTCAAGTTCATTGGATAGGTATGACAATGTCGCACTTGCTCAATTTATTTTGGCTTCATATAAAATATTTAGCCAAGGAGAAAGTGTGGAGAAGGATGTTGAAGGAAAGTAATCTACAAGGATGGAATGAGATGCATTGTAAGGCAACCACAAGTTATTATGGCCAGCATGCATGGAGCGAATCCGAGCCTGAGGAGGAGGAGGAGGCAGCAACAGGAGCATCAGACGAGGAGGCAATGTTCCATGTATGAAACAAAAAAAAATATGAACAAATATATAACAGAGCCAGAGCCGACTGCGCCAAGCGTCCAATGTCCTACGTCTAAGTCGTGAATAATACACACGAGCGCAAGCGATATATTTATAGCATGGCTTTCTCTTTGTCAATATATTTACGTGGAGCAGGGGAGCATCACTTATAAACTACTCCCTCCATTCGAAAAAACTTGTCATAAAAATGGACAAAAAGGGGTGTATCTAGAACTAAAATACATCTAGATACATCCCCTTTTATTTATTTTGATGACAAGTATTTCAGGACGGAGGGGGTCACCACGCCCTCCCCTTGGCGAGGTGGGACAAAACAAACTCTGACAGTTTAGTATTTCATGGCTCTTATACATCCCCCCCCCCCCCCCCCCCAGCCTTGTGGCACCTCATGCTGATGACCCTGTTGGTGATGGCACTATGGCCATGTACTGACAAAGTAAAAAAAAAGCATACCCATAGTTGCGCAACTGTTTTGCTCTTTATTAAACCGAGGTATATGTTTTCTATCTACAAAGTAAAAAGTTCATTCAACGGTTGTGGACAATATTAGTACTAGTAAATTTATAGGGGAACATAAAACTAAAATCATACTATACTATATATATTTGGTGAAAAAAAGGTGCTCTATGAGATCTTTTGGTGAACATTTTGCTATTTTAAAATAAATGTGATCTGAAATCTCAGTTAGAGTCGTTAATTGCTGAGTGAAAATTGTGGTGATGAATCAAATTAATTGTAATGAAATACCCTTTGTTTATTACTTGAACATGAATCAATATGTCAGTTTGCAGCCTAACATCTTAAAATTGCGCAATAAAAAAACTGGAGATTTCGTTTCTCACCCTGAGCAAGCAAAGCATACATATATACATGCTCCTGTAAGATAATGTAGTAATCTAGGTCACACTTCAAGAAACAATTCTATGTTTTAGAATCTTGGTTAAAACTCTGTAAGTGATCAAGAATGCTCATGGCGTGGCAATTAGTGCTTGGTGAAAAACTGTAGAGACACACATAGATACATAGATAGATAGGCGACAAATAAAATGATCACGCTAGGTTGTACATAGTGTATCGCATGCATAGATGCATGTAGAAACGTGCCACTAGATTAAACCAGATCACACCTGTTTGAAATTGCAACTTTGAACATGAAAACTCAAGCACCAACAGCATTACAAGTTCAAATCATCTACCACAATCTATCGATGATCCAATCTATCAATGATCTCTCTGAGACCCAAACATGTCATCCTATATTGGAGCTCAAGTCACAGGAGGGTGCACTAGCCTGACCACCACCAGATTCTTCATCTTGGCGCCGAACCCCACCATCGATGCAGTGCAGCCTGCCGAATACAGAGATGGAACATGTCACAAATATGCATGCAGATATCGATTCAAGATGCAAACCATGCAGTACAGTTTTGAACTGGGCATTGGAGATGACGACATGCAGGTAGAAAATAATAGATATTTGACCATATATAGTGGTTCCTCTTGGTGGTTATACGATTTGGCACTTGCTAGTTTTGTAGTATCCATATTCACCAAATATTATTGCTTATTTATACGTCATAACAGGATGCACCTCAGAGGCGGACCACGGAAAAAAATTAAGGTGTGACGAAGTCTCACTAAGATTTTTTTTATGCGAATCAAAGAGTCAATACACAGTAACAATACACAATACGAACGAATAACCAAATACAATGGAAATGTAGACATGTCTCAATAGGAAAATAACCTAAAACATACCCATAACGAAGCTTTTAATGGCGTGTAGAAGACCCAGGCAATGGCTGTGCCCTACCTTCTTTCTGAAAATCTTCCTTAATTTTATCAAGATCAATACTTTTGAAGATCGCTCGCTCAATGTAACACACCATCAAGTCCTTAAGCCAGCCATCAGACATCTTGCTGCGCAACTCAGTCTTGATGATTTTCATTGATGAGAAGGCTCTTTCAACTGTTGCCGTCGCTACCGGTAGTAGCAATGCCAACTCAATGAGGCGATAAATAGCAGGAAACATGACATGCCTTTCAAGTTCAACCATCTTTTTAGCTAGGCTTGCAATATCATGACAAGCTCTAAATTCTTCAATTCTTCTCATATGGATAATGAATAGCTCGAGGTTATCAACTATATGTTCACGTTCATAATCTGAGAAATCCTCATAATAAATCTCTGTGAGTCTAGCAAGCTTATTCACATTGAACCTAGAAAAGGAGTTTCTTGGGTCAAATTTTCATGCTCTTCTTCCATGGAAGTCACTTGATCTTGATGATTGACATTTGCTGAAATATTGACACTTTCGCGGGTGCTTCGATTTGTTTGTGAGTTGCTGCCACTACCAAGCACTTCAAAATACTTTTTCAAATCTGCAATGAGAAGATTAATATATCACTAAAATATGGTTGAATTTAAAGTTGTTCAAAATTGCTACAAAATTTCAGAAAAATGAGAAATTACCTCTTCCTCTTTTCTTTGGATTTACTAGTCCCTTTCCCTTTCCTTCCATCTTCTAGCAATCTAGATAAAACTGAATCCCATAACTGAATCTAGACAAAACTGAATATGCAGGACTCAATTACTACAGAGTACAGACTCGACGTGTTCAGTGGGATCAGAACTGAGTGGGACGAATGCCAGACTTGGTCTCACCTGAATCCCAAACCCCGACTGTGGCCGTCGCCTGCTGGAGCCGTCGTTGAAGCCGCCGCGCCGCTGGAGTCGCTGCCGGAGCTGCTGCTGAAGCCGTCGCTTGCTGCTGCCGTCGCTTGCTGCGCCGCTGGAGCCACCAGCCTCCAAGCCCCCAGCCTTCCGCCGCCCGCGCCCGCCTGGTGCCCTGGTCCTCGCGACCTCGCGCCCGCCAGGTAAGCCGCCTCCGCCGCGCTAGCTAGGTTTGGGTCTCGGGCAGGGACAGAGCAGAGGAGCGGGCAGGGACGGAGCATGGACTGCGTGGTCGCGGCTGGGTCGTTCGTTTTCTTTTTTTTAGGTGGGTGGGACCAGAGGGGACGTGGGGTCGTGGGCAGAGGGCGCTCGAGCCAGCTGCGGTCGAGGGCTCGAGGCCACCGCTGGCTGCCTGGCTGTGGTCGAGGACTGGAGGCTCGAGCGGCCGAGTGATAGATCATAGATACATACGTATAAATTTTTTTTGGCCAATAATCAAGGTATGGCAGGTGCCATACCTCGCCCACCGGAGCGGTCCGCCACTGATGCACCTACTGAGACATCATCCTTCCGTCATACAAAAACCCAATCGCACTAGTAAAGCACTAGACTATTGAAACAATCACCTATACATCAAACAATGTCTGGTCTACTTTGTCTTGGGAGTTGTCTACACAGAGACATCTAAGAAAAACAAAAGCATGGACAAAGGTGCCTAGATGGCTTACTTCCTTGCTTTTCAAATCTGTTGACAGAAGATCTAATGCATCAGCCACATCAATTGTTTCTCATCAGAATCTGCCAGATCATTTAGAAACTAGGTTTTGAGATAAATATGAAGTTTATATGTCCAAAATCTGTAGCACATGAACATAAGCATGACCATGCTTTGACTTTCTGTTCTACGGGTGCTACTACAACATGAAACCAAAACCAGATGATCTTGGTGGAAGGGAAACAATAGAAAAAAGATTGAAACTGGAAACCTGCAAGTTTGCAGTATGCTTCACATAACTAAACTGGCAGATTGAATACTAGCGCTGGAAACTCATGACTAGAAATTCCTATCTCAGTCGTCGTAGAATAGCAATCAAACAAAAGAATTGAAATTATAGAGGATCGCTTGTTGCAGGGAGACAGAACATCATGTGGACATCTAAAGATATTTGCAAGAAAGGCCATTATTTGTTACAATTAATCAACTTGCTGAACAAACCTAACTGGGGCATATTCATGTAGCAACTTAACAAACAATGTTAACAAGCTCCAAGAAAAGCATCCGTCCATGCATACCCAAGCCTCTATATATGGGGAAGTTTTTGTTACCATGTTTACCCACTTGTTTGATTGCAACTTGCGAGCCTACCAAGGGTTGGCACATGTATTACTTTGGGATGCTGGGGTGTACAGTTTTGCTGTGACTCTAAGGCCAGAGTGAAATTTTTTGAAACGTGCCGCATACCTCCCGTGTGGCTGTAGCGTTTTTGATGGATGTGGGACATTCGATTTGTTTCCTTGCCGCCCACTATCTTTTCCTTTGTTGGCAGGTGCATGCCCGTGCGTTGACTGTCTGTTACGATCTGCATGCATGCGTGATGGACGGCCACCGCTTAAATCGTGGGCATCACACCAGCTTATCCCTATACACTCTTAAGATATTTTGGCTTTCTTTCCTCTCGATTTCTCTCTATCTTTCTGAAAGTCTCCCATTAAATCCGTGCACAGCTCAATCACCGTTCCGCCACCGTATGAGCCTATAAAACTGCTCTTCCGTCGCTTGCTCCCAGCACATCGTCATTCATCGCTCGGCATGCATGCTTGCTATGTCGCCATTCGTCGCTCGGCCGCCGTCATCCGCCTTCGTCAAGGCCAGGCCACTGGCGCGCGCCATCAGGGCACGGGCGCGGCTGCGGCGAGTCTCCACTAGGCCGGGTATTGGGGAGGAGCTGAATCGCCATCGCAGCCATAAGGAGGTTAACACTGCTGCTCATGGGGATCTCCATTGCCACATGATTGAGGCTTCCTCCGGTGGAGCGGCGGACACCACGGTGCAGCGGTGACCTGCCCAACCTGCCGCCGCTTCGAGGTCACGGCTACTGCGTCGACCTCGCGCCTGCCGTTGGCACCTTGGAGTCTCTGGTCCACGTGTTTGCTCAGGGAAAGTGTTGCTTTGGGTAGGTTAGCGCTGAAGGCGACATGAGGAGGTTCTCTCCACCCCCGAGTGAACTCCTCGATGGCGAGCGTACGAAGGTTGTATGCTCATCGCTCTCCTGGCTATGCACCTTGATGCCCCGCGTGTGTGCTCGTGCAGCCTGCTGTTGTGTCATCTGCACGCGCAGGAGCAGTAGTGTGCTGCTGATGTGTGGTGGGTATGTGCGCTTGGTCCGTGTGTGTGTGCTAGCTAGGTGAGGGTCACGACTCTCTCTATAACTTTTTAAAAAGAAACCCTCCACTCTCCATCATGCATATCTCCGTAGGCAGGCAGATGCTTCCAGGATCAAGAGAGAAAAGGTCCTTGCATGAATAGCTTTTGCCTTCGGTGACATGTCATGTGATTTGTTCTAACACTTCAGGTATTAGCACACGTATAATACTGGTTTTGACTTATGAAGTGTACCCTCATTATGTGTCTATGCTGTGTGATTGGGACTGCTTCTTTCTAGGCAGCTCAATAGGAATAGGGTGTGTTTTATCACCATCTAGGGATCCACTACTTTATCTTAAACTACTCTTAAATTCACAAGAGGGGGCATTTCAATAACAAAAGAAATCTAGCAATTGTTCCTTTTTTAGCTCTATTGCGTAGCAAAAATTGAATTGACAATGTCTGAAAAAATATGAAGTGTAAAATTATATCATGAAAGGGAATTGTTTTATTTTCCAAAACTAATGAAGTTGGATCCGTACTCACCAGTTAACTTCACTTTTTTGGGTAATTGCATTTTAAATCTCCACAAGAGGACAAAAACGCTACTCTTTTGGAGATCATCTAAATAAGATGGACGGGCTCCACATCTTCCGTGCCATTTTATGTGTTTCATATTTTACTTCAGAGAGCATTCAGTATGTGTTCTCAAGTTCACCTTAGAGAGTGCCTTTGGACTGAGGCCACTCTGGAGAGGTAACTTTAGCACAACTGATGGTTGCTCTTTCCCCTGTTGACATGTATCTCCTTCCTCTAGATGTGAATATATCAATAAAACAAGGAGAGCAGCGTTTCGCTGCCCGGGTGCATCTGCACCCGATCGAAAAAAAATCGTAAAAAATACAGAAAAAATCAAAAAATTCCAAAAAAAATTGGGATGGTAGACAATTTGATGCGCGAGGTACGCTCCAATTTTCAAAACATTTGGACTTCTGTGCAGCTCTCAGAAAAAAAGACAAATCAGACCAGATCAGTATATGAACAGTGCACATTTTTACAGACCTCCGATTTGTCTTTTTTGCTGAGAGCTGCATAGAATTCCAAATGTTTTGAAAATTGGAGCGTACCTCACGCATCAAATTGTCTACCACCCAAATTTTTTTTGGAATTTGTTGAATTTTTCTAGTATTTATTTGATTTTTTTCGTGAGCGCAGGTGCAGATGAGCTCGGGCTCAGATTCGAATTTTCCTAAAACAAGGAACTTTTAATATCACTATCTGACGGAGTTCACAAATTATTGAAGCTTTTTGCAGCTATGGAGATCTGACCGAATGGTCTTCTATCCTACATCTGAATTGAAGATATATTATCGCTGTATATGAAATGTAAATATTCAGATATGTATGTTGCCACCTAACTACTCTTTACAGTTTTATTATCTATGAAATGCATGCAAGCAAGTCCTATCTTACAGACAATTACTCCCTTATAGATAAATCTGTTGATTTATCAATTAATCGGCAGGAGATCAGTAGACAGTCAAGTGGATTGATACCTGGAGTTTAGACCTCAAAATCCTTCTAACTTCTCTAGCTGGCTGTATTTTCTTGACAGCTTTAAGAGAAGAAGTACTGTTGGTCATTCCTGACATGTATAATACTCATTCAAACAGTGTGTATCCTGAATTCCTGATATGTTTAGTTTGTTCCCAAAATAATTTGTAAAGTAGCTTTAACAATGATACACCTTCTCTGCGACTAGTACTCTGTTTTTTGGGCAGCTGGAAGAAGTCAGTTTAACATAACATGTGAAAATGAGTTTATTTACCACTGTTTCTTTTATCATTTAACAAAGATGTTTGTGAAATAGTTCGTTAGGCATCACAGTGAAACATGGCCAAGGGACTCATGTTGAGGCCTACAAGGCTCAAAGCACTGTAAGTAAAGTGGTGCCCTTTGATGTATATTCATTTGTCAACTAATACATGGTCATACTAGAGAAGTGCGCACACGCAAGGGCCCTAATTGGTTCTAAATGTGTACTTGGACGACCTTTAAATACCTGGATGATTATTTCGCATAAACAAAGCCATATCGTCATTTTGACACAAGAAGCAAGCTGTGTCCCATAACACAAATAGCTACTGTTCTTGCTAAGTAGCAAATTTATTACTTATGGGGGGCATCAAGAAGAGCTCCCTGCACAAAGGATTCATTACCTGAGCGAGGCATACAATTCAAGCGGCTTTTCACGGTTTCACCTTAACTGATACTACCATATAACCATAAGATTTTATTTCTTGAAATATAAGTGTAACTTTTTGTGCAACACCAACATGGTGGATCTAGAATCTCAGCCTTGGGTTACCAAGGTTCAAAATTAATGAAAAATTATATTACTATATATATTATAATCTGGTTTTCGTAATCTCGTCAAATAGTTTTAAAATTGTATTGACTTGCTAGGAATTTTCGGCTGGTGCATTATTGGAGCAAGTATCAGTTAGAAGACATCGACCTTTAAAAGAAGCCAGCATTCGGATACTAATAAAACTATAACAACAGAATTTGGGTAAATATTACTCCCAAAATATGTACTTTAAGTATTACAAATTTATGTCATTAGATCCGTACTAAATATCTCATTACTCCGGCTGGCCAGTAGGATCCTTACGTTTTTTTTTTCTATTACTAGTATAACCTTCGCCGGATGGACGCGTACACGTTGCCTTCTAGTACTCTGTATTAGAATGTATACTCCGTATTGCACAAGGAAAGTAACAACAGCTCGTGCCGGAGTCGGTTTCCGGTACCAACTAGCAAAGTAGCAATACGTCCTTGATTCTCTCGTCATATAAATAGTCACGACCAGCATAGGTCAAACCACCCAAGAAAATAGTTGTCGCCTCCCAATCTCTCCTCGCGTAGGTAGGTACCTCGATCGATCGACCAACCGACCTACCATGGAGACGGGCATCGGATCCGTGGACGGGCCCAAGGGGGCGCCGAGCGGCGCGGTGGCGTGCCCGGCGACGTTCCCGGCCTCGTCGCCCACCTTCGGCGGCTCCCCGGAGGCCACGCTGGGGCGCCACCTTGCGCGGCGCCTGGTGCAGGTCGGCGTGGGCGACGTGTTCGCCGTGCCGGGCGACTTCAACCTGACCCTCCTCGACCACCTCGTCGCCGAGCCGGGGCTGCGCCTCGTCGGCTGCTGCAACGAGCTCAACGCCGGCTACGCCGCCGACGGGTACGCGCGCGCTAAGGGCGTCGGCGCGTGCGCCGTCACCTTCACCGTTGGCGGGCTCAGCGTGCTCAACGCCATCGCCGGCGCGTACAGCGAGAACCTCCCCCTGATCTGCATCGTCGGCGGGCCCAACTCGAACGACTACGGAACTAACCGGGTTCTTCATCACACCATCGGCCTCCCCGATTTCTCTCAGGAGCTGCGGTGCTTCACGCCGGTGACGTGCTACCAGGCCGTCGTCAACAACCTCGAGGACGCCCACGAGCAGATCGACAAGGCCATCTCCATGGCTCTCAAGGAGAGCAAGCCGGTCTACATCAGCGTCAGTTGCAACCTCCCCGGCGTCCCCCACCCCACCTTCAGCCGCGACCCCGTCCCCTACTTCCTCGCACCAAGGTCTGCATGCATGCTCCCTCTCTTTGTTTTTCCTTAACTTACAGTACGTGTGGGTGTGGTCATGATCGATCATGAGTTGCATGCATGCATTGAAGACGGAACGGATAAATAATGACGTGTGATACCATGCATGCAGGATGAGCAACCAGATGGGCCTGGAGGCGGCGGTGGAGGCGACGGTGGCCTTCCTCGACAAGGCGGTGAAGCCGGTGATGGTGGCGGGGCCCAAGCTGCGGGTGGCCAAGGCGGGCGCAGCGTTCGCGGAGCTGGCGGACGCGAGCGGCTACGCGGTGGCGACCATGCCGTCGGCCAAGGGGCTGGTGGCGGAGACGCTGCCGCGCTTCATCGGCACCTACTGGGGCGCGGTGAGCACGGCCTTCTGCGCCGAGATCGTCGAGTCGGCGGACGCCTACCTCTTCGCCGGCCCCATCTTCAACGACTACAGCTCGGTGGGCTACTCCTTCCTGCTCAAGAAGGAGAAGGCGGTGATCGTGCAGCCCGACCGCGTCACCGTCGGCAACGGCCCGGCCTTCGGCTGCATCATGATGAAGGACTTCCTGACTGAGCTGGGCAAGCGCCTCCAGAAGAACACAACCGCCTACGACAACTACAAGCGGATCTGGGTCCCCGAGGGGCAGCCGCCCGAGAGCGAGCCCGGCGAGCCGCTGCGCGTCAACGTCCTCTTCAAGCACGTCCAGAAGATGCTCACCGGCGACAGCGCCGTCATCGCCGAGACGGGCGACTCGTGGTTCAACTGCCAGAAGCTCAAGCTCCCCGACGGCTGCGGGTACGTATAATTTTACTTCTTGTTAACACGTCCTGCGTAGTTGATATAATTTTACTTCTTGTTAACACGTCCTGCGGAGTTGATATAATTTGAACGCCGATAACTGACACACGTGTGGTGTATCGGGTGGTTGTGCCGTACGTCTTGTGTGGCACGGAGACGACCCCGTTCACATGACCGCGTTCGGGCGCGCGCAGCCACAGCTCGCACGTCCGGTGCAGCACGATCACCCCGCACGAGCACGTCCGGGCGAGCGAGCACGCGGCTCGCACGACCCGTCTCGGCCGTCGCCCCTCCCCGCCTGCAAGCC
This sequence comes from Aegilops umbellulata, assembly GCA_032464435.1. Lineage (NCBI taxonomy): Eukaryota > Viridiplantae > Streptophyta > Magnoliopsida > Poales > Poaceae > Aegilops > Aegilops umbellulata. Next base: position 471,908,670 of record CP136059.1, on the reverse strand, counting down.
ACACGCCCCGCGAGTCAGTAACCACGCGTCCCGCCGTGATTGCCATGGTCCGGACCCTCTTCAGTTGCCATGTTGCTCAACTGCAGTTGCCATGTTGCTGAACTACAGTTGCCATGTCGGACAACTACAGTTGCCATGGTTGCTCATTGCAGTTGCCATCTTAGGTCAAGTGCCGGATGCCATTTTTGGGCAACTGCAATTGTTGCCATGTCGGACAACTACAGTTATCATGATTTTGGAAAACTTTAAGAGTTGCCACCTACTAACACTGGACAGTTGCCATGTAGCGCTAAAAAACATGGCAAAAAACATGTTGCGGGTAAAAAGAGAGTTGACATCTGCTTATAAGCACGCTAGGGTAGTTGCCATGTATCCTGCAAAACACATGGCAACTGATGGCTTTGATGTGTGGGAGAGGAGACGGGAGGGCAGTTGCCATGTATCCTGCAAAACACATGGCAACTGATGGCTTTGGATGTGTGGGAGAGGAGATGGGCATGTGGGTGACGGTGGTATCTTTAGGAGTTGCCACCTACTAACACTAGACAGTTGCCATGTAACGCTACAAAACAGACGTGGCAACAATAACATGTTCGGGTAAAAAGAGAGTTGCCGTATGCTTACAATCACAAATAGGGCAGTTGCCATGCACCCTTCAAAAACATGGCAAATGACAGCTTAGGTGTGGGAGAGTGGGTGAATGGCAGTCGTGGGAGATGGGGAACAGGAGCGGTGCGTGGCGTGCGGGCGCAACAGCAGTTCCATCGCACGCCCCGACTGGCGAACGTTGGCCGCGGAGAGAAAACAGACGTGTGGGCGAACGCCCCCACATGCCACACACACGAGTGGTCCTACGTGGCACATAAAATCAACCTTTTTATGTCAAGATTCGTGCAAAAAGCGTTGGACGGTGATGTAAGCGTGTGGGCGAGTTGGCTAATGCCCACACGTGTGGGCGTTAACATTTCCGTATAATTTTACTTCTTGTTAACACGTCCTGCGGAGTTGATATGAGCAGCCTTGTGATCCGTGCGTGCATGCAGGTACGAGTTCCAGATGCAGTACGGCTCCATCGGGTGGTCGGTCGGGGCGCTGCTCGGGTACGCGCAGGGCGCCCGCGACAAGCGCGTCATCGCCTGCATCGGCGACGGCAGCTTCCAGGTGACGGCGCAGGACGTGTCCACCATGCTCCGCTGCGGCCAGAACAGCATCATCTTCCTCATCAACAACGGCGGCTACACCATCGAGGTGGAGATCCACGACGGGCCATACAACGTCATCAAGAACTGGAACTACACCGGCCTCGTCGACGCCATCCACAACGGGGACGGAAACTGCTGGACCGCCAAGGTATATATATGTACTTTAAAACACAAGCTCTGTATCTCTTCGTTAATGGCGGAAACTAATTATGCTTCATTTGATCGATGATCAATGAATAGGTGACGTGCGAGGAGGAGCTGACGGCGGCCATCGAGACGGCGACCGGGGAGAAGAAGGACTGCCTGTGCTTCATCGAGGTGGTGGCGCACAAGGACGACACCAGCAAGGAGCTCCTCGAGTGGGGATCAAGGGTTTCCGCTGCCAACTCCAGGCCACCCAACCCGCAGTAGACACTAGTAGATGCATGTCGCTTTTGATGATTTGATTTGAGTGAGGAATTTTCGATTTATTAGAGTCCAATGTACGTTTGATTACTAGCATGCGTGCATGCATGCAGACTTCCGCATACTATTTTATAGCAGGTTCGAATTAATATTAGTGATTGATTAATAAAGTTGAACGATTCTTCCTCTTAATTTGTGTGCTCTTTCTTTCTTTTTTTTGAGGGAAATTTGTGTGTTGTTTCTACTGCAGAGACTCATTTAGATGAGATATAATTTGGTCTCATTCACCTTGAAAACAAAAACAGATATAACCCATGTCAGCACACACGCATCTTATAGCATCACATCCAATGGCTATAAAAGGTGAATGAGACCAAACTATATCTCATCTAGATGAGTTCTAGCAAAACTGAACAAAATAAGTTTGGCAATCTTTAGCCTCGAGCTCTTCCCAGCAGGGTTAAAATTTTCAAGAAATTTCAGTGAATTTTTCAAAATTTCGCATATTTCAGTGGATTCGGAAATATTTTGAACCCTGAAATCTCGATGCGGATTCAAATTGATTCCAAGTAAATCTATATTATGTTAGAATTTGTTAAAATTAAGTGAAATCTGAGATTTCAAAATCCGAAATAATCTCCGAAATATGCGAAATCCGCATATTTCGGTGAGGTCCAAAATTATTTTGTTTCTGAAATTAAAAACCTTGTTTCCCAATCCTTTATCTCACTAAGACTTTCTTATCTTATAATTGAATCATCGAAGAACTACTATCAACATCTTACATTTTGGTACGGAGGATTACATAATCAGTTTTGCTAAAGCACATCTAGATGTGCCATAAATACACATCTAAGTCCTATGTCACTGATCTTATGCGAAGATTCGTGCGGGTATTTAATTTTTTTTCCTTTTTCTTTTCCTTTTTGTGCTTTATTGAGTGATTTATATGTGAATAACTAGGGCACATCTAGACAGACCCTTACATAGAAGATCTATTTTTTGTACGGTTCAATCACCTTGTTGATAAGGAAACAGAGAAAAATATATTAGTACAGAACTTACAACTAAACTTGCAACAAGCATTGGCTTGCATCGACCGTTATTAAATCTGCACACAAAAAACCAAGCAAGTTTCAATCCAAACTAGAGGCTAACTCGTGCTTCACCGTGTCGTTCTTCACTCGTGGGTTATTGTGGTCAGGTTGTTTTTGTTTTGATTTTATATATATTGGTTTGGGTTTTAATTACGCTCTGACGGTAATTTATGTTCTGAGAGGAGAATAGAGTGTTCGGTGCATGATTGTGGTATCCTTACACGGTTTGGCTTTGGTGCCAGTCGGTGAAATTGTTGCTATAACACTCACATGGCCTGCAAATGAATTTCTTGATCGCCCACTCCCTGCTCCACTTACTCACTTGGTCTGCTAGCTCAGAACAAACCGGTTATCATGTCCACACGATATGTACGTACTAGTCTATTTTGGAACATGATTTTGATTGAATATCTAGAAGCAACTACGCTCAAAATGGCAGCCTAAGTTAGCAGCCCAGCAGCTCCCATTCGCGTAGCGAAATTGACGCAGACAATCGTGACTGAAGAACACTAATAGCATCCCCCGTGCAAAAATCATTTTTCTGTTGAATGCCCCCACACTCGTATACCTAGTTTCCGCTGCTAACGACACTGATAGAAAAACACCCAAAAATTATGCACAACAAGAAAGACAAATGAAGTGCACAACAAATCGGTCGGTAATTGTTTGTTTGTACTATTTTGTACACACTACACTACGGTTCTAGTAATTCTTTTTGCGTAGTCATTCGAGGATTGTCCTCGGCTTGGAAGACCGGTTCAGGGGCTAATGATGCTAACCACGTCGGCCCCCAATATGAGCTGGGCATAGGACCCCCAAACTACCAACCAAGTGGTCCACATTTACCAAGCCCCATGACGTACACAAGATGAAATCTTCCGAAGACTTGACGCACACTCCAAGGCATGATGCAATCCTCGGCATGTGTTATCCCCCGATGTAACTGACCTAGGTGTAACCCTAGGTACCCCCAGTGTCTATATAAGCCGATGGGTTTAGACCATAGACGTGGATTAACACATACGATCACGAGGATCAACCTGTACTTTGCACCCATCCATAATCAATACAACAAACTAGAACGTGCAGTTTTAACTCTTCAAGAGAACCTGGTAAATATTGTGTCTCTTCTTTGTCCTGTTATCATCGTACCAAGATCACCAACTCGGGATTTCCTACCGAGATCTGCCGGATTCGACTCCGTCACATAGGGCGCTTAGCGTTGATAATGTACTAAAGTACCGATACCTTGCTCCTTAGATCATTATTATTTCCCTTGCATTCCAACTTGGGATGTTGCATGAAGTCGGACGCGTGGAGGCCGGGATAAGCTACCGAGATGGACGACAAGTCGGTGGTGACGTGGGCAAGCTTTCCGTCACATGAGCATATTAAAAAAAATTACATGAACATTTTGTAATTACATGTTCTTTTAGACAAAAAAGTGCAAGCACTTTTTTAGCTACATGAAAACTTCTTACAATAATACGTGAACCAACCTATGGTTGGGATGGTTAGGTGGACAGTGGTATCCCAGCCCACCAGGGTTCAAATCCTCGTGTTTGAATTTATCCTGAATTTATTTCAGGATTTCCAGCGACACGCTTTCAGTGGGAGGAGACGTTCCCGTCGACTATGAGGCGCCTACGGTGACTTCATTAAATCTCAAGATGAGATGCCAGCTCAGTCTCTCAGAGGTGTTCATAGGGTTATGATGTACGTGTGTGCGTTCATAGGGTTGAGTGTATGCGCATTTATATGAGCAGTTGTGTCTGTACTGTGTTTAAAAATATACGTGAATACTTTTAAATAAGAATTACAATTATTTAAGAAATAAAGTAATTTTTTAGGAGAATTAAAGTAAAATAAGAAATGGAATGATAAAGGAAAGGAAAGGAAGAAATGAAAACCCAGCAAATCGTTTTTGAGAAACCCAGCAAATTGTAGGGCTACAAACTAAAACTACCATGGAGCTAATGGGACGGCCCAGGTGTGAGGGGCGTGGATGTATCTCCTCTACCTCATGCATAGACTTTGAAATATTTAATCTAGCCCTCCTGGCAAGACAGGCATGGAGGATATTAGAGAACCCAGATTCACTGAGCGCCAGAATACTTAAATCGGTGTACTTCCCTAACAATGATTTTCCCACTGCTGATGTCCGGCAACTCTCGGGTTTCTCATTGCCCTCTATGTGTTCGGCAGAATGTCCGACCTAGTATTTGTGATTTATTTGTAGGGAAATTCATGAATTCTGATGCTCTGTCGGACGAGTATTGTGGACCAACGGAGCTTGATAAAACGATTAAAAAGTTCTGTTTTTTGATTCGTCGGATTCAGACGAAGAAGTGGACATGATCATTTTCATGAGCAAGAGGAAATGGGCCGGCGGGTGGAGCATATTCTGAATTTCAAGGGCTCAACCAAAGGGAGAAGAGTGATCAATCCGGATAGGGTCTTCAAAGCACGGCTACTGCACAAGGACTACTTTGCTCCGGCTCCAACTTTTTCGGATGATCTATGGTTTCGTCGCCGTCTGGAACTATTGATTTTGCAAATTGTGGAGGGAGTGGAGGCACATGATAACTACTTCAAGCTCATAAGAGATTGCTGCTACCAACTTTCTTTCTCTGTCAAGCCGAAATGCAAGGATGCTTTGAGGATGCTTGCATTGGTACTGCCACTAATGTCGTTGGTGAGATGGGTCGGATGGGCGAGGAGCACGTGCCTGAAGACTACTTTCAAGTTTGCCCGCGCCGTGGTGCAGGTGTTTGGAGCAGAGTATTTGAGAAAACCAAACTTACAGGACACAGAAATGTTGTTGGCTATTGAAGAGGCTAGAGGGTTTCTTGGAATCCTCGGATCAATTGATTTTATACATTGGCAATGGAAGAACTGCCCCAATGATTTCTGGGTAATGTATCAAGGCCGGAGCCGGTTGGCCTGCGCGGCCGCACGAGGCCACCCCAACGGGCATGGCCTCTGGGCATCGGGCTTGACACTACCGCCGGCATATCTATCTATGGAGTCCCCGGCCGGCCTGTTGCCGCTGGAATATACGGAGTGCAGCTAGCGAGCAACCTAGCTATCCGCGCCGCGGACGGCAACGACAACGGCAAGCTGCAGTTGTGGCTGTGATCTGGCCGGCAACGGCAGCAACGCTTAGGCAAGTTGCACCTGAGCGTCTGAGCTGGATGCATTTGTGTGGACTGGAGCCGTCGACGATCCCGGGCGTGGAGGTAGGTTTTGCATGAGTGAAGTGACACCGGTGACTGATTTGGCCAAGACGCCGGTCGGTCGACCCGAGAGACGGCGGTCCATGGCGTGGTGATTAGATAGTTGGAGCTCTGTCAGCGTGGTGAGCGTGGGCGGAGGGAGGAAGGAGCTCGATCGGTGGCGGCACAAGAGCAGGGTGGAAGCGGAGGCTATGCCGGCGACGGAGAGTCTTGGAGAAGACGGCTATCAACGCGTGGTCGTAGGGAGAGAGTTGATTTGTGTCCTTGTTTTGTTTTGAATTGGATGGATTTGGAGGGAGTGAAGTCTGATTAGGGCAACGCGTGGTCGTAGGGAGAGAGTTGATTTGTGTCCTTGTTTTGTTTTGAATTGGATGGATTTGGAGGAAGTGAAGTCTGATTAGGGCCAGTTCTTTTGGCGGCATAAGCCGCCTCCTCCCCAGCTTTTTTCATAAGCTGTCTTCCTCATTCGTTGGTGCTTCTGAACTAGTTATGGGATAACTAATATAGAAGCCTCAAAAAAATTTAAAAGCGACTTATTTTTTAAGCTGGGAAGAGTCAGCTTATTTGTTAGGACCCTGAGGTTGTAGAGCTCGACGAAAATGAACCTCTACGTTCAAATCCCTGAAATCGGTATCCTAACCTCACCAATCCCGGTCGTTTTCAACCTTGAGGCTGTATCCAACAGAATGATTGCTACGTGGCATCGGGATAGACTGGGATCGGTGAGTGACCAGTCATTTGCGAGTGGGTCCCACGAAATTAAACCCGGCTCTGCAGCCATGCACCTGTTCTCGCTTCTACTTTCGACGCCGTGCTGGCTCGAGGACGTCGCCATGGCCAACTCCTGCCGCAGCTCGGCGGCGTGGCGAGGGCAACAATGTCAAAGAGCGCCTGTTCAGGGCTCTTGCTTTTCCCGGCCAGCGCATCCCGTGTGTGCGACATCGAGCAGGTGCGGCGACGACGACCGCAGACGAAATTTTCTTTTACGTATCGGCGACAACGTCTAAGAGCACCGGTTGGAGGCTGAGGCTCTTCCTCCTCCCGACGTGTCCTGTGTGTGCGGCATCGCGGTAGTGCCGTAGAGTGTGGCGTGGCACGTCCATGACAGCACTCTCTCCTCGTTGTCTTCATCATGAGCCGGCCGCGGAGGTTGCAGGACCCCACCACCGAGGAGGAAGCCATGGCCATCTGGTCAGCCGCGTCAAGCTCTGTCGCAACACCCTCACTTCACGCTCGTGCACAAACATGGCAACAACTGATAGTCACGGCGTGGCGCATGGCAATCCTGCCAGTCCATATGCTCACTGGCGTGTAGGCCATCTCTACTGATTGTTGTGCGCTCACTGCTACCATCTGCACTAGATCGGGTTCACGCCCTGGTGCGAGGTTGCCGGTCTCAACCTTTTGACGAAGCATGTAACAACATGCAAATATGAACCTAAGTATAGCATTTGTACTTATACATGATGATAATGAAGTAAAGAAACATTCAATTGCGAAAGAAGTAAAACACAATGGATATCGAGATATACATCAGATTAGAAGACATGATCAAGCTCGGTGCGTTCATCCGACCACAAAAGACAGCCGTTGAACACGAAGTTCGATACCAAAAGCGAGAACACATAAGAAGAATCAACTACGGAGCCATAATTGCTAAGAATACTAAGAAGTGGCATAATTCATCTGCATTATCAATTTTACTTCACAGTGACCGCCTCACACGAACCTGATACAAACAAATTGTGAGATAGATAGAGCACAATGAGTTCTGCACCCAAGCATCTTGAAATTGAAATATATGTACGGCAGGACGAAATCACCTTCATAGGCGTAGGCATAGGAGCAGCTGTGAATTTGGAGAGGCATCATCTAATAGCGGGACTTTTTATCCAGATGTCCTTCCAAGTGGATGCTTTTGTCTTCTATAGTGCCAGGAAGATCTCCAACAGAGTAGTTCATGGCAACAACATTTAATGTGCACAGGAAAGTAATGCATGTATCTCACGGCATGAAGCGAACCTCTAGCAAGCATCATGTTATTGGTCCTTGACTCCTTTAACTACTCCTGAAAGCGCTTGGCACGACCCTGATGTTGTTTGGACGAAGCAAAGTTCAAGTCTCTGACGACCATGTTAGTCATATCATCTATGTATCTGATAGCCTTTATCGCAGCGGTATCCTCGACAGCCTCATTGTTGATGCAATAAAGCCCTGGCACAGAAATGTCGCTGATTGGCCCCCCAAGGTTAATAGTAGATGTGTTGAAAGAGACGGTCACACGGATCGTGCCGTCCTCATGAACAACACGCTCGTACTCGGCTTGTGATAACCCATGCTAGCAAACCGTCAAGAACTGTTCTGTGCGGAATCCTGAACACTCGTTGGTTTTCCTATAGTACCCAAGAACACAAAATGTAAGGTCAGGGAAACTGCTTAAAGCAATTGAGTTCACAATACAAGAGAGGAATTAAAAAATAATCTTAGTGATAAATAAGAGATGCTAAGTCTCTAATCATAGTAAGAGTAGCTCAGATGACAAGACTATTATGATTGTATACTGTGGAAAGACATAAGCTAATTCGTGTAATGCTTGGTCTTTCTAAAGAAATCTACCTACAAGGTATCAAAGAAATAGAGTTTAAGTCAACCCAAGACATGGATCTAATTATCATTATTTATTTGATATCCCTAGATCATGCGTATGTTTCTTTGTGTGGATGGCACTGCCTATATATGAGAGTATCTCCTCCAATTATAGAGATTGTCGAGTCACGTACTGGCACCGGCACAGCCTCGTGGAAGCGAAACAGGACCACGTCCCCCCTTTCTGAAAGTGCATACATTGCAAAATTCTGCTATCTGTTGCTAAAGTCTGTTGATCCTCCAAAACTATTATCACACCCGAAGACACAACACAAGGGACTCGTAGTTGATCAGCTCATGTACTCGTGTCCAACCCTTGAGTGTGTGTGCGTGGCACAGGAAGATGGCTCATTATATTAATTTAATGTGCATATTATTTGACCTTGGACTACCCTGACTATTTCTAAGCCGTGCTATCAATTAGCTCCCCTCTCTAATTTCTGACCATAGTTTTGCAACCGTCTATATAAATCAAAGAGGGGCTGTAATGAATATCAGCTGACCTGTGCAAGTGTGCGCGAACAGCTGTTGGTGGAGCCAGCGGAGCCTGGCGAGCCATGAACCTGGAGATCTTCGTCAGCCAAAGCGACCTGAATAGGTCCAAGAAATTCCTGAGATGCAGGCACACATATGCAGGGCTCAGAAGGAGCAGTAACCATGTGATGTGCGTAGGTGAGGTTTGACCTGGTTACCGGAGATGAGATGCGTAGCAATGACCGAAGAGCAGCCTGGCGAGCCATGAACCTGGAGCTCATCGTTAGCCATCGCGACCTGAATAGATCCAAGAACCTGGAGCTCATCATCATCCTTGGCGCGAGGGTGCCGGTCCCAACATTTTGGTCAAGCAGGTAAAAGTATCCTAACGCTAAACCTCACATAAGCAAGTGCTACTTTTAATTATTTCCATTATATCTGTATGCATTACTTCTAAAGAATAGAACAAACCAAATTCAAATCAGATCAACCTCGGGTACACACGGACAAAGATGACATGTTGGTACCTGTCAATAGATGTCTAATGTTTTAACCATCCACATTCAGTTTCATTGGTGTAAACTGCTACACCAACAGATAAAGTGAGCCAGAATTTCAAATAAATTCCAGGTAAAATAGGATTTGAACAGATAAAAAGGGTGAGGATAGAAACATAAACTGTTTAGTTAATTCTTTAAAAGAAGAAAGTTGTATACAACGGAAGACACATTCTATACATAACTTTCCAGAACAAAAACTGGAGCATTTGTCTACTATTCTTAGTTGATACTTATACATAGTTATGCTGCTTGGGATAAGATGCATGCACTTTTTTCCCACAAAGTAATCTTATAATGTTGCAGGAGGCTATATTCGAGTTTTACCTTCATCGTCACAGATGCATATCAATTTGCTGCTCCTTTGACCCTTTGATAATGTGGTTGCTGCTGGAGTCCTAGGAAGAGCAAAACTACACGGGCATCAATATTTGTATCTATGCTTGTTCAGGAATTTGGATCAAAATATAATTGCACCTGTCGCAACAATTGGACATGAATACACATCCGTGCCTTTGTATGTCTCATATATTTGTTTAGAGTAGAACTTGTCACACACACACACACACACACACACACACACACATTAGAAATGATGGCATTTAATTTGGTGGCATTAAAAAATCAAGGAAAATTGGTACTACATAATCTATAAAAGCATTTCAATGAAAATAAAAAACTGCTACAGGCATCAAATTATCATCACATTGGCATCTCACAAAGACATGGCATATCAGCTTTTAGTCCACAAGGAAATCAAGATTGAGACCTGTAGGTCATCAGTAGTCACTTTGACAAATCTCGTCATGGAAGCCATCGTCCTTCTCTTTGGTGTGGCGGAGGTTGTTCCTCTCCTGCTGAGAACCAAGTGGCAGCAGCTTAAGTTGGGAACAGCAGTGTTAAGAGCACAACAACGGTAAGAGAAACTGGGAAGGAGAAGGTGCAAGAGAGAGCCGGGTCGACGTCGCCAGGATGTACCTCGAGGATGACGCTGCTAGACGGCGTCCTCCCTGACGGCGAAACGACACAGAGGGCAGCTGCCTGCTCGCCGGCAGACTCCATGGTGAACAAAAGCTCGGCACGGTGTCAGAGGTGAGTACATTATCATTCACTAATACACCATACCGCATGCAAAAATGGAACTACCTGTATATTGTTGATTAACAAAGTAACACGAAGTAGCAAAACAAAATCAAATGTTTCTCATGCTCGTCATTTCAGTGATGGATATATCACCAGGTTGTCATTTCCTAATCATATACAAACAGAAAATGTAAATAAAAGCAAAACCTCACTATGATTTTTTACATATCCCAAAGACCTAATAATAAAAAAAGAACACTATGACGGTGAACCGCTCGAACGCAGTCCCCAGCAAAGGCAGCAGATGAGGTATGTCAATGTCCTAGGAACAACACCCAAACATAGAGCAGTTTTGAACATGTTGAAGAAAAGGGGCCCAAACTCACCTGACGGGTGACGAGGTCTTTGACTAACAGGTCATGGCTGACACATCGGCGGCGAAGGCTGCACCCCACATCCGGCGAAGATTGCGCCCCACATCAGATCTATCCGCCACAGAACCAGAACAGGGGCGCGGGCCCTAGGCTCTCCACCTTCCACCCCCTATCCTTCTCCCTCTAGCGTGTGGTGGTGGAGAGGTGGATGCGCGTGGATGCATCTGGCGGCTCGCGGTGTATCTCATTGTCCACCACTGTCTGCTACTGTTGGGGAATGTAGTAATTTCAAAAAAATTCCTACGCACACGCAAGATCATGGTGATGCATAGCAACGAGAGTGGAGAGTGTTGTCTACGTACCCTCGTAGACCGACAACGGAAGCATTATGACAACGCGGTTGATGTAGTCGTACGTCTTCACGGCCCGACCAATCAAGCATCGAAACTACGGCACCTCCGTTTAGCTCGATGACGATCCCCGGACTCCGATCCAGCAAAGTGTCGGGGAAGAGTTCCGTCAGCACGACGGCATGGTGACGATCTTGATGTTCTACCGTCGCAGGGCTTCGACTAAGCACTGCTACAATATTATCGAGGATTATGTTGGAGGGGGGCACCGCACACGGCTAAGAGAACGATCACGAGGATCAACTTGTGTGTCTAGAGGTGCCCCCTGCCCCCGTATATAAAGGAGCAAGGGGGAGGCCGGCCGGCCCTTGTGGGCGCGCCAAGGAGGAGGAGTCCTCCTCCTAGTAGGAGTAGGAAAGAGGGGAGTGAGTAGGAAAGAGGGGAGTAGGAAAGAGGGGAGTGAGTAGGAAAGAGGGGAGTCCTACTCCTACTAGGAGGGGGAAAGGAAGGGGAAGAGGGAGAAGGAAAGGGGGCCGCCGCCCCCCCTCTCCTAGTCCAATTCGGACCAGAGGGGGAGGGGGCGCGCGGCCCACCCTGGCCGCCCCTCTCTCTCTCCACTAGGTCCCATAAGGCCCATTACTTCTTCGGGTGGGTTCCTGTAACCCTCCGGCACTCCGGTTTTCTCCGAAATCACCCGGTACACTTCCTGTGTCCGAATATAGCCGTTCAATATATCAATCTTTATGTCTCGACCATTTCGAGACTCCTCGTCATGTCCGTGATCACATTCGGGACTCCGAACAAACTTCGGTACATCAAAATATATAAACTCATAATGAAACTGTCATCGTAACGTTAAGCGTGCGGACCCTACGGGTTCGAGAACAATGTAGACATGACCGAGACATGTCTCAAGTCAATAACCAATAGCGGAACCTGGATGCTCATATTGGATCACACATATTCTACGAAGATCTTTATCGGTCAGACCGCATAACAACATACTTTGTTCCCTTTGTCATCGGTATGTTACTTGCCCGAGCTTCGATCGTCGGTATCTCAATACCTAGTTCAATCTCGTTACCAGCAAGTCTCTTTACTCGTTTCGTAATACATCATCTCGCAACTAACTCATTAGTTGCAGTGCTTGCAAGGCTTATGTGATGTGCATTACCGAGAGGGCCCAGAGATACCTCTCCGACAATTGGAGTGACAAATCCTAATCTCGAAATACGCCAACCCAACATGTACCTTTGGAGACACCTGTAGAGCTCCTTTATAATCACCCAGTTACGTTGTGACGTTTGGTAGCACACAAAGTGTTCCTCCGGCAAACGGGAGTTGCATAATCTCATAGTCATAGGAACATGTATAAGTCATGAAGAAAGCAATAGCAACATACTAAACGATCGGGTGCTAAGCTAATGGAATGGGTCATGTCAATCACATCATTCTCCTAATGATGTGATCCCGTTAATTAAATGACAACACATGTCTGTGGTTAGGAAACATAACCATCTTCGATTAACGAGCTAGTCTAGTAGAGGCACACTAGTGACGTTTAGTTTGTCTATGTATTCACACAAGTATTATGTTTCCGGATAATACAATTCTAGCATGAATAACAAACATTTATCATGATATAAGGAAATAAATAATAACTTTATTATTGCCTCTAGGGCATATTTCCTTCAGTCTCCCACTTGCACTAGAGTCAATAATCTAGATTGCACAGTAATGATTCTAACACCCATGGAGTTTTGGTGCTGATCATGTTTTGCTCATGGAAGAGGCTTAGTCAACGGGTCTTCTACATTCAGATCCATATGTATCTTGCAAATCTCTATGTCTCCCACCTGGACTAGATCCCGGATGGAATTGAAGCGTCTGTTGATGTGCTTGGTTCTCTTGTGAAATCTGGATTCCTTTGCCAAGGCAATTGCACCAGTATTGTCACAAAAGATTTTCATTGGACCCGATGCACTAGGTATGACACCTAGATCGGATATGAACTCCTTCATCCAGACTCCTTCTTTTGTTGCTTCCGAAGCAGCTATGTACTCCGCTTCACATGTAGATCCCGCCACAACGCTTTGTTTAGAACTGCACCAACTGGCAGCTCCACTGTTTAATGTTAACACGTATCCGGTTTGCGATTTAGAATCGTCCGGATCAGTGTCAAAGCTTGCATCAACGTAACCATTTATGATGAGCTCTTTGTCACCTCCATATACGAGAAACATATCCTTAGTCCTTTTCAGGTATTTCAGGATGTTCTTGACCGTTGTCCAGTGGTCCACTCCTAGATTACTTTGGTACCTCCCTGCTAGACTTATAGCAAGACACACATCAGGTATGGTACACAACATTGCATACATGATAGAGCCTATGGCTGAAGCATAGGGAACATCTTTCATTTTCTCTCTATCTTCTGCAGTGGTCGGGCATTGAGTCTTACTCAATTTCACACCTTGTAACACAGGCAAGAATCTTTTCTTTGCTTGATCCATTTTGAACTTTTTTAAAACTTTGTCAAGGTATGTGCTTTGTGAAAGTCCAATTAAGCGTCTTGATCTATCTCTATAGATCTTAATGCTCAATATGTAAGCAGCTTCACCGAGGTCTTTCATTGAAAAACTCTTATTCAAGTATCCCTTTATGCTATCCAGAAATTATATATCATTTCCGATTAGTAATATGTCATCCACATATAATATCAGAAATGCTACAGAGCTCCCACTCACTTTCTTGTAAATACAGGCTTCTCCAAAAGTCTATATAAAACCAAATGCTTTGATCACACTATCAAAGCGTTTATTCCAACTCCGAGAGGCTTGCACCAGTCCATAAATGGACCGCTGGAGCTTGCACACTTTGTTAGCTCCCTTTGGATCGACAAAACCTTCCGGGTGCATCATATACAACTCTTCTTCCAGAAATCCATTCAGGAATGCAGTTTTGACATCCATCTGCCAAATTTCACAATCATAAAATGCGGCAATTGCTAACATGATTCGGACAGACTTAAGCATCGCTACGGGTGAGAAAGTCTCATCGTAGTCAATCCCTTGAACTTGTCGAAAACCTTTTGCGATAAGTCGAGCTTTGTAGACAGTAACATTACCGTCAGCGTCAGTCTTCTTCTTGTAGATCCATTTATTCTCAATTGCTTGTCGATCATTGGGCAAGTCAACCAAAGTCCACACTTTGTTCTCATACATGGATCCCATCTCAGATTTCATTTCTTCAAGCCATTTTGCGGAATCTGGGCTCACCATCGCTTCTTCATAGTTTGTAGGTTCACCATGATCTAGTAGCATGACTTCCAGAACAGGATTACCGTACCACTCTGGTGCGGATCTTACTCTGGTTGATCTACGAGGTTCAGTAGTAACTTGTTCTGAAGTTTCATGATCATCATCATTAGCTTCCTCACTAATTGGTGTAGGTGTCACAAAAACCGGTTTCTGTGATGTACTACTTTCCAATAAGGGAGCAGGTATAGTTACCTCATCAAGTTCTACTTTCCTCCCACTCACTTCTTTCGAGAAAAACTCCTTCTCTAGAAAGTTTCCGAATTTAGCAACAAAAGTCTTGCCTTCGGATCTGTGATAGAAGGTGTATCCAATAGTTTCCTTTGGATATCCTATGAAGACACATTTCTCCGATTTGGGTTCGAGCTTATCAGGTTGAAGCTTTTTCACATAAGCATCGCAGCCCCAAACTTTAAGAAACGACGACTTTGGTTTCTTGCCAAACCATAGTTCATAAGGCATCGTCTCAACGGATTTCGATGGTGCCCTATTTAACGTGAATGCGGCCGTCTCTAAATCATAACCCCAAAATGATAGCGGTAAATCAGTAAGAGACATCATAGATCGCACAATATCTAGTAAAGTACGATTATGATGTTCGGACACACCATTACGCTGTGGTGTTCCGGGTGGCGTGAGTTGCGGAACTATTCCGCATTGTTTCAAATGTACACCAAACTCGTAACTCAAATATTCTCCTCCACGATCAGATCGTAGAAACTTTATTTTCTTGTTACGATGATTTTCAACTTCACTCTTAAATTCTTTGAACTTTTCAAATGTTTCAGACTTATGTTTCATTAAGTAGATATACCCATATCTGCTTAAGTCATCTGTGAAGGTGAGAAAATAACGATATCCGCCACGAGCCTCAACATTCATCGGACCACATACATCTGTATGTATGATTTCTAACAAATCTGTTGCTCTCTCCATAGTACCGAAGAACGGTGTTTTTGTCATCTTGCCCATAAGGCACGGTTCGCAAGTATCAAGTGATTCATAATAAAGTGGTTCCAAAAGCTCATCAGTATGGAGTTTCTTCATGCGCTTTACACCGATATGACCCAAACGGCAGTGCCACAAATAAGTTGCACTATCTTTATCAACTCTGCATCTTTTGGTTTCAACATTATGAATATGTGTGTCACTACTATCAAGATTTAATAAAAATAGACCATTCTTTAAGGGTGCATGGCCATAAAAGATATTACTCATATAAATAGAACAACCATTATTCTCTGATTTAAATGAATAACCGTCTTACATCAAACATGATCCAGATATAATGTTCATGCTCAACGCTGGCACCAAATAACAATTATTTAGGTCTAATACTAATCCAGAAGGTAGATGTAGAGGTAGCGTGCCGACCGCGATCACATCGACTTTGGAACCATTTCCCACGCGCATCGTCACCTCGTCCTTAGCCAATCTTCGCTTAATCCGTAGTCCCTGTTTCGAGTTGCAAATATTAGCAACAAAACCAGTATCAAATACCCAGGTGCTACTGCGAGTATTAGTAAGGTACACATCAATAACATGTATATCACATATACCTTTGTTCACCTTTCCATCCTTCTTATCCGCCAAATACTTGGGCAGTTCCGTTTCCAGTGACCAGTCTGCTTGCAGTAGAAGCACTCAGTTTCAGGCTTAGGTCTAGATTTGGGTTTCTTCTCCTGAGCAGCAACTTGCTTGCTGTTCTTCTTGAAGTTCCCCTTCTTCTTCCTTTTGCCCTTTTTCTTGAAACTAGTGGTCTTGTTGACCATCAACACTTGATGCTCCTTCTTGATTTCTACCTCCGCAGCTTTCAGCATTGCGAAGAGCTCGGGAATTGTCTTATCCATCCCTTGCATATTATAGTTCATCACGAAGCTCTTGTAGCTAGGTGGAAGTGATTGGAGAATTCTCTCAATGACGCAATCATCTGGAAGATTAACTCCCAATTGAATCAAGTTATTATTATACCCAGACATTTTGAGTATATGCTCACTGACAGAACTGTTCTCCTCCATCTTGCAGCTATAGAACTTATTGGAGACTTCATATCTCTCCATCCAGGCATTTGCTTGAAATATTAACTTCAACTCTTGGAACATCTCATATGCTCCATGACGTTCAAAACGTCGTTGAAGACCCGATTCTAAGCCGTAAAGCATGGCACATTGAACTATCGAGTAGTCATTAGCTTTGCTCTGCCAGGCGTTCTTAACGTCGTCAGTTGCATCAGCAGCAGGCCTGGCACCTAGCGGTGCTTCCAGGACATAACTTTTCTGTGCAGCAATGAGGATAATCCTCAAGTTACGGACCCAGTCCATGTAATTGCTACCATCATCTTTCAACTTTGCTTTCTCAAGGAACGCATTACAATTCAACGGAACAACAGCACGGGCCATCTATCTACAATCAAACATAAACAAGCAAGATACTATCAGGGACTAAGTTCATGATAAATTTAAGTTCAATTAATCATATTACTAAAGAACTCCCACTTAGATAGACATCCCTCTAATCCTCTAAGTGATCACGTGATCCAAATCAACTAAACCATGTCCGATCATCACATGAGATGGAGTAGTTTCATTGGTGAACATCACTATGTTGATCATATCTACTATATGATTCACGCTCGACCTTTCGGTCTCCGTGTTCCAAGGCCATATATGTATATGCTTGGCTCGTCAAGTATAACCTGAGTATTCCGCGTGTGCAACTGCTTTGCACCCGTTGTATTTGAACGTAGAGCCTATCACACCCGATCATCACGTGGTGTCTCAGCACGAAGAACTTTCGCAACGGTGCATACTTAGGGAGAACACTTCTTGATAACTAGTGAGAGATCGTCTTAAAATGCTACCGTCAATCAAAGCAAGATAAGATGCATAAAAGATAAACATCACATGCAATCAATATAAGTGATATGATATGGCCATCATCATCTTGTGCTTGTGATTTCCATCTCCAAAGCATCGTCATGATAACCATTGTCACCGGCGCGACACCTTGATCTCCATCGTAGCATCGTTGTCGTCTCGCCAATCTTATGCTTCTACGACTATCGCTACTGCTTAGTGATAAAGTAAAACATTACAGGGCGATTGCATTGCATACAATAAAGCGACAACCATATGGCTCCTACCAGTTGCCGATAACTCGGTTAGAATACATGATCATCTCATACAATAAAATTTAGCATAATGCCTTGACAATATCACATCACAACATGCCCTGCAAAAACAAGTTAGACGTCCTCTACTTTGTTTGTTGCAAATTTTACGTGGCCGCTACGGGCTTAAGCAAGAACCAATCTTACCTACGCATCAAAACCACAAGGATAGTTTGTCAAGTTGGTGCTGTTTTAACCTTCGCAAGGACCGGACATAGCCACACTCAGTTCAACTAAAGTTGGAGAAACTGACACCCGCCAGACACCTGTGTGCAAAGCACGTCGGTAGAACCAGTCTCGCGTAAGCGTACGCGTAATGTGGGTCCGGGCCGCTTCATCCAACAATACCGCCGAACCAAAGTATGACATGCTGGTAAGCAGTATGACTTATACCGCCCACAACTCACTTGTGTTCTACTCGTGCATATAACATCAACACATAAAACCAGGCTCTCATACCACTGTTGGGGAACGTAGTAATTTCAAAAAAAAAATCTACGCACACGCAAGATCATGGTGATGCATAGCAACGAGAGGGGAGAGTGTTGTCTACGTACCCTCGTAGACCGACAGCGGAAGCGTTATGACAACGCGGTTGATATAGTCGTGCGTCTTCACAACCCGACCGATCAAGCACCGAAACTACATCACCTCCGAGTTCCAGCACACGTTCAGCTCGATGACGATCCCCAGACTCCGATCCAGCAAAGTGTCGGGGAAGAGTTCCGTCAGCACGACGGCGTGGTGACGATCTTGATGTTCTACCGTCGCAGGGCTTCGCCTAAGCACCGCTACAATATTATCGAGGATTATGGTGGAGGGGGGCACCGCACACGGCTAAGAGAACGATCACAAGGATCACTTATGTGTCTAGAGGTGCCCCCTGCCCCCGTATATAAAGGAGCAAGGGGGAGGCCGGGTGGCCATTGTGGGCGCGCCAAGGAGGAGGAGTCCTCCTCCTAGTAGGAGTACTACTCCCCTCTTTCCTACTCCTACTAGGAGGGGGAAAGGAAGGGGAAGAGGGAGAAGGAAAGGGGGGCGCCGCCCCCCCTCTCCTAGTCCAATTAGGACCAGAGGGGGAGGGGGCGCGCGGCCCAGCCTGGCCGCCCCTCTCTCTCTCTCTCCACTTGGTCCCATAAGGCCCATTACTTCTCCGGGGGGGTTCCGGTAACCCTCCGGCACTCCGGTTTTCTCCGAAATCACCCGGTACACTTCCTGTGTCCGAATATAGTCGTTCAATATATCAATCTTTATGTCTCGACCATTTCGAGACTCCTCGTCATGTCTGTGATCACATCCGGGACTCTGAACAAACTTCGGTACATCAAAATATATAAACTCATAATGAAAGTGTCATCGTAACGTTAAGCGTGCGGACCCTACGGGTTCGAGAACAATGTAGACATGACCGAGACATGTCTCAAGTCAATAACCAATAGCGGAACCTGGATGCTCATATTAGATCCCACATATTCTACGAAGAGCTTTATCGGTCAGACCGCATAACAAGATACTTTGTTCCCTTTGTCATCGGTATGTTACTTGTCCGAGATTCGATCGTCGGTATCTCAATACCTAGTTCAATCTCGTTACCAGCAAGTCTCTTTACTCGTTTCTTAATACATCATCTCGCAACTAACTCATTAGTTGCAATGCTTGCAAGGCTTATGTGATGTGCATTACCGAGAGGGCCCAGAGATACCTCTCCGACAATCGGAGTGACAAATCCTAATCTCGAAATACGCCAACCCAACATGTACCTTTGGAGACACCTGTAGAGCTCCTTTATAATCACCCAGTTACGTTGTGACGTTTGGTAGCACACAAAGTGTTCCTCCGGCAAACGGGAGTTGCATATTCTCATAGTCATAGGAACATGTATAAGTCATGAAGAAAGCAATAGCAACATACTAAACGATCGGGTGCTAAGCTAATGGAATGGGTCATGTCAATCACATCATTCTCCTAATGATGTGATCCCGTTAATTAAATGACAACACATGTCTATGGTTAGGAAACATAACCATCTTTGATTAACGAGCTAGTCTAGTAGAGGCACACTAGTGACGTTTAGTTTGTCTATGTATTCACACAAGTATTATGTTTTCGGATAATACAATTCTAGCATGAATAATAAACATTTATCATGATATAAGGAAATAAATAATAACTTTATTATTGCCTCTAGGGCATATTTCCTTCAGCTACCCCTCCATGACACGAGCACAAGGGAGGGTCGATTGCAATCCCACAGGGAGGAGGTCGGAGACGCAGTGGAGGGCGGCGGCTCGGGTTGAGGAGAGGGAGAGGAGAGCCGCGATGGCGTCGTGAGAGCGGCGGCGGCTGCAGGGTGCGATGGGTAGCGGCGGCTAGGGTTTCGAGGGGGGCGAGGAGGAGGAGAGAGAGCGAGCGAGCGGCAGGGGGAGGGGAACGACCCGGTGCTCGCTGTCCACGGGCTCACCTCAGCGCTATTGGGCATTTCTCCAACCAGGTGAAATACCTAAAATGCCATTGGCGGCCGCCCAGCTTTACAGGCGGTGGCGCGGCTGTTCGACACTATACATTGCTAGAGCGTTTGTGTTTGATCCGGCGGCTGAGATCGTCCAGCGGCGAGATCCAACGGCCGAATTGCATCAGGAAACGATGCGACGGCCGAGTTACCCTGAGCTCTGAGGAGCCTCGGTGGGTGCTTCGTTTCTTCTTTCTCGATGTTGCCAGAGCCGAACAAGACCAGCATATCCCTCATGTTCACAGGATCATACCTTGGCCTAAGCAACAAAGCAGTGGAGCTCGCACAAGATTCTACCTCACAAGTGGCAGCTGAGCTCGCACAACAAGCGGTGGAGATTGTTATCGTTCACGGTGGGGCGGCGCAAGCTCTAGATGGACGAGGCGTTGGAGCACAAACATGAGGCAGTTGAGCTCTCACCAGCGACGCTGATAGCCGCCGGCTCACACGTGAGCATGGCGACGGCATGGGCTGGGAGCCTGGGACGAGTACGGACATCACCCTGGCCCTTGCTATTGCCAGTCATACTATTTTTTACTCCCTCCGTTCCTAAATACTCCCTCCGTCCGGAAATACTTGTCCTCAAAATGGATAAAAGAAGATGTATCTAGACGTATTTTAGTTCTACATACATCCAATTTTATCCATTTTGATGACAAGTATTTTCGGACGGATGGATATATGTCTTTATAGAGTTTTCAACAAGTGACTACATACGGAGCAAAAAGAGTGATTCTATACTCTAGAATATGTCTATATACATCCGTATGTGGTAACCATTTGAGATCTCTAAAAAGACAAACATTTAGGAACGGAGGGAGTAGTCAGTAAAATATCTACAGATCGAATACTGCGGCACAACATTAATTTTCCGTGTACCGGTCGAAGTCAACAATCCCAGCCTCTCGATGCCACGTCATCAAATACATCCCTAAAACGGTTGAAGGTTTATTTACACCGGGATGAAAGAGTACGGGGTACCGATTTCAGAGATTTAAACGTGAGGGTTTGTTTCCGTCAAGCTCTACAATCTTGGGGTTTAAATAATTTTGTTTTGATTTTTTATTTGGGGGCGTGCGTGTGACGATTAACTGGTTCCATGGAAACGTGCGTGCGACGAGAGGGTTTCCGCAAAAACAGAAGGAAAAAAAAGGTGCGCACGAGAGGGAGAGAAGGTCATCCATCCATCATGATCGAGAGAGAGGAAGTTTTTTTTCCCTTTGTTTTCTTTTAGAGGGGACCCACGCGCATGCATGCAGGAAAGGCGACGGATCGGAAACTGGCCGTGACCACGCAGGCAGCTCCGTGATGGAAACGGAAACTACTACTAGAGGAGGCCGGGCCCAACTACTAGCGAAGATGAATACGACCCCGAGTCCACCCTAGGCTGGCAGCGCCTCACCGGCACCAATAAATCCCCCGGGTTCCCACCCTACCCTAGCCTGCCCAACACGTACGCAAAGAAGCTAGCTCCTGTGTCTTCCGCCGCCGCGTCTTTTTGGCTACTAATAACTACTAGGGTTTCGTTTCGCTTCCCAATACTCCGATCGATCGATGGCGGCCGAGGAAGGCGAGAAGAAGATGATCACGCTCAAGAGCTCGGACGGCGAGGAATTTGAGGTCGAAGAGGCGGTCGCCATGGAGTCGCAGACCATCCGCCACATGATCGAGGACGACTGCGCCGACAATGGCATCCCGCTCCCCAACGTCGACTCCAAGATCCTCTCCAAGGTCATCGAGTACTGCAAGATGCACGTCCAGGCCGACGCCAGCTCCTCCACCTCTACTGCAGCCGCCGCCCCCGCCGAGGACCTCAAGAGCTTTGACGCCGACTTCGTCAAGGTCGACCAGGCCACCCTGTTCGACCTCATCCTCGCCACAAACTACCTCAACATCAAGGGATTGCTCGACCTTACTTGCCAGACTGTTGCCGACATGATGAAGGGAAAGACTCCCGAGGAGATCCGCAAGACTTTCAACATCAAGAATGACTTCACACCCGAGGAGGAGGCTGAGATCCGCAGGGAGAACCAGTGGGCTTTTGAGTAGCATCTTGCTAGGCACTATTTCGTTGAATTACTCATTTATTAGTATTCGTCCTTCTTTTAGACTTCGTATTATGCAAGAAGAAACCTATCAATTACTTCTGAAACTGAATTGTTATTTGTCAAGTGGATGTTTTGATTGGTAACATCATCCTAATTAGCTAATTTATGTGTGTGATTTGAGATATTTTTAGCTATCTTGAAATAGCCTTATCGTGTCCGATTTTATATCTACATATATATTTGGGAAAGATCTGTCGAAATCTTGATGTCACGAGTCTCAGCGCGCAGCAGCATCATTTGTCAGAATCATGGTGCTAACTGCAAACGCCATCAGCATCAACATGTCACATTTGATTGAGCCTGTGCAATGCCATGCCTATTATGGCAGTTCCCGTCGGTGTCGTGCCACTGGAATAGATAGCTCAAGGCCCAGAACTGCAGCAGCAAATCACCAATGATCTCCCATTAAAGCACCGACTTCTTCCTGATGATACTAGGCACGCCATAACAAACAGGAGATGCGCCGATCATAAGCGCAAGCCTGCAAGCACGCCTAGCTTCACTTATATGCCAAGCTATCCGCTTGTGCCTGCAATTGCAGCAATTACTACTGCCATCTATCTCTGTTGTCTGTTGCTGCTTCTGATCTCGACGTGTGCCTTTTCGTCTTTGCCTCCTACCATTATCCTTTGCAGCAGCAATGGTCATGGACTCAAAACATTTAGGGCGATTCTTAAAATTATCTTGCAACCATGAATTGAGCAATGCTTTACTATCGATCGATATCTTTATCTGAGACGTCCCAGAGATTTGCAATGACGCAAGGAGAACCAGCAGATAAATAAGAGAAAGGTGCCCCTTGAGGAGCATAACCTCCTTTGCAATCAAGTGTCCCACTGCTGCAACCCATAAGAAGAGCAGCTGCACACTTATCTAACTAATCAATTTCCTTTCCAGAGACATACTGACTTCCGTGCTAGTACAAATGGTACCTCAGCTACCAGTTTTTATAAGTATCTGAATACTGGACACTTCTTAGTGGTTGGAGTTCATATTCCTTCCTAGACAGTAATAGCATCAACTTGATACATTAATTAGTTGGCACTAGCATCACAAGCAGTAGTTTCTACTGATACATATGCCGCTACTACTACAAGTGATAAGTTTTATAGCCTAAAGTTATGGTGCCATCTAGTTAATGTTCTCGTGGAAGCTTTCAATAAAGCTGGGTGAGCATTTTGTACAACATAAATTTACATGTTAGCTATGCCAATAGCAGATTGTAATAGACAATCGGGTACCAGACGGTGTTTTTTAGCAATTGCTATTTGTATTCTGTAAGGTGGATACCATGGTAGTAGTGCACTACACTTAGATAGCTTCAAAGGCTGAAGCTGTCCAAGTTCAAATGACTCCGACAAAAGCACAGCATGCAAAGTGAATAAAATGACAAAACTATCAATATTTATGTCCATAGTGCATTACCACTTCCATGTCCAAAGTAGAGAAAAAGATCATGATTCCTCAGGGCCTAGACGAGCTCTTCGGCTGTTGGAGCATCCCCAGCATTTCTATGCATGACGTCGATGTATCACGATTATATGCTGTGTTTTAAGAATAATCCAAACTAGAAGGGTTGGGCGTGCTTTGCCGCGCCGTTGAATTTGTTGGGATTCTTAAATTTCTTTACTCACTCTATTTCAAAATATATGGTCTATTACTTTTTTGAAAAGTCTAACCTCTTTAAATTTAATCAAATTTATAGAAAAATATATCAAAATTCATAATATCAAATTGGTGTTACTAGCTTCATCATGAAATGAATTTTTATTTTTATTTTTGTTTAATACTGTGGATGACGATATTTTTGGCTCTGAACTTGGTAAAAGTTAAAGAAATTTGTCTTTCCAAAAAACTAATAACCCTTATATTTTGAAATTGATGGAATATCTAGTTTGGCCAGTGGGGGAAACGATGGAGTATGTTTTATGTTTATTTATAATGCGGTTATTTGGTGGGTCTATCGCGGTGCGATTCTGTACTATCCGCTAATCAACCCATATTTCTGTGGGGATATTTTTTCATCAATGGTTGCATGCACTGTATTCGTGTTATAGTATCACATGGTAGCGCTATTTTTTAGGTGATGGGAGTCCGCGAGGGGTTGATATAGTTTTATAGGCCGGTTGCTGCTGATTGATTTGAAAAATCGTTGACCCGATCAAAATCGTAAATCAAATCCAAAATTGAATACCTCAATCGAATGAAAAGGCTTTAAAATTAGAGAAACAAAGAAATTTTAAATAATTAAATGGGAGATCCCCTTGAGAAATTGTAGCCTCGATTAGTTGTGAAGATTTAAAAATTAAAAAGCTTAGTGTATTGTATAAAAAATAAAATGAGAGAGTTTTGAGAAATTGTTAACCCGGTCAAAATTGGGTGACCAAATCCCAATGGGAGACCTTAATTGATTGTGAGGCCTCCAATCCTAGGGATCTTAGTGATATAGTATATGTATCCTTTAACAAGATTGCATCATTCTTAGATTCATGGACTGTTTACTCATGAAAGATGTTAAAGCTTTTAGCAGGCTGTATTATCTAATTTTATTTTATTTTGAAGAAGGAGGATAACCCCGGCCTTTGCATCTGGACGATGCATGCAGCCATTTTATTAGTTATTCACAAAGACCTTACAAAGTAATACATAAGTAAGTCTGAAGCCATCATCTTTACAATATCTGCCGCTGCTCCTAACCACTTGATGAAGGGGTGCCGATTGTCCGAGCTGAATACCAAACAGACCTCGCACCAAAGCCTAACTTCTAAAGCCGGAGGCCTCAACCATACCTCATACCGAGTCTGGGGTACACACCGGTCTGACACACTCTCAGAGGTCGCCGCCATCGTCTTCCACCGATCCATCTTCAGAGCAGGTATTGACGCGTCAAACTTGCCAGGCGTGCCGTCAACGCCACCACGACGCTAGACAGCGCCACCATCATGTGCTCGGCCATCAGCACGCATCCACCGCCAAGACCCCGCTGCTCCATGCCGTCGGGAGACATCGTTGTCGACGTGCCAGATGCCACGTCACTCCTCCTACATGAACACCACCTGCTGCCACTGGTCCCATCGCCACCGAAGATACGGACATATTGAGCCACCTCCAGGAACCACCCGAGCTCTCTACACCACACGCTCGAACCCACCACCCAAGACGACGCCACCAAGGTGGAAATGACGCTGTTGCGCCGCTGTCGCCCAATTCCAAGGATTTGGAGTTCTCACCCAAGCAACGTGGAAGAAGGGAGCGGGGGAGATGTGTCAACATTGCCTCCAAGGGGTAATCCGGCGCCCGCAACACCGCTGATGTCGTGGCCGCCGCTGTCGACCAAGGGTTTCCCCTGGACAGAGCTACTAGTCCAACTCCCACCATGCTAATCGCCAGATCCCACGGAGAGGAACCCACCGGAGATCGAACCAGCCAGTGGAATGGGAGCAAGCATCAGATGGCCGTCTTCAGATCTGGACATGGGGAAGAACGGGGTATCCCCCAAGCCACGACCCCCTCCTGTGTGCCCTCGCTGCCCGCGCAGCAAAGGGCCACAGCCAGCCACTCGGCGGGTGCCTCCCGCCGCAGGAAGGACGTCGCCCTCACCGTCGAGGCTGCCGCCTCAGAGCCCAACCCTTCGTCACCTACAGCAGCGAATCCGATAGATCCTTGTCGCGCCCTTCACCAGCGCTACGTGATGAGCTGGTGACCCCCTCCGGAGGTGACGAGGGAGATGGGGAGGAGGGAAAGGGCCGGCGGCGGCTAGGGCTACATTATTTATATGTAACATGTTGAATTAATACATGTCTAAGATGTGAAAACTGACAATACACTGAGATGTGAAAACACACGTAGTACAAATCTTCTTCTGTAATGTATATACACAGTGAGAAGAAGGTTATTTGAACAAGACTAAGCAGATCATGTTACCTTCCACTCATAGTTTCTAAACAACTGATAAAATTCTTCTTGTGTGCTGATCAAATCAGCACCAGTATTCAATTGATAGAATGCATCGAAATGGTCAATAACAGGAAAAGGATGGGCCATGGCACTTTGTAATCATTAGTGCTTCCAGTCAATGCTAGAAAGATGCTTCTCATTGATGCCATGCGGTATATTTCTTGATTCCTTAAAGCAGGCAAGTTCTCCCAAGGAAGCATCTGCATTCAGCCATTTTACGTAGAGGTGAAAGAAGATATATGATGGATTTCGTAAAAAGCTGATATTGGCAATATTGCTAGACAAACAATACAAGAAAATTAGCAGTAACTTTAAGCAGACAGTATGGGGTTGTAGAATGGTGCGGTAACTTCAAGCAGACAGTATGGGGTTGTGGCCAAGAAAGATCATGATGAGATGACTAAACTTGACATGTGGAAGATTTAGCCTTGCACTGTTAATTTCATCCATTGTTTAATTATTTATCACAAAAATGAATTACATTAGAGCATGCCAGGCTAGATGCAGATGATACAGCATTCCTGATAATTATCCCTTCCAATAGCTAGCCAGCTATCCAGTAAAGCAGAACATCCAGCTGAAAACTTTTTTAATAACAGAAGAAATAGACAATAAGAAGGATATCATGTTGCTCACCTGCACATCAGTATCCAGGACTAAAATGGCCGGATTTCTATCGACTGGCTCAGATAGCTCATCCACCATACCATTGCATAAATGCTCGAGGGTCACCACAGCTTCAACATCAGTCTGGCAAGAGAAGGCTCTTATTCTATCCCTTCCGCAGCACCCTCATCTGGCAAAGTAACTTTTATATGAAATAAGTTGAGAAACACATTCTTACAATCCATCCACTGATGTAACCCCACCAAGGATGACCTTGATGAGTGCTGGATCAACTTCAACTTTAAATTCTGACTCCAGACCAGTGATCAGATATTCCAGCACTGCCTCGCTATGTTGGTAGCTAATTGATGACCGAGGACAAGGCATTTCCAGGGCCCTAGCCACAATTCTTCAATGTCTCTGTTCAAAACAATGAACAAGATATCAGAACAAAGGAACAATTATTATTAAAATATAATCTTATCATGACAACACCAATTTTCAACAATGTATTGAGCAAGATATCTAGAGTATCGTTGTAAAATATTTACAGCTTTACATATAAGATAGAAAAAATCTTACTCCAATATCTCATTAAGGTCATCATTGAGCTTCATTCTATCTGACCACCACCTTATGGCATTTGCTTGTCCATCCTTCGGAATGTCGGTCGCACCAGCGAGGGATCTAAAGTTTGGTTGCTGCAAAAGCGTGACCCAGCGTGTCTTGCGATTTCTATAAGTCGGAGCCAGAGTGCCAGATAGGTTAGGTTGTCGTCCTTCCGCGGAAGGTGGTCTCACCATCGGTGTCGGGGTGAGCGCCTGAGGGAGGAAGCCCACAAAGCTCTCTGTTGAGTCACGCCAATGTTGTAGCCGCCCTGGAGACAGTGTCGACTGCCAACCTCGCGGAGTGGATCGACGTTGCTGAGCGTGCGCATGACACCATCCATGTGCGGAAGTTACTCCTGTTGAGATGAAAGAGCCAAACCGTAGATGGGGAGGGGAGGGGGAAGATTTGCGGGCCACTTTTTTGGGCCGTACGTGCTGGGTTAGTTGGGACGTGTGGTGGGATTTGGTCGGGTTGGTGGGAGGTGAGCCGAAAAAATCCAGATGAAATAGATGATGGTGGGAGGTGAGGCGAAAAAAACATGGAGGGGAAACTACCAAGTCCCCCTTTAGGAGTACAGATCTATAGTCGGGCGCCAAAAATCCGCCTCAAACGCCCAGGCGGACGGCCCGGTAAGTCACCGTTAAAAAAAGCGACCTAGACGGGCGCCTCAAACGTGCTTCAAATGCCCGAGCTGACCGGGGCCCCTCATATCTAGCCCAAATATGGGGCCGATATGGAGATACCTGGATGCGCCCGGGTGCGTCCATCACGTCAGACCAGATAGGCCTAACCCACCATAAAATTGCACCAAACCCACTCCCTCGACCTACCGGATCCATTTGCTCTCTCCTCTCTTTTCTTCCTCCGCGTCGGACGTCTCGCAGCTCCGCGGCCACCCTTTCTCCGCAGCTGTTCCGAGCCTCAGCGCCACTAGGACTGGCACATCAGTACTGGCACATCAGTCCTCTCTCGCGTGCTCGCCGCCACGGCTGATGGATTTGGATTGCCATGGCAGTTTCAAATAATAAAAATCGACATATGTATTCTCCAAACATTCGGTATTTGCGAATAGATCCGAACGAGGCGGCAGTTTCCTTTTTTCGATCATTTCCTTTTATTTCGGCAACTAATTAGTCCACCCATTTAATTATGTTTCCTTTTTCTATTCAATTTCTCATTTTTCCTTTTTTCCCATCCATTTCTTTTTTTGACCACTAATTTCTCAATCCGTGCATATGTTTATTTTTTTCCTTTTTCTATTTAATTTCTCAAAAAAGCGTAGAAGCTGGGATTCGAACCTTGTACCTATACAAAGTTCACAACTCAATAACCACCTAGGCTATCTTGATTTTGTAATTAAGTTTTGTTTAGTTTCTTTTTGTACCTTTTGATCTCCTACCGGGAAAGCAAAAAAGATCTTGCATGTGTGCACCATGGTAATTTACACCAACGGAGCTGATAACATGTGTATGAATAACTCGGTAACTTTTGACCCAGAAATGGAGGGGGTTGTTGAAAACATAGCATCGATAACTAATACGTCCGTTTTGCATCATGTTTTCCTACTGCTATTTATGATGTTTTTATCCATAATAATGCTTTTTGGAGTAATAATAATGCATTTTCTCTCATATTATGCAAGGTACACACAAAGAGGGAGAATTCCGGCAGCTGAAATCTGGACCTGAAAAAGCTACGTCGGGCTACCTATTCTGCACAGCTCCAAACAATCTGAAACTTTACAGAGATTTTTTGTCAAAATATATGATGAATATTGGAGCAAATAACTACCAGAGGGGGCCCACCAGGTGGGCACAACCCACCTGGGCGCGCCCTGGTGGGTTGTACACACCGAGGCCCACCTCCGGTGCCCATCTTCTGGTATATAGGTCATTTTGACCTAGAAAAAATAAGGGAGAGGACTTTCGGGATGGAGCACCGCCGCCTCGAGGCGGAACTTGGGCTGGAGCACTTTTCCCCTCCGGCAGAGCGATTCCGCAAAGGGAACTTTCCTCCCGGAGAGGGAAATCATCTTCATCATCATCACCAACAACTCTCTCATCTTGGGGAGGGATATCTCCATCAACATCTTCAACAGCACCATCTCATCTCAAACCCTAGTTCATCTCTTCTGTTCAATCTTGTTACCGGAACTATAGATTGGTGCTTGTGGGTGACTAGTAGTGTTGGTTATATCTTGTAGTTGATTATTATATGGTTTATTTGGTGGAAGATTATATGTTCAGATCCAATATGCAATTTAATACCCCTCTGATCTTGAGCATGATTATCATTTATGAGTAGTTACTTTTGTTCTTGAGATCACGGGAGAAATCATATTGTAAGTAATCATGTGAATTTGATGTGTTCGATATTTTGATAGTATGTATGTTGTGATTCCTTTAGTGGTGTCATGTGAACGTCGACTACATGACACTTCACCATACTTGGGCCTAAGGGAATGCATTGTGGAGTAGCAATTAGATGATGGGTTGCGAGAGTGACATAAGCTTAAACCCCAGTTTATGTGCTATTCCGTAAGGGACCGATTGGATCCAAAAGTTTAATGTTATGGTTAGAATTTATTCTTAATACTTTTCTCATAGTTACGGATGCTTGCGGGGGGGGGGGTGTTAATCATAAGTAGGAGATTTGTTCAAGTAAGAACAACATCTAAGAACCGGTCCACCCACATATCAAATTATCAAAGTAGCGAACACAAATCGAGGCAACATGGTGAAAGTGACTAGATGAAATTCCCGTGTACCCTCAAGAACGCTTTGCTTATTATAAGAGACCGTTTTGGCATGTCCTTTGCCTCAAAAGGATTGGGCTACCTTGCTGCACTTTTGTTACTACTATCGTTACTTGCTCGTTACAAATTATCTTGCTATCAAACTACTCTGCTAATTACAATTTCAGCACTTGCAGACATCAACTTACTGAAAACCACTTGTCATTTCCTTCTGCTCCTCGTTGGGTTCGATACTCTTACTTATCGAAAAGAGTTACCATTGATCCCCTATCCTTGTGGGTCATCAATAACTTCTATGTAACAACATGATAATTTGCGGACACGAAGCTAATAACTTGTGTGTAAATAACATGGTAATATATGCAAATGTATCTGATAATTTACATACAAATAATGTGATAACTTTGACAGAGGGAAACAGTTGATTGAAATATCCCCTGATAACTTCTGCATAAACTACATGATAACTTACGCACCACAAACCTGGTAAATCACATAAAAATACCGTGATAACTTTGACCCAGATAAAATAATTCAAACATACTTCCCGGTAACTTCTCTGTAAATAACATGATAATAGATGCACCGTAGACTTGATAACTTACGTGCACCACAGTAATTTTGACTAAGGAAATTATTTTTGTTGAAATATATCCCGGCAACTTCTACGTAAAAGACATGATAATATATGTACCGCAGACATGATAACTTACGTGTGAACACTGTGGTAGTTTTTGACCGGGGTTGTGCATTATTGAAAACTTAACTTGATAATGTAGTTATCAACTTACAATAATATTTTTTAGAATATCCTTCTCACTCTTTAGATATTAGCGTTATAATGATGTAGTTATCAACTTAAAATAATATTTTTTAGCAGGGTGCTAATGTTGAAGTTATCAACCTTATCATGCTAAAGTTATCATGGTTCTCACGCTCCAGTTATCAACCTTCTAACGATGCAGTTATCAATTCTACCATGCTATTTTTGGTTACCATGGTGCTATGTTGAAGTTATCAGTATGGTTATGTGATAATTATCACGCTACTTATGCTAAAGTCACCAAGCCTGAAATTTAATCTTTTTTGCTAATTTGGTAGAAAGAAGAAGGGTTCAAATATACTTGTTTATGTAAAGAGGACAAAAAAAAGGTTTGGTGAGTTGGTTACTAGACATGGTATCCACCTAGGAGACCAAGCTTCAAATCCCATTTGAAGCACTTTATTTCTTTTTTCCTACCTACATAGACTAACTCACAAAAAACAGGGAAGCGGGAGGATCAATCCAAGGTCGTTCGGATCTATCCTATAATCCTAACGTTTGGAAGATATAACAGTCCAATAAAAATCCCTTTCTAGGACTCCTCCAATTCATGTCATTGCGAATTCCCTGACCAAGGTGTAGCCTCTGGTGCTGTTGTCCATAAATAAAACGAAAAACGTTAGAGACGAGGAGAGGACTTCCTTTGCTCCCTGCCACCAGACCACATGAATAATAATCTCACTAAATTTGCATTCAAAAAGCGATATGCGAATGGCATCTATGTATGGTGCTTATATGTAATTGTCCAACTGGATAAATCTGTACTGAAGACTGGAGCTTGTATTGAAGATTGGAGGTGAGATGACGTCATTATCCACACAGGGCGGGTAGTCTACAGTTTCCAGCTACTGTTGCTTGTAACGTCTTACCTTAGTTACATTGGTTGGAGCAGGAATTGGTCCTTTGAAATAACACAGCTGCCAAGTCTCTATCTTATGGTAGAGTAATCCATCATTTGAAAAGATTTCAAAAGCTAATAATCAGTTGATTTGGTTGATGGACACTTGGATTCTTGAATCACCAGTTTATACCCAATCTATTTAGTCACGGGATTTGGTCCCAATCCTGACAGATGGTCACTAGCAGCTCTGGTACTATCACCTCATAGTCTCCGGTATCTGATGCATGGCAACTCAAGTAACCCATATGCCACAATAACGGCTGAGCTCGCACACGAAACTGAAAATGGCATTGTTGCTCTCCTTGATGTAGCCAAGGCACCGAATGGGGGAAGTCCAGGTGCTGCCGGGGCATAGAGTCGTCGCTTGAGCTGCTGGCCTGAGACGTTGGCGGCCAAGGAAGCATCCACTTTGTCGAACCACCATGAGAACCTCCTCTGTTCATTCAAGAGATGTTCCAAGTGACAGATACAAAATGCCCTTTCCATGATTCCTAACTCAAAAGGAGCAAGAAGAGTTCATACCAGCTGGAAAAGCCTCACGTCTTCACAGTTAAAAACTGAGATGGACAGTCTAATGGAAAAGCATAATCTGAAGTAAGAAAATAGTCGCTAGCATCACAAATCACCGTTGTCCAAGTTGTACAATGCAAACTACATAAATAGAAGAAGTGTGGTCTAGCTAGAGCAAATAGCACCTAGGACATTGCTTAAAGTATGAAATCAAAATCCAACAGCGTAACTCCAAAAGTACCACTCCAAGTAGTGATAACAAAACAACGACGACTGTTTCAAATAAAGAACAAGGTGCAAATTTTGACTCGTGCCTCCGCAATTGTTAAGAGTCATCAATGAACAACCGAGCTCTCATGGGCCATCAGTGGCATCTGGCATGGACAACAGCCACGTATGTAGAGATCAGCAAACAAGGAAACCAGTGGCATCAATGACAGAGGAGTAAGAGTTGATCTTGAGGTACTTCACCCCGTAAGATATCACAAGCCAGCTGTTCGCAAAAGAACGCACGAAGGAAACTTCGTATCAAATTAAGTATTTGAACCATCAAGAATAAATGAAATTAGTGCTGCAAATTTATTATAGTTGGGGATGCATCGGTGCAAACGTTACCTTCACATTTCACTTGTAGTTGCGAATCACACCTGAATGAATATCCTTCCAGCGGATATGCGCAATCTTTGGCCAGCTTTCTCCATCAGGTGCACGACAGCTCTTCTCCAGGAGACCACAATTCACTATACGTATGCGCTGGAGGGAGGTTGGCAGATCTGGTAGAGATGATATGTTGTAACAGTGTAGAATTTGGAGATCCGTCAGACTGGAGAAGCACTTCAGATTTGTTGGTAGGGACCTCATTTTACACATATAGAATTGCAGCCACACGACGGATGTGAAGTTTGCAGATTCTTCAAATGAAATGGATGGTTCCTCGCAGCCATTGATATTGAGACGTGGGGGGACTGTAAAACCTTCAACCGAGAGCATGTGGTTGAGCATCACGGAACTGCTAATTTCGAGTGATTTCTGGACTCGAAATTGTGAGATGCACTCGGTGGTGAGACTGGGAACATTTTTTAAAGTTACATGACGAAGTTGCAGGGAAGTCAATCCTTTGAGCGTGCACAAATCTGGCAGAAAAGAAAGTGATAAAGATTCAAGGGAGGTTAGACTACCAAAGGACAAGGTCGGAGTGCTTCTACAACCCCATATGAAAATACTTGTCAAGTGTGGCCAGTCACCACAGAAGAAGTCAGCTGCAAGCACGCATTCCGGTATATAGAGATACCGAAGGGGTAATGGCATAATTTCTGCTCCACTTGCCAACTCCAAAGAAGGACAAAAAGCCAACCGAAGGTTCTCAAGAGAGGTAGCAGCTCGTATGCCCCCTAATGATCGGAGACACCAGCATTCTTTGATTCTCAGGTTACAAAGCTTTGTCAAATGTTGGAGGACCTCTTCTGATGGAAGTGTAGTTAAAGTCATAAGCTTTGATAAGCACAGCCTTTTCAGTGAAGTGAGGTCATCAAGGCAAACAGCTAATGCTCCATCTGTAATACTGCATGATGTAATACCAGCGGCAGCCCTGCTCTCCCCCCATATATTAGTCTTATCCTCTGCTCGTGGCAACATACCCATGCCTTGATGATATCCTCTTTTATACTTAACATTTCACCTGGCCATATTCCAAGAGCACTCCCAATGGATTGAAGATGTAACGGCATACCATCGCCCATCCATGGGATCAACTGCTTCAGTGATGAATGTTCCCAGGACAGTACCTTCCAAATCGTTACTTCTTGAGACACCTCCCATACAGAAGCAAGTTGTGATTCCACATGGTCTGTCCTCATGATGTTCTTACTTTGATCATGCTGTCCCAGCTCATGGCTGGAGATAAAGATAAGCAGTGGACATTTTTTTTTATTTTTAACTTTTTAATACCTGCCGGGAGACAAGGCAATGTCTTCAGGTTTGGGACATTCTTGAGGACAAGTGAACAGCAATTCCTGAAGAGGTCGATATTAGATGGTATGCCTTCTAACATACTGCAATCAGCAAGCGAAAAGGATTCCAAATTCTGAATATGTGAATCCTCAAACAACCAATTTGGATGTTTCGCTGCTCTATAACCTTGGATTGCAAGGGCCAAAAGTTGAGGCGGTGGCTTCAGACCTTCTAAAACCTCCAAATGTAAACAATCCTCTGCACTAACATCATTCCTGCAACACCAGGCAAAATGCAAGCTTTCGAGATGACTTTTCTGATGTAGCTTCGCCTCTAAGGCTTCATCCTTCCCAGTGACAATATTGAGATTTTTGACACTTAAACTGCCACCAAGCTCATTCATGTTCCCCAGCTGTCGCAACTCATAGCCCTTCTGCTTCTTCAAATAAAAATCCTCAAGGTTTTGGAGTGAGGTTAGCTTGCCTATGTTAGGAATTTGCGGGAGATGCTGCCGAGTTGATTTGTATATTGAGCCCATCATATCAACGTACATCCCAAGATGACGTAGATTACTTAAGTTGCAGAGCATCTCAGGCAAACTATGGACTTTATCACTGAACTGAAGAAACTGCAGGTGATAAAGAGTACACAATGATCTTGGCAGCTCAGAAACCAAACTTCTGATAATGTTCAGATATCGAAGGTGCTTCAGCTCACCAATAGATTCTGGCAACTTGCTCTTGTTGTAGAATGACAAATATAGTACACGCAACTTCTTCAGTCTCTGCAGTATCTGATTAAAAACGTCATTTACGTCATCTGTTACTGGGTCAATGCAGATAACAGTGCGTAAATGATGTAACCTGCAGATACTTTGCTTATGTTGTATCATACTCTCAACACGAACAGAGAGATGTCGAACGGTGCATGGTATTTCCGTCATCTTATCATCTTCCAATCTGAAGCAGTCTTGTTTCGAGAGTGACTGTGCCAAATCATGAAGGAGATCATGCATAACATGGGTATATCCATTCGAAACTGGTTGAAGGAATGAAACAGAGACCATCTCATTGAAGTAATCCCTTCCAATATCTTCCACTCTCTTGCTCATGTTGCATGAATCAACAAATCCCTCTGCTACCCACAGGTGAACCAACTCCTCGATGCCATACTTGTGACCTTTCGAAAATAAGCTGCAATAAAGAAAGCACCTCTGTAGACGTGGATCTAACTTCTCATAACTCCACAACAGAGCTCTCCTGGGCTCACTTAAGTTGTCGATCTGTATAGTTAGAGCATCTTTCCATGCACTGATATTTGTTTTCCCCTTCAAATGGGAACCCACAACTTTTGCAGC
Source organism: Aegilops umbellulata (assembly GCA_032464435.1). Classification (NCBI taxonomy): domain Eukaryota; kingdom Viridiplantae; phylum Streptophyta; class Magnoliopsida; order Poales; family Poaceae; genus Aegilops; species Aegilops umbellulata. The sequence goes on along the minus strand of CP136059.1, from coordinate 471,872,678 downwards.
CAAAGGAGATTTCCCAAGCCTTTTAATGATTTCCTCTGCAATCTCTTCTTGTTTTTCACGCAACTGTGGATCTCTGATTTCTGGTTCAGAGAAGGCATGGTATTTGAACAGTGCTAGGAACTGACTATCTTCCATGTTTTCCAAACGAAATACTACTTCACTGCAACGAAGAGCAGCCGGAAGTGTATCGCGTCGTGAAGTTACCAAGACTTTGCTTCCAGCGTGCCGAGAAACTAGAGGAGCTAGCAGCTGGTCCCACTCCGTCTGATTGTTGGAATCATCAAACCAAATATCATCCAGAACCAGCAGGAACTTCCCAGACTCTTGCAGCTTATCTCTTAGTTTTCCCTGGAGAGTGTCAAGGTTGTCAAGGCGTGGGCATTCCCCCTTTGCTGCAGACTCGAAAATTTCCTGTGTATGACGACGGACATCAAGTTTGCGAGAGATGCAGACCCACATCCTGACATCAAAACATTCTTCTACCCTCTTGTCATTGTAAACATATTGTGCCAGGGTTGATTTTCCCATGCCTCCAGCTCCAACAATGGCCAAACCTGAGTACATGGCAGAACTAGCCTCGGCAGCACTCGTCTGGGTAAGGCGGTGTATTATATGATCACGGTCCTTGTCGCGACCAATCACTTTCGGAGGTGGTATAGATGTAGCCAGAGGAACACTTGCTATTGGTACAAAAGGGCCTTCAGCACTGCTGCCAGCTGGTAAGCAGAGCGGGTCACAAAAGTCCTTGGCTTTCGCCAGGATGTCCTTCAGTTCATTCAGTTGACTGAGCAGCTTTCTGTTCTCCGGGCGCAGATTGGACAGCACGCTCGACATAGCATGCCGAGGCTTCAAAACAGTGCTGGTGGAGGAACCCTTCTTGCCCTTTGCTTTCCGCTTGAGAAAGTTGTACTCGTGGTCATCCAACAGGTCCTCAGCCTTGTACAAGGCTTCTTTGAGCTCCTGGATCCATTTGTCCAGCATGGCCCTCCGGTTGTGCTTGTTAGCAGCTTGAATCATCAACTCGAACTGTGGCATGATGGTGGTCTCCAGTTCATGGAGCTCACGCGTCAAGTCAACGCCAAGGTATGCTGAAGCTTTAGTGATGAGCTCCTTCAAGATTGGTGTTACCGCCAGCCGCAAGCCAGCCAGCGCCACCTCCTCCATGGGATTGCGGGTTTTTGTTGTTGCTGATGTTTCCCCTTTTTGTTTTGAGCCTGCAAAAACCTGGATCTGGTGTAAACGCAGGAAATAGTGTGAAATTAGGAAGAACTAAACATGTAGAGTGGACTCTAAATGCAGGCTTGAGCTATTCATTTCAATTTGTTACAAGATAAAAAGATAATTCCATAGGGAAAAGGGAAACCATTATGGCATTATGGATAGATAAAAGGCACTGATTTGAGGAAATGACATAGGTCAAACATGAACAAGTAAACGATGGATTATGGTAAACAACAGCAAACTCTGAAGACTATTTTCAGCACTCATTTTTATTTTACTTTTGGTATGAAAAAACCTGAGTAAATAAAACACAAACAAGGGAAGTGCTTCTAAGAAGGGGACCAATTAGTAAATAAACACAGTAAGAGACCGAAAATCTACTGCGGTGAGATTTTCTTGTTGAAGTGTTGTGGATAAGAAACAGGATCCTAGAAGCAGATTTCTGGTGTTTCTTCTTTTGTGTGAACCAATTGACCATAGTATTCAGATTGATGGCATACTTGCGTGTTTCTTCTTTTGTGTGCATAAAAATATGCAGACTACGACGGCAAATCAATCCGTGAAAATCTGAAGGAGAAGCTAACGCGTGAAGGCAGCAAAGGAAGGTGACGAAGCTTACGCAGATGAAACGAGACGCAGCGCTGCTGGAGCTCACCACTCCTCGTCTGCTCGTTGCGCGGGCAAGGAAGGAAGTTGGGTGTAAGGTAACTATGGACGGCAGAGGGAGAATGGGAATAGGATGAGTATTGTACTGCAAGCGAAACGAGGGGCGGTGCTCAACGGGTCAAAAAGAGGGATAAGATTAGGTGGCCTTTCCTTCTCCTTTGGGTTTTTTCTCCCCCATCACCATCCATCAGGGGCCTTTCATGGTTTTCTGAGTAGCACCATTCCAGATTTCAAACCTGCAGCTTCAAAAAAAAAAGAATTCAAACCTGAAAGCTGTGGCCAGCAGCAGCATACAGCGACCCCGTTGGAATCTTCATACCTACAGGGAATCCATGACGACACACAATGTGTTAATCTTCACCCCGTTGGAACATTTCTTCCAATTAGTTCAATGAAAATGAAATGACTAATAACTAGTACGTAGTACAGTACTTCTTTTCGCAGAAAAATTAACTGAACAGAACTAGTGTAATACTCATCACCAGTACACAATGAAAGTGATATGGCCAGCAGTGTACTTCATACCTACAGGGAACTGAACATGGTCCTCCATGACAACAGAGAGAACTAAAAATGGCCTGCAATTTAGGTTCAGATGTCTGATTGTCAGAAACTCACAATGAGTAGAACTGAATTGGAACATTTCTGATTAGTTCAGTGAAAACGACTAAGAACTAGTAGTACAGTAGTACTACTTCTTTTCAGCGGAGGCGGTGGATCTTGAGGAGCAAGCGGCTGACATCGCCGCCGGGAAGGAAGGGGGTTGAACGGACTTCTCTTGGTGAAGACCGGTTCATCAAAACCAGTTTCCTTTAACCATTTTTTAGCAAAGGTTTTTTCTTTAACCGGGTCTATATCCTTTTTTTAGATTGAGATTGAACCGGGTCTATCTCTTTTTTTTTAGGGTTGAACCGGGTCTCTCTTCTTTTTCTAGGGGTACCGGGTCTATATCTACACGCTCGCATAGAGTTGGGATAAAGAGACTCTTTTTTTTACAGCCAACCATGAAGAGAAAAGAGTCTCAAAGTAGATTCGGTAATGTTGAGTCGATCTAGTATGGAAAATTTCGCCTTTTGCCTCATAGTGGCTATCGGAGGGACCGGACACTAACGATTCTATTGTGCCGGCCCATTCGCATCACACGTATATGTCCTACAGAGATATGGTTTTTAGGCAGGTTTTTGTCCGGTTTCTACCGGTTCTCGAAACATTCCAGACTGTTTCTTCTTGTTTTTTTTTCTGTTTCGGTATTGGTTTTCTTCATGATTATTTGCTGGGTTTTTTTTTAGTTTCTTTTCCTTTCAAAATATAGTTCCTGCATTTTTTTAAAAATGTTTTCGTTTTTCAAATTGCTCACATTTTCAAAAATATACCCCAAAATTATAGATGTGTTCGGAATTTTCAAAACCATGTTCAAAAAGTTTACGTATTCAAAAAATGTTCATGTTTTAGAAACTATTCCCATTTTTTACTTCCAAAAAGTATCAGAAATTTCAAAGTTAAAAAATCAGGTTTTCATAAAATATTCTAAAAATATATTTAAAGTAGTCATGACAAATTTCAATATTACAAAAAGTTTCAAAGTTTAAAAAAATCAGGCCTCCACTTTGATGGAGCTCACGCGTCAATCAGCACCAAGGTATGTTGAAGCTTTAGTGATGAGCTCCATCAAGATTGGTGATACCGCCAGTCGCAAGCCAGCCAACGCCACCTCCTCAATGCGATTGCGGATTTCTTTTATTGCTGTTGTTTTCCCCCCTTTTTTTGTCCATGCAGAAACCTAGATCTGGTGTAAACATAGGAGATAGTTCAAAATTAAGAAGAATTAAACATGTAGATAAGACTTAGAATACATACTCGACTCTCGAGCTATTCGTTTCAGCTTGATAAAAGAATCAAGAAGATAATTACAGGGTCAAAAGGAAACCATTATGGATGGATAAAAGGCACTGGTTTGAGTAAATGACATGGGGTTAACATGAACAAATAAAGGATGGGTTATGGTAAACAACAGAAAACTATAAAGATTATTTCACCACCCTTATTCCCTTGGATCAAAAGACCTGACTAAATAAAATACAGGCAACGGAAGTGCTTCTAAGAAGGGAAACGCCAATGCTCTGCCTGCTGATCACGCGGAGAGTTCCGCCACCCGCGCAGCCGTTGGATTGCCTTGATCCATGCGTCGTCACACAACGCTCTCACACAATCCGTTATTTCCCTTGCCTACCTTGTGCCCCTTTACTTTATCTTGCAACAAGAGTGGTGTTGCAAACCATAGCGGCGAACAACAACTGCATGTTAGGCAAGCTTTTACAACATCAAGCTCTGTTGCAAAAAAATAGCAACAAAACCTCTGTTGCAAAAAAAGTACGACAAGAAGTCTGCTGCAAAAAAAAAATCCCGCAACAGAACCTATGTTGCAAAAATATATATTATACTACATAACCTTTGTTGTAAATGTTTCTGTAATGAGACCTTTGTTGTGAAGTAGAAGGAGAAGTTGAGCCACTGGATTGTGCCACATCCATCGACTCACGAGGCGGCGGGTCTTTTTAAAGAAGGGGACCAGTTAGTTAACATAGTAATAGATGAAAAATTTACCAGGGGCAAGATTCTCCTGTTGAGGTGTTCTGGATAAGAAGTAGGATCCTACAAGCAGATTTCCCGTGTTTCCTCTTTTGTGTGAAGCAATTAACCGAAGTAAGTAACAGAACAGGGATAGGATAATATTTGGCCTTCACCATCCATCAGTGGCTTTTCATGGTTTTCCGAGTCATTTTAGCTACATGTAAGTCGCCTGAAAATTAGTTTTGGTTCACTCAAATTTTAGGCCATTGATTTCTGCTTTAAGATTGGTGTGCCTTTGTATTTTTGGGTTAGTCTGTGTGCTGTCTTGGGCTTTTTTTTTTGCTGCCCCATATTTGGGTCGGTCATCAATTCTTTAACGGGCCGAACCCCATTCCAGTGCGACAAGTATTTCTTCTTCTCCTTTGTTTTTTTTTGTTTTTCTGTTTTTATGCATTTTTTTTCTTTCCTCTATTACTTGTTTTTTTGGGTATTTTTAGGATGTTGGGTGAGTTTGAATATATAAATAAAATTCTGTATAACATGTGCCAATATTTTCTGATTATTTTTTGCATGTTACAAAAGGTGCAATTTCGTTGCAAAGTTGTGTGCCAGTTTTACTTTTTTTTTATTTCTTCGTAAAGGAAACACCAAGGTCACTAATTCATCATCTTTTAGAAAAAAACATTATTTTGATATTATTTTAGTCTTTATTTCATTATCATTCTATTTAAAGGGAATACCAATGCCACTAGTTCATTCGTTCTTAGAAATATTGCGACAAATCCACTTTTATATGCTTATTCTTTTATATTTTTAATAAGCGCAATTTTTTTATTATTTTTTTGCAAAAAAAATTCAATGTTTGTTTTAGATTTTTTTTCTCATTTTCTTTCTTCTTAAATGGTAAAACCAATGCCACTAATTCATTTTTCCTTAGGAAATTTAATTATTTTGAATTTGTTATTTTTTAACATTTTCTTTGTTCGTAAAGGGTAATACCAATGTTAGTATGTCACTAATACTGTACTTCTTAGTACACATCTTTTTGGTGAAAATTCCACTATTATATGCTTAATCTTACATTTATAAAAATGCAACTTTTGTGTAAATTGTGTGCAAATACTATCATTATTTTCTTTTATAGTTTTCACTTTCTTTATTCATAAAGGGTAATAACAATGTCAATAATTCATTCTTTCTTATAAAATGAAATTTTTTTATGTAAGTATAAATGCAAGTAGTAAATAATATGTGTGTAATTATAGTAAAAATGTGAAAATTGCACACTATTATCTTCTTATTCTTTGCATATTTCAGAAAGTATAACTTCAGTGCAAAGTTGTGTGCAAGTTTTGAAAGGTTTTTCTTTTTCATTTTCTTTTTTCTTAAAGGGTTTCATTCTTTCTTAGAAAACTTTATTATTTTGATTTTGATTTTTTTCTGAAAGGGTAATACCAATGCCATGAATTCATTCTTCCGTAGGAAACTCCATTTATTTGATTTTTGTTAGTTTTTGTTTCCTTTTTTTCATTTTCTTTTCTGTTGTAAGGGTAGTACCAATGTCACTAATCCATTACTTTTTAGAAAACACTTTTTCTTGCGGAAATCTCACTATTATATGCTTATTTTTGCATAGTAATAATACATTATGTGTGTGTGTGTGTGTGTGTGTGTGTGTGTGTGTGTGTGTGTGTGTGTGTGTGTGTGTGTGTTGTAGGCGTGTATAAAAATAAATATACATGTGTGAGATTGCACTAGTACAAAAAAATGGCATGCAAGCGCACACATCAAGAACACCAAATTATACATGTTTCTAGTCAAACTTGTTTAAGTTTGACCAATTCTACAAAAAATATATTAACATCTAGAACACACAATTATTCTCATGAGATTCTTTATGAAATATAATTCTATATAATTGGTCAAATTTAAACTAGTTTGACTTCAGATAAATCAGGAACTTCAATTATTTTGAAACTGAGAGAGTATTATTTATCACAAGAGGCTAGTGCATTCAAATGCTCATGTGAGTGAGTATTAAAGTAAGTTGCTTATCTCCACTACTTTTTTTGCGAATTTTATCTCTACTACTAATCTTGGCGCAAATGCACCAATCTTGCCCATTCATCGGAATCTGAAAATCAGAATCTCATAAGGCCTTGTTCATTTAATCCCACCCCCGCCGGGATGGGAAGGGTTTTGGCCCGAACCCCGTGGTTTTTACCCTCGCCGGGGCTGAATCCCCGCGTAGCTTACATGCGTGTTCGGTTAAACCAGTGAAGGCCGGCTGCTGCGTCATCCTTCTACCCCCCCCCCCCCCCCCCCCCGCCCCAAGTTAGCACAGTAGATCTCCCAGTGCGAGCTCGGCGGCCACGGCAGGCTACTTCGGTGTCCCTCACCAAGGTTTCACGCAGGCAAGATCTTCTCCCATTTTGATTTCTAGGGATTCACATCACCATTTCCGCCGTTGAATGAGGGGATTAACCGAACAGCAATGAAGGGAAGGGTTGAGAGGAAATTCTAGGGATTAATCACGGCAGGGTTTGGGTGACAGGGTGGGGGTCACCCAATCCCTAGGTGGATCAAATCCACTAGAGGATTAAATCTTTTGCAACCGAACAAAGCCTAATTGAAGTTGGATCCTTTCCAACCCTGATTCCAATCGATTTGCCCCCGCAGACTTTCATGTCTCCTCCACAATTTTCATCGTAGACCCACGCCTCCCAAGACCAATCGCCGCCTACCTACCGTACAATTTTTCAGATTTAGTGTTGGAGCAAATAGGTGCCCACATATGAATACAGGATCAGAAGGAAATGTACAGCTAGCCATATATGTACACAATTGCATTAAAACATGCTCGGACATACCATTTTGAATTCGATTTTCATGGTGTATACGGAGAAAAACATTTGTAAACCGACCACAAATTTTCTCAGAGCATAATAGCATGCGCTGACAACTGTTCTGCGCATGCAGGTAGTTATAGAGCAAAAGAGAACTGTCAGACGACAAAATCGATGTCAACAGCAACTAAAACAGCTCACGCCAAAATTGTAATTCAACATAATCTCAAAAAACGTTGCAGCCAGTTAGCATAACAAGGCAAACTACCGCCTTCACCTACTCTTTGTTACAGCAAAAGTGATCACCAGACAATAACAAAAGTACGGGACGGCTGCCTGCAACTTGCTTCGACCAAAAAATCCTGGCCCTGTGCCTCCTAAGTAACATGGATATATTTTTTGAACCAATTGAGTAGAGAGTACAGCCAGGTCTTGATCCAGGTTCGGGTCAGTGGGGAATGTGGATTAGGCCTTGGGCCCACGGGCTAGTTACCGCGGAATTGAGCTGACAGGCTGAGGGACCACGCCGATCACCGCATTGCAAAATCCTTCACCACGTTTTGACCTCCCGTGCTGTTGTATGGAAACAAAATGTAGAGCATCAGAGAGGACGGGATTTTCTATTCTATTAAGTTTGCATTCGACAAAACAAATTATCTGTGAATGGCATTTATAACACGATTAGGCATCATACACATTATTTCACGCTAGCGATTCTGAAGTATTTGCTTGAATGGACCGCAAAACTGACAAACTCCAAACAATGTAGTACAGACTGAACAGCGTGACGTAATAAAGAGTTTATTGACCGCGTGTAGCTGGCTAAAACCGAACCCGTAAGGACAGATGGTAACAGAACACAGTTAGACTGAGCAACTGTCTATGTTTTTGCCGATATAACAGATGTAGCATCCGCTAGAATAAAACTACAGAAGGATGGTAGACAGAAACTTACGAGCACTCCAAGTGAATATTCAGACAGCGTGGATTCTCCTCGCTCGGGGTGATTCTTACAGAGCCTTCTATGATTTGATCCTGCGTCACCCCTATAGGATCAGGGAAGTACAAAATTGTCTGCAAAAGACGACAAGAGCAAATTTAGCAAAAGGAGCCAGAATAACCAAGTAAATGAACAACGAAGTGTTTCAGCAAGGAAATGGCCATTTCAATCAGAACCTGGTGCCAATGGGTTGGCTCATCTTCTGGGGCTGTGGACAGCACAACTGTGCTATCTGATGCCCTGCGCCTTTTCTTCTGAATAATATCAAGTGGACTCGAATCGGAGGACAAATTGCTACAAGACTCTGCAGGCCCATTGAACTCCACCTCAAACCAGAGACCAAAGCCGTGAATTGGAGCTTCACATCAGAGGTAACAAAATTTCAAATTTCTTGTCAAGGAGAAATGCAAAAGTACTAGGTTGCTACAGAGATTCAAAACATTAGATGAAATGCATTCTCAATAAATAAGATAATTAGATGAAAAATAACCTGTTTGGAAAATTAGGAAAGGGGTGGGACAACACAATGAAAAGAGCAGCCATAAATTAAATTGCACTAACGGTGCATAATATTAGGAGATGCACTGCCAGACAACAGCAGCTACTGTAGCAAGATTAACCAACAAACATCAATTCTGATTGCTGTCTGTGATGGCTGATGGGTTGTTAGCATAAGTGACAGCAAAATATCATTACCAATTTCAACGACACTAACAGGAAAAATGTTGCTAAGAAGTTGTATCGTAAGATGAACATCAGAGTATCAAACATGCTGAGGGCATAGTGCATCATTAGCACGCCAACAAACATTGTACCTAAATAACCCCCAATTCAGTACAGCTTATGTAGCAAATGTAATATTTATTCCATCCTTGGCACGCATGAGGAAATTTGAAATTGGTCAAACACTAAAAATGGAATCGGAAATACTCACCATAAGGAAACATGCTCGGATCATTGTATCAACTAAGTTCCTCAATGCTCAAATTTGAAATTATATCATAATACAAGATAATGCAATTAAAATAACAGATTCAGCACATAGAAAGTGGACTGAGACAGATTAAACCACATGAATTACCTAACATCATTGATGAAACTTTGTACGTTGTGGTGATAGACTTGAATTCCTCAACCGTAAAAGTGTAGCAATCAATGTGCTTCACCTGTCCCCAAGGAAACATGGCCCCAATAAAACAAAAGGGTTAGACATTACAATAAATCTCAACAGATAAATATAGTTATTTATCTGATAATGTTGCGAAAACTTACCACAAATGGCCAACTTATAACATTTTCTCCACCAACTATTTCAATGGAGGGCTCCTCGGATGCGAATTTTTTGGCAAGTGGCACAAGAGCAGACACTGCAGCAGCAAAGTTCAGAATCATCATTGAATGCAGGAGTCACCATGCAAAATTAGATAGTGACAGCAATGCATACTAAAACTCTGGACGTAACACGACAACTTACTGTTTATGCCATAAACATCACACCAGAAATCAACGCTTCCTTCATATCTATCAGAATTTGTTATCGGTGCCATGAAAAGCTGGCAAAAGAAGGGTTTATAAGTATTCAGGTTTGGAATAAGACACCACAAAATGGTTGCTGTTTCATCCTCACGGAGGTAACAAGGTTCAGTTGTGCATGGAAGAATATTTCCTACCAGATGATGCCTCCTTTAAAACTTATAAATAATTAGAGCAGCAGAGTTGTTACTTTTGCCTACTTATAAGAGTAAAAATAAGCATCACTAAATGGCTTCACAAAATAGCAAGTAATCCATCAACATATTTATTGCTTGAACTAGTGAAATACTTTTGTGTGCAAGCTTTTGTGCTATTCTGTGGCCGCGTGTGTGACAAATTAAATTCCATATGATAATTATACCGTAGCATGAGAAGGTAGGATAAGACCCCCTGGCTTAAGCCATTTATCCCTTGCAAATAGAACGCTTGGCAGCATACTCTACATGGGAAAAACCATCAGAAGTTAAGGAATTTACAAAGGCATAGCATATCAAAATGCAACGCGAACAATCAACATAGGCTATCAAAAAGGCACCTCATAGAGAAGCATATAGCCCATCCATTCTGATATTATTACATCAACCTTCTCCTCAACATCAACATCCTGCACTGCCAACTCAACATTAATTAACAAAAAGTGCAAACAGGGAAAATAAGAATGTAATAATAAAATATAAATATATTTGCAACAAAAATAGCTGAATAGAGAGTCACATGCAAAACCAATTTTAGGAAACACAAACTTAATGTCCTGCTTATGCTAACATTATTTTATAACTGTAAAAACCCAACTCTCTGAAGGAACTACGTGTCTGCATATCAGCAGAAAATGCAAACAAAACACAGAGATCAATAATCCCAACACAGAGTGGACGAACTAATTTTAACAAAGAAGAAATGTAGAGATAAGAGTCTCGCCTCAACACGTCCATGAATGACCACGATCTTATCAGCCAAATTGTTCGCTTTTACAATTTCACTAGCCTGCATGAAAAGGAAGAGATCTGTAAGAACAATCTTCCTGCTATTGGGGCATAATAGATATGGATATAAAAGTGGAAGTAAACAGTCTTCAAATACCCAATAAGAAGATAATGTATAAAACTATTTTCCTTGAGCATACCCTACTTGTGTTTATATTAGCACAACTGGTTATCACTACATTTATGTTCATGCTAAATGGGGCAAAAATACATTTCGACACATCACAGAAAAATGACAAACAAAAGGAGGAAAGGACACAGGTCGGTATCAGACTACATCTTCACAAGTAACATGTTACCTGGGTAGCGATTTCACTAGCATCCACAGCATAAACCTGTAAAAGCATTTGAAGAGAGGCGGACAGGTAAGGCTCACTGTTAGAAGATCGAACAAATAGATTAGCGCAAACAGATAGTTTATTATTGGTGGTTATTATACTACAGGCGAATCCACTTAAACTGAAATCTGGCAAAAGATATTTATTAGCAGTCATACTAGATACATGTCACATCTGTAAGGACAAAGAAATGCAGAACTGACAGATTGGAGTTCTTTCTTCTTTACTTTTCTGACAGCATGAACAGAGTTAGGCCTTGAAATTCCATATTAGAACACTTGTTGTGGCACATGAGGATTGAGGAGGGCCATTTCATTTAAGCTGCTGGGCAATTTGCAAGCATAAGTCTGGAAGTGCAAAACTGCTTTCGGATCCCAGCACACTGAATCTAGTACTAGTTACATTGCACTAGAGCAGGATCCCACTGGTTATGACAGCACTGTAAAATTTTAATTTATGCATCGCCTAAAGACTCGGAACTAACAAAGCAGGAGAGACATATCTAACATCCAGGACAAACACTACGCCCTCTAAAATGACCGGCCACCGCAGGAGCAGAGTTATCTCGCAGCTTACTCGTTTCGCGCCGGCACGAGCGCAGAACACCGAGAGTATCCCAGTCCCACACCCCACATCCATAACAACCTGCACAGCCCAACCAACAGCCAAAATTCAGAACAGACTGTCCAGACACTTAAATCAGCCAAAATTCAGAGTCAGGCGAGCATCTCTACCTTCCCCTCGATGAACTTCTGGTGGAGCATGATTGCTTCGCGGTACGCGTCGGTCCTGACCCTGTCCTGCCAAATCCAAATCCAGAGCGGCGCACGAGTCAGGTCCCCCAACACAAAACGCGACTCGGATTCGGCGACAGAGCGGATCCCCCGGCCGGCTATGCTCGCGGTGGGGTTTAGGGGTTTGGGGGCGTCCGCCGGGAGGCCGAGCGGGCGGGGGCGAAGGGGGCTCACCTTGATCATGGACTCGTGGATGCCGATGTGGGAGTAGGACTGGAAGTAGACGCGGTCGTGCGCCTCCAGCGCGGCGGCGGGCGGGGAGGCCGCGGGGAGCTGGGGGCGGCGGCGCGCGAGCGGGGAGTGGCCGTTGAGGTGCGAGGGCAGCATGGCGAGAGGGGGGAGGGGAGGGAGGCGGCCGAGGAGAGGAGAGATTCGAATGGAGGTTTCGGTGGTGCGCTCTCCCGCAGAGTCTCGACCAGCTTTGGCTCCTCTGCTTCGGAAACAGAGTTTTTAACCCCATCACCGCATATTTGGAAACTTTCGTTTTCTCAGACCCATTCGTGCTAGTACATCTTTTCAACGCCGAACGTTAATCTTTCGGTTTATAACTATCGACAATAGTTAACCTCACATTCCTGGAAGTCGTGGCAAACAAACAATAGTCCAAAATGTTTTCAAAACTAGCATTTTTGGAGCATCGATTTTGATTTCTCTTCCACGACTTCCACGAATGTCATTTCGTGTTGAAATTTGTGAGCATACAAAACTTTTGTCAAAGTTTACCACAAAACATTCAAAAAATTGATTTTTTACTATTCTTTTATTTTACTGTTCATCGGGGCGCATTTGAGCTTGGGAGCAGATACTCCACGTCCGCTACACCACTCTTTCTTTGAAGCGTCCGTCAAAATTATGCAAATAGAGGGAGTGATGAAATCTACAAGAGTGGGTTTTTACCCCTCTAGCCTTTATATTGGCAGTTATTACAGAGGAAAATAATACATCGACTCAGCTAGAGTTGTGAAAGTGCATCTCTGTAATTAGCAGATTTAGCTGTGTCCGCTTTCTCTAATCCAGATGAACTAGCAGCCCCACAAGGACGACAACGACATGGGCTCGGGGTGATGATGCTAAGAGGCGACGGAGAATCTGTTGCAGAGACCATGTGTGTGTTCAGTGGCGGAGCTATGTACAACTCAGGGGGGTGGGCATAGCCCCCAAGCTTGGACCAAACTATGAAAAATTCTTTGAAAGAAGTCTTAGGTGAGATTTTTTTTATGATTTTGCACGTGCGCCTATCAACCCCACAATGGCTGCATGGGTGCCCTAGGGGAATGGATGATCCACATCGGACCACTGCAAGTCCCAGAGAAGACAATGTTGGACATGGGTGGATGGACCAGTGAAGGATGTCATCTCGACGTCGGAGGAGAAGAAGCAGTGGTGTATCAGCAGTAGGTAAGTAGAGAATTTACAATGTAGTTAGTCTCCCACTGAAAGAAATTGCCTGGTATTGTCTAAGGAAATTCAAAGAAATGGTAAGAATTAACCATGTTTTTGTTCTCACCTACTATTCTGTCTAACACAAATAATCTTCAAAATGGAATACTACCTACATGATTGATCCACATGAGTTCTGTTGAAGTACAATCTTTGTAACCCCAGATTCCCTCTACATGCAGAAGGGTCTTTTGCGGTCTTTTGTTGCCTGATATGTATATCAGATGTCAGTGAAAGTAAGTTCGAATAGGGAAGCGAGATCCTCTGCAAGAGGTAGATGCTTGGGAAGAAGAAGTATGGTCCAATGTAAAAAGCTGAAAAAGTTGAAGTGAAAAGTAGAGATGCATATGCATTAAAGTTTCTATTTTCTATTTCTTGATGAGGCCCACTAGTAGTACCTTGCGTTGGGGAGAAAAAAATCAATGTAGTTGCCTCAAGTTACTTTTTTCCATGGGGCATCTGTATCCATATGCCACCATTGAACATGTCGTAAGGGCATGGCTAACGCTCCTACATGAACAGATGCCTCGCAGGTCCATGTAAGTTCGGATGCCAGGTGGAGGAAAAGGTGTAGCCTAGCAGGTGTCAGGTGCATCCTACACGAGAAGTAGCTGCTCCATGGAGAAAAGAAGGGAAAATAAGGAAAAAAGGACGAGAGAGAACTGGATTGCTAGGTAGGTGTTGTGAGGTTTGTACGTAAAAGATTGGAAAGGAAATGCAAGGAGATAAGAGAGAAGGGGTCCACATTACAGCTTCTTGCATTGAGCAGCGAGCAATCATACAGTGGTTTCACCTCTATTTGTAGACGTGTCAGGGCTGAGGCAGCAGTTTGATGATGTTTCCTTAGTTCATGCCCTAACTCGCAATGGCTGGCGTGCACAGCCCGTGAAGGCGACATTGCGTGAGCTCGACCCCGACATGGCTGGCGCGGCACCCAACCCAGGCATTCGATGAGGTCGCAAATGATGGTTGATTGTGAAGGCCTTGGTGTACGCACCTTTGATGATGCCTAGGTCGCTACTGTTTTTGTCATGAATTTTCTTATGTGCTGCTTTACGCGGTAAGAAGAAGAGGATCAGAGAAGGAAGAAGAGAGAAAGTGAGAGAGAGATTCAGATTGATTTCTCTACTGCCACTGCCTTTTCTGTTGCTGGTTAGCTGTGTTTGCTGCCGTTGAAGATAGAAAGTGGAAGATATAATGTTACTATATGAAGTGTCGAAATCTTGTACGCGGAGAGACACATATGTGAGAACTTGATTGATGTAATCCATGATACATATGTACAAAGTTGGCTACCCGATGGGTCCTTCTCATCATGATGACATGCAACAACAAGTTAGATATACAAAAGCTATCTAACTACAAATAAAGCTATCTAACTACAAATAAAGCTATCTAACTACGAAGTAATCAACTGGCTTCAGTTTCAAAGTAGGAATATAAAATAATGCAAAAGAAAGAAACACAATCTAGCTATAGTATATTCAAGTTGTCCTAGTTTCTCATACCAGACCGATTAGCTTTGAGAGCCAAATTAATCAACCAGCTTTGCGTATTGTGTGTAATTCGATATGGATTCTCCGTACTCTTGAACGCCGAGTTCTGGACCTTCGTCGACGCATGCCCTGCCAGCGATGGATCGACGATGTCGATGTCGAGCATTACAGCCAACCCAGGTCCTGTGGGGGTACTGAATAGCACACAGCTAGACAAGGATTTTCTTTGTCACCGTGCTTGCTTAACATCACCAATTCCGGCCATCGCAAAACAAAGGCACAACCAAGTCAACAAATGCTTCAATTGGCTTAGGGCCACTTGATCCGAAGGAGCAAAATTCTACTCCGTTTGTAAACTAATATACCAGTTTTTAGCTCACTAAAGTAGCGAGCTAAAAAGTCTTATGTTAGTTTGAGGGAGTAGTTGGGATTGGTACTTGGATGATGATGATGGTGGTTTAGGGCCAAACACTAAACCATTTGATCTAAAGGAGCTAGATTCTAGCTAGGATTGGAACTTGGAGGAGGATGATGGTTGGGACAAGAAGGAGATGGTGACACCACGGATGAAACCGATGGAGGCGGAGGGCAAGGGATCTAGTAGTTCGTCATATCCTCACTCAAAGTACATATTCAAGGAGCCTATTTCCACATGCAACTAAAAGGAGATATCAAAGGAGGATGTTGCCATATGTAATGTCATCTGGGGGTTGCCTAATGCGGGAACACTTGCTTTTGCAACGCTATATCGCAATGCCTACTCGCCCTTGCCTCATTGCGCAACATAATGATGGGACCAAAGGTTTGCACAAGACCATTTTTTGCTTTTTAAGCAGCTCTTGGTCGACACAAGTGCTTCAAAAAATGCACAAGCTCGCTTGACCAACACAAACTGTTTGCAACTATTTGCTCAAGGTGGCCTCAATTCGATAGCGACGGAATGGAGAACAATGAAGAGCTACTCCAACATTTTCTTCATGGTTTGAACAAAGAGGAAGCTAAAGCAGGCCAGCTTTCAACGGATGCTTCAAAGAAGGTCATAGTTGTCAATTCTATCTTTGTGGGCAGCAGTTTAGTATTATATCCAACACAGAATGTTCACACAGTTCTGATAGACCTCAAAGCACCCTTGTATTCTGACTGCCAATTCTATAGGAAGCTCCCAACTATAGCTTTGAGAAGCAACAAAGTTGATGCTGAGGTGCATGATGGTGATGCGCCTGCATCAATTGAGGACTGCTTCTCTTTGTACACCGAGAAATAGTTCCTACATAATTGGTTATGTCAGTCTTGCACTAATGCAGCTAATATAAGCGTACCCGAATTCTGAAACAAAACATGTTGTGGAATCCGGTGGTGACATTGGGAGCAATAACCAGAATAACCAGGAACTAGAAACAACAAAAGTTCATAGAGCTGCAAGGAGAAGACTTCTTATAACTAGAGCTCCAGATGTAATGGTGGTTAGGTTGATTAGGCACAAAAATGCCGCCAATCATAATGGCATGTTAAACTGGAAGGACATGTGCGCTTCAGGGAGATTCTTGATATGTAACCATATATGGACAAAAGGTACTGATTTCTAATGCCTTTTTAATTCTATGCTATAGAAGTGGTATGGTCTTCCATTGATTTGTCTCTCACTCATTTGTCCATGCAACACCTCAAGCTAAGATCTCTTGAAATGCCCAAATATTAATGGTCTTAATCTCTTCCCTTCCCTTTTATTTTATTATTTATTTATACAAATCAGTTTTTTATCCTAGTGTTTAATTGCAAACTACTGTATATATGCTTTTAGGCATGAAGAGTTGGAGGAGTGTCTTTGCGTTGCTGATTTTCTTAGAGAAATGGATGTCCATGGACATGTTGTATATATTAGTTTACAGAGGGAGTATTTTTATGCTAAACTTTTATACCTATTAAACTTATTGTACCACAAATTAGAATTTTAATTAGTGATCATAGTTAACCCCATAACAATGTTTATAAATAAAATTATAGTATTGTTTGTTATACATTTGTAATGTGTATAATTGTAATTTATTATTGTACTAAATTTAAATTGTAAAACGTAAGAAACAATCTCTTTCTTGCTATTTTTTTGAATATTTTTGAATATTGGATAAACTATATAGTGTATACACATATATTCTTAATATTATTCAATAGCATGGTAGAGATTTCTAAATCATACACACCAAAAATATCTTAATAGTAGTTTCTAGTGTGTATTAGGTAAATATATTCATAGAAACTTCTATGCATGGCAATTGTGATTTGCAAGTTGGGTTCAATAATAGGTTACAAAATGTGCATGATTTGTACTTCTATTTAAATTTGCATTATTAAATAATCATCAAATAACATAAAATGATGTCGATTGTACTTTTGCATATGATTTGATTATATGACATGCTCTTCTAGATTCACTTGGTTTGATCTGGTGCATATGAGATATCATCTAATTTGTAAAATGAAACATTATGCACTGATGTCCATCATCAAGAGAGACTAGTGAAGAAAATATGCCCTAGAGGCAATAATAAAGTTGTTATTTATATTTCCTTATATCATGATAAATGTTTATTATTCATGCTAGAATTGTATTAACCGGAAACTTAGTACATGTGTGAATACATAGACAAACAGAGTGTCACTAGTATGCCTCTACTTGACTAGCTCGTTGAATCAAAGATGGTTTAGTTTCCTAGCCATACACATGAGTTGTCATTCGATTAACGGGATCACATCATTAGAGAATGATGTGATTGACTTAACCCATTCCGTTAGCTTAGCACTTGTTCGTTTAGTATGTTGTTATTGCTTTCTTCATGACTTATACATGTTCCTATGACTATGAGGTTATGCAACTCCCGAATACCGGAGGAACACTTTGTGTGCCACCAAACGTCACAACGTAACTGGGTGATTATAAAGGTGCTCTACAGGTGTCTCCAATGGTGTTTGTTGAGTTGGCATAGATCGAGATTAGGATTTGTCACTCCGATTGTCGGAGAGGTATCTCAGGGCCCTCTCGGTAATGCACATCACTATAAGCCTTGCAAGCAATGTGACTAATGAGTTAGTTGCAGGACGATGCATTACGGAACGAGTAAAGAGACTTGCCGGTAACGAGATTGAGCTAGGTATTGAGATACCGACGATCGAATCTCGGGCAAGTAACATACCGATGACAAAGGGAACAACGTATGTTGTTATGCGGTTTGATCGATAAAGATCTTCATAGAATATGTAGGAACCAATATGAGCATCCAAGTTCCGCTATTGGTTATTGACCGGAGACGTGTCTCGGTCATGTCTACATAGTTCTCGAACCCATAGGGTCCGCACGCTTAAAGTTCTATGACGATCGGTATTATGAGTTTTTGTGTTTTGATGTACCGAAGGTAGTTCAGAGTCCCGGATATGATCATAGACATGACGAGGAGTCTCGAAATGGTCGAGACGTAAAGATCGATATATTGGTTGACTATGTTCATACACCGGAAGTGTTTCGGGAGGTTTCGGACATTTACTGGAGTACCGGGGGGTTACCGGAACCCCCCGGGGAGTATATTGGGCCTAATGGGCCTTAGTGGAGAAGAGGAGGGGCGGCCAGGGCAGGCCGCGCGCCCCCTCCCCCTCTAGTCCGAATTGGACAAGGAGGGGGGTGGCACCCCCCCTTTCCTTCCCCTCTCTCTCCTCCTTCCCCCTTCTCCTACTCCTACTAGTAAAGGAGGAGTCCTACTCCCGGTGGGAGTAGGACTCCCCCCTTGGCGCGGCCTCCTCCTGGCCGGTCGCCTTCCCCCTAGCTCCTTTATATACGGGGGAAGGGGGCACCCCATAGACACAACAATTGATCGGTTGATCTCTTAGCCGTGTGCGCCTGTGCGGTGCCCCCCTCCACCATAATCCACCTCGGTCATATCGTAGCGGTGCTTAGGCAAAGCCCTGCGTCGGTAGCATCATCATAACCGTCACCATGTTGTCGTCCTGACGAAGCTCTTCCCGGAAGCTCACTGGATCGTGAGTTCGCGGGACGTCATCGAGCTGAATGTGTGCTGAGCGCGGAGGTGCCGTACGTTCGGTGCTGAGGATCGGTCGATCATGAAGACGTACGACTACATCAACTGCGTTGTTATAACGCTTCCGCTTACAGTCTACGAGGGTACGTAGACGACACTCTCCCCTCTCGTTGCTATGCATCACCATGATCTTGCGTGTGCGTAGGAATTTTTTTGAAATTGCTACGTTCCCCAACAGTGGCATCCGAGCCAGGTTTATGCGTAGATGTTATATGCACGAGTAGAACACAATTGAGTTGTGGGCGATACATGTCATACTGCTTACCAGCATGTCACACTTTGGTTCGACGGTATTGTTGGATGAAGCGGCTCGGACCGACATTACGCGTACGCTTACGCGAGACTGGTTTTACCGCCGTGCTTTGCACACAGGTGACTAGCGGGTGTCAGTTTCTCCAACTTTAGTTGAACCGAGTGTGGCTACGCCCGGTCCTTGTGAAGGTTAAAACAACACTGACTTGAAGAACTATCGTTGTGGTTTTGATGCGTAGGTAAGAACGGTTCTTGCTCAACCCATAGCAGCCACGTAAAACATGCAACAACAAAGTAGAGGACATCTAACTTGTTTTTGCAGGGTATGTTGTGATGTGATATGGTCAAGACATGATGCTAAATTTTATTGTACGAGATGATCATGTTTTGTAACCGAGTTATCGGCAACTGACAGGAGCCATATGGTTGTCGCTTTCACTAAAAAAAAGACACTTCTGTGATGATACATGTTTGTCATAGTAGGTCACGTTTTCTGTCATGCATGTACATCCATGACAAATTTATGACAGAATCAAGATAGTCATACCTGTGCTGTCGTAGAAGTGTTCCATGACATTACCAAAATTATCATCACGGAAGTGTCCACTTCCATGACGATAAATCGCGCGTCACAGAAGTGCTTTCGTCAAGGGTGACCGACACGTGGCATCCACCGTAACGGAACACCGTTAAGCTATTGGGTCCGGTTTTGGATCTGATAACCCGCTAACAGCCCCGACCAATGGGGATTTTCCACGTGTAAAATCATCATTGGCTGGAGGAAACACGTACCGTTGGGACAGATGTCATCCACTCATTGGACAGAAGGCGCCTATGATACGTCAACACGTGGCACGGCCCAACAGAGGCCCATTCCTGTGAAAAGGCCGGCCCGTTTGACTTGGTCAAAAGGTGGCGGGCCGGCCCACGAAAAGCCTGTTAACGGCCTGTTCGCATATAGCCCATTTACAACCCGCTAACCCAAGGCCCGTTACGACCTATCCTAATTAGGCCCAGTTGCGTCATCTAGGTCGTCCAATATGACTCCAGCCCGTTTTAAGTTTTGGCCCATTTATGGCCCATGACGTCTTTCGGCCCAGATGGGGCCCTTTGTAACTCTTGGCCCATTAACGCCCGTGGTGAAACTGGCCCGTAATGAACAGTGTATCACTTTATACCCATTAACGGCCCGTGGTGAAACTGGCCCGTAATGAACAGTGTATCACTTTATACCCATTAACGGCCCATTATTCAGTTGGGCCGTTTCCAGCCCATGTTATCTTTCGGCCTTCTCGGGGCCCATTTATTCTTGGCCTCATTTCCACATTCGTTTACTTACGGCCCGTTACTGTCATTTTCTGCTTGTGGGCAAAATTCAGCCCGTGGTTACAGTTGGCCCGTTTGTGGCCCGTTAATACGTTGGGCTGTTTTGATAGCGTCATCAAAATACGATCGATTAACGACGGCCCGTTATGGTCGGCCCATGAACGGACGATTTCAACTCTAGCCCATTTACGGCCATAATGTGTTCTGTTATTGGCCCATGTTTGGCCAACCGATAATAAGCCCGTAGAAGGCCCATTGATGATACGGCCCATAAAAGGCCCATTGTGTCTACGGCCCGTATAAGGCCCATTGTTTCTACGGCCCGTAAAGGCCCAGTGTCACTACAGTAAATATGTAGCCCATGGTTATTGTGGCCTAGTTTAAAAAAAGTTATTGCGGCCACTAGCAAACAGCGGAAAAAGAACAGCACTGACTACAAGCAAACAAATAAACAAGACAACAAGGAAATAAATAAGCAAGCAACTTACGCTAGGCTATCACGGCTATTACACATATTACATCCACTGGGCATCAAAGTTCGCCACCAGTGCAAATATAGGGAACAAAGCAGCATATCATATACACTAGTTGTCAAAGTTGGCGACCAGTGCAAATAAACGCCGCAGCAAAACATGTCCAGAACTGAAACCACTTCAGAAGATCTCAAGAAACAATATCCTCGGTACCCATAATGCTGGCAAGATGCTTAGCAAGCTTATTAACTTTCTCTTGCTGGCACTTAAATCCTCCAGCGCTTGCTGTTGCACCAGAAAGTATGCATCTGAATTCTGCAGGGACTTCCTCAGTCCTTCAGCTTCCTGTCGCAACACATCTGATCGATGTCTTTCAACTTGAAGCTGAGACTCAAGAAGACGAACTGATTCAGGCAGCGAGTTCGAAGAGCTTGTGCCAGCGGTAGTGGCCAGTAACTCGAACACTACATCAAGACAGGACTTCTGGGTTCTCTCACTGTCGTCAAGGTAGTTTTTATCAGCTTTCTTGGAGACCAACAGGGATGTCTCACTATCTTGAATCTTATCTGCATTACTTCCTTCACCATAGCATAACGGGGTTGTCGGTGTCAAAACCAGCGGATCTCGGGTAGGGGGTCCCGAACTGTGCGTCTAAGGCAGATGGTAACAGGAGGCGGGGGGTACAATGTTTACCCAGGTTCTGGCCCTCTCGATGGAGGTAATACCCTACTTCCTACTTGATTGATCTTGATGATATGAGTATTACAAGAGTTGATCTACCACGAGATCGTAGAGGCTAAACCCTAGAAGCTAGCCTATGGTATGATTGTTGTTCATCCTACGGACTAAACCCTCCGGTTTATATAGACACCGGAGGGGGCTAGGGTTACACAGAGTCGGTTACAATGGGAGGAGATCTACATATCCGTATCGCCAAGCTTGCTTTCCACGCCAAGGAGAGTCCCATCCGGACACGAGACGAAGTCTTCAATCTTGTATCTTCATAGTCCAACAGTCCGGCCAAAGGATATAGTCCGGCTGTCCGGATACCCCCTAATCCAGGACTCCCTCAGTAGCCCCTGAACCAGGCTTCAATGACGATGAGTCCGGCGCGCAGATTGTCTTCGGCATTGCATGGAGGGTTCCTTCTCCGAATACTCCATGGAAGATTTTGAACACAAGGATAGTGTCCGACTCCGCAAAACAAGTTCCGCATACGACCGTAGAGAGAATAATATTTCCACACATCTAATTTGCCGACCATGACGTATTTCGTAGCATGACATCACACCACGGCCCGGTCATTATTCGAACCGTTTTTCTCAACCAGCCTTGGCGCATATCGCGAGGCGGTTTCCTTGGCACGTCCTGTCGAAGCAGAGATCGTGTCCCCTTATCACGGGATTCTCATCAATACGGACGTGGGTAACCCAGCCGCGCCATCAATTACGGCGTTTTGGGAGTAAGAGGTTTTACCAGGCAAGTGGGGAGGCGCGTCGCCTCTTCCGTCCTTATAAGGGTACAAGGATTTATTCTTCTAACCCACGCCTTCCTCCCAGCTCATTCCCTTTCGTTCAAGCTCCAACGCTCAAGCGCTCCTCTTCCCTGCCCACAAGAGGTCCTCCGAAGATGTCCGGATTCGGAGCAGGAGGCAAATGGATGGCCTCTACCGTCCAAGAGAAGGATATTAAAAAGCTTCGGAAGGCCGGGTACCTAGCCAAGAAAATCCTCCGCCGTCTTCCGACGGCGGGACAAATCGTCCCTACTCCGGAACCCCACGAGAGGGTTGTATTCCTCCCTCATTTCGTCCGTGGGCTGGGGTTTCCCCTCCACCCGTTTGTTCGGGCATCATGTATTATTATGGGATCGATTTTCACGATCTGTCCCGTAATTCCTTCCTTAACATCTCGACATTCATCGTCGTGTGCGAGGCTTTTCTCCGCATTTCACCGCACTTCGGCTTATGGCTGAAGATCTTTAATGTGAAGCCCAAGGTGGTGGGCGGCGAGCACGCCGAGTGTGGGGGCGCCATGGTGAGCAAGATGCCCAACGTCATATGGACACCGGGAACCTTTAATGATTCTGTCAAGGAGTGGCAACAGCAGTGGTTTTATATCACTGAGCCGCGCGGCACAGAGTGGGCCGCCTCTCCCGAGTTGCGATCCGGCGCCCCCCTGCGGCTTACATCCTGGATCAAGAAAGGCCTGGACTGGTCCTCGTCCGACGAACTGTCGGCGCTCCAGACGCGCGTTGAAGATATGGGAGACAAGAACATTTGGCTTGTCAATGTGGTCCAGGTGATGTTGATTCGCCCGATCCTGCCTTGTCAGCACCGGACTTGCAACTTGTGGGAATTCGATCCGGCCCGGCACCAAACCTTGCGGGAGCTTTTCGGCTCCTCGCACAAGGACATCTGGAAGGCGCTTTTCAAGTCCAGCAAATCGTGGCCGGACTCCGCCGAAGACCGTGGGTACCAACTGTCCCGCCCGGCAAGTTCGGTGAGTTATCAAACTTTCTTAACCGCGTAACCTAAAAGAAATGCTTAGCGTGTTTTATACAACTCTCCCAGGGCTGGACGAAGAAGGCGGAGCGGATCCATTGTCCGGCCCCACTGCCCGAAGAACCGGCCATCCCACTTCTGACGAAGATGTTGGTCCCGGCACCTTACAAGGTGCCGAAGAAGACGGCCGAGAAGGAGGCCAAAAAGACCCGAGGCGGCCTTTGTCGCCGCGGCACTTCGGACACAATATCCGAAGGCTCCAATTCCCATTCCGCCTCCGAAGAGGACAAGGAGGAGGAGGAAGATGAATCCCCCGCGGGGGACGAAAGAAGAAGACGGCCTCCGTACACTTGGAGGCCGAGCTGCCCAAAAGGGGAAAGGCTCCTCTTCCGGAGGAGTCCACTGCCGCCGCCGACAGCGGCCCGGCATGGGATTCCAGGGCCCAGCCCCTGGTGAACTCGTAAGTGTATAAAATCCGAGTACGTTTCAGGCGTCCGGACTCATCGTGGCTTAGTATTTTAACCCAACCCGTATTTTTTGTAGTCCGGCGGGGTCTCGTGGCAAACAATCCTCATCAGAGGACTTGCTGAGCTCAAATGCTATGGAGAGCGGGACGCCCCCAAAGGCCCCTTCCTCCAAACAGGTGCACTACACCGAGGCTTCGTCCCAGAAGGACCCCGACCAAGGAGGAAAGGAAAGAACCGTGAAGGCGGCGCCTGGAGGTCAAACCTCAGGGGCCAGACACATGGGGGAAAAGATTCCCATGGGGGCTGATGGCGGGAACAATACTGAGTTTGGCTCCCAGCCAGATGCGATTCCAGAGACGTATACGGCTCCAGGATCAAGCAGGCAGCCTCCTTTGGCTGGAGGGGGAGTGCCTGTTCCATCAGCGACCTCTGTCTATCCAGAAGTGTTGGATGCTTTGATAGTGGCGTTGAAAGACGCCTCCATCGTTGATGAACACCGTGCCCTTATGGGTGCGGTGATTGAAAAAATTGAGTCAACTGAGAGTGGACTGAACGAAGCCTGTATCAGCCTTATAAGAGGCTTTGAGGTATGTTTTATGTGATTGTTGAAGAGTGTCATGGTATAGATAGTAGCCCCTGGTACACTGTTCGGTATAGAATGACAGTTATTTCTCTTCTGTTATAAGCAGGCATTTGTAGCGGCTGCTGCCTCCCATACTGCGGAAATCTCCGGACTGAATCAAAGTCTGGAGCGGGCCAAGGAAGAACTTGAACAGTTGAAAATGTAGTTGAGGGATAAACAGGGTATGCACAAGTCTTGTTCGCGTTTATTGCGAATGAATTTTCAGTATGAACTGAGTTTTATGACATTGCGCTAGGAATTGTGACCGAAGTCGAAGCCCTTAAGAAGGCTGTGGCCAAGGCCGAGAAAAAGGCAGCCACTGAGCAGGCTCTTCGTGAGAAACACGAGGCCAGGGTTATTAAAGCTGAACAGGAGCTACAAGAGGCCATGGGGAAATGCGAGACCTTGGAGCAGAATTTAACAGAGAAAGAGTCTGAACTTACCAAGGCTCATCAGGCCACGAGCGATTCCCAGGGGGAAACCCGAAGCGCCCTGCAGGAGATCCAAGAGGCGAGAAAGATCGCGGCTGGTAAGGCTTTTTCCCATAAAGTAAATATTTGGGGGGGGGGACTTATGTTTCTAATTTTGAATCCGGATTTCTAAGGGGTATTTGCCGAGCTACCTCGCAGCATATCAGATGCCGCTCAATTCTACCGAGCCGAAGAAAGGAATACTGCAGATAAGCTCTTCTGGTCGCAGTATTTGGCAATGAATTATCCGGTGCCTTTTGCCGATCAACTGAAATAGCTGATCGAAGTACAGAAGGCGGCGGAACTAGCCATGAAGGATTTAATTATCCGGCTATGGCCTGCTGAGCCGATCCCAACTAGCTACTTTGGGCTCGTGAAGCGGCTTGTGGGTGCCTGTCCTCGACTTGACGTCATCAAGCGGTCGGTCTGTATAGAGGGTGCTCGAATGGCCTTCGCCCGCGCAAAGGTGCACTGAGGGAAGATGGATGCTGAAAAGCTGATGACCGAAAGACCGCCGGAGGGGAAGGAGCACCGCAAGCCCGAGTTATATTATGAGAATGTCCTGAAAGGATCTTACCTTGCCGCAGAGCTATGCACCAATGACTTTATGTTTCCATGAATGCAAATCATGTTGTCCTTTGTAATGTTAAAACAAGGTCAATTATATTAGTTCCCACCTGTTATATGAAAGTTTACCCTCCTGTGCGGCCATTTTATATGTTAAATCTGAGAGTTGGCCAGTCGTCGGCTTCCGCCCCCACGTATGAAGTACGGGGGTGTTCGGGATAAACCTGAGCACTCTCTATCCCATTTTTGGGTCCTCCGAAGGAGGTGCTCAGCACAACGAACCGGCAATCGGACTATAGGGCTTTATCACTCTCACTTAGCCATAGGAGCTTTAGTATGGTCGGCGCAGCTCCTGGTGTTCGGAAGACCGTACTAGGGGCTCTATAAGCGCCTGATCGGAGAAAGAACCGATCCATCGCACGCTGCATTGGTTATGGCATTATGCGGGAGAAATCCTTAAAGATTTTGTGACCTCTCGAACAGCTGACCAGCTCTCGTCGTATCATGACAGTCAGTTTTCGGCTTTCTCTACTGAGGTACTCGTCCGGAAGAACCAGGACACAATCGCAGTAGTTCTCCCAGTGCTACCTTAGCCGATATAGCGGAACGTAAGGTACCAAAACATGGGAGCCGGGCAAACCCAACCATTGAACCAAGACATGATTCGGAGCTGATGCATATAGTGCTATAAGTTCGGGCTGCCGGACTTCCATGAAGGTGTTCATACTTTACTGTCGTGTTATGGGTAAAACGAAGCCCCCAACATATTTTAGGGCCTATCGCTGTGTATAGATGCCACTTGACAGAATGATTTCAATAAGAAATAACAGCAAGTAAGCATCATATAAATCCACATGTTGTATTTGAACCTTACGTCTATGCGTATGGGTACAAGTAATGTGATAAAAAAAGGAATATGATTGCGGAACCTGCTGAGACCAGGGGGAAGAGGCTGAGTGCGGATCCGCAATATAGCTGGACGGTCATTGCGGGAGATGTCTAAGGATTCCCTTACGCGTTCAAGCTACATCCGTGTAGCCCGTCCTGGTCGGCGCAAAGGTGAACCTGCGAAGAAAATGTAAGAAATATTTATGTGCCGGAGGGCGGTTGAGCCGCTGAGTATAGCCTGTCCTGGCCTTCACCGGAGTGTTTTAGTTGAGACCTGGACGGGCTGGGCTATCCTTCCGTGAAGTGGTTCGGAGTCCCTTGACGGTATCCGGAGGCCCGGACGTCTGCTCGAGGTTCGGTTGCAAGGTGCTGCTCGTTGTCTCTGCTGCTAAGGCAGTGGTGTATATGCTGGTGTCGAGGGAAGGTTCGGCCTTGCCATTAACCGTGATGACGCCGCGTGGACCGAGCATCTTGAGCTTACGGTTGGCATAATGTGGTACCGCGTTGAATCGAGCGAATGCGGTTCGTCCGAGCAGTGCTTGATAATCACTGCGGAAAGGGACGATTTCGAAGTTTAACTCTTTGATATGGTAATTTTCTGGTGAACCGAAGACTACCTGAAGGGTAATGGAGCCTGTACAGCGAGCCTCCTCACCTGGTATAATGCCTCGGAAAGTGGCCTTAGTGGGTTTGATCGCCGAATGATCGATGCCCATCTTGCGCACTGTGTCTTGGTAAAGCAGATTTAAACTGCTACCGCCATCCATAAGGAGTCGAGTGAGGTGGAACCGGTATATTATTGGGTCCAGGACTAGTGCGGTTGGATTGCCCTGATTGGCGTTGACCGGACGATCCGTGCGGTTGAAGGTGACTGGCCCCAGTTTATATTGTGGGACGACAAGTTCCGTTGAGTCACCATCCCTAAGGGTGGATATCCGCTCCGAGTTGGTAATTTGGGTGGTATGTACCACGTTCACCAACTGAATATGCGGGGGAAATTTCTTTTGCCCTCCTGTGTTCGGTGGTTTGGGCTCTTTGTCGCTATCGTCGCTTTGAGACCCCCCTTTGTCTCTGGCGCCTGCCCTGCCGGCCTGTTTGAAGACCCAACATTCTCTGTTGGTATGGGTGGCTGGCGTTTCTGGGGTGGCATGAATTTGCCATTGGTGATCGAGTATGCAGTCCAGACTGGAAGGACCCGGATTTTTATTTTTGGGTGGCCCATTCCGCTGACCGGACTTTGAGCCCCTGAACCCAGCATTAACTGCAGTGTTTTCGGCGTTTTCACCATATTTGCGGCGCTTATGTTTGTTGCGTCGTGGTTTGCCGTTGCTATCCCTGGCTTCTGATGTGCCATGTTTGCTTGCTGTATTGGTATATGAGCCAACCAGCTCACTACTAGGAAAAGGCCTGCTAGCCATTAGTAGAAAATTACTATCTGGCTTAGTAATGGCGCACCACATAGAAGTGCGCCATTACTAACAATTTTTTGTCAATTTTTTTTCAGATTTTTTTTTCATTTTTTCAATTTGAAGTGCGCCATTACTAACAATTTCTTTCAAATTTTCTTTTTCAAATTTTTTCGTTTTTTTCTTAATCTCGAGTCACTATGGCTTAATCTGGCGTCAATATGCTTAATATCAAGTCAAATCGCACTCTGTGGTCAAACTTCCCAGAAGGTCACCCATCCTCACACTACTCCAACCCAAGCACGCTTAACTTCATAGTTCTATCCAACCCCAGCACCAGCTCACTTCACAGGCACTTGTTGATATATCTATCATATCAATCCTATTTAACCTTGTTGATGTCTAGGACTTTGTTCATCGTTCAACACCTTACTAAAGAACATTTCAAACTTCCCGGTCATATTACGTATCATATTTTGAAAAAAAAAATCTCAAAAAAAATTAAACCAATTTTTTTTTCTGTTACTAGTGGCGCACCTAGCAAATGGTGCGCCACTAGTAAGTTTGATTTTTTTCATTTTCCCCCTCTAGGTCTTAAAAGCCCCGTATCTTTCGTTCTGTTAGGTTTTGAGGGATTTTGAAGATGTTAAACGATGTTCCCACGGTTCAACTCGGATGTAACTTTTCGAGTAGATGATTTTTCATATAGAAAACTTTTTAATCCGAGTTCGTATGCAAAAGTTATGCCCATTTTACTAAATTCCAGAGAGATTTTGCAAATAAAGTCGAAATTCATATTTGTAAATTTTCTCAACAACTAGACCACATATCACATGGGAAACTTATTTTCTTTTATTGTTTTGACATTTCCATCATTTTCTTTAATTTTTTTTAAACTAAAAAGGCGGTCCACGGAGGGGGGGGGTGCATTTAGCACCAGGGTTACTAATGGCGCACCTGATGTGTGGTGCGCCATTAGTAGTTTTGAAAAAAAATAAAAAAAATTCTTAGTAATGGCGCACCATGGGATAGTGCGCCATTACTAGTTAAAACTAGTAATGGTGCACTGTCCACTGGTGCGCCATTACTAACATTTTTTTTTTCAAAACTACTAATGACGCACGGTGGGTGTGGTGCGCCATTACTATGTCAACTAGTAATGGCGCACTATCCCATGGTGCCCCATGGTGCGCCATTACTAACAATTTTTTTTATTTTTTTTTAAAAGTACTAATGGCGCACCACACACCAGGTGTGCCATTAGTAATATATTACTAATGGCACACCTGTATCTTGTGCGCCACTGCTATATAGCAGTGGCGCACCACATACACGGTGCGCCATTAGTGTCCATATCATATATAGCCCTTTCCCTAGTAGTGTGGGTGGTGGGTGGGGAGTGAATTTCCTCGTCATCCGCATCCCATTCTAGCCGGACATAGTTCGGCCAAGGTTCTCCTGACAAGGAGAGAGACCTTAACGAGTTTTGCACATCGCCGAAAGGCGAGTGCTGAAAGATATCCGCGGAGGTGAACTCAATGATCGGCGCCCAATCGGATTCGACAGGCATGGGCGCGGGTGGCTCGGAGTCCGTGGCCGGAGATGAATCCAGTGGTTCGGCATCATGGCTCTTGTGAGGGGTTAGGTCAGTATCCGGCTCTATCGCCGCTGAGAGTACGGCCTCCATGGCGGGGTCTATCCACCCGTCCTCGGATGGCGCAATTTGCTTCGGATTAAAAGCCAGAGTAGTTGCAGGTGCGATCTCCCGAACACTGTCCGACGGTAGAGCTAAATCATGCTTGTCGTGATTGTGCGGCGCACCTGACATGGGCTCGAATCCGTCAAAGATCAAGTCTCCATGGATGTCGGCAGTGTAATTCAAGTTTCCGAACCTGACCTGGTGGCCAGGGGCGTAGCTCTTGATCTGCTCCAGATGGCCAAGCGAGTTGGCCCGCAGTGTGAAGCCGCCGAATACAAAGATCTGTCCGGGGAGGAAGACCTCACCCTGGACCGCATCGTGACCGATGATCGAAGGAGCCATCAAGCCTTACGGTGACGGCACAGTGGAACTCTCAATGAAAGCACCAATGTCGGTGTCAAAACCGGTGGATCTCGGGTAGGGGGTCCTGAACTGTGCGTCTAAGGCGGATGGTAACAGGAGGCGGGGGACACAATGTTTACCCAGGTTCGGGCCCTCTCGATGGAGGTAATACCATACTTCCTGCTTGATTGATCTTGATGATATGAGTATTACAAGAGTTGATCTACCACGAGATCGTAGAGGCTAAACCCTAGAAGCTAGCCTATGGTATGATTGTTGTTCGTCCTACGGACTAAACCCTCTGGTTTATATAGACACCGGAGGGGGCTAGGGTTACACAGAGTTGGTTACAATGGGAGGAGATCTACATATCCGTATCGCCAAGCTTGCCTTCCACGCCAAGGAGAGTCCCATCCGGACACGAGACGAAGTCTTCAATCTTGTATCTTCATAGTCCAATAGTCCGGCCAAAGGATATAGTCCGGCTGTCCGGATACCCCCTAATCCAGGACTCCCTGAGGGGTACTATTCTCCAATATTTTTTCCGCATTCTAAAAGAGAAACAAGCAGACACATCACAGGTTTACCATGTTGTATATGAAACTCATTTTGGTAAATCAGTTCAGTAGTAAAGTGCACAGGATAACATCATGAAACAAACATATATCCATGTACCATTGTCACTTTATGGTCTATATCATTCTAGTTTTTGTTGCCAAATCAAGATAGAGACACAATTCAAATAATATTTGTTCAAGACAAAGCAGAATAGACAGAATATAAGTGTGGGAAACTATAGAGACACTTGTAATGTGCATGACATGAGAACATAACTGTTTATTCAATTGAAACTGAAATCAATATAGAGCAAGTGACAACAGCAAACCAGTTAAATAAACAAGTTTAAAACATACCTGTTGCGCCATTGGAGTTTCAATTCCATCCTTCAAATTTGAAAATAGTTGGTCTGAGTAAATACAGTGATGCAAGAGCAAAGGAGTATGAACCATAGCTACAGAACCTGACCTGAGAACAATTCTTCTTCTCCTTTAAGCGTTGAGTTGGGATACAGAGTGGTGGTCCTCGTGCTTTGGGCACTGCGGTTCCCTTACTAACTGCTCGTGTTTGGGTGCTCTGTGGTGGAGACGGTGCTATGTCAACTGGAACTGGGTTACTATCTGGTAGGGTTGGGGTTAGAAGGGGTGTAGCTGGTTCTCTGTCCAACTGGGTAGGGGTACAATCTACGAGAGTCTGGGTTCTGGGTTATGTGTGGTGGGGCTGGTTCTTGGGCAAGTACAATCGTGGTTCTATCTGCATCAACTGGTGTGGCGACCGGTTTTCCGGGCATTAATTTCCAGAAAATGGCCGTCGAGCTCATCAGCCCCAGGATTACTGTTAGCTGATGAGGCATCAACTTGATACAGAAATTCCAAGAAAAAAATACAAAATATGTAGTACAAGACCATTGTGGCCTATGAGTACAACAAATGGTTTCTAGTAGTTAATGGCGGAAGCGGTTTGTGGAGCATCCGTGTATGGGACTCCATTTCCCACAGGAACAGCTGACCAGGTTAACTCCTATCTTCACGAGGCCGCTATCACCGATGCTTAGGTTCCGGGGCTGTCATCACGTCGCTCCTCTCCAGGCAAGAAATCTGGCCAAGACAGTAGCCAGGGACAAGCCAGTGAGTACTTTGCATGTACTCACAAACATTATGAACACTGAAATAAATTATTTGATAAACATGCACTAAAATATGCTATAATCACATTGTCAGTCATAAATAAAACACCTCTTATGCATGCAAGCAAGTTATTTATATGCAACATAAATAAGTAATAAAGGAGCTGGAATAAAATGCCGCAGTCGGGCGTCTGTGCGACACCACATAAAGGGCTTATAAAGTAAACAAATAACAAGCAATGCCACAGTCGGGCGTCTCAGCGACACCACATAAAGGGCTTGTGAAATAAATAAATGACAGGCAATGCCATAGTCGGGCGTCTCAGCGACACCTCAAAAAGGGCTTATAAGTAAATGAAATAACATGCATGCCACAGTCGGGCGTCTGAGTGACACCACAGAAAGGGCTTATAAGTGAATGAAATAACAAGCATGCCACAGTCGGGCGTCTGAGCGACGCCACATAAAGGGCTTATAAATAAATGAAGTAATAAACAGGCCACAGTCGGGCGTCTGAGCGACGCCACATAAAGGGCTGATAAAATAATCACAGTGAATATCCAGGAGGTAGAACCATCTCAGGGATATCCGATAATGCCAATAATATAACGGGTTAGTTCACAACAAAATAATAATCATAATCATCACAAGTCTCAAATCGTGATCCCAGTTCTGGTTTAACAGTTTCTCCTCCGAAGACCGACACTAAGACCGACACTTGACCCATCCCAGACTGTAATCCTTAACCATGGACACGGCTATTCAAATAGGTTTAATCTCTGCAGAGGGTGTACTCTTTACTCACGAGTAACGGATTCCTTTAGTCCATCGGGACTAATTCCATCTACGGCCTTTTAGTTGAAAACACGCCTAACTTGCACACACACCAGCTTAACTCATCGGTGTCTGGAATCACCCACGACACTTGTTAAGCAAAACTCTAAGTGGGGAGGCTACAATCTCACGTAGCATGGGATCAAATTTATATCGCGCGCTCTAAGGGGTGGCCTACCCTCTCGGTCCCAACCGGAAACACCCATGCCCCCGGACCAGGTGGCCAGCCTACCGGTTACCACCGGTACCTTCCACCATGGCCTCTCTGTACGGTGTGTGCTTGAAAGGGGTTGACGACTTACTGAACCGTACCCTACCTGTGGCAGGGACAAGTGGTAGTACAAGGCAAGTATGGGGGTTACTGGAACAAGACTCAATCTATGGTCGACTCAGGAGGTTTACAAGTTTCCTGCATGACATGTGTAACAAAAATATTTCAACCAACAGATCAACACTCATTATACCACTGGTAGAAAAAAGCCCTTTAGTCCCGGTTCGCAACAGCCTTTAGTCCCGGCTGTGCAACCGGGACTAAATATGCGCGACTAAAGACCCCCCCTTTAGTCGCGCCTCTTATGGACCGTGACTAAAGGCTTTAGTCCCGGTTCTTGTGGCTGACCGGGACTAAAGGCCCGTCCACGTGGGCGCCCGTGGTCCGTCGGGGCGGAGGACCTTTAGTCCCGGTTCTCGTGGCCAACCGGGACTAAAGGCCTCCTCCGCAGGTTTAGGGTTTCAGCCCCCCTAAACCTGGTTTCTTTTTAATTTGTAGAGTTTTATTTGTTTTATATTTTATTTTGTGTTTTATTTTATTTTTGATGAAGTTTCAGTACACATATTCTACGCTACTATATACATGCATATGAAATTTCAAACAAGAAGAATTCAAGAGGAATATATAATATATATTCAATCTCGGGTGACCATATACAACTTCGAACAAGTTTCCATACACAATTAGGATGGATGACCATATACAACTTCGAACAAGTTTCAATCTCGGGTATGCATATAAATTTCTTCGTCCTCGGTATAGTGTTCTCCTTTAGGATTGATGACTTCCCTCATGAAAAATCCTGCTAATTCTTCTTGAATTGGTCGGAAGCGAGCTTCTGGACTAAGCCTCCTCCGCAAGTTATCCGTCGCGTTCCGCACGCTATCTGATGCCTTCCGCTCAGTGGTGTGTCTCCGGATGTTCTCACAAACATAGTATCCACATAGATTGGTCCCCGGTGGCTGCTTATCCACATTAACTAACCTTCTGAAATCTAGCTCATGTTTGAATTCACCGACAATTTCTTCTGAGAACCGTCTCCAGACCCTACAGGGCAAAGAAAATTAAATGAATAAGGGAGTTATTAGTTACTTGATATTAGGAAATGAACGAAAGAGACCGATCGATATAGAGCTCAAATGATTGAAAATAATTACTTTTGCAGCATTTTTCTCATGTCGGCCCAACGCTTTGGATCCGAATCCATAGAGTCCATGATTAGAACTCTGGAGGTGTGAAGTTCAATATTTAGCAGAATCCAGTGGAACCTGCGGACACGTTACATGCACAGTCATGCATAACTCATCGATTAGACATACCATGCATGGAGTAAACAAAAGAGAATGGGCACAAGAGAGAAAAACTCACCCAAAATGGTAAGGAAATAGAATATGACTTTTGAGTTGATGCTTTCTAAGAAACTTGTACAGGTCTTTCTCCACGTCTTCGGGGTGATGTTGTAACACATGTCCATTAACGATATGTGGGTCAATGAACCCAACATCATGGATGTTTCTTATTTTGCATTCCCAAATCTTCAATCTGCATAATAGCGTACGCAACAATATAGTTAGGACAATATATATATAGTGCAGGCAATGAAGAACGAGATGAGGTATAAATAAATCACTTACAGAACGTAGCAACTCAGCATAGATTTGTCGAGGTCGCGCAGATTGAACAGCTGGAACAATTCACTCATATGAACTTCTACAGAGTACCGTTTGGTGTGATGCTCATCTGTAACATCCGCATAAACATATTCTTTGTCGGCCCATGTTATGAATTGCTTGTACCAACGTAGCAGATTTCGCATTTGTGGTGGTAGACTCTTTTCCTGCGCAGGCTCGATGAGAGGCCCATTCCGCACATATTGTAATGCTATCTCACATACTGGCGCATCCTCAAGGCCTAAGAAGGCACGAAGAGTCAAACCCATCTCGGACGCTTGTTTCATGGCACCCGCTACAGTCAATCCAAGTGCTGCCGCAGCTGCTATGATCTCGGGGTCCTCTTCCGGACCGGCTTTCACTATGAGCGGGGGGATCGATTGTTTCTTCTGCATCCCGAGCTGGTCAACTTGTTTCCCGCTTTTTTTACTTTCTTCTTTCTCCTCCTTCAATATTTTTGCTTGCCTACGAAGTTCATGTCCATAGTCGTCAGGCATATTCAGCTCGGCTTGGGACGGTGTCGTCAAAAAATCCTTAGCCCACTTCTTTTGCTTCTCAGTGAATACTTGCTTGGGCTCAGGCTCTTTTTTCGCCTTCATATCCGCCTTCCATTTCTCATAATCAGCAGACGCGACCAATTTGGTTTCAGCTTCACTAAGTTCCCCAGGCCTTGGGAGGAGAGGCTTCATTGATGGCTTCGGTACCCTTGTGGTCTTAGGTACATAAGGGTCCGGGTTAATAGTCCAGGAGCGGGTTTCCTTGCTGTCCGCCTGCTTCTGCTTCTTCGCCGGAGGTGGATTGGGGGGCGTCGTACCCGCCGGAGGAGGATTGGGGGGCGTCGTACCCGCCGGAGGTTGTGGATCGGGGGACGACGTCGAATGGCGTGAAGGAGGTGTAGGTGAACCACCACGACCACCACCACCGCCACCACCGCCACCACCACCACCACCATCGGAGGGGGGTGGACTTGCTAGCCTTGGCGCCTCGCCTGGAAACACTATGTACTTCTTTTTCCATAGAATGAACTGGTGCTTGACATCTCCAAGTCTTCTCTCCCCTTCGGGTGTAGGTTTGTCAATCTCCAGGTCCTCAAACCCTTGGACTATGTCTTCCACCGTGACACGAGCATAGCCATATGCAATGGGGTTGTTGTGGTGGAGTGCTCCAGGTGTACAGGGTAAAGCACTGCCGCTAGCTACCTTCGTGGAAACGTTCCCCACGGGATAATGCAGATCACATTCTTTCATCTCCTTACATCATCCACGGGGTAGTGAGGCTCCGGTGCATGAATCTCGATCATCGGTGCACTAGCACCAGGCGGGGCATCCGTGGAAGCCACGCTGCTTCTCCGCTGCTGGCTTCCGCGATCCGCTTCATGATCTTCATGCGGCCCTGCAGCCGATTTTTCTTTCACTAGTTCATGCACGGTCTGCTTCAACTCATGGAGTTCTGATGCAAACTTCATCATAAGATCTGCATCCCGGTCCGTCTTTCTCTTACGGCTTCTGTAACAGTACGGGTCATTGTCCTGGGAAAACCCTACTTTCCACGGAACTTTGCCTTTGCCTCGTACACGTCCTCCGTGTTCATCATTCCCGAGGGCTATTGTCAGTGCGTCTTTCTCTCTATTGAACTTGATCAAGCCCTCTTGAGCTTGGGTCATTGCGTCAATAAGGGCTTGGGTGGGAGCAAACTGTCTCTGCCGGTGAACACACACCCCTGTCTCCGGGTCTAGCGATCCCCCATGCCCGTACCACCAGCTTTTGGCCCTTGGGTCCCATCCCTCTGTACCTAGAGGGATTCCTCGCACCCTCAGGTCCTCCTCCATCTTCTGCCACCTAGGGTCCGAAAGGCGGTATCCTCCTGGCCCCATAATATGATGGAACTTTTTCTTACTCGCATTATCCTTATTTTTTTCGATATTTCCTTGAAATGCTCCGATTGCTTTTGCCTCACAAATTCTGGCCAATCATCTTTCAGTTTCTCATGTTGTCCATTGAAATCTGGAGTCTTGCCCTTGTTGGCATAGTCACGGGTTAAATTTTTCTTGAAGTTCCGGAATGCTTCGCCCATCTTCTGAAGAGCGAACTCTTTAACTAGCCTCCTCCTCTGACGTCCACCCGGAACCTTGTTACCGAATTCATCGACTTTGTTGTATTCCAGAGGTAGAATGAAATGTTCCATAAGCTTTCTCCAGCAATCCTTTTTCGTTCTCTTGTCGACAAAACTGAAACCAAGACGTGCCTTCTTTGGCTCCTTCCATTCCTGGACGGTGATCGGGACGTTGTCTCTAACAATGACTCCGCATTGGTTGATAAACTTTGAGGTGTGCTGTAGGGGCTTGCCGGTTTCACTGACAAACTCAATGGCATATGTTTCTCCTGTTTTCATCGCCTTGGATTTTCCACGCTTTGTCGTACTCGATCCGGAGGGCTAAAAAAAGAAAGAGAGTCGCGCGCGTTAATACATATGTATTCACATTTCAGTAAGTTTGTATCACGAGAGGCTCTCAATGTATATATATACCTCGCCGGAGGTGGTTGCTACTTGCAATTCGAGATCGTCGGTTGTTGACGGTTGACCTCCGTCGACAATGTCCGTTCCTTCACCTTCTTGATCATCGACAATCTCTGTTCCACCGTCAAGGTTCAGATAAGAAGAGACTACATCCTCTTGTTGCTCATATTCTGAGCCCGGCACATAAGGAATCTCGTTGTTGATGATGCCCATTAAATAACGTTCAGCCTCCGGATCCCTAAGCGGCTCGGTTCTATCGTCCGCCATATGTCACTCCTGCATGTAGTAAAAATTCTTTAAGTATAAAGGAATTAAAAAATAAGATTAAGGGGACATAGAGGAGGAGGAATTAAAAAATAATATTCTTTAAGTAAAAATTCTTTTTTTCTTCTTCTTCCTTTCTTCTTCCTCTTTCTTCTTCTTCCTTTCTTCTTCTTCCTTTTTCCTTTCTTCTTCTTTCTTTCTTCTTCTTCCTTTCTTCTTCTTTCTTTCTTCTTCTTCCTTTCTTCTTCTTCCTTTCTTCTTTCTTTCTTCTTCTTCCTTTTTCTTTTTTCTTTCTTTCTTCTTCTTCCTTTCTTCTTCCTTTCTTCTTCTTTTTTTCTTCTTCCTTTTTCTTTCTTCTTTCTTTTGGTTTTCATTTGGTTTTCATTTGGTTTTCATTTTTTTCTTCTTCCTTTTTCTTTCTTGTTTTTTCTTCTTCCTTTTTCTTTCTTCTTTCTTTCTTCTTTCTTTTTTTCTTCTTCCTTTTTATTCTTTCTTTTTTCTTCTTCCTTTGTTTTTCTTCTTCCTTTCTTTTTCTTCTTCCTTTTTCTTTCTTGTTTTTTCTTCTTCCTTTTTCTTTCTTCTTTCTTTCTTCTTTCTTTTTTTCTTCTTCCTTTTTTTCTTCTTTCTTTTTTTTCTTATTTCTTTTTTTTCTTCCTTTGTTTTTCTTCTTCCTTTGTTTTTCTTCTTCCTTTTTTTTCTTCCTCCTTTGTTTTTCTTCTTTCTTTTTTTCTTCTTCCTTTGTTTTTCTTCCTACTTTTTTTTGTTTTTTTCTTCTGTTTGTTTTTTTGTTTTCTTTTGTTTCTTTCTTCTTCCTTTGTTTTTCTTCTGTTTTTTTGTTTTCTTTTGTTTTTTTCTTCTGTTTGTTTTTCTTGTGTTTTCCTTTTTTTCTTCTTTCTTTTTTCTTCTTCCTTTGTTTTTCTTCTGTTGTTTTCTTTCTTTTTCTTTTTTCTTCCTTTTTCCTTTTTTCTTCCTTTTTCTTGTTTTTCATCTGTTTTTCTTTTGTTTTCTTCTTCCTTCTTTCTTCTTCTTCCTTTTTCCTTTTTCTTTCTTCTTCTTCTTCTTCCTTTTTCTTCTTCTTTCTTCTGCCGGCGCGCGGAGGACGACAGGCAGGGCCAGCGGGCGGCGGGCGGCGGGCGGCAGGGCGTCGGGCGGCGGGCGGCAGGGCGTCGGGCGGCGGGCGGCGGGCGGCGGGCAAGGGCGCAGGGCACGGGCGGCGGGCAAGGGCAGGCACGGGCGGAGGCGGCGCTCACTGGGGACGGGGGCGGCGGCGCGCAGGGCTTCGGCGTCGGGGCAGGGCTTCGGCGTCGGCGTCGGGGCAGGGCTTCGGCGTCGGCGTCGATCGGCGTCGGGGCAGCGCTTCGGCGTCGAGAGAGAGGAGAATGGGAAGTGGCAAAACTGCTAAGTGCTGTATTTATAGACGCACCTTTAGTCGCGGTTGGGGAGGCGGACCGCGACTAAAGGTACTCTTTAGCCGCGGTTCGCCTCCCCAACCGGGAATAAAGGGTTTTGGCGCCGCTTTCGTTCCCGCGCAGAAAGACCCTTTAGTCACGGTTGGGGACAACAACCGCGACTAAAGGGTACCCTTTAGTCGCGGTCCGCCTCCCCAACCGGGACTAAAGGGTCTGTGCTAGAACTGGCGCGGTGCGGTGGGATGTTTTCCTTTTTCCTTTTTTCTTCTGTTTTTTCTTCTGTTTTTTTCTTCTGTTTGTTTTTTTCTTCTGTTTTTTTCTTATGTTTTTCTTCTGTTTGTTTTTTTCTTCTGTTTTTTTCTTCTGTTTTTTTCTTCCTTTTTCCTTCTTTCTTCTTCTTCCTTTTTCTTTTAAAATCAGAAAAATAAAACTAATTCATTTTAAAATCTTAAAAATACAATTATATATCAAAAAATCAGAAAAATAAAACTAATTCATTTTAAAATCCCTTGAAGGTTTGACAAAAGGTTTGATACATCATTCAGTTCATCGACCAAATACAAAGTTTGGTACAATAAATTATTACACATCAATTCTTCCCTTGTGTCCCTGCTTGCTTACGATTGTGCCGTATCCATGGAGCATCCTCATCATTTAACTTAATGCTTGGGTCAGTGTTCACTTTGAAGGGCGGAATTTCACCAAACATATTATAATCTTCTGACATGTCTGTCTTGTCCTCCACTCCCACGATGTTTCTTTTCCCTGAAAGAACAATGTGGCGCTTTGGATCATCGCATGATGTACTGATCGTTTTCTTATCTTTCCGTTTCCTCGGTTTGCTACTCATGTCCTTCAAATAAAAAACCTGAGCGACATCTTTGGCAAGGACGAATGGTTCGTCAAGGTAACCAAGATTGTTGAAATCCACCATTGTCATTCCGTATTGCTCGTCCACCTTTACCCCACCTCCTGTTAGCTTGAACCATTTGCACCGGAACAAAGGGACCTTAAAGGAGGGTCCATTGTCAAGTTCCCA
The DNA here is from genome assembly GCA_032464435.1 of Aegilops umbellulata. Classification (NCBI taxonomy): domain Eukaryota; kingdom Viridiplantae; phylum Streptophyta; class Magnoliopsida; order Poales; family Poaceae; genus Aegilops; species Aegilops umbellulata. The sequence continues at coordinate 471,833,002 of CP136059.1, read as the reverse complement.
TATCTCCTCTATGTAACCATAATATGTGACCTTTTGCCCATTCTCGGTTGCTGCATCAAAGCGGACACCACTGTTTTGGTTGGTGCTCTTTTTATCTTGGGCGATGGTGTAAAATGTATTCCCATTTATCTCGTACCCTTGGAAAGTCGTTATAGTCGAAGATGGTTTCTTGGCCAACATGTACAGCTGATCTCCAACATCATTGTCATTCATTAAATGTTTTCGCAACCAACTGCCGAAAGTCTCCATGTGGGCCTTTCTAATCCAGGATTCAGGCTTCCCCGGGTTGTCCGAGCGTAAAATATTCTTGTGTTGCTCGAAGTACGGAGCCACCAAGCTGGAATTTTGCAGAACTGTGTGGTGTGCTTCAGTCATAGAATGACCGTCCATACATATCGTGGATTCCCTTCTGATCTTGCTTTTTCCACTTAGTCTCCCCTCGTGCCGCGATTGAGGAATACCAATCGGCTTAAGGTCAGGAACATAGTCAATACAGAACTCAATTACCTCCTCATTTCCATAGCCCTTGACGATGCTTCCTTCTGGCCTAGCACGGTTACGAACATATTTCTTTAATACTCCCATGAACCTCTCAAAGGGGAACATATTGTGTAGAAATACAGGACCGAGAATGGAAATCTCTTCGACTAGGTGGACCAGGAGGTGCGTCATAATATCGAAGAAGGATGGTGGGAACACCAACTCGAAACTGACAAGGCATTGGACCACATCGTTCTGTAACCGTGGTAGATCTTCTGGATTGATTACCTTCTGAGAGATTGCATTGAGGAATGCACATAGCTTCACAATGGCTACTCGAACATTTTCCGGTAGGAGCCCCCTCAAAGCAATCGGAAGCAATTGCGTCATAATCACGTGGCAGTCGTGAGACTTCAGGTTTTGGAACTTTTTCTCCGACATGTTTATTATTCCCTTTATATTCGACGAGAAGCAAGACGGGACCTTCATACTGCTCAGGCATTCAAAAAAAATGACCTTCTCTTCTTTGGGAAGAGCGTAGCTGGCACGACCTTGAAACCATTCCGGATGCCGGTCATCTGGGTATTTCAAAAGTTGCTGGTCCTGCCGTGCTTCCTTTGTATCATTTGTCTTCCCATACACCCCCAAGAAGCTTAGCAGGTTCACGCAAATATTCTTCGTAACATGCATCACGTCGATTGCAGAGCGGACATCTAGGACTTTCCAATATTCTAGCTCCCAAAATATAGATTTCTTCTTCCACATGGGTGCGTGCCCGTCAACTCCCCGCGGAACTGATTGTCCGCCAGGACCCTTTCCAAAGATGACTTTCAAATCCTTGACCATATCAAATATCTCAGCACCAGTACGTTCCGCAGGCTTCGGCCGGTGATCTGCCTTCCCGTTAAAATGCTTGCCTTTCTTTCTTACGTTATGATTTCGGGGAAGAAATCGACGATGACCCAGGTACACGTTCTTCTTACAATTAACCAAACATACACTTTCAGTCTCATGTAAGCAGTGCGTGCATGCATTGTATCCCTTATTTGTCTGTCCCGAAAGGTTACTGAGAGCAGGCCAATCGTTGATGGTTACAAAAAGCAATGCTCGTAGGTCAAATTCCTCTCCTTTGTGCTCATCCCAGACACGTACACCAGGTCTGGCCCACAACTGTAAAAGTTCTTCAACTAATGGCCTTAGGTACACATCGATGTCATTGCCGGGTTGCTTAGGGCCTTGGATGAGAATTGGCATCATAATGAACTTCCGCTTCATGCACAACCAAGGAGGAAGGTTGTAGATGCATAGAGTCACGGGCCAGGTGCTATGGCTGGAGCTCTGCTCGCCAAAAGGATTAATGCCATCAGTATTTAGACCAAATCTTATCTTCCTTGCGTCAGCTGCAAAATCTTTGAAAACTCTGTCGATCTTTCTCCATTGCGTTCCATCAGCGGTGTGTCTCAACTCCCCGTCGGACTTACGGTCCTCTTTGTGCCATCGCAACGACTTGGCATGCTTTTTGTTCATGAACAGACGTTTCAACCGTGGTATTATAGGAGCATACCACATCACCTTGGCGGGAACCCTCTTCCTGGGTTTCTCGCCCTCAACATCGTCACCAGGGTCATCGCCTCTGATCTTATAACGCAATGCAGTGCATACAGGGCATTCATTCAAATTCTCGTATTCACCGCGGTAGAGGATGCAGTCATTAATGCATGCATGTATCTTCAGAACCTCTAAACCTAGAGGGCAGACAACCTTCTTTGCTTCGTACGTACTGGCGGGCAACTCGTTATTCTTCGGGAACATATTCTTCAACATTTTCAGCAAATTTTCAAATGATGAGTCACCTACACCTTCCTGTGCCTTCCATTTTAACAAATCCAGTGTGCAGCCCAGCTTTTTCAGACTATTATCGCATCCTGGATACAACGACTTTTTGTGATCCTCTAACATGCGATCCAAATTCTCCCTCTCCTTGTCAGTTTCGCAGCGTCTCCGTGCATCAGCAATGGTCCGACCAAGATCATCAGCGGGCTCATCATGTGCCTCTTCTTCACCTTCACCTCCATGAAAGTATCACCGAAATGATCATGATAGTTGTCATCGATATCATCCCCTTCTTCATCTTCTTCCATTCTAACCCCTCTTTCTCCATGCTTGGTCCAACAATTATAGCTTGGCATGAAACCATGCCGAAGCAGGTGCATGTGAACGTCTCTTGAGGAGGAGTAACCCTTTTGATTCTTACAGACAGCACATGGACAGATAATAAAACCTTGCTGCTTGTTCGCATTTGCCACTACGAGGAAATCTTTCAACCCCGTAGTGAACTCGCCGGAGAGTCGGGGACCGTACATCCATTGCCGATTCATCTGCATTATTATTATATAAAGTATATAATTAACCATCATGCATTTGTTAAACTAACTAGCTAGAAATAATACAAATTAAACAATGAACTACACACATGCGTATTTTATCAATGACACATGAAAGGTTCAAGTTGCTAACCGCGATCGCGGAGGAAAAATAAATGAGAAAGCTCAAGTGTGGCTCCGACACTTCATATCATGTTTGTTTCAGGCTCTCGGACATTTCATCAAACACCTTGTGTGCATAGGAGAAACCAAAAGCAAACCCACCACCACCTTCTGAAAATTGTGAAGTGAGCTGAGTGAAGTGAAGTGAGCTGAGTCCTATATATAGGGATGGGCCTTTAGTCGCGGTTGGCCAGGCCAACCGGGACTAAAGCCCCTCCCGTCCGCCAGCTGGATGGGCCTTTAGTCCCGGTTGGCCTGGCCAACCGTGACTAAAGGCCTTCGGGGACCTTTAGTCCCGGTTGGCCAGGCCAACCGGGACTAAAGCCCCTCCCGTCCGCCAGCTGTCGACCGAGCGCGCTGGGCCCAGATAGTTGGTCGCGGGTCTTCTCCCGAACCGCGACTAAAGACCCCTTTGGTCGTGGTTCGATTGTTTTGGGGACTAATGGGGGCGTATGGAAGCCTCTTTTTCTACCAGTGTACCTTACCATGCCATACCGGATACAACCGTCCCGATGGAGACCGGCGACAAGCTCACGCCTACCCAAGGCAGAGGCTTTTCCCGGATTCCTCTCCGGCATGCATGTAAGGCACATGAGGATGATTACCATCACAAGTATGTACATTTCCAACAGCAAGGAAATCACAAACAATGCATCCGTGCAAATGATCATATCACATGAAATAACAATACTCCGAAATAAAGTGGTGTTATAAACGTGTCAACTATCACACTAAAATATTATTCCGGGGTTCAGAATGCCTTCATGGTGTGGAAAGGCAGGGTGCACTCCAAAGCCTTTGAAAGATTTCCTTCCTCTCTCCAAATAATCCTATTTTAAATAAAATTAAATTAACACACAATTCAAAGCAGCACAAAAAGTTGTTTGAATTTTTTTGAAATAAATCTTAAAATAAACTAGACCACATTTGAGAGAGGTAGGAAAAAGAATTAATTCATTTGGAGTTATAATAAAAAAGTTATAGGCAGTCAAAGTTGTGGTCAAAATCTGTTATTTAAATAAAACAGAAAAGAAAACGTTTCGAATAAACATGTATACGTTGAAAGCGTACTCTGGAAATACGCCTCCACTTATCCAGCATGGACCGCACGTGGGTCACTGACAGCGGGCCCGCCTGGCCCACCGGTCAGGTTTGACTGGTCCACGCGCTCGTCGTCTCCCCCCTGACCGAACAGAGGCGGAGCTCCGGCGAGGCTCGCCAGCGAAAGGCGGCGCCCCTCTGTGATCTGAGCGCATGGGTGTGCTCAGGAGGTCGAGACGAACTCGGGGGTACCCGTCATGGTCGCCGACGTGGACAGAGTCGCCGGCGACGAGCTTCGCGGCGGAGATGGCTTGGGAGCAAAGTGAGTTTGGGGCTACGATGACTCCCGATCAAAATCGAGTAGGGGAACGAGTTCACGGGAGGATGAGAAGGGTCCTGGTGAAGAGAATGGTGAGGGGGAGGCCCTGGTGGCGCCGGAAGGGCTGGAGCAATGGCGGCGGCTGCGGTTGCCGGAGATGGGGAAGGAGACCTCTCCGGTTCGTTTGGCTGCCAAAGGGGGTCCTAGAGTGATGGCTTGGAGCTGCCTGCGTACGGAGACGAGCTCGGGGCTCCTTAAATAGGTGATCGGGGTTGGTTCCGCGGCGGTGGATGAGGATGCCGGTGAACCGCCTCTCTGTAGGTTGCTGGGCGACGTGGAGGCGACGAGAGCTAGCCGACGAGCGAGGAGATAAGCTCGCGCGGCTTCCAGGGGCAGGTGGCGAGCCGGGGTGGCTTGGGCGGCGCCGACCGGGGCTGGAGCCACTGCGGACACCGGCGTGCCGCCAAGAATGCCCTGACGGCGGCGCTGTAGCGTGCCAGGGTGGTCGGGGGTGGCGTGGCGGTGCAGGAGGATACGTGGCGGCTAGCTGCTGATGGCCAAGAGCCGGAACGGGTGAGGGGCGAGACGCGGCGGCTCGGGCGCACGTGCGTGCCAAACGCACGCTCTGGGCGCGCCCAGAGCACGCTTGGGACGTGTTCGACGGAATGCCCTTGCATGCTAGAGATCGCAAGAGAGGCTGGCAAGGAACAGGGCTAGGTTAGGGTTAGTAATAAGGTAAATGGACATGCTAGTTTTCCCAGAGGTGCAAGGTCACAGTGTAATGACAAAAGTCATGTCAAAACTATTTATGCACTCAAGGTGTTTGATAAAATGCCACAGGCACCTAAGCTGTTCTTGGAGTGGCCAAAATCTCCAGATCAGTGTCTCTTTAGATGAAAGAGCAGGTGGTGAGGTTAGTTTGTGAAAAGCACAAACTTGCTAGTGCAAGTTTTGCAGAATTACAACTCTAGACAGGAGATAAATGGAATCATTTCATGAACCAAAAATGATCTAATAGGTGCATGATTCTGGACTTAGGGGTTTTGTAGGGTTGACTACAAGTAGGAGAAAACACAAGGTCACTAGAGCAAAAATAAATAGGGTTGCAGTAGAAATCACAAGGCTGGACTAGAATGAAAAAGAGGTTGATTCACTCCATTTTTCCAAAGAATAACACTGGGTTTTTGCATAAAGTTGAATCTTAAGCTACTACCATCATCCCATAATTTTGGTGAAGGCTAGAAGGAAATATTTAAAAGGATTATAGTGCAAAGTTGCACTCTGGACCAGAGAAGAAAGTATGTTGTAGAGCTCAAAATATTTCATGAATGAAAGATATTTTTGTATAAAAGAGATTTAAAAACATCACATGACATCTCCAAATTTTGGTTGAAATTTTAAGTGAATTTATCACATGGTTGTAGTTCAAATATGGCCATTTAACCTTGAAAAACCATTTTCAAGAAAATAAAGATCAAACAACTTAATTATGTAATTAGTTTTACTAATACAGGAAAAGTTTTTCTTGAGTGGTTAAACAAGTCCAATAACATATTTGAAAAGCTTTCATTTTGGGGAAAACTCCATAATAACAAGGGAGGAAATGGTTCAAAAATAAAAAGGGAGCCCAGAAAATAAAAGTTTTAATTTCCTGGAAAGATTTTAATTTATTAAAACAAGGCCAAAATTTTTTGGGGTGTCACAACTGGTAGCACTATCTTTTCTGAAGACCGTGTTGTTACTCCCTTAGATACTGCCATCACCCTCTCTAATTCAAATGGCTGATAAACAAGAAAAGTAATTGAATGCACAGTCATTGTATGATAGACAGGTGCAATGGATAGTGGGGAATAAAAGAGGGCATGAAATAATTCACATTTATGTTGTCTAACCAAACAGGATAGCATGACACAATTTCACATATATGATGGCTAACTAAACATGATAGCATGATACAATTTCACATTATGATGGCTAACTAAAAAAGATGGAAAGACATAGTTCAAAATATGATGACTATGTAAACAGGATGACATGGTATAACTATATAATGTGTTTATTAAATAGGTTGGCATGCCATAATTCACATACATGCCGCCTATGGAAACATGATAGCATGACATAATTCCCGGATAGAATGACATAATTCAAAATATGATGACTGTAAACACTAAACAAGATGAGATGATATAACTATATGATGTCTTTATTAAATGGGTTGCCATGCCATAATTCAGATAGATGTTGTGTATGTAAACATGATGGCATGATATAATTCAAATATATGATTTATATAGTAAGCAAGTAAGCATATGGCAATCCATATATGATGTAAAAGCTAAGCAATGCAAGACAACATGCATGACATGGGTAATATAATTAACCCTTCCAAGTTTGAGCATAGACCTTAGGGGGGAAATAGGACTGGTCATCAGTCTCTGAATCCTCCTCTGAGGAGCTCTCTGTATCCAGCAAGATGTCTGCTTCAGCAGGTAGCATTGTCTGCTCTGAATACCTTGTTTTCACTCCAGATACTTCCATCACCGCTTCAAATGGCTGATGCACAGGAAGAGTAGTTGAATATCCAAACGTTGTCGACAAATGGAACACGTAATACAAAAAAATGATAGCATGATATAATTCACATACATGATGATTGGCTCAACAGCATGGCATTGCATAATTCACATATATAATGCCTTTGCAACAAGATAGCATTGCATAATTCACATATATAGTGTCCTGCAACAAGATGGCAATGCATAATTCACATATATGGTAATTAGACACTAAACATGTGGCATTCACACAAAGCATGTCTAAACTAATCAAATGACATCGTAATGCAAGACACCATACGCACGATATGAGCAACATAACCCTGCCAAGTTAATTAGAGCATACACCTCGGGGGGGGGGGGATAGGACTGGTCATCTGTCTCTGAATCCTCCTCTGAAGAGCTATCCATAACCAGCGAGCTATGCGCTTCGTCAGATAGCATAGTCTGCTCTGAAGACCTTGTTTTCACTCTAGAATTTTCCATCACCGTGTCAAATGGCTGATGCACACGAAGAGTAGTTGAATGTAGTAACATTGTTGACAAATGTAATACATAACGAAAAAAGGATGGCCTAATATAATTCACATATAAGATGACTGGCTAAGCAGGATGGCATTGCAAAATTCACATATATGATGCCTGGGTAAACAAGATGACATTGCATAATTCACATAAACGATGAGTAAATAAACAGATGTCATTCACACAAAGCATGTCTAAACTAAGCAGTTGACATATTTGATGTATATAGTAAGCAATTCAAGGCACCATATGCAGGATATAACCAACATTAACATGCCAAGTTAGAGCGAATACCTCATGGGGTAAATAGGAGTGGTCTTCTGCTTTTGAATCCCCCTCAGAACAGTTATCTTCCTCTTGATTACGATCCGAAATGGGTGGAGGGGGGCTGCCTTTGCGCCCACCATGGAGCGACGTCTGCATGAAATTTTATTGCCACGCAAGGCTCGTCTCTTTTGGTCTACATGTTCAGTTCCATTGTGTACAATAACTAACATGCATAGGAATAACACATAGTGAGATTATGTAAGGAGTGCATGCACAAATCCAGAGTGATGGTAGCAAACTGTGGACAGACCCAAAACAAATGATAGCAGGCAGATAATAACTTTAGTTAAAAAAATACAAATAATGGTTCCTTTAATGTTTGTTTGCACCCAACATGAAACTCATAGTAGCCACCTGAGATTAACCAGATAGTAGACAGATAGTACTGATTGCTGCCCCAATATGTACCCCACAACCATTTAAAAACGCAAGTTTCAGCATAAGTTTGGACCTGACTCGGAGTCTAATAGGTGAACACGACGATAAAGTAGCATGTCATCATATTAAGCGATGCATAACGTAAGCAGACACGGAAGAGTGCGACCTCTCTTGCGTGTAGTCCTCAAGGTCATCTGCTTAGTTGATGATGGTAATGCAGTTGTCGTGGCTGCCGGCGGCGGGGATGAAGATCTGAGGCGGCGAAAGATAGTCTGGAGAGAGGATCCCTGCTGTGGTGAACCCTTCCATCATTGGAGCAGCTGAGCTGGGGTGGAACACGGCACCGCAGGAGCAGGACAAACCACACAAGGTTTTCTTTGACACATATCTGTAATAGAAGTAATTGTGTAAGGGCTTGTTTGAATTTGAGGATTCTAACAATGTAGGGATAGGAAATAGACAGGAATAGGATAGGAATGCACGTGCAAAATAGAGAATTTAAAAACACAGGATTTCTGCCAATCTGGGTGTTTGGTTCACAAGAATTGGAAGATCACAGGATGCAAAGAAGCATGGTGAGATTAAGTCAAACCACAAGAAAATGTACGGATATAATGCTATTATGCTACTATCTCTTAGTCTTGTGCTTCATGAATAGGAATTTGAAAAGCAGGACAAGTGGAAATTAAAATTCCTACGGTTTTTATTTCAAGGAGACACTAAAGGAACAAATCCTACATTTTTCCTTTGCTCCATTCCTTTGCACCAAATTCATGAAAAGTAGTACCATACGAAACTTTCCAATTCCTATGTTTTTCATTCACTCTTCCTTTCAAGCACTGGTGATTCCAGTAGGCAGGCTTGAGCAAGGAAAAGCCTACACTAAAAAAATGTTTTTGTGCTACTTCTATCACTTTGGACCCAGGCCACTGCCCTACTAGCTCAACTCCCAGGGCCATCGAAAAATGCACAGCTCAAATGCGCAGAGATAAATAATGATGGCGTTCAAGAGAGTCCATCACGAATAGCTAAGTTGCCTGGTACCTCACTGCTTGCCATATAGTAGGATAAAATAATCGTATTTCCCATTACTCCGTGTGCTCAGTGGACAATATATATAACATGTAGAGTGAAAAAGATATGCAACAAGTGTACAACCTCTTTGGCGAAGCCATGTCGATCTCAGCGTGATTGGGTTGGCCGGAGAGGATGCTCCGGCTGACTTGGCTGTCGGATGAGGGGAAGAAGAGCTTAGGCGTCTGGAGATGGAGCCCGAGGTACGGCTCCGCTGTGATGGAGGGTTTCGGTGTTGGAGCAGCTTCGGTGAGTTGTACGACGCCGAGGCTGAAGCAGGACAAGAGAGACAACGTTAACCTGAGTGGAATTATAATAGCATCTTCAATAGATGATGTAAAATACATAATCACAAAGTGCTAGATGTACACATCAACCGCTCATCTCTGAATTTAACTGTTGAAACTGAATTTTGCTGTTGAAACTGAATTTTACTGTCGAAACTGAACTTAACTGTCGAAACTGAATTTTGCTGTTGAAACTGTATTTTACTGTCGAAACTGAACGCACTAGAGGTGAGGGTACACGTCAGTCGACTGACTTTTTCATCTCTGGTCAGTCGATTTTGCAGCCGTTGGATACGAAATCAAGGGCCTGCATTTCATCTTCAACCTCCACCCCCTGAGCCGCCGGCCACCACCAGCTAAACAGCCGCCTCGCCCGCCCCGAAAACACTCCCCACCGCCGGTCTGGCGCCGCCCCGGCCATCCCTCTAGCCCCCCCCCGTGCCGAGCTTTTTGTCCGGCGATCCCCACGCCACCGCCCCACCACCGCCGGCGATCACCGCCCCACCCTGAACCCACTACTAGAAAAAAGGCTGTTAGTGGCGCACCTATTTTTGCTATTAATGGCGCACTATATGTGCGCCACTATTATCACGCCACTAGTAACCATACATGTGCGCCACTGGTAAGATGAACAGGTGCGCCACTACTAAAATTTTGAAATCTGAATCCGGATTTGGTATGATTTTTTTGCAATTTTTATCGAATTTTGTTCTAGATCTGGTACGTTCTTTGTGCCGGGGAGCTCCACATGTGGCTGGAAGTAGAGGAGGGAGGAGAGGAGGGAGGAGGAGGGAGGAGAGAGGAGAGAGGGAGGAGGAGGAGGGAGGAGGAGGAGGTCGCCGGAGAGGAGGAGGTCGCCGGAGAGGAGGAGGAGGAGGAGGTCGCCGGAGAGGAGGAGGAGGAGGAGGTCGCCGGAGAGGAGGAGGAGAAGGAGGAGGAGGAGGAGGAGGAGGAGGAGGTCGTCGAAGGAGGAGGAGGAGGTCGCCGGAGAGCCGTGAGGAGGAAGGAGGAGGAGGTCGTCGAAGAGCCGTGAGGAGGAGGGAGGGGCATGGAGGAGGGGAGGAGGAAGAGGAGGTAGGTAGAAAAGGGAAGAAGTGATGGAGGGGAGGAGGAAGTGGTTGTGGCATTACAGACTTAGTAGTGGCGCACCATGGGTGTGGTGCGCCATTACTAGTTTTGAAATTTCAAAACTAGTAATGGCGCACCACACCCATGGTGCGCCACTACTAACTTTGTTTATTTTTTTGAATTTGGAAGGAGGTAAAATTACTAATGGCGCACCACACCCACGGTGCGCCACTACTAATTTTTTTATTTTTTTGAATTTTTTGCCTCTAGATCTTAAAAGCCCTGTATCTTTTTTTATGTTAGGTTTTTGGGGTTCTAAAAATCTTTAACGGGGTTCCCCTAGTTGAATTCGGCTGTAACTTTTCGAGTAGATGATTTTTCATATAAAAAACTTTTTCTTCGGAGGTCGTATGCAAAAGTTACGACCATTTTACCGAAACACGATGACCTTTTGCAAAAAAAATTCAAAATTCATGTTTGTTAATTTTCCTAGCAACCAGAACACATAACACATGGGCATCTATTTTTTGATTTTTTTTGAATCTTTTATCATTTTCTTTTATTTTTTTTAAACCTAAAAGGTGATCCAAGGGGGGTGTTTGTGTGTGTGAGACGTTAGCAATGGCGCACCACACCTAGGTGCGCCACTGCTATGTAGCATAGCAGTGGCGCACCTAGGTGTGGTGTGCCATTGCTATGTCTGGTGGGGGGGGGATGGACCAAAAATATAGCAATGGCGCACTGCTCATGTGGTGCGCCATTAGTAAAAACATAGCAATGGCGCACCTGATTCTGATGCGCCACTGCTATATAGAAGTGGCGCACCACATACATGGTGCGCCATTAATGTCCATATTAGCTATAGCCTTTTTTCTAGTAGTGACCCTAAGATAGATAGTGGGGTACTTCTCCGGCGAGCCCCCCTCCCCGCTGCGGATGGTTCTTCCTTAACTCCGGCGAGCCCCCCCACCCCCTTAAAATCGACTGACCCAAAAGTCGATTCAGTCGACTGTAGTGTAGCTAAATCGAAGCAGCATTGCAAGCAAGAGCAAGAGCGAGAGCAGGAGCGCGAGAAAGAGCAAGAGCAAGAGCAGACCAGGCAGGGGACCGAGAGCAAGAGCAGAGCAGCAGGGCGAGCGAGAGCTAAAGCAGTAGTAGCTCCTACTGATGTGGACATCACCGGCGAGGGAGCGACGCCGTGGAGGAAGTGGCCGGCGACGCCGCAGTGGATGGAGCCGCGCCGTGTCGGCTCGGGACCGAGCACCGGCAGCACCGTGAAATCGAATCAAGAAGGAAGTGCGGTGATTAGTGTACAACCTCTTTGGTGGCGCCGATTAGGCTGCAGCTTCATCCGAGGAAATGGTGATGCTGATGCTCTTCCGGTGGTGTGGGAATGGAGGTGGCGCGAAAGACGAGGGGAACATGGGGGCAGCTCCTTGGAGGTGGAGGACGAGGTGGCTGAATCGGCGGGACGACCAGATCGACGGCGGATCCTCATCCGGTACGGTGGATGAGGGACGTCGAGGTTTTGCTATGGACAACGTCGTCGGGGAAGAGGCTCCGGCTGGGTGGCGGACGGAGGAGGGTGTGGGGCTTCGCAGGTTTTCCCGGCCTCGGTGTATGAATGGGTGGGTGAATGGGATGGGAGTGGGGAACCATGGCTTAGGGACGCGCTTGTCCGAAATGTGGGGTAAGTTACGAAAGTAACCCCACCGATTTGAGGCGGTTCTTTCGGTTCAGGGGTATCACGGGCATTTCACGTGTCGGGATTTCACACGAGGTGGGAGTTTTCGCGCGCATTGTAATTTTGGAATAGGAAGGCGCGGGTTGAGATGGAGGGAGTTGTCGGAGCACAACGAGACAAAGATTATCTTAAATATTTCGGGCTAACAAGGCGCGGGTTGAAGAGGCGGGACTTTCGCAGCATGATAGACAGAGACGCTAGCGTGAAATTTCGGCATAACAAGGCGCGGCTTGAAATTTCAGGAGAACAAGCTTAACGTGTACCCAAAAGAAAAAAAGACAATTTAGACTAGTATGATATACTACGTACAATGCGTTTAACAAGCACAACACACATATAGACACCATTTGGACTAGTAAGGTACACATGCATTGCACGCATGAGATTTGGCAACCAAATTATGAATAAATATCACATTATAGCATGTAAGCTTTGAGTCATATATGCATGATGTAGATGTTCGTTTAATTCTTATAGTTCATTTCATTCAAAATCATCAATTTTTATAAGAAAGCTAATATATTTTAAGATTCATGGAATTGTGTGTTGTAAGGCATAAAGTAAAAACAAATCATGTAGAAAAACATTTGGGCAATTCTGATACGGGAGATTCTAGAACAAAGAAGAAGTGCTTGTGTTTTGAGGTTTGTGCATTATGCTTAAGTTCAACCATAGAGTCTTCTAGATTATACATGTGGCAAAATCTGGTGGAATCTAGATGATATCCAACGACCAGTAGTGCTCAAATTTGCCAGCTCTGCACCATCGGATTGGCCTCATCCAACGACTATCTTTTAAAGTTAAAGTTATCCGCACACTACATAAAAAATTTATAAAATATTATATATATATATATATATATATATATATATATATATATATATATATATATATATATATATATATATATATATAGGGGTATAGATATAGATATGTGATGCGAAAGCCACGCATCATCTCCAATTATAATAGTTTGTCCATGCACGGATGCAATGTGGCCAAACAATGTCTGCCATCGGTATCTCAAATTCAAACCATATGAGATGTTCCAGGAGTTGAAGTTAATATTTCAAGAAAATACCCGAGTTGAGAGATATGAAGACTCCAACAAGTTCTATAGCTAAAAGATGGAGGAGAATCGCTCAACTAGTGAGCATGTACTCAGATTGTCTGGGTACTACAATCGCTTGAATCAAGTGGGAGTTAATCTTCCAGATAAGATAGTGATTGATAGAATTCTCTAGTCACCATCACCAAGTTAGTAGCATTTCGTGATGAACTATGATATGCAAGGGATAACTGAAACGATTCCCAAGCTCTTCATAATGCAGAAATTGACGAAGGTAGAAATCGAGAAAAACATCAAGTGTTGATGGTTGATGAGATCACTAGTTTCAAGAAAAGGGCAAAGGTAAGAAGGGGAACTTCAATAAGAACGGCAAGCAAGTTGTTGCTCAAGTGAAGAAACCCAAGTCTGGTCCTAAGCCTGAGACTTAGTGCTTCTACTGCAAAGGGATTGGTCACTGGAAGCGGAACTACCCCAAGTATTTGGTGGATAAGAAGGATGGCAAAGTGAACAAAGGTATATTGGATATACATGTTATTGATGTGTACTTTACTAGTGTTTATAGCAACCCCTCGGTATTTGATACTGGTTCAGTTGCTAAGAGTAGTAACTCGAAACAGGAGTTGCAGAATAAATAGAGACTAGTTAAGGGTGAAGTGACGATGAGAGTTGGAAGTCGTTCCAAGATGGATATAATCATCATCGTACACTCCCTATACTTTCGAGATTAGTGTTGAACCTAAATAAGTGTTATTTGGTGTTTGCATTGAGCATGAATAGGATTTGATCATGTTTATTGCAATACGGTTATTCATTTAAGTAAGAGAATAAATTGTTGTTCTGTTTACATGAATAAAACCTTATATGGTTACACACCCAATGAAAATGGTTCATTGGATCTCGATCGTAGTGATACACATATTTATAATATTGAAGCCAAAAGATGAAAAGTTAATAATGATAGTGCAACTTATTTGTGGCACTGCCGTTTAAGTCATATTGGTGTAAAGCGCATGAAGAAACTCCATGCTGATGGGATTTTGGAATCACTTGATGCTTGCGAACCATGTCTCTTGGGCAAGATGACTAAAACGCCGTTCTCCGGAACAATGGAGCAAGCAACAGATTTGTTGGAAATCATATATATTGATGTATGTGGTCCGATGAATATTAAAGCTCGCGACAAGTATCATTATTTTCTAACCTTCACAGATGATTTAAGCAGATATGAGTATATCTACTTAATGAAATAAGAAGTCTGAAACATTTGAAAAGTTCATATAATTTCAGAGTGAAGTGGAAAATCATCGTAACAAGAAAATAAAGTTTCTATGATCTGATCGTGGAGAAGAGTATTTGAGTTACGAGTTTGGCCTTCAATTAAAAACAATGTGAAATAGTTTCACTACTCACGCCACCTGGAACACCACAACATAATGGTGTGTCCGAACGTCATAACCGTACTTTATTGGATATAGTGCAATCTATGATGTTCCTTACAGATTTACCAACATCGTTTTGGGGTTATGCATTAAAGACAGCTGCATTCACGTTAAAAAGGGGCACCATCTAAGTCCGTTGAGACGACACAATATGAACTGTGGTTTGGCAAGAAACCAAAGTTGTCGTTTCTTAAAGTTTGGGATTGTGATGCTTATATGAATAAGTTTCATCCTGATAAGCTCAAACCCAAATCAGAGAAATATGTCTTCATAGGATACCCAAAGGAGACAGTTGGGTACACCTTCTATCACAGATCCGAAGGCAAGACATTCGTTGCTAAGCATGGATTCTTTCCAGAGAAGGAGTTTCTCTCGAAAGAAGTGAGTGGGAGGAAAGTAGAACTTGATGAGGTAACTGTACCTGCTCCCTTATTGTAAAGTAGTTCATCACAGAAATATGTTCTTGTGACTACTACACCAATTAATGAGGAAGTCAATGATGATGATCATGTAACGTCAGATCAAGTTACTACCGAATCTCGTAGGTAAGCCAGAGTGAGATCCGCACAAGAGTGGTACGGTAATCCTATTCTGGAGGTCATGTTACTTGACCATGACGAACCTACAAACTATGAGGAAGCGATGATGAGCCCAGATTCCGCGAAATGGTTTGAGTCCATGAAATCTGAGATATGATCCATGTATGAGAACAAAGTATGGACTTTGATGGATTTGCCCGATGATCGGCAAGCCATAGAAAATAAATGGATCTTCAAGAAGAAGACAGACGCTAATAATAGTGTTACTATCTACAAAGCTAGAATTGTCGCAAAAGGTTTTCGACAAGTTCAAGGTGTTGACTATGATAAGAGTTTCTCACTCGTATCTATGCTTAAGTCTGTCCGAATCATGTTAGCAATTGCCGCATTTTATGAAATCTGGCAAATGGATAAACAAAACTGAATTCCTCAATGGATTTATTAAAGAAGAGTTGTATACGATGCAACTAGAAGGTTTTGTCGATCCTAAAGGTGTTAACGAAATATGCAAGCTCCAGCGATCCATCTATGGACTGGTGCAAGCATCTCGGAGTTGGAATATACGCTTTGATAAGTTGATCAAAGCATATAGTTTTATACAGACTTGCGGTGAAGCCTGTATTTACAAGAAAGTGAGTGGGAGCACTACAGCATTTCTGATAAGTATATGTAAATGACATATTGTTGATCGGAAATAATGTAGAATTATTCTGTGAAGCATAAAGGAGTATTTGAAAGGAGTTTCTCGAAGAAGGACCTCGGTGAAGCTGCTTACATATTGAGCATCAAGATCTATAGAGATAGATCAAGACACTTGATAAGTTTTTCAATAAGTACATACCTTGACAAGATTTTGAAGTAGTTCAAAATGGAACAGTCAAAGAAAGAGTTCTTGCCTATATTACAAGGTGTGAAATTGAGTAAGACTCAAAGCCTGACCACGGCAGATGATAGAAAGAGAATGAAAGTCATTCCCTATGCCTCAGCCATAGATTCTATAAAGTATGCCATGCTGTGTACCAGATCTATTGTATACCCTACACTGTGTTAAGCAAGGGAGTACAATAGTGATCTAGGAAGTAGATCACTGGACATCGGTCAAAATTATCCTTAGTAAAATAAGGATATGTTTCTCGATTATGGACGTGACTAAAAGGTTCGTCGTAAAAGGTTACGTCGATGCAAGTTTTGACACTAATCTAGATGACTCTAAGTCTCAATCTAGATACATATTAAAGGTGGGAGCAATTAGCTAAAGTAGCTCCGTGCAGAGCATTGTAGACATAGAAAGTTGCAAAATACATACGGATCTGAATTTTGGCAGACCCATTGACTAAGCTTCTCTCACAAGCAAAACATGATCACACCTTAGTACTCTTTGGGTGTTAATCACATAGCGATGTGAACTAGATTACTGACTCTAGTAAACCCTTTGGGTGTTGATCACATATCGATGTGAACTATGGGTGTTAATCACATGGTGATGTGAACTATTGCTGGTAAATCACATGGCGATGTGAACTAGATTATTGACTCTAGTGCAAGTGGGATACTGAAGGAAATATGCCCTAGAGGCAATAATAAAGTTATTATTTATTTCCTTATTTCATGATAAATGTTTATTATTCATGCTAGAATTGTATCAACCGGAAACATGATACATGTGTGAATACATAGACAAACAGAGTGTCACTAGTATGCCTCTACTTGACTAGCTCGTTGATCAAAGATGGTTATGTTTCCTAGCCATAGACATGAGTTGTCATTTGATTAACGGGATCACATCATTAGGAGAATGATGTGATTGACATGACCCATTCCGTTAGCTTAGCACCCGATCGTTTAGTATGTTGCTATTGCTTTCTTCATGACTTATACATGTTCCTATGACTATGAGATTATGCAACTCCCATTTGCCGGAGGAACACTTTGTGTGCTACCAAACGTCACAACATAACTGGGTGATTATAAAGGTGCTCTACAGGTGTCTCCAAAGGTACATGTTGGGTTGGCGTATTTCGAGATTAGGATTTGTCACTCCGATTGTCGGAGAGGTATCTTTGGGCCCTCTCGGTAATGCACATCACATAAGCCTTGCAAGCATTGCAACTAATAAGTTAGTTGCGAGATGATGTATTACAGAACGAGTAAAGAGACTTGCCGGTAACGAGATTGAACTAGGTATTAAGATACCGACGATCGAATCTCGGGCAAGTAACATACCGATGACAAAGGGAACAACGTATGTTGTTATGCGGACTGACCGATAAAGATCTTCGTAGAATATGTAGGAACCAATATGGGCATCCAGGTCCCGCTATTGGTTATTGACCGGAGACGTGTCTCGGTCATGTCTACATTGTTCTCGAACCGTAGGGTCCGCACGCTTAAGGTTTCGATGACAGTTACATTATGAGTTTATGAGTTTTGATGTACCGAAGGAGTTCAGAGTCCCGGATGAGATCGGGGACATGACGAGGAGTCTCGAAATGGTCGAGACGTAAAGATCGATATATTGGACGACTATATTCGGACTTCGGAAAGGTTCTAAGTGGTTCGGGTATTTTTCGGAGTACCGGGGAGTTACGCTAATATGGGGGAGAAGTATTGGGCCTTATTGGGCCATACGGGAAAGAGAGAGGGGCAAAATAGGGCTGGCTGCGCGCCCCCCAAGGCCTAGTCCGATTTGGACTAGGGGGAGGGGCTGCGCCCCCTCCTTCCTTCCCTTCTCTTTTCCCCTTCCTTGTCTCCTACTCCTAATACTTGGAAGGACTCCTAGTTGGACTAGGAAAGGGGGAATCCTACTCCCGGTGGGAGTAGGACTCCCCTAGGGCGCGCCATAGAGAGGGCCGACCCTCCCCTCCTCCACTCCTATATATACGGGGGCAGGGGGCACCCCATAGACACACAAGTTGATCTTCGTGATCGTTCCTCAGCCGTGTGCGGTGCCCCCCTCCACCATATTCCACCTCGGTCATATTGTCGCAGTGCTTAGGCGAAGCCCTGCGTCGGTAGTTCATCAAGATCGTCACCACGCCGTCGTGCTGACGAAACTCTTCCCCGAGAGCTTTGCTGGATCGGAGCCCGGAGAACGTCATCGAGCTATATGTGTGTCAAGAACTCGGAGGCGCCGGAGTAACGGCGCTTGGATCAGTCGGATCGGGAGGAGGACGTACGACTACTTCCTCTACGTTGTGTCAACGCTTCCGCTTCGGTCTACGAGGGTACGTAGACAACACTCTCCCCTCTCGTTGCTATGCATCACCATGATCTTGCGTGTGCGTAGGAATTTTTTTGAAATTACTACGTTTCCCAACAGTGGCATCCGAGCCTAGGTTTTTATGGTTTGATGTTATGCACGAGTAGAACACAAGTGAGTTGTGGACGATATAAGTCATACTGCCTACCAGCATATCATACTTTGGTTCGGCGGTATTGTTGGATGAAGCGGCCCGGACCGACATTACGCGTACGCTTACGCGAGACTGGTTCTACCGCCGTGCTTTGCACACAGGTGGCTGGCGGGTGTCAGTTTCTCCAACTTTAGTTGAACCGAGTATGGCTACGCCCGGTCCTTGAGAAGGTTAAAACGGAGTCTATTTGACAAACTATCGTTGTGGTTTTGATGCGTAGGTGAGATTGGTTCTTGCTTAAGCCCGTAGCAGCCACGTAAAATTTGCAACAAACAAAGTAGAGGACGTCTAACTTGTTTTTGCAGGGCATGTTGTGATGTGATATGGTCAAGACATGATGCTAAATTTTATTGTATGAGATGATCATGTTTTGTAACCGAGTTATCGGCAACCGGCAGGAGCCGTATGGTTGTCACTTTATTGTATGCAATGCAATCGCCCTGTAATGCTTTACTTTATCACTAAGCGGTAGCGATAGTCGTAGAAGCATAAGATTGGCGAGACAACAACGATGCTACGATGGAGATCAAGGTGTCGCGCCGGTGACGATGGTGATCATGATGGTGCTGCGGAGATGGAGATCACAAGCACAAGATGATGATGGCCATATCATATCACTTATATTGATTGCATGTGATGTTTATCTTTTTATGCATCTTATCTTGCTTTGATTGACGGTAGCATTATAAGATGATCTCTCACTAAATTATCATAGTAATAGTGTTCTCCCTGAGTATGCACCGTTGCGAAAGTTCTTCGTGCTGAGACATCACGTGATGATCGGGTGTGATAGGCTCTACGTTCAAATACAACGGGTGCAAAACAGTTGCACACGCAGAATACTCAGGTTTAACTTGACGAGCCTAGCATATAACAGATATGGCCTCGGAACACGGAGACCGAAAGGTCGAGCGTGAATCATATAGTAGATATGATCAACATAAAGATGTTCACCATTGAAAACTAATCCATTTCACGTGATGATCGGTTATGGTTTAGTTGATTTGAATCACGTGATCACTTAGAGGATTAGAGGGATGTCTATCTAAGTGGGAGTTCTTAAGTAATATGATTAATTAAACTTTAATTTATCATGAACTTAGTCCTGGTAGTATTAGCA
Source organism: Aegilops umbellulata (assembly GCA_032464435.1). Taxonomy (NCBI): domain Eukaryota; kingdom Viridiplantae; phylum Streptophyta; class Magnoliopsida; order Poales; family Poaceae; genus Aegilops; species Aegilops umbellulata. Next base: position 471,813,075 of record CP136059.1, on the reverse strand, counting down.
TATCTATGTTGTAGATCAATAGCTCGCGTCGTTGCTTTCATATGTTTATTTTGATATGTTCCTAGAGAAAATTGTATTGAAAGATGTTAGTAACAATGATGCGGATTGGATCCGTGATCTGAGGTTTATCCTCATTGCTGCACAGAAGAATTATGTCCTTGATGCACCGCTAGGTGACAGACCTATTGCAGGAGCAGACGCAGACGTTATGAACGTTTGGCTAGCTCAATATGATGACTACTTGATAGTTTAGTGCACCATGCTTAACGGCTTAGAATCGGGACTTCAAAGAAGTTTTGAACGTCATGGAGCATATGAGATGTTCCAGGAGTTGAAGTTAATATTTCAAGCAAATACCCGAGTTGAGAGATATGAAGACTCCAACAAGTTCTATAGCTAAAAGATGGAGGAGAATCGCTCAACTAGTGAGCATGTACTCAGATTGTCTGGGTACTACAATCGCTTGAATCAAGTGGGAGTTAATCTTCCAGATAAGATAGTGATTGATAGAATTCTCTAGTCACCATCACCAAGTTAGTAGCATTTCGTGATGAACTATGATATGCAAGGGATAACTGAAACGATTCCCAAGCTCTTCGTAATGCAGAAATTGACGAAGGTAGAAATCGAGAAAAACATCAAGTGTTGATGGTTGACGAGATCACTAGTTTCAAGAAAAGGGCAAAGGTAAGAAGGGGAACTTCAATAAGAACGGCAAGCAAGTTGTTGCTCAAGTGAAGAAACCCAAGTCTGGTCCTAAGCCTGAGACTTAGTGCTTCTACTGCAAAGGGATTGGTCACTGGAAGCGGAACTACCCCAAGTATTTGGTGGATAAGAAGGATGGCAAAGTGAACAAAGGTATATTGGATATACATGTTATTGATGTGTACTTTACTTGTGTTTATAGCAACCCCTCGGTATTTGATACTGGTTCAGTTGCTAAGAGTAGTAACTCGAAACAGGAGTTGCAGAATAAATAGAGACTAGTTAAGGGTGATGTGACGATGAGAGTTGGAAGTCGTTCCAAGATGGATATAATCATCATCGTACACTCCCTATACTTTCGAGATTAGTGTTGAACCTAAATAAGTGTTATTTGGTGTTTGCATTGAGCATGAATATGATTTGATCATGTTTATTGCAATACGGTTATTCATTTAAGTAAGAGAATAAATTGTTGTTCTGTTTACATGAATAAAACCTTATATGGTTACACACCCAATGAAAATGGTTCATTGGATCTCGATCGTAGTGATACACATATTTATAATATTGAAGCCAAAAGATGCAAAGTTAATAATGATAGTGCAACTTATTTGTGGCACTGCCATTTAAGTCATATTGGTGTAAAGCGCATGAAGAAACTCCATGCTGATGGGATTTTGGAATCACTTGATGCTTGCGAACCATGTCTCTTGGGCAAGATGACTAAAACGTCGTTCTCCGGAACAATGGAGCAAGCAACAGATTTGTTGGAAATCATATATATTGATGTATGTGGTCCGATGAATATTAAAGCTCGCGACAAGTATCATTATTTTCTAACCTTCACAGATGATTTAAGCAGATATGAGTATATCTACTTAATGAAATAAGAAGTCTGAAACATTTGAAAAGTTCATATAATTTCAGAGTGAAGTGGAAAATCATCGTAACAAGAAAATAAAGTTTCTATGATCTGATCGTGGAGAAGAGTATTTGAGTTACGAGTTTGGCCTTCAATTAAAAACAATGTGAAATAGTTTCACTACTCACGCCACCTGGAACACCACAACATAATGGTGTGTCCGAACGTCATAACCGTACTTTATTGGATATAGTGCAATTTATGATGTTCCTTACAGATTTACCAACATCGTTTTGGGGTTATGCATTAAAGACAGCTGCATTCACGTTAAAAAGGGGCACCATCTAAGTCCGTTGAGACGACACAATATGAACTGTGGTTTGGCAAGAAACCAAAGTTGTCGTTTCTTAAAGTTTGGGATTGTGATGCTTATATGAATAAGTTTCATCCTGATAAGCTCAAACCCAAATCAGAGAAATATGTCTTCATAGGATACCCAAAGGAGACAGTTGGGTACACCTTCTATCACAGATCCGAAGGCAAGACATTCGTTGCTAAGAATGGATTCTTTCCAGAGAAGGAGTTTCTCTCGAAAGAAGTGAGTGGGAGGAAAGTAGAACTTGATGAAGTAACTGTACCTGCTCCCTTATTGTAAAGTAGTTCATCACAGAAATATGTTCTTGTGACTACTACACCAATTAATGAGGAAGTCAATGATGATGATCATGTAACGTCAGATCAAGTTACTACCGAATCTCGTAGGTAAACCAGAGTGAGATCCGCACAAGAGTGGTACGGTAATCCTATTCTGGAGGTCATGTTACTTGACCATGATGAACCTACAAACTATGAGGAAGCGATGATGAGCCCAGATTCCGCGAAATGGTTTGAGTCCATGAAATCTGAGATATGATCCATGTATGAGAACAAAGTATGGACTTTGATGGATTTGCCCGATGATCGGCAAGCCATAGAAAATAAATGGATCTTCAAGAAGAAGACAGACGCTAATAATAGTGTTACTATCTACAAAGCTAGAATTGTCGCAAAAGGTTTTCGACAAGTTCAAGGTGTTGACTATGATAAGAGTTTCTCAATCGTATCTATGCTTAAGTCTGTCCGAATCATGTTAGCAATTGCCGCATTTTATGAAATCTGGCAAATGGATAAACAAAACTGAATTCCTCAATGGATTTATTAAAGAAGAGTTGTATACGATGCAACTAGAAGGTTTTGTCGATCCTAAAGGTGTTAACGAAATATGCAAGCTCCAGCGATCCATCTATGGACTGGTGCAAGCATCTCGGAGTTGGAATATACGCTTTGATAAGTTGATCAAAGCATATAGTTTTATACAGACTTGCGGTGAAGCCTGTATTTACAAGAAAGTGAGTGGGAGCACTACAGCATTTCTGATAAGTATATGTAAATGACATATTGTTGATCGGAAATAATGTAGAATTATTCTGTGAAGCATAAAGGAGTATTTGAAAGGAGTTTCTCGAAGAAGGACCTCGGTGAAGCTGCTTACATATTGAGCATCAAGATCTATAGAGATAGATCAAGACACTTGATAAGTTTTTCAATAAGTACATACCTTGACAAGATTTTGAAGTAGTTCAAAATGGAACAGTCAAAGAAAGAGTTCTTGCCTATATTACAAGGTGTGAAATTGAGTAAGACTCAAAGCCTGACCACGGTAGATGATAGAAAGAGAATGAAAGTCATTCCCTATGCCTCAGCCATAGCTTCTATAAAGTATGCCATGCTGTGTACCAGATCTATTGTATGCCCTACACTGTGTTAAGCAAGGGAGTACAATAGTGATCTAGGAAGTAGATCACTGGACATCGGTCAAAATTATCCTTAGTAAAATAAGGATATGTTTCTCGATTATGGACATGACTAAAAGGTTCGTCGTAAAAGGTTACGTCGATGCAAGTTTTGACACTAATCTAGATGACTCTAAGTCTCAATCTAGATACATATTAAAGGTGGGAGCAATTAGCTAAAGTAGCTCCGTGCAGAGCATTGTAGACATAGAAAGTTGCAAAATACATACGGATCTGAATTTTGGCAGACCCATTGACTAAGCTTCTCTCACAAGCAAAACATGATCACACCTTAGTACTCTTTGGGTGTTAATCACATAGCGATGTGAACTAGATTACTGACTCTAGTAAACCCTTTGGGTGTTGATCACATATCGATGTGAACTATGGGTGTTAATCACATGGTGATGTGAACTATTGCTGGTAAATCACATGGCGATGTGAACTAGATTATTGACTCTAGTGCAAGTGGGAGACTGAAGGAAATATGCCCTAGAGGCAATAATAAAGTTATTATTTATTTCCTTATTTCATGATAAATGTTTATTATTCATGCTAGAATTGTATCAACCGGAAACATGATACATGTGTGAATACATAGACAAACAGAGTGTCACTAGTATGCCTCTACTTGACTAGCTCGTTGATCAAAGATGGTTATGTTTCCTAGCCATAGACATGAGTTGTCATTTGATTAACGGGATCACATCATTAGGAGAATGATGTGATTGACATGACCCATTCCGTTAGCTTAGCACCCGATCGTTTAGTATGTTGCTATTGCTTTCTTCATGACTTATACATGTTCCTATGACTATGAGATTATGCAACTCCCATTTGCCGGAGGAACACTTTGTGTGCTACCAAACGTCACAACATAACTGGGTGATTATAAAGGTGCTCTACAGGTGTCTCCAAAGGTACATGTTGGGTTGGCGTATTTCGAGATTAGGATTTGTCACTCCGATTGTCGGAGAGGTATCTTTGGGCCCTCTCGGTAATGCACATCACATAAGCCTTGCAAGCATTGCAACTAATAAGTTAGTTGCGAGATGATGTATTACAGAACGAGTAAAGAGACTTGCCGGTAACGAGATTGAACTAGGTATTAAGATACCGACGATCGAATCTCGGGCAAGTAACATACCGATGACAAAGGGAACAACGTATGTTGTTATGCGGACTGACCGATAAAGATCTTCGTAGAATATGTAGGAACCAATATGGGCATCCAGGTCCCGCTATTGGTTATTGACCGGAGACGTGTCTCGGTCATGTCTACATTGTTCTCGAACCGTAGGGTCCGCACGCTTAAGGTTTCGATGACAGTTACATTATGAGTTTATGAGTTTTGATGTACCGAAGGAGTTCAGAGTCCCGGATGAGATCGGGGACATGACGAGGAGTCTCGAAATGGTCGAGACGTAAAGATCGATATATTGGACGACTATATTCGGACTTCGGAAAGGTTCTAAGTGGTTCGGGTATTTTTCGGAGTACCGGGGAGTTACGCTAATATGGGGGAGAAGTATTGGGCCTTATTGGGCCATACGGGAAAGAGAGAGGGGCAAAATAGGGCTGGCTGCGCGCCCCCCAAGGCCTAGTCCGATTTGGACTAGGGGGAGGGGCTGCGCCCCCTCCTTCCTTCCCTTCTCTTTTCCCCTTCCTTGTCTCCTACTCCTAATACTTGGAAGGACTCCTAGTTGGACTAGGAAAGGGGGAATCCTACTCCCGGTGGGAGTAGGACTCCCCTAGGACGCGCCATAGAGAGGGCCGGCCCTCCCCTCCTCCACTCCTTTATATACGGGGGCAGGGGGCACCCCATAGACACACAAGTTGATCTTCGTGATCGTTCCTCAGCCGTGTGCGGTGCCCCCCTCCACCATATTCCACCTTGGTCATATTGACGCAGTGCTTAGGCGAAGCCCTGCGTCAGTAGTTCATCAAGATCGTCACCACGCCGTCGTGCTGACGAAACTCTTCCCCGAGAGATTTGCTGGATCGGAGCCCGGAGAACGTCATCGAGCTATACGTGTGTCAAGAACTCGGAGGCGCCGGAGTAACGGCGCTTGGATCGGTCGGATCGGGAGGAGGACGTATGACTACTTCCTCTACGTTGTGTCAACGCTTCCGCTTTGGTCTACGAGGGTACGTAGACAACACTCTCCCCTCTCGTTGCTATGCATCACCATGATCTTGCGTGTGCGTAGGAATTTTTTTGAAATTACTACGTTTCCCAACAAACTTTACATTGATTATGACCTCACCTAGTCTTTTACACCCACACATTGGTCTTCTCTTTATAATTGTACCACTAACTTTCTCTCGTGCATGCATGCACACACACTACCAGTCGACATTATCCATCGCACACATGGAATCTTTTTCTTCAGGTCGGTCTCCCATGAAGGCACACACACACACATCCCCCTCTTCATCATATCAGGCATTCTTTATCTCTGACGTGCATGCGCAACGATCGATGTTCCTCTATGTGTGTGTGTGTGTAGCTAGGTCTTTCATAGTTTTCCACATAAATCGATCAATCTATATATCTAGTGAGGTCTCACCCTCTTTCCCACGTCCACATCGATCAATCTATACCTCTCTATATAGGATTACATATATAGCTAATACACCCACATTAATTATATATCCAACGCCCCCCTCTCATCATCCATGCCTTCCGCTTCATCTCTTAGACGCGCGCACAACAGCCAAGACAGGGGGCAGCAAGGGCCTTGTCCCCCTAACATCACTATATATTGTGGCTAATATAATATGAATGTGATCATTAGACAATTGCTGGTAAAAATGGTTTAAGTTGATGAATTGGCCCTCCTCGTAAAGGATTAGCAATGCTTGGCCCCCTAGCTCATGGGACATTTTTCATGGCTCCGCCACTGCGCGCAACAGCGCACGTTCTCGCCCCCTCTCTGTAAATATCGATCTCGCAGTTGTGCACTCCTTCATAGTCTCCCTCCACTCGGCCCCTCGCACCATCTTCTAGCCCCCCACCGGATTTTGCCACATGTACAATCTAGCAGACTCCATGGTTGAACTTAAGCATAATGCACAAATCTCAAAACAAAAGTGGTTCTCCTTTGTTCTAGAATCTTCCATATCGTAACTGCCCAAACTTTTTTTAGTTGAATTGCCATTCTTTGTTTGTACTGTCCTATCTTGGTTGTTTGATTCGTAGGACGGTAAGCCGTAGGAAATTTTCCATATGATTCATTTGCACTAGATTTCATAGGAAACATCCCACCCACTCAAACCTCTTTGAAAGAATTCTGCGTTTTTTCTATGCACAATCAAGCACTCGTATTATCCTATAGGATTCAAGACGACATTCCACTCTAATTCCATGTTCTTTCTATTCCCGCGTTTTGGAAATCCTACGAATCAAAGAGGCCCCAGGTTTTTTTATAAAAACTAATTGATTTTGAATGAGATGAACTATAAGAATTAAACGAAGGTCTACATCAGGCATATGTGACTAAGAGCTTACATGCTACAGTGTGGTATTTATTTGTAATTTGGTTGCAAAATCTGACACGTGCAATGCACGTGTCCCTTACTAGTACTTCGAGTATGTGCAAAACACAATGGCACGCTACACAGTGTCTCACTAGTAGAAAAGGGGCCTATTGTCCCGGTTGGTGAGGGCCTTTAGTCCCGGTTCATGAACCGGGACTAAAGGGTCGGTACTAATGCCCTGGCCCTTTAGTCCCGGTTCAATCTAGAACCGGGACTAAAGGGCGCGGCCACGTGGAGCTCCACCTTTAGTCCCGGTTGGTAACACCAACCGGGACTAAAGGAAATTTTATGATTTTTTTATTTTTTTTGATTTTTTTTGTTCTCAAATTTCTGAATTATTTTAACCTCTAGTCTGTAATCACCACCCCTCATCACTTCTCAATTTATCCTCTAATCACCCCTCATCATTCCAAATCATCTAACTTCTCGAACGGTCACCCATCCTCCCACTCCCCCAGCCTGAGCACGCTTAACTTCCGGGTTCTATTCTCCCTCGCTCCAAGTCTGCACTTGTTGTTTTCCTGACAATAGTAAGATGTCAATCCTATTAACCTTCAGGAATTTTGCTTGAGCATGAAGTGACACATTTCACTGTTTGAGTTTGAAACTATTGTTTTAAAAAACAATAATTATTTAGTAACACTAATATTTCTTGAATAATTTGTTTGACTACAGTTTGACCAGATTTGACCAAAATTGAAATAACTGAAATAATTATTTAGTAACACTAATATTCTAGAATAATTAGTTTGACCATTGTTTGACCACAGTTTGCCCACTGTTTGAATTTTTTTTATTTTTTCCACTCTAGATCTTAAAAGCCCCGTAACTTTTCTTCTGTTAGGTTTTTGAGGATTTGGAAAATGTTTAACGGGGTTCCCCCCGTTAAATTCGGATGTAACTTCTCGAGTAGATGATTTTTCATATAAAAAACTTTTTCATCCGAGTTAGTATGCAAAAGTTATGCCCATTTTTACAAATTTCAAAGAGATTTTGCAAATAAAGTCAAAATTCACATTTGCAAATTTTCCCAACAACTAGACCACATATCACATGGGAAACTTATTTTCTTTTTTTTTTTTGACAATTCCATCATTTTCTTTTATTTTTTTTAAAACTGAAAATGGGATCCACTAGGGGGGGTGTAGAGTTTGAAAATGGGACCTTTAGTACCGGTTCATGGCACGAACCGGGACTAAAGGTCTCAACCCCATTAGTCCCGGTTCGTGCCTCAAACCGGGACTAAAGGTTAGACCTTTAGTCCCGGTTGGTGCCACCAACCGGGACTAATGGGCATCGCACCCTTTAGTCCTGGTTCATGGCACGAACCGGGACTAAAGGGCCCAGGTGAACCGGGACTAATGCCTTAGCCGCACGAACCAGGATAAATGCACCCATTGGTCCCGGTTCTGGACTGAACCGGGACTAATGGGGTTACCTGGCCTGGACCAAAGCCCCCTTTTCTACTAGTGTCTCTGTTATAGTTCATGAAGCCACGTGGGCACATTGCACATGTGGAGGCGTTGTCGCGACATCCTTGTGTGGATTGATCACAGTGACGTGCTGCTGGTTCCAGAAGAATGTACTCATCCTCCCTGAGCCACACTGGCGGTACATGCACGAAGCGAAGATGTGCGCGCACGTCACGCACGCACTCATTCCCTCGCACGCACACGCGGGTACACGGGCGGACGCAATTTTGTACCAAGATCCACCCCATGTGATAATTTGACACGTGTAAAGTCCTTCACTTCATTGATGGTCAATTAATACAGCGCATGCAAATTGAGTGGACGTGAGGGTGGAAGAAAGACATTACTACTCCACTGCGCGCATGCGAGTAGTTAAATCATGGGTTGCTAGTAGTACTTCCATTGGCCTCCTTCGTATTTTGTGCCAATTTTTGACAGTAACATAATATTTACGCATATGAGCAGTGCAGTCTACTTGAAATTTATGTTCCACTAAACTCATCGGGATTCATTTCGGGTCTCGAAACCAAAAACCATCAATTAATCTTTACCTTGTTCCCATCACATTCGAAAGTACTAGTGCTACAATTAAGTGCAAGCCTGCTCACACCTACCAGTACGTACCAAACCTGAATGTGTTCCCACTATGCAGGTTTTAGTACTAGTGCTAGTACTTAGGCTATAAAAAGGGGAACTAGCTAACCAAAAATTACTCTACCTTCCTCCTCATAAGTCCAGCTTCTTCGTCCATCCTTGCCATGGCCGGTGTGCAGAGCTCTAGGTCGAGAACTACTTGTAAAAAGGGTTGCGGAAAAAAAGAGGGCTCGCCGCCACGCAGAGACCTCGAAAGATCTCTCATGGGCAGGCGATGGCTCCCAGGAGCGCCCTAGACGCGGAGGTGAACATGTCGAGCTGGCGACCCTGGAGTCGTTATCCACGACGCCATGCCCGATCAGCTCAATAAGCACCTCAATAAGTAGAAGGATTTCATCCACGACTGGGTGGAGCTGCTGACGAAGAGCCTCGACGACATGCCCGCTGAGCTCAATGAGCAGGGGGAGTTGACCGCCGGCTTGGTGATGCTACTGAAGAAGAGCATTGCCTCGGAGAAGAAGGCAACCGGCGAAATCCTGCAACTTCAGGAGGACAACGCAAAGCTCTGCCACGAGCTCGACCTGCCGAAGGAGGAGAACGCCGGCTGGAAGAAGCTGCATGAGAATAGTAGTTCCTCGATGAAGATGTTGCAGGCCCTTGTCATGGAACAGAAGGAGGAGTTGGCGAAGTTCCGCATCGAGCACCCGGCTGCTGTCAAGGTACGTAATGCGGCCGTGGAACAGATGATGAAGGCACGCATGAAGAAATCCCGCGTCATGGACACAATGATGAAGATGGCGGAGGAGACACGCAAGGAGATGGAGGTCGTGGAGGCGATGAAGAAGCAGTTACGACTCCGCGGACAACAACCCTTCATGTAGTGTGAGCAGCGCCCCAGACTTGTGTGTGCGTCTTCCTTCTTTTTTTGGGGTGATATCCTCCTTCTTCTTTTGCTCCTGTGTTTCTTATTTTGCTTCGGGTGTTTTGCCGCACGTGTCACCTTCTCTGCGAGGCATGAATAGAACAATACTAAAAATGAGATGACTAGCAAATTTGATCATTCTTTATCGCCAATAGAACAATGCCTCTTGCTAGTAATTACTAAACAGTATAACTCAACCACCTATGAGCCACCACAGCGTTTTGGCGTTGTCAGCCGTCAGATCAACCTACAATAACGAACAAGATCGAGTCGTCGTCCCACCCAATGCAACATGTCATTTTCACCACGTCGCAATCCCTTCAGCACACATGTAGTCGGGCTGCTGCTCCACAGGCTGAGCTAGGGATCACCTAGTTTGATGGGCCGATCAGCGGCCAAAAGCCCATGTAGCCAGTTACGGGATTCTTCCATGTGTTTCGTGCGTACTCCACCATCGAAAGAAAACCCTCAAAAGAAAAAAGATGCCACAATTCAGCTCAGCACCGGCTATCTCCGCTCCTCCCGGCCGCATCGTTCGTCCATCATCCACCAGTAGATCTCTTATGCCCTACAAGTTGATTGCTTCATGTTGCAGAAAAAAAGATTGATCACTTCATCCACCGGTTATTGTGTCTCTTAGACGACATTATGATCCTGAGACAAGTTTTTGTAAACCTGCGTTTTGATTGCCCCGTTTACTACTGCCAGTTCGTGTGTACAAATATCTTCTATTGATATTCCTTCCGCTTATGTCAGCCGGGCTAATATGGGATTGTCGGCACAGCTGGCAGTCCGTTCTTGAGCCTCTCGCTTCCAGATTTTCCTATTGCTCTTGTTAGGTAGGGTTTGGATAAGTCCCAGTTTCAGAATGTCTATACTTGTGGTTCAAATTATGTTAGCAGAGCCATGTGATATTGGCGTAGAATGTGCCGAGAAATACTTCACTAAACCTTTCCACATGAAGTACAAACAATGGCTCATTGACAAGTGTTTCTAATTTGTTAGGGTCTAAGCCCTCTCGTTGCACTGTTCATGCTGCCATGTTCATGCTGCCAAACATTCAAACCTACCATAGGTTTCTCTTTTTTGATAAACGTACCATCGGCCCCTACAACGACGTGTTCTACTAGGAAATGAGATAAAAAAAGGTTGGTCACATCACTACTTGTGTCATATGAAATCTTCATTTACCTCTCTAAGACTGAATCCATTGCCAAGAAATTGTTCAAACAAGTTCCATTCTGCTTCTTCTACCTATAGTAGCGTACATCAATCCATAAACTTTAACGCATCTGCTAATGGCTCTTGATTTTTGTATTCCCAGGTACATCAACCGTTTCTCCATGTTTCTAGCATATCTTTGCTTCAATAATAGAGAAGTGCATTCGCTTCTTATCATGAATAATAGTGCACAAAACAAACATAACCATGCATATATTGTTTTGTTCACACCACCTCAAGTTATTAGTTCAACTTAATCAGTTTAATTCCATAACTTGGGTGTGTGTAAGAACTTGTAATTATGTACATTTTAGGGCCTCAATTATTGACTATGTGTATGCATTCTAAGTGTACTGGTTGCACTATCATTAAGGCTGTATGCACAACAATGTGTGTTCTATACCCTAAATTCATTCTCTTTCACTACCAATACTTTTCCTCATGACTACAATCTAACCTTCAAGATAGGCGGGTGTCGGTGTCAAAACCGGCGGATCTCGGGTAGGGGGTCCCGAACTGTGCGTCTAGGCGGATGGTAACAGGAGACGAGGGACACGATGTTTTACCCAGGTTTGGGCCCTCTTGATGGAGGTAAAACCCTACGTCCTGCTTGATTAATATTGATGATATGGGTAGTACAAGAGTAGATCTACCACGAGATCAAGGAGGCTAAACCCTAGAAGCTAGCCTATGGTATGATTGTTGTATATTGGAGTTGTCCTACGGACTAAAACCCTCCGGTTTATATAGACACCGGAGAGGGTTAGGGTTACACAAAGTCGGTTACAATGGTAGGAGATCTAAATATCCGCATCGCCAAGCTTGCCTTCCACGCCAAGGAAAGTCCCATCCGGACACGGGACGAAGTCTTCAATCTTGTATCTTCATAGTCCTGGAGTCCGGCTGAAGGTATAGTCTGGCTACCCGGACACCCCCTAATCTAGGACTCCCTCAGTAGCCCCCGAACCAGGCTTCAATGTTGACAAGTCCAGCGCACAGATTGTCTTCGGCATTGCAAGGCGGGTTCTCCTCCAAATCCCGTGCACCTGTTGAATAATGTCCAGTTTTTTGTAATATGACGCTTCTCGGCTTCTGCGCCCAATAATGGCCGTCTTCCACGTGTCCAACGAATACAAAAAGTCTGAGTGTTTTTACATTCGCACTCCTAGCCGCATAAACGAGCCGCCTATTTAAGGGGATGGGGATTCAGATCCAAACCACACCTTCTCCTCTCCGCGAGTAATCATCAGAGCGCCTCCAGCAAAGGTCCATTCCACCATGGCCAGCCGTCGCAGCTCCTCCTCTCGCCCTTCCAGTCCTAAGCCTGGAGACTGGGAGAGGTGCTCCATCCCGCACAGCGAGCTAGTATCGCTCCAGGCCAAGGGATTTCTCCCTCAGGCCTATATGGTCCCGGTCCGAGCCGGACTCGCCACCTATAATGGCGGAGAGCAAGCGGAGAGCACCCTCAATCCCTCCAAAGGAGAGCGGGTATGCCTCGTCCCTTATCTAATAAGAGGACTTGGATTTCCAATTCATCCGTTTCTCCGAGGGCTTCTGGAGTTCTACGGCCTCCAGCTGCACAATCTCACGTCCGCCTCTATATTGCATATCGCGGGCTTCGTCGCCCTTTGCGAGCTATTCTTGGGTGTTGAGGCTCATTTCGCGCTGTGCAAGAGGATATTCTGCCTGGTGCCCCGTTCTCAAGAGGGGTCCATATATCAAGTGGGCGGAGCCGAAGTATGGCGCATCGCCGGGACCGGATATCAACCCCAAAGAAGGCGTCCGAGGACTGGCCTTCGGAATGGTTTTATATAGATGATGTCCCGCTACCGGATCCTATCCGGGTCGGTCTCCCCGAATTCAACAGTGCTCCCTTAAAGAAACGCTTAAGCTGGCGTCCACGGAGCTCTCAGAGAGAAAGTGACAGGGACGTCCTTTACCTGATGGGTCGGATAAGACTATTGGCTCATTCCGGACTAACCATGATTGGAGTCATGGCCGCATGCATTATGCTGGGGGTGCAGCCACTTCAGTATAGAGGCCACCCCATGTGGGATTTTAACAGGGAGGATGACGCCACCCGTTACGGTCGTAAGGGGCCAGCCAGCCGCTCTAGTAAAGATCTTATCCTCTTTGTACAAGGGAGAAGAGGAGGAATTCCTCCGCGTTAACCCGCAGGGCGGATTTACCATGTACAACCCTCCGAGTTGGGTAAGTGGACAATTTTGCTCGCCCATCCATTTTATATTCCCATGATTAAATATGTAGTCTAACGACTTCAACGCAGGAACTGCGTCAGGAAGTAAAGGATATAAACAGCCGTCCTCCACAGCCCGAGGATCCAGAACGGTCCCTCGATCCGGACTCCGAAGAGGGTCCGGACATATCGGTGGAGCTAATTGATGGGGTGTTTCATCAGCTAAGCAAGGACAATACCTTGGTGGCCATTACGGCCGATTACCCAGGGCTAATCCCGGCCTCCCAGGTGATTGAGATCGAAATCCCAGTACCTCAAAAAGGGATCCATCCTCATGTGTTTTCAGTTTCCTGATGACCGTGTTCTGCAGGGGAGGTTCCAAAGGCGGGAGGCCGCGCCTGCAGCGACTAGCCAACGAGGGGTTGCAGGGACCCGTGGGGTAAAAAGAAATGTAGTCCGGACTGAGGCGCCGGCGCAAAGGTATAGAGCGCCTTCCTATTCCTAGGTGTTTGTTCACGTAAGGCGTGTTAATACTCGTGCTCTTGTGCAGGACAAAGAGACCTCGCCGGACTATATCCGGAGCGGTTGCTAATCGTGCGTCCACCAGCCAGGCTCCACAGCCTGGTCCGGAAGCAGAGGCAAGTACGAGGCACGCGACGGACGCTCCTCCGACAGAGGATGCGGACAGGCTGTCCGCCACCCGTTCCGAGGTGGAGAGCGCCATGAATCACCGGCACCGCCGGATAGTTCTCCGCGACGCTTGTTTCTCCCAAGAGGCGTTAGATGCCTTTAATTCGGGAGATGCATATCAAAATGGTCTAGCCAGAGCCACGGAGCAATATGTAAAAGACATACGGGTAAGAATTTTAATGGTCATATATATCAGTAGCCCCCGAGACTTGAAACAGTTAGAATAACTGATTTAAGGATCATATAACATGCAGGCTCTTTCAGAGAAGAATACCCAACTGTCACAAGAGCTAAAAGAGTGCAAAGCCCAACTAGAGGCCGCACTAGCCGCGACCGGGGAGCCCAAGGAGACCCCCTCTGGTAATATATGCTTCAAAGAAGATAAGCGTTATACGGCGTATGTATGAATCTGACAAATCGAATTGCAGATGGCGCCGGACTGGATCCGGAAAAGCAACAACTCCTACGTCAGCTAAAAGCTGGTGAGAGTGTGCTGACAAAGATGAGGCGGGAGAAGAATGATCTTCAGGATGCCAACACCAAGCTGGGCATTGAACTGAAAGATGTTCGTGCCCAGCTGTCGGACTCTGTTAAGGAGAATCAGCTGCTTCGACGCGACATATTTAGTAAGTGCTTGAACGAACCTTTGGAAAAAAGAGTTCGGCGAGGAAGTCTAATAACAGAGTAATGTCTGTAGGTGTGCTAACAGGTCGTCCTGTAGAGGAGGTGCCCGGTTCTACGGGTGATCTTCTTCCCGAGCTCTCGCAACTGCACGAGCGAGTTCGGCAGGCGATGCAAGGCGTTACCCAAGCCTTATGGCCTTCCCTCTCCATGCCCGAGGGCCTTGGAGATCTTGCAGAGAAGCTGAAGGGAGCGCGGCGGCGCTTCCGATTGTGGAAGATATCAGCCTGCCGTCAAGGCGCAAGCGAGGCCTGGGCCATGGTGAAGACGCGGTACACAAAGGCTGACCCAAACCACATGGCCGAGGTCGGACCTGTGGGGCCCGATGGGAAGGAGATCCCTGTAAGCTTAGTATACGGCCAAGTAGAATTGGCCGCAAAGTATTCCCAGCAGGACTGTAAGTTAGACAACCTGTTGGATGGTATTGAAGAGGAATACAATCAGTCATAATGACTATGTAATTTTAATTGACATGTATAATGCCTTCTAGCCGGATTGTAGATCGTTTGTCGTTGCCGACCTTTTCGCTTCGACCTCGGGACCTGACGGTCCGGAGTGTGTCCGAATACCCTTGCGGTTATATAAGAACCGGGGTATGCGTGGAGACCAGGCGTAGGGGTCATTAGTGCTTTATCAGACAAGTGCCCAACTAGTTA
The DNA here is from genome assembly GCA_032464435.1 of Aegilops umbellulata. Classification (NCBI taxonomy): domain Eukaryota; kingdom Viridiplantae; phylum Streptophyta; class Magnoliopsida; order Poales; family Poaceae; genus Aegilops; species Aegilops umbellulata. Next base: position 471,797,703 of record CP136059.1, on the reverse strand, counting down.
TGTTATATTACATGGTTAGTAAGAAACATCTTCCAGGGAGAATAGTTCCGTTAAGGGTTCCTTTCCCTGGGAGGCATGCCCTAAAGTGCATGTCCGGACTGCGAACGCAGAAAGAGCATCTGGGGGCATATGAATAAGTAAAAAGGATCATCTTTAGTTCACCGACCGAATATTCCCTTAAGAACGCTAGCTTTCGGCTTCACCCAGTCTGAGGTACACATCCGGCTTACCCGGCAGTAACAATCGCAGAGGTGCTCCCTTTACCACCTAGTCGAACAATCGGGAACGTAGGGGTAAGCACAGGAGCCAGGCAACCCAGCTTGGCCAAAACTTAAGTCATATCGATGCGTATAATGGTGAAGGAAAGGGACATGCGGAAGTGTAACACATGTGTTGGGCATGAAGCCCGTATAAATAAGCTTCTGTGTAAAGAAGCCCCCAGGTTTAATGAGCGCGAGTAGCACGTCACTTGATGAGCCTTTAAGGGCTATAAGAGAAGAGAGGGGAAGGAGAGAAATGTAAGACAGAAAATGTAAAAAATGGACAGAGGAAGGAGACAAACACAGAGTCCGGCGCTAGGCATAGAATCTTCGGAGACGGGCTGCATTCCATGGGTTCGGCTTGAGTCGGTTATCCGATGCATCTCGCAGGCGGTACGCTCCACCAGTCAGGACTTGGTCGATTATGAAGGGACCTTCCCACTTGGGCTTCAGCTTGTCCTTTTTCTTGTCCGACAGGCATAGAACTAATTCGCCAACGTTGTAGTTTTTGGCCCGCACTTCTCTGCTTTGATATCTTCGAGCCTGCTGTTGATAGAATGCAGAACGGGCTTTTGCCACGTCACGCTCCTCCTCTAAGGCGTCCAAAATGTCCTGCCGATCGAGCTCGGCTTCTCTTTCTTCGTACATGCGCACTCGAGGTGAGTCATGAATTATGTCGCAGGGCAAGACTGCCTCTGCGCCATACACCATAAAAAATGGGGTGTATCCGGTGGTGCGATTCGGCGTGGTCCGCAGCCCCCATAGTACGGAGTCGAGCTCCTCTACCCATTGCGTGTTAGATTCCTTGAGGGACCGCACTAATCTGGGTTTGATGCTGCTCATGATAAGACCATTTGCACGTTCGACCTGGCCGTTAGTTTGTGGGTGATAGACGGAAGCATAATCGAGCTTGATGCCCATGTTTTTGCACCAGAGTTTTACCTCGTCAGCCGTAAAGTTCGTGCCGTTATCAGTGATGATGTTGTGGGGGACGCCATAACGGTGTACGACCCCGGATATAAAGTCTATCACCGGTCCGGATTCGGCCGTTTTAACAGGCTTGGCCTCTATCCATTTGGTGAACTAGTCCACCATGACCAGTAAGTATTTTTTCTTGTGGGTTCCGCCTTTAAGGGGTCCCACCATGTCAAGCCCCAGACCGCGAAAGGCCAAGTGATGGGGATAGTTTGGAGGGCGGTGAGTGGCATATGGCTTTGGTTTGCGAAAAGCTGGCAGCCGACGCATCGTTGGACCAAGTCCTGAGCGTCTGCCCGGACCGTCGGCCAATAAAAGCCTGTACGGAAAGCCTTGCTTACAAGGGATCGAGCTGCAGCGTGATGACCACCGAGTCCGGCATGAATTTCAGCCAGCAGGTTCCGCCCTTCCTCTTCCGAGATGCACCTTTGAAGGACTCCGGTAGTGCTTTTCTTATAAAGTTCTCCCTCATGGACTTTATAGGCTTTAGATCACCACACTATGCAGCGTGCCTCGTTTTGGTCCTCTGGGAGTTCCTGCCTAGTAAGGTAGGCTAGGAATGGTTCTGTCCACGTGGCGATGATGACCATTATTACGTGGGCTGAAGTTGTGATTTCATTGGCAGAGCCTCCGATTATGTCAGATTGTTCGGCGTCGGACAGTGCGGTTGGGTCCGGGCTAATATTACCATGTTCCCCTTCCCATACTACGGATGGCTTGAACAGCCTTTCCAGGAAGATGTTGGGGGGGACCGCATCGCGTTTTGCGCCAATGCGTGCCAGGACGTCTGCCGCCTGATTGTTTTCTAGGGCTATATGGTGAAATTCGAGCCCCTCGAACCGAGCTGACATTTTTAGGACGGCATTGCGGTAAGCTGGCATTTTAGGATCCTTGGCATCAAAGTCTCCATTTATCTGGGATATCGCGAGGTTCGAATCCCCGCGCACCTCTAGGCGTTGAATACCCATGGATACTGCTATCCGGAGACCATGTAGAAGGGCCTCATATTCGGCTGCATTGTTGGAGTCCGTGTACATAATCTGGAGTACATATTGGACCGTGTCTCCTGTGGGGGATGTCAAAACGACGCCAGCCCCTAGACTGGCCAACATTTTGGAGCCGTCGAAATGCATGATCCAGTTTGAATATGTGTCGTACTCTTTAGGGAGTTCGTCCTCCGTCCATTCTGCGACGAAGTCAGCCAAAACTTGCGATTTGATAGCTCGCCGTGGCTTATAAGTTATGTCGAACGGGAGGAGCTCGATGGCCCATTTTGCAATCCGGCCCGTTGCTTCACGGTTGTTTATAATATCGTTGAGTGGTACTTCCGATGCTACTGTGATTGAACACTCTTGAAAGTAGTGTCGTAGCTTCCGGGATGCCATGAATAACGCATATGCAATCTTTTGATAATGTGGGTACCGTGATTTGCATGGGGTGAGGACAGTGGACACGTAGTAAACCGGCTTTTGAAGGGGGAATTTGTGTCCATCTGTTTCCCGCTCGACGACGAGTACTGCGCTGACAACTTGATTGGTTGCTGCAATGTACAATAGCATTGGTTCGCCGATGTTTGGCGCGGCCAGCAGTGGGTTTGTTGCCAATATGGCTTTTATTTCCTCGAGTCCGGCCGTGGCGGCATCCGTCCACTCGAAGTGTTTGGTGCGCCGAAGGAGGCGATAGAGGGGTAGCGCCTTTTCTCCCAAACGGGAGATAAAGCGGCTTAGAGCCGCCACACATCCGGTTAATTTTTGTATTTGTTTGAGGTCCTTTGGGATATCCAATTGTGACAAAGCTTGGATCTTGGCTGGATTTGCTTCGATTCCTCTACCGAATACAATGAAGCCCAAGAGCTTTCCGGCTGGAACGCCGAAAACGCATTTTTCCGGATTTAGCTTGATGTCATATGCTCGGAGGTTGTCAAATGTAAGCCTCAAGTCGTCTACTAGAGATTCGACATGTCTTGTTTTTACGACCACATCATCCATGTATGCCTCCACTGTTTTGCCGATCTGGTTTGCCAAACATGTCTGAATCATGCGCTGATATGTTGCGCCGGCGTTTTTGAGCCCAAAAGGCATTGTGTTGAAGTAGAATGGGCCGTATGGGGTGATGAATGCCGTTGCGGCTTGGTATGACTCGGCCATCTTGATTTGATGGTAGCCGGAGTACGCGTCGAGGAAGCACAACGAATCGTGTCCGGCAGTGGCGTCGATAATTTGATCGATGTGTGGAAGGGGGAAGGGATCCTTTGGGCAAGCCTTGTTAAGGTCTTTAAAATCAACGCACACGCGCCAGGATTTGGCCTTTTTTGGTACCATCACCAAGTTTGCTAGCCAGTCCGGATGTTTTATATCTCTGATGAATCCGGCCTCCAATAGCTTGGCTAGCTCCTCTCCCATTGCCTGTCTCTTGGGTTCAGAGAAACGCCGAAGGGCTTGTTTGACAGGTTTGAATCCCTTTAGGATATTTAAGCTGTGTTCGGCCAGCCTGCGTGGGATTCCTGGCATGTCTGAAGGGTGCCAGGCAAAAATGTCCCAGTTCTCATGTAGGAACTCCCGCAGTGCGGCGTCTACATCAGGGTTTAATCGTGCCCCCGATGGAAGCTGTTTTATTGGGGTCCGTTGGATGGACCTGGAATTTGACTATTTCATCCGCTGGTTTTAAGGAGGTGGACTTGGATCTTTTGTCGAGTATCACATCGTCCCTGTTTACCGTAGAGCGCAGCGTAGTCAGTTCCTCAGCCGCTAGGGCTTCGGATAGTGCCTCAAGGGCCAATGCGGCTGTCTTATTTTCGGCGCGAAGTGCTATGTCCGGATCACTAGCGAGAGTGATGATTCCGTTCGGCCCGGGCACCTTGAGCTTCATGTACCCGTAATGGGGTATTGCTTGGAAGATTGTAAATGCTTCCCGCCCTAGCAGAGCTGGCCCCTTCCGAATGCTTCTCCGATCCTGAAGTTCTCACGAAGAGAATACGATGCAGCTCCCCCTCCCTCTGTCTGGTATCCGCTACTGAACGGGGCCACCTGGAATGCGACCTCTTCGGACCTAAAATTATCCGACGTGCCGAACACCAAATCTAGTGTGATTTTTCCGGTGCAGCGCGCTTCCCGACTGGGGATTATTCCTCTAAAGGTTGTGCTGCTTCGCTCAATGCGGTTCCAGTCTATTTCCATTTTTTGAAGGGTTTCCTCGTAAATGAGGTTCAATCCGCTGCCTCCGTCCATGAGTACCTTGGTGGGGCGAAAGCCGTCCACTATTGGACTGAGGAACAGTGCGGCTGGTGCTCGAGTTGTTCGGAATTTAGGTTCATCACTGGCATTAAAAGTAATAGCCGTGTCACTCCATGGGTTTATTGTTGCTACTTGGTAGACTTCGGCGAGGCTGCAGAGTGTTCTTTTTCACATATTATTTGATGCGAAAGTCTCGAAGACTGTTAAAACTGTACTGGGGTCCCTGAGGTGGCTTTCTGTGGCCTCCGGAATTAGGAGATCTTCGCCCATTTTGGCCACCTGCCGGATTATCCAACATGCTCTAAGGCTGTGAGTTGGTGTGGCGTCCTCTGTACTATGAATTTTACAGGGTCCATTAAGCCATCCCTCCAGTACGGTTCCATGCCCTGTAGAGGGTTTTGGTTTTTTGGTTTTTGACCCGGGTGTCTGACGATGATGAACCCTTTTGTTTCGAATGAGGTTTCTATTTAGGGCCGGATTGTCCGAAAATTTTATTTCGGTTTTCCAAGCGTTTTCCATCGCACAGTACTTTTGTATTATGGATGCCAAGCCAGCAAAGCGTGTAATATCACGACAACTTATGGCGTTGAGGATTCCCTTGTCCGTGCAATTATTGCAGAAGATTGAGATTACGTCTTCCTCACGGCAGTCCTTTATCCTGTTCATAACCGGGAGGAACCTTGCCCAGTAATGATGTACTGTTTCTTCGGGCTTTTGCCTGATTTGGGATAGATCGCTTATGTTCGGGTGGGTAGGTGGAACTAAATCCAAGACCTCACCCAATCTGGGACTCAGAGGCCAAGGAGTTTCCGAACTCTGAAGTTTGGATTCTTGGATGTTGTCCAATGAGTCTAGCACATTGTCTGATTCTAAGTTCAGGTCTTGAGTTACATCCTCCCCTCCGCGGTTATCCGGCTTGGAGGGATCGGGAATCCAGACATAGCTAGTCCTTAGGATAGATGAAGGGTCCCCGCACTGCGCCTCTAATAAGGCAACATGATGGGTGACTTGGGGAGAATTAATCTCTCTTAGATCGGGTTTAAGCCCAACCTGGTCGTAATCCGTAGTGACCCCCAGGGCGGCGATGCGATCCAAGAGCTCGTTTACGGAAGAGAGCTCCATTGGATCCAACTGCTCAACGAATTCCAAGCTGACGTGAAGATTGCTTTTGATGACCCGAGAGGTCACCGTTGGCGCAACAGCCGAACAGGCGGTCACAAGAAAACCAGCTAGCCGGAGAGTCTGGCCGACAGCCAAGGCTCCCTTAATAACGGCGCCGTCTTTAAAGACGGGGAGAGACATCCCTCCTGATTGCAACGGCACAGAGGACCTCTCAATGAAAGCACCAATGTCGGTGTCAAAACCGGTGGATCTCGGGTAGGGGGTCCCGAACTGTGCGTCTAGGCGGATGGTAACAGGAGACGAGGGACACGATGTTTTACCCAGGTTCGGGCCCTCTTGATGGAGGTAAAACCCTACATCCTGCTTGATTAATATTGATGATATGGGTAGTACAAGAGTAGATCTACCACGAGATCAAGGAGGCTAAACCCTAGAAGCTAGCCTATGGTATGATTGTTGTATATTGGAGTTGTCCTACGGACTAAAAACCTCCGGTTTATATAGACACCGGAGAGGGTTAGGGTTACACAAACTCGGTCACAATGGTAGGAGATCTAAATATCCGCATCGCCAAGCTTGCCTTCCACGCCAAGGAAAGTCCCATCCGGACACGGGACGAAGTCTTCAATCTTGTATCTTCATAGTCCTGGAGTCCGGCTGAAGGTATAGTCCGGCTACCCGGACACCCCCTAATCCAGGACTCCCTCAGCGGGCATGGCAACGCGCGCCTTCATGTTCTAGTATATAATAAGAGTAGAGAGTAGAGGATATGGGACTGGGCTGCCGTGTTTTGTGCTCCTCCGTCCTACTCCAGTGGAAAACTTGAGTATACCGCACGGTTCTTTGCTCCTCCTCAGGTCATCGACACATTTATACGAGCAGTCAAATCACAAGGCCCTGCCTTCCAGCAGTAATGAGCCGTCAAATCACAAAGGCCCTCGCCTCTCGTGAAAAGGACCAAGCTATACTGCCCCGCCCTCTAGCCTTTTAAAAAATGTATACATTTGTACAATAGTAGTATCGATGGATTGCGCCATGGAGCAAAACTATGCATATACTACTACGTATATGACACTACCCACTATGAAGGTACTAGTAACATAGACTAGTAACTAGTCTATGTTATTCTCCACTATGACCAGCCAAAGTCGAGGCGCGGATACAAAAGAGGGACTGGTTGTGTCTATACTTGGACAACTCACCCGACTGCATGCGCACCAGGCAGACAAAGCTCGTGTCGTGTTGGTGCCGTGTGCGGCCCGCACATTAACAAAACCCTCGCGACTCCATCTTAGCCTCCGTGTTTAAAACATCTCAATCTCAAGGCCAAGGAGCAACGTGAAACCTATGATAGAGCCAATCGGATGGTTGAGAACACTACAATTTGTAGCTACAGATGCATGTGTGAGAGAGGACAAGTGCGTGCGTGCACCTCTTCTCAGAGTACAACTGTATGTGGGTGGCATCGGCCTAGGGAGCAGTGATGGTGCGTGCGAGAAGTCCCGAGAGATAGGTGTAATGCGTCTGAAAAAAGACTAGTCTATAACTCGCCACGAGGCTATTCCTGTCGAACGCCAAGCGTAAGATATGTATCCGACGGTGCCAGTTTTTGCACGTACACAACAGTAGAAAAAGAATTAGCAGTACCATGGCATATACTACACCACGGCCGAGAAAACGTGCCGACGTTACGCCATCCGGGAATAGTGCCGCACTTCGAAACTAGAACCGTCAATAAATCTTGAGCGCGTCTCGTCACATTCCAAATTACTACTACTACCACGCAATCTTTAATTGCAAACCTGTTCACACCGATCACAACCTAAACGGTTTCCCACTTAGGAGCGTATTAGTAGTACTCGGTTATAAATACTACTATGCTTAGATGACTGCACATTCCTCCTCAACTCCTCATCCAGAAGAAACAATCAAGCCATAGCCAGCGTGAGTTCTGGGTCAAGAGATTTCCACTAGGGAGAGGTGAGCATGGAAGAGGAAGCACGAGAGATGTCCCGCCTCGCCGCAAAAGCAGCCGACATGTCCAGCCGTGCAGCAGTAGCATCACAGAGGTCCCGCCGCGCCGCCGAAGTAGCACGGAGGTCCCGCCACGCCGTCGATGTAGCAGACTAGTCCGGCCACGCCGCGGAAGCAGCAGAGATGTTCCGCCACGCCGCCGAAGCAGCACGGAGGGCCCGCCGTGCTGCGGCGGCCTGGGAAAATTTCTCGCGGGCAGGCGAGGACTCTTACAGGCGCATGCGTGCGATAGTCCATAGCCATATGGATCAGATCTCCGGCTGGGCGAGGTTGCAGGATGAGGCTACCGGCGTCATCCGGCAACTAGGGGAGGGCAATGCGAAGCTCTGGGGCGACCGCGACCTACTGAGGGCGAAGATCGCCGGAAGGGCGAAGCAGGAGGAGGAGACCGCTGCCGTGTTGCAGAGGACGGGCATCATCATCAAGAAACTTATGGACGAGAATGCCATGCTCCGCATCGAGTGCAACAGGCTGGTGGAGGAATCCATGGATGCTGCCAAGCAGCGTATTGAGGACATGAAACTGATGAAAGAGATCATCGCCGGAAGCGAGAACTAGTCTCCGTGACCTGCAGCGCATAAACAAAGTAGAGATCTGCGAGCCAGATCGTTGTATGCGTCTTCCTTCTTCTTTTGCCCTTGTGTATTTCGGGCGTAGCCGCATGTGGCTTTTTTAATTATATTCCTAATTATGTAAGACAATTATTATCCACTCTCGTCGTCCTTATATATATTCATCAGTCTTGCTATAAGTCGCAGTAGATGCTATGTAGGTCCGTCGGATCTTATATCAAGATCCGTGCAAAATTATCTTTTCAGATTTTCTTTTTTCTCTCTTAAATCTCAGTCGAGTGAGACGTTGCCACACCATTAAACAGAGGCTCAGGCGCCATTAATGGTACCTTGGGACAGAGGTGGACGATAGATGGAGGTCAAAGGGCTCTCCTCCCGATAAGCACGCGCATGGGTCTGATCGCACGCCTCCCGTACTCAAATAGCTACCCTGCACGACGCCTCCTAGCTCATAAAAAAGGGGACGCGTGGCGGCACGTAAATGGTAAATAGAACGCCCACGGTTTCAATAATACTTGTGTTTCCGATTGTAACGTGACAACACTTGTTCCAAAATGACTTTGTTGATTGTTAATGTGTGCGCCTTCGCAAATCGGATAGCAAAATTACCACAGCATGTTGGTTCCATGTCATGGCACCAAGCCAAGTTTCATGATTTTCTTGCGTTCTTCGGATTTACAGGAATTAAAAAACCAAGTTTCTCAATGTTTCCAGCCGAGCCATGACGCCCAGATGTTTGAATTTCATTCCCATTTCTGGCATGTGACCTAGAAATTTACCCGAGGACACACATGTGATTTTTCAACCAGCTTTGGTGCACTGGATCATGTGCTTGTATTTGAAATTTGAATTATGCATACAAAGGTGACACGTTCCCTCTCAGAACCACGAGCCTTCTTGAGAGAAGCTCCGGTTTCCAAGAAACTTATACCAAAACTTGTTCCTATTCTGCATTTTTTACCACAGCATGGTAGTACCATGACATGACACCATGCCAAGTTTCATGATTTTCAGGCGTGTTTTGGATTTACAGGAATTTTAAAACCAAGATGTTCTCGGCCGAACCACGATGCCCAGATGGTAGAATTTCATTCCCATTTCTTGCATGGGACCTAGAAATTCACCCGAGGACACACATGTGATTTTTCAGTCAACTTTGGTGCACAGGAGCATGTGCTTGTAGTTCCAATTTGAATTATGCACATTAAATGACCAGAAACTCAATTAATGTATAAAAAAGGCCAAACGAACCCAGAATAATTTCAAAATTTAACAGGGCACTCATATAGTTCTATGTTGCCTCTGTAAAGAAAATCTGGCGGTAGGCAGCGTATATTGTTTCGCACACAAAGGTATAAAGAAATAAAGAAATAAAGAAATTAGCCCTATTTAATTCTTGGGTTCTTATTATTTATGCCACTAGTTGTGTATCACTACTCAGTTTTGCCATTAGAAGTTACAACTACTCAAAAAATGCCATCGATCCGTGAGATGCCTCCTCAAAAATGCAATTAGATATCTAAAAAATGCCATCGTTAAGTTAGATGTTTGCTCAGAAATGCAATTAAACATTGTTATTTTCACGTCAAACCCTGTTGACCATGTTACATGACAAAAATAAGCCGATTCTCACAATGATAAGTTAATGGTGTCCAACACAACACACCCCTCAAATAAAACTAAGCACCCTGGAATTCTTTGACAACTAAACTGCTGGCTATATGATGTTGGCCATATATATTGTACGTATATAATGTCAAGAAACGAGTGGTAGTACTATACCAACTAAAATATGAAATGTACGAAATATAACGAGAAGAAACATAACATAGTTCTGCTGGGGGCTCAACACAACACACCCCTCAAATAAAACTAAGCGCACCAGAAATTAAACTAAGCAACTAATCCGGTAGACACTGCATTAGAACCACCATGAGCAACGACACTGCCACCTTACTCGGAGTCCTCGTCCACGTCCTCGACTTCGTCCTTGTCACTCCTCCTCTTGGGCGATACTTCTTTGCTTGAACCGCACACTTGGCTCTTGCTCTTCATCCAACCCTTGTAGATATTAAAACAAAGGTAGCAATCCATTGCAGCGTAGTGGATGTGGTCCATATCTAGTACATTCCACTGCCATGAATGACGATGAAACGTGTGCGAAGGTTTCTCTAGTTTACCGTACGAAGGATGAACCATGGCTCCTGCCAGGGTCAACATTGAAGGCTGATCAAGGGAGGGCACCAGCCCTTCCTTCTGGAGGTCGAAGGGGTCGCCTACAACGAGGCCTATCCGACCCAGGATTTCCTTGTCGTTCCTAAAGTCTACAGTAACGAATTTGACTCGGCCGCCCTTGAGGAACTTCTTAAATTCACTACAAGAATCAGCTATTTTGCCGTCTGCCACGGCGGACGGCAAAGGCATGAACGGCGGGCGGCAAAGGCCTTTGCCGTCAGCCGCGGACGGCAAAAGGCTCCGGCAACGTAGGCTACGGTAAACAGCTACTTTCCTGTCTGCTTTCTGGCGGCTGACGGCAAAGGCCCTTTGCTGTCCGCGGCGGACGACAAAGAGAGCGGACGACAATAATTGCGCTGTCAGTCCGTTAAGTGGCTAATGGCAGGCCTTTGCCGTCCGCCGCTGACGGCAAAATTTCTAGTGTCTTTGCCGTCCGCCATATGATGTCATCTACACGTCACTACATGGCAGGTTCTTTGCCGTCTGCCACTGATGGCAAAGTCTTTGCCGTCTGCCACTGTAGGCAAACTGGCCAAATGGGTCAGCTACCAGGAAGCACAGCTGGATGCCACGTGTCTTCTTTGTCGTCCGCGGCAGATGGCAAAGAGCCCGTTGCCGTCGGTGGCAGATGGCAAAGAGCCTGCATATTGGCTCTTTTATCTATTATTTATTAAATCCAACAATTTTCATCACAAATATATATGACATATATAGATATATTTCAAAAGGCCATTACAGAGCAAACATATAAGATATCCTACACATAACTTCATCATCCAACCATATATATTACATGCATAGTTCCATCATACATAACAAGTTCAACATAGAGGCATCCAACCATATATATTACAATAGTTTCATCCAACGATACAAAAGAAACAAAGAAAGGGATAAGGAGCACTCCATCTATGCAAGCTTTCGTCAAGTGAATGAAATCTGCAAAATGAAAAATAAGAAAGTTAGAACAAGAAGAGTAGAACAAGAAGAAGACTAGAACAAGAAGAAGACTAGAACAAGAAGAGTATGTCATTTATGAGCTAACTTACGTGAAATGGGTCATTTATGAGCTAACTAAGGTCAAATGGATCGTTTTTGAGGTAACTAAGGTGAAATGGATCGTTTTTTAGCTAACTTAGGTGAAATGGATCGTTTTTTAGCTAACTTAGGTGAAATGGATCATTTATGAGCTAACTTAGTTGAAATGGATCGTTTTTGAGCTAACTTAGGTGAAATGGATCATTTATGAGCTAATTTAGTTGAAATGGATCTTTTTGAGCTAACTTAGGTGAAATGGATCATTTAAGAGCTAATTTAGGTGAAATGGATCGTTTTTTAGCTAACTTGGTGAAATGGATCGTTTATGAGTTAAATTAGTTGAAATGGATCGTTTATGAGATAACCTAGGTAAGATGGGTCATTTTGGAGTTAACCTAGGTGAAATGGGTCATTTTAAAGCTAACGTAGGTAAAATGGATCATTTAGGAGCTAATCTAGGTAAAATGGGTCATTTTTTAGCTAACTTGGATGAAATGGATCATTTATAAGCTAACCTAGGTAAAATGGGTCATTTTAGAGCTAACTTAGGTAAAATGGATCGTCTATGAGCTAACTAAGCTAATTATGCAATTTTTGACATAAGTAAGCTAAGTACAGATCGTTTTAGAGCTAACTTAGGTAAAATGGATGGTTTTGGAGGTCAGTAAGCTTATTAAGTCATTTTGGAGGAGAAGAAGCTAAGTCTAGGTCATTATGGTAAGCATTGGAGGAAATAAAGCTAAGTCTAGGTCTTTATGGATGTGTTAAGCAAAACACTAGATAAACTTACCAAGATCCAGGAGGTGTAGGAGCGGGGTGGCTCGTGTCGGTAGCTGGAGAAGGATCGTGCGATGCTTGTCTGGAGTTACCCTGCACCAAAGATCATTTCCAATGTCCTGTTAGCATGATGACACTCAAATGTTAAGACTAGCAAGTAATGTCCATTCAAATAAAACTCACCGTGGTCCCAGGAGCAATCACTGGCATCGGCGGAGCGGTCTGACCTGTCTTCTCGCACACAGACTGCACATTTGGTTTTGACGACTCAGTCATACTAGTTAGTAATGAGACAAACACTACATGAATGTTTTGGCTAATCTGCAGAAGAAACTTACCACAAGGAGCTCGTACATGGCCCTTGCCTGCATGTCATTCCGTGCCCTCTCCTCCTCCATCATCTTTGCCGTCCTCTCCTCCAACTCCCGCTGCCTCTCCGCCGCCTCCGCCAGAAGTTTCTCCGTTCTATCTCTCTCACTCTGTATAGCAGCCTGCAACACCACTCACATGACCATTTGTAATCATTGATGGAAGCGCACACAATGTAATGGAGAAAGATAACTGAGTACGTATCACTAACCTTGATGGCGAGTTGCATTGGCTGTTCACGAGGCCTTATCTCAGGAGCGGAGCTCGACTGGCGCGCCTTGATCTCCGGGAGAGTGCTAGGACAATGGATAAGTCCATCTCCAATGGTTGTGGAGCCATGGGACCTCCCGCCACCAGATATCATCACCAGCTCTGGATCAATGGGACCCTGGCTCGGGTTAAAGTCCTCCCCTTTCCTCGCCTTACCCTCATCTCTATATCTCATGAGCTTGTTGTGGGAGGAGATGTTGGTGAAGTTGTTTGCATCATCGAGGTCAGACTGAGAGAAAGCCTTGACTTTCTTGAAAGAGGCAGTGTGGGCCATGGCATACAGGTCGTACACCTCTGGCACCTTATCCGCCTTATTGTAGCGTGCCTGAAAGAGAGAAACAATGAAAATTAGTAATTAAAGGGCTCAAGCTAGCATGATGAATGAATTGCATGAATAATGAAGCAAACCACATACCCAGTTGCGCCCGAACTGATATAAGTTGGAGCTGCCTTGATGGTGTGGCACACCTTCCATTTGGGCATGTTTGTCCTTGGCCTCCTTGTGGAGGGCTAGCCATTGTTTTGAGCACCACTCATCGACCAACACCTCCCAACAATCCATCCGATCCGCACACCATCTCGGAGGCGCCTAAGTTAGCAAATAGAAACTTGAGCGCTACGGCTAAGAATTAATAAATGAAGGAACTTAAGTAGAGAAGGCCTTAAGAATTACCTTCATGTACTGCTCCTTACTCAAGAACTTATCGCGGCACGCCGGCTTGGTCTTCTTCATACCACGCAAGGCGTAGTAGTCTCGAACAGCCTGCACCCGAGCCTCGTGCCGTAAGTTCTGGAGTAGGCGCTTGCATACTTTCTCGATAACATGTGCCGCGTCCTCCTCGTATCCCTCCTCACACCTATAGAATGTCTGCAATCAAATGACACAATATTGATTAGTACAATTAATAACTAGCTAGTTGAAGATTTTTAAATGTGTAAAGGAGAAATTACCCAGAACTTTCTGATCAACATGTCTGCCCTCGTGTCGCACACGACACCGTCGATAATCTCATCCGGCGGGGCTGGGGCAGCCACGTAGTGCTCCCAGCTCAATCCAAGCTCTGGAAGCCGACCCTCACCAGGCAACGTGACAAACCCCGGGAAGTTTTGCCAAATCAGAACTCCAAGGACGGAGTTGGGCCGGCGGACACTTTCATGGTGGTCCCAACCCCTGCAGCATGACAAGGCCAACACATCAGTTATTTGAAAAACGTGAATGCAGAAGGTACTAAAAGATTAAATTCACTTACGTACCTCTCCCCATCAGGGAAAATCAACCACCTCTGCTCGCGGGTCACCGGCACGGACGGGAGCCGTGTAGCACCACGCTGGTAGACGTTGCCCCCCTCCTCCCCCTCCTCATCAGTCGGCTCCCCGCCATCATCAGCATGGCCACTCGGCTCCCCGCCATGCTCAGGCTGACCCAACCAGGTACCCCATCCAGACGTGTGCTCCTCCGGGGTCTCGTGGGCCCAAGTCTCGTGGGCCGAAGGCCCGTCGACCCGAGGCTCGTGGGCCAAAGACTCGTGGACCGGAGGCTCGTGGACCGGAGTCCGTGCAGCCTCCTCCTCAGACGAGTCCACCCTAGCAGTCACGTGCTCGGGTGAAACAGTTGGGGGCGGTGGCGAGGAAGGCGCCGTCAGAGTCACCCTACCTCCTCCTCTCCCGCGACCACGTGTTCCACCTCCTTTCTTCTTCTTACCTCGTGCCCTGCTGGGCACCGCGGTCGACGAAGAAGGGCCCGGCGGTGTCGCTATACTGTCCAGCAACTCTCGGCGGAGAGGTGCGTGTGGAATGGAAGACCTCACACCATGCGCCGACGAAGAAGGGGCCTCGGCGCGTTCCCGACCAGCGCCCACCATCTTTCAACACCTGCCATGACAAAGAATAAACGAAATTAGTACAACATAAAAAAAAGTACCGACATGAATAATAATATGTATATCACTTAAGTGTATCATCATCAAATACAACATAAAAAAAATTGAATACCTGACACTACTAATAATCTCGATCAGTATCATCAATAAATGCATAATCATCGTCATCACTATAATCAATGGTGGGCTCATAGGGTTCATTGGCATCAACATGTGCAAGGCCACCTTGACGTAATCGGTCAAGCATTGATAGGTCATCCGCAGCAGTAACCTCTTCTTGTTCCGGCTCTTCTTGTTCCTCCTCTGGGGTGATGTCGGATTCATTGTCGCTGTCTACTTCAATGTTTTGGGGTGAAGTATAGCGGTTCTTGAAACGCTTTTTGGAAAGACGTGTCTCTTGGAAGAATTCTCCTTCATATGTGTCTGGGTTAATGTGAGGTTCATAATCCTCTTCCTTTGGGGGAGAAAGTCTAGCACGTGCCGGCACTTCATAAACGACATCCCAACCTTTCAGATTTGGATTAGTTTGGCAGGCCCACGGTAGATAGAATACTTGGGTCTCCTGTTGAGCCATAATATAGACATCAGGAACATCTAAATGAGTGCATTGGTTGATTTCAACTAGCCCTATATGTTCATGAGTCCTTCTAGTCTCCTTCGGCTGAAACCAATAACATTTGAAGACTACGACATTCGGTGGGTTTTCACCATAGAACAGAAGTTCATAAATTGCTTCAACTCTACCATAATACTCGGTACCTCCTTCGCCGATAGCAGATACACAACAATTTGTAGACTTTCGGTCGGCCATAGATAGCTCTTTGCCATAGGTACGAAAGCGATACCCGTTGATGTCGTACTTGTCAAATGAACGGACCTTATAGTCAAAACCATTAGCGACTTGTCTCAATTCGGCGTCCATAGACTCTGAATTAGCTTACAAGTTTAACATATGAAAGGATTGTTGCATTATGCACAAATTAGCGAATGAAATTAAATTGTCTAATAGAAATTACCGTTTGTTTGAACCAAGAGATGAAACCGGGATAGCCACCTCCTTGCTTTGCGAGAAGCTCATACTCTTCGACGGAATCCTTTTGGATCTCCGCTCCATACGAGAATATGGCGACGTATCGACTGTATGACATATCCAGGAATAAGAGTAGTTCAAAGGAAATAGAAGTTGCGAAACAATGTACCGAGAACTTACTCGATGTACGGCCGCACTTTCTATCAGGTTGTGGAAGATATACAACGAAATGGTCTGCCATTCTTCGTTATCCAAAGATACTGGATGTGAAACACTAGCTGGTGCGGGATTCCCTTTGAATAGGCTGAGGTTGGATCCACCCTTTTTAGGCTCGTCAGCATTGTACCAAGGCTTCGGATTATGCAAATGACGATTTTTGGCTTCATAGTGCGCTGTTACGAAGTTTGCCGCCTCCTCTGTGATGAATGCCTCAGCCATCGATGCTTCAATTCTATGTTTATTTTTACATTTTTCTCGAAGCATCTTCTGCATCCTCTCAGTTGGGTAGCACCAACGATTTTGCACGGGCCCCCCCAATCTTGCCTCGGACGGGAGATGCAAAATCAAATGCTGCATTGGATTAAAGAAGCCCGGTGGAAAGATCTTCTCTAACTTGCAGATCAACTCCGGCGCCAACTCTTCCATTTCTTCTAGCACGCCAGGCGATAGTTCTTTCGCACAAAGAACACGGAAGAAATAGCTGAGTTCTGCCAGTACTAGCAATTCATCCTCAGGGATGAAGCCACGCAACATCACCGGCATTACCCGCTCAATCCATATGTGCCAATCATGACTCTTCAGACCAAATATCTTCAGTTTATCAAGATTCGCTCCCCTCTTTAGATTCGCTGCATACCCATCGGGGAACATCAACTGCTGTTGCACCCACAAGAGAATTTCCCTCATAGTTGGCCTTCCAAGATTGAACCATGCCTTTGGCTTCGTCCAGTTCTGCTTTCCTTTCGGTTCTTTCATGTTTTGTAACGGCCTATCACATAGCGCCTCCAGATCGACTCTAGCCTTAGTATTATCCTTTGACTTCCCATCTATGCCGAACAATGTACCAAAAAGTGCCTCGGCGATATTCTTCTCAGTGTGCATCACGTCGATGTTGTGTGGGCAAAGGAGGTCTTTGAAGTAAGGCAGATCCCATAAGCATGTTTTGTGAGTCCACGCGTGCTTAGTATTATACCCCTTGAAGTACCCTGGACGTTGCGGATATGGCTCGAGAGTGTTTAACTGATCCAGGGTCTGTTGGCCTGTCAATGCAGGTGGTGCAGAGTTTTTGACAACTCTACCCCTGATGAAGTTCTTCTTGTCTTTCCTGAACTTATGGCGAGGATCCAGGAACTGTCTATGCATGTTGAAGCAAGAAAACTTGCGACCGGCCTGAAGCCAACGAAACTCAAGAGCTCCCTTGCATGTGGGGCACGAGAACCTTCCATGCACACACCAGCCAACGAATAGTGCATACGCCGGCAAGTCATGTGTCGAGTACATGTACCAGACATGCATTATGAAGTTCCGTTTGCTAAAGGCGTCGTATGTCTTGAACCCATTATCCCAGGCTTCTTGCAATTCGTCCTTAAGCGGCTGCATGTACACATTCATATTTTTGCCCGTATAGTTGGGTCCTGGAATTATCAACGTCAGGAAAATGTTCTTTCTTTGCATAATCTGTCCGGGGGGGGAGATTGAGTGGAAAGACAAATACGAGCCAACAACTGTATTGGGCTGCCGTCATACCAAACACACTGAACCCATCCGTGCTGACGCCGACTCAAGGATGCCTCGGATCTGCCGCTTTGTCAGCATGTAATTCATCAAACTTTTTCCACGCAACACCATCCGATGGGTGTACCATCATCAGATTCCCATCTGCATCTAGTTCGGTTCTTTTGCCTGTTTTGTGCCATGTCATCTGTCTGGCCGTCTCTTCAACCATGAAAAGACGTTGAAGTCTTGGTACAATTGGCATATACCGAAGAACACTAACGGGGATTTTGGTCTGTGTCTTCTCACCCATACCGTTGTCTACCACAATATACCTGGAAGACTTGCAAATGGGACAATAGTTCAAGTCCGCATAGTCAAGCCTAAATAAGGCACATCCTTTCTCACAGGCATGTATCTTCTCATAGGGCATCTTCAGTGCACGGAGGATTTTGTCCGACTGGTACAGGTTTGCAGGCATTACATGGCCTTTGGGTAGAAAGCGTCCAAATACTGTCATAATTGCGTCATAGCATTCTCTGCCCAAGTTGAACTGAGCCTTCAGAGCCATTACTTGTGAGATGGCATCCAACTGACAAAGCTCAGTGTGCTCGTGTAGCGGACGTTTCGAAGACTCCAACATTTCATTGAAGGCCTTTGCAGATTCCTCCATCTCCTCGTCCGAATCCCGAGCATCATCATAGCCTTGCACCATGTTTTCCATCCCGGTACCATGCTCGTCAGTGCGACGACGATCCACCTCAGCTCGGTCACGTTGGGCAGACTCACCATGAAATGTCCACACCGTATAATCGGGCGTAAAACCACTCTTCTGCAGGTGTTTGCCCATTTCAGCCTGTGTCTTCTTTTCCCAATTGCCGCACCGGAAACAGGGGCACCAGGTTTTCTTTTGGCCATTTGCAAATGCGGCTTGCACAAACCCCTTAGTTTTTGTGAACCATTCAGCGCTCCATTTGTTCTGACCAGTGTGACCGGTATACATCCAAGCACGGTCACTCATCTTGACTTTCAGAGCTACTGGACACACAACAATTATATATGTAATTCACCATGTATATATTCATCAGTTGATCTACTTTGTCAATTTTATTACGTCCATGCAACCTACACTCTAATAGGTAATGATAGATCCTAATCCCACCCGTGTATGTGTAGATTGGGTTCATTTTCCCATGCTATGCTCCGGATCCGACGCAAAATTTCGGCAGCACCTCCCCGCTGTTCTCCTGATACACGTCTCTGCAATAAACAGAGAGGATGTGTACCCGGAGAACAACAGGGGAGGCACTGACGAAATTTATGCGTCGGATCCGGAGCAAAGCATATGGGAAAACGAACCCAATCTACACATACTCGGGCTGTCCATGGATAGCGTTGGACAATTCGAAAGAATCAAGGTTATAAATATGCAAATGCATGCATATTTATAACTATGACGCTTTCGAACGGGAGACACATATTGGTTACGCATACTGATGATTGAAGACACATATATAGCTAGCTATCAAGTTTCATCGGAATAGATCAAATAATTAATGGGGGAGGAGGACTTGTCATTTGTGCTCACCCACGAACGAAGGGGCAGAGCTCGTCAAACGCACGGCGAGGTCGTCGAACACCAAACCTCGCAGCGATGAAACAACTGCACATTTAAAACTACACGATCAACACAATTATATATGATGTTTTTCATAACAAAATCGAAAAATATATGACCTAACTAATAATTCACAAATATATGACCCCGTCGGCCTCTGGAAGGCCAAAGAACACCTTTTCGGGAGGTGTCGGTGGTCGGGGTGTCCTGTCGGTGTCGGGGTGCCGTGTCGGGGTCGGGGTCGGCTTCTCGGGGTCGGGGTGTCGGGTTGGGGTGTCGGGTCGGGGTCGGGGTGCCGTGTCGGTGTCGGGGTGTCGTGTCGGTGTCGGGGTCGGGGTCTCGGGGTCGGGGTGTCGGGTTGGGGTGCCGGGTAGGGGTCGGGGTGCCGTGTCGGTGTCGGGGTCGGGGTGTCGGGTCAGGCTCGGGGTCAGGGTGTCGTGGTCGGGGTCGGGGTGTCGGGGTCGGGGTCTAGGGGTCGGGGTGTCGTGTCGGGGTGCCGGGTCGGGGTCGGGGTGCCGTGTCGGGTCAGGGTTTTTTCCTCTTTTTTCCTTTTCTTCTTCTTCCTATTCTTCCTTTTCTTCCTTTTTTTCCTTCTTCTTCTTCTTCTTCTTCCTCCTTTCCTTTTTCCTCTTCTTCTTCTCCTCCTCTCCTCTTTTTTCTTCTTCTTCTTCCTCTTCTTCTTTTTTCTTCTCATCCTCCTCTTCTTCTTCTTCCTTTCCTTTTTCCTCTTCTTCTTCTCCTCCTCTCCTGTTTTTTTTCTTCTTCTTCTTCTTTCCTAAAACTGAACTAAACCTAAAACTAAACCTAAATCTAAAACTAAAACTAAAACTAAAACTAAATCTAAACTAAACATAAACCTAAAACTAAAAAAACAGAAAAAAAGGAAAAACAAAGGAGAGGTAGAGCTCACCTGGGCCGGTGGAGGAGGTGGCCGGTGGAGGAGGGGGGCAGGGCGGCCTGGGGCGGCGGCGCCGGACCTGGGGCGGTGGGGCGCCGGGGGGGCCGGGGCGCGGCGGCGCCGAGACGGCTGGGCGGCGGGGGCGACGGGGCGGGGGGGCGGTGGGGCGACGGCGCCGGGCGGCAGTGGCGACAAGGTGGGGGCCGGTGCAGGGGCGGAACCAGAATTTTTTGTCATTGGGTTCACTCATTAACTCATTATAAAGATTTGGTATGCTATAATTAAATGTAAAGTATAATTTTACACAAGTTTAAGCAAGAGTATAGCACTAAAAATAACATACATATGCTATTACTCATCACAAATTATGTTACAATGAAAGCTGAAGAGTGCAAAACATACCTGCTGGATGAAATTATAAATTGAGTTCCTTACATATTATAAATAGAGTAATACCAAAAATAGTTTGCAGCTCCAGTTGTAGCTTCTCATCTTCCTAAAAAGATTAAAAAATGGTAAGTTAGTCTGAGAAGTTTAAAAACAAGTATCATCAAGCGAAAGAAGTTGTAAAGTCACTCAAATTTTAGAGTGTCCGCTTTTGATTTTCATCTACTTAAAAGGATCAAACACCAGATCATTACTAGTGGCAGAAAACATATATTTCTCCGCATAGCAAATTAAACAATCACTGATGAGCCAATCATCGATTATATTGTGCAGTTTTTTATTCACAACATTCGTAGCTGAAAAGCATCCATCCATAGATGTTGTGACAACAAACAGTATTAGTACTAGCTTTAGAAGTTGATAGCCTACAGAAAAAGTAATATCATATTCGTCTGCGTCATTAGTTTGGACTAAATCCAAGTTTAGTATCTCCAATTTCTCTTTGTGGATAATCCAAATTAAGCGGTAACATTTGAAGCCGCTTATATAGTTATAAATATATCTCATCTAGTTCCTTAGAATTTCGCGTGTACTCAATTTTTTTTCCTATAAATCAGATCATAAGGCAACTTGTCTTAATTAATTCCTCTTTGTACAGAATGCTTCAGAAGACTACTTGGAGTCGTATTTGGTGCACTTTGCCTACCTCTAATGGATGACCTCAATCTAGTGATCAGTTTATATCTGAAAAATACTATCTTATGGCCTAGATCAATCAAAATATGAGATAATAAAATCGCCCTTTATCAAAAAAAGATCAATCAAAATACGGGGAATAACAATTAGAAAACTACACCATGTTTAACGGAGAGGAGATCTGACGATGCGACTCAGTACCTTGAATTTTTCGTTTATATTAGGCGGCAAGGTTGCCGCCCAGACCTACCCTTGTCGACGGGGCTCGTCGCCGGCTCATGGAGGAGATTGGGAGAGAATCGACGAAGCGAACGGCGAAAGATCGTGCTGCTGGCGGCTGCCTGTGTACGCGTGCATGTCTACAGGAGAATAGGAATATCTAGAAGGGTCACGAAGCCACGAACTTGCCCGGCAGGCTGGCACGGATGGAGTTCACTTTACGGGCTTTTGGGCTTCTTGTGTTGCATTCTAAGTTTGATGGGTTC
This sequence comes from Aegilops umbellulata, assembly GCA_032464435.1. Classification (NCBI taxonomy): domain Eukaryota; kingdom Viridiplantae; phylum Streptophyta; class Magnoliopsida; order Poales; family Poaceae; genus Aegilops; species Aegilops umbellulata. The sequence goes on along the minus strand of CP136059.1, from coordinate 471,776,111 downwards.
AAGCCCTATTTTCCACTGGGTTCATGCAAGTACGTATACGTGTACATATATCCGGCCAGGAAAAATCGTTGGGTTCAACTGAACCCAACGCCATTACGCTAGCTCCGCCCCTGGGCCGGTGGAGGAGGGGGGCGGGGCGGCCTGGGGCGGCGGCGCCGGGCCCGGGGCGCGGTGGCGCCGAGACGGCAGGGCGGCGGGGGCGACGGGGCGGGGGGGGGGCGGCGGGGCGGTGGGGCGATCGGGCGGCGGCGAGGGGTGGGGGGCGGCGGCGCGCGTGTGGGAGCAGGCTAGGGAGAGAAACAGAGAAAGAGGGGCGGGGCGGCGCCGTTAGATACGTTTAATCTTTGCCGTCCGCCCCCTTTGCCGTCCGCTTTTTTGTTCTTTGCCGTCTGCTAGCAGACGGCAAAGACGGGGGGCGTTAAGTATTTTTTAAGCAGCTCCTCAGTGGGCCCCCTCCCTCTTTGCCGTCTGCTAGCGGACGGCAAAGATTGTTTGCCGTCAGCTAGAAGACGGCAAAGAACTGGCTGATGGCAAAGACATTCTTTGCCATCAGCCAGTTCTTTGCCGTCTGCTTTTTGGTAGCTGATGGCAAAGAGCTTCTTTTCCATCTGCTAGCAGACGGCAAAGAGCTAGCAGATGGCAAAGTAGCTGATTCCAGTAGTGATTACTCGCACTCAACGTCGGCATGGCATATGTGGTAGACCAAGCATAAGTCATCCACGCAAACCTGGATCATGGCAGGCTTCTTCTTCCCTGCCTCCTTTAGTTTCTTCTCGCTTCCCAGGACTATGGTGTAGTCAACATCTAGCCCAGCGACCCACTCATCATTTGAGTCTTCGAACATGCGTTTGAAGCGAGCAAGGCATTCTTTCACCGTTGCGGAAGAACGGGTGTAGATGACGTCGAACTCATTGCCGGTGATGGTTCTACCCTTGTACTCACCGCCGATCATGGAGATTTGGGACGCCATGGATTTGGGAGGAGGGTTAGTTTTAGTGGAACTACCGTAATGTGAAAGGACGGGACGACTAGGAGCGGTTTATCGATTGTAAAAATGTCGAGTGGGGGGCGCGTGCGAATGGCAGGGTAGTGGCTTGCCTGGTGGATAAATGGATTCATGCACAGTACTATGGGGCCCAATTAGATGTCATGTCTACTCGACGCCCAATTAAATGGCTTTCGATGTCATGTCAAGCATCGGGAAAATTACAGGTGATACGAAGCTTTCCATTCTCCCATGATATGGGCTTCTGAGAGCCCTTGGATCTGAGATCGAACAGTTGCATGGCATGATTCTAGACCTATGGGTGAATATCCTATCTTGGAGGGTTATTCTGCAAATTTTTAGCAACTTAGCATGCGACCGTTCGATCTCAGATCCAAGGGCTGCCAGCAGCCCATATCATGGTCGCGCCTACCACCAAACTAGTCTATCATCTAGGTACACGCGCTTAGCACCGTTTCTTCCTGGGGTCACCAAACTAGTCTCTCTCTTCTTAATTAACTTGCCACATCAGACTTCATGCCTATGTGGCAGGCTTAGCACATGTAGGATCAAGTACAATAGTGGGCTATAAGCCCGCTTTACATGGCATTTTTGCATATGTGGGGGAAAGATGCAAGGAAAAAGTGGAGGAGTGGGCTCTCAAGCAAGAGCCAGCCTCTACATGGTGGAGCATCAGGAGAGGCACCTGTATGGAGGTGGTCAGGAATCGGGAGACTCAAGCCGGTCGTAGCGCTGCAGTTAAAATGATAATGGCAAGTCAAATCACCGGGCCCCACCTGTCCAGCAGTAACTCACTGTCAAATCACACAGCCCTACGTTTGCAGCAGCCTACTCCCTCATCTTCTCACGTCTCTGTCGAACCGACTAGGTGGAACTGCCCCGCCTACCGCGCAGGAAAAGCCCCACCCTCGGCTTTTAAATAGTACAGTATACTAATTTTGTATCAGTGGATTGCGCCATGGAGCAAAGCCTCAAGAAAATGACGGTACACATGTACAGAGTATACAGCACGCCCGTCGCGTTCGCGTTGCACCACAGACGGTCGGTCGGTATGGCACGCCGCTCTTCAAATGGAACGTGCGTCATATTGCGTTTGCACACACATGTGGGACCGCAACTGAGAACCGACCATAGGAACACTCCCCGGCCCCGCAAGTCGGCTGAGTTAATAGAAGCACATACTCCACCTTGGTACCTGGACGATCCCTGCAAGACACGGAAGATCAGTTCGTCCATGCATGTGACCAGACTCTAGCAGACACGCCTGGTTTGGCTATCGTCTACATATCATGTAGGCTGTGTTGTACAGGGATGTAGTTCTGGTGAGAAATCTAAAAAAGGTTTCTTGTCATCTCGCAAAATTAGGTGTCATGTGCTTCAGATCACTGCGAGGGTTAAAACAGCGACAACTGAGTTGGCCTAGTCATTGGAGGCACATGCACGAAGACTACTATCGACGGACCCCTTTTCTACGAGTTTATCTTTAATTTGAGCTTTGATCCTCGTCTAGTTTTTCCGTCGGGATTCATCTTGTCTCCTTTGGGCAGTGACGTTATGATTTCTTGTCATGTGGCATTTTTTCGTGTTATATGTTATAATCCGGTGCTTCAGATCAAAATGACGACAACTGCGCCTCCGGGGCACGTGCATGAAGACTTCTCGACAGTCATTGTCGAGGGGTCAAGCCGCTCCAGCCGGTAGACAAAAGAAAACTAGTACTCCACTATATAGGCAGGAGCCTCCGCACTTGCTTGCTAGTGTTGCTCTCTTCATACTGTCTCGTCCTCTCCAGATCTAAACACGACAGCGGTGGCCACACTCTCTCTCTTTCTACTCACTGCTGGTCATAGATCCAGCCGGATCCTCTCTGCCGGGGAAGGTGAGAAGGTGCAACGTTCACGCGGTCGTCCTCGGCGACGACTCTTACCCACTGTCGGTGCGTCCCGATCAGCGTGCCTTGCCGTTATCTCCCAAGCATCACTGGCGAGGGAGGGCCTCCCACCCCTTCTTCCTCGCTGCCATAGTGTGGGCAGATCCGGCCTCCCGCTACCCACCTAGTGACATCCCGGCGACCCTCAGGTATAACTTCCTTCGAAACCGGCCTTGCTCTACTTCCCGAGCTCCTAACGTCGCTGCATTTGTATCTTTTACTATTTCTCAGGCCCCCTCGTGTAGATAGGATTGATCGGCTGTTCAAAAACTAGTTCATGCACTCGAATCTAGTAGTACTTGGTTCAAGCAAGGAAGAAAGGGGGTGGGGTGGGGGAAGATTTGTTACCTGAATCTAGGACTTGGTCGAAAGAGGAAATAATGGGGGCGAAAAGTAGCAGAGACTGGCTATCCAACTGGTCTCTAGGTCTAATAGGGAAATAAAGGGAAGGCAGTACAAACTCAATATAAACCCGATCTATTGGTTGAAAAAGGAAAGAAAGTGGGGACTGGGGGACAAGTCAACAGAGTAAGTCCAGCACTATATTTGCTAGCCTCACACAGTATAGGGTGGCTAAATACCGAACAAAAATGGGACCAACCCAGATATCCTCTTCTGATGTTTGTTGCCCCGAGCCGCTCTTATGTAATGCCGCTGGTAAAATGTAGCAGACGCACTGTTAAAAGTAAGGACACGTTAAACCAATGTTGTTTTCAATGTAATGCCTCCAGTAATATGAATCAATGGCACTTTTTTCATGTCCTGCTAAATTTTCCATTAAGATAAGTTGCTTCTTTTCGTTAGAGATGCAACTGTCCTGGTCCGCCTACTCTCCCATGCCCAAATACCGACTCTGTAGCCGCTGTTAATGTAATGTTGCTAGTAAAATGAAGCAATGGCACCATTAAAATAATATTGTATTTAACGGTTGTCATAGTTAATCCTAATACCCACACTAATATCTAGCAATGCTGCTAGAAATTGCTACTATCCTTGTACGATTGCCATTCAGATAAGGAACATGCTTTTTTTTCATTTGATGCATGTTTCATCACTTGTTAGTCACCCTCCTTTCCACCTTTTTTGTGCAAAGAGAGGTATACATTTCACGCTTGATCTTAGTTGAACTGCACAAATGATATCCCAATTATAGTTGAACATTCTAGGAGCTTCACGACCAACCTTGATGTTGCTCAATTTTATTGCACCTAATGAAGAAGAAGCTCTGTGGGTTTCGTTTTCTGATGGAAATGGAACCGAGGCTGGATCCCTTTTCTTAAAAAAAAGAACAAGAAGAAGCTGCTAGCTCATGGGACATTGCTTCATTTTAGGTGAACTGCACCAAAAGGTCCCATGAATTGAATCATCCATGTTGGTGGCTGGTGTCATCCCTTCTACGATGGCGTTGACTGCAGATATGGTTCCCATCACGAGGTATGTTCCTTTTTGGTCTGACTGTTTGCCAAAGATCCTGCATGTTGATCCTGCTCTTGTGCTACTGTTTTCGCACTGCCATGATAAAGCAGTAATGTTATTATTTTGCACCTTAATCTAGTGGCACTATTAATTTGAGGCAATGTTTTGGCACCGCTAGTGCCACTGTTTTTTTATATATCAAAGGAGGGGGTTCCCTTCGATTTCATTAAAGAAACCCAACCATAGAGAACCATTATCCGACAACATCTCAGGGTAAACGGGCAGTTATGCAACTACTGCTAGAATGGACTGAGTACTAGCAGGAGACAAGTTCGCCAGATAAGCTAGGCAGGTAGGGGGACGCAACACCAGCTCGACCAAGTTTGGATTACAACCCAAATGCTACCACAGAAACATCAGGGGAAAGATAGGGACTGAAAGAGCCAGCTTCAACATCCCAGTCTAAGCACCCCCGGCCTTCATCCTTGCGACGCACGGTACACCTCATTTGCCACCTGCTCGACCCTAGTGTCACTAATAAAATGAAGTAATAATACAGTTAAAATAGAGCGAGTGTCCTCTCTATCATTTCATTTCCAATGTAGATAAAGAAAGTGTTTCTCTTTGTTAATGTATGTTTCATCAACTAGTCCCATTATTAATGTTTAAGCATTTCTGCAAACTGGGGTGCTTAATTTAAGTTGATTTGCACAAAAATAGAGATTTGAATGTCTTAAGGCCCCTCCTTGTACTACCGCTATACACTTATGTTCATCACCGGCAGAAGGTGTATCGGGGAGACTCGGGTCGATTTCCATTATGATGTAATATTTTCTTTTGATTATTAGTGTATGTTTCATCAACTAGTGCCACTATAATGTAATCACGCCTTTTCATTATCTGTGCAAATAGGGTTATTCAACTACATTTTGGTGGAACTGCACAAATGTACGGATGGAACCGGCATATATGAAGAGTGCTAGGTGCCAAGTAAAAATACTAGTAGCTTATATTAGCAGTTTTCTAGGGGTGTACTCTTTTCTGGAAGAAGCACCAATCTATTTTTCTTTATTTGTACACAGTGTCACAACTATGACCCAAAGGTCCAGAGCTATTTTAAGGTGATTGGCGTAGTACTCGGAGACTGATTGTAAGCATGATTTTTATTAGTTGTCACACTGATTGTAAGCATGAGCAGATGGAAGATTAGGTTAGTGCGAAGCTTACCTTAAACCCTACCGACGCCGTTGAAATGAGGCGAGCGTCAAGGGAACCGTGGAGAAGGCAGGGAAGCGACATCGCGCCATCCGACCTCCTCTTGCGGTGGGAGAACGAATACTCTTGTGGCTCCGGCTGGCTCTGCACCCGCATGAATGGCACACCGTACTCGATCGATTCGTTATCCTCTGGGTGCTCGACCTTCGACCTGTACCCCCACCACCTCTGCCTGACTTTCGCCTTGGGCGAATCTGTCTGCTCCATCGCCCAGAGGAGATACTCGATGAACTCGAAGGACTGCGGCGTGACTGCCGCCGAGGAGTACATCGCCGCCCTCATCGTCGTCGTCTCGCTCTTTCGCACACATTACCACATGGCCCTCACCGTCCTCGAAATCTCCCACTCATTGTCAAACCAAGTAAGGATCTCCTTCAACCTGGCTAACTTTGCCTGGTCGCCGCCGGCGATCTGCAAGATTCGCTGCTGCATCCCCTCCATAGATGTCCTTCTGAGTGGTCCGGTGCTAGATTTGGAAGATGGGAAGAGAGATGGTGGTTTTGCAATAGAGAAGAGGGAGAGGCGAGACGGTGGTTTTGGAATGGAGATGATGGAGAGGAGAGGTTCCCCTGCCTTTCGATCGCTGACAGGTGGCCCTGCGCTTGGTGGGACCCATGTGTCAGTGTCTCAATGGCAGGATGGGCTACGTCAGGGGATCCTCGTCCGAGGAGAGAGGAGGTGCTTTTGCAATGGAGAAGAGGGAGAGGCGACACGGTGGTTTTGGAATGGAGATGATGGAGAGGAGAGGAGGTGGTTTTGCAATGGAGAAGAGGGAGAGGAGCGTGCGGCAGCGATTTAGGATTGGACGAGAGGGCCGGCGCGCTGTGACTGGATCAATATCAAAATCAATTTACCCTTCAATTAAGAAAGTGACCCCACATTAACTAGTCTCCCTTTTATTCTGGGTCATAATTGACAATGATTTTCGCAAATAAAAGATATGTTATACGTTGAAAAAATAATATAATTGGAAAGTACATTCGGATACGAACCAAACGATACAATTTTTGGTGACATGCATTCACATTTTGCTTGTCAAATACAGTACATGGTCAAACTTTGACCCAAAATACGCAAAACAAAAAAAATACTTCCAAGACCAGCGCCGCTCTTCCGCTCCTCTCCTCTTAAACCACTGCCGCTCCTCTCCTGTTCCAATCTAAATCCAGCGCCGCTCCTCTCCTCTTCCATTTCAAAACCACCGCCCCTCCTCTCCGGTTCCAATCCAAAACCAGCGTCGCTCCTCTCCCGTTCTAAACCAAAACCAGCGCTGCTCCTCTCCTCTTCCATTCAAAAACCACTGCCGGCGAGTGAAGGTGCTGTGGAGAAGTAGATCGATGGAGGAGTACAACCGATACGTGAGGATCGCAGACGACGACCCTGTGAAGCTAGCTAGGATGTTGGAGATACAGTCTTGGTTTGACAACAAGGACCAACTAGCGGCGACGGCGACATCCATGGCCAAATATCTGCAACAGAGCGAAAAGGCGGTGATACTCCCGAAGGGAGTCGCGTGGGAGTACAGAGTACATAGAGCTGCTCCTCTGGGCCATGGATCAAACAGATTCACCGAATCCGATCGTGAGGGAGCGGTGGTGGGAGTATCGATCCCAGATGGAGCATCCACCAGAGATTGAAGGATCGAGCATCTACAGGGTGCCGTTTGTGAGGGTGGCGTGCCAGAGCGAGCCGGTGGAGTCTTCGTCGACCGAACCCAACTGCAAGAAGAGAAAATAGTTGGCCCGACGACGCTTCCCCGCCATCCTCTCCCTCGCTGTTCACATCGTCTCACGGGGCGGCTGTCTGCCACCAAGGAATAGGAGGGATTTGCCCCCCCCCCCCAGACCAATAGTCGGGCAGGTTGTGAATTGTCAGGAGGAGCTTAGGGTTGTTAGTATTTGCAGGTTGTGAATTGTGTTTTGTATTTTGAGAGTACTTTCAGATATGAATGTCTTTTGGATTTCAGATTTGCAGTATTGAGCATATGAAGTATTTTATGAATTCTAGAGATCTATTTTTAGCACTTAAATTTTTTTAGTTTCATAGGAGTATAAAAGTGCAGACAATGTGATTCTTAGAGAAGAAACTGCAAGTTTCAGTTTCAGATAAGAACTCCAAGTTCAGTTTCAGATAAGAAACTGCAACTTTCAGAGGCAGAGCATTTATATTAACATGGCCTTTTCAAACAATGTTAACATCATGCTGGAAGTTTTATTCATGGTCGAAACTGGAACTACCAGCCAGTTAACATCATCCTGATCAACATTCATGCATATCACATCTTCATATGATGCACATTCAAAAAGATATGCTATTTTCAAAATGCCCACACAATGTCGAGTGTGCGAAAAACAGAGAAAACGAGGGACAAAGTTTTGACAAGTGTAGGACGTGGTGTGCGTAGATGACAATTGGGACCCACATGTCAATAAAGGCAGAGGCAAAAAAATTGGCGATATTTTCTCTGCACAGGTGGAATCGAACCCGGGCGGAACAACTGCCTGGTCTAGGCTTTCTTTTTTAACATGCGCAGCCTACGACCTCGGATGGGAGGTACATAAGGCTGTTTGTATTTTCTTGAGGGTCGTCATGTATCGACCGGCCTATGGACCTCCCATCCGAGGTTTTATTTTTCCTGAAACATCGACAGCCCAATTTATGTATTGTTTTTGAAGAAAACGCAGAGGTCTGTTCTATTTTTCTATATAAGAATAGGAACGCCTGCTCCAACTTATGTTTCCCTTCTAACTATATTATATATATTTAAATTATTTTATATGTTATTATATATTATTTTTATTGTCATCATATATTTAACGGATACTTACATATCTAGAAAAACAATATCCCACATCTTGTTAACTTATAAAAATAATTTCTTAACAATAAAATCCTGGAATTTTTTTGGCAACGAAAATCCTGGTGATTGTGTACAAAAGCTTGGTAAGATTTAAGGACCAATGTAATAATATATCACTTATTATTTTATATATATATATATATATATATATATATATATATATATATATATATATATATAACAAAATGGTCAGCCCCTGTTTATTTTTTGATAACATTGTTGCGCCCACCCCAACATTATAATTAGAATCAGCCCAGCAAAATAGTGTATTTCGAGAAGTTGCGAATGGCCTGTAATTTTTTTAGGAAAAACATAAATGGGCCGCATGGACGCTACATTATTTGTTCACCCAGCCCAGCTAATGGACTGTAATTCAAAAAAATAGATCAAATGGACTGTAAATTCTACCCCGCAAAAAAAGACTGTAAATTCTGAAAAAATGGGTTGAATACGTGCCACATTTTTGGAGGCTGAAATATGGGCCAATAGGTCGAAGCCAATGCAAGTCGTTGTCAACTTAGTCAACAAATGATTCTGACATTGTTAGCCGTTGGATTTACATCCAACGACCGGCATTCATCTTCAATCTCTCGTCTTCTTCCTCCAGCGCCGCCAGGACCACCTGCTCCCGCCTCGTGCTGCTAGCAGCTCCGTTAGCACGCTTCGCTATGAAGCACTACTCCACCGTTGGCCAGGCCATCCCTCCACCCCTCCACACCTCCTGTTCTTCTCCACCGACTGCCGAACCACACCACACCAGAACCAGTTAACCCTCGTACACCTCTCCGTCTGCGACTCTACTCCCGCGTCTTCCTATCTCCGGCTCGTTGCTGTCCGGGGCCTCGCCGTCGTCCACCACCTTGGATGCGCTCGGCGCGGAGTGGTCAACGTGGTCAACGAACGACACCATTGGAAGTAGACTGTGCGTGGAGAGGCTGACAGCTGGGTCCACGGCCGCACGCAAGGAAATGCCTCCTTATTACGCGCAAAATAATGATTCCTCCACCTGACAGCTGGGACCTACCGGAAGGGCCTTTGTATTTCGTGAAAAAAATGTTCCCACCGCTGACAGGTCGGACCCACCAGCTATATCCTCGCACACAAGGAAGTGCCTCCTTATTACGCACAAAAAAATGAATACTCCCCCAGCTAGTTGGGACCCACCTTGGTGGGAGGCGGACTTGTGGGCCTACTAAGTTGACGGGGACGGAGTGCTTTGTCAACTTAGTCAATATGAACGATTCTAGCTCCAGTGACCGTACGATGTCCATCCAAAGGCCGTAGTGCTTCTTCAACATCTGGTCTTGTTTCTCCAGCCGCCCAAAGCAGCGCCGGTCGTGCCGCATGCTCCTACCTCCCGTGGTCAGCTGTGCTGCCGCGAAGGCCTCACCGCCCCCTGCTATTCCCACCGCTGGCCAGGCCCTGCGGCCATGGCAGCCTCACACCGCAGCCGAACCAGTGAACCCTCGTACTCCTCTCCGCGCGGGCTTCCACTGCCGCATCTTCCCCGGCTCCGCGTCGTCCCCTTCCTAGGCCTCGCCGTCGTCCACCGCCCTGGTGCTCTCGGCGCGGCGTGGTCAACGTGGTCAAGGAATGGCTTCCATCGGACGTGGACTGTACGTGGAGAGGCTGACAGCTGGGTCCACGGCCGCAGCAAGGAAGTGCCTCCTTATTACGCGCAAAATAATTATTCCTCCACCTGACAGCGGGGACCCACCGGACGGGCCACCGTATTTTGCAAAAAACGTTTCCCCCTGACTGCTGGGACCCACCAGCTACATCTTCGCACGCAAGGAAGTGCGTCCGAAAAAAAACGATTCGCCCCCTGACTGCTGGGACCCACCAGCTACATCTTCGCAGGCAAGGAAGTGCTTGACAGTCGGGACCCACCTCGTCGAAGCGTACATAGCGTTGTCATTCTGGTCGAGAACGTGTACGCACATACTGGTCGATGTAGAGGTGCGCACGTGTCGTAGTAGAGGCGCGCACGTAGCATGTACACATACGTACAACGGCCAATGTGCAAGAAAGAAAATACGGCCACGTACGTACATACGGGCAGGGTCTCGAATGCCTACTCGCGCATACATAAGGCCAAGGCTCGTGTAGATGGCTGGGTCAGAACGGAGAAACAACATCATCGTCATGTTCATGGGGAGCCAACCGGCTGCGTCGGAACGGAATGCGTCGTCGTGTACATCGGGAGGGCTTGGACGGAACAACCGATGGAAACGAGGCCTGGCGTACCGCAGAACGGAGGAAACGACCTTGTGTTCGACCGGCCACGTTCGAAACGGGATCCTGTTCATCGGGAGGGGTTTGGCGTACCGCAAAACAGAGGAAACGGACCTGCTATGGTCGAAACGGGGGTCCTGTTGATCGGGAGGGGTGTGACGTACCGCAAAACGGAGGAAGCAGACTTGTGTTGGAGTGCTACGGTCGAAACGGGGGTCCTGTTCATCGGGAGGGGTGTGGCATACCGCAAAACGGGACTCCACGGGATACTGTTCATCTCCACCGTCGACCCTCTCCATCCTCCAAGGGCTACTGTTCATCCACCGTCGACCTCCTCCAGCCTCCACCTGTGACTGTTCATCCACGGGCTCCTGTTCATCCAGCCTCCACTGCGCGCTACTCCACCGGCTACTGTTCAACCAGCCCTCTCCACGGGCTCCTGTTCAACCACCCCATCATGGGCTACTGTTCATCCTGCCCTCCCCCGTCTACTATTCATCCTGCCCTCCACGGGGTGGTCCTGTTCATCCTGCCCTCCACGGGGTCCTCTTCATCCAGCCCCAACCAGCTCGAACGATCGGGGTCCTGTTCATCCACCCCCACCAGGAACTGTTCATCCAACCCCCCCCCCCCCCCCCAGCAACGCTCACTGTTCATCCAGAGGCAACGCCACAGGGTCCTGTTCATCCACCCCCACCGGGAACTGTTCATCCAACCCCCCTAGCAACGCTCACTGTTCACCCAGAGGCAGCATCGATCGGCTTCAGTTAGCAGTAGTAGCGAAGGAAACGCTCGATCGGGTTCAGTTATCAGCCATCGATATCGCTTGGGTTTAGTAACGCGTAGCCTGCAGTGCAAAAGCTCGGGTTCAGTTAGAGCCCAACGCCTCGCTCGGGTTGAGTTAGAGCCCAACGCCTCACACACACGCGCGTACGTACGAGAGAAACGCGCATCACTCGGCCCCAGACCACCCACCATAACCGGGGACTCCCCGATATTTTTTGCGCCCTCGCTTCTACCACGGTTTTTTCCGTCATGGACGGCCCAAAGAATGTCATGCAGTTGCGTCTCCGGCCCGCCCAGGATGAAAAGCCCATTTTCTGTCATGATTTTTTATCATAGAAGTAGGACCCCACCACATCTATGATGATACCGGGTTTTGTCACAATTATCGTCATAGAAGTGTCATAAGTATGACAGAAAAGATTTTCGTTCGGCCCAAAATATCATGGATGTGTCTTTTTTTGTAGTGTTTATTGTATGAAATGCAATCGCCATGTAATTGCTTCACTTTATCACTAAGCGGTAGCGATAGTCATAGAAGCAATAGTTGGCGAGACGACAATGATGCTACGATAGAGATCAAGGTGTCGCGCCGGTGACAATGGTGATCATGACGGTGCTTTGGAGATGGAGATCAAAGGCACAAGATGATGATGGGCATATCATATCACTTATATTGATTGCATGTGATGTTTATCCTTTATGCATCTTATTCTGCTTTGATTGGCGGTAGCATTATAAGATGATCTCTCACTAAATTTCAAGGTAAAAGTGTTCTCCCTGAGTATGCATCGTTGCCAAAGTTCGTCGTGCCGAGACACCACGTGATGATTGGGTGTGATAAGCTCGACGTTCATCTACAATGGGTGTAAGATAGTTTTGCACACACAGAATACTCGGGTTAAACTTGACGAGCCTAGAATATGCAGATATGGCCTCGGAACACTTGAGACCGAAAGGTCGAGCGTGAATCATATAGTAGATATGATCAACATAGTGATGTTCACCATTGAAAACTACTCCATCTCACATGATGATCGGACATGGTTTAGTTGATATGGATCATGTGATCACTTAGATGATTAGAGGGATGTCTATCTAAGTGGGAGTTCTTAAGTAATATGATTAATTGAACTTTAATTTATCATGAACTTAGTCCTGGTAGTATTAGCATATCTATGTTGTAGATCAATAGCTCACGTTTAGCTCCCCTGATTTATTTTTGATATGTTCCTAGAGAAAACAAAGTTGAAAGATGTTAGTAGAAATGATGCGGATTGGATCCGTGATCTGAGGATTATCCTCATTGCTGCACAGAAGAATTATGTCCTTGATGCACCGCTAGGCGACAGACTGATTGCAGGAGCAAATGCATACATTATGAATGTTTGGCAAGCTTGATATGATGACTACTTAATAGTTTAGTGCACCATGCTTTACGGCTTAGAATCGGGGCTTCAAAGACATTTTTTGAAACGCCACAGAGCATATGAGATGTTCCAAGAGTTGAAATTAGTATTTCAGACTCATGCCCATGTCGAAAGGTATGAGACCTTTCACAAGTACTTTGCCTAAAAGATGGAGGAGAATAGCTCAACTAGTGAGCATGTGCTCAGATTGCCTGGGTACTACAATTGCTTGAATCAAGTGGGAGTTAATCTTCCAGATAAGATAGTAATTGACAAAGTTCTCTAGTCACTATCACCAAGTTACTAGAACTTCATGATGAACCATGATATGCAAGGGATGACGAAAGTAATTCCCGAGCTCTTCGCGATGCTGAAATTAGCGAAGGTAGAAATCAGAAAAGAGCATCAAATGATTGATGGTTTACAAGACCACTAGTTTCAAGAAAAGGACAAAGGAATAGAAAGAGAACTTTAAGAAAGAATGACAAACAAGTTGTCACTCCCTTGAAGAAGCCCAAAGCTAGACCCAAGCCTGAAACTGAGTGCTTCTGCTGCAAAGGAAATAGTCACTGGAAGTAGAACTGCCCTAGATACTTGGCGGATAAGAAGGATGGCAAAGTGAACAAAGGTATATTGGATATACATGTTATTGAGGTGTACTTTACTAGTGTTTATAGCAACCCCTCAGCATTTGATACTGGTTCAGTTGCTGAGAGTAGTAACTCGTAACGGGAGTTGCAGTATGAACAGAAACTAGTTAAGGGCGAAGTGACGATGTGTGTTGGAAGTAGTTCCAAGATTGATATGATCATCATCGCACACTCCCTGTACTTTCGGGATTAGTGTTGAAACTAAATAAGTGTTATTTGGTGTTTGCGTTAAGCATGAATATGATTTGATCATGTTTATTGTAATATGATTATTCATTTAAGTTAGAGAATAATTGTTGTTCTTTTTACATGAATAAAACCTTCTATTCTCATACACCCAATGAAAATGGTTTGTTGGATCTCGATCGTAGTGATACACATATTCATAATATTGAAGCCAAAAGATGCAAAGTTAATAATGATAGTGCACCTTATTTATGGCACTGCCGTTTAGGTCATATTGGTGTAAAGCGCATGAAGAAACTCCATGCTGATGGGATTTTGGAATCACTTGATGCTTGTGAACCATGCCTTATGGGCAAGATGACTAAGACTCCGTTCTCCGCAACAATGGAGCGAGCAACTGACTTATTGGAAATAATACATACTGATGAATGCGATCCGATGAGTGTTGAGGCTCGCGGCGGGTATCGTTATTTTCTGACCTTCACATATGATTTGAGCAGATATGGGTATATCTACTTGATGAAACATAAGTCTAAAACATTTGAAAAGTTCAAAGAATTTCAGAGTGAAATTGAAAATCATCGTAACAAGAAAATAAAGTTTCTACGATCTGATCGTGGAGGAGAATATTTGAGTTACGAGTTTGGTCTTCATTTAAAACAATGTGGAATAGTTTCACAAACTAATGCCGCGTGGATCACCACAGCATAATGTTGTGTCCAAATGTCATAACTGTACTTTATTGGATATAGTGCAATCTATGATGTCTCTTACCGATTTACCACTATCATTTTTGGGGTTATGCATTAGAGACAACTATATTCACGTTAAATAGGGCACCGTCTAATCCGTTGAGACGACACCGTATGAACTATGGTTTGGCTAGAAACCTAAGTTGTCGTTTCTTAAAGTTTGGGGTTGCGATGCTTATGTGAAAAAGTTCCAACCTGATAAGCTCAAACCCAAATCGGAGAAGTGCATCTTCATAGGATACCCAAAGGAAACTGTTAGGTACACCTTCAGATCCAAAGGCAAGATCTTGGTTGCTAAGAATGGATCATTTCTAGAGAAGGAGTTTCTCTCGAAAGAAGTAAGTGGGAGGAAAGTAGAACTTGATGAGGTAACTTTACCTGCTCCCTTATTGGAAAGTAGCTCATCACAAAAACTGGTTCCTATGACACCAACACCAATTAGTGAGGAAGTTGATGATGATGATCATAAAACTTTAGATCAAGTTTCTACCGAACCTCATAGGTCAACTAGAGTGAGATCCGCACCAGAGTGGTATGGTAATCCTGTTCTGGAGGTCATGTTACTAGACCATGACGAACCTACGAACTATGAGGAAGCGATGATGAGCCCAGATTCCGCAAAATGGCTTGAGGCCATGAAATCTGAGGTGGGATCCATGTATGAGAACAAAGTGTGCACTTTGGTTGACTTGCGCGATGATCGGCAAGTCATAGAAAATAAATGGATCTTCAAGAGGAAGACGGACGCTGATAGTAGTGTTACTATCTACCAAGCTAGACTTTTCGAAAAAGGTTTGGACAAAGTTCAAGGTGTTGACTACGATGAGATTTTCTCACTCGTAGCGATGCTTAAGTCTATACGAATGATGTTAGCAAATTGCCACATTTTATGAAATCTGGCAAATGGATGTCAAAAGTACATTCCTTAATGGATTTCTTAAAGAAGAGTTGTATATGATGCAACCAGAAGGTTTTGTCGATCCTAAAGGTGCTAACAAAAATGTGCAAGCTCCAGCGATCCATCTATGGACTGGTGCAAGCATCTCCGAGTTGGAATATACGCTTTGATAAGTTGATCAAAGCATATAGTTTTATACAGACTTGCGGTGAAGCCTGTATTTACTAGAAAGTGAGTGGGAGCACTACAACATTTCTGATAAATATATGTGAATGACATATTGTTGATCAGAAATAATGTAGAATTTTCTGGAAAGCATAAAGGAGTATTTGAAAGAAGTTTTTCAAAGAAAGACCTCGGTGAAGTTGCTTACATATTGAGCATCAAGATCTATAGATATAGATCAAAGACGCTTGATAATATTTTTCAATGACACTACTAGGGAAAACCCTAGTAGTAGCGCGGGTTTAATGCCCACTAGTAGCGCGGGATGCCGCGCTACTAATAAGGCGCTACAGCTATTACTTAGCAGTAGCACGTGCGACACGCGCTACTGCTAAGACACATAGCGGCAGCGCTTGTTCCCTCCCGTGCTGCTACTAATCTAGCTAGTTGGAACGTGTTTACTATCCATCGCTACTATTATTATTATTTTTTCATTTTTTTATTTTTAGTGTATTTATATGCCGTTATACAAATTTTGGTACAATACCAATTATGATGATTATATCATTATGTCCATAACAGTGTGTCAAATGAATGTGGATTAGGTTCAAGTGGAGGCAATATATGGTGCATGTTAAAAGTATACTACTAATCCAAACTTGATCTAGTTTGGACTAGTAGTGCTTTCGATGTGCACCACATGTTGCCTCCACTTGAATCTAATCCGCCAACACAAGCTATTTAATCATCATCATAGTCATTACCACCAACAATATTTATTTAATCACCATAGTCATAGTGTAGCACATAATCATCTTCAAACTCATTCTAGCTAGCTAATCACCACCAACACTAGATGCGGTAGCTATCTAATCACCACCAACACTAGCTAATAATAATCATCATAGTCATTACCACCAACACTAGCTATTTAATCATCATAGTCATAGTGTAGCACATCATCATCTTCAAACTCATTTCTAACTAGCTAATCACTCCAGCTGCTCTCTCTCAGGTAAAATAACATAAAACATGTGTAGCTCTCCTCCTTCATCAAGTTGGAGCATGCAGATGAACCTGTCTCCTAATCGTGGGCTGCGCTTCTGATTGCTGCCCCCTAGTACTTCTCTGCGCTCCTCCACCACAAGTTTCGTCCAGTCTTTCACTATTAAGCATTCGTCGCTTTTAGAAATCCTGAATGCACTAAAGTGCATTGTAGGATATCTTGGCCGTAAGCTAACAATACTCATGGTACCATTAGTCTCGATCCCATGAGGCACAACTTTCATCGGGAGTCCCTGTTGAAGAACATCGTATAGTAACATACTTAGCAATGAAGTTAATTAGCTTAAAAATAATGTTTGCAAAAGATGCACTGAGGACAAATAGTAAAAATCTTACCATCTTTCCTAAATAGATGTGACCGTAGTTCATTATGAACACTACTGGTCGCACGTTTTCAGTACTAACATTTCTAAGTGCAGGAAGAAAATTTGTCTTGACAGTATCAAGATCCTCAAGCCATGAAACATAATGACTTAGCTCCTCACAGTTTAGTTCAGCCCCGGGACAGTAGTAGGTCATGTCTACCAAGCGCTAGACATGTTTGCTTGAACGGAAGTAAGTTGAAAATAGAAATTAGTTGTCAACTATTTTTGATTAAACAATATCAAAGACATAAATATGGTTGAGAAACTCACATAATGGTATAACTGGAGGCGTCTGCACATCGACCCAGATGTCGGTATTACCTTCAATATCATCTTCCAGACGAATATCAAAGGTGATAACCATATCAGGCTCAAATGCATAAGTCTTGCATAGTGCTCGCCAAGTTTTGCATCCAAAATAGGTGTAGTCGTCTGCGTTGTATAATTTTGCGTGAAAACTATAACCATGCTCGGTCTTCAAGTAAACTTTCTTTAGCTCCATAGTACGACTGAAACCTATCTTATCCAAGACAAAAACTCTTGCATGGCAGGGGATACGCTAGTAGAATAGTAAAAATAAATAAATTATAAGTTGAAGCAAATGAAGCAGATGTCATGCTTAATTACGAAAAAAGACTTGTCGTTGTGACTTACTGTATCCACTTAGAAGTTCACATCCAGCTTGATGCTAAAGCGCCTATCATCATCTAGGAAGATTCCGTCGCACAGGCCGCGCTCGTCTTCGCAGTATTTGCAAATACCGAAATCCTTTTCGTTGTCAGACATTTCCTATGTTCATAGTTGAAACATTAATTGAAAATCGATCGAAGACAATTACCGGGATACTCAAAATATGTTATAGGACTCATATTGACATTAGCATTCAATAAGCAAAACCAAATCGTAAAATAAATAAGTATTCAAATTAGCATGCATTCAATAAGCAAAAGTAAATCATCTCATGCGTCCGTACATCGTCAAATATTATCACTAATACATCCCGAATAGTATCATACATATAACATCACTAATACAACTAAAACCCTAGCACACGATGGTTAGCGGCGCGGGCGTTGGACACCCAAAGAGAAGGAACCATCACAGGATCATAGCTCCAGTGAGATCCCTGGAGAACCTGCCAGGTATTGGAGAACCTGTGCTCCAACGCAAACAAGTAGCGACGGACGTGCGCGTCCTCCTCACTAACACAGTGACGCACCACCTCCGCGGGGTCCTCGAGCCTCTGGACCGTCACTGGCCCACGCGACCGCCACCAAAGAAGGTTCGGGTCAACGACAGGCTGCCTCCTCACCAACCTGCGCCCCCCGGTAGGTAGCGCCTCCCAGTACCACCCCGGCGGAGCCCAGTCCCGGACATGGCCCATCTGGTGGCGCAGGTGTCCTCCGCCAACTCGACGACGAGGATGCGGGATAGGCATCGTCGACGTCGATGCGGGAAAAATTGCTTTAACTAAAAAAATAGCAACAAATGTGATATGTTCAACTAGTTCTATTAATTCAACTAGTTCTTACGATTAAATCTAGTCAATTAATTATATACCTAATAAAATGAATAATGACATAAAAAAGGACTATGCTTTGGAGGAACGTTGACTCCTTCCCGGTGCGGCAAATCCCGGGCACTCGATATGTCCTAGTTTGTAGCACAAGTCATGCCGAAATTCATGGAAAATTTTGGCATGACTTTTGCTAAAGAGTGGACAAGTCGAGAACCTAAAATTTGGCGGAACGGTAATGAATCAACATTCCGGCAAAACATAGGCCACTCAGCTTCATTTCCTGGAAACAACAAAGCCACTCGGCTTCATTTCATCAATGACATATATCATATAACAACAATATGCAAATGAAATTACTGTTTAGGCATTTTCATAAAAATTTGCCCTAGCTAATTTCCTAAAAAATTGCTAATCATTTCTCCTAAATGCTAAAAAATGCCTACTGCCCTTAACAAATCTAGGGTTCATATGGAACACCTAGGGTTCATATGAACATCAACACAGCATCAACACATATATAAATTGCCCTAGCAGAGAGAGAGGAGGGTAGGGGAGAGGAGAGGCAGAGCCTTACGGTGACTGCGGCGAGGGAGGGGCAGGCGGCGTCGAGGTCGGGGTCGGGGCTCGGGGGCGCAGCGGAGGGCAGCCTCAAGGTCGGGGTCGTGGGCGGTGTCGAGGTCGGGGTCGGGGGCGGCGTCGAATCCGGGGTCGGGGGCGGTGTTGAGGCGGGAGAGCGACGGGAGAGCGCGCGGCGGCCGACGGGCGACGGCAGTGGCGACATCGGAGGAGTTGCGGTTTGGGGGGAAGTGGCCGTTGGGAAGAATGAGTCGAGCGGTTAAGTCAGAAGTAGCAGTAGCGCGTTCCAGGAAGTGCGCTACTGCTAACATAGCTACAACGTGTTCCCGTATACGCGCTACTGCTATACCATTCTCTTTTTTCCCCTTTTCATTTATTTTTCTTTACATTTTATTTTTTTTCCTTTCACCTTTTTGTATTTCTTTCATTTTAATTTGCTTTTTTATTTGTTTTCCATTTAATTTTATTTACTTTAGAAGTAGCGCCTCTCAGTGTAAACGCGCTGCTACAAAGCAAATGGCGGTAGCGCGGTTTGACGAAGATCGCTACTACTATGTGCAGCCTATCGGCTAAGCCGTAGGAATTTTAGTAGTAGCGTTTTTGCACTCGGGCACGCTACTGCTATAACTATATCTGTAGCGCCTTTTACACCACCGCGCTACTGCTAATTAGCACCACCGTGCGTTTTTAACCTGCGCTACTGCTAATGTTCTGTGTATAAGGTTTTGTCTAGTAGTGTGAGTACATACCTTGACAAGATTTTGAAGTAGTTCAAAATGGAACAGCCAAAGAAAGAGTTCTTGCCTGTGTTACAAGGTGTGAAATTGAGTAAGACAAAAAGCCTGACCACGGCAAAAGATAGAAAGAGAATGAAAGTCATTCCCTATTCCTCAACCATAGCCCATAGGTTCTATAAAGTATGCTATGTTGTGTACCAGACCTATTGTGTACCTCACCATGAGTTTAGCAAGAGGGTACAATAGTGATCTAGGAGTAGATCATTGGACAACGGTCAAGATTATCCTTAGAGGACTAAGGAAATATTTCTCGATTATGGAGGTGATAAAGAGTTCATCGTAAAGAGTTACGTCGATGCAAGCTTTGACACCGATCTGGATAACTCTAAGTCACAATCCGGATACATATTGAAAGTGGGAGCACTTAGCTAAAGTAGCTCCGTGCAGAGCATTGTAGACATAGAAAATTACAAAATACATATGGCTCTGAATGTGGCAGGCCCATTGACTAAACTTCTCTCACACGCAAAACATGATCACACCTTAAGTACTCTTTGGGTGTTAAATCACATAGTGATGTGAACTAGATTATTGACTCTAGTAAACCCTTTGGATGTTGGTCACGTGACGATGTGAACTATGGGTGTTAATCACATGGTGATGTGAACTATTGGTGTTAAATCACTTGGTGATGTGAACTAGATTATTGACTCTAGTGCAAGTGGGAGACTGAAGGAAATATGCCCTAGAGGCAATAATAAATTTGTTATTTATGTTTCCTTATATCATGATAAATGTTTATTATTCATGCTAGAATTGCATTAGCCGGAAACTTAGTACATGTTTGAATACATAGACAAACAGAGTGTCACTAGTATGCCTCTACTTGACTAGCTTGTTGAATCAAAGATGGTTAAGTTTCCTAGCCATATACATGAGTTGTCATTTGATTAACAGGATCACATAATTAAAGAATGATGTGATTGACTTGACCCATTTCGTTAGCTTAGCACTTGATCGTTTAGTATGTTGCTATTGCTTTCTTCATGACTTATACATGTTCCTATGACTATGAGATTATGCAACTCACGAATATGGAGGAACACTTTGTGTGCTACCAAACTTCACAACGTAAGTGGGTGATTATAAAGGTGCTCTACAGGTGTCTCCGATGGTGTTTGTTGAGTTGGCATAGATCGAGATTAGGATTTGTCACTCCAATTGTCGGAGAAGTATCTCTGGGCCCTCTCGGTAATGCACATCACTATAAGCCTTGCAAGCAATGTGACTAATGGGTTAGTTGCAGGATGATGCATTACGGAACAAGTAAAGAGATTTTCAGGTAACGAGATTGAGCTATGTATTGAGATACCGATGATCGAATCACGGGCAAGTAACATACCGATGACAAAGGGAACAACGTATGTTGTTATCTGGTTTGACGGATAAAGATCTTTGTAGAATACGTAGGAACCAATATGAGCATCCAGGTTCCGCTATTGGTTATTGACCGGAGACATGTCTCGATCATGTCTACATAGTTCTCGAACCCGTAGGGTTCGCATGCTTAAAGTTCCGTGACGATCGGTATTATGAGTTTTTGTGTTTTGATGTATCTAAGGTAGTTCGGAGTCCCGGATATGATCACGGATATGACGAGGAGTCTCGAAATGGTCGAGACGTAAAGATCGATATATTGGATGACTATGTTCAGACACCGGAAGCGTTTTGGGAGGATTTGGACATTTACCGGAGTACCGGGGGGTTACCGGAACCCCCCGGGGAGTATATTGGGCCTAATGGGCCTTAGTGGAGAAGAGGAGGGGCGGCCAGGGCAGGCTGCGTGCCCCCTCCCCCTCTAGTCCGAATTGGACAAGGAGGGGGGGCGACGCCCCCTTTTCCTTCCCCTCTCTCTCCTCCTTCCCCCTTCTCCTACTCCTACTAGGAAAGGAGGAGTCCTACTCCCGATGGGAGTAGGACTCCCCCCTTGGTGCGCCCTCCTCCTGGCCGGCCGCCTTCCCCCTAGCTCCTTTATATATGGGGGGCAGGGGGCACCACATAGACACAACAATTGATCTGTTGATCTCTTAGCCGTGTGCGGTGCCCCCCTCCACCATAATCCACCTCAGTCATATCGTAGCGGTGCTTAGGCAAAGCCCTGCGTCGGTAGCATCATCATCACCGTCACCACGCCGTCGTGCTGACGAAGCTCTTCCCGGAAGCTCTACTGGATTGTGAGTTCGCGGGACGTCGCCGAGCTGAACGTGTGCTGAACGCGGAGGTGCCGTACGTTCGGTGCTGAGGATCGGTCGATCGTGAAGATGTACGACTACATCAACCGCGTTGTTATAACGCTTCCGCTTATGGTCTACGAGGGTACGTAGACGACACTCGCTCCTCTCGTTCCTATGCATCACCATGATCTTGCGTGTGCGTAGGAATTTTTTTGAAATTACTACGTTTCCCAAAAACTAGCAGTGTAATTAAAATCAATTTCACAAGTTGGATTGGTTTGTCCCCACGTAGTATAAACTATTAGTGTGTGATGTGAACTTGCGCTTCTACAAATTGAGGCTATCTTCTATGTGTTTCATAATCTTTGGGGTGTAATGTATAATGTTACCGCTATAATTTGTATCTGGGGCCACTAGTAGAAAACAGGGCTTTGGTCCTGGGCAGATCAGAGCATTAGTCCCGGTCGTGCTATGAACCGGGACTAATGGGAGCATTAGTCCCGGTTCTAGAGGCTAGGACATTGTCCAGGCCTCGGCAAGCATCAGTCCTGGTTCAACTAGGACCTTTAGTCCCGGTTGCAAACACAAACCGGGACTAAAGGGGTTGCTGCCCTTTAGTCCTGGTTTGTGTCCGGAACCGGGACTAAAGGTTAGGCCTCTAGTCCTTTAAAGAGCTGTAATTGTACTATGTATGAACTTTATGTATTTAATTTTTCACTGATAACATTTGATCACTATTGTAGTTTGGTTTTAATTTGATGATGAATTTGTATTAAGGGTCAGATATTAAAACCAAACTACAATAGTGCTACAATGGTCTAAATATTGGTCTAGGCCAAGTGGTGCATCATGGAGAACGAGATAACATCATCTAATTCCCTCAAGACCACATCTGTCTGTTTTCTAGTTTGAGCAACTTTACATTTCTAAACATGTCCAAATGAGCTCAAACTAGGTACACCTACTAAAATGGTCTATATATTGATCTAGGCCAAATGGTGCATCATGGAGAACAAGATAACATCATATAATTCCCTCAAAACCATAACTGTCCATTTTCTACTTTGAGCAACTTCACATTGCTAAACATGTCCAAATGAGCTCAAACTTGGTACACCTGCTAAAATGGTCTAAATATTGATCTAGGCCAAGTGGTGCATCTTGGAGAACAAGATAACATCATCTAATTTTCTCAAAACCATATCTGTCCATTTTCTAGTTTCAGCAACTTTACATTGTTGAACATGTCCAAGTGAGATCAAACTTGGTACACCTGCTAAAATGGTCTAAATATTGATCTAAGCCTAGTGGTGCATCATGGAGAACAAGATAACATCATCTAATTCCCTCAACACCATATTTGTCCATTTTGTAGTTTGAGCAACTTTACATTGTTAAACATGTCCAAATGAGCTCAAGCTTGGTACACCTGCTAAAATGGTATAAATATTGATCTAGGCCAAGTGGTGCATCATGCAGAACAAGATAACATCATCTAATTCCCTCAAAACCATATCTGTCCATTTTCTAGTTTGAGCAACTTTACATTGCTAAATAACTCCAAATGAGCTCAAACTTGGTACACCTGCTAAAATGACATAAATATTGATCTAGACCAGGTGGTGCATCATGGAGAACAAGATAACATCATATAATTCCCTGAAACCCATATTTATCCATTTTCTAGTTTCAGAACTTTACATTACTAAACGTGTCCAAATGAGCTCATACTTGGTACACCTGTTAAAATGGTCTAAATATTGACCTAGGCCAAGCGGTTATCATTGAGAAAAAGATAACACCATCTAATTCCCTCAAAACATATCTGTCCATTTTCTTCTTTGACCAACTTCACATTGGTAAACATGTCCAAATGAGCTCAAACTTGGCACACCTGCTAAAATGGTCTAAATATTGATCTAGGCCAAGCGGTGCATCACGGAGAACAAGATAACATCATCTAATTCTCTCAAAACCATATATGTCCATTTTCTAGTTTGAGCAACTTTACATTGCTAAACATGTCCAAGTGAGCTCAAACTTGGTACACCTGCTAAAATGGTCTAAATGTTGATCTAGGACAAGTGGTGCATCATGGAGAACAAGATCACATCATCTAATTCCCTCAAAATCATATCTGTCCATTTTCTAGTTTGAGCAACTTCACATTGTTAAACATGTCCAAATGAGCTCAAACTTGGTACACCTGCTAAAATGTTATAAATATTGATCTAGGCCAAGTGGTGCATCATGGAGAACAAGATAATATCCTCTAATTCCCTCAAAACCATATATGTCCATTTTTTAGTATGAGCAACATTGCAGTGCTAAACATGTCCAAATGAGCTCAAACTTGGTACACCAGCTAAAATGGTCTAAATATTGATCTAGACCAAGTGGTACATCATGGAGAACAAGATAACATCATCTAATTCCCTCAAAATCATATCTGTCAATATTCTAGTTTTAGCAACTTTACATTGCTAAACATGTCCAAACGAGTTCATACTTGGTACACCTGCTAAAATGATCTCAATATTGATCTATGCCCAGTGGTGCATCATGGAGAACAATATAACATCATCTAATTCCCTCAAAACCATATCTGTCCATTTTCTAGTTTGAGCAACTTTACATTGCTAAACAACCCCAAATGAGCTCAAACTTGGTACACCCACTAAAATGATCTAAATATTGATCTAGGCCAAGTGGTGCATCATGGATAACAAGATAACTTCAGATAATTCCCTCAAAACCATATTTGTCCATTTTCTAGTTTGAGCAACTTTACATTACTAAACGTGTCGAAATGAGCTTGTCGGTGTCAAAACCGGCGGATCTCGGGTAGGGGGTCCCGAACTGTGCGTCTAGGCGGATGGTAACAGGAGACAAGGGACAAAATGTTTTTACCCAGGTTCGGGCCCTCTCGATGGAGGTAAAACCCTACTCCTGCTTGATTAATATTGATGATATGGGTAGTACAAGAGTAGATCTACCATGATATCAGAGAGGCTAAACCCTAGAAGCTAGCCTATGGTATGATTGTTTTTCGTCCTACGGACTAAAACCCTCCGGTCTATATAGACATCGGAGAGGGCTAGGGTTACACAGAGTCGGTTACAATGGGAGGAGATCTACATATCCGTATCGCCAAGCTTGCCTTCCACGCCAAGGAAAGTCCTATCTGGACACGGGACGAAGTCTTCAATCTTGTATCTTCATAATCCAGGAGTCCGGCCAAAGGTTATAGTCCGGCTACCCGGACACCCCCTAATCTAGGACTCCCTCAATAGCCCCTGAACTAGGCTTCAATGACGACGAGTCCGATGCGCAGATAGTCTTCGGCATTGCAAGGCGGGTTCCTCCTCCGAATACTTCATAGAAGATTTTGAACCCAAGGATAGTGTCCGGCTCTGCAAAACAAGTTCCACATACCACCGTAGAGAGAATAATATTTACACAAATCCAATCTACTGACATATTCCGTAGCGTGTCATCACACCACAACCAAGTCTTTATTCGAATCGTTTTTACTGCCCCACCTCAGTGCGTTTAGCGAGGCGGTTTCCTTGGCACATCCTGTCAAAGCAGAGATCGTGTCCCTTTTATTCACAGGATTCTCATCAATACGGGCGTGGGTAACCCAACCATGCCATTAATTACGGTGCTTGGGAGATAAGCGAGTTTTACCAGGCTGGTGGCGGCACATAGTTTCGTCCGCCCATATAAGGGGATGAGGATCCACCTTTTTCATCCATGCCTTCTTCCTCCTTTGCTCATCCATTTTCGCACACTCGAGCTCCAGCGCCCAAGTCCGCATTCCCCCCACCTCAACCTTCTCCAACCATGTCTGGAGCGGGAGGCAAGTGGATGGTCTCCTCCGCCACGGAGGGAGACGTCAAAAAGCTTAGGAAAGCCGGATACTTGTCCGACGATATCGCGCACCGGCTCCCCGAAAAGGGGCAGCTCATCCCCACACCTAGGCCCCATGGGAGGGTGGTGTTTCTCGCCCATTTCCTCCGTGGACTGGGCTTCCCTCTCCACCCGTTTGTCCGGGGGCTCATGTTCTACTACGGCCTGGATTTCCACGATTTGGCCCCAAACTTCATCCTCAACATCTCGGCGTTTATCGTCGTGTGCGAGGCCTTCCTCTGCATCCAACCCCACTTCGGTTTATGGCTAAAGACTTTTAATGTCAAGCCGAAGTTAGTGCGCTGCTGCAAGGCGGAGTGCGGAGGCACCATGGTGGGCAAGATGCCCAATGTCCTATGGCTCGAGGCCTCCTTCGTGGAGACCATAAAGGGGTGGCAATCGGGGTGGTTCTACATCGCCGAGCCGTGTGACCCTGAATGGGTCGTAGCCCCCGAGTTCCGATCCGGAATCCCTACGCGGCTCACCTCCTGGACGGAGAAGGGCCTGTCGTGGGGTAAAAAAGGAGAGCTGACCGGACTTCAGACATGCATCCAAAACCTGGTGAGCAAGAAGCTCAAGCTTGTCAATGTAGTCCAGGTCATGCTCATCCGCCGGATTCTCCCGTGCCAACGACGGGCTTTCAGCTTGTGGGAGTTCAATCCGGTCCAGCACCGAACTCTGAGCAGGCTCTTCGACACGACGTACGAAGATGCCTGGAAGGTGCTATTCAAGGGCGCCGAAGCTCCCACGTCCGCCACCGAAGATCGCGGATTCAGCGCGCAGCGTCAAGCCAACGCGGTAAGCTGCTTTTACCTCTTATAGGATATTTGTCATTCATAGTTTGACTCTATGCGGGATCTAAGCTCCCGTGCCTTTGACAGGAATGGATGGAGACGGCCGAACAGATTAACTGTCCAGCCCCTCTGCCCAAAGACCCAGCTAATGCTCGCTTGGCGAAGCTGCTAGTTCCGGCACCTTGCGTGGTGCCGGAGAAGAAGGCCAAGAAGAAGAACATGGGAACTCGGAAGAGTTCCCGGCGCCACGCGGAGTCGGACACATCGTCCGATGACTCCGGGGCGCACTCCTCCCATGAATATGAGGAGGAGGAAAGAGAAGTTTCTTCCCCAGCAGGGGGAGAAAAGAAAAGGAAGGCCGCCTCAATTGGGGAGGCCGGAGGGTCCAAGAAGGGAAGGACCCTCCCTCCGGACTACTCCACCAACGCCGACGACGACGAAGAGGAGTGGACGCTCAGGGCCAAGCTCCTGGCAAAGTCGTGAGTATTCGGACACCAGAGTGAATTCATAGTGTTCCTTCATTGCACAGATTCTCCTTACGCCGAATATAATTATACAGCCCGCCCAAAGCCCGGGTCGACGTATCGTCGAGCGGCTCCTTGGATTCGTCAGATGTGAACAGCACTTCACTTCCGACCGCCTCCACCCCTCGCCCTACGGACGACGCCGAAGTGCTGTCCCAAAAGGATCGAAGCCAGGAGGAGGTGGTCCTAGAGGCGCCGCAAGGCGACCTCCCGGACTCCAGGCGCAAAGGGAGCGAAGCTCCCGAGGGCTCCAAGTCCGGCCTTGGGCCGGACACCGCGCCGGAACCTTCAGCGGTTCTGGACTCCGGCAGGCGGCCCCCTAGTAAGAAGGGCAAGCCTATGACGCCGGTGTCCTCCGCCCAACCGGAGGCATCGGATAATTTGCTGGAGGTGCTTAACGGCGCCTCCATCGACGAGGAGCACCGCACTATTATGAGTGTGGTGATCCAGAAGGTTCAGTCCGCCAAGAGCGGGCTGACTGAAGCCTGTGCCAGCCTTCTAACAGGCTTTGAGCTAAGTAAAAATATATGAAAATATTACCGCATAGACAGTAGCCCCTGATGCTCTGTTTGGCGTTCACAAAGAAAAGTCGAATAGAGGATCTAATAATATGTCGCAGGAGTCTAACAAAATTGTGTTGATATGCGTATGCAGGCTTCGCTGCTGGCCTCTGCTGCACTGACTGCGGAGGTGGACACGCTGAAGCAGAACCTCGAGCGGTCCGAGCAAGAGCTCGGCCTCGCCAAGAAGCAGCTCGAGGAAAAAGAAGGTAAGTAGTACCTTGTGGAGTATATATAAAAAGATGCAGTTGCAAAAAATGACAGGATCGCTATTGGTGTTCTAGGGGCCACGACTGAGGTGGCATCCCTTAAGCAAGCGTTGTCCGAGGCCGAAAGGAGGGCGGCCACGGAGCGCACCGAGCGGGAGAAGCATGAGGCGCGGGTTGGCGAGGTGTAGCATGAGCTCCAGGCTCTCATGAAAAAACATGAGAGTTTGGAGCTTGACTCGAAGGCGCGAGAGTCCGAGCTCGCGGCGGCCCTTGAAAATGCCAAGTCTGCCAAGGCCGAAGCCCAGAAAGCCCTCCAGGAGGTTGAGGCGATGAAGAAGATAGCGGCGGGTAAGGCATTCTTTATGCAAAGCAAGCACGTGAAAGTGAATTACTTGTTACTTACCCGAGTCCGGAGCTCTCCAGGAGCATTCGCAGATTTGCCCCATAGCGTGTCAGACGCCGCCGCCTTCTACCGGGCCGAGGAGGGCAGCTCGACGGAGAAGGTGTTCTGGTCGCAGTATGCGGAGGCCGGACACCTAGTGCCCTTGAGCGACTAGCTGAAGCAGCTGGTCGAGCTCCACAAGGCGGCCGAACAGGCCATGAAGGGCCTTATAGTTCGGCTGTGGCCTGGAGAGGCCCTGCCTGGGAGCTACTTTGGGCTGGTGAGGCGGCTGGTGGACGCCTGTCCATGACTTCAAGTCGTCAAGCGCTCCGTCTGCATCGAAGGTGCCCGTAGGGCGCTTGCCCGTGCTAAGGTGCACTGGGGCAAGATGGATGCGGAGAAGCTTGTGAAGGACGGGCCACCGCAGGGCAAGGAGCATCGCCACCCCGAGATGTATTATGAGGGCGTCCTGAAGGGCGCCCACCTTGTGGCGGACGAATGTACTAAAGATGTAATATTTGAGTAGACTTGCTCGTGTTATCCTGTACGCTGAAAACTTGTTCATATGCGCTATGCAACGCTTGTTTTAATTTCAAATATTACCTTCTGTGCGGCCGTTTATAAAGTCTGAGAGATGGCGAGTCGTCGGCTTCTGCCCCCATGCCACGAGTGCTAGGGTGTTCGGGATAAACCTGAGCACTCTTTTTCCCATTCTTGGGTCCATCGAGGGAGGTGCTCAGCACAACGAACAAGGCAATCGGACTATAATGCGTTATCACTCTCACTTAGCCATAGAATTCTATAATTTTAAATTTCCGCGAAGCCCCTAGTGCTCGGAAGACCGAATTCGGGGCGCTATACACGCCTGGGCCGGACAAAGCCGACTCCTCGCTCTAAGCGGCATAAGTCTTTAGGGACTCGAAACCTTCTCGAACAGCGACCAGCTCTCGCCCTATCATGACAATTAGTTTTAGCTTTCTCTACTGAGGTGCTTAGCCCAGCTCAACTAGGGCACAATCGCAGTAGTTCTCCCAGCGCTACCTTAGCCGATATAGCGGAACGTAAGGTACCAAAGCATGGGAGCCGGGCAAACCCAACTATTGACCAAAGACATGATTCGGAGCTGATGCATATAATGCTATAAGTTCGGAGGGCCGCACTGGTGAAAGTATTCGGACTTCTCACGCCGTATTATGGGGTGCTTGAGCCCCTGGCGTATTGGCCGTACCAAAGTGTATGGGTGCTAAATGTCATGACTGAACATATATATTGACAAGGGAATAAATATAAAATGCAATAATAAGCTGAAGCTAAGCATTGTTTATTCGAAAAAGACTGCGGTAAACGCAGAACGATACAAATAGTACAATAAGCAAGAGGTGAGACTATTTATCATGTCCCCTACAGGGGCAGGCTGCGGAATGGTATGTGAAACAGGTATACTGCTCGTTATAGAGACCACCTGAGGGTTCCATAGTGCGGCGTAGCTTTCTGCTTCCCTGGTTTTTGCATCGTCTTGTGTGGCAGTTGTATTGCCGGACAGGTCTTCCGGAGAGTGGAGTCCTGAAAGTAAGAAAAAATGACAAAAATTGGCAGCCCCTAGTGCGGTTAAGCCACGTTTCGGGCGTGCCATGGTGGTGCCCCTCCCCCTGTGCCCATGGGATTTTCAGAGCGTAGTTATGTACGCGTAGCACTTGTTTCGCCATTTCGCGAGGGCTGGGGTTGGGGCTGCATTGCTATGCTTGCTCGGAACGTGCCAGGCGGTCTTGTTGTAGGTTGCTCCTGGCGCGCTTGACAGTGTTCGGACGTTTAATACCCGGACTGGAGAATTGCCTTGAGAGGCTGCTTTGTACTTCCGCTGCAAGGGCTTCCGTATGCTCCTCTGTTCGGAGAGAGCGTTCGGTATTTCCATTGACCGTAATGACTCCTCGAGGGCCTGGCATCTTGAGCTTGAGGTATGCGTAGTACGGCACCGCATTGAACCTTGCGAATGCGGTTCGTCCGAGCAGGGCGTGATAGCCACTGCGGAACGGGACTATGTCGAAGATTAACTCCTCGCTTCGGAAATTATCCGGGGATCCGAAGACCACCTCAAGTGTAACTGAGCCTGTATAGTTGGCCTCTACACCTAGTATGACGCCTTTAAAGGTCGTTTTTGTGGGTTTAATCCTTGAGGGATCTATGCCCATTTTCCGCACTGTATCCTAATAAAGCAGGTTCAGGCTGCTGCCGCCGTCCATGAGGACTCTAGTGAGGTGAAATCCGTCAATGATTGGGTCTAGAACCAATGTGGCGAATCTGCCATGGCGGATGCTAGTGGGGTGGTCCCTTCGATCGAAGGTGATCGGGCAGGAGGACCATGGGTTGAACTTTGGGGCGACTGGCTCCAACGCATATACGTCCCTGAGTGCACGCTTCCGCTCCCTTTTGGGGATATGGGTTGCGTATATTATGTTCACCGTCCACACTTGTGGGGGGAAACCTTTCTGTCCATTATTGTTCGGCGGCCGGGGCTCCTCCTCGTCGTTGCTATGTAGCCCCTTGTCCCTGTTTTCGTCATTTAACTTGTCAGCCTGCTTGAACACCCAACAATCCCTGTTGGTGTGATTGGCTGGCTTTTCGGGGGTGCCATGTATCTGGCATGAGCGATCGAGTATTCGGTCCAAACTGGACGGGCCCGGAGTATTTCTTTTGAAAGGCTTTTTCCGCTGACCGGGTTTAGAGCCTCTAAATCCAGCATTAACTGCCGTATCCTCAGCATTGTCATTGTTAATGCGGCGCTTTTGCTTGTTCCGACGCAACCTGCCACTGCTGTCCTTGGTATCCGAATTACCAGGGCTCTTGGTCATGTTATTGCTATGAGCCAGCCAACTGTCTTCTCCAGCGGGTCATGAGTGTCGTGAGGGCTGCCATAGATTTCGGCTTTTCCTGTCCTAGGTGATGGGCCAGCCACTCGTCACGGATGTTATGCTTGAAGGCTGCTAGGGCCTCTGCGTCCAGAC
Source organism: Aegilops umbellulata (assembly GCA_032464435.1). Taxonomy (NCBI): domain Eukaryota; kingdom Viridiplantae; phylum Streptophyta; class Magnoliopsida; order Poales; family Poaceae; genus Aegilops; species Aegilops umbellulata. The sequence continues at coordinate 471,744,667 of CP136059.1, read as the reverse complement.
AGTCGACGATTTGATTTTTCTTGGTTAGGAACCGTGTCCAGAATTGTCTGGCAGATTCTTCTGGCTGTTGAATTATGTGGCTCGGGTCATCGGCGTCTGGTGGTCGCACGTAGGTGCCCTGGAAATTGCTGAGGAATGCGGCTTCCAGGTCCTCCCAACAACCAATTGATTCTGCTGGCAAGCTGTTAAGCCAATGCCAAGCTGGTCCTTTAAGCTTGAGTGGGAGGTATTTGATGGCGTGCAGATCATCGCCACGGACCATGTGGATATGAATGAGATAATCCTCAATCCATACCGCAGGGTCTGTTATGCCGCCATATGACTCAATGTTTACGAGTTTGAAACCCTCTGGGATTTGATGATCCATTACTTCATCTGTGAAGCATAGTGGGTGTGCGGCACCTCTGTTACTGGGCTATATCACGACGTAGCTCAAATGAGCTTTGTCTATTGTGTTCGGCCCGGCCAGATTTACTGTATCCGGCGTGACGGTTATCGTCTCGTGACGTGGGGCGCCCGCACGATCCGTAGATCGATCTTATTTGCCTTGCCTTGTCCTCCAATATATCTCGCAGGTCTGGCACATTTCCCCATGCCTTGGTATTTTTTGAGCGACGCCGTGGTGCGGCTTGAGTGGAGGGCCGAGAGGCCTCTCTGTCGCGGCCACGAGGTGGCCGATCGGCCGTGTCATGCGCTGGTGATGTAGGTTTAGGTGCTTCCTCCTCTAATCGGGGTAGCAACATGCGCTTTGGGTAGCTCTTGGAGGGGCGTTCGAGGTCATACTCCTCGGCCGCAAGGACTTCAGTCCATCTGTCGGCTAGCAAGTCTTGATCAGCTCTAAGCTGTTGCTGTTTTTTCTTGAGGCTACTCGCCGTGGCCATAAGCCTGTGCTTGAAGTGCTCCTGCTCGACAGCATCCTCAGGCACGACATATTCGTCGTCGTCGAGGCTTGCCTCGTCTTCGGAGGGAGGCATGTAATTATCATCCTCTACCTCTTTGTCTGCCGCTCTCTCATGAGGGCTGGCTTCTCCATCCTCCTGTGATGAATCTTGCTGGAGGGGGTTGTCTTCGGCACTATCCGGGGTGTTATTATCTCCTGTGCCGGAATCACTGTTTTTGCTTTGGCGGGATTTAGAGCGGCGCCGCTGACGCCGGCGCTTAGGCTGCTTCTTGGAGGGGTCATCCTCCGCTGTTCCATCGCCATTGCCTTCTTTGGGGGTGTCCACCATGTATATATCATACGACGAGGTGGCTTTCCAGTGCCCTATAGGCGCTGGTTCCTGATCGTCTCCTGCATCGGCGTCCATACCGTCGAGGTCTTCGGAGTCGAAGTCTAGCATGTCGGTTAAATCATCGACAGTGGCTACGAAGTGGGTGGTGGGTGGGCATCGAATTTCTTCGTCGTCTGCATCCCAACCTTGCTGACCATAGTCCGGCCAGGACTCTCCTGATAAAGAGAGAGACTTTAGTGAATTCAGAATATCACCGAAGGGTGAGTGCTGAAAGATGTCCGCGGCGGTGAACTCCATGATCGGCGCCCAATCAGATTCGATTGGTAGGGGCGCGGAGGGCTCGGAGTCCGGAGAGGAGTCCGGCTCCTTGGAGTCACGGTCTTCATAGAGGATAGGGCTGGTGTTCGGCTCGATCGCCGGAGAGATTGCAGCCCCCGAGGCGGTGTCCAACCATCCCTCCTCGTTTGGCGTAGTCGGCTCCGAGCTAAGGGTCGGAGTGGACACGGGTGCGGCCTCCAGGGCACTGTTCGGCGGCAGAGCTAGATCATGCCCATCGTGACAGTGCGGCGCGCTCGGCTGTGGCTCGAATCCGTCGAAGATCAAGTCTCCGCGGATGTCGGCCGTGTAGTTCAAACTTCCAAACCTGACCTGTTGGCCAGGGGCGTAGCTTTCGATCTGCTCCAGATGGCCAAGCGAATTGGCCCACAGTGCAAAGCCACCGAATACGAAGATCTGTCCGGGGAGAAAAGTCTCACCCTGGACCGCATCATTGTTGATGATCGGAGGAGCCATCAGGCCAAAAGATGATGACACAGATGAACTCTCAATGAAAGCACCAATGTCGGTGTCAAAACCGGCGGATCTCGGGTAGGGGGTCCCAAACTGTGCGTCTAGGCGGATGGTAACAGGAGACAAGGGACACAATGTTTTTACCCAGGTTCGGGCCCTCTCGATGAAGGTAAAACCCTACTCCTGCTTGATTAATATTGATGATATGGGTAGTACAAGAGTAGATCTACCACGAGATCAGAGAGGCTAAACCCTAGAAGCTAGCCTATGGTATGATTGTTGTTCGTCCTACGGACTAAAAACCTCCGGTTTATATAGACACCGGAGAGGGCTAGGGTTACACAGAGTCGGTTACAATGGGAGGAGATCTACATATCTGTATCGCCAAGCTTGCCTTCCACGCCAAGGAAAGTCCTATCCGGACACGGGACGAAGTCTTCAATCTTGTATCTTCATAATCCAGGAGTCCGGCCAAAGGTTATAGACCGGCTAACCGGACACCCCCTAATCCAGGACTCCCTCAGAGCACATACTTGATACCGCTGCTAAAATGGTCTAAATATTGATCTAGGCCAAGTGGTGCATCATGGAGAACAAGATAACATCATATAATTCCCTTAAAACCATATATGTCCATTTTCTAGTTTGAGCAACTTTACATTGCTAAACATGTACAAACGAGCTCAAACTTGGTACACCTGCTAATATGGTCTAAATATTGATCTAGGTCAAGTGGTGCATGGAGAACAAGATAACATCGTAAAATTCCCCCAAAACTATATCTGTCCATTTTCTAGTTTGAGCAACTTTACATTGTTAAACATGTCCAAATGAGCTCATACTTGGTACACCTGCTAAAATGGTCTAAATATTGATCTAGGCCAAGTGGTGCATCATGAAGAACAAGATAACATCATCTAATTCCCTCAAAACCATATATGTCCATTTTCTATTTTGAGCAACTTCACATTGCTAATCATGTCGAAATGAGCTCAACCTTGGTACACCTGCTAAAATGGTCTAACTATTGATCTAGGCCAAGTGGAGCATCATGTTGAACAAGATAACGTCATCTAATTTTCTCAAAACCATATATGTCTATTTTCTAGTTTGATCAACTTTACATTGCTAAACATGTCCAAGTGAGCTCAAACTTGGTACACCTGCTAAAATGGTCTAAATATTGATCTAGGCCAAGTGGTGCATCATGGAGAACAAGATAACATCATCTAATTCCCTCAAAACCATATCTTTCTATTTTCTAGTTTGAGCAACTTTACATTGTTAAACATGTCCAAATGAGCTCAAAATTGGTACACCTGCTAAAATGGTATAAATATTTATCTAGGCCAAGTGGTGCATCATGGAGAACAAGATAACATCATCTAAATCCCACAAAACCATATATGTCCATTTTCTAGTTTGAGCAACATTACATTGCTAAACATGTCCAAATGATCTCAAACTTGGTACACGATCTACAATGGTCTAAATATTGATCTAGGCCAACTGGTGCATCACGGAGAATAAGATAACATCATCTAATTCCCTCAAGACCACATCTGTCTGTTTTCTAGTTTGAGCAACTTTACATTTCTAAACATGTCCAAATGAGCTCAAACTAGGTACACCTAATAAAATGGTCTAAATATTGATCTAGGCCAAATGGTGCATCATGGAGAACAAGATAACATCATATAATTCCCTCAAAACCATAACTGTCCATTTTCTACTTTGAGCAACTTCACATTGCTAAACATGTCCAAATGAGCTCAAACTTGGTACACCTGCTTAAATGGTCTAAATATTGATCTAGGCCAAGTGGTGCATCTTGGAGAACAAGATAACATCATCTAATTTTCTCAAAACCATATCTGTCCATTTTCTAGTTTCAGCAACTTTACATTGCTAAACATGTCCAAGTGAGATCAAACTTGGTACACCTGCCAAAATGGTATAAATATTGATCTAGGCCAAGTGGTGCATCATGGAGAACAAGATAACATCATCTAATTCCCTCAAAACCATATCTGTTCATTTTCTAGTTTGAGCAGCATTACATTGCTAAACATGTCCAAATCAGATTAAACTTGGTACACCAGCTAAAATGGTCTAAATATTGATCTAGACCAAGTGGTGCATCATGGAGAACGAGATAACATCATCTAATTCCCTCAAAACCATATGTGTCCATTTTCTTATTTGAGCAACCTTACATTTCTAAACATGTCGAAATGAGCTCAAGCTTGGTACACCTACTAAAATAGTCTAAATATTGATCTAGGCCAAGTGGTGCCTCATGGAGAACAAGATAACATCATGTAATTCCCTCAAAACCAAGTTTCGCCAGGTTTGTCAACAGACCCCACTACATGTTCACTACGTTTGACATCACCAACGATGTAAAGGCGCTCGAGAATTCGGGCATCGCCTGCCAGAATCTTGTCGACATCCAGGGCCAATACAAGATCTGGGGCAGCAAGGAGCATGAGAAGGACTCATTGGTTCACCTCGCCGAGGCCATCATCGACCCCTACTGTAGAGACATGAAGGATTCATGCAACACGGACAAGTGTTCCTGGCACTCGGCCTGGATGGAGAAACTCGACAAAGCTCACGTCGTGTACGCGGCCAAGGAGGCATACACGAGCTATGACATGTACAGGCGGATCGTTGACATGAGGAAGTGCCTCCTTTCCCAAAACGGCCAGGGATCCAGCCGGAAGCAGAGCAATGACAAGCGTCGTCGCAACAATAAGTAGATGATTAGATCCTCATTTCTCCTAGTTTAGTATGCATGTAATTGCTTACTTTGGTGTGTGGAAATGTTATGTTTGTTGTCACTTGTGTAATTGTATGCTTAATTTGGTTATGGAATGCTGTCTTTTTAAGTATATATGTTGATGCTCTGTAGACAAAGCGTAGATGTTGTGCGGACAAAGAAAATCACATCACACACGGACTAAACAATGAAACCCGTCGGTGATGTTTACATCAATCACTCACAATTGTATACCAACAATCATTTGCTCACAACACACACAGCTTGTTAGCAGCAATCTGTTGACACCAGATTTTGGCATGGTTAAGAGTCCGGGTTCGTATGCAAAAGTTAGAGGCAACACTTCGCGGGCCGGCCCTGAGTGGGAAAGAAAACCCTTGACAGGGTGGAAACCTTGTCAGAGAGGAACCCTGGCCGAAGTACAAACCTTGCCGGAGTACAAACCTTGCCGGAGTGAAACCCTTGCCGGAGTACAAACCTTGCCGGAGTGAAACCCTTGCCGGAGTACAAACCTTGCCGGAGTGAAACCCTTGCCGGAGTACAAAACTTGCCGGGTTGGAGGCTGTGATAGTCAATCGGACGATAAGTTGAAGATGGGCTCAAAAGGTTATTCAGATGATCTCGGATGGAAAAACGTTCAACATGAAAGTTGTTCGTCTCGTCGAAACGATCGATTTTGATATAAAGATCGTCCCAATCCAATTTCGTATACAAAAGTTATGGGCGCTATAAGATGCTGCTATAGTAGATGGCCGGACACTTCAGAGACAACCCTCCGGATTCCATATTCTGCTGTAGGCCGGACTCTCTCAAGATGACCTGTAATCAAAAAATGTTCAACATGAAAGTTGTTCATCTCGTCGAAGCGATCGATTTTGATATAAAAATCATTCAAATCCGAGTTTGTATGCAAAAGTTAGAGCCCGCATAGCGCGACCCTCCAGTGAGCAAAATATGACGCCCAGAACCAGACACATACGTGGGTATGTCTGATGAGCTGCGTGAATAATTAGCTGTTTTGCGCGAGTGATTTGACCCTCAAGATGACCTCGGATGAAAAAACGTTCAACATGAAAGATATTCGTCTCGTCGAAACGGTCAAGATTGCTTTTGGGCTCGTTTCCATCCGAGGTGGTTTGTCACCACAAAAAGGACCCTCAAAGTACAGCCAGTTTAAACCGAATAGTTTTGGAAAGTTCGGATAAAACCTGTCCGAATTTGACTAGGGTTTTGGACGTGAATTGATGCAATTTTCTTGTAAGGAAAGCTTAGATAAATCCTTGTACGGGAAGTCCAGCCGCCTCTTATATATGTTGGGGGTGACGGCCGATTGAAACAACACACAATCGAACAAATCAATATACTACTTTTTCATCTACGTTTTATCTCTCCACCGTTTTTCTCTCTCGTTCTTCGCTGTTCTTCGTGTTTGAGAGCTGCGAATCTCGAGGCTCTAGGGGCGAGCGAATCGACCTAGGGCAGCCCATAGCCGCCGCACTCCCTAATGGGGTCCCTCCCGGGGGTGTGGGGTTTTCGGGTCTGCAAAAGCGCCCGTCGGCTGTCTTGCGTATCGCGCTGTCGGTTGGGTCTCCTTCGACGTGAGCTGCGGTGCATCACCCCCGGCGTCGAGGGTACACGTGACGTGTTCGTGTGTCAACACAATCATCTGTGTTGTTATCGGTTTTCGCACACGTTTCCGATCATAGACCTGTTTGCCTCGTATCACACACATCTTGTTAAGTTGAATCATTTATGTTCTCTTGTCTCAACGCAAATAGTTCAGCTGAGTGAACCGCATGCCGTAACTCGCACACACCTTGATCTGGCTGGTCGTTTTTTTTGTGTTGCCTAATCACAAACAGTTCATCCGAGTGAACCGTATGCTGTATATCGCACACACTTTCATCTGGCCGCCCGTTTCTTTTGTTCCTCCTCATCGCAAACAGTTAATTGAACTGAACCATATGCCCTGCATCGCACACACAACTAAAATCTGAACCGTATTTGATGCATCCTCCATTGCAAACGTTTTGCACCTTTTTGACGGGTTTTTCACACCACCATTTGCGATTATTGCATCGCACACAGTTTCGTCGAAGGGTCTCTGATCGTAGTGTCGCGTTAGAGCATCTCCAACAGGTGCACAAAAATTCCGCGCCCTAAAATAGTTTTAGCGTGCCACTGTAGCACTTTTAGTTCGCCGGACCCAACATTGCTTTAACAGATGCCCAAAAACACGCGCCCAAAAGAACACGCAGTGTAAATTGTGAAGCGCGCGCAATCCGGCGTCTCAAATTTGCAGCTTTTGATAGTGTTTTTCAGCGCGCGCTCAACCCTTTTTTACGCGCGCACTATTTTACAGCTTCTGCTGGAGCTGTCCGGCGTCAAAAAACCTGAATTTTAGCGCGCGGCCCAGTTTTTGGGCGCCTGTTGGAGATGCTCTTAGCAGCAACCTGCAATAGTGAAAATGTGAAGAAAGTTTTGGAGGGAGGGCTTAGGTGAGATTTTTTAGCATTTTGCACTCCGAAAATCCTCATGTTTTTAGCAGCGCCTACGCCTGTGTCTACCCTTCTTCAGATCTGCAAAGTACAAGTACTCTGTTAGTTACGAGAAGCACTCTGTTTCCTTAGTGTCATTCGCATGTTATCCTACCAGATCTAAGGAGTACTTTGTTCCATTAGTGTCATTCCGTTTACTACCCTCTGGGTAATTTACAATCCAGTTAGTCATGCCTAATGTGTACAGCTACTGTATAACATCGTCATCATGTGCAGACCTGGCTAAGCAATCAACTTCTTATGTGGCCTGGTCCCTTTGAATAGGTGGTGCTAAGCCATGCTACATCATGCAATTATACCGTGGCGATGCTCTTGCACCCACTTGCACCCAAAGCTCCACAACAGCAGAAGCATGGCCATAATAATCTCGTCCACTATTCACCAAAATTGGTGGGTTATGAGGCCGCTGATGCCACACAATCTTTTGAGGAACTAGATCATCAATGTTTTACGCTAGCACACTACATAGTTCACGTGCATGCATGCTACTAGCCTGCACAATCCAGCATGCAAGTACACATTATCCTCGAAATAACGGACGTACTTACAATGTGTTTGCTTAATCTGAGCCCTACGTACACATGCATGCATCTCACTACTCACTAACTAGCTAGCACACTACGTACCCTAGCAATCCATCCATCCATGTCTACATAACCCCGTAGCAACAACAAAAGCCCACCTCATGACACATCATCTGGGTACTAACGCCAATGTTCTACATATTCGTCATTGCCGACGCCATGCCTACAACAAGCTCAGCTACATGCTCGAACGGTCATCTCTTCCACCTTAACCTTGAGGCCATCGACCTCGGTGATGTGCATGCACCCGTGGCCGCCTCGGAAGATTTATCATTACCGAAATATCTAGAAATAAGGAAATAAACTTTGTGAAGGCCGGCCCGTGATGTGCCCCAAGGTAATTGGACATCATGGGCATGCACATCGCACATTGCCGGCTCGCGGTGCTCATCGATGTTCTTGTCGACCCGCTATAACACATCGTTGTCATTGTTATAGGAGGGCCATGGTAGTTACATCTTTGGATTTGGCAGGGCCGCTACCATCGGAAGAGCAACAAGGTGGCAATTATTAATGCTTCCATGTATCAGGACTAAGAGAGGAGGTGCAGTTGGATGAAGTGGGAGGAGGAAGAAGAGGTTCGGTCGATTAGGAGGAAGAACTGGGAAGCTAGAGGTACAAAGGTTGGGTCGATTAGGAGCAAGAAGAGGATGTCATGTGTTTCCCACTCATTATTTGTTGTCCAAAAGAAAGAACTTTCTCGCCATACACTACCCGCTCATCTCCCACGCAAAAGGTTCCAGCCGTGTTTTATCAGCCCATGACCCCCCCCCCCCCCCCCCCCGCGCGGATATGTGTTTTTGGAAGTTTCACGTCCAATTTCGTATACCATGTATTTCCGGACGGAACCGTGCCGCCGGAAAGTTTCCCGTCCAATTTCTCATGCCATGTTTTTGGCCCAACCTGTCCTACGCAACAGGTTCCCGCCCAATTTCTCATGCCATATGTTTTCCGCCAATTTTTCGTTCACATGTTTCCCAACCAAAAGTATCCCACCTAGTTTCGAGTGCTAGGTGTTTTCAGCCTGAAAGAAGGAACTTTGCTGCCGTGTTTTCCTTGCTTGATATCCCCTTGCCATAAGTTTCCTGCCCAATATGTGATGCCCTGCCCGATTTCTCGCGCCATGTGTTTACCGTCTGAAAGTTTCCCCTCAATTTGTCGCGCCATGTGTTTCCTGGATGATATCTCCTACTTGAAAGTTTACCGGCCATGTGAATCGTGTGCCTCATGAGCTAGCTAGCTTGTAGTTTTCATGATAAAATTTCATGTCCCTCGGATGATGATCCAGCTAGTTGTTGGGAACTTGCAAATGACGTAGTGTTGGTTAATTCAATAAAGCTAGCCATGATGGCCTTCACTAAAAAAATCACATCAAATAACAATGTTTGACTGAACTAATGATTGCCTTATGAACACATAAGTCGCTTGATAAATGATAGCTAGTCACCACATTGAGCATCAAGGGTAAGCAAAGCCACTTTTAGCATAGCATTTTTCATGCTAGATTAGTCAAAACTAAAATGAGAAGAGGGACCAGGAGACAGTGACTTGTAACTTATAGACGCCAAAACTGAGCAGGCCACAACTTCTACCGGCCTTCTTTGGCATGAAAACTATGTCATCCCTTGTAGTAATTTGTCCACGTCGTGCCGCGATGGAGACTCTGAGATTTCCTCCTTTGAGTTTGACAGAGACGACACGCCGTGTAAGCTTGATCATGCCATCATCAGCAAATGCTAGCAATTTATCATCATCTCCGGCCGCAAGCAGCAAAACTTCTAGATCATCTATACCGATGATACTGGCGGTGAATACACATTGAAAATCAAGTGGCCATGATGAACCACCAACTAGTCGCACACCGATTGTCGCCTCCACGGAGTTTTCAATGATGCGGGTTGCTAACTCTAGCGTGCTACGCTTGCTAGTGTAAAATTCAGTATATAACCCAATATTTCTGAACTGTAGGCAAAAGAAACTTAGGTCTCTATCCTCGGCCTCAGTGGTGCCCTTCACTTTGAGCATGACCTCGAAGGTCCCAGGATCCAAACATGCCATGATAGCACGAATAGGACCCGTCAATGAAAGATATGGTTGCTGCATATAACATTAGTCCATTAAGTACTGTAACTAACAATGCATTTTCCAGCATGCATACATGGGACCACAAATGAAAAGAAAACAAGAAACATGCACTCACACACAAATTACCTCCTCCGTGATGATTTCACAATCGTTTCTTGAGCGAGCAAAGATAACATTATGTTTGTAATTGTCGCATAAATCACGTGCGCCGATCGTACCAAACACTTGGAGCGGCCACTTTAAGCCCCCTCTTATCGATGCGACTTTGATAGAGAAGATCTGCAAGGTATCTGTGACGTGGTTGAAGCGGTGATGACGAGGGTCCTCGTCGGTGCAATGCATGGGAGGAATAGTTGCTGCATCAATGGGAGCAAATTAGTCATACAGTACTCTTCTTTTGCAGGAAAAAAAACATGCTGTCTCTATTTGAGGAGCTAGGAAAACGTAAATAGAAGATGAAGATGCTCACTGGTGTCCTCGAAACGATCGTGTTCCGAGGCCCAGCCGTAATTCCAATAAACACGGTGGTACCCGGCGTCGTTGGCCTCTTGGTCAGACGGGTTCAGGTTAGGGTACCAATGCTCCTCCATCGACTTGGTGTGGTACACCGCCATTATCTTCTCCTGGTATCCCTTCCTCCTCGCTTCCTGCTCCTCCTGATCCATCTCGTTGTACTGTATCGATTGATACGTATCTTGCTCACGTTAATCTCCCAGCCGGCCGGAATTATTCGGTTCCAACTATACAACTGAAAACGTACGTACAACGTACTCAGATGTAGTCCTCTTTTTTTGCTTGGCTCAGATGGAGTCCTCATCGGATGCACATATGTAGATACTTCCATATATATATATACATAACGTACGAGGCACGCAGGACAACGTGCATACGTGACACCGGCCGTATACATGTGATCGGCTACCATATACACAACGCCAACCGATTAGATTAGATCGATATCACCACTTGACATGAGTGGTAAGCTATCTCAAAAACAATGAACAATAGATTAGATCGATATCGATATACACCGGCAAAAAAAAAAGAGGTTTGATCGACACACCATTAGCGCACAGCGGCGGCGCATCTAAGATGAACGACGGCGAAGGCGGCGGCGACATGAGTATTCCACCTGCGGCCTCGTTACCGTACCACGCCATCTTCGACATCCTCTCCAGGACGCCCGTCAAGTCTGTCTGCCGGTTCCGATGCGTGTCCAAGGGGTGGCTGGACCTCCTCTCCAACAACCCGGTCTTCGCCGCCGTGCACATGCGCCGCCACGGCCCGCTCCTCGTCGACTCAGGATCCTTCCAGGAGGAAGAGCCCGCCGGAGGCCGCGACATGCGTCTCCTGGACGTGGACGGACACGTCGTGAGGGTCATCAAGGGCGCCGGTGGATTCGGGATGATGTGTAACACCAGCGTCGACGACCTCGTCTGCGTCAACGGCGCTTCCTGCGATGGCGTCCAAGTGGTCGATCCAGCCACCGGGGAGGTGCTCGTGAGGTGCCCACAATTGGAGGTGGTGGTCAAGCACGGCGCGGTCCCTCTCGTCCCCACGCGCTACTACAACATCTTTGGGTTCGGCCGCGCCGCCTTGTCCAGTCAGTACAAGCTGATCCGCCTCGTCGACGGTGGCAGTTGCGAGGTCTTCACTTTGGGGGACAAGAGAGGGTGGAGGCAAGCGCAGAGGCCGCCGATTCGCTTCCGCTCCCAGCGAGGCTCTCCGGTCACCGTCGATGGCGTCCTCTACTTTTTGGAGGAGGCAAAACACGAAAAGGACGACACGTTGCACTGCTTCGGCCTCGAGAGCGAGCAATGGATGCCCGACGTGATCCAAGGGCCACTGAAATTATACGGCGAGAAGAAGTGGAGGGACACACTGGCAATCCGCATAACAGAGCTCAATGGCGCCTTGTGCATGGTGCAGTCCGCGTGCGAGCACAGGAACACGGCCAAACTACCGGGATTCACCAACATATGGATCCTGGACAATTCTGATAAGAGAAGTTGGATCAAGGCGTACACGATCCAAATGGCCCCATCCACATGCCGTTACATGCCGCTCAGGGTGATGCAGGACCGAAAGTTGCTCCTACAGTGCTCTCTCGTAATAAGTAATAAACGATTGTTGATGCTTCGGATCTATGATCCTCGCACCGATACATGCACTGACATTACAGGGGTGCCAAACGACCTCGCGGGTAGAATTGGGTTATGTAGCTTTCGCTTGGACCATCATGTGCCGTCCAGGAACATGTTAGCACTTTTCTTAGACCAAGCATTGTTGTTCCTCAGCAACTAGTGAAAAATGAGGTTGTGAATTACTAATTACCATGTGAACGACTTTTTCCTTGTGAACTCTTTTTTGGGTAGCCTTTTCCTTAAGAGCAACATATAAGCTTTAATGAAATACATTATGACGATGATTATGGTGGTGGTAACAACGATGATGACAATGTTGGTTGGTGTTGTTATCATCGTCGTTGTCATCATCATCATTGTACAAGATAATGACTTCTGTTATATGGGAATGCAGAAAAATCTATAACGAGACATTCCCTAAATTTCCATAATCAAAGCAACAATACTAAAGTATTTTTTGAGAAAATCACTAAATTTCAGATAAAGTTCAAACTTATGGGTGCAAATTCCTTCGGTTTTGTAGCCTGCCTTCTTCAAGCCCTTATCCAGTTATCCTATAATTTATAGACCATCCTCTTCGCAAACACGCATCTTCTTTAATTTGCATGAAATCAACATACATGGCGGTGCTATAGTTAATGATCCTGACCCATGTTTGTACGCCAATCAAGTGGCCTCATGAAGGTTGACGACGTTTGTTGCATTTCATCAGTGTTGGGCTGATATCTATTAATTGATGCCATTTTTGTACCGATTAGTGATGAACTCGTCGCATGTGCTATGGTGATCCATCTCCCTGCAGAAGACGAATTTTTGGACCTCATCATCAACGCAAATGCAACTAGATTAACCAGTTGGCTATCTGCTCTTCATTTCTAGCTGAAGAACTGTTTCAAGTGCTACTCCCTCACGATCGACGGATACTCGGAGACCAAGCGCATCCCCACCGCGAGAGCATCGATTCAGCCCCCTTGACGATCGACGGATACCAGTGGTTCTCAAGTACTACCCCAACGGCTCTTGCCTGAAAACCACCGATTTCAAATCCATTATTGTTTCACTCGACCAGGAGATCACGCGACCCGTGAAGGTGATGCTCAATTTTTTTTCCATATATCTAGTTTTTAATTTTTCTTAAGTGATTTTAAGTTTTTGAACTATACGCAGAGATCACATCTACCTCTCCTCCTCACGAGAAACTCCTCCCAGGACGAGGATCTTCTCGCCTCACGCCGGTGCCCGCCGCTGATTCGCCTTGTCTCCGGTGGCCTTAGGGCCATGGAAGCATGGCGGACCTCGGCCCTTGCCGGTGGGAGGGCTTCTGCTCCGTTTTTAGGTCTTTTTCTAGGTACATTAGGGTTTGTGTCCTGCTTAGGAAGGCGAAACGACGACTGCTCCCTGTAGTTGGAATAAGGCCCTCCCCGCTTAGTCCCTGTTCTGGCGGTGCGTACAATGTCCTCGGAAGGCGTGTCTCTGGAGGATCTCGTGGGATTCGTTCAGTGTTGGTCCCCATGGATCCATTCTAGGTGCGTCTATGTTTGTGTGTCTACACGTTGGATTCTTCCGATCTACACTTCTCTTCATCGGCGGCAGTTGCTGTTCTGATGTGCTGGTACCGTGGGGTCGTAGCACAATGACTTCCCGACTGTCTACTACAAGTTTTACCCGGCTCCGGTGAAGGAGGGGCGATGACCCGGTGGCGCGGCTTCGGTTCACTCCAGTGTGTTGGAACTCGTCCACAGGATGGATCACATCAAAAATGACAAACACGCGCACACAATTTTTTTTAGCCAAAGACACATGCCGTGTGTCTCTTTTCCTTCTGTATTTATTTTCTTGTTTTCTCCACCATGTTACTTTTTTTTGCAAACCCACCATGTTACAATCTTGCATGCCTTAAAAAAAAGATATATACACGCCTGGCCGGCAAGACAGACCTAAACCGACTTAGACAATACTACTCGTACTAGGACTTGTTACATGATCAAGGCATAGACTTGCCAAACTATACGACAACCTCCCGAACCCGAACCAACACGTGACACAAACAGACCTAGTACTACTCCAATCAATACGTATATAGACTCAAAGGATCAGCTAGCTCATACGACCAGCTTGTACATGATCCGGACTTGACTAAAGGCAAGATTATTTTAGTCTCAGGCCCTCGAACTGCACTCCGAAACGTGAAAATCTCGGTGCTCTTCTAGGTTTGCATTGCAGATTCGCCATGTCGCCGCTCGGCTTCTCCCTCATCCGCAAGGGCAAGCTATCGGAGCCAGAGCCGAGGCCCACGGTGCCGTCCAGCGGGTACCACCTGATCGCGCTCGACAGCTACTCGGACACCAAGCGCATCCCCACCGGCGAGAGCATCGATTCAGCCCCCTTCACCATCGGCGGATACCGCTGGGTTCTCAAGTACTACCCCAACGGCTCGTGCAAGGACACCTCCGATTTCATATCCATTCACGCTCAACTCTCCCTTGACCAGAGAGTTGCGCAGCCCGTGAAGGTGGTGCTCAGGTTCGGCTCCACGCTCTCACTTTCCGAAGCAGTGCAGCCCACGCCCATCGGCCAAGGGGAAAGGTTTGTCTTCTCCACTGGCTGTACGGTTTTGGGGTTCGACAGGCTCATCAGAAGAAGGGACTTTGAGAAAGAACATCTCAATGGTGACCTTTCCATCATACGTTGCGACATCAACATAGTCGCGGACAGCATCGTCGCGGCTCCGCTTCTTGAAGACGTCCCACCATCCGACATAAAAGAGCATATCGCCCGTCTCTTATCGAGCAAGGAGGGCGCTGACGTGACATTCGAGGTTGGCGGCGAGATGTTTGTCGCGCACCGTTGTATACTCGCTGCCCGATCTGCTATCTTCAAGGCAGAGCTCTTTGGCCCCATGAAGGAGGGGGCTACTGCAAATGTCGTCATATGGATACAAGACATGGAAGCAAAAGTGTTTAGAGCCTTGCTCAGTTTCATCTACACTGACTCATTGCCCAAGATGGAGATAGATGGCATGGACCAAGGAGAGGTGGAAGAGCAAGGCAAAGGAGAAGAAGCAATGTGGCTGCAGTCCTTGCTTGCTGCGGCAGATAGATATGACATCCGCAGGATGAAATTGATATGTCAGAACAAGCTGCGGGAGTGCATTGACGTGGGCACGGTGGCTGATATTCTTGGTCTAGCTGACCAGCACTATTGCCCTGCGTTGAAGGAGGCATGCTTGGAGTTCCTCAAAATTCCTAGGAATTTAGAGAAAGTATTGATGGCTGATGGCTTGGACCATATAGTTCAAACCTGCCCCTCTCTTGTCAAGGAACTCCTGTCCAAGTTTGCTTCCTAATATATTAAGCTTCACCACAATCAGTGGCTAGCAGAAATTAAGTGTATTTCTTCAGGTCAGTGCACGTTGTGAAGTAGGCTGGAAGTGATTCCTTATTGTCCTGCACTTGTACTTTCGTTTTTTGTCAGATGATGTGCCTACATGTCTAGCAGAAAGATTCTCTTAATTGCATAAATTATGTCCTTTTATCTTTGTGAAGATACCTACTGATAAGAAGTACAACGAAGCTGATCTTAATTTATCTGTAATGCCTGAGGCTACTACTGAATTGCTGATGTCTTGCTCAGACTTTGTAAATCATCCTGAGGACAATATAATCCAGATGCTATTTATATTTATCTCCGTATGAGGTTTATTGCTAGATCGCCAAATTCACACACGCTCATTTGCTCAATGATCCCTATCTTTGGTAAATATGATCTACCAGTGATCCCATGTTTGTTATTATTTCCACATCTAATTTACTTGTAACATCTCATTTTTCTACACCAACTTGGCTCACTGGCTCTGCAAATCCTATCTTTATTATTTTGTGTGACAAAAATCATCATCAATTTCCGGTAGCCGACCTGTTGCCCTGTTCGGCTGTTCGCTGCTCGACTCTGTGTCTCGACTCCACCGTCGGTAATGAACTCATACAAGGAGGCCCAATGGATTGTTGCGGAGGAAGCGACTGCAACTTCGGCTGTGGTAGCACAAGGGTGTCTGCACCGCAAGGAGCCGCAACCGTGCACACGACCACGACAATTAAGTACGAACAACATGAGGGCAGCAGATCTTTGGTTCCATGTTGTTCCTCTATTTACAATTTGTTTGACACCATATTTGAATTTGATGTGTACATTGCATTAAAAGAAAAGACACTTAAGTTCAGTATCTATGTTAACTTTGTAGGTCATCCCACGGACTTGTGATGGTGAACTAAATTCATGAGTTTTGGTTGAGAGGGCCTGCATTTGTAGCTTCACATATTTCTACCTTTAATTTTTCGCCCCCGGCTAAGGTTAGTTCCTAGATCCGCCTCTAACTATAGTCATGATATAATCCCGATGTCATTTACAATAGCAGATGAAAGGAAGTCCAGAGTACTAGTGTCCCGGACAGCGGATAATCGAGAATTAGAGGATTTTTTTTTTGAGTTGGAACCCTCAATTACGCAACGGGTCCAGCAAGATCGCTGGCCACTAGAACGTTTACATCGTTTGGCATAGTATCCGTCCACAGGCGGCACGGTTCCTGGCCACTAGCTCCCAGCATAGCAAGGGCGTGGGCAACAGAATTACAGCTCCGAGGAGCAAATCTAACGATGACGTTATTAAAATTTAGGCGACAGAACTGGCGAATTTCCCGATAGAGAACACCATCAGGTGCTAGGTCCCAAGCATTGCTTTGCAGGGCACTGATGAGATTTTGGGACATTATCTCTGACAGACTTCACATTATCTCGGTCAGAGAACCAGCCTTTGCAATCATAATGCCATGCTGGGTAATCCTCAAATTCTTCCCTAATTGGCATGGCCAAGATAATTTTTGCATCAACCTCGCAGAACGTATCTTTCACCATTGCTTCGTCCCATTGCATCATCACTGGGTTGATGAGCTCAGAGACCTTGGTGAGCAGGCTGTTTCCATCGGGGGTAATGAGGCCGCCTTGTTCCATCACGCGCAATCCATGGATCAGTCCACATATGTATACTGGCGCCGTCTCCAACCTGCCATATGAGACCATCCTGGAGCAGCTCTACCCCCTTCAAGAATACTACGCCACGTGTATGATATTCCTGATGTTGCTTGCGCCTCTAAAATACTTCCTCCGTTCCCAAATAATTGTCTTTCTAGCCATCTCAAATGGACTAAACATACGGATGTATGTAGACATGTTTTAGAGTGTAGGTTCACTCATTTTGCTCCGTATGTAGTCACTTGTTGAAATCTCTAGAAAGACAATTATTTAGGAACGGAGGGAGTAGATGAATTTGGGAAGTACTTCGTCTTCAACACCCTTGCGCAAAGTGACTCAGGGACTGCCAGCATTCTCCATGCTTGACGTGCAAGCATTGCTAAGTTAAAACCGTATAAATCGTGGAAGACCAGTCCTCCTTTACTCTTCGGGCTTGTCAGCAACTCCCAACTCAGCCAGTGAACCTTGTTCATCTTTTCCTGGTTCGCCCACCAATATCTACATTTCATAGAGGAATGCTTGGCTAAACAAACAACTAGATAGTTCGCTTCTCGGTTAAAAAACTTGAAACAGATATTACCAAAGTTTTTAGCAGTCTGCATGTACTTAAGCGTAGACCGCAGTATCAAGCCTAATGTAATTTGACGCCTCTTGGATTTGCTTCAACTACTGGTAAACAATACGATCCAACGTCTACTTGGTTTACAACCATATATGATTAGCTAGAATTGTACCATTCCTGGGAGCAATGACCTAAAACAACTCACTAAACTTAACTCCCAATAAATTTTAGATATTGGAGGCTTGTGCCTATCCATCCCCAATAAGCTTAACACCCGAAAATTTCGGTCATTGTTATGCTAAGTTAGACGGTAAATCGGCCCAAGTATACTCAACAAAATATGTATAGGAACGAGCCAATGATCATACAAAACCCCCTGAATAATTTTATGCTTCGCTGCCTTGCCCTAGCGTGCCGTTTGTGGCTGTGATCGCGGCTCCTCTGAGTAGGCAAAAAACCTGTACCTCTGTTGATTTGCCGGTGTTCGGCTAAATGAAAATTCAGGTGAGCATGTTCCCTTGATGACGTTTCAGAAAGTGATCCCATGGAACAAGTTCTGTAAGGCCAAACTCCAACGCATGACCCCATTTGATCCGCGCACATTCGTTTGGGTCGAAATGGACAGAAATAACGGTCCAAAATGCGGTGACCCAAACGGACCGGCGTCCGTCTTTTGTCCACCTGCGATCCATATTTGGCCCAAATTTGGGCATGTTTGCGTCCTCGCGGAGACAGTGTGGACGCACGCGGAAGTTCTCCTTGTCCTACCTCTGCCCCGCCCATCGGTGAAACATACGCCTTTTTCCCCTTCCCACCACGGCCTACACCCTCCCACCCTCGCCGCTACAGCCGCCATATCCGCCGCCGCTCATTTTCCGGCATCTCCATCGCCGCTCAGGCCTGCCGCCCCACATCCACACAGTCCTCCCCACCCACCCGCCACTTCGGAAGAGTTCTTGCTGACGTCTGTGGCCTTTTCTCGCCGTCGTTGGTGCTAGAGAAACCACGGCCGGCGGCACCGCCCATCGCCTCCAATACCGTCTGCGTCACACTCCAAGGCTGCCTGCTGCCCTCGTCTCTGCTTCCACAGGCCTACTGCCTGTATAGGGAGGCTGGGGTGCTCTTCAGCGGCCGAATCTCCACCACGATCGCAAAGTGTTCGACACTTTATTCGCAAGGTACCATGGAAAATGGGGACGAGTATTTTTTTCAACAACTTCATTTGCTCATCGAACGATGAGCTTGTGGTTGCGGCATTGTTCGTCAATGACCACATTGCTGGGCAGCAGCCAAGGTTCAGGGGATCAATCTCGGGCCATGCTCTGACATTGAACAACAATAGATAGACCGGCCATTGCCTACATTTCGCTGATTACTTTCAGTGCACGTCCCCGCGCTCTTCAAATCCCAACTTTTCCGGCGGCGCTTCCAGATGGCTTCCAGATGGCGAGACATGTGTTCAACCATATTCGCGAGGGCGTGGTAGCATATGATGATTACTTTGAGTGCAAAGAGGATGCCCTTGGAAAGGCTGGCTTGTCCTCTTATCAGAAATGCACTACGACTATTCGTATGCTTTCATATGGAATTCCCGACGATCTTGTGTATTAGTACGTCCGCATGAGTGATTTCAAATGTCTTGCATCAATGTACATGTTCTGCAAGGCGGTGGTGGCAGTGTTTGGCTGTGCATATCTAAGAGAGCCAAATGCCGCAGATACAACCCGGTTGATGATGATCAATGTAGATAGAGGCTTTGCGGGAATGCTTGGTAGCATAAATCGTATGCACTGAAAGTGGAAGAACTGTCCATTTTCTTGGAAGAGAGCAGTACAAAGGGCATGTGAAAGGTTGCACTCTCATCATACTAGAAGTAGTGGCTTCACAAGATTTTTAGATTTGGCACTCTTTTTCCGGCAATGGCTAGTTCTCGCAGTGATACTAACGTGCTTCAGTGTTCTATAGTGTTTGCAAAGCTTGCAGAACGTCACTATTCAGAGGTCAATTTTGAAATTAATGGCCACAACTACAATATGGGATACTACCTAGATGATGGTATGTATCCTAAGTGGTGAATTCTTGTGAAGATAATATCCAATTTGAAAGGATAGAAGAGGTAGAGATTTGCACAAGCACAAGATAATGCTAGGAAGGATGCAGAGCGTGCTTTTGGTGTGCTTCAATCTCGATGGGCTATCGAATTGACACCCTGCTAGAACATGGAGCACCGAAAAGCTATGGGAGGTAAGAGCATCTCTAGTCGTTCGCTCCCCAGGGGCTAGAAAAAAGTGCCGCTTGGGGGCGAACCGGCGATATTTTCAGCGTGGGGGCGATCGGGTTCCCAGCCACCGCCCTCAGACGCAATTTTCGTAAATATTTTTTAAAAAGACATTCGGCCAAAATTCAGCAAACGCGACATAGATTCGGCGATATTTAGGCGTTCCACAGTTTTTTTACATATAGAAAACATAAAATCTACTAAAAAAAGAAAACAAAGGCCGTTGAAGGCGTCGTCGTCGCCGTCGTCGTCCTCCTTCTCCTTCTTCACACATCCGTCCCTGCTGGACCCTTGCCCGGGGTCGCCCTGGCGGACTGGTTTGGCCGGCGGCGGCTCCTCGTCATCGCCGTCCTCGAGGACGACGATGCCTCCCTCGTTGCAGCCACGGCGCCGTGCAGCGATCTCTACTAGGGCGCGGCGCAGGCGCTCCATCTCCAGCCACGCCCAGTCCTCCCGCGCCCACTTCATGGCGGCCTCCTCGTCGAGTGTGGCGTCAGCGTGCTCGCTCTTCACGGTGGTGAGCTCCGGCTCCGTTTTCAGCTTGACGAGGCGGGATGTAGGAGCCGAGGAGGCATGGCCGCCCTCGTTGATGATGAGGTCGGCGCTGCGGGTGCGCTGGACGAGCGGCGTTTCCACGGGCTTGGCCTTAACGCTGACGAGCGTCGGCGACCTGCAGGAGTGGGAGGAGGATCAGCAGGAGGAGGAGGAGGACCCGCCCAGCATTCGCCTCGGCAGCCACCGGCCGCCACTCCGGCGGGGGCCGGGGCCGCCGGGTACTCGAGCGGCGGATCGTTGCCGCCCTCGAGGTACTCGAGGATGGCGTGGAGCGTGCGGCCGGGGGCGCCCAACCACATGCGGCTGTCGTCGCTGTTGTTACACCCCCTTACCACCGGCTTGTTGTTGATGAAGGCGAGCCGCTCCGCCTGCCGGCGTTCGAAGTATGCCGCCCACGCCTCATGGTTGCCGGCGTCGTACTCCGGGAGGGCCTGCTCCTCCTTCGAAAGAGAGGCCCGCATATGCTCGATCTCGGGGTGGAAGTAGCCGGGGTGTTCAACGTCGGGCAAAGGGAGGACGGGGACGCCCCCGGCGCTGAGCCTCCACCGCCCTGACGCACGCATGTCGGGGGGAGCTGGGTAGTTCACCTCGTGGAGGAGGTGGACTTTCCACTCGTGCAGCGAGCGGCGGCTGAAGCCGTTGGCGGCCGCCGCGTCGCCGGGGAACCGTTCACCCATCGGTTGTGCGTGCACGTGGTGGCTAGACTGGGAGAGAGGGAAAGAGAGGGCGTCGGCGGCGAGATAGGAGGGGGGCTGCGGGCGGGTGCTTCCAGCGGCGAGGGAGGAGGCGGCTTTTATAGCGGCCGGGGGGCGGCAACGTGTGTATGCGTGGCGGGAGGGGGTGCGTCGCCGCACTGCGCCGCCCGTGAGGAACCAATGAAAGGCTGACCGGCGGCAGGCTTAGCATTGATTCCCCGCGGGAAACCGAGATGATAAGGACGACGAGGCGCGGGGTTCGCTGACTCGGCGGGCTCACTGTTCTTTCGTGCCAAAAATGATTGCCCCGGCGCCCACGGGCGCCCCCCGGCGTGCCGGGTTAGGCCTGGGTCCGCCGGCGTCAGTTTCGGGCCTAACCAGCGAAAATTGGGCTCCTGGGGCGCGACTGGGCCGTTTTTTTAGCGCCGGCGCTAAAAAATGGCCTTGGAGGGCCTGTTGGGGACGCGGCTGGAGATGCTCTAATGATTGCTTGTGTGATCATGCACAACTAGTGGCGGAGCTAGGTTTTGAAAACAAGATGGTCCACCTCTAAATTTTTTTGACAACAAATATAGAATGTGAGCACATAGAAATAGATTAACATGTTCTTACAGACATACTACAATTCTCAATTAAGTGTCATTTTTGCATAAAATTTTCTCGATTCTTTATAGAAGAAACAATTTTGCATAAAAGAAATCTACATAATACATGCCTTGAGAACTTTAAATTAAGAAGCATGTCTCCAAAAAAGAGAAGCAATGTCCCCGGTCCTCTTCACTCTTCAATAACTCTGCAATAATAATTTACTTATTTTTTTAATCATAAGTTCATAACCAGTAAATTTAAATTTGTATCATGTAGACAATTTGCAGGTTTCTGAATAAGAAACTACATTATATACCTGTAAATTTAAATTTGTATCATGTAGACAATTTGCATGTATCTGAGTATGAAACTACATTATATTCAGAAATTTTAGATTGTACTCCCTCCGTTTTAAAATAGATGACCCAATTTTATACTAAAGTTAGTATAAAGTCGAGTTATCTATTTTGGAACGGAGGGAGTAGCTTGGAGGTCCAATATATCTAGATATTTCAGTTGTGCAACTTTCTTGTGCAAAGGACAAGCGAAAGAAAAAAACATTTTTGTTTTGACCGATCTCATATAGCAATGCACAGCATACAGCCAAACTTGCTTGCAATTGCAAGTCCACCGCCGACCCAGGCACTAAATGGTCGCTGGTGGGGTAGACATGGGCACGGCCATGGCCGGCGGTGGCCATGCCAAAGAAACACGGTGCAAGCAACCAGTTTGCGAGCAACACAGAGCGAGTAGTAAAAGGGGCAATGGCGGTTGGCGTCGACAGGAGGAAGAAGGGTCCTACTTACGGCTCTGAATCCGTTGTCTGAATTAAGTACGAGAGGTGCAGGAGCAGACCTCGGTAGCCAATACAGCAGGGGGAATCAGGGAAGAAGCCACACTGCTCGTCGGGCGGTGCTCTGCCGGAGCCGAGGAAGACCGGTGCGGGAGCTAGATTCACTGTGGCACTCCGCCAAATCGTCCATGGAAAGCGTCAGAGAGACACCGAGCTCGTTGGGTGGGGCAGGCCGCGCCGCCATGGTGTCTGCTGGCATTGGCTACGGGCGACGACGACTCGCCGAGGCAAGCGACAGGCGGCGGATCTGAAGGCGTAGAAGTCAGAGGTGGATCAGGGAATCGACTCGGGGACCAGGTTGGGCTCCTGACGACGCCCCTCCTTTTTTTGAGGGAACGACGCCCCTCCTGTGTGTGTAGGCTGTCGCTACGCCTTTTTTTCTCCAGCCATGATCAAATATATATCCTATGACATACATATAGCCCGAGCTAAAATTACAGGGTGGGCCGTGGCCCACCCTGGACATCCTGTAGCTCCACCCCCTGTGCACAACGTGAGCACGGAGGATCAACGTGATGACAACATCTACGATCAAAGGTTTCGATTTCAAAATGAAAATGTTGTGCCTGAGCACCAAAAATCGGCAACGTTTGCACAGTTCATCCAATTTCATCATGACATGCGTGATTGGTAAACTCACATTCAACTTAATGAATTGGTTGAGCACACGTGGACTCACCTTGGCAACCAGTAGATGTATTGGTCATCTTTTCATCTTTTACCAAGTCTTCCTCTTCCTATTGAGTCAATCAGGGATAGAAATTCAGATTTTTAATGTATTTGTGACAATTTAAATTTGATTGTAAACTTTGTGATATGCTACTATATGATTTATTTAGTTGTAAAATATATGCAATGTTTCTTTTTAGTTAGACATATGCATTAAAATATGTGTACATTTGACCCTTGATGAACGGACAGACCAAATGAGTCGGTTGGTTGGGCGCAATGCCAACGCAAACATAAAAGCGATTGGACGCCGCCCCTTTACCTGACTCAAAAGAAGACAAAACGGATGTCTGTTTGCCGTCGTGAGTTAGAGTTGGCCTAACCGTAGATGAATTTTACTCCCAGAATTTATCAAATCAAACACCCATTTTGCTATCAAAAGCATCCAGCAAAAAAAGAGGTGGGAGACAAAGTTCCGCGGGCCCAAGCCGAGCGCCGCCACCCTCCGGTACACCCCCCCACCGGCACCTCTGTCAACCCTCCCGGGCTCCCCAGAACCCTACATCCGCCGGCCCCCGCCCCGGGGCCTCCTCCCTTCCTCCTGCTACCAGAGGTCCTCCTCTGCCGACTTCGGCACTACCCCGAGGCAGCTGCCGAGCTCCCCTGTCTTCCTTTTTCCTGCCCGTCATGGGCACCATTGCGAGGAGCCCCGCGGGATGTTTGATCACCCGAGCGTCCGCGGCGAGATCCATCGTCGCAGATGTACTCCTGGACCCCTCTGCAGTACTCCATTGCCGCCTGCCTTGAATCCACCCAGAGTTGAGCTCAGCGCATGGGAGGTGCTCGACAAAATTCCCGCAAGGTAAATTCCTTTTACTTTTTCAGCTGCTCTGCTCGGTGCCAATTTGCGGGCAATTTCAATTATCAAGGAGTGCAAATGAATTGAGATGGATTGTGAAAACAATGTGCAGATGAATTTCATTATGCAAGAGGATTTTGAAGACTATTTTGTTATGCAAGAGTTTTTTGAAGACTTGTCATCAGAGGAGGATGAGATGATGATGATTATCATACTAATGGAGATGGAGAGGATCACTCAAATGAACGATGAAGTCACCACACCGATTCTTGAAGAGGTCTCACCGTCAGATCTCTTCTTGACCAAGGAGGGTGCTGATGTGACATTTGAGGTGGGTGGCGAGACATTCCCTGCGCACCGGTGTATACTTGCTGCCTAGTCCAGTGTCTTCAAGGCATAGAACTTTGGCCCCATGAAGGAGGGCACGACTTCAAGTGTCATACACATAAAAGACATGGAAGGAAAGGTGTTGATGTGGGCATAGATACGTCTACAAATATTACACGATATATTTTTCAGGTAATTTTATTGATCATTATATGATATTATATTTTAGAAAAAAGTCCTTTTTACTCCCCTGAATAAAGTGGGTGGTTCACTTTACCCCCTGATCTTTATTTCTGTTCCCTTAACCCCCTCAACAAACCCAAACCGGACCGAAAACCTCCCAGACTGGTTTCTCTGCACCCACTGCTGATGTGGCGCAGTCAACGGCGGTATTGACCCTAGTGCCCCCCACTTGTCAGGTACCCTCCTTCAAAAATAGTCCCTGTAATTTCACAAAGATACCCTCCTTCAAAAATGAAAAAAGCAATCAGCCCCTGCCCTGTCGGCTGCCTCTTCGCCTGTCCTCCATGGAGGTGGCAGCGGCGCCTGTGCTCGTACAGGGCCACTCCACGAAGTAGAGCAGCAGGCTGGACTCTCCGGCGGGGAGCAGGGACGGCAGACGGGTCAAAGTGCGCGCCGACGGGGAGCAGGGACGGCGGACGGGTCGATGTGCGCACCGGCGGCACACCGCTGACCAGGTCGTCACAGCGCACGAATGTGAAGCCCTCCGCGGCTGCTGCTCCCACCCGTGCGCGGCCGGTGCTCGCGTCCGTCGAGGCCGGCGCCTCCGTTGCTTGCGCCCGGCGTCGCCGTTGCTCCCGCCCGTCGCGCCCGCCACCATCGCTGCTCCCGCCTGCAAGCAAGTGTCCGGCTCCCGCGACAGCTTGGCCGCAGCTGGCCCTCCAGCGGCGGCTGCTACTCCGACGCCCGTGCATGATGCTTCTCCGGTGGGGAAGCAGGCCCTCCGGTACCCATGGCACGTCCGGAGAGGAGAGACGAGGAGGGAAGGGCTTGATTGCTTTTTAGATTTTTGGAGAAGGGTGTCCATGTAAAATACTTTATCCAACAAGTGGGACCCACTAGGGTCAATACCGCCGTTGACTGCGCCACATCAGCACTGGGGGGAGAGAAACCAGCCTAGGGGGTTTTCGGTCCGGTTTGGGTTTGTTGAGGGGGGGGGTAAGGGAACAGAAATAAATATCAGGGGGTAAAGTGAACCACCCACCACTAGTAGAAAACCGGCCTTTTGTCCCGGTTCGTAAGGGCCTTTAGTCCCGGTTCCCGAACCGGGACTAAAGGGTCGTTACTAATACCCTCACCCTTTAGTCCCGGTTCAAACCAGAACCGGGACAAATGGGCCTCCACGTGGCCGCTGCCGGCAGCCCAGGCAGGGGCACCTTTGGTCCCGGTTTATGATATAAATCGGGACCAAAAGGGTTCCACGCGTCAGCAGGAGGTTTTTCTTTTTTTCTTTTAAACAAAAGTGGCCGTTTTAGGGGTTTAGGGGGTTATTTTTAGGTTGTTATTAGCTAGCTAATAGAGAGAAGTGTCCTCTCTTATATGTAGTCCTTGGTTTACGTACCTACGCTACTGCTATGTTCATTTCACCCGCATATATATATATATATATATATATATATATATATATATATATATAAATAATAACTCATGCATGCTCGCATCATACATCATCATATATAATAACAAGTCCTACTAATTAATCAAGCATCATCATACAACTTCTATTCGTTATTAATAATAAGTCATACGATCATCATCCTCTTAGTCATCGAACCCAACCCTACATAATTGTTCTTAGCACATGATCATCAAGTATCAGGTAGGATCGGACCTAAACACACTTAAGGTAAAATAGCATAAAACAATATAGACCCTGACTCTTCATTATGAAGAATGGAGATCATCCTGTCTCCAATTCTTGCGCCTCGCTTCCTTTTGCTTCCAAGAAGCTCCTTACGACTGTCCATACATTTTTTTCCATCCTTTGACTGTTATGTCTCCACTTCTTTTAGAAATCCGGTATGGACAGTTGAGATTCGTAGGATGACCTAGATATATGTTTAAAACATGAAGGCTGCCGCCAGTCTGATACATCAAATGAGGCACACAATTCTCTGGGATAAGCTGTTGAAAAATATAGTAATAACTTCGTAGTTAGCAATGATGTACTAGTTTTAGAAATATGCAAAAAGATGCACGAATGTCGTAATAGTAAAAAAACTTACCAGGGTATCTCCATGGTAGTTACCGTAGTTCAACACGTGCACTAGTGGCACGTATTGACCATAATGTTGAGGAGTTCGATTATAGATATTGTAATTCTCAATATCATTACAAAATTCAACCAGATGAGTTTTCTCCTTGTAAGTTAACTCAGAGCCATCGGTGTAGTAAGTTCTATCTACCATCTTCTGCACATTCTTCGATACTCCAAAATAAGCTGTCAATGGAAATAAGCTGTCAACTATTTTGAAATGAACAATATAAGTTCTATTAATAATTAACTATGTTTGGGAAACTCACATAGCGGTAGAACTGGAGGAGTATCAATAAGGACCCAAATGTCCATATTGTCTTGCTCGATTTCAGGATCACCAAGATCCATGGTGACAAACATACCCTCATCAAAACCATACAATTTGCAAAATGCTTCCCAATTTTTGCAACCAAAATGGGTTACGCTCTCAGCATTATACAACTTTACTTCAAAATCCACATCATGATGGGTCCTTAGGTGAATTTTCTTCGTTTCAAAATTTTCATGGTCTTCAAAATCCATCCTCTCCAAGACATAGCGTCTTGCATGGCATGGGATCAACTATACTTGAATTGTAAAAGATGAAAATTACACGTTGAAATAGTTGAAGTCATGCTTAATTATGAAAAAAAAACACTTGTCGTCGTTGCGTACCGTTTCAACTTCGAAGGTCTCCTCGAGCTTAATGCTGAAGCGCCGACCATCGTCCAGGTGAGGCCTGTCGCACTCACCTCGATCGTCGTGGCACCAGTCGCACTCCCCCGGGAGACTTTCGTCGTCCGATGATGGCATTTCCTATACGTTCATAATTCAAAGACTAAATTAGATCATTATTATTCAACTAATCATATGCATATGCCTTGCATAGTGCTCTTCAATTTGAGCATTCAATAAGAAAAATCAAATCGCAAAATTAAGTAGTATTCAAATTATGATGCCTTCAATTATAAGAAAAACTACATCATCTTCATTTGTCTGTACATCGAATATTATCACTAATACACGTCGAATACTATATATCATACATATCGCCAGTACAGCTAGAACAGTAGCGCCCGACGGGTATCGGCGCGGGCGGTGGACACCCACAGAGAAGGAACCATCACGGGATCATAGCTCCAGTGAGATCCCTGGAGAACCTGCCAGGTATTGGAGAACCTGTGCTCCAACGCAAACAAGTAGCGACGGACGTGCGCGTCCTCCTCACTGACACGGTGACGCACCACCTCCGCGGAGTCCTCGAGCCTCTGGACCGTCACTGGCCCACGCGACCGCCAACAAAGAAGGTTCGGGTCAACGACAGGCTGGCTCCTCACCAACCTGCGCCCTCTGGTAGGTAGCGCCTCCCAGTACCTCCCCGGCGGAGCCCAGTCCCGGACATGGCCCATCTGGTCAAGCAGGTGTCGTCCGCCCCCGACTCGACGACGAGGATGCGGGATATGCATCGTCCACGTCGATGCAGGAATAATTGCTTTAACTAAAAAAATAAACTAGTTCTATTAATTTTCTTGCTAAAAATAAACTACTTCTATAGTAAAATAAACCAGTTTTATTAAATCAACTAGCTAGTTCAACTACGAAGCACTTACTATAAATAAAATAAAATAGTACGACTTACTAAAAATAAACTAGTTTAACTATAGTTATATTATTTTTCTAACTAATTATATTAAACACTTTCTCTTCTTATTTTTTCCTTTTTCCTCTATTCTAAATATGAACTTATTCATAAATGACATATATCATTCACAATTTTCCTATACATACACAATAAATTGACAAAGAAAATACTATGAACAAAAAAATCATTAATAAATCTAAATTACAACAGAAAAAATCATAAATAAATCTAACACAATATGAACAAATTAATTACACAATATGAAAAAAATCTAACAGAAAAATCTATGAACTACACATCTAATAAAAAAATCTATGAACTACAAAAAAATCTAACAAAATCTAACTCAATTAACTATACTAGTAACATCAAATTAAATCAGTTGCTCACGACGACGGTGTCGGGGACGGCGACGGCGACGGCGACGGCGAGGTGCGGCGCGGGGCGGGGCGGGGCGGCTCGGCGACGGGCAGGGGCGGGGCGGGTCGGGGCGGGTCGGGGCGGCGTCGCGGGGCGGTGGGTGGCGACAGCGTCGATCGGGGCGGCGCGGGGCGACGACGGCAACGATGGGGCGGCGCGGGGCGACGACGGCGACGATGGGGCGGCGCGGGGTGACGACGGCGACGACGAGGCGGATACGGCGGGCAGCCTGGCGGTGTCAGGACGGCGGGGAAGAACGAACTGAACCAAAATTTCACGAGTGTTGCTTATATAGACGGCGCATTGGTCCCGGTTCGTGGCACAAACCGGGACCAATTCCCCCCTTTAGTCCCGGTTGGTGACACCAACCGGGACCAACCGGGAATTGGTCCCGGTTTGTGCCACGAACCGGGACCAATGCCACCCATTGGTCCCGGTTCGTCCTACCAACCGGGTCCAAAGGCCTTCTACTGCCCCGCGCCCAAAAGTTTAGTCCCACCTCGCTAGTTGAGAGGGCTCGGGAGTGGTTTATAAGCGCTGCTGCGCCCACCCTCGCGAGCTCCTCTCAACTGCAGGCTTTCGGGCCTAATCTGTCACTGCAATGCCTGTGGGCCTACTGGGCCTGCTGCGGGCCTGAATCCTGGCCCATAGTTGGGTTTCTAGTCGTATTCAGGCCGTGGTGGCCCAGTAGGTGGCATTTTTTTTTGCTATTTATTTTTTCATTTCTACTTAGAACTAAATGCTTATAGTTTTTTAGTGATTTCTTTTTTCTTTTAGGTCACAAAAATTATAAACTTTCTGTTAGTGCCATTAGTTTTAAAATTTGAATAGTTTAAATTTCAATTTTTTAAAATTTGTGTGAATCACTAGTTTATGAATCACTAGTTTACTAAATTTATGTGAAACACTTTGTGTATTATATTTACTATGTACAATCTTTCTGCACAGAGGTACCAAAAATTATAAACTTTCTGTTAGTGCCATTAGTTTTCAAATTAGAATAGTTAAAATTTGAATTCTTTGAAATTTGTGTGAATCTCAAGTTTGTGATTAACTCTACTAGTGCCATTAGTTTTCAAATTAGAATAGTTAAAATTTGAATTCTTTGAAATTTGTGTGAATCTCAAGTTTGTGATTAACTTTACTAGTGCCATTATTTTTTCATTTCTACTTAGAACTAAATGCTTATAGTTTTTTAGTGATTTCTTTTTTATTTTAGGTCACAAAAATTATAAACTTTCTGTTAGTGCCATTAGTTTTAAAATTTGAATAGTTTAAATTTCAAATTTTTTAAAATTTGTGTGAATCACTAGTTTATGAATAACTTTACTATAAACTTTCTGTTAGTGCCATTATACTCAATTTGGTAATTTTAGTTAGTCATAACAAATATTATAGGCATTTTTTTCTTTTTTGCTATTCATTTTTTCATTTCTACTACTTAGTGTGAATCACTACTTAGTGCATATAGGCATTTTTTTCTTTTTCTTTTTTAGTCATTTCTATTTATACTAAATACTAATAGTTTTTTAGTGATTTCTTTTTTCTTTTAGGTCAAAAAAAATAAAAACTTCTCTGTTAGTGAACATAGATGCACTTATAGAGAAAATTAAACATAAATTCATAATCAATTTCTATTTATGAATTTATGTCCAATTTTCCTCTATAGGACAGGCTTATAAACAGGTGTCGGCGCCCTACGGTTGGCGAGGTGGGACTATACTGTGGGTGCAGCGAGGGCCGACCCTTTAGTCCCGGTTCGTGGCACGAACCGGGACTAAGGGGGAGCCTTTGGTCCCGGCTCATGCCACGAACCGGGACCAATGGTGGTGGGCCAGGAGCCAGGCACATTGGTCCCGGTTCGTTCCACCAACCGGGACCAAAAGGTCCAGGCGAACTGGGACCAATGGCCCACGTGGCCCGGCCGGCCCTCTGGGCTTACGAATCGGATCCAATGCCCCCATTGGTCCCGATTCTAGACTGAACCGGGACTAATGGGCTGCCCCGGCCTGGACCATAGCCCCCTTTTCTACTAGTGCATTTTATTCAGGGGAGTAAAATGGACTTTTTTCTATATTTTATTACAAGGGACAAAAATACTACACCATTTTATTTCTTATGCAGAGTTCTTGAAGGCTGCAAAATAAATATGAAGATGTTGAAGATTGCATGGGCCATGCAAGTGCGCACACCCACACGCACATCAGAAAGGAGGAAAGGTGCGGGAGAGATGAGGGCCATTCATGTTGCATGCTACGCACAAGTTTTTCAAATACGAAAGAAGAGAAGAAGGATTAGACTTAATGGACCAAAGAAGCCACGTGCACACCAGCCCATCTCATCGATTAAAGAGATTGGAATTAATCCCAGAAGGCCTAATATCCGGTCAAACATATGGGCCGGCTCCTGGTGAACTTTTGCTTCGACCCGTAGCAGTCCACACTGGACACGTCGACGCGCAGCGCCACAGTTAGGACGGCGGCCGCGTGTAATAAATAGCTAGTCTAGGTTAGAGTTTAGACTCGTGTTTTGTTTAGAGAAGTTTAACTTTAGCTATTTTTATGCTCAAAAAAAAAACTTTAGCTATTTTTATTTGTCTTCGCTTGTAGTGGCTAGTGCGACCGTCAAAACATCCTATCGGAACCCCATCTTGTGCAGGGCCCGTAGCAGTCCACACTGAACATGAGATGGGCGAGAATCCAATGTTCACAATAGTCGCGGAATGTCATGATATGTCAAGTCCCACGATAGTGGTGATGACAAATCTTCAAAATATATATCTGGAACTAGTAAAGATTGTTACATTTATGTTAACTTAAATTTAGCCCTACAACCGTGTAATGTGGAAGAAAATCTTCTTCACTCTGTTTCAAACATGTCTCGACTGGTTCATAGCGAAAAAGGTTGACACTGGAAGAGTTATGGCTGACTGCATTAATATATGGTAGTTTACTTGTTTTAAATAATACAGCGGTCAAATCAGCAAGTGAAGACGAGATATTTAGGTCTAGATGGTTGCAAACATCCAGTGAGATATGTGCAAGTTTAGAGTCAAATTGTGACAGTTCTTAACTAGAAAAGACTACCAAGATACAAAGATCTACCACAGTGAATATTTAGGCACATCAAATAACTCATCTCATGGATCACAAAATGCACAAACTGTCAAAAGCTCTATTTTGTACGCAATCCTAATTAACCAGGCTAAAATCATAATTCATGACAAAAAATACTGGTGTGCAGTGGTACCTGCTGCCAATATCTTCAATCCTAGTCATCTGGCTAGCGGCCTCTAGTTGAATTCTGAATTTGTGATGATCTAATCCGCCAGCCTCTAGTAATATCGGGACAACGGACCGTAGACTAGTGAATGGTATTGTCGTTGTGGCGAGCTGCCGCCGCAGCAGTGGAAACGCCCTAACAGGGCACGCACGACGGACTCGGATGGAGGATGGCATGAGCGGCGGCCGGCGGCAGCTGCAGACGCCCTGAGCGGTTCGGCAGAACACACATGTAGATCAATGAATAGATCGGATCTGGAGTATCAAATTGTCCAGGTTGTCCAGAGGTAAACCAATATTCTTCTTTTTAGGGTTAGGCAAACCAATAGTCAGCCACAAACTATACGCTACATTTGTGGGTTATTGGGCTTTGGCTTTCTATTTTGGTGTACTTAGAGCCTGTTTGGGACTGCTCTGCTCCTTAAAATTCAGCTCCGCTCCAGAAAATACAAGCCAAACGGGGTAGCTCCACGATATGCCGCTCCGCAAAAAAATTAGAATCTGGGATACAACTCCAAGTTTTTTATGAAGCTCCTCAGGGGGTGCTCCAAAAAACTCTAGAAGCTGGAGTTGGATGGAAATTACCCACCACTGCCACCAGTAAGTGGATACCTCTTCGTTTGTCCCCCCTCAACCAATCAAATAGATCCTTTCCACCAAATTTCTCATTCTTGAAGCTGGAGCTAAACGGCAGCCAAACATTCTCTTTGGTAGTACTATAACTTCTAGATGAAACTGCTCCAAAGTGAATTTAGTGGAGCGAAACCAATTTTTGTGAAGCGGAGCAGTCCCAAACAGGCCCTTAGTTCACTTAATATTGAGGAGTTCCTGTTTTTACCTGTAAACATTTCAGACTTTTGAATAAAGCTTGGCTAGAGTGTCTCAAAAAAAACTTAATATTGAGGCACACAGCCTCGCTAAACATGCTTTCGTTTTGGACTATGGGCGCTATGTGTGGCTGTTAAACCCCCCAGACCTTCTTTGCATCCCTTTAAACATTATTGAGCAATAAATAAAGTGTGTTTAGACTCAAAAAAAATAAGCGATGTACACATCAACCTGAAAACGGTTGAGGGGGGCGAGCGATTGGCAGGGGTCTAGCCCCTGCTCCCCCCACCCACCCCCCTGTCTCCACCCGTGATCTTGTGAGATTTATTCCATCTAGCATATTCATAATTTTGAGATTGGTTGGCTATTATTTTCTTGTATGTTCTTCGATTTGCTTGTAGAAAAATTCCTTTGTGGATAGGTCGATCGCGCCGTTGGCTCGGTCGATAACGTCGTGGAGTTGGTTCAGCGATTGGCATGGATATCAGTCGTGTACGGTTGGTAGCCGGATCGTGAAGGTCAAGCCCCCCCCCCCCCCTCCCCCCAAATCGTAGTTATCTCTCTCTTATCGAAAGATCGGGCCCCAGTTCACATCAGGTGTTCAGGGCCATGCTCAGTTTCATCTACACTAACTCATTTCCCAAGATGGAGACAAATAGCATGGAGGAAGAAAAGGAAGAGGGAGGCAAATGGCAAGTCGAAGAAGAAGCAATGTGGCTGCAACTCTTGCTTGTAGCAGCAGATAGATATGATATCCAGGAGATGAAATCGATATGTCAAAACAAGTTACGGGAGTGCATTGACGTGAGCACGGTAGCTGGCATTCTTGCTCTAGCTGAGCAGTACGATTGCCCTTGGTTGAAGGAGGCATACTTGGAATTCCTCAAAACTCCTGCGAATTTGCAGAAAGTATTGCTGGCCAATGGCTTGGACCATATAGTTCGATCCTTCCCCTATGTTGTCAAGGAGGTCTTGTCCAAGTTTGCTTCCTAAACTTCACTACAATGGTTAGTTGTTCTTCTTCAGGTCAAAGTATGTTCTGAAGTCGCCTGAAGTAGGCTTGGAGCATATAGTTCGAACGTTCCCCTCTGTTGTCAAGGAGCTCTTGTCTGAGTTTGCTTCCTAAACTTCGCTACTTTGGTTAGTTGTTCTTCTGCAGGTCAAAGTATGTTCTGAAGTAGGTTGGAAGTGTTCTCTTATTTGTCTTATGCTTTCATTTTTTCAGTTGATGTGCCTCTGTATTTTGAGCCAGAAAGACTCTCCTAATTGCATAAATTATGTGCTTTTGTCTTTCGACTATGTTTATAATAAGGACTACTACAGAGTTGTTCTTTGTCTGTAAACCGCAAATGAATTTGAACTCATGACCTATGGACCAAAATATTCTGATGTTGTTCATATTATTTCAATGTGATGTTTATTGCCAAACTGCGCAATGCTCACGACGCTCAGTGATCTCTTCTCTTTTGTATTTTTTTTAAAAGGAGGAAGACCCCCTGTATTTGGGCAATGCATACAGTCGTTTTATTAATTATTCATAAAAGACCTTACAAAGAAATACATCAGTAAGTCTGAAGCCACCGTCTAGACAACATTTGTCGCTACTCCTATCCAGTTGATGAAGATATTTTTTTTTTAGAAAAGGAGGATGACCACCGGCCTCTGCATCTGGGAGATGCATGCGGCCACTTTATTGATTATTCTCGTTGACCTTACAAAGTATTACAACAATATGCCTGAATCCGCCATCTTGGCAACATATGCCACTACTCCTATCCATGTGATGAAGGGATGCTAGCTGGGTCAAATACCCAAACCACTCACCTAAACCTATCATCAAAAACCGGAAGTCCCAGCCGAGCCACATACCGGGTCTGGGGCACAAGCCGGTCTGACGCACTCACATGTGTCGTCGCCGCCATCTTCCACAAGTCCATCTTCAGAGCAGATATTGAGGCTTCTACCTTGTTAGGCCACTCTGCCATCGACGCCACCATGACGCCAGACAGCCACCTCCTCCTGCGCGAGTCCATCTACACGCATCGGGCGCCAAGTCTCCGCTGCGCCACGCCGCCGAGATCCGCCGTCTTCGATGCGGAGGAGGAAACACCGCTCCACCTCTGGGCGCATCGCCGGCCACCTGTCGCGATGTCGTGCAAGTCCAACTCTGGGAAAGCACGCAGGGAATCACAATCTTCAAGACGACGCCCTCAGGAGGGGAAGCGATGTCATGCCATCGTCTGGTCCTGCACCGCAGGTCCTGGGCTTTCACCCGAAGAAAGTGACCCGAGAGCGGAGGAGGTCGGAGAACTCCACAACGGCCCCCAGGAGGAGAGCGACATCCGCAGACACCGCGCCGTCGGCTTTCGCCCGGAGCAACCCTACCTCCGCACCCTCATGCTGCCAGACGAGGATGGGGGAACCCCAGCGCCGCCAGCATGCGAACCCACTGGCCCAAGCACCTCTTGCGCGGCGGCGGCGCCATCACCACGCACGACCACCAACCTCACCGCCGGTCGAAGCCAACGGGCCAGATCGGCCGAGCCCGCCACGGCCAGATCTGAAACCTCGGGACGCCGTCGCATCAAGGCAGCCACGAGCAGCCGGCAGCCCATCACCTGCGAGAGGACGAGGACGCCACGCCAAGCAGCCGCCACGCCGGCCGGAGACGCCGAGGGCGAGACTCCCACAACCACGGGCTCACGCCGGCGACCTAGGCCGCCGAGCGCGCGGAGATCCCCGCCGCCACCGTCCTCCGGCGCGGGCTTCGCCCGGCGGACTCATCCGGCGGCGGCGGGAGGGGAAGCGTGATGTAGATGGGGGCGGCGGCGGCGTTCCTAGGGTTCCCCCGAGCCGCCCTGGGGACGACGCGGGGGTCAGGGATGCAGAGGCCGGGGTGATTCCTCAGAGATGTTGATAGTTTGGGCGTAATACCAAACCGACCTCACAGTCAAGCCTAACATCTAAGACATGAGGCCTCAACCAAGCCACTTCCCGGGTATGGGGCACATGCCGGTCCGGCGCACTCTCATAGGCTGCTAGCGCCAACTGCCACCAATCCATTTTCAGAGCTATATTGACGCATCAACCTTGCCCGGTCTAGCTGCCGTCGACGCCGCCAGACAACCCCACCGCCCTGCGCTTGTCTATCCAGCCACATCTGTCGTCGAGATCCAGCTGCACCATGCCGCCAATACTCATCGGCATCGACGCGGTGGATACAACGCCGCTCCTCCTGCCAACCTCCACACTGTCGCCGCTGCTGGAGCTACGCGGAGCCCACCACCCATAGCTCCTCTCCCCGAACATCCGAGCCTCCCATGACTACGCCTCCATGGAGGTTACGACGCGCAGGGCGCCGCCGCCCAATCCAGACTGAATTTTGGACTTTCGTCTGGGAGGTGTTCGGAGGTGGATAGGAGGGACCTCGGCTTCGCCTCTAGGAAGGGTAACGACGTTTGAGAGACGTTGCCGATGCCGGGCGGACTAGCCAACCAAAGTTTTCTCCGGTCCCCATCCTATACCACCAGACCTTCTTCTGCTCCGGATCCTGCAGCAAGCCAAGAACCGAAACCTACATAGATGAGATTACCATGGGGCTCAACCCAACAAGAGTCGAGAAGAACATCCGTAGTAGATATACAGGCACCGAATCAGCCGATCCGACGTGGCTAGCGGCGAAGACCACCACCCCACGCCGGCCGACCGCGTCTGGCATCAGATCGAGATCCAATCTGAACCCGGCGGCACCCGTAACCACCTGGCCAAGCTTTCCAACATTGGCAGGGTTCATCGACGAGGCGCTTGATCATGGTGGTGATTTTTTTTTGGTAATTAAACTAGCAAAACATATATAATACTATGTCAGAAAAATAGATTTTTATAATATCATTCAATAATGGATCTGAAAATATAATTGGTATGACATACAACATGCTTTCTGCTAATCAAATTGAGACCTAAAAATATGTGCCTGGCTTATATTAATTCCCGTCTAGAGGGAGTAGTCTCTTTTTTTAGAAAGGTGTGACAGCTCCCGGGTGCCTAGCCACCCTATATGAATAGTACATTAAAGAAATAGAAAAAAAATCTGAAACTTTGCAACATCAAAGATGGTCAAACTTTATAGGTTCTTGCAAGTTTTCATGCCAAAATATCATGTAGAGAAAGATATACAAACGAGTTTCAGATTTCAGTCCTAAAAGTGCTCAAAACTTCGAGCACTGAAATCTTTTTCATGTGTAGAGCTCCTCGAATGGCTTTTGGCATGAAAGCTTGTAAGCACCTACAAAGTTTGATCATCTTTGATGTTGCAAAGTTTCAGATTTTTTTTATTTTTTTACTGTCCATAGAGGCTGCCTAGGGAGCTTTAAACCCACTTTTTTTTGACAGAGTGTAGTCTATCCGCTAATAAAGTCCAGTATTTTACGCAAAAAGTAAAATACAGTCCAGTTTATTATATATGCATTTTACGACGGATGAAACTGACTTGTTCACAAATTTCATTTTTGAGAGAAATCACTTGGAATGTGTGAAAGAAGAAAAATATCTTCTTCTTTTTGAGGAACACGAGTTCCTATATATCCGCTGATTAACTTACGATAATCAACCCCGTTCTTTTTTTTAACTCTATGCTGGCCCTTCTCTCCAGGGAATGCTGCGTTTTTTTATTAAAAACAAAGTCCTTGATGGGCCAGGCAGTACCTGGTTGACATGGAGAGCAGCGTGCTATTCGTGGATTTGGTTTCATGCTTCAGATGTACTCGTGGGCCGTCACCGCAAAAAGGTCGCAGGATTGATTACCTTAAATTTTCACTCACGTTTACCCTAAATAAATTATTTACTCACGGCTTATAATAGTTAATTACGTGGATTAAAGAGCATTCACGTAAAAGGGGATGTAACTCAATTGGTAGAGCACTAATCAATGCTGAATAGAGGCACGGGGTTCGATTCCTCGCATCTCCACTTTTGATCTTTTTATTTTTTGAGAAGTGAAAATAAATTGAACGCCAAGAAAATGATAATTGTGTCACGATGCAGGACGATGCATGGGCTGCTCCCTCGATCTCTAATTTGGCTGGAAGGTGGACCCCAGGCCACATTGTTGACCAATCCTAATTAACTTTCATTTCCGTTTGGCCAAAAAAACTTCCATTTTGGTGGAATTATTGTATGAAAACTTGAAGTTTTCCCTAAAAAGAACTTGAAGTTGCGTGATCCCTGGACAAATGCAGGTCAGGATTCTCTTCCTTTTTGCAGTGTCTCTTCTTAAAGATCATGTCACAGTCTCTCTTTTTCGATTCCACGCATCTTCATTTTCTAATCTTTTTATTTTCTTAAATAATAATAACAATATTGATCTCCAATAAATTGATTACTCCGCCATGATGCATGGTCACCTTCCTCGATCTCTAACACGATGATCGATCCTATTTAATTTTAATTTCTCTTTTGCCTTAAAAAAATCATTTTTGTGGAATTGTTGTATGAAAACTTGAAGTTGCACAATCCCTGGACAAATGCAGGCCAAGATTCTCTTCCTTTGTGCAGTCTCTCCTCTTGAAGATCACATCACAATACAATGTCCTTCTCTTGAACAGGTATTCTTATTGTGTTATGCAGCTCGTACTACTATATGTGGTAGTTAATTGATAATCTTATAGTAGATACTTTTCAACATTTTCATTTTGCAGGAAAACTTATATTGCCCAGGTCTACATCACCCGGATCCAAACCTAACCATACAGCAGTACGAACATGTACTCTGCCAAAGCTTGAAAGGTATTGACTACCTACATTTTGGCAATGTCTAGTATGAGCAATACAAGTTATACGGTGTTTCATCAACTCATGAATCTTATCACGCACAAAAAATAATCTAGAACAATCTCCAATTTTCTTTTTAACAATTGTAACAGCTTCAAGGCAGTCTGATTCACACCAGAGATAGTCCCTCCTTAATAGTCGGTAGTTCAGCCCCGAGAACATGGTTGCATGAGAATAAATGTTGGCATGAACTAATGATGGACAGGTGGGAGGACATCACGACGTCAGGAGGTGAGTGCCGAGCGCAATGAACTAAAGGAGGAAAAGAAGTAAAGATGTTTAAAGCTTTCATGGATATGCAATAAAAAGAAGTTGAACCTCGAGGAGAAGAAGCTTGTGGTAAGCAAATGTGCGAGGAGTTCAAAGCCTTGGACGTGAAGGCTGACGACTTGGATTCTTATGTGGCGAAGTTTGTTCACTAAATGCATAGGAGCATCTTTCGCACGCTATGCGGAAAAAGAGGGGTAGGGGATGAGTCATTCTGTTTGGACATCCGGTGATTTTACTTGTTTGATAGATGCAAACTATGAAACTTGTCGAACATTCAGTGTCTTTGCTTTTGGTTGCATTTGTTTGTAAGTACTAAGTGTTTCATTGAATTGTTGATAGAGAAATTGTGATTTAGTGAAAAAAAGAGGAACTAGGTAGGGGATTTTAAGGAACTAGATGATACCCCGCACGTTGTTGCGGGAATGTTTTGCACTATGTTCAATGAGAATTGGTTGTATGAAACATGAATATGTAGAGTAATAATATGATAACTAAAATGAAAAAAATGATTTGTGATGTTTAGTTATTGTATAATATAAATATCATAATAGTATGTAAATTGTCATGGAGGTTGTGGTGGCTTTTTATTATGCATAGTTGCATGTTATTGTTCTTTCTTCATGCATGTTGAATGATGAGGTGGCACAGTTGCATGTTGAGAGAAATATGTTAGTGGGGACTAGCCATTTAGATATAGAAGATAGAAGATAGTGTTGAAGGGATTCCGCCCAGCTAGCTGTCCATGGACATGCTCAACAAATATTTGTGGGCATCTGTTTAAGGAACGCCATTGGAAATTCCCTTAGGGCATCTTCAACAAGCCATGCCTCTCCAACTGTTTGTTTTTTTCATCCTCTTACCAACACCCTCAAGACTATTTAATTGCTTTTTTATTCTTCATGGTCTCACAAAATAGCAATTTAAGTAACCGCCTAATGCTCCAAAGGCCATTCCAATCATTTTCTTCAGCCTTGATACGTTAGCAGTACACGTCTATCCTAGGAGAAACGACTTCTCTCTCTGCTTTTTTCTTCACCATGTCATTCCATTGTTGATGTATTATACCTATACCTATAGTAAAGTCTTAGGTGGATTGTTGGAGATGCCCTTAGGACCAACAACCAGGGAGAATAAAAGCGAAGAAGACATACTTTATAACCAATGAGGGAACACCATGTGTAAACCTGCAAATGTAATTGCATCGCTTCTACTGTTGAAAATGTGACACATGGCTGAGCTCCCGGCTCACAAGGCAGCTATCATAGGCTAGATTCAGATGCTCTACATGACAATAGAGGGATCTGGTCTTACCTCTAAGGTGTGGCTTCCGCGGTACGCCGTTAAGCCCCCTTATGGATATCTTTAAGGGTGAGGAGATTTCCTGGTGATAATAGAGATGTCAAAATTGGCTTATGGAGGGGGATGCCAACACCACTTACTTCCATACCATTGTGATTGGGCGGCGTTAGAAATGCTCCATCAAGTGCCTTTGGCAAGGAGTGTTCCTCTTGAAGGACGCAGGGTTTATCTCCGCCCACATTTACCCCTTCTTGGTGGAGCCCCCGGTCTGCGGGCTTGTTGGCAATGGACTGTTGGCCATTAGAGACTAGAAAATTGATGACCCACAAGTATAGGAGATCAATTGCAGTATTTTCGATAAGTAAGAGTGTTGATGTTGGGGAACGTAGTAATTTCAAAAAAAATCCTACGCACACGCAAGATCATGGTGATGCATAGCAACGAGAGGGGAGAGTGTTGTCTACGTACCCTCGTAGACCGAAGCGGAAGCGTTGATGCAACGTAGAGGAAGTAGTCGTACGTCTTCCCGGTCCAACCGATCCAAACACCGTTACTCCGGCACCTCCGAGTTCTTGACACACGTACAGCTCGATGACGCACCCCGGGCTCCGATCCAGCAAAGCTTCGGGGAGGAGTTTCGTCAGCACGACGGCGTGGTGACGATCTTGATGTTCAACCGTCGCAGGACTTCGCCTAAGCACCGCTACAATAAGACCGAGGTGTAATATCGTGGAGGGGGGCACCGCACACAGCTAAGGAACGATCACGAAGATCAACTTGTGTGTCCATGGGGTGCCCCCTGCCCCCGTATATAAAGGAGTGGAGGAGGGGAGGGCCGGCCCTCTCTATGGCGCGCCCTAGGGGAGTCCTACTCCCACCGGGAGTAGGATTCCCCTTTTCCTAGTCCAACTAGGAGTCCTTCCATGTATTAGGAGTAGGAGACAAGGAAGGGGAAGGGAGAAGGGAAGGAAGGAGGGGGCGCAGCCCCTCCCCCTAGTCCAATTCGGACTAGGCCTTGGGGGGGGGGGCTGCCCTGGGCAGCCCCTCTCTCTTTCCCGTATGGCCCAATAAGGCCCAATACTTCTCCCGGCGAATTCCTGTAACTCCCCGGTACTCCGAAAAATACCCGAACCACTCGGAACCTTTCTGATGTCCGAATATAGTCGTTCAATATATCGATTTTTACGTCTCGACCATTTCGAGACTCCTCGTCATATCCCCGATCCCATCCGGGACTCCGAACTCCTTCGGTACATCAAAACTCATAATATAACTGTCATCGAAACCTTAAGCGTGCGGACCCTACGGTTCGAGAACAATGTAGACATGACCGAGATACG
Source organism: Aegilops umbellulata (assembly GCA_032464435.1). Taxonomy (NCBI): domain Eukaryota; kingdom Viridiplantae; phylum Streptophyta; class Magnoliopsida; order Poales; family Poaceae; genus Aegilops; species Aegilops umbellulata. The sequence goes on along the minus strand of CP136059.1, from coordinate 471,702,914 downwards.
TCTCCGGTCAATAACCAATAGCGGAACCTGGATGCTCATATTGGCTCCTACATATTCTACGAAGATCTTTATCGGTCAGACCGCATAACAACATACGTTGTTCCCTTTGCCATCGGTATGTTACTTGCCCGAGATTCGATCGTCGGTATCCAATACCTAGTTCAATCTCGTTACCGGCAAGTCTCTTTACTCGTTCCGTAATACATCATCTCACAACTAACACATTAGTTGCAATGCTTGCAAGGCTTATGTGATGTGCATTACCGAGAGGGCCCAGAGATACCTCTCCGACAATCGGAGTGACAAATCCTAATCTTGAAATACGCCAACCCAACATGTACCTTTGGAGACACCTGTAGAGCTCCTTTATAATCACCCAGTTACGTTGTGACGTTTGGTAGCACACAAAGTCTTCCTCCGGTAAACGGGAGTTGCATAATCTCATAGTCATAGGAACATGTATAAGTCATGAAGAAAGCAATAGCAACATACTAAACGATCAAGTGCTAAGCTAACGGAATGAGTCAAGTCAATCAGGTCATTCAACTAATGATATGATCCCGATAATCAAATAACAACTCTTTGTCCATGGTTAGGAAACATAACCATCTTTGATTAACGAGCTAGTCAAGTAGAGGCATACTAGTGACACTCTGTTTGTCTATGTATTCACACATGTATTATGTTTTCGGTTAATACAATTCTAGCATGAATAATAAACATTTATCATGAAATAAGGAAATAAATAATAACTTTATTATTGCCTCTAGGGCATATTTCCTTCAGTGTCCCACTTGCACTAGAGTCAATAATCTAGATCACATCACCATGTGATTAACATCGATAGTTCACATCATCATGTGATTAACACCCATAGTTCACATCGCCATGTGACCAACACCCAAAGGGTTTACTAGATTCAGTAATCTAGTTCACATCGCTATGTGATTAACACCCAAAGAGTACTAAGGTGTGATCATGTTTTGCTTGTGAGAGAATCTTAGTCAACGGGTCTTTCACATTCAGATCCGTTATGTATTTTGCAATTTTCTATGTCTACAATGCTCTGCACGGAGCTACTCTAGCTAATTGCTCACACTTTCAATATGTATCTGGATCGAGACTTAGAGTCATCTAGATCAGTGTCAAAACTTGCATCGACGTAACCCTTTTACGGCGAACCTTTTTGTCACCTCCATAATCGAGAAACATATCCTTATTCCACTAAGGATAATTTTGACCGCTGTCCAGTGATCTACTCCTAGATCACTATTGTACTCCCATGCCAAAATCAGTGTAGGGTATACAATAGATCTGGTACACAACATGGCATACTTTATAGAACCTATGGCCAAGACATAGGGAATGACTTTCATTCTCTTTCTATCTTCTGCCGTGGTCGGGTTTTGAGTCTTGTTCAATTTCACACCTTATGACACAGGCAAGAACTCTTTCTTTGATTGTTCCATTTTGAACTACTTCAAAATCTTGTCAAGGTATGTACTCATTGAAAACACTTATTAAGCGTCTTGATCTATCTCTATAGATCTTGATGCTCAATATGTAAGCAGCTTCACCGAGGTCTTTCTTTGAAAAACTCCTTTCAAACACTCCTTTATGCTTTGCAGAATAATTCTACATTATTTCCGATCAACAATATGTCATTCACATATACTTATCAGAAATGTTGTAGTGCTCCCACTCACTTTCTTGTAAATACAGGCTTCACCGCAAGTCTGTATAAAACTATATGCTTTGATCAACTCATCAAAGCGTATATTCCAACTCCGAGATGCTTGCACCAGTCCATAGATGGATCGCTGGAGCTTGCACATTTTGTTAACACTTTTAGGATCGACAAAACCTTCTGGTTGCATCATATACAGCTCTTCTTAAATAAATCCATTAAGGAACGCAGTTTTGTTTATCCATTTGCTAGATTTCATAAAATGCGGCAATTGCTAACATGATTCGGACAGACTTAAGCATAGATACGAGTGAGAAACTCTCATCGTAGTCAACACCTTGAATTTGTCGAAAACCTTTTGCGACAATTCTAGCTTTGTAGATAGTAACACTACTATCAGCGTCCGTCTTCCTCTTGAAAATCCATTTAATCTCAATGGCTTGCCGATCATCGGGCAAGTCAATCAAATTAAGTCCATACTTTGTTCTCATACATGGATCTCATCTCAGATTTCATGGCCTCAAGCCATTTCATGGAATCTAGGCTCATCATCGCTTCCTCATAGTTCGCTGGTTCGTCATGGTCTAGTAACATAACTTCCAGAACAAGATTACCGCACCACTCTGGTGTGGATCTCACTCTGGTTTACCTACGAGATTCGGTAGTAACTTGATCTAAAGTTACATGATCATCATCATTAGCTTCCTCACTAATTGGTGTAGTAGTCACAAGAATAGATTTCTGTGATGAACTACTTTCCAATAAGGAGTAGGTACAGTTACCTCATCAAGTTCTACTTTCCTCCCACTCACTTCTTTCGAGATAAACTTCTTCTCTAGAAAGTATCCATTCTCAGCAACGAATGTCTTGCCTTTGGATCTGTGATAGAAGGTGTACCCAACTGTCTCCTTTGGGTATCCTATGATGACACATTTCTCCGATTTGGGTTTGAGCTTATCAGGATGAAACTTTTTCATATAAGCATCGCAACCCCAAACTTTAAGAAACAACAACTTTGGTTTCTTGCCAATCCACAGTTCAGATTGTGTCGTCTCAACGGACTTGGATGGTGCCCTTTTTAACGTGAATGTAGCTGTCTTTAATGTATAACCCCAAAAACGATAGTGGTAGATCGGTAAGAGACATCATAGATTGTACTATATCCAATAAAGTACGGTTATGACGTTCAGACGCACCATTATGCTGTGGTGTTTCCAGGTGGCATGAGTTTGTGAAACTATTCCACATTGTTTTAATTGAAGACCAAACTCGTAACTCAAATATTTGTCTCCGTGATCAGATCGTAGAAACTTTATTTTCTTGTCACAATGATTTTCCACTTCACTCTGAAATTCTTTGAACTTTTTAAATGTTTCAGACTTATGTTTCATCAAGTAGATATACCCATATCTGCTTAAATCATCTGTGAAGGTCAGAAAATAATGATACTTGTCGCGAGCCTTAATATTCATCGGACCACATACATCAGTATGTATGATTTCCAACAAATCTGTTGCTCGCTCCGTTGTTCCGGAGAACGGAGTTTTAGTCATCATGCCCATGAGGCATGGTTCGCAAGCATCAAGTGATTCATAATCAAATGATTCCAAAATCCCATCAGTATGGAGTTTCTTCATGCGCTTTACACCAATATGACTTAAACGGTAGTGCCACAAATAAGTTGCACTATCATTATTAACTTTGCATCTTTTTAGCTTCAATATTATGAATATGTGTATCACTACGATCGAGATCCAACAAACCATTTTCGTTGTGTGTATGACCATAGAAGGTTTTATTCATGTAAACAGAACAACAATTATTCTCTAACTTACATGAATAACCGTATTGCAATAAACATGATCAAATCATATTCATGCTCAACGCAAACACCAAATAACACTTATTTAGGTTTAACACTAATCCCGAAAGTATAGGGAGTGTGCGATGATGATCATATCAATCTTGGAACTATTTTCAACTGTCATCGTCACTTCACCCTTAACTAGTCTCTGTTCATTCTGCAACTCCTGTTTCGAGTTACTACTCTTAGCAACTGAACCGGTATCAAATACCGAGGGGTTGCTACGAACACTAGTAAAATACACATCAATAATCTGTATATCAAATATACTTTTGTTCACTTTGCCATCCTTCTTATCCGCCAAATACTTGGGGTAGTTCCGCTTCCGGTGACCAGTCCCTTTGCAGTAGAAGCACTCAGTCTCAGGCTTAGGACCAGACTTGGGTTTCTTCACTTGAGCAGCAACTTGTTTGCCGTTCTTCTTGATGTTCCCCTTCTTCTCTTTGCCCTTTTCTTGAAACTAGTGGTTTTGTCTACCATCAACACTTGATGTTTTTCTTGATTTCTACCTTCGTCAATTTTAGCATCACGAAGAGCTTGGGAATCGTTTCCGTTATCCCTTGCATATTATAGTTCATCACGAAGTTCTACTAACTTGGTGATGGTGACTAGAGAATTCTATCAATCACTATTTTTATCTGGAAGATTAACTCCCACTTGATTCAAGCGGTTGTAGTACCCAGACAATCTGAGCACATGCTCACTAGTTGAGCGATTCTCCTCCATCTTTTAGCTATAGAACTCGTTGGAGACTTCATATCTCTCAACTCGGGTATTTGCTTGAAATATTAACTTCAACTCCTGGAACATCTCATATGGTCCATGACGTTCAAAACGTCTTTGAAATCCCGATTCTAAGCCGTTAAGCATGGTGCACTTAAACTATCAAGTAGTCATCATATTGAGCTAGTCAAACGTTCATAACATCTGCATCTGCTCCTGCAATAGGTCTGTCACCTAGTGGTGCATCAAGGACATAATTCTTTTGTGCAGCAATGAGGATAAATCTCAGATCACGAATCCAATCCGTATCATTGCTACTAACATCTTTCAACACAATTTTCTCTAGGAACATATCAAAATCAACATATGAAAGCAACAACGCGAGCTATTGATCTACAACATAGATATGCTAATACTACCAGGACTAAGGTCATGATAAATTAAAGTTCAATTAATCATATTACTTAAGAACTCCCACTTAGATAGACATCCCTCTAATCCTCTAAGTGATCACGTGATCCAAATCAACTAAACCATGTCCGATCATCACGTGAGATGGAGTAGTTTCAATGGTGAACATAACTATGTTGATCATATCTACTATATGATTCACGCTCGACCTTTCGGTCTCCGTGTTCCGAGGCCATATCTGTATATGCTTGGCTCGTCAAGTATAACTTGAGTATTCCGCGTGTGCAACTGTTTTGCACCCGTTGTATTTGAACGTAGAGCCTATCACACCCGATCATCACGTGGTGTCTCAGCACGAAGAACTTTCGCAACGGTGCATACTCAGGGAGAACACTTCTTGATAATTAGTGAGAGATCATCTTAAAATGCTACCGTCAATCAAAGCAAGATAAGATGCATAAAAGATAAACATCACATGCAATCAATATAAGTGATATGATATGGCCATCATCATCTTGTGCTTGTGATCTCCATCTTCAAAGCACCGTCATGATCACCATCGTCACCGGCGCGACACCTTGATCTCCATCGTAGCATCGTTGTCGTCTCGCCAATCTTATGCTTCTACGACTATCGCTACCGCTTAGTGATAAAGTAAAGCATTACAGGGCGATTGCATTGCATACAATAAAGCGACAACCATATGGCTCCTGCCAGTTGCCGATAACTCGGTTACAAAACATGATCATCTCATACAATAAAATTTAGCATCATGTCTTGACCATATCACATCACAACATGCCCTGCAAAAACAAGTTAGACGTCCTCTACTTTGTTGTTGCAAATTTTACGTGGCTGCTACGGGCTTAGAAAGAACCAATCTTACCTACGCATAAAAACCACAACGATAGTTTGTCAAGTTGGTGCTGTTTTAACCTTCGCAAGGACCGGGCATAGCCACACTCGGTTCAACTAAAGTTGGAGAAACTGACACCCGCCAGCCACCTGTGTGCAAAGCACGGCGGTAGAACCAGTCTCGCGTAAGCGTACGCGTAATGTCGGTCCGGGCCGCTTCATCCAACAATACCGCCGAACCAAAGTATGACATGCTGGTAAGCAGTATGACTTATATCGCCCACAACTCACTTGTGTTCTACTCGTGCATATAACATCAAACCATAAAACCTAGGCTCGGATGCCACTGTTGGGGAACGTAGTAATTTCAAAAAAATTCCTACGCACACGCAAGATCATGGTGATGCATAGCAACGAGAGGGGAGAGTGTTGTCTACGTACCCTCGTAGACCGAAGCGGAAGCGTTGACGCAACGTAGAGGAAGTAGTCGTACGTCTTCCCGGTCCAACCGATCCAAGCACCGTTACTCCGGCACCTCCGAGTTCTTGACACACGTACAGCTCGATGACGCACCCCGGGCTCCGATCCAGCAAAGCTTCGGGGAGGAGTTTCGTCAGCACGACGGTGTGGTGACGATCTTGATGTTCAACCGTCGCAGGGCTTCGCCTAAGCACCGCTACAATATGACCGAGGTGTAATATCGTGGAGGGGGGCACCGCACACGGCTAAGGAACGATCACGAAGATCAACTTGTGTGTCCATGGGGTGCCCCCTGCCCCCGTATATAAAGGAGTGGAGGAGGGGAGGGCCGGCCCTCTCTATGGCGCGCTGACGGTGTCCTGGACTAGGAGGTACTCACCACGTCGTCCCCCAATCGGTTAGATTGGGCCGAGGACCCCAAGGGCCGCATACTCATGGTCCAGTCCGGACAGGTGCCGCATACAAGGAAGATTCCACAAGACTTGACGATCAAGACAAGGACTCCTCCCCCACCGGCGTATTCGACTAGGACTCTTGTTATCCTCGGCCTCTAGTATGTTATATAAGCCGAGGCCAGGCTAGTCGATAGATCATTATTATATGGCTCGTCATACCTCTAGGGTTTAGACCACAACATATGATCTCGAGGTAGATCAACTCTGTACTACCCCATATGAATACAATCAAAAGCAGCATGTAGGGTATTATCTCATCAAGAGAGCCCGAAGCTGGGTAAAACCCCGTGTACATGTTACCATCGATCCTAGACGCACAGTTCGGGATCCCCTACCCGAGATCCGCCGGTTTTGACACCGACATTGGTGCTTTCATTGAGAGTTCCGCTGTGTGATCGACAAAAGGATCGATGTCTCGCCTGCAGATCAACTGCGACTTCGGCATCTTCGTCACCAGCTCGACTGGTCACCTTGGTTTGACCAAGAATTGCGCCCCGTGTTCGGATCACCATGTTCGGACGAGGGACTTCATCAAACATCAACTCCGATCTCTATCAAGATCACGGAGGAATCATCCGTGGAGCTCGGGGGCTCAACGTCAACATTGCCCTCAAGCGACCGTGCTGTTTTTCTGGACAGCGAACTCGTATCTGCTGCCACCACCTCCTCGAGTATCGCTTTGACAATCGTTTTGGTGGAATTGTGCGGAATTGAGTCTACAACAACCCTGGAAAATTTCGTCGAGTTCCGACGGAGGAATCTCTGGCAATCCACGATATACTGGAGCCGTGTCAAATCTGGACGGGAATTTGGATGTGTTTAGGGCGTGGTGTCCAGCTTCTAGCTCGGACGTCCTTTGGAAGATCCAACCATTGATCGGTTGCCGAATTCCTATATCTACCACCCCTCCAAATTTCAGCTCGATCCGACCGTCCAAACTCCGGGAACCTTCCGATTAGTGCATCACTTTTCGGATCTGTTTTTCTGCACGAGAACGAATCCGACCCGAATTCATCTTTTTTATAAACGGGATTTCGGACATCCTTTTTGAAGGCAGTTTTTTATGGGATATTGTGTATTGTTCCCGAACACATCCCACTAATTTTAAGATCTTTTAAACATGATCTTCAACATCGTGCTGGCGTTAAACCAGCCCGGCAATATTGCTCCACGGCTGCCAACTTGTGCTAGACAAATTGTCACCTTGTTGAGCCAAGCTCAACTTCGTCGGATCATCATCTCGGCAAGCCGAACAAGAGTCCGGCATCGCGAAGGGCAAATCATCACCAACGTCGCCGCCCCACGGATTACACGGAGCGGGCATACCGGCATCACCGCACGGTCGCTTCATCAAGCCGGCATCGACCACGTCACGACCTGCATCGGCAGGGCCGCACTGTTGCCCCTTCAAGCCGGTGTCCATCACGCCGGACTACTTCGACTCATCGACTGGCCTCGAGGCTTCGATATCTCGGCTGGACCGGAGGATTCATCATCTCTTCATCAACCTACTCCGGACACTTCGGCGTCATTAGCCGACCAGCTTCGTCACGATTGGCGGGACCGAGGGCTTTGCCTCGGCGAGCCAACCTTTGCCAGCGTCATCTTCCTTTGGATTACTACAACAAATAAACCAGGTGCTATTAACCCTAACATTTTTTGCATGTTTGGGTTTATTTTTTCCAAGGAAATATTACTCTGGTTTGTCCATCATATGTTCACAGGTCTATCAAATGGTGGCCGCATTAACGCATGCTAGTTCGGTCAGTCTCCGTACATAGTCCGGCGAACGCCGCATCCGGAGCGCGGACCGACCTATGAATTCAGGCTTTGCCACGCCTTTACCGCATCACGCCGATGCCCTGCGTCGACATCGACTTCGGCGCCAGGCCATATTTCTTTTATTACTCACTTTGCATAAATTATTCATTATGCAACGATTTTTTATTTATCATTATTACCATTATCTCCCGTTTGCACTATTTTTTGTGCAGAGGAAAATGATCCGGGGACTTCGGCGTCACTCTGCCGGTCTGCATCGACCGTGCTATGTCACCACTTCGGCGTGTCGAGCTCTCCGCTCCGCCACCTCGGGACCAGCTTGGGGGATAGAACCTTGTCCCGCATCAAGCTCGGACTGCGAACACATTAACCAGCTAAGTCGCTTTCATGCTCAAAGTTTTAATTTCTAACTTGTGTTCGGTTCGATCAAGCGTTATACTTTTTTGAAAAAAAAGTTGCTTGTAAAAAAATTTTCTTGTCCAAACTTTGTTCACACATACTTGACGCGCTACCCGCGCTCATTATACCTGGGGGCTTCTTTAACAGAAGCTTATTAATACGGGCTTTATGCCCAACACATGTGTCACACTTCTGCATGTACCTTTTATTCACCATTATATGCATCGATATGACTTAAGTTTTGGCCAAGCTGGGTTGCCTGGCTCCTGTGCTTACCCCTACTTTCCCGATTGTTCGGCTAGGTGGTAAAGGGAGCACCTCTGCGATTGTTACTGCCGGGTCAGCCGGATGTGTACCTCAGACTGGGTGAAGCCGAAAGCTAGCGTTCTTAAGGGAATACTCGGTCGGTGAACTAAAAGATGATTTCTTACCTATTTATTTACCTGCCCCCAGATGCTTTTCTGCTCTTTTCGCAGTCCGGACATGCACTTTAGGGCATGCCTCCCGGGGAAAGGAACCCCTAACGGAACTATTCTCCCTGGAAGATGTTTCTTACTAACCATGTAATATAACATAACTAGTTGGACACTTGTCTGATAAAGCACTAATGACCCCTACGCCTGGTCTCCACGCATGCCCCGGTTTTTATAACCGCGAGGGTATTCGGACACACTCCGGACTATTGGGTCCAGAGGTTGAAGCGAAAAGGTTCGCTACGACAAACGATCTACAATCCGGCTAGAAGGCATTCTACATGTCACCTTACATTATATAGTCAACTTTTACCCAAGTCACTTGGGGGGCTCTTATGTTTATTTGAGCCGTTTCATACTAAGTGTTTTTCTTCTTAGTCGTTGCAAAGTTATTATTATTTATCACTCCTTTTTTCGACACGAGTGTGCGGTCACTAGCCGGGGAGCCTAATTTCTCTCTCAAAAGCCGCTAGAGTTTAGTTTGCTAAACTGGCCTGATGAGAAGTACTCCGCCCTCGGGATAGGAGGTTGAAGCCATAGGCTGACCCGCTCGAAGTCTTGAGATAGGATGTATCATGTTAAAGCACGACAGAAGCACTTTTTTTTTTCTAAGACCAATTTTCGGGTTGGCACCGAACACTTGATATTGTTCGGACGTCATGTTTTTACTGACGTTTCTTGGTTTTCCAAGCTTTTTGGCACTTTTAAACTATTTGTGCTTTTTCAGCACAAGTCTCACCGTGCAATGCCGGACACCTTTATAGATTCGGCAAAAATATTCTCGGATATTGCTATATATGCATCGGTTTCGAATTGTGTCTTTGGTCAATAGCTGGGTTGCCCGGCTCCTGCACTTGCTTCCTACGTTCCGCTTTGTTCGGCTAGGCGTGCAAAGGGAGAACCACTGCGATCGTGCTTCCAGCTCACATGGTTAAGCACCTCAGTGGAGAAAGCCGAAAACTGACTGTCACAATAAGCGTAAACTGGTCAGCGATCCGATGACTGTGTTAAATAACAGGCCGTTCATAACATTGGCCAAAGTGTTTATGGCTTGACCTCGACTGTCGCCGAACACTACCGGGGGCTATTAACTAGCCTCCCAAACTAAATCCTCGATATTTTGCTCTTACATTGGAGCTGAGGTTTTATGATCATGCTTAGCATGACAACCCAAAGAAAGGAACCGATAGCGGGACTATTTTCTTTGAAAGACATTTCTTCTGTTAAACAGTAATATAATATATCTCTCTGCGTATCTTTGTTTATAAAACCGTATGGCCAGATTGCCTTGTTTGTCGTAAATCTTTGCCCTCATAAAGGCTTTATAAAGTAAGACAAACACTCCTCGGTTGAAGCCGATGGTCGGTCAACAAAGTTTTGTACAATGCGGATCCGAGCATTAAATGACGTAAAGTACTTGGATACATAGAGTCATTACACACAATTTGTGATTTTACTATGGATATTGATCCTTAATTCGGCCACCCGTGCCCGCATTAAGGCTCGGGGGCTACTGGGCTTCGGGCTTATTATTTAAACATATTAAAGGGGCATATTGATCCCCTAATCTGGTGTTGCCACCCGACCAGTGTCTCGGGGGCTACTGCATTGCTTGTCCAATGCAGAAAATTTTATGTGCAATATAGTTTACGAGGAGATTTTGATCCTCAGGTTGGTCGGCCGCACCCAACCTGAGTCTCGAGGACTGAGCACGCCGCTTTTTGTGTCCCGAAGTATCCTGCCGAGCTAGGACTTGATCCTCAGACGGATTTTGCAAATCAAACTGAGTCTCAGCGGCTACGGGGATCAGCGGTCTTATGTCATCCTTCATGTGCATCTCGGGTTTTATACCGATACCCACCTTGAGGGCTACTGGCTATAAATCTCGGCAGAGAATAAATTGCACCGATCAAAAATATTGACAAAATTCGGCCCACATTCGGGGTGGTGCACCACCTCAGAAGCAGTCCGGCATAAAGCTCGGGCGCTAGTGGCTGGCTCCATAGAGGGCATTTCCGGCATTAAGCTCGGCTAAACTCCTTCAAACTTCTTTGAACCAAGGTGATTTACGACACCTCGGATACAGTCCGGCGTTGGAGCTCGGATACATAGTCTGGCGTTGGAGCTCGGATACATAGTCCGGCGTTAGAGCTGGGAAGCAGTCCGGCATTGGTGCTCGGCTGCAAAAAATACCTCGAATGCTGTCCGGCGTTAGAGCTCGGACGCAAGAGGGAACTGCCTCCCGGGAACAACTTCAAACCTGGGGTGTGGCATAAAAATAACAAGGCATTGATAAAGGCCGGAAACTTAAAGGGGCTCCTCGGATACCCGACGTGTAAACCCGTCGAATGCATTTCGGCGATCCTCAAGATCAAAGATAAAGAAGATTCGTTGAACCAGTTTTCAAGACCGACGACTGAAGATGAAGAACAGTTTGGAAGAATCATGGAGCGTCCCTAACTTGAAGACCGGTTCAGGGGGCTACTGACGGTGTCCTGTACTAGGGGGTACTCACCACGTCGTCCCCCAATCGGTTAGATTGGGCCGAGGACCCCCAGGGCCGCATACTCATGGTCCAGTCCGGACAGGTGCCGCACACAAGGAAGATTCCACAAGACTTGGCGATCAAGACAAGGACTCCTCCCCCACCGGCGTATTCGACTAGGACTCTTGTTATCCTCGGCCTCTAGTATGTTATATAAGCCGAGGCCAGGCTAGTCGATAGATCATTGTTATATGGCTCGTCATACCTCTAGGGTTTAGACCACAACATATGATCTCGAGGTAGATCAACTCTGTACTACCCCATATGAATACAATCAAAAGCAGCATGTAGGGTATTATCTCATCAAGAGAGCCCGAAGCTGGGTAAAACCCCGTGTACATGTTACCATCGATCCTAGACGCATAGTTCGGGATCCCCTACCCGAGATCCGCCGGTTTTGACACCGACACGCGCCCTAGGGGAGTCCTACTCCCACCGGGAGTATGATTCCCCTTTTCCTAGTCCAACTAGGAGTCATTCCATGTATTAGGAGTAGGAGACAAGGAAGGGGAAGGGAGAAGGGAAGGAAGGAGGGGGCGCAGCCCCTCCCCCTAGTCCAATTCGGACTAGGCCTTGGGGGGGCGCGGCCTGCCCTGGGCAGCCCCTCTCTCTTTCCCGTATGGCCCAATAAGGCCCAATACTTCTCCCGGCGAATTCCCGTAACTCTCCGGTACTCCAAAAAATACCAGAACCACTTGGAACCTTTCCGATGTCCGACCATTTCGAGACTCCTCGTCATATCCCCGATCCCATCCGGGACTCCGAACTCCTTCGGTACATCAAAACTCATAAACTCATAATATAACTGTCATCGAAACCTTAAGCGTGCGGACCCTACAGTTCGAGAACAATGTAGACATGACCGAGACACGTCTCCGGTCAATAACCAATAGCGGAACCGGGATGCTCATATTGGCTCCTACATATTCTACGAAGATCTTTATCGGTCAGACCGCATAACAACATACGTTGTTCCCTTTGCCATCGGTATGTTACTTGCCCGAGATTCGATCGTCGGTATCCAATACCTAGTTCAATCTCGTTACCGGCAAGTCTCTTTACTCGGTCCGTAATACATCATCTCACAACTAACACATTAGTTGCAATGCTTGCAAGGCTTATGTGATGTGCATTACCGAGAGGGCTCAGAGATACCTCTCCGACAATCGGAGTGACAAATCCTAATCTCGAAATACGCCAACCCAACATGTACCTTTGGAGACACCTGTAGAGCTCCTTTATAATCACCCAGTTACGTTGGGACGTTTGGTAGCACACAAAGTCTTCCTCCGGTAAACGGGAGTTGCATAATCTCATAGTCATAGGAACATGTATAAGTCATGAAGAAAGCAATAGCAACATACTAAATGATCAAGTGCAAAGCTAACGGAATGGGTCAAGTCAATCAGATCATTCAACTAATGATATGATCCCGTTAATCAAATAACAACTCTTTGTCCATGGTTAGGAAACATAACCATCTTTGATTAACGAGCTAGTCAAGTAGAGGCATACTAGTGACACTCTGTTTGTCTATGTATTCACACATGTATTATGTTTCCGGTTAATACAATTCTAGCATGAATAATAAACATTTATCATGAAATAAGGAAATAAATAATAACTTTATTATTGCCTCTAGGGCATATTTCCTTCAGTTGAACCCAACGAGGAGCAGAAGGAATTGATAGACAGTTTTCAAGCTTTTCATTGCAGGTGTTGTAAGATAATTTTGATAAATAGTTAGATAGCAAGGTAATTGGTAGTAGGTAACAAGTAATAAAGTAGCAAGGTGTGCAGCAATGGCCCAATCCTTAATTGTGCCAAGGACAAGCCGGTAATACTTCTTATAGTGATTAAAACACTCTTGAGGACACACGCGAATATCAGCAAGTTACTTTCACCATGATTCATTGATTAACGTTCATTGCCTTGATAAGTGTTATGTTGGTGGACCGGAGCTAAGGTAATGTTCTTACTTGAACAAACACCTACTTATGATTATACCCTCCATGCAAGCATCTACAAATACAAGAGAAATAATTAAAATAAATCTAACCATAACATTAAACGTGTGGATCCAAAACAGCCCCTCACAAAACAGTTCATAAACTGGGGTTTAGGTTTCTTTCACTCCCGCAACCCCTCATCTACAAACTAATTCCACAATGTCTTCCCTTAGGCCCAAAGATGGTGAAGTGGCAATGTAGTCGACGTTCACATGATAACTAGAGGAAGAACAACACAACATAATATTAAAACATTCAACGGTGATCAACTCCACATGATTACTAATAAGAGACTTCTCCCATGTCCTCAAGAACAAATAGAACTACTCACAACTCATCATATGAATCATATATAGTGGGTATAAATATATGTTTAACAATCTGAACATACCAATCTTCCACCGATAAAATCAACTAGCATCGACTACAAGATGTAATTAACACTACTAGCACCACAGGTACCAATTTGAGATTTGATACAAAGATTAAGCACAAGATATGAACTAAGGTTTTGAGATGAGATGGTGCTGGTGAAGATGTTGATCCCCACGGTAAACAAAGTGTTGGTGATTATGAAGGCTTCGATTCCCCCTCCCAAAGGGAAGTTTCCCTGGCAAAATTACTCCGCTAGAGAGCAAAAGTGCTCCACCCAAGTTCCACCTCGCAGACGACGGCGGAATTTCCCATTTTTTGTGATTTTTTAGGGAAAAATAGGATTTTATGGCCAAAGGACGTCGGGAGAACCACCAAGGGCCTAGATGGACAAGTGGCGCAGCCAGGGTGTGGCCGCGTGATGACCCACAAGTTTAGGGGATCTATCGTAGTCCTTTTGATAAGTAAGAGTGTCGAACCCAACAGGAGCAGAAGGAAATGACAAGCGGTTTTCAGTAAGGTATTCTCTGCAAGCACTGAAATTATCGGTAACTGGTAGTTTTGTGATAAGGTAATTCGTAACGGGTAACAAGTAATAAAAATAAACAAGGTGCAGCAAGGTGGCCCAATCCTTTTTGTAGCAAAGGACAAACCTGGACAAACTCTTATATAAGGGAAAACGCTCCCGAGGACACATGGGAATTATCGTCAAGCTAGTTTTCATCACGCTCATATGATTCGCGTTCGTTACTTTGATAATATGATATGTGGGTGGAACGGTGCTTGGGTGCTGCCCTTCCTTGGACAAGCATCCCACTTATGATTAACTACTCTCACAAGCATCCGCAACTACGAAAGAATAATTAAGGTAAACCTAACCATAGCATGAAACATATGGATTCAAGCCCCTTACGAAGCAACACATAAACTAGGGTTTAAGCTTCTGTCACTCTAGCAACCCCATCATCTACTTATTACTTCCCAATGCCTTCCTCTAGGCCCAAACAATGGTGAAGTGTCATGTAGTCGACGTTTACATAACATCACTAAAGGAAAGACAACATACATTTCATCAAAATATCGAACGAATACCACATTCACATGACTACTTATAGCAAGACTTCTCTCATGTCCTCAGGAACAAACGTAACTACTCACAAATCATATTCATGTTCATAATCAGAGGGGTATTAATATGTATAAAAGATCTGAACATATGATCTTCCACCAAATAAACAACTAGCATCAACTATAAGGAGTAATCAACACTACTAGCAACCCACAGGTACCAATCTGAGGTTTTGAGACAAAGATTAGATACAAGAGATGAACTAGGGTTTGAGAGGAGATGGTGCTGGTGAAGATGTTGATGAAGATTGACCCCCTCCCGATAAGAGGATCGATGGTGATGACGATGGTGATGATTTCCCCCTCTCGGAGGGATGTTTCCCCAGCAGAACAGCTCCGCCGGAGCCCTAGATTGGTTCCGCCAAGGTTCCGCCTCGTGGCGGCGGTGTTTCGTCCCGAAAGCTTTCTTCTGATTTTTTCCAGGGTGAAAGACTTCATATAGTAGAAGATGGGCACCGAAGGCCTGCTAGAGACAGGGGCCGCGCCCAGGGGGTAGGGCGGCCCCCACCCTCGTGGCCAGGGTGTGAGCCCCCTCTGGTTAATTTTTTCGCCAGTATTTTTTATTAATTCTAAAATGTGCCTCCGTGAAGTTTCAGGACTTTTGGAGTTGTGCAGAATAGGTCTCCGTTGTCTTCCTGTAAACTCACGCCAACCGTACCAGAAGGAGGAGACGCCTCTTCTTGTTAGTGTTTGCGACGATGACCTGAACCCTTTGTACAAAGCGTAACAAGATGGTCATCGAGCGGGTCTTTTTTGCGACGTGCCAATGACCCTATGTTCAAATTTCAGGCCTTCTTGCAGCACTAACACCCGCTCTCTAAGCTCATGAGACAGAAATCGGCTAGACGACACGACGGATTCTCTGATTGCAGCGGAATGCCGACTTTCTTCACCTCCTAGCCATTGTTCGTCTTTCCCCCTTTGCATTTATTTTTGCATGTGTGTATCGGTGCCTCAATAGATTCATTATTTTCTTTCATGCGTGAACTCGTTATATGGACGTGATGATTTGCTTGATTGTAATATAAAGCGAGACGAAAGCCTGTTTTGCAAAAAATGCGACACGTGCACACATACTCCACGTAATTACCCTTTTCTAAAACCGGAAATGATTTATATGTCGATTTCAGGCGGCCATTAACCACGACCACAATAAAACCCGGCGGCCGCCGCGGCGCCTCCGACGAGCAAGAAAAGAAAAGAAAAAAAGCCCGGCCGCCGCGTCGCCAGCGGCCACCAGGCAGGAGCCACAGCCAGCCTCGCCCCGCTTGTCTCCTTCCTCCGTCCCCGCGCCACTCCCACTGCCCCCAGAGACACGGGAGGCCCGACACCGCAGTCACTGCCCGCCCCCGCGCCGCGGTGAAAGGAAAAATATCTCCTTCCCCGCCCCACCCCGCGGTAACAAATCCTCCTCCGGCGGCGGCGGTAGATCTCCCTCCTTCTTCCGCCTCCCCCCCTTCCCCCTTTTCACGAAACCCCCGATTTATTCCCCACGAGCCCGCAGCGACGCCAAATCCGCCTCTTCCTCCCCCCGTCCCCCGCTCCTTATCCCGCCGCCGCAATCCGTCCGGCCGACTGCCGCCCCGCGAGCCCCGCGGAGCGCCGTCAAGGTTGCTTCTTTCCTCTTCTTTCGTCGGGGAACAGGCCATGGCGGCGGAGGAGGCGAGCAGCAGCGGCGGCGGGGGCGGCGAGGAGGGGTCCGGCGGGTGGACGCGGGAGCAGGAGAAGGCGTTCGAGAACGCGCTGGCCACGGTGGACGAGGAGGAGGGGGAGGCCATGTGGGACAAGATAGCCGACGCCGTCGAGGGCAAGACGCCCGAGGAGGTCCGGCGGCACTACGAGCTGCTCGTGGAGGACGTGGACGGCATTGAGGCCGGCCGCGTGCCGCTGCTCGTCTACGCCGGCGACGGCGAGGAGGGGGGCTCCGGCGGCGGGGCTGGGGGCAGCGGCGGGGGCGGGGGCGGGAAGAAGAGCGGCGGGGGAGGGGGCGGCCACGGGGAGAAGGGCTCGTCCAAGTCCGCCGAGCAGGAGCGCCGCAAGGGGATCGCCTGGACCGAGGACGAGCACAGGTTCGCTCCTGCCTCTTCGTTTTCCTTCCGTTGACCGAATAATTGAGTTGCTTGCTGCTCTGATTGATTTGATTAATTGGTGTGATTGATTGATTGATTGCTGAATTGACAGTTTTGTTAGAGAATCTGATCCGTGTAATTTGATTGATTGCCTTATGATACTATTAGGGAGCACACTGGAAATCTCATGCTTGCATAGTTTACCTGCTCTCAGTAGAATCAGTAGAGCTTCTTACCTGCTCTCATTCTACTGGGGTCTGGGGTGTGACTAGATCAGTAGAGCTCCCTTTTGCGGCCATGTGGGTATTTGGAAATTAGGGCTATGCTCTGCAAGGAACTTCATTGTCTGCACAGCGAAGCGAGCACATTTTTGCGCTCCATTGTCTCACCTTAAATCCGTTCATTGAGCAATTTTGAGCGGTACTGCTTAGATGTTTGATTGATTGGTGGGTTGTGTTGGCTAGGAGGTAAAACATCGCTGCTATTTGATTGGAGATTCTGCTGACTCGCTCGTTTAATTGTCGTAATGTGCTGAGTATTTTGGAAATTTGCTCTTTAAATGTGCTGCTGCTGCTGCTTTCCATTTGCGACTGGACGCGTGTAGGTTTGACAGTTTGTTGTAGTTTATCCTACTGGCTCCTGTAAATCTGCTCCTCTGCTCCTGTAAACCCGCAGCAATTCCAGCCCCCTCCCCCCTCTCCTCCCATATCTAGCTGCCGCAGTCCTGAGGAAGCTCTGACCCCCTATTGCCGCCCACCAAATCCTGTAGAGCTATCTGCTTTGAAAATTTGCTCTTTAAATGTGCTGAATATATTTTGGATATTTGTTCTTTAAATGTGCTGCCGCCGCCGCCGTTGCTCTTTAAATGTGCTGCTGGCGCCTGTAAATCTGCTCCTCCGCTCCTCTGCCCTCTCTCTCTTATCGAAACGCCCCTATTTATTAGCCTAAACCCGAAGCAATTCCAGATCCTCCCCCCCCCCCCCCTCTTCTCTCTCTCCTTCTCCCATATCTCGCCGCTGCAATCCTGCGGAACCTCTGACCTTTATTGCCGCCCGGCGAATCCTATAGGGCCATCTAGTTTTTTTTCTCTTCTTCGGGGCCGGGGAATATGTCGGCCATGGTGACTGAGGAGGGGTCCGGGTTCGGGTCCGGAGGGTGGATGTGGGAGCAGGACATGGTGTTCGAGAGTACGCCGACGTTGGTGGATCTGGAGGAGGGCGGGGCCGTGTGGAACAACATGGCCGGCGTCGTTGAGGTGAAGAAGGGGTCCGGATCCGGATCTGGGCCCGGAGGGTGGACATGGGAGCAGAACAAAGCGTTTGAGAATGCGCTGGCGTTGGTGGATCTCGGGGAGGGTGAGGCAGTGTGGAACAAGATAGCTGATGCTATTGGGGGGAAGACAGCCGAGGAGATCAAGCGGCACTATGAGCTGTTGGTGGCGGATGTGGATGCCATAGAGGCGGGCCGGGTGCCGCTGCCCGTGTACACTGACGGCGGGGGTCTTGAGGAGGGAGGCTCCGGCGGGAAGAAGGGCGGCGGTAGGGTACGAGGAGGACGTGGAGGGCATGGGCCGAAGGGGTCGTCCAAGTCTGTCGAGCACGAGGGCCGGAAGGGGATCCTTTGGACTGAGGATGAGCACAGGTTCGTGCCTCCAGTCTTCGTTTTATTGTCTGCAGAGGAGCGACCACATGTTTCCTCCACTTTTTTACCTTATATCTGTTCATCGAGCAATTTTGAGTTATATGTAGATGTTTGATTGATTGGGTTGTCTCGGAGCTAAAATATCAGTACTATTTGACTGGCGATTCTGCTGATCCACTCGTGTAGTTGTAATGCCCTGAGTGTTTTGGAAATTTGCTCTTTTAGCTGTCCTCCTCCTCCTCCTCCTGGTGCTTTCTATTGGAGACTGGGCTCGTGTAGGTTTGTCGATTTGTCGTATTTTGCAGATTAGGTCACGTCTTGCATGGTTGTTCGTAGATTCAGTGCCTCTATTGGTGGATTAGATAAAGCATTGCATGATTGTTTTGAACTGGAATTTATGTAACGGAGTTACGGAGCTGTTTTTGTTTTGTTAGTTTGGCAGTACCTACAACTGTCGTGTTTCGGATGCAATCCATTTATGAGTACACAATCCTTGAGTAGTGAACTGCTTCCGAACATTGGTTAAATGTGTGGCTGTTGGAGTTGCATCCTTGAGCTGTACATTATGTATGTTCTGACATTTTGTTGGACTAACTACTTCAGTTTGTCACATGTTACCT
The DNA here is from genome assembly GCA_032464435.1 of Aegilops umbellulata. Classification (NCBI taxonomy): domain Eukaryota; kingdom Viridiplantae; phylum Streptophyta; class Magnoliopsida; order Poales; family Poaceae; genus Aegilops; species Aegilops umbellulata. The sequence goes on along the minus strand of CP136059.1, from coordinate 471,683,401 downwards.
TGTCATGAAAAGTCTTTACTCAGATGTCAGAAACTCAGAACTGTGGTTACCTATGGAAGAAAGATTTTTCAAATGTGTTCTAGGTACTAAAACAGATTTAATTGTTTAAGGGAAGAAACCCTTTGGACTATTTCTTCACACATTTATTTTCATTGTCTGGGTTGACTGATTTTAGTAGATTTTCTCATGCTAGTTTGCTATCCTAAATATACTAAAATGTTAGAAAGTAATCTCTTGTTTGATAGGTTATTGTGGCAAGTAAAACTTGACTTCCATTTAGTCGAGTCAATATATTTCAGATATGGAACCTTTTACAGCACATTTCTTTCCTTCTAAATGTGAATTCAAGTATATCATCAAGCATTTCACATTTGGTGCAGCACCATGTAATGGTGTACTTCTTTTAGAAGTTCTGCTCCTTCTGTAAATTCTACATATGGTTTCTCATCAGTTAGTGTATATATAGCACCTTTTGGGCAATGAATTATTCAGTGTTCTGTGTTAAAGCTTTCAACCCTGAAAGCACATGTTCGTTTGGGCATGTGCTATATGTACCATTAGAAGTAGTCCACATATTTCTGTCATTGCCATTCTTGTGAAATTCCAAAGTATATGATCATAGTGGTTGTGATAATTTGAATGGTTGAATGAGAAAGATAATGTTATTCATAATTAACCTGAGAAGCTAATTTCAGTATTGAATAGATTTAAATATTTAAGGAGAAGTGCTCAGTTGCAAACTGATGGCTCATGCCTCCTCCAGGGTTCTCTTTACCAGTTTCTCATCTATGCTATGACCTGATTCCAAACCTGCAGGTTGTTTCTTCTTGGACTTGAAAAGTATGGCAAAGGTGACTGGAGGAGCATCTCAAGAAACTTCGTCATCTCAAGGACGCCCACTCAGGTTGCCAGTCATGCGCAGAAGTACTTCATCCGCCTCAACTCGATGAACAGGGAGAGGCGGCGATCAAGCATACACGACATCACCAGCGTGAATGGAGAGGCATCAGCCGCTCAGGGCCCAATCACAGGCACAAATGGGCAGGCCGCAGTCCCTGGCAAGTCCCCCAAGCAATCTCCGCACCAGCCAGGGAACCTGCCCCCAGGCGTGGACGCCTTCGGCACCACGATCGGGCAGCCGGTCGGTGGCCCCCTTGTGTCCGCCGTCGGCACCCCGGTCACGCTCCCTGTCGCCGCCCCGCCTCACATGGGGTACGCCATGCACGCCCCGGTCCCAGGGACCGTGGTGCCCCGCGCTCCGATGTACCCGATGCCGCCCCCGCCGTCCCGGTGATGGGGCCCTCCTGCAAAATAGACGTTGTTAAGCGATGCTGCCGGGCTTCCTGACAGACCAATTCAGAACCTTCTCCATGTTGTCCGGCCTTGCAGTGAAATCCTCTGTTATTGTCTGAATAAAGGAATAACGATAAACCCTTGTACATTACAGATGGTGTTGTGGACGTTGCGGATTATATGTAATCGTGTCGCGTTTTGTCGTCGTCGTCGTTCGGTGTTCGCCTTCGGGTTGGGTGGATGGATGGATACTGGGTGTTTTTGTGTAAGTGATCTGTGTGATGCAGGCACAGGGGAAGAGATACTTAGCAGTGTTACTTAGCAATGTATGAATTTGTTATTACAGAGATTATCATCAGTGGTGTATCTTTGTAACAGTGGATCAACAAAGATTTATCCAGGAACATTATCTCGATCGTTCTCATTTCGAACTCTTTTTGCGGGCAAAATTTCAAATTTCACAGTTGGTTCGATCGACGCGTCACCACAGCTGTACTGATTTAATATGCACCACGATAAAGTGAAAACGGACATCTCTGGGCTTAGCGACGAAGCTTCCATCCATCCATCTGCTGATAAGCTCTATCTTTGGCAGCCTTGCGCAATTAATCACTAGAGATTGAACGCCAAAGCTTCACCCGGCGCCAAAGAAGAGAACAAAAGAGGGAGCGTGTATGGCCTCATGGGCGTTTCCATTGCGGTGGGTGGGGCTACTGCTGGAGGAGGCGCTGTGGGGACCACACCTCACGCGGGCGGCGCCGCGGCGGGGACCACATGTCATGAGGGCGGCGCGCGGCGGTGGACAGGTGTCATGGGACCTGGGGCCGTGGGACCACATGTCACGCGGGCGGCACGCGGCGGGGACCACATGTCATGAGGGTGGCGCGCGGCGGTGGACAAGTGTCATGGGACCTGGGCTGCGGGGACACTTGTCATGCCGGCTGAGTCATGGGCTTATCATGAGTGGGGTCCACAGCGCAACAAACGAGGTGACTTTTAAATAGCGTGCATTGATAGTTTTATTTTGTGGGATATGTGCATATATGTCCTTATGTAAAATAAGTATATGAATATGAATCCTTATAAAACCATATGCTTATGAGTCCCTATGAGATAAGTATATTAATATGGAACCATTGGTACAACATAGGGGGCAGTTGGGAAGATACCATTTGGGGTAGAAACTCCCTTGTTTCCTTTTAAGTAGATGGTAATTTTTTTTAATAGAGATGCCATGAATATCGAATTCGTCATTCGAGACACTGACATATTCACGCCGCACGCTAGTGAAAACACATGTTGGCACTCCAATATCATCTCGAGGGTGGCGACAATACCTCTCGTGCACAATAAAGACTTGTTTATACGACGCTAATGCACATGAAGTTGACTCTATGGATGCCCATGAATTTGTCGCGCGCACAAGTTTTTGGAATACAAAATAGGAATCGTTTTCAACATAAAAATAATAATAAGAAAATCTCGCAAGCTTTACACCAAAGATAATGGGGCACAATGGTGGAGGGTATGATCAGTGATGTTGTCAGTCCCCCCCCCCCCCCTCCCTCCCTCCCCCCTCTCTTTTCAAAATGTCCGCACACTATCTAATACTAACTCTCCGAGTTCTACAAATGATCAATGATGTTGCGTACTTCAGCTCCTCTTACAAACATTAATGTTTGATACAAACTTATCATCAACTAAACCTTTGAGATAAAAAACATCCAGAATTATGAAGTGGAGGGTATTATCCTTGGATAGAAATGTCATCACAATCTTATTCGGCGGCCGATACATGGCATATTCACGCGACACATTATCGGATTATAGCAAGCAAGGGCGGAGAGAATCCCCAGGCACATCGGGTTGTGGCCTGGGGCGTGATGCAGCGCCTAGGCTTTCGGAAGAGCCATTCAACGCCCTATAGCTATAGTATAGTGAAGCCGCTCCAGGGCCTGGCCCAATCCTACCTCCACCCCTGATAACAAGGGCCACATGTCGCGTCAATTATCACGCTAGGGGGTACCGAAAAATTCTTTCCTAACATTCCCGACTACGAATAATTAAAGCTCACAATCATAGTTCGATAGTTGGCGGCCCAGGGCGCGACGACCTCATGGGCTTTCGGAAGCATTGTTCAATGCTCTGTAGCTACAGTATAGTGAAGCTAGTTTGGACCCCGGCCTAATCCTACCTCCACCCCAGATAGCAAGGGCCGATTATCAGGCTAGGGGGTACCGACAATTTCCTTCCTAACTTTCCGACCTACAAATTAAAGCTCACAATCAGAGTTCGATAACTGGCGGCCCTGGGCCGAGGCATCAACTAGGCTTTCGGCAGCACAGTTCAATACCCTATAGCTACAACATAGTGAAGCCGGTCTGAGCCTTAGCCCAATCGAACCTCCACCCCTGATAGCAAGGGCCACATGTAACACCAATTATCACGCTACGCTGTACCGAAAATTTCTTCCCTTACATTTGAGCCTACGAATTAAAGTTCACAATTAGAGTTCGATAGTTGGCAGCCCGAGGCACCACAACCTTACAGGCTATTGGAAGCAGTGGTCAATGCCCTGTAGCTACAATGTAGTGAAGCCGGTCCGGAACCTGGCCCAAATCCTACATCCACCCCTGATAGCAAGGGCCATATGTCACGCCAATTATCATGCTAGGGGGTACGAAAATCTCTTTCCTAACATTCCATCCTATGAACTAAAGCTCACAATCAGAGTTCGATAGTTGGCGGCCCCGGGCGCGACGGCCTCACGGGCTTTCGGAAGCACTGTTCAATGCCCTGCACTATAGTATAGTGAAGCTGGTCCGGGGCCTGGCCCAATCCTACCTCCGCCCCTGGTAGCAAGGGTCAATTATCACGCTAAGGGGTACCGACAGTTTCTTTCTTAACATTCGGACCCGAATTAAATCTCACAATCATAGGCCGATAGCTGGCGGCCCGGGGCATGATGGCTGCACACAGGCTTACAGAAGCATTGTTCAATGCCATGTAGCTACAGTATAGTGAAGCCGGTCCGGGGCCTGGCCCAGTCCTACGCCCGCCCTTGATAGCAAGGGCCACATGTTATGCCAATTACACTAGGGGTACCCACAATTACTTTTCTAACATTCCGGCCTACAAATCAAAGCTCACAATCAAAATTCGACAATTGGCGCCCAGTGGACGCACGACTACCTTCACGAGTGTCCCACAGATCCATCCTTACCGCTGAATCGGAGGGTGTGATCTTTTTCATTATAAAACATATAATTTCGAAAAAATCACACAGTCGCTAAATCATCAACAAAGTGGCGGTGCAATGGTGGGGAGAGGGAAGAGGGATCGGTGAGAGGCCGCAACCCTTGTCCCTCTGCATTGGCAGCACAATACCCAATACATAACTATTTAGATTTCAGAAAAAGATCAACAATGTTAGCAATAACATTATTGATTCACAAGACCTTTCAAGATAAAACCCCTGCCTACTTTTTGAAGCACTTTGAAATTTCCTCGGATAGAGACGGTCACCAGAATTGGATTTGATGACCGAAACACGTCATATTCATGTGACACCTTAGCGAGTCATAGAAATTAGGCCCACATTTCACGCCAGGTATCACGTTCAAGGGGTAGCGGCAATTTCTTTCCTAATATTCGGGGCTACGAATCAAAGCGCACAATCCGGGTTCACCAGTTGGCGCCAGTGAGGGTGTGGTTACCCATCAAATTGAATTGAATCAAACCGAATCGAATCGGATCTTATAGATTGGAAAGAATTTTTTGTCGTAAAAACATATAACTACAAAAATCGCACAATCACCCCATCATCAAAACTGCGGCGGTACAATGGCGGGGAGAGGGGGAGGGACTAGGCGAGAGCCAACACCCCCCTATTCCTTAGGCGCGCAATACCTAGTACTGTAACTCTTTAGATTTAGAGAAAGATCCGATAATCTTCGCGCGCTTAGCCTTCCTTCAATGGTGGCCGCACGATACCTGGCAATTCATAACTCTTTAGATTTAGAGAAAGATCCGATAATCTTCGCGCGCGTCGCCTTCCTTCAACGGTGGCCGCACGATACTTGATCCTCTGTAACTCTTTAGATTTAGAGAACGATCCGATAAACTTCGCGCGCTTCGCCTTCCTTCAACGGTGGCCGTACGATAGCTGGCAATTCGTAACTCTTTAGATTTAGAGAACGATCCGATAAACTTCGCGCGCTTCGCCTTCCTTCAACGGTGGCCGTATGATACCCGACAATTCATAACTCTTTAGATTTAGAGAAAGACCCGATAAACGTCGCGCGCTTCGCCTTCCTTCAACGGTGGGCGCATGATACGTGGCAATCCATAACACTTTAAATTTAGAGAACTATCCGATAATCTTTGTGCGCTTCGATCTCTCCTACTCATGTTATTGCTTCACAAGACCTTGGTTTTCACCATTTTGGTAGGTTTGAATTGCCCACATCTCACAAAACCCCTCAACATTTCCATTTCCACACCCCCATTTCCCTTGTTTCCCATGTTCCCATTGTGGCTCCCCCTACCAAAAAATCACCCCCAATCTCTCAATAATTAGCGAGCAGCACACGCCGCACGGCCCCGCCTCTTCAAAAGCCACGCCGCGGCCACCGTCTCTCGCTCATTGTCTTTCAGTGTACGCCCTCACACAGAACCGAACGCAAACACCCAGAGCGCACGGAGCACGAGGCTGCGCTAGCTGGCTGCCTCGCGCGAGCACGGCATGGCCGACGCGAACGGATCCCCCTCGCCGTCGCCGCAGCACTCCTCCGGCGGCGAGGCCGTGACCGGCGACTTCGTGGCGGTGCCGGGCGCCGGCCCGCACGCGTCGTTCCAGGCGCTGCTCGCGTCCGTGGGCGGCCACGGCGCGCACGGCGACGTGGCGAACGTCCTGGCGCAGCGCCAGTACCAGGAGTTCGAGCAGCTGTTCGGGCCCCCCGTCCCGCTGATCCAGGCGCCGCCGCAGCCAATGCCCCTCCAGGTCCAGGCCCCCTCGCCGGCCCCGCCGCCGCCGCACTGCGCCCAGTCCAACCTGCTGATGCCCGCCGGTGAGTATCTTGTTTTTACCTTCTTTTCTGCATCGTCTTCGTACGTCCTTGCGCCGTCGTCGCCGTCGCCGGCGCGATCGTTTTCTCCGTGATCTGTCCGTTCCCATCCCAGGGCTTTCTTCCAGTTCCAGGCCGCGCGCTTAGGGTTTTGACGCGCCCGGATCTGCGCGCTGTGTCCCTGCTGCGCGCGCCGCCATGGACGTGCGCGAGATCCGCACGTCGTTCTAGGTTTTCTGTTCTTCATCAGGACTGCAATCTTGGCCGCTCTCCGGCCGGGAGGAGCAGATCACCGACGAAGATTGCAGCAGGAAGCGAGATTCTGCACAATCTACTTGCTAGATCAGGCCGGACTTTCCATTTGTAGCGTGTTAAATCACGCATTTCATCTTGTTAATTAGGGCATACCTGCTAGCTAGTTCTTCCTTTCCTTTTCTTTTCCCTTGCGTTTTTTGTTGTTTAGTGTATACTGTGGCCTTGGCCTTGATTAATGCTGTTTTTTCTTTGCCAATAATTTCCAGGGACGCACAACTACCAGCACTGGCCGCAGCCGCCCGCCCCCCAGATCGGCGTCACGGCGGCGCCGCGGCAGGCCCCGATGGGACTGGGAGCAGGGGTTTTTGGGGACTGGACCATGTACAACGTCAACAGCACCGTCGTGTCTGTCGCCTGCGGTAGCAGCAGCAGCGTCCGCGGCAACAACAACAATGGCGGCTACCATCAGAGCTCCAGGCTGTGCTCCGCCACTGCATGGCCCAACAACTTCATGCCGCCGCCGCTGAGCCCTTACAGTGTTTACCCTCATGGCATACAGCAGCAGCAGGCTCACCAACAAGCCATCACCTACAATGCCAACAATAATAATCATCAGCAAGGTAATTCAGGTATACATATATTTAATTACATGTGTCATGTGTGTGTGTGTTTCTCATTTCTGTTTAAGATTCAGGTATCCATGCTGTGTGGATCTGTTTTGTTAATTCTACGGATCTGATAACATCAGGTTCAATTTCTTTGATTGATTATATGCAAGGGTTATGTACAATTGAATTTATTTGGTATTCAAGTTTTTGTACTGTTTAGTTTAGCATTGTGCTGAATCCAGCAACTTCGTAAGGGCTTCCTTTATGATGGTATGGATTGAGAAGCAAACAAATTTTCTAAAACGATTTGTCCAAGTCCTCATTCCAAATAATCCGAGTCATACACTAGCTAGGCTAGTATATATCCAACTCTTACTTTGCATAAACAAAATTGCATGCATGTTACTATTTCTAAAATTAATTTATTTTGCAGACTAGCTAATTAAATTGCATTCATGCTACTATTGCACATTGATTCATTCTGTACATCGATCTCGTGCTCTGCAGGCTTTGTATCCAACTTCAGGGTGGATCCACCATTACTACCTGCTCAGTGCTTTCAACCAATATCTCCGGCGTCAAACAATCGCTCTCCTCCACAATACCTCGACGAGGCCAGATACGCCAAAAGGGCCAAGAGGCGCACCCAGAAGAGGAAGAATTCAGAGGTAACAACAACAGCTAGGAAACATGCATGCAAATCATTTATATATGCTTATATAAGTTTCATTAGCATGAGCTAGCACACACCTGATGCATGCCTGTGAGATTAATTTTCAGGACCCTCCTGAGATGGGAAGTGAAAACGCCCTGATGCTAGATGAGAATCACAACTTCAGCAACCTGGGCCAGCCACTTTTCACTACTGTAAGTAAATGCATGATGCTTTGATGCATATATGCTTTCTAGGTCCTATTTGCTTCACTATATGCATGCTGTTCTTTGCTGTACATGATTTTTTTCATTATGTTAACTAGACAAGCTATATATTCTGCATTGATTGCTTTATACTCCAATAGATTAATAGTACTTAGACAATTATTCCATCAATTTACCACTAATTGGTTCCAGATTTAGACTCTAGCTTGTTGTGCAAACAACTGGAACCTGATGTTCCTACGATCGAGTTGTAAGTTATGACAAGTAGCAAAACATGCTGTTGTAATTTATTGGAAGGTGCCAAAGCAATTTTCAAATATCCGAAGCTGAACCACACATAAGATCATCAGGTTGCTGCAGTTCGAAGTGGATGCATTCACACTGAACTAACTTGATTTTGTTCCTGCAAAACTATTTACAGAGGTTCAACTGTAAAGACTACCATATGATTGTGTGGAAGGAGTTGACCAACAGTGATGTTGGAAATATTGGAAGAATTGTAGTGCCAAAGGTACGCGCGTAGCTAGGTGCCCACTACGTATTACTCTAATTAATCGACATGCATCAAAGTTACTATCTGTTTGCTGCTTCGCAATCTCACTATATATACTGAATTTTGCAGAGGGATGCCGAGGCTAACCTTCCAGCTTTGCTTGAAAGGGATGGCCTGATACTCAAGATGGAGGACATGAGGCTTCCTGTTACATGGAACTTTAAGTTCAGGTAATCACTAGTTCAGACTTCAGAGCAATATGTTTATTTTCTCTGCGACTACTTCGTAAATCATAGTCTCGCAGCGTTGGAGAGTTAAATCATTTTGTGTATGTATGTATGTATGTATCACACTGATGATGTAAGATACGTCCCAGGTACTGGCCTAACAACAAGAGCAGAATGTATGTTTTGGAAAGTACTGGTATGTATGTCTTAACACTGACTCAAGTAAAACTTCAAACATTTGTAAGTATGTACATGTGTTTTCTGATGAATTGCATTGTCTTAATCTCAGGAGAATTTTCAAAGAACCATAATCTAGAGACACAAGACACCTTCATCATCTACAAAAGCCTGGAGTCCGGCAAATTTGTACGTCATAACTCTATCTACTCTCCCCCGACTTTCTCTTGTCCTCAGTAATGAATAGTCCATCCAGCCTCCCATCTGCAAACTAAACTCGCCAGCTCTCTCGAGATACTACTATAAGCAGAATAATATCAACTTCTCATTCTGCAAGTCACTCGATCTCACGATATTAGTATATATGACTTATGCCAATATTCTTTTTGTCATCTCTTGATCAGCTTGTCCGTGGGGAGAAGGTGACTGGGCAGTGCCCTACCTTAATTTGTCCGGAATGCAAGGAGCAAGGCCGCATTTACAACAAACAATGCGGGTTCACCAGGAACCTGCACGCCAGGAAAAGAAGATAGATGCCGTCTTCAGCTCAGCACCATCACAATGATGCATGTGGTGCATGTTGACTTGTTAGAAAACAACACCTAGAAGCAATCACAAAATCAAGGAACAGCCAGAAAGCATCGTCGAGAGAGTCGTATCACCCTAAATTATCATCGTTGACATGTTGTACCATTGGAACTGAATTTCAGACAGAAGTACCCTAGTAGGCCTTAGCAGCTAGCTAGCTGGTGAATAGCTCTGGCCCCATCGATCGAAGAAAAACACCTTTCCAGTTTTTAGATAACTTATAAGTTTGCTGCACCATGTACCTGGTGTTCTGTTATGTATCTAGCTGTAAGAAAAATAATCTGTGCTGTAGTGTTGTACTTCATTCTGGATGATCCCCATATATATGTAATATCGCCTCACCATTTGTAGCATGTCTTGATGTTTGGCTCTGAATCTGCTGAATTTGTCAACAGAACTAATGAGGCGATCCTTTTTGCAGCAGACTTGTGATGGTAAACAAGCAAGCAAGACCAGTTGTGACTTGTGAGAGAAAGCGACAATACTCTCACGCGGGATCAAAGTATGTCTCATCAAGGCAGATAGCTAAGAGCATGCATCATCCTTTGACTCCTCAAAACTCTCTGGTTTGATGAGTTAACCCACAAAATCCAAGGAGTTACCCCTCAAATTGAGTCACTCTTGCCCAATTTGAGCAATCAGGGGCAAGTTTCTTCATTTTCTCTCTCTTCCGTGAGCTTCTCTTTCTCCTCTTGGCATCGCCTCTACCCTCCCTACCTCTTTTGCCGGTAGAATGGATGTCCATGTCCCCTCCCCATCCCTAGCCACCCCTTCCCCTGTTTGTAACATGACGGAGGCGACGCTAGAGTTGTCAAACGCCTCGCAAAACCTGCATGTGTGCTCGATAAGAGCGGCATGATCGCAACTTTCCACGGTGCCTTCTTTGTGACTGGCCACCCTCTCTATTGGCACCGGACAAGGGGAAGAGGCGCCGCCGCCCGACGATGGTGTTCCTTCCTAGCAGGCTGGTCTTTTGGACGGAGAGGGCCCAAGGCCTCTTATAAGCTCGTGATGGTCTTCGATGGGGCCTGGTTGGTGGGCCGAGACGCTCTCGTAGATATGAAAGGTGACGATCCCTGTGAAAATAAAAATTCCTTTGGCACTTAGCTAGGGGACGTTTACCGAGTGTCGAGTGACGATAAAGGTGTTTAAACGGCACGCCCTGGGACGGGAAGTGCACTTATTTTTAATTCAGTTGTACTCTTGGCTTGTACGGGGGCTTCAGTTTAAAGCCGGGCAGAAGCCTCCTTTCTAAAAGATAGTTGCGGCCTTGCGGAGTAGCTGAATACAGGTAAGATCCAGGTGTTATATCGGATTGATTTGCAGCCTTTACATATCTCAATAAAAATAGACTCAGGTTCTCTGTAGTTCAAATCATTTTTTACCACTCGATTTTATCTACATCCCGATGAAAATAGCCTTCGAGTTCAAACCTGTTTTCACCACCGGATTTTATCTACATCATCCCGATAAAAATAGCCTTCGGTTCACTGCAGTTCAAATCATTTTTTCACCACTGGATTTTATCTGTCGTTGCATATGGGAGGTCTGTGCGATAAAATTCTTCCATTGCTTCGAAAGGAGAGTGGATTTTCTACTCTCGGGTGTACTACACTCGAGTTTACAAAAAAACAGAAAATCAGTATCAAACTTGATCGAAAAATTCTGAAATTTTGCGACATGAAACATGATGAAATGTTTTAGGTTATTGTAAAATTTCATCCACAAATAACATTCGACGAGAGCTCGACAATAGCAAAAGCAGTGCAAAATTGAGACCATGTACAAACCAGTATTGAGTAGGTTCCGTCTAAATGACCATGCCGTGGGATTAGCCGCAGGAGTGATTGGAACAAGACGGTGGAATGGTCATTGACCAATGGCTGGCATGCAAACAGCACGCAAAAACAGAAACTACAATCAGCACCAACGAGTATTAGCACCATAATTAAACTATTGTGATCAATAAAAGAGCTGTAGGCAAGGTGTTCCAGTTTAAAAACCAGCCGCTCTTGCATATATTGGTTTGACTCTATTTCTTCTTAAGGAAAGGATGTGCTGCGGCCAGTTTCTCAAAAGAAAAAAAACACACAAAGGCAATAATAATCCTCTTGCCGATCATGGTTGAAATTTGAACAAAAGTAAGTATACATCTAAGTGAATAGCTTTAGAAGTAGGACAAACCACACTAGGTAGCATCCACATCTACCGCCGCTTGGGATTGTTGCATGCACTGCAGGGCTTCACGACCTGTAATCCAACACCCGAGGGAACTCTCCCTGCAATGTATGTTTTCGCAACCTCAACAGCTCTCTGAGCCTCCGCTATATTACTCTCGGTCATCATTGGGCAGCATATATCCATCTTTTTTGAGGAGGTGTGCTTTCTAGTGATACCACACTTCGTACTATAGCGAGGCCCAGGGGTTGTGTCTAGTGTGAGGCAGTCAAGCCGGGGACTGCTCTCAAGGATATAGATCACAAACTGAGCGAGCTTCTTTGATGAACAAAAGCCTGTGATCGTCACCTGTCTGAGGCGATCATGCCGGCACTGTGGCTGCCACCTCTCGTAACTAGCATTATCGCCTCCAACAACAGAATCATCGGGTCTCAAGGTATCCTGACCTACCTGGATATAGATATATAGGATCAATCGACATTAATACCATTGTTCTTTGATAACCTTTGTAACATCATTTATATATATATGAATTACATGTAGGGTAAAAGAATCCAAGGCCGGAGAAGCATCGAGAAAAGAAACCAGTGACAGGACATCAAAGCTGAAGAAGCCTTGCAATGATCTTAGGATGTCAATTTGCAACTTCTTGAGGTAGGGGAACTTGGAGGGCATCATTGGAATATCGACATTCTGAAGAACAGAGGGTCCAGAGATAATCAGGCCTCGTGTTCGTCCAATATGCATGTGTCATATACAAAAAAAACTGTTGATCCTACATAATTTCTCTAGCAACCAATGTGTAAAACATGTTAGACTAACACAAATCACACATGGAAAATAGTTCTTTTGACATTTACTTGTTTCTTATTTGAACATGTATACTTATGTTGAATATTGTGGTGAAAGAAAACTATAAAAACATGTAATCGTGCATCTCTTAAATAAATGTTAATTAATAATAAATCAAATGTATTGAGCCATGCTTAATATATAAGCCCGTATATCTTGTACAATTCGATCTAATTTTAATTATTTTCAGACAACATGCACAACTCCATGATAAGCACCGTGCTATTTCTTTGAGTGAAGAATATTATAACAGCACGTAAAAATACAAACTCTTTAAGCATGAGCACCTTCTCAACAGTACAGAGTGATACCAAGAGTAATTAGGAGGCAATAATTAAAGAACAGATCACGACAATTATGCCCACAACTATTGGATGAAAAATTATGAAATTGGATTTGAGACTTTAGATTGCTCATAGGAAAAATATCATATCATAACTTATGCTTTTCATATTGGTACAAGAGTAAAAACCAACACATACCTCCCAAAGAGAGATCAAGGATAGGCTCTTAACATTTGGCGCGATGCATGAAAGCTTTGCACGAGCATAAGACAGCAAGTGGGATGTACCTACCAAATGCACATCCTGAAGTTGTGAAGGATGCGCAACTGAGATTTCTACCAGGGTCCCAATAAAGTGCAAAGTAGAGAGGTTGGGAGCATTGATCTCTACCGCCTGCAACCTCTCACACCAGCTAAATGTTAGGACATTTAGTTGCTGCAGCGTACATGGTATCTTCAAGCATATTATCTTACTGCAATTGATGATATCAATCTGCCCCAAACCGAAAGATTTGGAGAGCAAGTGCCCTAATCCCTCATCAGTAATGTTGACTCGATACAAACATAATGTTTCCAATCTACTCAAGCAGCCAAGTGTTGTTGTCGGACGAAAAGTGCAAGAGTGGAGTTCGAGAGACCTAATTGAACTTGCAGCCACCTCATTAGACAAAACTGAACATGGGAAGATGTACTCTTTCTTCATGGATCCACACAACACAAGCTTAAGTTCTTTGATCCCCGGACGAACAGCAGTGATTTGGAGCCATCTGTCCAGGTATGACGCGTCGATATTTTTGCAAGTGTAGAGCTCAAGATCAAGCCTGGATATCTCCACCCCATGGCGGGAGTGGTTCCTAAGAATTTTGTCAACTATGTTGATAAGAACAAGAGGGTCCCTAAGAAAGATATCTGCATCCTTGTATTTCTTGCCAGTCAACCCAAGTGTTTCCACGCTGAGAGTGAGGTTGGTATAGCATCTCCAGGAACGCAGAAATCCATGACACACGCAGGCAGCACGAGCAGCATCTCGCACTGGCAAGAGGGAATGTATATGATGTATGATGTCCTACAGAACCAAGGTTGAAAAGTTCGACGGTTAGACCGCAGATAGTAATAAACGCGTGCTGACTTGATTTGTCGTTAATTTGAATAAAACAAGCACCGACACACACACACACACACATGTTTATTTTATAATAGGAGCTTTATTGACGTAATCATCGCATTGAGGGGAGGCCCTGCATAGCAAGATCCACACAAAGCCAACGAAACAAGTAAAGTTCAGAAAAACACACACATATATGCATCTTGGTAACTAGCACATTTATTTGCAATTCTAATGATGAGGGTGCATCAACTGGGTTAAATCTATGTAACTGTGTTTTGTGGCAGATCTACGGTGCATGGCGAGCCCTGAAGATTTCTTTGGTAAGCATGCATATATGCGTGCAATATATATGTCAGGACGTTGAGGAGTTAGCAAAGTGCAAACCAGTTTATTCACGAGAAGATCGATATATCAAAAATTCAGAATTGAGAGTATCTTTGTATATGTTGAATTCACATCCAAAGTTATATAAGCTCGAACACTTGATTACCGGCCAGGAAATAATGCATATGTAGGAGTATATACCACGGGGAGTTTGTCAAACACAGGTTCAGGTTCGCGTCGCCGGCAGGCTGATCCACCATCTGCATCTGCAATGAGACTAGACCAATTAGAACAGAATCAAACTGCTCCGAGGAGAGAGATTGCGGTCGGGCCGGGGAGTATATACGTACGTGCGCAGGGAGGAGTAAAGAGCTCCCGCAGCCACTGCTTCGTCGTGCGCACGGCAGCATGGATCCCCATGGAGATGGATCGGGAGGGGGAAGACGCCGGCTGCGGCGAGGTATGTAGACGGCGCCGGAGTCGTCCTTTGCTTTAGTTTAAGATCGCTCTCGTGTTGCCATGTTCTTTCTTTTTGACCAAGCTCTCGTACATGTTGTTGTCAGTTGGGATATCTATATACCTTTTCTATTTCTTGGTCCATCATAACGTTTTGCAGGAAAACAATCAACCTGCAGTCTAGTTTTTTTTAGCTTTTTTTAGGCAAATTGTATTTTGAGCTTCTTTAGACAATCTCTCACGGCTTTATTAATTCGTCACAATGTTTACAGGGACGGAAGGAAGTTCTCCAGGATGGCCTAACCAAACATGGCGGCCATCCCCGAGAGATAGTGCGTGCTTCGCTAAATTATGAGCTTTAAAATTTGAACTCCTAAACTATTTTACAAAACTGAAAATTCGAAGAAGGGTCTAATATTTCATGTATCACTACTCCATAAACTGCAGAGCTCGTGCGCTTGAGGTCGTCGACCACCGTCTTGCAATCCTAGGCTATATGAATGTGCTGGATATACAAATCATCCGAGAGTGCCAAAGCCTCTCTTACCGCGAGTGCCTCCAATGTTTGAGGATCTGTGATGTACCCGAAGACAATCACCGAAGCGCCAAGAAAGGCTCTATCCCGATCTCTACAAATTAATCGCACCAACTGCCCCATATTTGCCTCGATTTGACTGCGTTGCATCCACATTAATTTTAGCAGGTATTATTCTAAATGGACCCCTAGAAAAAATATGCATGTGGACACGTACATAGAGACTAGCACTTGTATCTGTTGATGGCCGTCTTTTCCAGGTCATGGATATAGGGATATCGGTTGATGACTGCTTTGTCTCGGTGGTGATCCCTACATGTATCTCTGCCGCCAAGGCCCGAGCCATTGGGCGACCCTGCGCTAGCTTGCCGCCCAAGTGCTCGCTCACCTCCATCACTTGGGAGTCCCCTCCCGAGCAGTGCCTTAACAGGCTCGAGCTCCGTCGCGGTGGGTAATCGGCTTGCCGCATCTTTTTGTCCTCACATCAATCACCACGCGTCCCAAATAGCGAGCGAAGCAAGCACGAACATGACAGTTGCATGCGGAGCGGTCGTCGGTTGTGTGCTGCAAGAGCAAGCAGAGAAGGGGTTAGTGAAAGATTGGCTGATAGGTGGAGCCCATTTGTCATTGTGTATAGAAATTTTTAGGAGTTAAGCTGATCGGCGATGGGCTAGATATATATAAGCCTCCTACTACCTGGAATTTATTGACGGTTATGTTTTCTGAGTTAGTTAGGATGTTAAATTATAGGTGTTAGTTTAGAGATGCTCTAAGCCGATTGGAAGAGGCGTAGACATCCAAATACACACGCTGATCTTAACCTTGTGGTCATTGTCAAGGTGAATTCGATAAGAGAATTAGTTTAATTAATCTTACTAACTAGTACACTACAAAAGTGACACCGGGATATCGGCGTTGAGGTTGTTCCTTGGTAGGCCGAGCACCTACAGCAACACCATGCCTTCAACGCCTTCGGATAGGATGTCACTGAATGGCGTCGAATCGAACTGTTGCCCGAGGCAGTGTGGGATTTCGCTAGTGAGCCTTGAGGTCCACTCACGTTAGGCCACTATAGCCGAGACTGAGATTGTGAGAATGGAGACTCTGCAACAAAAGCGTTAGAAATCTCTCTATCACCGTTGTGGTCCCTTTGTGAGATAGAACAAAGTTAATTAAACTAAAATTTGTGACCTCTTTTTCCTTCAGAACCAACACTCTACCCCTAATAAACCCTACAATGCCGCTTCCTATTTGATATGCTAGGCGTCACGGTTCAGCCAGTGCCTGCCATACCGAGAAGCATCGCAAAAATCATTTTTTAAGGCATGACGGTTTGATCAATCAGCGTGTACAGGAAGATTGGAGTTAAGACAAACTTATGTACTCGTGCAACATATTGCAGGAAATTCTTCTCACGATGTCCGTGATGACTGTTTAACAAACTGTGAAATGAGAGCAGAACTTCCTATCCAGGGGAAAGGAAAGTTCTAGACAAAAAGATGTGGCATAATGACCCATTGTCCGTGCAACAAGCCATTCAAATAGGCTCTAAGCCACACGAAAGCATGCTAATGGTCAGCAACAAAAAAAACATTGGTCCAAAGAAGAAGAATTATAGTACCTTATAACTGAATCACAGTGCATATTTGATACTCCACAGTTAACATAGCATGGCTGATAGTTTACAGAAAAGGGAATACCAATCACGCAGATAATCATGCCTAAAACTATGCATATTCATGAAGTACTTGGTCCAGAAGCCATCATAATCACTCCTTGGGAAATTGATGATGATTTTCTTCACACCCAAAACTAAAGATAGGATTAGAAAACCAGTTAGCCAAGTTCATGGAGAGAAATGACACATTGCACATAAATGAAATGTGGACATAATAGGAAATAGGAGATCTCTGGTAGATCATATTTACAAAAGATAGGAGATCATTGAGCATGTGTGAATTTGGTGGTTTGGCAATAAACATCACATGGAAATAAATATGAACAGCATCTGGAACATATTAGTCCTCAGGTTATCGTTTTACAAAGTCTGAGCAGGACATTAACAATTCAGTAGAGGCCTCGGACATTACAGATAAAGATCAAATGCACATAGTGGTCCTCTGGTTTTTATCAGTAAGTATCTTCACAAAGACAAAAGGACATAATTTATGTAATTATTAAGAGTGTCTTTCTGAGTCAACATACTCCTATAGGCACATAATCCGACAAAAGTGAAATACAAATGCAAGACAAATAAGAAAACACTTCCATCCTACTTCACAAGATACTTTGATTAAAATAAATGTAAGCAACAACTGACCATTGTAGTGAAGCTTAGGAAGCAAACTTGGACAGGAGCTCCTTGACAAGGGAGGGGCAGGTTCGAACTATATGGTCCAGGCCATCAGTCATCAATACTTTCTCTAAATTTGTAGGAATTTTGAGGAACTCCAAGCATGCCTCCTTCAGCCCAGGGCAATCGTGCTGCTCAGCTAGAGTTAGAATGCCAGACACCGTGCTCACGTCAATGCACTCCCGCAACTTGTTTTCGCATATCAATTTCATCCTCAGGATATCATATCTATCTGCCGCAACAAGCAAGGATTGCAGCCACATTGATTCTTCTCCTTTGCCTTCCTCCACCTCTCCTTCGTCCACGCTATCTGTCTCCAAATTGGGCAACGAGTCAGTGTAGATGAAACTAAGCATGGCGCCAAACACTTTTGCTTCCATGTCAATTATCTGTATGACATATGCAGTGCCGCCCTCCTTCATGGAGCCAAAGAGCTCCGCCTTGAAGACAGCAGATCGGGCAGCAAGTATGCACCGGTGGGCGGTGAACTTCTGGCTACCAACCTGGAATGTCACTTCAGCACCTTCCTTGCTCAACAAGAGATCAGCAATATGCTGTCGTATATCAGATGGTGGGACCTCTTCAAGAAGCGGTGCGGGGACGCCGGTGTCCGCGACGACATTGATGTCACACTGTATGGTGATATGATTTTTTCCCATGAGACGCGACTTTTCAAAGTCAATTCTTTTGATAAGTTTGTCAAATCCCAGAACCATACGACCGCTAGAGAAGACAGACGTTTCGGGTTTCGGCAAGGGGTGTCGGCACAACCTGGTTCAATGAGAAATACTGAAGCTTGGAAGAAAACTTGAGCAGCACCTTCACGGGCCGCAGGATCTCCTGGTCGAGGGAAATGAGAATGGATATGAAATCGGCGGTCTCCGGGCAAGAGCCGTTGGGGTAGTACTTGAGAACCCAGCGGTATCCTCCGATGGTGAAGGGGACTGAATCGATGCTCTTGCCAGTTGGGGTGTGCTTGGTGTCTGAGTAGCCATCCAGCACAATCTGGTGGTACCCGCTGGGTGACACCGCAGCGGATCCCATGTCTGGATGCCACACCTTGCCCTTACGGAAGAAAGACGCGCCTGTATCTCTCGGCAACATGACGACAAACCTGCAAAGTCCAGAAATATGAGATCAACTGCTTGTTAAATTGTTGCTACAATATTTGCATATACTCATCATTTTTCTACACGCATGTCTTTTCTAAATACAAAACTTGGACAAAAAGATGAGATGAGAGCGGCTGCCGTTGCTATCTAGCCAGTATAATAATGTAAAATGGAGGGAGGTCAATACGAAGTTTCAGAGTAGAGATCTAGTATATTATATTGGGGTGTGTTTGGTTTGTGTCACGGGGTGGAATGGAACGGGTCCAACCCGCTCCTGGCCCTCGTTCTCGTGTTTAGTTGTCAAGTGGAACCGGAACCCATCAATTCGCCGAAAGCGAATATTCCTTAAATATCCGGAATTGAGTCTTCTTCCCAAATAAATCAAAGCTCGTTTCATCCCCTTTTGTTTCTATGTTCTATTTTTAATACATCACAAGTTTATAGCGAACTAATAAGTCAATCTAGAAAAGGTGCTTTTGATAAGTTTTTCTAGCAAAAGAATCAAATGATATTTCGATAACATTGTGTACGAAATATAGCATGAAGATTTTGTATTAAAAAAATGCTAGAAGGGTGGCATGATTTGTGCAAAATAATGTACTGATTCCGAGTTTTGAGAACAGCTTTCTTATTAGATGTACTTCAACTATGTACCAACAAGATACATATAGTATATTATAATAATTTTGTTTTGAGAATCGCTTTTTGATAAGAACCACTTGCTGCTAAATTCTTGTTTTCCTTTCTTTCTTTTAATTATTAATGGTTGTATCAAGGGCGGTCTTGAAGCTGGGCTAGCAGCGGGGCGGTGGGTGCGGCACTCACGGCCAGGGAGACAGGCGGCGACGTCCAGTGCTCGGGCGGCAGCCGGAGAGGCGGGCGACGGCGGCCGGCTCGGGTGGCAGCGGCGGCAGAAGGTGCGGTTCCTAGCAGAGCAACGGCGCCCCTCTCCTGGGCTAGTAGCGGCGCGAGAAGCAGATAGCAGCAGCAGCTTGATTGATGCTAGATCTGTGTGATTACATCGGTGGATTGATTGATGCAAACCTGATCCACGGAGACGCCCCCCGATGGCCGCAGTGGCAACTCGAGTCCCGGTCGCCGGCAAGACGGAGACCGACGGAGTGACGCCGGCCGCCGCCTGGTCGATCGGGGTGCTCAGCTGTCCTTCCTGGGCTTAGGGTTTAGTAGCACAAATTATTTTTATCATGCTATACCTTTCTTCGTGTGGAGTCGTTGGGCCTTTCATTAATTTATATACACGGTGTGAATTTAGTTGGGCTTTTTCAATGGCAACGAGAGGATGCAATATATCGCCTGCAGCGCGCCAGAAGCTCCGCTTCGTCTTTAGTCCGGCCTAATAAACACCTAATATTAAAAAAAATGAAAAAACAGTCAGTCCCTAATCGCTCAGAGCAACTAATTAACGAGCGGTTCTTCGGGAGCCTCGCAACTGATGCATACCTGATCCACGGAGACGCCCCTCGATGCCCGTAGTTGCAACGCGAGTCGCGGTCGCCGGTAAGACGGAGACCGACGGAGTAACGCCGGCTGCCGCCTGGTAGATCGGGGTGCAACTGTTTGCTCTCCTTCCTCGGCTTAGGGTTTAGTAGTAGTACAAATTATTTTTATCATGCTACGTACTTCAGTCATTTTTATCATGCTACGTACTTCAGTCATTTACATAATGTGAATTTAAGTTTCGCCTTCATCCGGCCCAATAAACACCTCCATACAACAGTATGTTTATGTGGGCCAAATAGTTTTATTGATAATGGGAGTTTTTTTGGGGCCAAATAGCCATTCCCTAATTTTTACCTTTTTTCTAAGCTTGAACTCACATGAGCTCGAGCGAACAGTGAAATTAAAAAAATATTGAAAAAATATTTTGAAGATTTTCAAGCAAACACTGACCAATGTTTTGATTTCTTGCCAACTTTCATCGTCGAATAACGTTCGCGGAAGACGTGGCAAAGAAACCATGATTGGCATCCGATGATGAAACTTCTCAAGCAATCAAAACATTTGTTAATGTTTGGTACAAAAAACTTCATGATTTTTTTGAATTTTTCAATTTAATTGTTCACCCAAGCTCACATGAGCTCGAGCTCTGTTGAACCACGTCCTTTTTATTCCAATTTTTAGAAAAGGAGAATGACCCCCGGCCTTTGCATCTGGACGATGCATACGACCACTTTATTAATTATTGACACAAGACCGTACAAAGTCATACAACAATAAGTCTAAAGCCACCAAACTAAGCAACAACTGTCGCTATCCCTATTCAGTTGATGTAGGGGCGCTGAAAGTCTGGGCCTAATACCAAACAGACCACGCAGCCAAACCTAAACATCTAAAGACTTGAGGTCCCACCCAGGACGCCTGCCGGGTATGGGCACCCACCAGTCCGGCGTGCTTCTCAACAAGGACCCCTATCGGGTATGTGGCCGCCGCATCCACCTGCCACGAATCCATCTTCAGAACTGTACTGCTGCATCAACGTTGGCCGGTCCAACTGCCGCCGACGCCACCATGACGCCAGGCAGCGTCACCCTCCTGCGCGAGTCCATCTCCGCTCATCAGGCGCCAAGTCTCCACTGCGCCACGCCACCAAGATCCGCCGTCATCAATGGAGCAGATGAAACACCGCTCCTCCTCTTGTCCCCTCCAACCAGCACTCGCTCCAAAACGATGCCCCCATGAGGGAGAACGATATCGATAGCACCGTTATCGTCCGATCCGGTAGACCCAGATCTAGGGTTTCCCCCGGAACTTCCCGATCAGGTTGATGAGACCTGCAACGACGATGCCTCCAGAAGGAAACGACGTCTGAGACGCCGCCATCGTCCGCCAAGACCGCAGTCTGGCGCGATTTTCACCAGAAGCCACGTCTTCCCTACCTCGTGGCTGGCTGGAACCGAGCGAAACCTCACCACGAAGACGTATGTTGCCGTCGGTACTTCGGCGGAGATCCGACATCTCCTCACCGGTCCCTCCACGTGCCGCCGGTCGGCGAAAGGCCTCCCCGCGACGGATCCAGACGGGGCGTTGGATCCGTAGTAGCCGTCGTCACCATCACGAGCAGGACAGCCCACCTCGCCGGATGGGGCGCAGCCACCGCCGCCGTCCATGCAGGGCCGCCGCTCCGCCGGCGATGGTGCTCGGGCCCCCGCCGCACAGCCCGGATACTCCGTCCTAGCCGCCGCCGTTGGATCGCATGAGAAGGGCCGCCCCCGCCGCCTCAGATGGGATCCGCCGCCTCCCCCGCCCAGAACCTTTGGCACCGGGCCCGCCGCCACCGCGGCCCACGCCGGCGGCAGCGGCGGCAGGAATGGGTGGAGGGGGAGGTGCTGGCGGCGCTAGGGTTGGGGCCACTGGCGTCGCCCGGGGGGAGGCGACGCGAGTGTGCATGGTAGCTATAATAGGGTTATAATTAAGAGACAAAAGGTCCTCAATACATGAGGGTCTTCTATGCATCCATACAACAGTAATGTTTGTAACAAGCCAGTTGATCTTCTACCATATTTTGTTCTCATCTAAGTTTTTGGGAGCAAACTCTATCTTCCATGAGTGCCTTGATCTCAGCAGCAAAGTGCCCGTAAGTAGAGCGAGAAAGATTACACCTGACGAATAACGCATCGAAGGAATCGGTCTGGACAAGAACCGGCATGTCCATGGGTTGTACGGTCAAGGTCATACCTTGCATTAATGCATGTATTTCAGCCTCCAACGCTTCGTCGAAGTTGAAGATGAAGCAGTACACTGCAAAGGTAACAACACCGTCTTCTTGTCGAAGCACCATGCCCACAGCAGCTGCACCATCCTGGATAGAATAGAATGCATCCACCGAAAGGGCTGTCTAGCCCACTAGCGGCGGAGATGCAACCCTCCCGAGGCCCCCGTGTCGCTCTCCCAGGGGCGACTCGGGCGGCGTAACCCTAGCCCGCCGCCGACCCTCTCCCCCACCTCTCCTCTCCCTCGTCGCCACCGGAGGTGGCCGTCGGCTCGCCGCTCGGCTGCCGGTGAAGGTGGCGGCGAGGATCTGGCCGCCCCGTTCTTTCTCGGGGGGGCTTTGGATCCGTGGCGGCGGCCTCGGCTGGTGGATCGACGCCGGGTCTGCGGTGACCGGTGCTCGTTGGTGCTGGCCGTTCTTCCTCGGCCGCGGGGGCGGCGAGGCGGCGGTTGTGGTGCGGGTGTCTCGGCGGTTTGTCGCTGGAGTTGTACCCGATTGGCGGCTGGAGGTGGGAGGTGGCTCCGGAGAAATCCGAGGCCAACAGTGCTGGCCACGACGGCGGCGACGCCCGAGGGCGTCGTACCCTTCTTGTAGGCGCCGTCCAGGTTGCCTCATTCCCCTCTTCCTTCTACCCAGCTCGTATGCTGGGCGAAAGCCCAAATCCTTGCCGGATCGAGCGACATCGGCGCTCTGGGCGTCGTCACCCTTTTGGGGGTGTCGTTCGTGGTGAGCTTGGGGTGGATGTGATGCTTTGGTTGCTTGGCGGCGATTGGTGGCGTGGTCGGAAGTTCGTCTGGTGGCGGTGCGTTGGCGCTCTGCTGCCTATGTGCTCAGCCTCGGAGTCCTTCCACGGTGCTTGGTCTTCAGCGGCCTTGCCGGACTTGGCGGAGCGGTGCTTCATCCTACTCATTGATGGCGACGTATCTCGGTGGCGTGGCGCAGTGGAGATTCGGCGTTCGATGTGTGACGATAGACTCGCGCAGGAGGACGAAGATGTCTGGTGTCGTGGTGGCGTCGATGACTGAGTGGCCAGACAAGGTAGAAGCCTCAATATTTGCTCTGAAGACGGACCTGTGGAAGATGGCGGCGACGACACACGAGTGCGTCGGACCGGTTTGTACCCCAGACCCGGTATGTGGCTCGCCTGGGGCTTCTGGCTTTTGATGTTAGGCTTAGGTGAGTGGTTTGAGTAGTGACCCAGCTAGCACCCCTTCATCATTTTGATATTAGGCTTAGATGAGTGGTCTGGGTAGTGGCCCAGCTAGCACGCTTTCATCATTTGAATAGGAGTAGCGGCAAATGTTGGCAAGATGACGGATTCAGACATATTGTTGCAATACTTTGTAAGGTCCCCGTAATCAATAAAGTGGCCGCATGCATCTCTCAAATGCAGAGGCCGGGGGTCATCCTCTTTTTTTTTAAAAAAAAGCCCACTGGCGGTGGAGGCCACGGCATGGGCGGATTCAAGACTTCCCAGGGAATAGACAAGGAGCGGTTACCACCTCCAGCGGCATCTTTCCCATTAACATTTCCTCCGGGCTAAATTTTGTGCAAGATGCAAAGACTTGAAGTAGTTATCTAAGCAATTGACCGTGGTCTCGATTCGCGGTACGTCTTTGCAATGAACAAGTTAATGTCAGTCCGCAATTGCCAAATACGCCAAGAGCATTAACAAATATTTTTCTTAATTGTGAACATATTTTGAAAATGATGACATTTTTTTTAAATTTCTGAACTTTTGGAAACAGGAACATTTTTTGAAGTTGTGAACAAAATTTTGACAGTGAGAAGATTTTTCGAAGTTCCTGAATATTTTTGAACATGACCATTTTTTTGAAAATTGCAAGCAAATTTTGGAAACGAATTTTTTTTAAATTGCGAACGAATATTTGAAAGTTTTGAACAAAATAAACAGGGAAAGTAAAAAACAAAAAAGGAAAGAAAAAAAGAAACAGAAAAAAAGAAAAAGAAACATAAATGAAAAAAGAGAAACCAGTTCAGGAGCCTTGTAGAAGGTTCCCAAGACCATAAAAACCCCGGGCTGAAACGATTAAACGGGCCGGCCCAAACCGATCGACCCTGTGCGAAACCGCGACAGCTGGAGGCAGTGAGCGTCCGCTAGGAATTCCCCCAAGCAACGCAGCCCCTCGACGCGCCGCCGCCGCCGCCCGCAGCCTCCGACGCGCTGGGAAGGTACATCTGCTCCCGCACCCTCCCGCCCCTCTCCGCGCCACCCCGCCCCGTCCGAGTTCGGGGGCCGCATCGCCATGGCCATGGCTCCCACTGCCGCTTGCCTTCCTCCAGCCGCCATGGCCACACCTACCCCTCACCGTCGCCTGACTTGGTGGTAATCCGCCGCCGCACGCCGTCCTCCCCCTTTCCACGCGTCTTCTTCACTCCGTCCAATCCTCGCGCCTCGTCGTCCTTGCCACAGCTCAGTCCAACCCCTCCGGTCCCTCCATCCCTACCTTGAGTGCTGCCTATGAAGAGGATGTAGCATCTCCACTTAATTTCCCCCCCTCCATGCCTGCTAAATTTTTCTAACTGTATATTTGTGGTGTGTGTACCATGATAATCCTCACCCTACCCATTAAAGAACTAGTTGTTGTTAATTTGATTCTCTGCCTTGCATTTGCAATGCTTGGTTTACTATAGATAACATATACATATAAGTTTCCTCCTGAGATTTGTATTAGAACTGCTACCCTGATTACATATGCAATTTGTATAATACATTTGGATGGATGCCTCCCTGATTTTCAGTATAATTTGGTCATGAAATTTTTCGATGGTTCTTCTCATATGAGATTTCTGTGATGAGTAGTCGGATCACTCCTACAGATTTTTCTTCCTAGATTTGAAAACTCTAGCTCACATAGTACAACAGTCGGTGTTGTAGCTGAGCACCTTTTATTTTTTTTTCAATACAACCACTTTTTTTTTTCTTTAGCTCTCAAACTGCAGCTTTCATGGTTGTGGTTTCTTAGCTCTTAAGTAGCTTTCTCAGTTCTTAAAATGCAGCTCAAATGGTTGTCATATACTCCCTCCATTCCTAAATATAGGGTGTATAGTTTTTGGCACAGAAATTAAAGAACGCATGTGGAGGGAAAATTTCACAAGTTTTGGGTGAGATTACACCTGACTAATTGACATGAGAAAATAAAGGAGCCTGCATGATATAAGGAAATGTAATCAAATCCCCAAAAAAATTATCCAAATGAGTAGTACAACGAAATACACCTTATATTTTGGGATTTTTCTAAAAAATATATACACCTTATATCAAGGAACGGAGGGAGTATATATTTATCCTAGATAGACAATCAGTGTTGTTCTATCTAGTTCTACTCGGACAAGTCTAAAAGGAATGTTTCTCGGTTTCATTGATCCTCTTTTTTTCAGAAATGTTCAGTGACCATAACATTTTTATTTCAGAGCTTGTACTACAGCTTTAGATGATGCTTAATTTCAGTATGTTGTCTGATGTGTTATGGTTCAGTCTTTCTTCAGCTATTCCTTTCTGTATAGCATTGTTTACTTTCGGTTTAGTTGGTTTTCAATGCATATCTGTTCAGCTGCCATTGCCCAGCCGGTGATGAGCAAGCTCTTGTATGCTACATTCAGTTGGTTAGATGGTTAATATCTAGCCGACAAGTACAACTAAAATTAAGCACTCTAAAGTGTGGATGTAGCAAGTTTCTTGAGATAACAGGCACTGCTGCTAAATTATTCCCCTGTAGCACTTTGTCTCATTTTTATTAGGTGGCCTTTACAATTCTGTAGCAAGGATATAAGGGGAGTTAGTTAAATTGTAAACATTGGATTTTTAAATGTTCTACACCATGCTATGTCAATATGACAAACTCTGCCCACCAAACAGAAATTTTAAACAAAGAGGAGGGTGGATAAAGGGGTTTGGGGATTCAAGGGGTTTTGAGGGGACTGGGTGGAAGGAAGGGATTCACCCAATCCACTTCTACCAAACAAAGCCGCACGG
This sequence comes from Aegilops umbellulata, assembly GCA_032464435.1. Lineage (NCBI taxonomy): Eukaryota > Viridiplantae > Streptophyta > Magnoliopsida > Poales > Poaceae > Aegilops > Aegilops umbellulata. Next base: position 471,656,887 of record CP136059.1, on the reverse strand, counting down.
TTTGCCGACGCTCGAGGTAAAAAGGCTAACGAGAGCCGGAGAGGAGACGGAGCGCAGTGCTTCCGGCGGCGCAGGTCAACCCCTCTCCGCCGTCCTCCTCCTTCTTCTCTCTTCTCTCCGGCGGATCCCCTCCTCCCTCGTGTGCGCCCACCTGCAGGCGCCTCCGCCTCACCCACACCCGTGCCCATCTCCCGCTCGCTCGCCTCCCCGCACCCCAGTTACCCGCTTGACCCACCGCCGCACGCCCACGGCATCCCATGGCAGAAGGCATGGCAGCCTCTTCCCCCCGTCGCTGCTTATTCCTCTAGCCCCATGGCCACCTTCCCCTAGCCCCCTCCCTAACCCTACACAGAAACCCTAATCCCCACCCTTATGTGCTAGTAGTAATCTAAGATTCTCTTACCTTTTTTAGGTCACTGGATTTGGTCATGGATCCCCAGCAGGAAGATCCGAGGTACGTACGTATTGGTCAGCCTCGATGTTGATACAAAATTTGCTTTAGTCCTTTTGATGCTTGAATGTATAGTTTGTTGTTTCATTCATATGCTGAGCAAATGTACTATGTGTTGCCATTGACTGCACATTGAATAAATTTTCTTGCAATTGAATATGAGTAGCTGGATGCACTTTCAGAATTGTCACATTTGTTTCTGTAGTGGCACCTAGCCCATAGTAGCATACCATGCCTCGACATCCAAATAAATCTTTTGCAGCTGACAATACTAGATACTTATAGCTTCTTTTTCCTTGCTTGAACGCCATGTAATAACTCCTTCTGGTAGCTTGCTGATCACTACCACTAACATAAATTTGACAATCAACTATGGTTATCAGATAATGAACTCCTGGGTCCCACTGCAACTTAAGATTTCTGTCTCCTGTATTGATCATACCTCTGTCCTTGTACAACCAAGTAACAACAACCTGTGATCCTAAATCAAGCTTCTTTCCTGGATCAAAAGGCCTGGCAGTACCAATTTGAACAGTCAACCATTTCAGTGGAGTTGTGAACTCCCATGAGGTGCACTGCCTAGAGAGAATTATATCTTGCATTCTCTTGCACCAATTAAGATTTCCTAGTAACCCACATACCAGATGGATCCCTGGATCCCACTGTTCAGACCACTCTTAATAATTTTGCATTGCTTGCAAGGTTATAGAAGAATCAAGGATATTGCAATTTGACATGGTTTGATAACTACTCTGTATAGCATCACAGAACATATGCACCATATGTTGCTCCTCCTCATATCCCGGATTGGTAGCATTTCGGCCCCATGGTTGTGTCTCTGCCAGGCAAAGTTTTGTGTTGCACCTAAGCGAAGTCAAAACTGAAGGGATGGCCATGACAATGACTTTGGTGTGAGTACCTGACCTGAACATGGCTGTTCGGAAGGACGCGGTGGTGGCGGCGGTATTGACGAATGGCGGTACTTGCTCTTCGGAGTCCAGTGCACCCGGCGATGAAGGATTGGCACCTCGGAGACCCACTTGATGAGGCGTCTGGGTTGCGTTCGGATTCCTTCCACTTCAAGCCTTGTGTCGAACACCTCGACTGCTTGGCGTTGCTGTACCTTCCTTGACACTGAAGAGTGACCGCGCAAGTATTTGTTGCAGGAATTGACGTCGGAATAGGCTGGGCATCCTCAACATTGGAGCTTGGCATGGGCGACGATGACATTTTGGTGAACACCTTCTGGGTGCTCGTGGGGGTGGTCCCTGCGAAGGGCTTGACCCCTGTAGGTGTGTCAACAGTTGCTGTGGATGACAATGGCGTTGCTGTTGTGGCGAGGGTCATCAAAGTCGTGTTTGACACCTTATATCTCTCTTTCTCATCTCTTGGATGCAGTTGCAGCCAAAGCCCATCACCAGCCCGGCCCAACAGCTCTGCATTCCTGCCCGTGGCCTAGTCCATGACAGATTTGATATTGGGGCTACTTCAACTCCATGGCCCTGCATATCAACATCCAAACAGAGCAAAGTCTCCCCCCACGGAAGCCAAAGAGAAACCAGGCAGCCTCTTTCAGTGTCTGAAATGACGGGCAGAAATGCTTCCTTGGAAGCTTTGAATCTGATAAAGGCAGCCCCAGGTAATTCTGAGGGGAGGTTTCCACCGAAACAGCCAAGAACCGAAGCAATTTGAACACTCTCACATGCCTCTAGGTCTATGGGGACAGAAGTCGACTTGGAGTAGTTGATCGACAGTTCAAATATGCCTTGAAAAAGCTTCCAAATTCTCCTTCAGTAACTTAGTCTTTTCCAGGTCTGCTTCCATAACAATTAACATGCCTTCGGCATATTGGAGTACGAGGTGAGGTTGGTCAGGTAAAACAGAGTGCCGCCAGTAAACCTCGAGAAGCAAACTGCTTAATTGTCTACTAGAGAACGTCCAACTATGACCAGTAGTGGGGAGAGTGGGTCTGCTTGCCTTAAACCCATTTTCAGATTGGCTCCATTTTTCCTTTTTCTACAATTCTGGATTATATCTATGCATAAACAGAGTTGTCCACAATGCATCTGTCCCAACTAATCCTCATCAACAAATGACTTAATGAAATACTGTAATCTCGCTGCAAGTACCTTAGTAATCCACTTATTTGGGCAATCAAGAAAGGGGGTCGGTCTGAAGTTATCAGGGGTTTTGGTGTTGTCTTCTTCCCCGCAGCAGAATCATAAAAGATATGTTTATTCTGTCAAGCTCCACTGTTCCCTCAAAGAACTGATCAAGTAAGGCAAGTGTATCTTCCCTGATTAAGTCCTGGAAAATAAGCCGAAGTGAAGCCATCCAGCCCAGGGGTTTTGTCCTGGGTTATATCTTTGATAGCCTTTATTATTGGGCGCTAATAATGGCTGGTCTTGTTATTCTTCTGAGAATTCATGACTGAAAAACCTGTTTTATTTGTATGTATATGAACAATGTTCATGATGAACACTTTTAGTTACCCATTTGTTTTTCCTCTCTCTTGAAAATCCTTAGGGTCATGCATTTTTCTTGTTGTATAACACCATCCTTTTGAGCATCAGCCAAAGAAAAATGGACGAGGCTGAGTTTTTGTTGTTTGTCATTCTTTTTAGAGAGAATCCTCAGAAGCAGCTAAAGTTGACCGAAGTGTTGGCTGAGGCAGTGAAGTGTGCAGAAGCTCTCAAGACTGATGAAATGATTACTGACACTAGAGTTAAGGAAGCTTTTGCAGAGCTGATGAATAAAGTGTACCCGCGTCTACCTGAGAGCCTACAGGATCAACTGATTGCTGATTTCAGACTCAACATCCTCCGTCGGGCGCAAGAGAAAAGTACCCCCCCGGTTGAGTTGATGGATGGTGAACAGGAGAAGAACTTCCTCAGGAAAAAAGGAGCTCGTACCAATACCTTGTGGATTATAGAAAAGCTAGTCCTGTTAGTCGGCGTATGCTGCTTCATGTACCTCATGAGCCTCTATGTCACTGGGTACTGAACACAGAAAGGTATGCCTGAAGATTATGTACCATCAAACTGCATTTTGTTTTGTCAGATATTATGTTTGTATTAAATAATTCTTATGGTGGCTAGAACACATGTACCTCTATGCGCATGTAACATCTTTCTTAGTGACCTGATTGTTGTTTATCTGCTGATACACAGGGGGAAATAAATATTTGCACATGGGGATTCAGTTGCTTTGGACAAGGACAGCAACAATCTTTCAGCGCAACACAAGGATGGGCTCTGCTCTGGTGGCATGTAGAATTTGCATGGCTGGAGAGGTAGTGATGAAAATGTGTCTGTCTCGTGCGTCAACTTTGAAGTGAACCTCTAGAAATATATGGCAGCGTGGCGTCGTCTTGTTATTTTTCTCATGTTGCAAGATCAAGTCTTGAACTAATGGTTCTGTTGCTGAATCTTTCAGCTGATTAGTCATCTTAATCAGTCAAGCTCCAAGGTGGTTTGAGATATTTCGACATACGCTGGCACATCGGGCATTGATAGCATATGTATGACATTCACATTGTTCAGTTTCTGTTGATTTTTTCATTATTGTTCTGCATTTGGGGCGTGCGATGCTTTCGGGGTGTGTTTGAGCTTATAGACCAAAAACATGGTGTCTCATCATCTACTTGTTTGGATTTAGATGCTTGTGACTGTTTTTCCTTGTTTTTCGGGATTGCGCCTGGACCCAGGTTATTGGCAGCATAAATACTTTATGAGAATCCTAGTGCTGCACGATGATGAGTAATTTAGAATCAGACTGGGTTCAGGATGTGTCAATTGCAGTGGTGGGTTTTGAAATTAGCTCCAGCTGATATAGCGAACTGACACTGGGTTATTGTAGTAGCTTCAGCTGATATAGCAAACTGACACCGATACATCTCTGTTTAGGCAGTACCTTCATTTGATATTCTCTCTCCTGAAGCTATTATGCAGTAGAAAAATTGTTCTCGAGATAAAGCTATCTCACCTAAATCTACGATGCTATATTTCAAGTCCAGACATGTAAGATGGGTTATAAGATATATTAGTAGGTTATTGCGCATGGATTTGTAGCGGTCACTTAAATATTACAAAAGATATCTGAATGTGACATGTGATTCTTCAGTGACGTTACATGGGTGCACTTCAGATTATTCTCTGCTTGGAGTTATATTAGAAGGCATATCCCCCGCAAAATAATAATAATATTAGAAGGCATATAAGCACATTCTTTTTTTCTCTATCTATATATCTCTGTAATATCTTGTATTTTGGAGAAAATATCTGTTGTACTCATTAGTGCCGATTCATTTATCCAAAATCTGTTATCAAACTGCCAACATTTTCAACTTACCCGTAGCTCACATGTCTTGGGATCTTTATTGATTTAAGTAGGTCATGCTCAAAAATGTTTTGCCAGGGATTTCACACATGTGATGTCATCTGACGTGTTGTTATACCGTTGGTCTAATTGTTTGTTAATGCCTAGATTCTGAATTTTTTTCTTGGTATCTTATAGTTGTTTGATCATGGTCAATCCAGGAAGATGGGTTCAGAAGCAGGAAGAAATTGTATCCTAGAAAGAAACTAATTAATGGGACTAACTCACTTTGGAAACAACGCTGTTGCAATGGTTTACCTGACCGTGGATGTGCAAAGGAAGGTCCTAAGTTGTTTTTGAGGTTGACGGTGCTAATGAACAAGAGGATGTTTTGACAGTGATCTCTAATGTGTTTCCGTATATCGCCTGAATATGTTTTCTAAGGCCGTTTGATGCTAACACAAAGGCCGGTTTGTTTCTAAGGAGTATCTTAGGTTGACGTTCTGTTGTTTCTATGATGCAATCAATGTGCATTTGCATCCCCCTGTTGCCGATCATGATCAAAATCCCTTGGTTCAAAAGTTTTCGTGTGATGGCAAATAAATGCCCCTCGCTCAGCACTGTTTTCTTTTTGGTGGTGTTTTTTTTGAGCATCAGTACAGACACAAGCGCTCATATACATGCGCATACACTCGCCCCTATGAACGCACACACGCACACCCTACCCCTATTAGCATCTCCGAGAGACTGAGCCGGCATATCATCTTGAGATTTACGAAGTCACCATAGGCGCCTCGTCGTCGACGGGAACGTCTCCTCCCACTGAAAGTGCATCGCCGGAAATCCTGAAACAAATCCAGGAATAATGCGAGCACCAGGATTTTAACCCTAGTGGGTTGGGGATACCACTGTCCACCTAACCAACTCAACCACAGGTTGATTCGCCAGCACTGTTTTCTTTGCAGTGTACTTTCGGTTGGATTCTACTTTGGGCTTCAGTTTAACTAGGAAAAGTGCCCATGCGTTGCAACGGAAGAAAAAAAATAGCACATGCTCTAACCCAATAAATTAAATTAGTGACGTTTCAATAATTTATATACCACAAAAGGTGTAAAAAGGTGTAATCAAAAGTATAGTTTATAAGTCAGATATGAAACATATTTTTTGAGTTTTCTGTGTGTGTCCTAACCTGTGTATATATATTACTCCCTCCGTTCTCAAATACTTGTCTTTCTAGCCATCTCAAATGGTTACAACATACGGATGTATGTAGACATATTTTAGAGTGTAGGTTCATTCATTTTGCTTCGTATGTGGTCACTTGTTGAAATCTCTAGAAAGACAAGTATTTAGGAACAGAGGGAGTATATATTAGTACAATATTGCCTAATCCTTATCCAGCTATGAATGTTGTTCGTCTCCTTATTAGTTTTAATGTTGTAAAGGCAAGAACTCCTCCCTCCCAGCTGGCGTGTGGGACGAAACAGGTCACCGTTGCCGCACTTTCTATAAGAAATTGTAATAGGTGCTAACACGCATAGCATTGAGCCAAGGTTTTGTGTTTTGTTTTGAAAAATTTACTGTCCTTGAATGAATCGGTGAATTTTGGTTTTTTGAATTTTTTGGAAAATTTCAGACGAAAAGGACTGAGATTGTACATTTTTTTAATTATGAATTTCAAAATTTTGTGATTTTTTTTAATAAAAATGAGCAAACTATGAACTAAAAACGAAATTGTACAAATTTTTTTAATCCTGCAGCAATGGACTAAAGCAGAATCTACCTGAACAACACCGATCCTTTGATTGATATACACCCACGAATAGCTCTGAACAATTCGATTTAGCAGACTATCCAAAACTTCAATCAGCAGGAATACCACACTACTTACTACTCATCTTGGTGTGGTTAATACTATATCAATCTCAGCAGGAATGCCTAGGCACTTGCATCTACACCACATTCTGGTCCCGTTCCAGCCGGCCGGGATGAGCACGTCCGCATCCAGCAGCTTCCGATACATTTTTGATTAAAAAAAAGCAAGAGGCACCCAAAATCCCCACTCATCGCCACTGCGTGCCCCTTCCACAGTCCACTATCCACACATCGCCGTTTCTCTCATCCACTCAGGCGCCGTTCCGCCTCCGTCTTCTTCCTGCTACCTCACCACCCAAGCAGACTGCCCTTCTCTTCTCCATCCACCTAACACCACCCAAGCGTTGCTCTCCTATCCTCGGCCGCGGTGGCTGCTGGCCAGCCACTTCCCGGCTGGCAGCGCCGGCGTATTTGCTGCAACGGCTGGGGCTGTGGCCGCCTGCTCGTCGGCGCACGGGGGCCGGGGCAGAGTCCCGTGCCGTGGTGGTGGATCCCCTCCCGGTGGGTGGCTGTGGGCAATGGGGCCGGTGTGCAGTGGCTTGATTGCTCGCCAGATCTGGCGGCCGGCCAGCACGCGCGGGGGCTAGTTGTGGCGCCTGTGGCAGAGGCGCGATAGGCAATCTTCTGGTGGTGCTGCTCGTCTGCCGGTGGTCGCGGATGCGGCGGCGCCTATGCAACGTCATCTATGCCCAAATCCAATCCAATCCAGCCCCTTTTTCCGCTGCGTTTATGCCCAAATCACTTGACAGGCGACACATGCAGCGCCGGCCTTCCGTGAGCAACTCCGGTGAGCCACGTCTTCCTTCTTCAAGCAAGGCAAGTCTCCTCGTTCTGGCTCTGCTCGATCAATTATCACTGCACACCAGCGGCTTCATTCACGCAAATCTCTTTGGCACAAGCGGAGTAGCATTTCTTCGTCAGGCACCGTATGTACCTTGGCGCCCTCGCCGGTTAGCTCGAGACGGACACCCCATGGTGTGCACGCCCGGACTTTGCTCCCGCCGAGACCCTCTGCAGCCTCCGGGCTGCCTGCCTGGCGGAGACAGCGTCGAGCTGCAACTGCTCGTGCCGGCACTCCTTGCTGCAGAAGGGTGAGTCCCCTCTGTACATGAAGACGTCGCTGTCGCGCGCCAGCCGCTTGGCGCAGAGCGCGCACACGTCCAGCACCGGCATGCCGGGCTCGCCCACCGGCTCGTGGCGCGGAGGCCGGCGGCGACGACCTCGTTGCTCTTGGCGACGCCAAGCCATGCCTGGCTTCACTGCCGGAGCCTCTCCTCCGGTTCGCCGTTGCGGTAGCGCCCGCACTCCAGGCCGAAGCCGCCCCGCCGCAGCACCTCGGTCCGTCGCGCCCGACGCCTACAACGGCAGCCGCGACGCCTCGGTCCGCCGCACTCTACAACCCCGTCGCGATGCCTCGCCCCGTTCCTGGGCTCAGGCAGCGCGGACGCCCGCCGCGACGCATCCCCCTGCGTTTGTTTCTGCGGCGTCAACGCCGGCGGCAAGCGGCGGGGCGTGACCGGCGGTAAAGTGGAGGCAAGCAATGGATAAGTGGTGGAGGAACGAAACGTTATCCCTTTAAGACAGTACTGCGGGTTATTTTCTCATAAACGGGAGGACTTTTTTGCAAAAAGGCCAGCAACGTACGACCAGAAGCAATCTTTGGTTTATTAGTAGGTAAAGATTTGCAGGCTATAGCCGGGTGAAGTGCCTTCGCTTGGATGTTGCAAGTGTCACATATGCCGCCAGTCCTAGTGGTCTGATTGCTCCATGAAGTAGGCTGACACCCGACCAGACTTGGAGGGCAGCACCCACGATCTTGACAACACGCTTGCGGAACTGTGAGACCTCAACAAGGTGGCTGCTCGTGAGCTTAGCTCTGCTCTTCCGTTGCGTGGTGTTTTCTTGTGTCACACGTAGTGCAGCATGCCGTCCTGCTATAAAATACGACCGCTTGATCACAAGTGAGGCTATTCATCATAAGCAGCAGAAAATAATCACACTGGCAGAACCCGTCTCTCACTCAAACCACCTCCAAATCAAGCTCCCTTTAACATCTCAGTTGTCCTCTAATATCCCAACTCGTACATAAGCTTTACAAATATATTCATATGAAAATTGTAATGACCACATATCATTGTAACCTCTGGATCGGGGATAGGTTGCTAGGCATGATCTTAATTTATAGGTGCATGCCTATATGTGTTATTCATACTTTTTTTTATGCAAGTTAGTTGATGAATATCAAAACATTGTATGCATGCATTCATTCAAGTCCATGCTTCTTTATGCAAATTAGTTGGTGGCCAACATCAAAACATGCACGAACATTATTGCATGCATGCATGCATTCATACAAGATGACCTATATATATATCAATGACCAATATGCATGTAAATTACAGGGATGCCTCATTTTATTCCTTTTTTGTGAAAAGGCAAGAGTATATACTATTAAGTAACACAAACTTTCTTAAACACAAGAGCTTGTAGAAGCTGCGACCTATAAGTCATCGATGTTGACCAAAAGACGCCAACAGTCGTGATCAGCGTAGTAAATCTCTGTCTCATAAAAGAAAATGATGCCGAGGGCCTATAGAATGCCCCACTACCGAACAGTCGGAGTTGGTGAACACAAAACTCACATGCTCTCCGAAGAGGCCGAGACTATCCAACCCTCGTCGGTCGGAATTGGAGAGTCGGAGGACCAAGATGTACGACCATGTTATTCACTTCGCATGACTGTGCTATCGACTAAGAGAGGGACATATGGCTCCCATGGGTAGACTTGGGCCTGCCCGCACACACCCACCAGCGGAGCCGGCGGGGAGGAGGAGGCCGGTGATCTACCAGCGGAGGAGGATGATGGTGAAGGAGAACCCTAGATCGCCTTTGGGCAGGGGCTTTGTCCCATACATATGGTTGTGTGCTGGTGATTGCTTTTGATACAGGATCTTATGTACAAACAGAACCCATTTTATTCTTAATCCTATAGAGATGCCGAGCTGGGGGTAAATTATAATAGAAATTGGCATGGGAAACTCTTGAACACTATGTCGATTACATTTTGCACGTTCTTAGTTTTTCTAGAATTCAAGGGATACGACTTTGTAGTTCAGGAGCTCCTAATAACTTTAGGACAATTATTTCAAATAAAGCACATTCATGTTGCAGAAAAAAATGAATCAAAACGTACATTGTGGAAATACTCTATGCACTTGTACCATTTTGTGGAGAATGTGTGGGCTGGTGGCCTCGAAGGCCTTGTACAATGCATGATGCTTAGGGAGGTGCTTAGAGAAATAAACCAAGCTTGCTTTAAGCACCGGTGCCTATTTCTACAGGAGAGACGCTTAGTTAAGCGTCTGCCCTGTATAAATAAGCACCGGTGCTTAAGAAAAGCCCGGTTTATTTCTTCAAGCACCTCTCCTAAGCACCTTTCATTGTATAAGGCCTAATGGGGCCGCGGTAGCTAGTGCCATTTGTCTTGGCCGGCTAAAGTTCTGAACAAGACAAGCTCCCACGGTAATCTTTCGCTCCACAAGCTCCCAAGGTCAGCTCCCGCAATTCCCCCCGAGCTCCCCTTCTACCTAGGGTTCCCGCGCCGCCGCCGGCGGCTCTCCCGCGCGAAGCCGCGGCCGCGGCCGGAGCCCGCCGTCGTCGCTCGCCTCTCCCGCTCCCCCGCCCCTCCCCCCACCTTCTCCCTTCCCCGTACCCCCCGCGTCGCCTCCCCGGGCGAGGCGATCGGGAGGGGGGGGGGGCTCCGCCGCTCCCCTCCAGGCTCCCTCCTTGCTCCTCCTTCCTCCCGCCGCCGCCAACGAACGTCGCCGAGCCTCGGTCGCGTGGAGCTGGCGTCGGCGGGTCTGCCCTTCCCCGCGCACGGCCCCCATGCTCGGACGATGGTGGCTGGCGGCGGTGCTCCTCGGCCGGCGTTGGTGTGGCCCGTCGACGGTGATGCCGCGTGCCATGGTGGTTCTTGACGCGGCGGTGCGGCCGTTGGCCGTGGGGCGGCGCGGTGGCGCTGGTGGCTGGTGGCGCCCGCCCAACCCAGATCTAGGCCCATTTGGGCCCCATCTGGGTTGGGGCGGGCCGGTGGCTTGGTGTTCGGCGGCGTCGTTCCCTGGTGATGGCATGGTGGCGGCGGTCTCGGGCGGTGAGGACTTCGTCGATCGGTGAGTTGCAGCGTGGCGACAGGATTGTCCGGGTCCAAGTGGACCCGGTCGAGCCATCGAGGCCCGGTAAGTCCTCGTGTTGCGTCCGGTCAGCTCCGCTACGGTGGTAGAGGTTGTCCCCTCCCCCCGGTCGAGTTGTGGTCGCTCCCGTGGACGGGGTCTGCTTGCCCGCTCTAGGCCTCGTGTTAGTAGCTCCAGTGAGGCGGCGGGGGTTGTCCCGTAACCGTGGTGGCACAGACTGGTGGGCGGTTGTTGGGGTGGTGCATCTCAAAGTGCCTGGGGTGATGGTGGTGGTTGTGGATCAGGAGAAATCCTTGTCGGCTTGTCCGGCACCGACGCAGTGACGCTTGCAGGCGCCATCAGACCTTCCTGAGGGGCATCGGATATATCCCTTCCCCACCATCCCTCGCGTACCGGGGGAAACCCTAGAACTTGTTCGGGCAACAGCGGCGGCGGCATCACATTCCTTCTTGAAGGTGTTGCTTGGTGCGAGGCGCTTCGAGATGCTGGGAGCGCGGTGGTACTTCGTCGTAGGGTACAGCCGTTGTCGGTCTTCCTTTCTTCATTGATCTGCCGGTGTCGGCATTTATTTCTCTTTCATTTTCTTTTGTTTTCTTTTGGGCTTATCTGTGCTGCGGCCCCAGCGAGCTGGATGTATCGGATGTTTGCTTTATAACATAAAGCGGAGGGAAAACCTTTATCGTAGAAAAGTTCTGAACAAAGAGTATTGGGCCTCCTCACAACAGGGCAGCCCCTACATCTTGACAATAGGCTCACCAAACTGCACGACCTCAGCTCTTTGGTTGTGTGGTGTTTTCCTGTGTCACCGATGAGATGAACCATGGTGCAGCATGCCGTCCTGCTATAAAATAGGGCCACTTGATCACAAGTGCTGCCATTGACCATGAGCAGCAGACAATAATCACATTGGCGGAACCCATCTCTCACACAAACCACTTCCCAGTCAAGCTTCATATAACATATCAGTTGTCTTCTAATATCCCAACTCACACATAAGCCTTGAAAAATATCTATATGTCAATTCTCTATTGTCCGTGCCCACATATCATCATAACCTCTGGGTTGATGTATTGGTTGCTAGACACAACTTTAATTTATAGGTGTCTGCCTATTATATGTTAATCATGCTTTCTTTATGTAGATTAGTTGATGACCATCAGAACATGCATGACACATTGCATGCAATGCATTGCATGAACAGCAGAACATGTGTGAACATTGCAGGCATGCATTCATACAAGATGATCTATGTGTATCAAAGGTCAAATGCATGGAAACTACATGCGCGACCTAACTCATTTTATTCTTCATCATATAGATCTGACGAGGTGGGGGAGGGGGAAGCTCAACCTCATCTCAATTCCAAATTATAGTAAAAGTTGGCGTGGGAAACTCTTGAACACTATATTCAGGTGGGGAACTCCCTAGGGTGATTAAAAAAAAGGCATTTTGCAGCTCTTAACTTTTGTAGACTCCAAGGAATATCTCTTTGTACCTCTGGAGCTCCTAATAATTTCAAGACAATTTGTGGAAAATGTGTGGGTTGTGACCCATCATTCGTCAGCTGGCGAGCTTTCTAGCCTCTATTGTAGCACTGAGAGCCATTGTCATTTGTCTTGGTCGAGCTATCATCCTGAACAAACAAATATTGTAGCACCGAGAGCCATTGTCATTTTTCTTGGGTGAGCTATCATCCTGAACAAACAATATTGGACTGCCTAACAATGTGCATGACATGTGAGAAGATTGCGGGTGCGCTGTAGAGGTGCGTCTGTCGATGTGTCGCTTGTAGCGAGCTGGATGCCCCGCTCGCCTATAGCATCCTGCACATCGGCCAACATCACAAAGGGACGCGTGAGTGCGAAAATCCTACATCTACGAAGAGCTACTTAAACTTTACGTAAAGTTCCTAAAAATGACATCTCTCCCCTTTGAATTTTAGAGGGTGGGCCCGTTCTCCCGTTCTCCCCTTATCTCCAATCATATTTCTCCATTTGGCTGATTATGTAATCCTGTAGAACTATTTACGTATGTCTAGCATTACTCACCATGAGTGTCCCCATTCGAGCAAAGCAGACATGCAATGCATTTTTTTTCCTTCTGTTTTCTTTACTTTTGTTCTTTACTTTGTTTGGTAAAATACATGAAATCTTCATGGTATTTTTTAAACTATTTATCACGTATACATTTTTATAAATACGCTTTAATATTTTCTATAAATTACATGATCATTTTTTAAGCATGTGTTAACATTTTTAGTAAATAAAAGAACATTTTGTAAATACATGCCAAGCAACTTTTTAATAAATAATAACATTATGTAATCTATGATGAACATTTTTCAAATACATGATAATTTTTTAATATAAAAGTGAACATTTTTATATAAAGTATCAGCATTTTTAACCCGTTAAACATTTTTTTACTAGATGATACATGCCGATTCTTTTTGAATATATTCGATGAAACTTCTTACAACAAGGCGAAGATTTATTAGTACATGGAGAACATCTTTTAATACTGAATAATCACTTTTAATACAAGGTGATTTTTTAAATGCATGATGGACATGTTTTATTACAAGATGAATATTTTCATAATAAAGGATGGATCTTTTGAATATAAATAGTGTATGTTTTTAATACATGATAGACATTTTTAATACAAGATGGGCATTTTTTAAAAACTCTACGAACATTTTTTAATTACACAATAAACATTTTTTGCATGTGGTGATCATTTTTAATTCAGGTTGGACATTCTTAAAGTGCCTGGTGATTTTTGTCCAAATACACAATGAACCCTTGTTGATGCCGGCGTATAGTATTTTTTTTTGAGAACCAGAGAGCAATTAACTAAGATTTATCCCTTGAAGGTCTCCTTCGGCGAGTCGGCGACCGCTGCTCCGGCAGAGAGAAAAAGATCAGAGCAAAACCACCTGAAATCTAGACCAAAACCACCTTGGGGGGACATTTGCCCGGTTTTGCACATTTGAGGGGCCTAAAAAACCTGTTTTGGAGTATGGGTGGGGTGGGGGGGGGGGAGAGTCTTGATGCCAAATGTCACGTTTTTGGACTTGAGTCTCCATCTTCTCCTATAAAAAGCACCAACTAGGAGGCAATATGATCGTGCTCAAGTATTGGGTGTAGTTAATATTCGAATGTGTTTCATGAATGGATCAATGTTTGAGCATGATGGGCTAGGGATAGCTTATTTTAGCGTTGATATGTTGAAAGACATGGTTGCTTGTTGATATGCTTGAGTATCTAAATTATTACGTCAAAACTAGACTATTGCTTTGAATCAGTTAAAAGTCCAAATGTCCATGGCATAAAGAAAAGAATGTGTTATGGCTTGATGAACATCACTTCACCTCAAAAATTCTGTTTTTATCACTTACCTACACGAGGACGAGTAGGAGTTAAGCTTGGGGATGGTGATACGTCTCCAAGGTATCTATAATTTTTTATTGTTCCATGCTGTTTTATTATCAATTTTGGATGTTTTATAATCATTTTATATCATTTTTTGGTACTAACCTATTGACATAGTGCCAAGTGCCAGTTGCTGGTTTTTCCATGTTTTTTACATCGCAGAAAATCAATATCAAACAGAGTCCAAATGCCACGAAACTTTATGGGGATTTTTTGTGCGCCAAAAGGAAGTCAATGGGCCCTGGTTGCACCTGGGTTGTGCCCCGAGGGGGGCACAACCCCGAGGGGTGCACCAGGAGACCCAGGCGTGCCATGGTGGGTTGTGCCCACCTCGGGTGCCCCACGGACCGCCTCTTTGCTCTATAAATACCCCAAAAATACCAGAACCCTAGGGGAGTCGACGAAATATTCATCCAGCCGCCGTAGAGTCCAGAACCTCCAGATCCAATCTAGACACCATCATGGAGGGGTTCACCACTTCCATTGGTGCCTCTCCGGTGATGCGTGAGTAGTTCTTTGTAGACCTTCGGGTCTGTAGTTAGTAGCTAGATGGCTTCCTCTCTCTCTCTCTCTCTCTCTCTCTCTCTCTGGATTCTCAATACAATGGTCTCTTGGAGATCCATATGATGTAATTCTTTTGCGGTATGTTTGTTGGGATCGATGAACTTTGAGTTTATGATTAGATCTATCTTTTTATATCCATGAAAGTATTTGAGTTTCTTTGATCTCTTTTATGCATGATTGCTTATAGCCTCGTGTTTCTTCTCTGATATTTGGGTTTTGTTTGGCCAACTTGATCTACTTGTCTTGCAATGGGAAGAGGTGCCCGGTAGTGGGTTCTATCTTACGGTGCTTGATCCCAGTGACAGAAGGGGAACCGACACGTATGTATCGTTGCTACTAAGTATAAAAAGACGAGATCTATATCTACCGCCATATAGAGAAACGGATCTTGTCTACATCATGTCATTGTTCTTATTGCATTACTCTGTTTTCCATGAGCTTAATACACTAGATGCATGCTGGATAGCGGTCGATGTGTGGAGTAATAGTAGTAGATGCAGGCAGGAGTCAGTCTACTAATCTTGGACGTGATGCCTATGTAATGATCATTGCCTGGATATCGTCATGATTATTTAAAGTTCTATCGATTGCCCAACAACAATTTGTTCACCCGCCGTTTGTTATTTTTCTCGAGAGAAGCCACTAGTGAAACCTACGGCCTCGGGGCTTCTTTCTCATATATTTGCCTTGCGATCTACTTTTCCTTCGCATTTTTATTCAGATATATTAAACCAAAAAATACAAAAATATCTTGCTGCACATTTTCTTTATTTATTTTATTTGGCGTTCGATCTATCAATTTACTACAATCTATCTCACGTTCGCTTGCCAGTTTCTAGCACCGTACCCCGAAAGGGATTGATAGCCCCTTTAACTCGTGGGGTTGCGAGGTGTTGTTATTTGTGTGCAGGTGTTGTTTAGGTTGTGTTGCTTGGTTCTCCTACTGGTTCGATACCTTGGTTTCATAACTGAGGGAAATACTCTACCGTTGCTGTGCTACATCATCCCTGTTGGGGAACGCAGTAATTTCAAAATTTTCCTACGCACACGCAAGATCATGGTGATGCATAGCAACGAGAGGGGAGAGTGTTGTCTACGTACCCTCATAGACCGTAAACGAAAGCATTATGACAACACGATTGATGTAGTCATACGTCTTCACGATCGACCGACCCTAGCACCGAAAGTATGGCACCTCCGTGATCTGCACACGTTCGGCTCGGTGACGTCCCACGAACTCATGATCCAGCAGAGTGTCTGCTACCTCTTGAGCTTGCGTTGGTTTTTCCCTTGAAGAGGAAAGGATGATGTAGCAAAGTAGCATAAGTATTTCCCTCAGTTTTTTAGAATCAAGGTATCAATCCAGTAGAAGACTACACACAAGTTGCCTCGTACCTACAGAAACAAATAAGAACCTTGCAACCAACGCGATAAAGGGGTTGTCAATCCCTTCACGGCCACTTGTAAAAGTGAGATCTGATAGAGATAATAAGATAAATATTTTTGGTATTTTTATGATATAAACGGAAAGTAAAGAATGCAAAGTAAAATAGATTGGAAACTTATATGATGGAGAATAGACCCAGGGGCCATAGGTTTCACTAGTGGCTTCTCTCAAGATAGCATAAGTATTACGGTGGGTGAACAAATTACTGTCGAGCAATTGATAGAAAAGTGCATAATTATGAGAATATCTAGGCATGATCATGTATATAGGCATCACATCCGCGACAAGTAGACCAAAACGATTCTGCATCTACTACTATTACTCCACACATCGACCGCTAACCATCATGCATCTAGAGCATTAAGTTCATAAGAACGGAGTAACGCATTAAGCAACATGACATGATGTAGAGGGATAAACTCAAGCAATATGATATAAACCCCATCTTTTTATCCTCGATGGCAACAATACAATACGTGCCTTGCTGCCCCTGCTGTCATTGGGAAAGGACACCGCAAGATTGAACCCAAAGCTAAGCACTTCTCCCATTGCAAGAAAGATCAATCTAGTAGGCCAAACCAAACTGATAATTCGAAGAGACTTGCAAAGATAACAAATCATATATAAAAGAATTCAGAGGAGATTCAAATATTGTTCATAGATAATCTTGATCATAAACCCACAATTCATCGGATCTCGACAAACACACCGCAAAAGGAGTTACATCGAATAGATCTCTAAGAAGATCGAGGAGAACTTTGTATTGAGATCCAAAGAGAGAGAACAAGCCATCTAGCTAATAACTATGGACCCGAAGGTCTGTGGTAAACTACTCAGACATCATCGGAGAGGCTATGGTGTTGATGTAGAAGCCCTCCATGATCGATTCTCCCTCCGGCGGAGCTCCGGAAAAGGCCTCAAGATGGGATCTCATGGGTACAGAAGGTTGCGGCGGTGGAAATAGGGTTTCATGGTGTCGGTGTACAAAAGTAGGGGCGCTCTTTTGTACCCCTTTACTTGTGCACGGGCAGTCGGAGCCGCGCGCCGCGGCCACACTAAGCAAGGCAGAGGAGGGGAGCTGGAGAGAAGCCAAAGAACAAGAAGCCCAAGGCAACGCCAGGACCAGAAACACCAAAGAGAAAGAGGGCGAGGTGGACTCCCCCGACAAGGCCCTTGCCGGGGCGGCCCCCGCGGCCCCGGCAAGAGCCTTGCCGGGGTGACTTGCCCAACACCAACAGAGTGAGCCACCCTTGAGCCCATGGTTTCCAACCCGACCAACTACATTGGAACTAGGGCTCGGGAGGCACCTCCGAGGTAGCATGCAGATCTTTGTCAAGACCACAGATATGTGAGATCATATGAGAACCAAAAGACGGTGACCCTGGGCGGGAACCTTGCCGAGAGATCCACAAGACCCCCGGCAAGCGCCTTGCCGGGGACGATTGCAACGCCACGGCGAGACCCTTGCCGGGCCCCCGGCAAGGCCCTTGCCGAGGGCGTCAGCGGGGCCACTATTAGGCCCGCACCAACCAAGACTTCACCGCCGTTCGCATGCAGCTGTCAGCCCAACCAGCTGGGCAGGCACCTACGTGGCGACGGGTGGCTTCCGAGCCAACTCAGCAAGCACCTGCGTGGTGGCATGCAGATCTTCGTGAAGACCCTACCACCGCGCCACCTCAGCTGCTTGCCTGCCTACATGGCGCCGCATGCATCGCTGGCCTGGGCGCGTGTCGAAGCAAGGCGAGGCGGCAACGGACGTGATGGGCCTCGCTCCCGCCCCCGATAAAGCTAAGGGACACCTAAGCTACGCATTAAAGGCGTCTTGTCCTGTAACACGGGAGATAAGCTCGCAGCACTGTATACCTTTCCACCTCCTGTGTGCCACTGTGGCAGCCCTTTCGACTATAAAAGGAGGCCCATGGCGTACTGGAGAGGGATTCGGCTCTTTTGAACTACGCAACCATCATAGCTAGTTCGAGAGCTCAAGAACTCTCTCAAATACACACTAAAGCAGGACTAGGGTATTACGCATCCTCGTGGCCCGAACCTGGGTAAACGATCCTTGTGTTGACTGTTAATCCTGCTCTTCTCACAACCCCGTGCCCCGGCAACCATAGTAGGGATTCTTGTGATCCCATAGGTGTCGTTTTCCACCGACATCCTTGGCACGCCAGGTAGGGGGCGTAATTGTGAGAATCTGGTCTAGTAGTTAGCCTAGCAGTTCTTCATCGCCATGGCTCATAAGAAGAAGACGATCACGGCGATCGGCTCGTCGGGAGCCGAACGACCCGTGCCGGTGCGGACGAGCAGCGGGCCAGTCGCAGATAGAACCCGAGCCATGGCCCGCGAGCA
Source organism: Aegilops umbellulata (assembly GCA_032464435.1). NCBI lineage: Eukaryota > Viridiplantae > Streptophyta > Magnoliopsida > Poales > Poaceae > Aegilops > Aegilops umbellulata. The sequence continues at coordinate 471,638,257 of CP136059.1, read as the reverse complement.
CCAGCATCGATCTGGCAGTCAGAGCCTGGCGAGCGGTGTCATTCGTGCGCCAGACAACGGGCCGCGCATCGCCAAATCCAAAGACGGGGCTGGGCCCCCCACAGGCGGAGCGGGGCCCTCCAGGAGTGTCTCCGTACCACCCACAGGCGGCGCAGCGACCTCCAAGACGCCTATGCCGGCGCCCACAATGCGCCCTTCCCAGGGTGCGCGCGACGAGCAGCGCCACCACGCTGGAGACCTTGGACGCCGCCATGGGAAGAGTCATGTGCATCATTTGCGGGACGAAGGAGTCCAGCATGCCCGCCGAAGTGCTGGCAAAAATGGCACGCAGCCGCTGGGCCATGATAGAGCTCCTTCTAACGTGGTTAGAAGTCAAAGCGCGCCACGGTCCACGCAGCTGTCTCCGCCACCCACGACAGCAGAAGCTTTGGCGCGCGCACAGATGCTCCTCAACTTCCCTCCTGCTGCGGAGAAGCTCGACGAGTGGAGAGCCACCATCCGGAGCCTCGTCCCCGTCGCCAATAAAGATGACCTGCGACCGGCAGGGCCCTCGGGCCGGCACTCCGTCGAACCACCGCATGCCAACGATGGAGGGGCTGGGGGTGCTGCGGCCACGGTGCACTCTCCTCCTCCACGCCAGCCACCGCGGGTGTCGGTTCGTCGCGATGACGCTTGTGATAATATTTCCATAGCGTTGTCTGACCCACGGACCCACCGCGACCAATGCCATGTTCTTCGAGAACGAACCCATGAAGATGGTCGAACCACTATCGAGCACCGGCGCGATACACGCCACCAGTCGGACAAACGGGCGGGACCTGCTATGGACCACCAAGCACCGGGGGGCTCCGGCGGCCTACCTTACGAGGTGGGTTGCCTGGCCTTTACTCGTGAGCTGCGGCAGTTCCAGTGGCCGTCCCATCGCACGTTCAAGCCCGACGTCGGTGAGAAGTACAACAACAAGACCCATCCGTCAGAGTTCCTCAGCATCTACACCATCGCGATGCAAGCTGTCGGAGCTCGCGACAACAAGGTGCTTGCCAATTACTTCCCGTTGGCACTGAAGCCCAATGTCATGTCTTGGTTGATGCACTTGCCAGCGGATTCCATTTCTTCTTGGTCGGATCTGTGCCATGAGTTCGTTGGTGCCTTCACCGGGGGCCACCAAGCTCATGGCCAGACCAGTGATTTGCATATCATTCCCCAGAAGGAAGGGGAAACCCTGCGCAAGTACATCCAGAGGATCAGCCGGGTGCAGTACAACATCCCTGATGTTCATCCTGCCGCTGTGATCAGTGTGTTCCATCAGAACATGCGCAACTGCAAGATGCGCGAAGAGCTGGCGATGAATAAGGTCAAGGATGTGGCCAAACTTTATGTTCTAGCCGATAGGTGCGCCCGGGCTGAAGAGGGAAGGAAGTACCCCGACGAGGACGCCGGCGCAGAAATCGACTCTACTGATGAAGACACCGCCGCCCCAACAAAGAAGGGCCGGCGTCGCAACAGGAAACGCAAGGGCAAGACCGTGCTTGCCGTTGAGGGATCCGACAGCACCGGCGCCGCGAAGAAGGCTAAGGCAGACGACCCCAGCAAGGAAATTGCCGGGTGCGCCACTTGCCGGGCCTTGGCGGCTGCCAACAAGCCGGGGGGCTCCGACAAGCAGTATTGCAAGATCCATCGCACCAAGGGCCACGACCTCCAGAACTGCCGACAAGTCGAGCTGCTTGCTGAGAAGCAAAAGGCCGAGTATGAAAGGTGGGACAAGGAGAAGGGCCAGGATGGTGCCGAGGGATCCGGCAAGAAGCATGGCGGCCAAGCAGGTCGCCGCGGCAAGGATAACCAACAAGAGAGGCCCGCTCGGGGCCGCGATAAGAAGAAAGAAGATGATGATCATGACGAGGACGACGAGTCCGGCGAGCAAGAGTTCCAGAAGGCTACAGAGGCCATTTGCATCGACGGTGGCACCTCGCTGCATACTTCTCATCGCCAGCTCAAACAGTGGGCGCCTGAGATTATAGCAGTGGAGCCCTCGTTCGACGCTCAGAAACCGCTGAAGTGGTCCAGCACGCCCCTCATCTTTGACGCTGAGGACCACCCTGACCGCACAACTGCAGTCGGGTGCTTGCCGTTGTTGGTCTCACCAACGATACGTGATACGTCTCCAACATATCTATAATTTTTGATTGTTCCATGCTATTATATTATCTATTGTGGATACTTATGGGCTTTATTAAACACTTTAATATTATTTTTGGGACTAACCTATTGACCCAAAGCCAAGTGCCAGTTCTTGTTTTTTCCTTGTTTCAGTGTTTCGAAGAAAAGGAATATCAAATAGAGTCAAAACGGAATGAAACCTTCTGGAGAAGTTATTTTTGGAAGGAAAGCAACCCGAAGGACTTGGAGTGCACGTCAGGAAAGAAACGAGGGAGCCACGAGGTAGGGGGGCGCGCCCACCCCCCTAGGGCGCGCCCTCCACCCTCGTGGGCCCCTCGTGGCTCCCCTGACATACATCCTCCTCCTATATATACCCATATACCATAAAACGATCGGGGAACAGAATAGATCAGGAGTTCCGCCGCCGCAAGCCTCTGTAGCCACCAAAACCAATCGGGACCCTATTCCGGCACCCTGCCGGAGGGGGGATCCCTCACCGGTGGCCATCTTCATCATCTCGGCGCTCTCCATGACGAGGAGGGAGTAGTTCACCCTCGGGGCTGAAGGTATGTACCAGTAGCTATGTAAGATCTCTCTCTCTCTCTCTCTCTCTCTCTCTCTCTCTCTCGTGTTCTTGATTTGGCACGATCTTGATGTATCGCGAGCTTTGCTATTGTAGTTGGATCTTATGATGTTTCTCCCCCTCTACTCTCTCTTGTAATGGATTGAGTTTCCCCTTTGAAGTTATCTTATCGGATTGAGTCTTTAAAGATTTGAGAACACTTGATGTATGTCTTGCCGTGTGTATCTGTGGTGACAATGGGATATCACGTGATTCACTTGATGTATGTTTTGGTGATCAACTTGCGGGTTCCACCCATGAACCTATGCATAGGGGTTGGCACACGTTTTCGTCGTGATTCCCCGGTAGAAACTTTTGGGCACTCTTTGAGGTTCTTTGTGTTGGTTGAATAGATGAATTTGAGATTGTGTGATGCATATCGTATAATCATACCCACAGATACTTGAGGTGACATTGGAGTATCTAGGTGACATTAGGGTTTTGGTTGATTTGTATCTTAAGGTGTTATTCTAGTACGAACTCTAGGGCTGTTTGCATTGTGACACTTATAGGAATAGCCCAATGGATTGATTGGGAAGAATAACTTTGAGGTGGTTTCATACCCTACCATAATCTCTTCGTTTGTTCTCCGCTATTAGTGACTTTGGAGTGACTCTTTATTGCATGTTTAGGGATAGTTATATGATCCAATTATGTTATTATTGTTGAGATAACTTGCACTAGTGAAAGTATGAACCCTAGGCCTTGTTTCCTAGCATTGCAATACCGTTTACGCTCACTTTTATCATTAGTTACCTTGCTGTTTTTATATTTTCAGATTACAAAAACCTATATCTACCATCTATATTTCACTTGTATCACCATCTCTTCGCCGAACTAGTGCACCTATACAATTTACCATTGTATTGGGTGTGTTGGGGACACAAGAGACTCTTTGTTATTTGATTGCAGGGTTGCTTGAGAGAGACCATCTTCATCCTACACCTCCCACAGATTGATAAACCTTAGGTCATCCACTTGAGGGAAATTTGCTACTGTCCTACAAACCTCCGCACTTGGAGGCCCAACAACGTAGTAGACATCAAGCTCTTTTCTGGCGCCGTTGCTGGGGAGGTGAGTGCTTGAAGGTATATCTTTAGATCTTGCAATCGAATCTTTTTGTTTCTTGTTTTATCACTAGTTTAGTTTATAAAAGAAAACTACAAAAAAATGGAATTGAGTTTGTCTCATACGCTTCATCTGTTTAATATCTTTCGTGAGTATGATGGAAAGGAAAATTGAGTCAAAGTGTTAGAAGAAGAAAGCATTAAAATGTTTGGCACTAAATCTTTGAATGATGAGCATGATTGCAGTGTTGTTAGTATGAACTCTTTGAATATCCATGGTACTAATGGTGATTGCACTAGTCATGATGAAAATGTCTCCTATAAACATGTCAATTTTTGTGGAGTGCATTGGTTTTGCAAGTACACACCAAATAGGGAAGATAGATATTGCAAGAGGCATAAGCACTTAGAAACTAAATAGTTGCAAGAAAGGCTAGATGTTTGCGCTGAAAATTTAAATTTTCTTAGCCGTACTTGTGAACTTTGCAATGAACATGAACATGATCATTTCAGTACCCAATGCAAATTGTTTCATGATCGTATCGTGTCCAAAAATTGTGATGACTTGATTTCCCTTGCACATCATAATGAACTTAGTTTGCTCTTGGGTTATGAATAAATGAAATGTATAACTAAGGATATTCCAAAATTTGCCCTTGATAGAGTTCTTCATTTTGATCTAGAGGAAATTTATATGTATTGCGCGGTGAATTGCATTGAAAATCCATATATTGCCAATTACATAAAAAAAGAAAACAAATAGAAGATGAAGAGAATACTAACGAGAGGGAAGAGACTTCCCAATATTCTCCTATTATTTCTTATGATGAATCAAGTGACGAGGAGGAGCCTTCTATTCAACCAATCTCATTAATAAGGAGCTCCAAAAAGAGGATTGAACCCACACAGGAGGTGAAGAAGAAGAAAAGAAAATGGAAAAGAGGTAAAAAGGTATCCCTCCCAAATAATGTTGCTCTATTATTGTTGTGCCCCATGAAAATGAATCAAAAATAATTGTGGAAGATGATGCACTTGATGATGATCTCGTTAGCCTATTACTTGTTGTGATGATTAATTGGGAAGATAATGATACTTCTTATGATCTTGAAAATCTTTTTGGCACTTGTTTGGAAGAATATGATAATTGCTATACTATTGGTGTTATCCATACTATTAATGATGAGAGTGATTATGCTTATGATATGAAAAGGCCCAAGCTTGGGGAAGCTATGTTTGTTGAGGATGACATATTTGAGAATATATTTGCTGAAATTAATGTTTGTCCCAAGCTTGGGGGTGCTACGTTCAATGAAGATGATATTTTTAGCCTCCCAAGTTTTGATATGCAAAGTTGTTATGATAATAGCATGCCTTCTACCTATGATGATTATAGTGATGAAAGTGGGTTTGGAAGAGTGTCAACTTTAGAAAGTAATGATCCCACTATTTTGGAGGATGTTGAATCTTATAATATTTATGAAAGTGGATTTGGAGAGGTCGTGAGTTTATTTAGTAATGTATCCACTATCTTGGAAGAGGTTTCAATCGATTATGATGAGAACAAAGTTGCTACTTATGATGATTATTGTGATGAAACTTATGCTATAAAAAGTAGTGATGATTATATTTATAAAACTTGTCATGATTATGATTACCCTTTCTCTGAACATTACTCTTTTAATGTGGAAACAATTTATAGTATTCAAGTCTCTTATGATACTCCCACTATTCCGAATGAGAAGAATTTTGCTTATGTGGATAGTAGTAAAATTTCTATGCAAGTAGATCATGAAAAGAATGCTTTATGTGATGGTTATATTGTTGAATTCATTCATGATGCTACTGAAAGTTATTATGAGGGAGGAATATATGCTTGTAGGAATTTCAATAATATCAAGTTTCCTCGCTATGTGCTTAAAGTTTTGAAGTTATGCTTGTTTTACCTTCCGATGCAAGTTGATTCTTGTTCCCATAAGTTGTTTGCTCACAAAATCCCTATGCATAGATAGTGTGTTAGACTTAAATGTGCTAGTCATATTCTTCATGTTATGTTTCAAATCTTATCTTTTATGTGAGCATCATTGAAATCATCATGCCTAGCTAGGGGCGTTAAACGTTAGCGCTTGTTGGGAGGCAACCCAATTTTATTTTAGTTTCTTGCTTTTTGGTTTTGTTTAGTAAAAAATAATCCATCTAGATTATTTTTATATGTGGTTTTATGTTTTAATTAGTGCTTGAGCCAAGTAGAACCTTTGGGAAGACTTGGGTGAAGTCTTTATGATCATGCTGTAAAATAACAGAAACTTTAGCGCTCACGAGATTTGCTTCAACGTTTTACTGGAGAGTGCTATTTTGTTGATTCTTTTTTCAGATGATTACTAGACAAATACCTAAGGTCCACCAATTTATTTTAGAATTTTTGGAGTTCCACAAGTTTGCGTTAGTTACAAATTACTACAGACTGTTCTGCTTTTGACAGATTCTGTTTTTCGTGTGTTGTTTGCTTATTTTGATGACTCTATGGCTAGTAAAATAGTTTATAAACCATAGAGAAGTTGGAATACAGTAGGTTTAACACCAATATAAATAAAGAATGAGTTCATTACAGTATCTTGAAGTGGTGTTTTGTTTTCTTTTGCTAACGGAGCTTACGAGTTTTCTGTTAAGTTTTGTGTTGTGAAGTTTTCAGGTTTTGGGTAAAGACTCGATGGACTATGGAATAAGGAGTGGCAAGAGCTTAAGATTGGGGATGCCCAAGGCACCCCAAGGTAATATTCAAGGATAACCAAGAGCCTAAGCTTGGGGATGCCCCGGAAGGCATCTCCTCTTTCGTCTTCGTTCATCGGTAACTTACTTGGAGCTATATTTTTATTCACCACATGGTATGTTTTTTGCTTGGAGCGTCTTGTCATTTTATTTTGTTTTGCTTGATGTTTGAATAAAGTAACAAGATCTGAAATTCTTAAATGTTAGAGAGTCTTCACATAGTTGCATAATTATTCGACTACTCATCGATCTTCACTTATATCTTTCGGAGTAGTTTGTTGTTTGCTCTAGTGCTTCACTTATATCTTTTAGAGCATGGTGGTAGTTTTATTTTGAAGAAATAGATGAACTCTCATGCTTCACTTGTATTATTTTGAGAGTCCTAAACATCATGGTAATTTGCTTTGGTTATGAATTTAGTCCTAATATTATGAGCATCCAAGATGGGTATAATAAAAACTATCATATTAAGTGCATTGAATACTATGAGAAGTTTGATTATTTATGATTGTTTTGAGATATGAAGATGGTGATATTAGAGTCATGCTAGTGGAGTAGTTGTGAATTTGAGAGATACTTGTGTTAAAGTTTGTGATTCCCGTAGCATGCACGTATGGTGAACCGTTATGTGATGAAGTCGGAGCATGATTTATTTATTGATTGTATTCCTTATGAGTGGCGGTCAGGGACGAGCGATGGTCTTTTCCTACCAATCTATCCCCCTAGGAGCATGCGCGTAATACTTTGCTTTGATAACCTGTAGATTTTTGCAATAAGTATATGAGTTCTTTATGACTAATGTTGAGTCCATGGATTATACGCACTTTTCTCCCTTCCACCATTGCTAGCCTCTCTAATACCGCGCACTTTTCGCCGGTATCATACACCCACCATAAACCTTCCTCAAAACAGCCAGCATACCTACCTATCATGGCATTTCCATAGCCATTCTGAGATATATTGCCATGCAACTTTCCACCGTTCCGTTTATTATGACACGCTCCATCATTGTCATATTGCTTAGCATGATCATGTAGTTGACATCGTATTTGTGGCAAAGCCACCATTCATAATTCTTTCATACATGTCACTCTTGATTCATTGCATATCCCGGTACACCGCCGGAGGTATTCATATAGAGTCATATTTTGTTCTAAGTATCGAGTTGTAATTGTTGAGTTGTAAGAAAATAAAAGTGTGATGATCTTCATTTTTAGAGCATTGTCCCAAGTGAGGAAAAGGATGATGGAGACTATGATTCCCCCACAAGTCGGGATGAGACTCCGGACGAAAAGAAAAAAAAAGAAAAGAAAAGAGGCCATAAAAAAAGAGAAAAGGCCCAAATAAAAAATGAGAGAAAAAGAGAGAAGGGACAATGTTACTATCCTTTTACCACACTTGTGCTTCAAAGTAGCACCATGATCTTCATGATAGAGAGTCTCTCATTTTGTCACTTTCATATATTAGTGGGAATTTTTCATTATAGAACTTGGCTAGTATATTCCAATGATGGGCTTCCTCAAAATGCCCTAGGTCTTCCTGAGCAAGCGAGTTGGATGCACACCCACTTAGTTTCTTTTGTTGAGCTTTCATATACTTATAGCTCTAGTGCATCCGTTGCATGGAAATCCCTACTCACTCACATTGATATCTATTGATGGGCATCTCCATAGCCCGTTAATACGCCTAGTTGATATGAGACTATCTTCTCCTTTTTGTCTTCTCCACAACCACCATTCTATTCCACATATAGTGCTATATCCATGGCTCACACTCATGTATTGCATGAAGATTGAAAAAGTTTGAGAATGTCAAAAGTATGAAACAATTGCTTGGCTTGTCATCAGGGTTGTGCATGATTTAAATATTTTGTGTGGTGAAGATAGAGCATAGCCAGACTATATGATTTTGTAGGGATAGCTTGCTTTGGCCATGTTATTTTGAGAAGACATGATGGCTTTGTTAGTATGCTTGAAGTACTATTGTTTTCATTTTAATATTAAACTTTTTTCTTGAATCTTATGGATCTGAATATTCATGCCACAATAAAGAAAATTATATTGATAAATATGTTAGGTAGCATTCCACATCAAAAATTCTGTTTTTATCATTTACCTACTCGAGGACGAGCAGGAATTAAGCTTGGGGATGCTGATACGTCTCCAACATATCTATAAATTTTTATTGTTCCATGCTATTATATTATCTGTTTTGGATGTTTATGGGCTTTATTATACAATTTTATATTATTTTTGGGACTAACCTATGGGCCCAGAGCCCAGTGCCAGTTCCTGTTTTTTCCTTGTTTCAGTGTTTCGAATAAAAGGAATATCAAACGGAGTCAAAACGGAATGAAACCTTCTGGAGAAGTTATTATTGGAAGGAAAGCAACCCGAAGGACTTGGAGTGCATGTCAGGAAAGAAACGAGGGAGCCACGAGGTAGGGGGCGCGCCCTCCACCCTCGTGGGCCCCTCGTGGCTCCCCTGACATACGTCCTCCTCCTATATATACCCATATACCATAAAACGATCGGGGAACAGAATAGATCTGGAGTTCCGCCGCCGCAAGCCTCTGTAGCCACCAAAACCAATCGGGACCCTATTCCGGCACCCTGCCAGAGGGGGGATCCCTCACCGGTGGCTATCTTCATCATCTCGACGCTCTCCATGACAAGGAGGGAGTAGTTCACCCTCGGGGCTGAGGGTATGTACCAGTAGCTATGTAAGATCTCTCTCTCTCTCTCTCTCTCTCTCTCTCTCTTGTTCTTGATTTGGCACGATCTTGATGTATCGCGAGCTTTGCTATTGTAGTTGGATCTTATGATGTTTCTCCCCCTCTACTCTCTCTTGTAATGGATTGAGTTTCCCCTTTGAAGTTATCTTATCGGATTGAGTCTTTAAAGATTTGAGAACACTTGATGTATGTCTTGCCGTGCGTATCTGTGGTGACAATGGGATATCACGTGATTCACTTGATGTATGTTTTGGTGATCAACTTGCAGGTTCCGCCCATGAACCTATGCATAGGGGTTGGCACACGTTTTCGTCGTGATTCTCCGGTAGAAACTTTGGGGCACTCTTTGAGGTTCTTTGTGTTGGTTGAATAGATGAATTTGAGATTGTGTGATGCATATCATATAATCATACCCACGGATACTTGAGGTGACATTGGAGTATCTAGGTGACATTAGGGTTTTGGTTGATTTGTGTCTTAAGGTGTTATTCTAGTACGAACTCTAGGGCTGTTTGTGACACTTATAGGAATAGCCCAATGGATTGATTGGAAAGAATAACTTTGAGGTGGTTTCGTACCCTACCATAATCTCTTTGTTTGTTCTCCGCTATTAGTGACTTTGGAGTGACTCTTTGTTGCATGTTGAGGGATAGTTATATGATCCAATTATGTTATTATTATTGAGAGAACTTGCACTAGTGAAAGTATGAACCCCAGGCCTTGTTTCCTAGCATTGCAATACCGTTTACGCTCACTTTTATCATTAGTTACCTTTCTGTTTTTATATTTTCAGATTACAAAAACCTATATCTACCATCTATATTGCACTTGTATCACCATCTCTTCGCCGAACTAGTGCACCTATACAATTTACCATTGTATTGGGTGTGTTGGGGACACAAGAGACTCTTTGTTATTTGGTTGCAGGGTTGCTTGAGAGAGACCATCTTCATCCTACGCCTCCCACGGATTGATAAACCTTAGGTCATCCACTTGAGGGAAATTTGCTACTGTCCTACAAACCTCTGCACTTGGAGGCCCAACAACGTCTACAAGAAGAAGGTTGTGTAGTAGACATCAATACGCAACCTCAAGGTGAAAAAGATGCTGGTTGACGGCGGGGCCGGTCTGAACTTGATCTCGCCCATTGTGATCAAGAGGCTGCAAATTTCTGATGGAGACCTCGAGGAAACGGGCACGTTTCAAGGGGTCAACCCGGGAAGGAGGCAACCGAAGGGAAAGGTCACATTGCCTGTGACGTTTGGAGGCGAATTGAACTACAGGACGGAGAGGATTGTCTTCGATGTAGCCGAGATCCCCTTGCCCTACAACGGGATCCTCGGCCGCCTGACACTAGCCAAGTCATGGCGGCGGTGCATTACGCCTACAACACGCTGAAGATGCCTGGGCCGATGGACATCATCACCGTCCCCTCCGACATGAAGGACGCGCTGATCTGCGCCGACCTACTCTACCGGGAATCGGTTGCAGCAGCTGCCGCCAAGGCACTTGCTCCTGCCGTTGAAGCCCCGGGAGGGAAGAAGAAGACCGGCAAGACCTCTTGCACCCACTCCGGCAAGCGCACCTCTTCAGAGTGTTGTGCTACCGTCGAGGACGTACTAGAGAGCTCCACCGGGAAGAGCAAGAAACCCAGAGCTGCGCCACCAGAGACCAAGAAGGTGTCCGTCAAGGAGGATGGTACGGGAGGGGCTTTCACCATAAGCTCCACCCTTGACAGCAAATAGGAAAGCGCGCTCGTCACTTTCCTGCGGGCGAATGTCGATGTGTTTGCATGGCAAGCATCTGACATCCCCGGCGTTCCCAAGGAAGTGATTGAGCACCATCTTGCTGTCTGTCCCCATGCGCGACCCGTCAAGCAGAAGGTCAGGAAGCAAGCTTTGGAACGGCAGGAATTCATCACAGAGGAGATCAGAAAGTCGGAAGCAGCGGGCCTGGTGAGGGGAGTGCTCCATTCGACGTGGTTGGACAATCCGGTGGTGGTGCGCAAGGCAAACGAGAAGTGGAGGCTGTGTATTGACTACACAGATATCAATAAGGCTTGTCCTAAGGACCCCTTCCCGTTGCCGCGCATCGACCAGATTGTTGACTCCACGGCCGGGTGTGATCTGTTATCATTCCTCGACACCTACTCAGGCTACCACCAGATCTTCATGACAAGAGAAGACGAAGAGAAGACAACATTCATCACCCCATGTGGTACGTACTACTTTTTACGGATGCCTTTCGGGTTGAAGAGTAGTTCACATTGCCATGTGATTAACACTCAAAGAGTACTAAGGTGTGCTCATGTTTTGCTTGTGAGAGAAGTTTAGTCAACGGGTCTTTCCATATTCAGATTCGTATGTATTTTGCAAATTTCTATGTCTACAATGCTCTGCACGGAGCTACTCTAGCTAAATGCTCCTACTTTCAATATGTATCCAGATCGAGACTCAGAGTCATCCAGATCGGTGTGAAAGCTTGCATCGACGTAACTCTTTACGACGAACTCTTTATCACCTCCATAACCGAGAAATATTTCCTTAGTCCTCTAAGGATATTTTTTTACCAATGTCCAGTGATACACTCCTAGATCACTATTGTACTCCCTTGCCAAACTCAGGGCAAGGTATACAATAGGTCTGGTACATAGCATGGCATACTTTGTAGAACCTATGGCTAAGGCATAGGGAATGACTTTCATTCTCTCTCTATCTTCTACCGAGGTCGGGCTTTGAGTCTTACTCAACTTCACACCTTGCAATACAGGCAAGAACTCCTTCTTTGACTGTTCCATTTTGAACTACTTCAAAATTTGTCAAGGTATGTACTCATTTAAAAAAATTATCAAGCGTCTTGATCTATCTCTATACATCTTGATGCTCAATATGTAAGCAGCTTCATCCAGGTCTTTCTTTGAAAAACTCCTTCCATACACTCCTTTTATGCTTTCCAGAAAATTCTACATCATTTCCGATCAACAATATGTCATTCACATATACTTAACAGAAAGGTTGTAGTGCTCCCACCCACTTTCTTGTAAATACAGGCTTCATCACAAGTCTGTACAAAACTATATGCTTTGATCAACTCATCAAAGCGTATATTCCAACTTTGAGATGCTTTGCACCAGTCCATGGATGGAACGCTGGAGCTTGCACATTTTGTTAGCACCTTTAGGATTGACAAAACCTTCTGGTTGCCTCATATACAACTCTTATTTAAGAAATCTATTAAGGAATGTAGTTTTAACATCCATTTGCCAGATTTCATAAAATGTGGCAATTTGCTAACATGATTCAGACAGACTTAAGCATCGCTACGAGTGAGAAAATCTCATCATAGTCAACACCTTGAACTTTGTCAAAAACCTTTTTTGACAAGTCTAGCTTTGTAGATTGTAACACTACAATCAGCGTCCGTCTTCCTCTTGAAGATCCATTTATTTTCTATTGCTTGCCGATCATCGGGAAAGTCAACCGAAGCCCACACTTTATTCTCATACATGGATCCCATCTCAGATTTCATGGCCCCAAGCGATTTTGCGGAATCTGGGCTCATCATCGCTTCCTCATAGTTCATAGGTTCGTCATGGTTAAGTAACATGAGTTCCAGAACAGGATTATCGTACCACTCTGGTGCAGATCTTACTCTGATTGACCTACGAGGTTCGGTAGTAACTTGATCAGAAGTTTCATGATCATCGTCATTAATCTTCCTCACTAATTGGTGTAGGCATCACTAGAACAGATTTTTGTGATGAAATATTTTCCAATTCAGGAGAAGGTACAATTACCTCATCAAGTTCTACTTTCCTCCCACTCACTTCTTTCGAGAGAAACTCCTTCTCTAGAAAGGATCCATTCTTGGCAACAAATATCTTGCCTTCGGATATGTGATAGAAGGTGTACCCAATAGTTACTTTTGGCTATCCTATGAAGACGCACTTCTCCGATTTGGGTTTGAGCTTATCAGGATGAAACTTTTTCACATAAGCATCGCAACCCCAAACTTTAAGAAACGACAGCTTAGGTTTCTTGCTAAACCACAGTTCTTACGGTGTCGTCTCGACGGATTTAGATAGTGCCCTTTTTTACGTGACTGCAGCTGTCTCTAATGCACAACCCCAAAATGATAGTGGTAAATCAGTAAGAGACATCATAGATCGCACCATATCTAATAAAGTACGGTTATGACATTCAGACACACCATTACGCTGTGGTGTTCCAGGTGGTGTGAGTTTCGAAACTATTCCACATTGTTTCAAATGAAGGCCAAACTCGTAACTCAAATATTCGTCTCCGCGATCAGATCGTAGAGACTTTTTCTTGTTACGATGATTTTCCACTTCACTCTGAAATTCTTTGAACTTTTCAAATGTTTCAGACTTATGTTTCATCAAGTTGATAAATCATCTGTGAAGGTCAGAAAATAACGATACCCGCCGCGAGCCTCAACACTCATCGGACCGCATACATCAGTATGTATTATTTCCAATAAGTCAGTTGCTCGCTCCATTGTTCCAGAGAACGGAGTCTTAGTCATCTTGCCCATGAGGCATGGTTCGCAAGAATCAAGTGATTCATATTCAAGTGATTCCAAAAGCCTATCAACATGGATTTTCTTCATGCTCTTTACACCAATATGACCTAAACGGCAGTGCCACAAATAAGTTGCACTATCATTATTAACTTTGAATCTTTTGGCTTTAATATTATGAATATGTGTATCACTACGATCGAGATTCAATAAACCATTTATATTGAGTGTATGGCCATAGAAGGTTTTATTCATTTAAACAGAACAACAATTATTCTTTGACTTAAATGAATAACCGTATTGCAATAAACATGATCCAATCATGTTCATGCTCAACACAAACACCAAATAACATTTATTTTAGGTTCAACACTAATCCCGAAGGTAAAAGGAGTGTGCGATGGTGATCTTATCAACCTTGGAATCGCTTCCAACACACATCATCACCTCACCCTTAACTAGTCTTTGTTTATTTTGCAACTCCTATTTCGAGTTACTACTCTTAGCAACTGAACCAGTATCATATACCGAGGGGTTGCTATAAGCACTAGTAAACTACACATCAATAACATGTATATCAAATAACCTTTGTTCACTTTGTCATCCTTCTTATCCGCCAAGTATCTAGGGCAGTTCCACTTCCAGTAACCATTTCCTTAGCAGTAGAAGCACTCAGTTTTAGGCATGGGTCTAGCTTTGGGCTTCTTCACGGGGATGACAACTTGTTTGTCATTCTTCTCGAAGTTCCCTTTCTATACCTTTGCCCTTTTCTTGAAACTAGTGGTCTTGTTAACCATCAACACTTGATGCTTTTCTTGATTTCTACCTTCGTCGATTTTAGCATTGCGAAGAGCTTGAGAATTGTTTTCGTTATCCCTTGCATATAATAGTTCATCACGAAGTTCTAGTAACTTGGTGATAGTGACTAGAGAACTTTGTCAATTACTACACTACTAGGGAAAAGGCTAGCAGCAGCGCGGGTTTTAGGCCTATCAGCAGCGCAGGTGCCCGCGCTACCAATAAGGCGCTACAACTAACTCTTAGTAGTAGCGCTGCCTGTACCCACACTACCACTATTGACTATAGCAGCAGCGCTTTTCAGGAATGCGCTGCTATTATTTAGCTGTAGCGATTTCCCGGTCCCGCGCTACTGTTATATCTTTCACCATTTCCCCATTCCAGCTTCGATAAACTGCAATTTCCAGATACTAGGTACTACTAGATATCAATTTCATAAAGCATTATAGGTACTAGGTAGTACTCCCTCGATTCGAAATTACTCGTCGTGGTTTTAGTTCAAATTTGAACTCAAACCACGATGAGTAATTTGGAACCGAGGGAGTACTAGATAACAATTTCATATATACTCAACATGCATCCTCAAGCAGTACAAGGTGACATCGACGACAATCATCATATCTAGTTCTAGATGATATCGACGACGATCATCATATGTAGTTCTAGATGATATAGCCACACACATATGTAGTTCTAGATGATATCGACGACGATCATCATCCTCAAGCCTGGGCGGTGGGTGTTCCTGATACTAATTAGGATGGCCTGTCCAACACGAAGATTCTTGCCAACAAGGAATCTCTTCCACCCAACTGAGTTAAAGTGTGTGCGACCATCTGTCTCCATGCGGTAAGTACATGTGGTGACGGAGCCCCTTGCGGTAAGGCGTAGTCCAACTGAGCCTTCTTCATCAGGCTCGATACCACAACTCACAAATAGGTTCTTTGGCAATCTCTGAATAAGAAAAACATATCAATTAATAAATAGCCTCACACATACTCTTGCAAATATATTTTTATTAAGTCTAGATTTCTACACTATCAAAAGACACAGTACTACGCATTTGTACTAATTAATCATGAATTCTACTAATAAGTATATATGGATTATCTACACTATTAATAGTTCCTTGGATTCTACACTAATAAGCATGTGATCAGACTCTACACTAAAGTATATCATCGACTAGATTCCACAAAGCATATCATTGGACTCTACACTAAGCATATCATCGGTTTCACTAAGCATATATATAATCGAATAATTTGCATTTGTAAGTATAACAATAAAGCATATATATATCATCAAATTACTACATGCAGTACGTATAACATACCATTTCATGCCGATCGACCATGGTACTTGTCAGGCGGGTCACGAATGGCACCCCGACAAAGTCATCACGTGGCAGAATTATGTCCCATAGGTTGCACACCTCCTCCTCGCTCAACCTCATTCTTTGAGCTATGATGGCTTCATGAAGTGGGTTCTCATCATCTTCATTGAGTGGGTCCTCATTATCTTCATCATCTTCGTCATCTTCATCATCTTCCACCAGGTTGATATAAATGACAACCAGCTTGGGTCTTTCTGCTCTGAAGGAGAATCTGATCAACTCACCACCAGTAAGACGCATGCGAGCGAGGAAACGGGCCCATCCATCTCCTCCAATCTGCGACATATTGCGTCCTTTCTTGACCTCCATAGTGTACGGCCCCCCAGGAGCCTCAAATGTCACAGTGTCTCCTGTCAGCTTGTTGAATTTCAACCTCACATTGCATGGGACGATCTGTGTAAGAAAAGCAAAATGACACAATGCAGTAGTGCCAACACTAAAAATAAAATAGTTGTTACATTTCATCTAATTTCTTACCGCCGCATGATGAAAACTCGGATGGATGTAGATGCCGAACAGCTTGCCAGTTGCAAGGCTGCTGGCGCACCTCGACTTGCACAGTCGACATAGTGGTGCTGGTGGTGGCGCCATTTTCCTAAAGCAATATGACCAAAGGATTAACAATTCACTTCACAGGAAACAAGTGGCAAATTTAACTAAATTGGCACCTACATTTTGCATACTAAATCCACTAGCATACTAAATCAACTTAATCAAAATGTTCTAAATCAACTAGCCTACTAAATCAACTGAATCATATCAACTAAATCAACTAAATCAACTAGCATACTAAATCCACTAGCATACTAAATCCACTAGCATACTAAATCAACTAAATCAAAATGTTCTAAATCAACTAGCCTACTAAATCAACTAGCCTACTAAATAAACTAAATCAAAATGTTCTAAATCAACTAAATCAACTAGCCTACTAAATCAACTGAATCATATCAACTAAATCAAAATGTTACATATGAAAGCCTACTAAATCAAAATGTATCAGCGAGGAGGGACACGGAGGGGCGACTCGAGGAGGGAGAAGATAGTAGGACGGAGGAGGAAGGCGGAGCGAGGAGGGGCCGACCGGCGATGAGTGGAGGGAGGACGGATCGAGGAGGAAGGCGGAGCGAGGAGGGGGCGGCCAGCGGCGAGTGGAGGGAGGACGGAGGAGGAGGCCGGTACCGAGTCCAGCGAGGAGGATGAGGCGACAGCGGCGCAGATCGGGGGAGTGGCGACGGGGGAGGACCGGCGGTGCGGGGGGTGAGGAGGAGACCGTGAGTGTGTGTGAGTGTGATCTGTGGATGAGGCTAGTGAGTGGGGGGAGATGGAATGGCATAGCAGTAGCGCGCTATAGGTAAACGTGCTACTACTAAATGACCTAGCAGTAGCGCCTTTCGGCCTGAACGCGCTACTGCTATATGTCAGTATGTAAAAATAGACATAGACATAAAAAATACATTGATCATCAATGGTCTTTTTGTGTACAATCTGATTTGTCAATAGGAATCCTCGCCGGTTGGTTTAAGAACTGGCGAGGACTCCTATTGCGGCCATAGATCCTACACATAGAGTTCAATGAAGACCAAGTGCTTGTGAAAGTTGTAGAAGAAACATATTTAAGGTGGGTAAAACTCTCTTCACGGAGCGAGGTGGGACTAAATTTTTGTAGTTAATTTAGCAGTAGCGATTATTGCATGAACGCGCTACTGCTACGTTACGTAGCAGTAGCGCTGTTTATTTTAACGCGTTGCTGCTATAACTGGCCTCGCGGCGGCGTCGTGGGAATTTTAGCAGTAGCGCTTCTTGGGGTGCACACGCTACTGATAAACTTGTTTCAGCAGCGAGTTTCTATAGCCCGCGCTACTGCTACTTAGCAGCAGCGCCTGATTTTAAAGCACGCTGCTGGTAAGATTCTGTGTATAGGCTTTTCCGTAGTAGTGACTATCTTATCTGGAAGATTAACTCCCAATTGATTCAAGCAATTGTAGTACCCAGACAATCTGAGCACATGCTCACTGGTTGGGCAAAGTACTGTCAGAGGTCTCATACCTCTTGACACGAGCATGAGTATGAAATACCAATTTCAACTCTTGGAACATCTTATATGCTCCGTGGCGTTCAAAACATTTTTGAAGTCCCGGTTCTAAGCCATAAAGCATGGTGCACTTAAACTATCAAGTAGTCATGATACCAAGCTTTGTCAAACATTTATAACGTCTGCATATGCTCCTGCAATAGGTCTGTGAAACGCCCTCGATGCGGCTATATCTCCCACGTGTCGAAGCACGACTTAGAGGCATAACCGCATTGAAAGCAATGTCGCAAGTGAGGTAATCTTCACACAACCCATGTAATACATAAGGGAAAGAGATACATAGTTGGCTTACAATCGCCACTTCACACAATTACAAGAATAAAACATTACATCATACAGTTACAATCAGGGCCCGACTACGGAGCCAAAATAAAAGAAGAAACCCCAAAAGCGACAAAGGTCCACGATCGACCCCAACTAGGCTCCACTACTGATCAACTGAAACGAAGCAACACAAAGAACAAGGTCTTCATCGGGCTCCTCCTTGAGCTCGGGTGTGTCACCTGCACGGATTCATCGGCACCTGCAAACTGGTTTTGGAAGTATCTGTGAGTCACGGGGACTCAGCAATCTCACACCCGCGAGATCAAGACTATTTAAGCTTATAGGTAGGGTGAAAGGTATGAGGTGGAGCTGCAGCAAGCGACTAGCATATATGGTAGCTAACATACGCAAATGAGAGCAAGAAGAGAAAGTCAAAGCACGGTCGAACAACTATGCTCAATAAGTGATCCTGAACTACTTACGTCAAACATAACTCCAACAACCGTGTTCACTTCCCGGACCCCGCCGAGAAGAGACCATCATGGTTACACACGCGGTTGGTGTATTTTAGTTAAGATCAACTTCGGGTTTTCTACAACCGGACATTAACAAATTCCCATATGCCACATAACCGCGGGCACGGCTTTCGAAAGTTCAAAACCCTGCAGGGGTGTCCCAACTTAGCCCATGATAAGCTCTCGCGATCAACGAAGGATATTCCTTCTCCCCGGGAAGACCCGATCAGTCTCGGAATCCCGGCTACAAGACATTTCGACAGCAATAAAACAAATCCAGCAAAGCCGCCCGATGCGCCGACATCCTGATAGGAGCTGCACATATCTCGTTCTCAGGGCAACACCGGATAAGACAAGCTACGAGTAAAACCAGGCCTCGAGTTTCCACGAGGGGGCCCCGCAGGCTGCTCGGTTCGGACCAACACTTAGACAAGCATTGGCCCGGGGGGGGGGGGCTAAATAAAGATGACCCTCGGGTTGATCAGATCCAAGAGAAAGGGATAGGTGGTAGGCAAATGGTAAAACCAAGGTTGGGCCTTGCTGGAAGAGTCTTATTCAAGGTGAACTGTCAAGGGGGTCCCATAAATCACCCGACCGCGTTAGGGACGCAAAATCCGGGAACATAACACCGATATGACGGAAACTAGGGCGGCAAGAGTGGAACAAAACACCAGGCATAAGGCCGAGCCTTCCACCCTTTACCAAGTATATAGATACATTAATTAAATAAGATATATTGTGATATCCCAACAAGTAAACATGTTCCAAACAAGGAACAACATCTCCATGTTCCAACAAGGAACAAACTTCATCTTCACCTGCAACTAACAACGCTATAAGAGGGGCTGAGCAAAGCGGTAACATAGCCAAACAACGGTTTGCTAGGACAAGGTGGGTTAGTGGCTTGGTTTGACAATATGGGAGGTATGATAAGCAAGTGGTAGGTATCGCAGCATAGGCATAGCAAAAGAGCGAGCAATCTAGCGAGCAAAGATAGAAGTGATTTTGAGGGTATGGTCATCTTGCCTGAGATCCCGCAAGGAAGAAGAACGAGTCCATGAAGAAGACAAACGGACGTAGACGAACAGGTCCTCACAATCGCAACGTTATCGAAACTAACCCGAAGAAGCAACACCGGAAAGAAGCAAACAACAAAGTAAACAACCACCACATAAACATGTCATGATATGCGAGATGTGGTATGCAATGCATATGCATGCTTCGGAAGGAAAAGATGAACAAGGCATAATCTTGGCAAACCAAGTATGCCACTGGAAAGGTGAGGTGATTTCGGTTGAAATCGATATAAAGATCACCGGAATCGGATGCACGGTTTGCAAATGACGAGCAAAACAAGAATGACAATAATCTGCCATTAACAGCATGATGCTACTTAGCGAGCAACAAGAAATTAAGCTACTGCACCCAAACATATCAACAAAGCATATGGAAGTGAACTACTCAAGATGCTTGACAAAAGATGAACACCGAGCAACGGCTAAAACACTCCATAACAGGTTCAAACAAGCATGGCAAAAGTGCAAAAGATAACAGGTTCACAGACTTAGTGAAAATACTATCATGCCAGAAATTAACGTCAGAATGACATGTTTAGAGCAATGAAACAACATGCTACAGGATCAGGACATAGCAAAGCAAGGCATGGCATGAATCTACTCAAAGGACTTAACAAAAGTCCCTTACTGACCATAAGCCAAAAGGGATCAGAAAATATAACAACACCCATATCAAATAAGCAAGTTTCGTTACAGGTTTCAGACTTATCAGAAAACTGGACATGTCAACAACAGATAACAAGTAGGCATGTTCGTGAGCTTGATGCACTCACTACAGAGCATTACATGATAAACTAAGCATACATCCGTCAAGAAGACATGGCATAGAAGCTAGGCATGGCAAGAACAACATCATAGCATGCAAGGATCAACTACAACAAGCTTGGCAAAATCGAATAACATGTAAACAATCTGCCAGCAACATTTTATAGCAAAAGTAGAGCTCGATTGACTCAAGCTATGGCACTCCATAAATACAAACAAAGGCATGGATTGATAGAGCAAATCCATATTCTCAAAACATCCTTACTGATCATGCTCAAAATATGCATGGAACTCTCTGAAACAACATGAACACATGGCATAAAAATAACAGCAGAACATGACTTAGTGAAAATACTAAGTCTCTGAAATCAGCAACATTAAGTACCCTAGTTTGCATGCTTGTGCTAGTCACCACATAGATCACAAAAATACATGTCATAAATCTCTGGAAAGATAGAATGGCATATTACAAAACACATGTAGGACTCAACTTCATAGGATGCACACATCAATCATGGCAAAAATGACAAAAGTGCATGCTCTGAAACAGATCTGAAACTAACATCACATAGCCCTCTTCTAACAGCATTTCGGGCATCAAGATGAGCTCAAATGAATATGATTCAATGATATGAAATGATGTACTCATCGAGGCAAACAATTTGACATATTACACGCACGAAACGGAGCTGCGGATGCAGAGATATGATGCGATGAACATGTGACAATATTGCAAAATCATGGGACTTAGAAATATACGGGATGGGGAGAAAAAGTCAACCTCTGCATGGGAATCGAGGCACGCCGGAGTTGGGCGGCGCCGGCGACGAGGGAGGAGGCCGGAGAGGGAGGAGACGGGCGGATCCGGCAAGGAGGAGGCCGGATCCGGTGGCGGTGAGCTCGGGAGGGCCGACGGCGGGCGGCGGGGCGAAGGCGGCGGGCGGCGGTTGGCGGCGAGCTCGGCGGCGACGGGCGGCGGCCGCGGCGGAGAGGCGGCGCGCGAGGCTGAGGCGGTGCTCGCACGGGCGGCGCGCGGTGAGCGGCGGCTCGGGCGACGCGTGGGCCGGGGTGGGCCCGACCCGGGCCGCGGCGGGCCGCGGCGGCGGGGGCGATGTGGGGCGCGGGCGCCGGCCAGGTGGCGCGCGCTGATTGGATGAGGGTGGCGCGGAGGTGACGTGGCGTCTCCCTATTGGCCGAGGTGAGGTGGCTGGACGGGGTGGACGCGTCCGGCGCGGAGGCGGACATGTCCGGCGCGGCGTGGAGGGAAGAGGCTAGGGTTCATCTGCGCGAAAAATCCGAGCGGAGCACATATTTATAGGTAGAGGGGGCTAGGAAGCTCCAAATGGAGAGCGGTTTTCGGCCACGCGATCGTGATCGAACGACCGTCAACATGGAGATGACTTAGATGAGTTTTGGGCCACTTTGAAAGGGGTGTTGGGCTGCACCAAAAGAGGCCTTCACGGTTACCCGGTTAACCGTTGGAGTATCAAATGACCTCCGATTGACCCGAAACTTGACAGGCGGTCTACCGGTGCTATACCAAGGCCGCTTGGCAAACCTCGGTCCATTCCGATAGCGTTTAACATTCGCACATGAAAAGAGGTAAAAGGGGACGCCGGGGAACATAGGAGCGCCGGATTGCAAAACGGACAACGGGGAAAATGCTCGGATGCATAAGACGAACACGTATGCGAATGCGATGCACATGATGACATGATATGAAATGCAAATGATGACATGGCAAAATGCGACACGCAAGCACATGACATGGCAAGGACGGCGAATAACTGGCGGACACCTGGCGCAACGAACCCGGGGCGTTACAGTCTGTCACCTAGCGGTGCATTAAGGACATAATTCTTCTGTGCAGCAATGAGGATGATCCTCAGATCACGGACCAAGTCCGCATCATTGCTACTATCATCTTTCAACTTTATTTTCTCTAGGAACATATCTAAAATAAACGGGGAGCTAGATCGCGAGCTATTGATCTACAACATAGTTATGCAAATACTATCAGGACTAAGTTCATGATAAATTAAAGTTCAATTAATCATATTACTTAAGAACTCCCACTTACTCTAGTCATCTAAATGATCATGTGATCCATATCAATTAAACCATGTCCGATCATCACGTGAGATGGAGTAGTTTTCAATGGTGAACATCACTATGTTGATCATATCTACTATATGATTCACGCTCGGCCTTTCGGTCTCAGTGTTCCGAGGCCATATCTGCATATGCTAGGCTCATCAAGGTTAACCCGAGTATTCTGCGTGTGCAAAACTGGCTTGCACCCGTTTTATGTGAACGTAGAGCTTATTACACCCGATCATCACGTGGTGTCTCGGCACGAAGAATTGTCGCAATGGTGCATACTCAGGGAGAACACTTATACCTAAGGGATCATCTTATGAAGCTACCGCCAAACTAAGCAAAATAAGATGTATAAAAGATAAACATCACATGCAGTCAAAATATGTGACATGATATGGCCATCATTATCTTGTGCTTTTGATCTCCATCTCCAAAGTACTGTCATGATCTCCGTTGTTACCGGCATGACACCATGATCTCCATCATCTTGATATTTTATCAACGTGTCGTCACATGGTCGTCTCACCAGCTATTGCTTTTGCAACTATTGCTATCGCATAGCGATAAAGTAAAGCAATTACATGGCACTTGCATCTTATGCAATAAAGAGACAACCATAAGGCTCCTGCCAGTTGCTGATAACTTTAACAAAACATGATCATCTCATACAACAATTTATATCTCATCACGTCTTGACCATATCACATCACAACATGCCCTGCAAAAACAAGTTAGACGTCATCTACTTTGCTGTTGCAAGTTTTACGTGGCTGCTACGGGCTGAGCAAAAACCGTTCTATAACGCCCTCAATGCGGCTATATCTCCCACGTGTCGAAGCACGACTTAGAGGCATAACCGCATTGAAAGCAATGTCGCAAGTGAGGTAATCTTCACACCTCCCATGTAATACATAAGGGGAAAAGATACATTGTTGGCTTACAATCGCCACTTCACACAAATACATGAATAAAACAATACATCATACAGTTACAATCAGGGCCCGACTACGGAGCCAAAATAAAAGAAGACACCCCAAAAGCGACAAAGGACCAAGATCGACCCCAACTGGGCTCCACTACTGATCGACTAGAACGAAACAACATAAAGGACAAGAACTTCATCGAACTCCTCCTTGAGCTCGGGTGCGTCACCTGCACGGTCTCATCGGCACCTGCAAACTGGTATTGGAAGTATCTGGTGAGTCACGAGGACTCAGCAATCTCACACCCGCGAGATCAAGACTATTTAAGCTTAAAGGTAGGGTAAAAGGTATGAGGTGGAGCTGCAGCAAGCGACTAGCATATATGGTGGCTAACATACGCAAATGAGAGCGAGAAGAGAAGGCAAAAGCACGGTCGAACAACTATGATCCATAAGTGATCCTGAACTACTTACGTCAGACATAACTCCAACAACCGTGTTCACTTCCCGGACCCCGCCGAGAAGAGACCATCACGGTTACACACGCGGTTGGTGTATTATTAATTAAGATCAACTTCGGGTTTTCTACAACCGGACATTAACAAATTCCCATCTGCCCATAACCGCGGGCACGGCTTTCGAAAGTTCAAACCCTGCAGGGGTGTCCCAACTTAGCCCATTATAAGCTCTCGCGATCAACGAAGGATATTCCTTCTCCCCGGGAAGACCCAATCAGTCTCGGAATCCCGGCTACAAGACATTTCGACAGCAATAAAACAAGTCCAGCAAAGCCGCCCGATGCGCCGACATCCTGATAGGAGCTGCACATATCTCGTTCTCAGGGCAACACCGGATGAGCAGTCCATACAACTAAAACCAGCCCTCAAGTTTCCTTGAGGTGGCGCTGCAAAGGGCTCTAGTTCGGACCAACACTTAGACAAGCATTGGCCCGGGGGGGGGGCTGAATAAAGATGACCCTCGGGCTGGCCGACCCAAGGGAAAAGGATAGGTGGTAGGCAAATGGTAAAACCAATGTTGGGCCTTGCTGGAAAAGTCTTATTCAAAGCGAACTGTCAAGGGGGTCCCATAAATCACCCGACCGCGTTAGGGACGCAAAATCCGGGAACATAACACCGATATGACGGAAACTAGGGCGGCAAGAGTGGAACAAAACACCAGGCATAAGGCCGAGCCTTCCACCCTTTACCAAGTATATAGATGCGTTAATTAAATAAGATATATTGTGATATCCCAACAAGTAAACATGTTCCAAGCAAGGAACAACATCTCCATGTTCCAACAAGGAACAAACTTCATCTTCACCTGCAACTAACAACGCTATAAGAGGGGCTGAGCAAAGCGGTAACATAGCCTAACAACGGTTTGCTAGGGCAAGGTGGGTTAGAGGCTTGGTTTGACAATATGGGAGGCATGATAAGCAAGTGGTAGGTATCGCAGCATAGGCATAGCAAAAGAGCGAGCAACTAGCAAGCAAAGATAGAAGTGATTTCGAGGGTATGGTCATCTTGCCTGAGATCCCGCAAGGAAGAAGAACGAGTCCATGAAGAAGACAAACGGATGAAGACGATCGAATCCTCACAACTCCGGAACGAAACCGAAGCTAACGCGAGAAGCAACCCGGAAAGAAACAAACAACATAGTAAACAACCAACACATAACATGGCATGATATGCGAGATGGTATGCAATGCATATGCATGCTCCGGAAGGAAAAGGATGAACAAGGCATAATATTGGCAAACCAAGTATGCCACTAGATAGGTGAGGTGATTTCGGTTGAAATCGATATAAAGAACACCGGAATCGGATGCACGGTTTGCAAATGACAAGCAATACAAGAATGACACGAATCTGCCATTAACAGCATGATGCTACTTAGCAATCAACAAATAATTAAGCTACTGCACCCAAACATGGCAACAAAGCATATGACAATAATCTACACAAGATGCACGACAAAAGATGAACACTGAGCTACGGCTAATTCACATCATAACAGGTCCAAACAATCATGGCAAAAGTGCAAACGATAACAAGTTCTCAGACTTAGTGAAAATAACAACATAGCAGAAACTAACATCAGGATGACATGTTCAGAGCAACGAAACAACATGCTACAGGTTCAGAACATAGCAAGGAAAGGCATGGCATGGATCTACTCAAAGAACTTGATAAAAGTCCCTTACTGACCATAAGCCAAAAAGGATCATAGAATATGATTACACCCATGTCAATTAAGCAAGTTCGTTACAGGTTTCAGACTTAGCAGAAAGCTGGACATATCAAAAACAGATAACGAGTAGGCATGTTTACGAGCTCGATGCACTCACTACAGAGCATTACATGATAAACTAAGCATACATACATCAATAAGACATGGCATAGTAACTAGACATGGCAAGAATAACATCATATCATGCAAGGATCAACTACACCAAGCTTGGCAAAATCGAATAACATGTAAACAATCTGCCAGCAACATTTTGAAGCAAAAGTAGATCTCTATTGACTCAAGCTATGTCACTCCATAATTGTAAACAAAGGCATGGATGGATATAGCAAATACTCAAGTCCAAAACTCCCTTACTGATCATTCTCAAATTATGCATATATCTCTCAGAAACAGCATGAATACAAGGCATGAAAATAACAGCAGTCAGGGACTTAGTGAAATTACTAAGTCTCTGAAATCAGCAACATCAAGTACCCTAGTTTGCATGCTTGTACTAGTCACCACATAGATCACAAAAATACATGGCAAAAATCTCTGGAAAGGTAACATGGCATATTACAAAACACATGTAGGACTCAACCTCATAGGATGCACACATCAATCATGGCAAAAATGACAAAAGTGCATGTTCAGATAAGATCCAGCAACTAACATCAACTAGCCCTCTTATAACAACATTTCGGGCATCAAGATGAGCTCAAATGAAAATGATGCAATGGAACAAAATGATGTACTCTTAGAGACTAACAATTTGACATATTGTACACGCGAAACGGAGGTATGGATGCAAAGTTAAGATGCGATGAACAGGGGCACAAAATGATAACTAGGGTTTGACCGCGGCACGGATGACGAGGACGGTCGGGATCTTCGCCGGAGACGAGCAGGGAGGAGATGGGGGAGATGGGGCACCGGATCCGGCCGGGATCCGGTGGATCCGGCCAACGACGGCGGCGGTGCGGCACTCCGGCGCGGGGCCGGCGTCCGGAGCGACGAGCGGCGGGGCGGCGGCGCGCATGGAGCAGGAGGCGCGGGGCGCGATGCGGTGGCGTGCAGCAGGCGGCGGAGCTCGCCGGCGCTCTGGGCGGCGGCGCGGACGCGCGGCCGCGGTGGAGAGGCGGCGGGGCGGCGCAAGGGGAGGAGGAGCGGCGCGGGGGCGCACGGCGGCGGCGGGGACGACGCCGGCGAGGAACTCCGGCGCAGGTCCGGCGAACGCGGGCGCGGTCGAGCGCGGGTGCGGGGGCTCGGGCGAGCGGGGCGCGGTCGGGCCCGGCGCGGGCGCGGGCGGGCCTCCCGCGGGCCTGGCGGGCCGCGGCGGCGCTGGGCGCTTGGGCGGACGCGTGGCGACGCGTGAGTGAGCGCGAGGGCGGCGGCGACGACGTGTCGGCCTCTGATTGGCCAGGGTGACGCGTCCGGCGGACATGTCCGGCGCGGATGGACATGTCCGGCGCGGATGGACATGTCTGGCGGCGTGAGGAGGAAGAAGGCTAGGGTTTCGGGGAAAACATCCGCGAATTTGGACGGGAGGCACATATTTATAGGTAGAGGGGGCTAGGAAGCTCCAAATGGAGTGCGGTTTTCGGCCACGCGATCGTGATCGAACGACCGAGATGATGGAAGTGACTTAGGTGGGTTTTGGGCCACTTTGGAGGGGGCGTTGGGCTGCACACCAAAGAGGCCTTTGCGGATACCCGGTTAACCGTTGGAGTACCAAACGACCTCCGATTGACCCGAAACTTGACAGGCGGTCTACCGGTGTTATACCAAGGCCACATGTCAAGCCTCGGTCCATTCCGAGAAGGTTTAATACCCGCACACGGAAAAAGGTAAAAGGGGACGCCGGGGAACATAGGAGCGCCGGATTGCAAAACGGACAATGGGGAAAATGCTCGGATGCATAAGACGAACGCATATGCGAATGCGATGCACATGATGACATGATATGAAATGCAGGTGATGACATGGCAAGGAGCGACACGCAAGCACATGACATGGCAACGACGGCGAATAACTGACAGACACCTATCGCATCAGATCCGGGGCGTTACAACACTCCACCACTACGAGAGGATCTCGTCCCGAGATCTAGAATAGCACCGGAGGGGAAAACGGAAGAGAAATTGAAGAGGTAAAACTAAGTTGCTTCTTTGGCAAACGAGTGAAACCAACGAACCTTGAGAGGTTGAGCAAAATGAAAGAACGAAAACAACGAAGATGAACAAAGATGAAAACACTCTGTTAGAAAATAGGAACGTGGGATATGACGAGAACCCACCGGTTCATTGACAAGGTAGAAATTGACACCACTCCGGTTAAAACAAGATAGAGAAGGAATAAGAATGATATGATTTGGGCAGCACTCCGACTGAAAAGAGAAGAAAAACTTGATGAGATGAAAAGATATTGAAGAGATGATACAACACTCCGGTTAAAACGAGATGTACAAAGAACGATAAAGATCAATTACGATAACGCTCCGGTTGGAAAATGGAAGGGATCGAATATGAACTTGGCAAGATGCGAGGATACTTGATGAGATCAACAACACTCTGCCTCCGAAACTATTGAAGGAAAGGCACAATGGGTAAGAAAGATTTCATACGGCACTCCGGTTAAGGAGGGGGGCAAAACTTGTTAAGATGGTAGAATTTGAATGAATGACACGACACTCCGGTTGAATGGATAAGCAAAAGCAAAGAACATGAACCTCACCATTCGAGAAGAATAGTGAAGGGAGCAACATCATAATGCCTCCGGAAGAAGAAATAGAGGATAGATCATTGGAATAAAGAATGGAGAAGAAAATGCCAACTTCTGCCACAAATGATCTTGGAGAGCACCTTTCCAAGAAGGTTAGAACGGAGTAGTTGGAAAACCAACAACGAAACGAATAAGCTTGGAGTGGACTTATGAAAACATCTCAAAATTATGAGGTGACAACCTGCCACTCACGGGAAAAGAATTGGATTGATAAGAACAAGGAGACGAGAAGGCTATATCACCGGGAGGACAAATGAAGAACTTGGGTCATTTATGAGCACCATACTTAGCAACAATCCCAATGGAAGGCTTTAGGTGAAATATAACCCAAGATAACTCCAATGAAGAGATTGATGGATTTAAATACCTCATTCTTGACAACATGTGAGTCATGAAACGTGAACTCCAATTATCAAGAATGACATAATACCACCTCAAATGATACGGTTGAAAGGATTGCACTTTAAAATGCAAGATAAAGAATACTTGAACTCCTCAGAACAAAACATGTATTGAGCACCATGTTTATTTTTGAGTATAACTTGACGCATCTTGACTCCGAGAAAAATCTTGAAGAACAAATGAATAATGAAAAGGGTCCTTGACGAAGCACAATGTAGGGCCTCCATGAAGAAACTCCGGTAATAAAAGGATGATAGGAAGAAAAAGAAGTAGAAAACACAAGGTGAAAACTTGTAATGCTTTAGATGTATCTCCGTGATGATATAATTACGAGAGCTTGGAACTCCGGAAAAGAAAGATGAGCTATTGAAACCAAGGATATGGAGAAACTCCGGAATAGGGAATTGAATTTACTCAATGAAACAAGAATAAGAATTACATTATGCTCATCCCTCACCAATTAAGTTGATGACAAGCAATGGATTTAGCATACTACTTATACTCGTGGAAAGGATTAAGATAGATATAGCGTAAACTTGAGAAAAGTCTTCAACGAACCACCGGTAGGATTGGAAAGAAAGAATGAATCTATATGATAACAAGGGAAGAAGGATCTTGAACGAACCACCGTAAGAATTGAAAATGAACGAAGAAAAGATACAGAAACACCGGGAAGAATTAGAAAAAGACGAAGATGCTTGAGAGAATTTAGCTATAAGATTATGTAGAGATCATGAACTGATTAGAGAATATTGAATGATGCACCGGTAGGATTTGGATAACGATAGACGAAGCTGAGAATGAATAATTCTGAGATGATGGGCTCCGGAGAATCAAACTGAAAAGACTCCTGAAATGCTCCGGATGGGAGAAAAGAATTCTCACAACCAAAACAATTATGAGAGAATGGCATCAATCTAGAACCACGCATCTTGAAGAGAATGGAGCAAGATTTAAGAGAAACTCTTCTTTGGTCTTCAAAATCCGAGAATGACGATGAGAAACACCACCATGAATTGTTGAGGCACTCCGGAATGAAAATTAGAAAGGTTGAACCAACGATGAAAAGAATTTGAAAGATCTTGGAGAAAGACATTTGACTGATGAAAATTCATTCTTACGTCAAACCTCAAAAAGAATTTGGGAATAGCTCCAGAAAAATTAGAAGAGTCAGGTAAGATCCTGGGAAAAAAACCTGTGGGTTATGGGCCCACTCAAAAGAACCACCGTTGAACAATTGCTTGAAAGGGAGATTGCACCGGTTGAATTAAATGGCTTGAATGAGATAACATCCCCAAAAGAACTTGAGTGAAATGAAAATGGAAACTTGAATCTTCTGAGATATCTTCATCACTCCGGAACAGATGAATAGCGAGAGGTGAATGATTAAGAGGTACACCGGCATAAGAAAGCATTTGAAATGAGAAAAGGAATATGATCAACAACGAAAGCTTGAATTGAGTCCACCAGAGAAGAAAAGAATGACGAATGATGAACTTGAAGCTCCGTTAGTATCTTCATGGAAATCACCGGATAAAAACATTGAAGGAGAAGAATGGAGAGGCTTCACATCAATAAGATGGATACTTGATCAAGAAATATGCGTCCTTGAAGAAATAAGGGTGGGAGGGCGGGAAAAAAACAAAGACAACTTGGAACGGATGAAACGGATACCGTTGAGAAAACCAAGAATTGGTCTTGCACAAATTGAAAGGATCGGGTTAACTTGAAGAGAAATCACGCCGGTTGAAAAGAATTAACATGATAATCTTGATGTTCAAGAAGGATTAGCACTCCCATAGAAACATGAGAACACCACTTGGAAAAGGTATGGAATCCACATTTGACTTCGAAGCAACTCGAATACCACAAATAAAACAAAACAAGGAGTGGCTTGCAAAATAAGCCGGAAACAAACCTATGATAGATCCCATATCTTATCATGTGTCTGTTGGAAAGAATTCCTACGTGATACTTGAATTCCCACTTATAAACTCCCGAAACTTTCTGGTTATGCAATCAGGTGTTGGGGACACAGGGGAAGCATAATATCTCACCCAAACTAGCAAATCCTACAACCAGCTGTATCCATCCTTCAACACATAACCAAGAAATCTTTGGAAATCATCTACCTCAACCTTCGAAAAGCATCCGTTATACAAGTCATGGCAATACTCCTGCACTCGCCTCAGTACTGGGCTATCAGGGTTATCTCACCAACAACTGTACAAAAGAGATTTTCGATGTCGGCGTGCTAAACTCAGGTATTCCAAAACCGCAACGATAAAATTATGACGACAACACCTCGGAGCTCAACTCCCCGGGACACTGCCACAACCCCTAAATGTCAGGAGGCAACCAAGACAATGTTGTCATCATAAAACCATCGGAACGATTGTAATATACCCGCGTGATCCTAAAATTTTTTTTTAGTGAAATTTGAGAAGAGAAGAGTCAAAACTCTACGTCAGGATGCCTTACCAGAAGGTCGAAGGGACTGGGGAGTAAAAAGAATTCCTAAACTCTCCAATATATAATTCCTAAATGACTCAAAACATTTTTCTAGACACAACTCGGCCACTAAAAACGATCAATCAGTGGGGGCTCCTAAGGTCGGGGAAGGCTCTGATACCAACTTATAACGCCCTCAATGCGGCTATATCTCCCACGTGTCGAAGCACGACTTAGAGGCATAACCGCATTGAAAGCAATGTCGGAAGTGAGGTAATCTTCACACCTCCCATGTAATACATAAGGGGAAAAGATACATAGTTGGCTTACAATCGCCACTTCACACAAATACATGAATAAAACAATACATCATACAGTTACAATCAGGGCCCGACTACGGAGCCAAAATAAAAGAAGACACCCCAAAAGCGACAAAGGACCAAGATCGACCCCAACTGGGCTCCACTACTGATCGACTAGAATGAAACAACATAAAGGACAAGAACTTCATCGAACTCCTCCTTGAGCTCGGGTGCGTCACCTGCACGGTCTCATCGGCACCTGCAAACTGGTATTGGAAGTATCTGGTGAGTCACGAGGACTCAGCAATCTCACACCCGCGAGATCAAGACTATTTAAGCTTAAAGGTAGGGTAAAAGGTATGAGGTGGAGCTGCAGCAAGCGACTAGCATATATGGTGGCTAACATACGCAAATGAGAGCGAGAAGAGAAGGCAAAAGCACGGTCGAACAACTATGATCCATAAGTGATCCTGAACTACTTACGTCAGACATAACTCCAACAACCGTGTTCACTTCCCGGACCCCGCCGAGAAGAGACCATCACGGTTACACACGCGGTTGGTGTATTATTAATTAAGATCAACTTCGGGTTTTCTACAACCGGACATTAACAAATTCCCATCTGCCCATAACCGCGGGCACGGCTTTCGAAAGTTCAAACCCTGCAGGGGTGTCCCAACTTAGCCCATTATAAGCTCTCGCGATCAACGAAGGATATTCCTTCTCCCCGGGAAGACCCGATCAGTCTCGGAATCCCGGCTACAAGACATTTCGACAGCAATAAAACAAGTCCAGCAAAGCCGCCCGATGCGCCGACATCCTGATAGGAGCTGCACATATCTCGTTCTCAGGGCAACACCGGATGAGCAGTCCGTACAACTAAAACCAGCCCTCAAGTTTCCTTGAGGTGGCGCTGCAAAGGGCTCTAGTTCGGACCAACACTTAGACAAGCATTGGCCCGGGGGGGGGCTGAATAAAGATGACCCTCGGGCTGGCCGACCCAAGGGAAAAGGATAGGTGGTAGGCAAATGGTAAAACCAATGTTGGGCCTTGCTGGAAAAGTCTTATTCAAAGCGAACTGTCAAGGGGGTCCCATAAATCACCCGACCGCGTTAGGGACGCAAAATCCGGGAACATAACACCGATATGACGGAAACTAGGGCGGCAAGAGTGGAACAAAACACCAGGCATAAGGCCGAGCCTTCCACCCTTTACCAAGTATATAGATGCGTTAATTAAATAAGATATATTGTGATATCCCAACAAGTAAACATGTTCCAAGCAAGGAACAACATCTCCATGTTCCAACAAGGAACAAACTTCATCTTCACCTGCAACTAACAACGCTATAAGAGGGGCTGAGCAAAGCGGTAACATAGCCTAACAACGGTTTGCTAGGGCAAGGTGGGTTAGAGGCTTGGTTTGACAATATGGGAGGCATGATAAGCAAGTGGTAGGTATCGCAGCATAGGCATAGCAAAAGAGCGAGCAACTAGCAAGCAAAGATAGAAGTGATTTCGAGGGTATGGTCATCTTGCCTGAGATCCCGCAAGGAAGAAGAACGAGTCCATGAAGAAGACAAACGGACGAAGACGATCGAATCCTCACAACTCCGGAACGAAACCGAAGCTAACGCGAGAAGCAACCCGGAAAGAAACAAACAACATAGTAAACAACCAACACATAACATGGCATGATATGCGAGATGGTATGCAATGCATATGCATGCTCCGGAAGGAAAAAGATGAACAAGGCATAATCTTGGAAAACCAAGTATGCCACTGGATAGGTGAGGTGATTTCGGTTGAAATCAATATAAAGAACACCGGAATCGGACGCACGGTTTGCAAATGACAAGCAATACAAGAATGACACGAATCTGCCATTAACAGCATGATGCTACTTAGCAATCAACAAATAATTAAGCTACTGCACCCAAACATGGCAACGAAGCATATGACAATAATCTACACAAGATGCACGACAAAAGATGAACACTGAGCTACGGCTAATTCACAGCATAACAGGTCCAAACAATCATGGCAAAAGTGCAAACGATAACAAGTTCTCAGACTTAGTGAAAATAACAACATAGCAGAAACTAACATCAGGATGACATGTTCAGAGCAACGAAACGACATGCTACATGTTCAGAACATAGCAAGGAGAGGCATGGCATGGATCTACTCAAAGCACTTGACAAAAGTCCCTTACTGACCATAAGCCAAAAAGGATCATAGAATATGATTACACCCATGTCAATTAAGCAAGTTCGTTACAGGTTTCAGACTTAGCAGAAAACTGGACATATCAAAAACAGATAACGAGTAGGCATGTTTACGAGCTCGATGCACTCACTACAGAGCATTACATGATAAACTAAGCATACATACATCAATAATACATGGCATAGTAATTAGACATGGCAAGAATAACATCATATCATGCAAGGATCAACTACACCAAGCTTGGCAAAATCGAATAACATGTAAACAATCTGCCAGCAACATTTTGAAGCAAAAGTAGAGCTCGATTGACTCAAGCTATGGCACTCCATAATTGCAAACAAAGGCATGGATGGATATAGCAAATACTCAAGTCCAAAACTCTCTTACTGATCATTCTCAAATTATGCATATATCTCTCAGAAACAGCATGAATACAAGGCATGAAAATAACAGCAGTCAGGGACTTAGTGAAATTACTAAGTCTCTGAAATCAGCAACATCAAGTACCCTAGTTTGCATGCTACATAGATCACAAAAATACATGGCAAAAATCTATGGAAAGGTAACATGGCATATTACAAAACACATGTAGGACTCAACCTCATAGGATGCACACATCAATCATGGCAAAAATGACAAAAGTGCACGTTCAGATAAGATCCAGCAACTAACATCAACTAGCCCTCTTCTAACAGCATTTCGTGCATCAAGATGAGCTCAAATAAAAATGACGCAATGGAACAAAATGATGTACTCTTCGAGGCGAACAATTTGACATATTGTACGCGCGAAACGGAGGTATGGATGCAAAGTTAAGATGCGATGAACGGGGGCACAAAATGATACAGAGAAAAAATGACTTGGTGGTATTTCACCTCGCGGACTAGGGTTTGACCGCGGCACGGATGACGAGGACGGCCGGGATCTTCGCCGGAGACGAGCAGGGAGGAGATGGGGGAGATGGGGCACCGGATCCGGCCGGGATCCGGTGGATCCGGCCAACGGCGGCGACGGTGCGGCACTCCGGCGCGGGGCCGGCGTCCGGAGCGACGAGCGGCGGGGCGGCGGCGCGCATGGAGCAGGAGGCGCGGGGCGCGATGCGGTGGCGTGCAGCAGGCGGCGGAGCTCGCCGGCGCTCTGGGCGGCGGCGCGGACGCGCGGCCGCGGTGGAGAGGCGGCGGGGCGGCGCAAGGGGAGGAGGAGCGGCGCGGGGGCGCACGGCGGCGGCGGGGACGACGCCGGCGAGGAACTCCGGCGCAGGTCCGGCGAACGCGGGCGCGGTCGAGCGCGGGTGCGGGGGCTCGGGCGAGCGGGGCGCGGTCGGGCCCGGCGCGGGC
Organism: Aegilops umbellulata; assembly: GCA_032464435.1. Lineage (NCBI taxonomy): Eukaryota > Viridiplantae > Streptophyta > Magnoliopsida > Poales > Poaceae > Aegilops > Aegilops umbellulata. The sequence continues at coordinate 471,602,708 of CP136059.1, read as the reverse complement.
GCGGGCGGGCCTCCCGCGGGCCTGGCGGGCCGCGGCGGCGCTGGGCGCTTGGGCGGACGCGTGGCGACGCGTGAGTGAGCGCGAGGGCGGCGGCGACGACGTGTCGGCCTCTGATTGGCCAGGGTGACGCGTCCGGCGGACATGTCCGGCACGGATGGACATGTCCGGCGGCGTGAGGAGGAAGAAGGCTAGGGTTTCGGGGAAAACATCCGCGAATTTGGACGGGAGGCACATATTTATAGGTAGAGGGGGCTAGGAAGCTCCAAATGGAGTGCGGTTTTCGGCCACGCGATCATGATCGAACGACCGAGATGATGGAAGTGACTTAGGTGGGTTTTGGGCCACTTTGGAGGGGGCGTTGGGCTGCACACCAAAGAGGCCTTTGCGGATACCCGGTTAACCGTTGGAGTACCAAACGACCTCCGATTGACCCGAAACTTGACAGGCGTTCTACCGGTGTTATACCAAGGCCACATGTCAAGCCTCGGTCCATTCCGAGAAGGTTTATTACCCGCACACGGAAAAAGGTAAAAGGGGACGCCGGGGAACATAGGAGCGCCGGATTGCAAAACGGACAATGGGGAAAATGCTCGGATGCATAAGACGAACGCATATGCGAATGCGATGCACATGATGACATGATATGAAATGCAGGTGATGACATGGCAAGGAGCGACACGCAAGCACATGACATGGCAACGACGGCGAATAACTGACAGACACCTATCGCATCAGATCCGGGGCGTTACACGTTCTTACCTATGCATCAAAACCACAACGATTTTTCGTCAAGTATGTGTTGTTTTAACCTTCAACAAGGACCGGGCGTAGTCACAGCCGATTCAGCTAAAGTTGGAGAAACTGACACCCGCTAGCCACCTGTGTGCAAAGCATGTCGGTAGAACCAGTCTCGCGTAAGCGTACGCGTAATGTCGGTTCGGGCCGCTTCATCCAACAATACTGCCGAATCAAAGTATGACATGCTGGTAAGTAGTATGACTATTATCGCCCACAACTCTTTGTACGCAAAAACCTGGCTCGGATGCCACTGTTGGGGAACGCAGTAATTTCAAAAATTTCCTACGCACACGCAAGATCATGGTGATGCATAGCAACGAGAGGGGAGAGTGTTGTCTATGTACCCTCGTAGACCGTAAGCAGAAGCGTTATGACATTGCGGTTGATGTAGTCGTACGTCTTCACGATCGACCGATCCTAGCACCGAAAGTACGGCACCTCCGCGATCTGCACATGTTCGGCTCGGTGACGTCCCACGAACTCATGATCCAGCATAGTGTTGAGGAGAGCTTCGTCAGCACGACTGCGTGATGACGGTGATGATGAAGCTACCGGCGTAGGGCTTCGCCTAAGCACTACGACAATATTACCGAGGTGGATTATGGTGGAGGGGGGCACCGCACACGGCTAATGGATCAATGATCAACTTGTGTGTTCTAGGGTGCCCCCTCCCCACGTACGTAAAGGAGGGAGGGGGAGGTCGGCCGACCCTCATAGGCGCGCCAAGGGGGAAGGAATCCTCCTCCTAGTAGGAGTAGGACTCCCCCTTTCCTAGTCCTACTAGGAGAAGGAAGGAGGGGGAAAGAGAAGGAAGGAGGGGGCGCCGCCCCTCCCCCTAGTCCAATTCGGACTAGCCCATGGGGGGTGCGCAGCCACCCCTTGAGGCCCTTCTCTCTTTTCCTGTATGGCCCATTAAGGCCCACTACTTCCCCGACGAATTCCTGTAACTCTCCGGTACTCCAAAAAATGCCCGAATCACTCGGAACCCTTCTGATATCCGAATATAGCCTTCCAATATATCGATATTTATGTCTCGACCATTTCGAGACTCCTCGTCATGTCTGTGATCATATCCGGGACTCTGAACTACCTTCGGTACATCAAAACACATAAACTCATAATACCGATTGTGACCGTACGTTAAGCGTGCGGACCCTACGGGTTCGAGAACTATGTAGACATGACCGAGACACATCTCCGGTCAATAACCAATAGCGGAACCTGGATGCTCATATTGGCTCCTACATATTCTACGAAGATCTTTATCGGTCAAACCGCATAACAACATACGTTGTTCCCTTTGTCATCGGTATGTTACTTGCCCGAGATTCGATCGTCGGTATCCTCATACCTAGTTCAATCTCGTTACCGGCAAGTCTCTTTACTCGTTCCGTAATGCATCATCCCTCAACTAACTCATTAGTCACAATGCTTGCAAGGCTTATAGTGATATGCATTATCGAGAGGGCCCAGAGATACCTCTCCGATACATGGAGTGACAAATCCTAATCTCGATCTATGCCAACTCAACAAACACCATCGGAGACACCTGTAGAGCATCTTTATAACCACCCAGTTACGTTGTGACATTTGATAGCACACAAGGTGTTCCTCCCGTATTCGGGATTTGCATAATTTCATAGTCCGAGGAACATGTATAAGTCATGAAGAAAGCAGTAGCAAGAAACTGTAACGATCATAATGCTAAGCTAACGAATGGGTCTTGTCCATCACATCATTCTCCTAATGATGTGATCCCATTCATCAAATGACAACACATGTCTATGGTTAGGAAACATAACCATCTTTGATAAACGAGCTAGTCAAGTAGAGGCATGCTAGGGACACTTTGTTTTGTCTATGTATTCACACATGTACTAAGTTTCCGGTTAATACGCATGAATAATAAACATTTATCATGAAGTAAGGAAATAAATAATAACTTTATTATTGCCTCTAGGGCATATTTCCTTCAATCCCTCCCTCTCCGGGGAAATACCGACGTAGTTCTAGCTGCCATCAAGCATCTCAGTTGTCCTATAATATCACAACTCGTGCATTGGTGTGGAAGTCTTTTTCCTCCTGCATCCATCAGCGGAGCACCGACAGCAAAGCTCATTGCCACCTCTGGTCTTCGTCTCAGTTGAGCAAACTTTCTTAAAACAAAAGCTAGTAGAAGCTGTGATTGATAAGTCATCGATGTAGACCAAAAGACGCTGATGGTTGTGATCTGCATAGTGAATCTCCGTCTCGGAGAAGAAAGTAAAGGAGAGGGCCTATATAACGCCCCAGTTCCAACTAGACAGAGTCGGGGAACACAAACATAACATGCTATACAAAGAGGCCGAGATTGTCCAACCTTCGTCGGTCAAAACATGAGTCGGTGGACCAAGACATACGACCATGTTGTTCACTTCATTGGTTTGTGCTATCAAGGTAAAACCAATGCTCCAAGGGAGGGAAACCATGGCTTCCACGGGTAGATTGGGGCCTGCCAGCACACTCCCACCAGCGGAGCCGGCGGAGCAGGAGGAGGCCCGTGATCAATCAGCGGACGAGAATCCTATATCGCCTTTGGGCAAGGGCTTTGTCCCGTACGTAGATGGTTGTGTGTTGGTGTCACATCCTAGCTAGTCATGCATTAGAGTGTTTGTAAGTGCATCTAGTGTCCCTTAGTGATTTTGGTGTATTGAAGACTTATAGGTTAAGTATCTAATGCGTTTATGAGTGTACACAGATCTATAAGTCTATGAGGAGTTTGATATTTACAGAGAAAGTCGACCCCTAAAAATGAAGTTCTTCGACTGAAGACTTTGATATTTTGAAGACTTTCTGAAGACTTTGAAAGTGAAGAAATTGGTGTGACCTTGAAGACTTGGTATTCATTCGAGGAACATGAAGCGTGAAGACTTTTGTTTTCGTAGTTTCATTTTCTCTTTCTTGAGTCATAGGAAACACCGTACTGTTAAAGGGGGTCGAGGAAATACTAAGGAGAAAATTTCCATGTGATGCTCAACTCAAATCCTACACCTACCAATCCCTTCGAGTGAAGCCATTGGAAATCTCATACAGTTCAGTCAAATTCTTCAGTGACAGAGACGCAGCTCTTCTGGTCACTGAGGACTTTGCTCTGACTGAGGAGTTAGGAATTCGCCAGTGCGAATTGCCTACACAGTGAGGAACATGATAGCCCTGAGGAATTTGAACCTCAAATTTCCGACCGTTGCTGTGCTACGCGCCAGCTGTCCGAAAATATCTTGTCCACCTAACGGTCATATCATTGAAGGGCATTTATGTCTTATCATGTCGGGCTGCTCCCTAGGCTATAAATAGCCGCCCCCTACAACCACTAGCTGGTTGGCTGCTCCGCGAGAACTTGACACTTGTCATTTGAGAGCAACCCATCCTCCGAGGACTTTGAGCGAAAATCATCAAGTGAGGAAAATCCAAACCCCAAACCCAAAACACCTACAAACCCAAAGTGATTGAGCATCACTGAAGAGATTGATCCTCCGTGGATCCGACGCTTGTTACCTTTGAAGACTGTGCTTCTTCCAGACGGTTAGGCGTCAAGGTCTAGAGCATCCAAGAGGAATTGTGGATCGCCGAGTGACCAAGTCTGTGAAGGTTTGGAAGTCACCTGAAGACTTACCACGAGTGATTGGGCGAGGACTATGTGTTCTTAGCTCAAGGAGAATACGGTGAGGACTTGGTGTCCCGAGCTGCGTGCTCAGGACTGGGTGTCCGGGACTGTGTGTCCTCGAGTTTAAATACTCAGCCGCTCCAACCAGATGTACAACTGAGACAACAGTTGGAACTGGTCTACCAAATCATTGTCTTCACCAAGCTTACTGGTTCTATTTCCTCAACACTTTCATTTCCTCAGTAGTGTGATGTTTGTTTATCATATATGTGTTTGAAGACTTTGACTGAAGACTTTCTCAGTTTCCTCAGTTCAATTTCTTCAGTCTGTTTGTCTTCAACTTGTGTTATCCTGTGTTTACACTTTCTGTACTCTGAGTTTGTCTTCATTTCATCATGATGACCATGCATGTATTCTGCTATGTTTACCTCTGAGTACTTATTCCGCTGCTAGTAGTTCTTCGCTAAGGAATTTCCTCACGAGCAAATTCCTCAGTGAAGAATTTCATAAAAGTCGCCTATTCACCCCCCCTCTAGTTGATATAACGCACTTTCAATTGGTATCAGAGCAAGGTACTCCCTTATTCTGTGTGATTTTGGTTTAACCGCCTAGAGTTTTAGTTATGTCGACCGCAGATATGAAGAAAGTGTCGTGCCCCATCTTTGACGGTCACGAGTATCCCAAATGGAAGGCTATGATGAAGAAGCGTCTCATGGTGATGGACAGCGAGCTATGGAACGTCACTGAGATTGGTCTGACCGATCTGTGCAAGATGGCGGAAGCTGATGACATTCGCAAGTACACTCAACTCAACCTCACAGCGAAGGACGTCATCTGCTCCAGTCTGTCTTGAAACCAGTTCAGAAACATAATGCATCTCGATCAGGCGAAGCTTGTCTGGGACCGTCTCTCTGATGTCTATGAAGGCCATCGAACCCGCCATGATCCTTGGTTTGAGGATTTCAAGGAATCGCTCAAATCAATGACATTCGAACCAGAGTCATCATCCTCTACTTCATGCCTTATGGCAAAAAGTGCTGAGGTAACTGAATGCTACCTATCTGAGTCTAGTGATGAAGAATCTGGTGATGAATTTGGACCCAGTTATGTCAAATTTGCTTCCCTTGTTTCAAAACAACAAAGAGCTTTGCAAAAAGCTAATGATATGCTTAGTAAGAGCAATGATATGTTGGGTGAAGAAATGGATCAGTCACAAGCCTTGGCTGAAAGTCTTCAAAGACTTCATTCCAAGCATGACTCTCTTCAAGATCAGCATAACTCTCTCCTGTCTGATTTTGAGAAGATGAGAGAGAGTTATGAAGATCTTCAGAAGGAGCGCGATTCATTACTTGCTCAACAAATCAGCGCTGCTTAGGAAGAATTTATTCCTCCATGTTTAAAATGCATTGAACGAGAATCTGCTAATTCCTCACCTGAATGTTCAAATGCTTCAATTGTTACAAATTCTTCACCTGCCTCTGCTATCACTAATTCCTCATCTGAGGACATTGCTAGTATTACTGATGATGCAGGAATGAAGGAATTGTACATAACAGGCATGTACAAAAGCCTCAAAGGGCATCGGACTCTTTGTGATGTGCTTAAAAAGCAGATCCTCAACAGGAACCCTAGGAAAGAGGGTATTGCCTTTGAGAGGAAACTCAATGCTGATGGTACATATTGGAAGCCTGAGCAGTACCCCAAAACCTCATGGGTTGCTGCAAAGGGACCTCCAGTTGACCCATCTAATTTATCTGGCTATACATGTGAATCTTCTCATTCTTCTGATGAGTCTTTTGACTCCAACTATAAACTGTTCAAAAATCAGAATGGTGAAGTATTTTCTAGATATGTTGGCACTAACTGCAGGAACGGTTCCCCTATGAAGAAAATCTGGGTTCCCAAAAGTTGAAAGTCTTCAGGTGAATGTCCTCATGACACCACCTGTGAAGAAAAGGAACCCCAGATCAAATTCCTCTTATGGACCAAATTCTTCATATGGATCCAAGTCCTCACACGGACCAAATTCCTCAAGAGGATCAAATTCCTCACATGGATCGAAGTCCTCATATGAACATCATCGTGCTAACAACTCTGTTTCGCAGGGAAGAGCCAAGGGCTATGAATATGAGCACTATTCTTCAAATTATTATGTTCATAAGTCCTCGAAGAATTTCTCTGCTTATGCATATGCTTACCCTAACCCCTTTTATGTGAAACGAAATGGTTTGGCTGCTTTGCCACCATTCTCATATGGAGCTCGCAGAGTGATGAACTCTTTGCCACCCCTTCAGATGTGGGTGGTGAACAAAAGGAACTAATCCCTTCTGCAGGGTCAGGTCTCCAGACGTGAAATAACGTCTGAAGAATTTGCTGGGGACCTGACAAAAAGTGCCTGAAAGGACGCATGCTAACCATGATGAAATGAACTTTCATTTCACACGTCCTCCCTCTATTTTATCTGTCTACTACTTGATGAAATTGATCTGATGAATTGTGATATCATATTCTTCACTGCTGAAGTATATGAGGTCGTAAGTTGCACTAATTCATCTGCAGGATGATCAACCCAAAGCCACTGAATGGGTACTTGATAGTGGATGTACAAATCACATGACTGGTGACAAGAATCTGTTAATGGATGCTCCCTTATCAGCGTCACACATGAAGCATATCATCTTCGCTGATAAAAGCAAAAGTCAGGTATTGGGTCTTGGTAAGGTTGCTATCACAAAGGATCGACACATGGAGAAAGTCATGCTTGTTGAGTCCTTAGGATATAATCTTATGTCTGTCTCAATGCTTTGTGATATTGATATGGTTGTTGTCTTTGGCAAGTATCGTTGTGTTGTGATTATGGAAGCTGACAATTCCGAAGTCTTTGAAGGCTTTAGGAGAGGAGACTTGTATATTGTTGATTTCTCTGCAGATTCACAACCAGCTGTGTGCCTACTTGCAAAAGCTTCAGAAGGATGGCTATGGCATCGATGACTTGGTCATGCAGGCATGAGGAATTTGAACACGCTTGCGAAGAAGAAACATGTCATTGGCATTGAGAATGTCAAATTCCTCAAGGATCACTTGTGCGGTGCGTGTGAAGCTGGAAAGATGACAAAGACCAAGCATCCAGCAAAGACTATCATGACTACTACTCGTCCATTTGAATTGCTTCACATGGATCTCTTCGGTCCTAACTATTATTCCTCTGTTTCGAATGAAGCATCTCAATATGGCTTTGTTATTGTTGATGATTACTCTCGTTACACATGGGTACACCTTGTCTCTTACAAAACTGAAGTGCAGGAAGTCTTCAAACGATTTTCCTCGAGGGCTTCAACCAACTTTGGTGTGAAGATTAAGCACATCAGAAGTGACAACGGCACTGAGTTCAAGAATTCGGGTCTCGATGACTACCTTGATGAACTTGGTATTACTCATGAGTTATCTGCTCCTTATACTCCTCAACAGAATGGCATCATGGAGCGCAAGAACAGGACTCTTGCTGAGATGGCTCGCACTATGCTCGATGAGTACAAAACCCCTCGTCGTTTCTGGGTTGATGCAATTGATACTGCGTGCCATATCATCAACAGAGTATATCTTCACAAATTCTTCAATAAGACTGCATATGAACACCTCACTGACAAGAAACCTAATGTAAGTTATTTCAAAGTCTTCGGTGCTAAATGCTGGATTAGGGATCCTCATCACAACTCTAAATTTGCACCGAAAGCACATGAAGGTTTTATGCTTGGTTACGGAAAGGACTCGCACACCTACAGAGTCTTCAACAATGTGTAAGTGCATCTAGTGCCCCTTAGTGATTTTGGTGTATTGAAGACTTATAGGTTAAGTATCTAATGCGTTTATGAGTGTACACAGGTCTATAAGTCTATGAGGAGTTTGATATTTACAGTGAAAGTCGACCCCTAAAAATAAAGTTCTTCGGCTGAAGACTTTGATATTCTGAAGACTTTCTGAAGACTTTGAAAGTGAAGAAATTGGTGTAAACCTGAAGACTTGGTATTCATTCGAGGAATGTGAAGCGTGAAGACTTCTGTTTTCGTAGTTTCATTTTTCGCTTTCTTGAGTCATAGGAAACACCGTACTGTTAAAGGGGGTCGAGGAAATACTAAGGAGATATTTCCAAGTGATGCTCAACTCAAATCCTACACCTACCAATCCCTTCGAGTGAAGCCATTGGAAATCTCATACAGTTCAGTCAAATTCTTCAGTGACAGAGACGCAGTTCTTCTGGTCACTAAGGACTTTGCTCTGACTGAGGAGTTAGGAATTCGCCAGTGCGAATTGCCTACACAGTGAGGAACATGATAGCCCTGAGGAATTTGTAATCCAAATTTCCGACCGTTGCTGTGCTACGCGCCAGCTGTCCCAAAATATCTTATCCATCCAACAGTCATATCATTGAAGGGCATTTATGTCTTATCATGTCGGGCTGCTCCCTAGGCTATAAATAGCCGCCCCCTACAACCACTAGCTGGTTGGCTGCTCCGCGAGAACCTGACACTTGTCATTTGAGAGCAACCCATCCTCCGAGGACTTTGAGCGAAAATCATCAAGTGAGGAAAATCCGAACCCAAACCCAAAACACCTTCAAACCCAAAGTGATTGAGCATCACTGAAGAGATTGATCCTGCATGGATCCGACGCTTGTTACCTTTGAAGACTGTGCTTCTTCCAGACGGTTAGGCGTCAAGGTCTAGAGCTTACTGGTTTCATTTCCTCAACACTTTCATTTCCTCATTACTGTGTTGTCTGTTTGTTCATATCTGTGTTTGAAGACTTTGACTGAAGACTTTCACAAATTCCTCAGTTCAATTTCTTCAGTCTGTTTGTCTTCATCTAGAGTTATCCTGTGCATACGCTTTCTGTACTCTGTGCTTGTCTTCATTTCATCATGATGACCATGCATGTAATCTGTTATGTTTACTTCTAAGTACTTATTCCGCTGCAAGTATTTCTTTGCTAAGGAATTTCCTCACGAGCAAACTCAGTGAAGAACATCATAAAAATCGCCTATTCACCCCCCCTCTAGTCGATATAACGCACTTTCAATTGGTATCAGAGCAAGGTACTCCCTTGTTCTGTGTGATTTTGGTTTAACCGCCTGGAGTTTTAGTTATGTCGACCACAGATATGAAGAAAGTCCCATGCCCCATCTTTGACGGTCACGAGTATCCCAAATGGAAGGCCATGATGAAAAAGCGTCTCATGGTGATGAACAGCGAGCTGTGGACCATCACTGAGATCGGTCTGACCGACCTGTGCAAGATGGCGGAAGCTGATGACATTCGCAAGTACACTCTTCTCAACCTCACAGCAAAGGACGTCATCTGCTCCTCCCTGTCTCGAAATCAGTTCAAGAACGTCATGCATCTCGATCAGGCAAAGCTTATCTAGGACCGTCTCTCTGAGGTCTATGAAGGTCATCGAACCCGTCATGATCCTTGGTTTGAGGATTTCAAGGAATCGCTCAAATCGATGACATTCGAACCAGAATCATCATCCTCCTCACCATGCCTCATGGCAGATGGTAAACAGGTAACTGAATGCTACCTATCTGAGTCTAGTGATGAAGAATTTGATGATGAATTTGGACCTAGTTATGTCAAACTTGCTTCCCTTGCTGCTAAACAACAAAGAGCTTTGAAAAATGCTAATGATATGCTTAGTAAGAGCAATGATATGTTGGGTGAAGAAATGGATCAATCACAAGCCTTGGCTGAATGTCTTCAGAGACTTCATTCTAAGTATGACTCCCTTCAAGATCAGCATAACTCTCTCTTGTCTGATTTTGAGAAGATAAGAGCGAATTATGAGGATCTTCAGAAGGAGCGCGATTCATTACTTGCTCAACAAATCAGCGCAGCTCAGGAAGAATTCATTCCTCCATGTTTAAAATGCATTGAACAAGAATCTGCTAATTCCTCACCTGAATGTTCAAATGCTTCAAATGTTACAAATTCTTCACCTGTCTCTGCTATCACTAATTCCTCATCTAAGGACATTTCTAGTATCACTGACGATGCAGGGCTGAAGGAATTGTACATGACAGGCATGTACAAAAGCCTCAAAGGGCATCAGGCTCTTTGTGATGTGCTTAAAAAGCAGATCCTCAACAGGAACCCTAGGAAAGAGGGTATTGCCTTTGAGAGGAAACTCAATGCTGATGGTACATATTGGAAGCCTGAGCAGTACCCCAAAACCTCATGGGTTGCTGCAAAGGGACCTCCAGTTGATCCATCTGATTTATCTGGCTATATATGTGAGTCTTCTCATTCTTCTGATGAGTCATTTGACTCCAACTATAAACTGTTCAAAAATCAGAATGGTGAAGTATTTGCTAGATATGTTGGCACTAACTGCAGGAACGGTTCCCCTATGAAGAAAATCTGGGTTCCCAAAAGTTGCCTTGAAAGTCTTCAGGTGAATGTCCTCATGACACCACCTGTGAAGAAAAGGAACCCCAGATCAAATTCCTCATATGGACCAAATTCTTCATATGGATCCAAGTCCTCATACAGACCAAATTCCTCAAGAGGATCAAATTCCTCACATGGATCAAAGTCCTCATATGAACATCATCATGCTAACAACTCTGTTTCGCAGGGAAGAGCCAAGGGCTATGAATATGAGCATTATTCTTCTAATCATTATGTTAATAAGTCCTCGAAGAATTTCTCTGCTTATACATATGCTTACCCTAACCCCTTGTATGTGAAACGAAATGGTATGGCTGCTTTGCCACCATTCTCATATGGAGCTCGCAGAGTGATGAACTCTTTGCCACCCCTTCAGATGTGGGTGGTGAAGAAAAGGAACTAATCTCTTCTGCAGGGTCAGGTCTCCAGACGTGCTGTAACGTCTGAAGAATTTGCTGGGGACCTGACAAAAATGCCTGAAAGGACGCAGGCTAAACATGATGAAATGAACTTTCATTTCACACGTTCTCCCTCTGTTTTATCTGTTCTACTGCTTGATGAAATTGATCTGATGAATTGTAATATCATATTCTTCACTGCTGAAGCATATGAGGTCGTAAGTTGCACTAATTCATCTGCAGGATGATCAACCCAAAGCCACTGAATGGGTACTTGATAGTGGATGTACAAATCACATGACTGGTGACAAGAATCTGTTGATGGATGCTCCATTATCAGCGTCACACATGAAGCATATCATCTTCGCTGATAAAAGTAAAAGTCAGGTATTGGGTCTAGGTAAGGTTGCTATCACAAAGGATCGACACATGGACAAAGTCGTGCTTGTTGAGTCCTTAGGATACAATCTTATGTCTGTCTCAATGCTTTGTGATCTTGATATGGTTGTTGTCTTCGGCAAGTATCGTTGTGTTGTGATTATGGAAGCTGACAAATCCAAAGTCTTCGAAGGCTTTAGGAGAGGAGACTTGTCTATTGTTGATTTCTCTGTAGATTCACAACCTGCCGTGTGCCTACATGCAAAAGCTTCAGAAGGATGGCTATGGCATCGACGACTTGGTCATGCAGGCATGAGGAATCTGCACACGCTTGCGAAGAAAAAGCATGTCATTGGCATTGAGAATGTCAAATTCCTCAAGGATCACTTATGCGGTGCCTGTGAAGCTGGAAAGATGACCAAGGCCAAGCATCCAACGAAGACCATCATGACTACTACTCGTCCATTCGAATTGCTTCACATGGATCTCTTCGGTCCTAATCATTATTCTTCAGTCTCTAATGAAGCATCTCAATATGGCTTTGTTATTGTTGATGATTACTCTCGTTACACATGGGTACACCTTGTCTCTTACAAAACTGAAGTGCAGGAAGTCTTCAAACGATTTTCCTCAAGGGCGTCAACCAACTTTGGTGTGAAGATCAAGCACATCAGAAGCGACAATGGCACTGAGTTCAAGAATTCGGGTCTCGATGACTATCTTGATGAACTTGGTATTACTCATGAATTATCTGCTCCTTATACTCCTCAACAGAACGGCGTCGTGGAGCGCAAAAACAGGACACTTGCTGAGATGGCTCGCACTATGCTCGATCAGTACAAAACCCCTCGTCGTTTTTGGGTTGATGCAATTGATACTGCGTGCCATATCATCAACAGAGTATATCTTCACAAATTCTTCAAGAAGACTGCCTATGAACTCCTCACTGACAAGAAACCCAATGTGAGTTATTTCAAAGTCTTCGGTGTTAAATGCTGGATTAGAGATCCTCATCACAACTCTAAATTTGCACCGAAAGCACATGAAGGTTTCATGCTTGGTTACGGAAAGGACTCGCACACCTACAGAGTCTTCAACAATGTTCTTCACAAGATTGTTGAAACTGTAGATGTGCGGTTCGATGAAACTTATGGCTCGCAAAGAGAGCACCTACCTTCTGTGTTAGATGAACCAGCACCTGAGGAATCGATCAAGCACAAGGCTACTGAAGATATCATTCCTACTGAAGAATCTGCTGAAGAATTCATTCCTGAACGGGAAGAACGTCGAGCTGATGCACCTGAAGAAAATGCTGAGGAAATTGATGCTGAAGAAAATGCTGATCAAATTCCTGAACGGCAACCAACTCACCCTCGCGTTGCAAAAGAAGTGCAAGTGGAGAAGATCATCGATGACATTAGAGCACCAGGTCCTCTCACACGCTCAAAAGCTTCACATCTATCTAACTTTTGTGGGCACTTTGCTTTTGTCTCTATGACAGAGCCCACTAAGGTAGATGAAGCATTTCTGGAGCCTGAGTGGATTCAAGCCATGCAAGAAGAATTACATCAGTTCAAGCTCAACAACGTATGGGAACTAGTCAATCGTCCCGATCCTCGCAAGCATAACATCATTGGCACAAAGTGGATCTACCGCAACAAGCAAGATGAAAATGGTGTTGTGGTGAGGAATAAGGCACGACTTGTAGCTCAAGCCTACACACAGGTTGAAGGAATTGATTTCGATGAAACTTTTGCACCTGTTGCTAGACTTGAAGCTATTCGCATATTACTTGCTTATGCTAACCATCATGATATCATCTTATACCAAATGGATGTGAAAAGTGCATTCCTCAATGGTAAGATTGAGGAAGAAGTATATGTTTCTCAACCACCAGGTTTTGAAGATCCGAAACATCCTGACAAAGTCTTCAGACTTAACAAGGCCCTCTATGGCCTCAAGCGGGCCCCACGGGCGTGGTATGACACATTGAAGGAATTCTTCATGAAGAAAGGCTTCACACCCGGTTCACTCGATCCCACTCTTTTTACTAAATCATATGATGGTGAACTGTTTGTGTGCCAAATATATGTTGATGATATCATCTTTGGCTGTACTGACCAACGTTATAGTGATGAATTTGCCTATATGATGAGTGAAGAATATCAAATGTCTATGATGGGAGAATTGAAATTCTTCTTAGGTCTACAAATTCGTCAACAGCACAATGGGATATTCATATCTCAGGAGAAATACCTCAAGGATGTCCTGAAGAAATTCGGCATGCAAGATTGCAAAGGTCTCAAAATTCCTATGCCCACAAATGGTCATCTATGCACTGATGAAAATGGTACTGACTTCGATCACAAGGTATACCGCTCCATGATTGGCTCTTTATTGTACTTATGTGCATCTAGGCCAGATATAATGCTTAGTGTTTGCATGTGTGCACGATCTCAAGCTGCACCGAAGGAATCACACCATACTGCTGTGAAGCATATTCTTCGATATCTAGCTCACACACCAACACTAGGATTATGGTACCCCAAGGGCTCATACTTTGACCTCATTGGATATTCTGATTCTGACTATGCCGGTGACCGTGTAGATCGCAAGTCAACATCTGGTACTTGTCATTTCCTCGGACGATCCTTGGTCTGTTGGTCCTCGAAGAAACAGAACTGCGTATCACTGTCTACTGCTGAAGCTGAGTACATTGCTGCTGGTTCTTGTTGTGCTCAACTGCTATGGATGAAGCAAACACTCAAGGACTATGGCGTCAACGTGAAGAATGTGCCTCTCCTCTGTGACAATGAGAGTGCCATCAAGATTGCTCACAACCCAGTTCAGCACTCGAAGACAAAGCACATTCAGATTCGTCATCATTTTCTTCGTGATCATGTGTTGAAGGGCGATATTTCTATTGAGCATGTGAAGACTGAAGAACAGCTAGCCGATATCTTCACTAAGCCCTTGGATGAGAAGAGATTTAGCAAGTTGCGGTCGTTCCTCGAAGAAAAGTTGCATACTTCTTCAGAGAATTCCATTGTTCAAATTCCTCATCTGAAGAAAATGGCTGAAGGAAAAAGGCCACAGAAAGGAGGAAAGAAGCCTGAGGTCATGACTGCTTTTGAAATCCCTGAGGACATTTATGCTGATTATGCACGCCTGATGAATCCAAATTTGGTAAAGAAGACAAAAATCAGCGCAAGGTGCGCATCCAAAGGATTGAACGAAGATGGGCAAGAGAATGGAGGGAGTACAGATACGTCACTCCCAAGTATATGAAGAAATTCGCAGTAAACCCTCCATGCCCAAGACCTCCATTGGCACCTGGCCAAGTAGCTGATCCCTCTAGCATCAGAAGAGGAGAGGAATTTCCTCAAGAATGGGCCAAGCGCCAGCGTAAACTGCAAAAGCAAGCACAAGAGGCAGTGAGGAAATTTAATGAAGAATCTGCTGCTGCTGCTGCCACTGAGGCTTCTGTCAAGCCGAAGAAAGCAATGCTAAAGAAGCCCGCTCGTAAGCCAAGTGCTTCACCTTCAATGCCCTCACGGCCAAGTTCCTCAGCTGCGCCCTCACGGCCAGAATCTTCAAAATCTTCAAAGCAAATTCCTCATGCTGCTCCTGCTCCACCAAAGTCCTCAGCACCTCCGACAAAGTCCTTAGCTCCTGTGCATCTGGCATCATGCCAAAGGACAACTGGCATCTCTATTGCCTCTGGTGTCTCAGCTAGTTCCTCAGCTGCACCAAAATCCTCAGCTGGACCGTCGTTGCTGAAGAAAAAGGCTACCGCTGGACGCGGCACTCGCCCCAAGTCCTAAGAAGCAAGTGGTCTTCTCTGTTCCATCTGATGATGATGATGCTGATGAAGAAGAACTCACTGAAATCATCAGGGACCGCCAAGTAAGGGCTGCTCAAGCCAAAGGCACACCTGTGCCCCTGCTTTTGGATCCAAGGGCGATCCTAGACTATATTGATCTCTGGCACAAGGATCCCAACACTCCTATGCCTGATTTCAAACTTACGCCTGGCCAAAGTCACATGTTGACTCACTTCATCCAAGAGGAGAAGTGGAAATACGACATGGCCAGAGAGATCAAGAAATCACAGTACCGCAAGGAGAAGCTACTGAAGAAAAATGTTCTCACAATGAAGCCTGAAGAACTTGTCAAGATGCAGGCTGAGATCAAAGCCCTCAGCGACAAATTTGACTCCTACTATGCTGATTGGAAAGGAGCCAAGGTCAGATTTGTAAGGCTGACTGATACCTTCATCAAGGGTGCAACCCCAACGCAACAAATTCCTCAAGCTGAAGCATCTGTTCAGCAAACTGAAGAACATGCCAGCACCGCTGATGAAATTCAGGCTGCTGAAGAAAATGCTAGTTCGAAGGCTGATGACTCTGCTCAAGCCGCTGATGAAATTGCCAGGGCATCCACTAGTGGTGCGCCTGAAGAAAATGAAGAAACCAGGGCAACTGCATCAGTTGTGCCTGAAGAAAATGAACCAGATTCCTCAGCTCCACCTGCACCAACTCCAACTCCAATTCTTCCCTCTGCCTTAGATGTGAAGAAAACCAAGGCAGCAGAGCGAGCTGCTGTGAAGAAAAGGAAGGCATCAGCTGCTTCAGAATCTTCAGCTCCCAAGAAGATGAAGCCAATGACAAGCTCTTTTGCAAATCCAGTTGATGCCATTCCTATCTCCTCCATGCCATCAAAGGACCTTGTTCCTTTTGGTGAAGATTATGAGATCCCTAGTGGATCAGATGAAGAAACTCAATCTGCTGCTTCGTCAGAGCAGATTGATGAAGAAATTGAAGCGGATGCAATCCCTTCAACCCCAATGGTCTCATCACCAATGCCTCAGTTTGACGCTGAAGAGGCTGGTGTTGAAGAAATTGATGATGAAGACGTGGATATTGGAAGCACAACTCCAGTGATGAATGACGACTTTTGGGAAAGTCAGCATCCAAATTCCCCATTCTTCACCCCACTGCAGCAAATTCCTCACTCCCCTGCACAAACTGTTCAAATGGGCTCTGGAGAAACTCATCCCACTGCATCTATGAATGAAGAAATTCCAGCCACTAGAGCTGAAGAAACTGCTGCTGAAACAGAAAAGGTGACTGAACCTGAGGAAAATCCTGAAATTCCTCAGCCTGAAGAACCTGAGCTTGTGATTCCTGAGTTTGTGATGCAACTCACTGACACTCCTTTGCTAAGGCCAAAGGATCCATTCTCAAGGAAACAGAAATTCAAGGCTGAAGACTTCTATGGCGAGCACGTATTCTTCACTGACTACAATCCTTATGACTCTGCTCGCATAAGGAAGAGGCGTTTCTGGACAGCCAGCCAAGCAAATTTCTATTCTTCAGTACTTTTCAACAAAGACAAAGTCTTCGACCATGCACATATTCCTCACGTGGATATGGAGTCTTTGCCGTGCTTCACGCCAGTGCTCAGTGTTCTTCACGATGCTGGGCTGCTCAACTTCTGCACAGATATATGCGATTGGAATGAAGAGCTTATTCTTCAATTCTATGCAACGTTGCACATCACCGGCAACTCTGAAGATATCAATTCATGGGTTTTGGACTGGATGACTGACAACACCCATTATAAGGCCCCTGCATCTGAATTGCTTCGGGTCCTTCCTCTTAGTCCACCCACTGAAGATGCTCGTTGTGTGTACAACGAACCTGAGCTTTCAAATCATTATATGCAAGTGCTGATGAAGCCTTTGAAGCCAGGGCAGGCTCCTAGAACCAATTTCCTCGTCAAGGAATTTCTGTATGTGCCAAGGACTGTCTATCGCATTCTGACGAAGACAATGAGTCCCATCAAAGGCCACGACTCGTCTGATGAAGAAGTCGTTGGCATCATGAAGAATTTGCTTTTCAACATCATCCATGGCGTTCCCGTCAACTTCCATGATTTCTTCATGAGGACTCTGGCAAACATTGCTATGTCACCATTTGAGCTGAAGCCTTATGCACCTTGGATTATGAGATTCATCAGGACAAGGTCTTCACTCAACTACAAGGCTGAAACTCTCAACCACTGCAGCTACTTGCCTCCTATTGAAGTCCTAAAAAGGACATTTTCCTCAGCTGATGAAAAGGGCAAGGCCACTGCTGTGATAGATGAAGGCATTCGTCCATTGGATGGTCAATTTCGCAAGGCTGCTTCTTATTCCACCAATGATGACTCTACCACACATGACACTGCTGCTAACACTGCCAAGCAAAATCCTCAAGCCATAGCACCCAGGGTGATGACTGATCGTGAGTTACTCCTCAGTCTTCATCAAAAGGTTGATCGCAATCACAAATGGGTCAAGCGTCAGTTTGGTTCAATTCTTCACAACATGACTGCCACACATAATGCAGTGAAGAAAAACCATTACTACCTTCATGAAACCTTCAACCGCACCTGGGCTGTTCTGTCTCAAGTATACAGTGCTGAAGATTTGGAGAACATGGGCCTCAAAGAAGAATTTGCCTGGTCGGACCCTCCGCCGAAGAAATACAAGAAGGTCAAGATTCCTTCTCTGGTGGCCAGTTCATATCTTCATCGCGCGACACTGATGAAAATGAAGACTTGGACGACACTGCAGCAGGCCCTAGTTCAACCATCGACCCCAACAACACTGGCGCTCCTCCATCAACTTGAATATCTTCAGGGGCGTTAGTCCTCAGTTTCGATCCTTTTGGTCATTTGATGACAAAGGGGGAGAAATATGAGTTAGTCTTCAAGCGGGTCTATAATAAGGGCATATTTTTTAAGTTGCAACTCTCGTTCTTCCGAAACTTTTATTGGATCGAGTTGTAATCTTAAAACCCTATGGTGCTCGGTGCTCTGATACTTTTGTTGCATTATGCTCTGATACTTGCATGAGCCCTGATACTTTTGATGCGCTATTCTACATGCTTATTCCTCATTAATGTTATTGCACGCATGCTGAATTGCATCAGGCACCATATTTCATCATGCATTTCAAATGCTTCATATCATATATCAAATGCGTGTATGAATTACAAGATATAGGGGGAGATCTCCATGATTTAACTCTTCAAGTGTGCATTGCTTCAAAAGCAAATTCCTCACTATGCACAACTTTAGGGGGAGTTCTTCTATATCTTGCAATCAAATTCCTCAATATTAGTTTCTACACTTCATATATTTATCCCCGTTGAAGACTTAACCTATATTGTCATCAATCACCAAAAAGGGGGAGATTGTAAGTGCATCTAGTGCCCCTTAGTGATTTTGGTGTATTGAAGACTTATAGGTTAAGTATCTAATGCGTTTATGAGTGTACACAGGTCTATAAGTCTATGAGGAGTTTGATATTTACAGTGAAAGTCGACCCCTAAAAATAAAGTTCTTCGGCTGAAGACTTTGATATTCTGAAGACTTTCTGAAGACTTTGAAAGTGAAGAAATTGGTGTAACCCTGAAGACTTGGTATTCATTCGAGGAATGTGAAGCGTGAAGACTTCTGTTTTCGTAGTTTCATTTTTCGCTTTCTTGAGTCATAGGAAACACCGTACTGTTAAAGGGGGTCGAGGAAATACTAAGGAGATATTTCCAAGTGATGCTCAACTCAAACCCTACACCTATCAATCCCTTCGAGTGAAGCCATTGGAAATCTCATACAGTTCAGTCAAATTCTTCAGTGACAGAGACGCAGTTCTTCTGGTCACTGAGGACTTTGCTCTGACTGAGGAGTTAGGAATTCGCTAGTGCGAATTGCCTACACAGTGAGGAACATGATAGCCCTGAGGAATTTGTAATCCAAATTTCCGACCGTTGCTGTGCTACGCGCCAGCTGTCCCAAAATATCTTATCCATCCAACGGTCATATCATTGAAGGGCATTTATGTCTTATCATGTCGGGCTGCTCCCTAGGCTATAAATAGCCGCCCCCTAAAACCACTAGCTGGTTGGCTGCTCCGCGAGAACCTGACACTTGTCATTTGAGAGCAACCCATCCTCCGAGGACTTTGAGCGAAAATCATCAAGTGAGGAAAATCCGAACCCAAACCCAAAACACCTTCAAACCCAAAGTGATTGAGCATCACTGAAGAGATTGATCCTGCGTGGATCCGACGCTTGTTACCTTTGAAGACTGTGCTTCTTCCAGACGGTTAGGCGTCAAGGTCTAGAGCATCCAAGAGGAATTGTGGATCGCCGAGTGACCAAGTCTGTGAAGGTTTGGAAGTCACCTGAAGACTTACCACGAGTGATTGGGCGAGGACTGTGTGTTCTTAGCTCAAGGAGAATACGGTGAGGACTTGGTGTCCTGAGCTGCGTGCTCAGCGACTGGGTGTCCGGGACTGTGTGTCCTCGAGTTTAAATACTCAGCCGCTCCAACCAGATGTACAACTGAGACAGCAGTTGGAACTGGTCTACCAAATCATTGTCTTCACCAAGCTTACTGGTTTCATTTCCTCAACACTTTCATTTCCTCATTACTGTGCTGTCTGTTTGTTCATATCTGTGTTTGAAGACTTTGACTGAAGACTTTCACAAATTCCTCAGTTCAATTTCTTCAGTCTGTTTGTCTTCATCTAGAGTTATCCTGTGCATACGCTTTCTGTACTCTGTGCTTGTCTTCATTTCATCATGATGACCATGCATGTAGTCTGTTATGTTTACTTCTGAGTACTTATTCCGCTGCAAGTATTTCTTCGCTAAGGAATTTCCTCACGAGCAAATTCCTCAGTGAAGAACATCATAAAAATCGCCTATTCACCCCCCCTCTAGTCGATATAAGGCACTTTCACAATGTTCTTCACAAGATTGTTGAAACTGTCGATGTGCGGTTCGATGAAACTAATGGCTCGCAAAGAGAGCACCTACCTTCTGTGTTAGATGAACCTGCACCTGAGGATTCAATCAAGCACAAGGCTACTGAAGATATCATTCCTACTGAAGAATCTGCTGAAGAATTCATTCCAGAACATGAAGAACGTCGAGCTGATGCACCTGAAGACAATGCTGAGGAAATTGATGGGGAAGAAAACGCCGATCAAATTCCTCAACGACAACCAGCTCACCCTCGCGTTGCAAAAGAAGTGCAAGTGGAGAAGATCATCGATGACATTAGAGCACCAGGTCCTCTCACACGCTCAAAAGCTTCACATCTATCTAAATTTTGTGGGCACTTTGCTTTTGTCTCTATCACAGAGCCCACTAAGGTAGATGAAGCATTTCTGGAGCCTGAGTGGATTCAGGCCATGCAAGAAGAATTACATCAGTTCAAGCTCAAAAACGTATGGGAACTAGTCGATCGTCCCGATCCTCGCAAGCATAACATCATTGGCACAAAGTGGATCTACCGCAACAAGCAAGATGAAAATGGTGTTGTGGTGAGGAATAAGGCACGACTAGTAGCTCAAGGCTACACACAGGTTGAAGGAATTGATTTCGATCAAACTTTTGCACCTGTTGCTAGACTTGAGGCTATTCGCATATTGCTTGCTTATGCTAACCATCATGATATCATCTTACACCAAATGGATGTGAAAAGTGCATTCCTCAATGGTAAGCTTGAGGAAGAAGTATATGTTGCTCCACCACCAGGTTTTGAAGATCCAAAGCATCCTGACAAAGTCTTCAGACTTAACAAGGCCCTCTATGGCCTCAAGCAGGTCCCACGGGCGTGGTATGATACACTGAAGAAATTCTTCATGAAGAAAGGCTTCACACCCGGTTCACTCGATCCTACTCTCTTTACTAAATCTTATGATGGTGAACTATTTGTGTGCCAAATATATGTTGATGATATTATCTTTGGATGTACTGACCAACGTTATAGTGATGAATTTGCCTATATGATGAGAGAAGAATATCAAATGTCTATGATGGGAGAGTTGAAATTCTTCTTAGGTCTTCAAATTCGTCAACAGCGCAATGGCATATTCATATCTCAGGAGAAATACCTCAAGGATGTCCTGAAGAAATTCGGCATGCAAGATTGCAAAGGCATCAAAATTCCTATGCCCACAAATGGTCAATTATGCACTGATGAAAATGGTACTGACTTCGACCATAAGGTATACCGCTCCATGATTGGTTCTTTATTGTACTTATGTGCATCTAGGCCAAATATAATGCTTAGTGTTTGCATGTGTGCACGATTTCAAGCTGCACTGAAGGAATCACACCATAAGGCTGTGAAGCATATTCTTTGATATCTAGCTCACACACCAACACTAGGATTATGGTATCCCAAGGGCTCGGATTTTGATCTCATTGGATATTTAGATTCTGACTATGCTGGTGACCGTGTGGATCGCAAGTCAACATCTGGTACTTGTCATTTCCTCGGACGATCCTTGGTCTGTTGGTCCTCGAAGAAACAGAACTGCGTATCACTGTCTACTGCTGAAGCTGAGTACATTGCTGCTGGTTCTTGCTGTGCTCAACTACTATGGATGAAGCAAACGCTCAAGGACTATGGCATCAACGTGAAGAATGTGCCTCTCCTCTGTGACAATGAGAGTGCCATCAAGATTGCTCACAACCCAGTTCAGCACTCGAAGACAAAGCACATTCAAATTCATCATCATTTTCTTCGTGATCATGTGTTGAAGGGTGACATTTCTATTGAGCATGTGAAGACTGAAGAACAGCTAGCCGATATCTTCACTAAGCCCTTGGATGAGAAGAGATTTTGCAAGTTGCGGTGTGAGCTAAATATCTTAGAATCTTCGAATGTACTTTGAAAAGGCACTGATCCTAACATTTATGCAAAATTGATGACCTTGATGTGCAACACATGAAGAAACATTTTTCCTCAATCAATGAGGAAAAACCCTCTAAGTGTGAAGAAATTAATGAAGAATTTGATTCTCAGAACCCTACGACAATAGTACGCGGTGTCTGAAATCATCATTCTTACACGGTGGGTCACGCCACCACAAAAGTTGAAAATCTTCAATTTGAGTATTTCCTCAACTTTTGAAATTCTTCAGTTTTTCAAATTCTTCAAACTTTACAAAGTCTTCACTTGTGCCGCATTTTTCTTCATTGGATATATATATGAGTTTATGTCCTCTACAGCATTCACTTATTGATATTTCTTCAAGTTGGAACCTTTCTGCTAAGTGAATGTGATCGGACCCTTCCCCTCTATGCTATACTCAATCCAATCTATTCACAAATTCTTCATGTGCGTTCTATTTGAAACTCGTTCAAATTCTTCACTGTGTCCTTGTCAGCTGAAGAAATTGCGAACGGAAAGCTAAAACTAATCTTATCCAAACTTTCGGATTTGCCGCTCAAACCGTTTCGCATCCCATGATGGATTATTTTATCCACCCACGATCTTACACGATCTCAACCACACAGTACGTGAGTGACACATGTCGCAAGAAGGAGAACGGCCAGGGGCACGTTCGTCCCAAATCTTCGGACGAGCTGTTTTTCACCGCGGCTATAAATACCCCTGTCACCATCCTCACTTCTTTTACCCCGCTCGATCTCACTCCCTCGCTCGAGCTCTCCAAACCCTAGCGTCGTCGCTACTCCATCGTCGCCGGTGAGGAAAAGCTTCACTGCCTCGACCTCATCGCCGTCGTACTCGCGCCAACCGCGGAAATCTTCACCTCCGCCGCCGCCGTAGACGTCTTCCTCCGCCAAGTTAGGTCCTGGAAGATCTGCATCGACGAACTTCACTGTTCCAACTCCCAGTTCGTCGTGTTCTTCGTTCAGGGTAATTAAAAGCTAATTTTACTGCCCTCGTTGATTCAAAACTTTACTACAAAATCTTCAAAGGTGTTTATTCTTCAAATCCTCACACACAAAACACCTCACATGTTATCTGTTCTTGATTCATTTCCCTAAGCATCAATTTCTTCAAAGATTCCTCAATTGTGTGGATCTTCGATCAATACAACTCTGGAACCTAAGATATAAAGCGCTTAGTGAAATTCCTCAAGACGAATCTGGTCAAATTCCTCAAACTTGTTCTTTATGAAAAACCCTCTGAGAACGCATATGACCTCTCCAAATTCCTCGCAACTATACTCTGTTCACAGGTACACATGTCTGCTGCTGAATCATTAGGTTCTCATCAACTTAACTCATTTGCAGCGTTCCTCGAAGAAAAGTTGCATACTTCTTCAGAGAATTCAATTGTTCAAATTCCTCATCTGAAGAAAATGGCTGAAGGTAAACGGCCACAGAAAGGAGGAAAGAAGCCTGAGGTCATGACTGCTTTTGAGATCCCAGAGGATATTTACAAAGAGTACTGCACGCCTGATGTAGCCAAGTTTGGAAAAGAAGATAAAAATCAGCGCAAGGTGCGAATCCAGAGGATTGAAAGGAGATGGGCACGTGAATGGAGGGAGTACAGATATGTTACTCCAAAGTACATGAAGAAATTCGCACTAAACCCTCCATGCCCAAGAGCCCCATTGGCACCTGGCCAAGTGGCTGATCCCACTAGCATCAAGCGTGGTGAGGATTTTCCTGAAGAATGGGCCAAGCGCCAAGCTAAACTGGCAAGGCAAGCCAAAGAAGCAGTGAGGAAATTCAATGAAGACTCTGCTGCAGCTGCTGCTACTGCCATTGAGGCCTCGGTGAAGCCTTATGCACCTTGGATAATGAAATTCATCAGGATAAGGTCTTCACTCAACTACAAAGCTGAAACGCTCAACCACAGCAGCTACTTGCCTCCCATTGAAGTCCTCAAACGGACATTTTCCTCAGCTGAAGAAAAAGGCAAGGCCACTGCTGTGATAGATGAAGGCATTCGTCCATTGGATGGCCAATTTCGCAAAGCTGCATCTTACTCCACCAATGATGACTCTGCCACACATGTCTCTGCTGCTAACACTGCCAAGCCAAATCCTCAAGCCACAGCACCCAGGGTGATGACTAGCCGTGAGTTACTCCTCAGTCTTCATCAAAAGGTTGATCGCAATCACAAATGGGTCAAGCGTCAGTTTGGTTCAATTCTTCACAACATGACTTCCACACACAATGCAGTGAACAAAAACCACTACTACCTTCATGAAACCCTCAACCGCACCTAGGCTGTTCTATCTCAAGTGTACAGTGCTGAAGACTTGGAGAAAATGGGTCTCAAAGAAGATTTTGACTGGTTTGCACCTCCTTCGAAGAAATACAAGAAGGTCAAGGTTCCTTCTTTGGTGGCCAGCTCATATTCTTCATCGCGTGCGACTGATCAAAATAAAGACTTGGACGACACTGCAGCAGGCCCTACTTCCACGACTGACCCCAACAACGCTGGCGCTCCTTCATCAACTTGAAAATCTTCAGGGGCGTTAGTCCTCAGTTTCGATCCTTTTGGTCATTTGATGACAAAGGGGGAGAAATCTAAGTTAGTCTTCAAGCGGGTCTATAATAAGGGTTTTATTCGTTTTTTTAAGTTACAACTCTCGTTCTTCCGAAACTTTTATTGGATCGAGTTGTAATCTTTAGTCCGATGGTGCGCTGATACTTATGTTGCACTTTGCTTTGATACCTTGATGCGCTATTCTGCATGCTTATTCCTTGTTAATATTATTGCACGCATGCTGAATTACATCAGGCTCCATATTTCATCATGCATTTCAAATTCTTCATATTATATATCAAATGCGTGTATGAATTACAAGATATAGGGGGAGATCTCCATGATTCAACTCTTCAAGTGTGCATTGCTTCAAAAGCAAATTCCTCACTATGCACATCTTCAGGGGGAGTTCTTCTATATCTTGCAATAAAATTCCTCAATATCAGTATTTACACTTCATATATTTATCCCCGTTGAAAACTTAACCTATGTTGTCATCAATCACCAAAAAGGGGGAGATTGTAAGTGCATCTAGTGCCCCTTAGTGATTTTGGTGTATTGAAGACTTATAGGTTAAGTATCTAATGCGTTTATGAGTGTACACAGATCTATAAGTCTATGAGGAGTTTGATATTTACAGAGAAAGTCGACCCCTAAAAATGAAGTTCTTCGACTGAAGACTTCGATATTTTGAAGACTTTCTGAAGACTTTGAAAGTGAAGAAATTGGTGTGACCTTGAAGACTTGGTATTCATTCGAGGAACATGAAGTGTGAAGACTTCTGTTTTCGTAGTTTCATTTTCTCTTTCTTGAGTCATAGGAAACACCGTACTGTTAAAGGGGGTCGAGGAAATACTAAGGAGAAAATTTCCATGTGATGCTCAACTCAAATCCTACACCTACCAATCCCTTCGAGTGAAGCCATTGGAAATGTCATACAGTTCAGTCAAATTCTTCAGTGACAGAGACGCAGTTCTTCTGGTCACTGAGGACTTTGCTCTGACTGAGGAGTTAGGAATTCGCCAGTGTGAATTGCCTACACAGTGAGGAACATGATAGCCCTGAGGAATTTGAACCTCAAATTTCCGACCGTTGCTGTGCTACGCGCCAGCTGTCCGAAAATATCTTGTCCACCTAACGGTCATATGATTGAAGGGCATTTATGTCTTATCATGTCGGGCTGCTCCCTAGGCTATAAATAGCCGCCCCCTACAACCACTAGCTGGTTGGCTGCTCCGCGAGAACTTGACACTTGTCATTTGAGAGCAAACCATCCTCCGAGGACTTTGAGCGAAAATCATCAAGTGAGGAAAATCCAAACCCCAAACCCAAAACACCTACAAACCCAAAGTGATTGAGCATCACTGAAGAGATTGATCCTGCGTGGATCCGACGCTTGTTACCTTTGAAGACTGTGCTTCTTCCAGACGGTTAGGCGTCAAGGTCTAGAGCATCCAAGAGGAATTGTGGATCGCCGAGTGACCAAGTCTGTGAAGGTTTGGAAGTCACCTGAAGACTTACCACGAGTGATTGGGCGAGGACTGTGTGTTCTTAGCTCAAGGAGAATACGGTGAGGACTTGGTGTCCCGAGCTGCGTGCTCAGGACTGGGTGTCCGGGACTGTGTGTCCTCGAGTTTAAATACTCAGCCGCTCCAACCAGATGTACAACTGAGACAGCAGTTGGAACTGGTCTACCAAATCATTGTCTTCACCAAGCTTACTGGTTCTATTTCCTCAACTCTTTCATTTCCTCAGTGGTGTGCTGTTTGTTTATCATATCTGTGTTTGAAGACTTTGACTGAAGACTTTCTCAATTTCCTCAGTTCAATTTCTTCAGTCTGTTTGTCTTCAACTTGTGTTATTCTGTGTTTACGCTTTTTGTACTCTGAGTTTGTCTTCATTTCATCATGATGACCATGCATGTATTCTGCTATGTTTACCTCTGAGTTCTTATTCCGCTGCTAGTAGTTCTTCGCTAAGGAATTTCCTCACGAGCAAATTCCTCAGTGAAGAATTTCATAAAAATCACCTATTCACCCCCCCTCTAGTCGATATAACGCACTTTCAGTGTTGCATCATGTCTTTCTTTCATCAGAAATTGGAATTGGGGAAGACAGAACCCCCAGCACCCCCTGGAATCAACTAAGGTTTACTAAAAATATTTTCAATGAACCTAAAATGCCCTTCTAAAAGTTCACCCTCTTTTTCTTGGGTTAGGACCTCTGGCAAAATTGGTGCACAATTTTCTAGGTCAACAGAAGGTCATTGAATTAAATCATATGTAATTTGCATTTGGGCATTTAAATGCTAGTAAATATTTTGAATGCTCAAATAATTCTGAAAATAAGTGTGGGCTGTTGGAAATATTCTAAACAGAGCCTCTGATTATTTTTCGGATTTTTATAAGTGCCTAGCTATTTTTATTAAAGCCACAAACCTACAGAAAATTAGAAAACAGAAATTAAAAGAATGGCAGAGGCTTACCTGGCGCCCACCTGGCAAGCCCACCTGCCGGCCTAGCCCAGCCACCGCTCAAGTGAGCTGCTTGGCTCAGCTAGGCAGGCAGCCAGGTGCTCGACGTCGGCACCAGCGCGTGCCACGCAGCTGGCCGCCGCCCTGCTTCCTCCCCTCCGCCGCTCTGCTGGCCTGGGCGACCTCCATGTCGCGCACCGACCCCCTGGACATGTCCATTCTCCCCCTGCCTCTCACCCTCGCTCCCCTCCGCCATGGCCGACGCAGCCGCCGCCGTTCCGCCACCGTAACCGTGCCCACCGTCGTCAACGCGCCGCTCCACCGTGTCCTGAAGCTCCGCCACTCCCTCCTCGACCGTCCCACCGAGCCCCGCCCCACCAGAGGCCCCCGAGCGTCTTCACCGAGCTCGTCTTCAACCTCCTGCCGGCCAGATCGCCTTCGCCGCCCCGCTTGCTCCGGCTCGTCCCCGACCTCGCCATCAACTTCGTCGCAACCGCCGTGAGCTTAGCCACCTCCCCATCCTCTCCGCTCTCCTTCTCGTGCACCACAGCGAGCACACGGGAGTTCGCCCGCACGCGCCGCCGCGGAGCTCGTCGCCGACGAGGCTCCGGCCATGCCACAGCCACGCCACTTAGTCCACTAACCTCACCGCACCCGCAGGAACCCGTAGCACCACTCCACGCACCCCGCCGTGCCCCGTAGCTTCGAGTTCGTCTTCACCCGACTCCGGCGACCGCCAAGCTTGTCGCCGGCGACGTTCCCGGCCACCCCGAGCTCAACCACCACCACCAAACGCCGCAGCTTGCTCCCAGCTACCCGTAGATGGTCTCCGCCGTCCATTTGGTCGCCGGAATGCACTAATGCACTCTCACCGCCGCGTCTGGCCTCGCCGGCGGCTAAACGCCGGCGGGTTTGACCCGTTGACCTTGACTGGGTGGGCCCAGGTTGACTCACCTTAGTCTATGACAAGTGGGGCCCCTCTCTGCTAACTAACCCAGATTAGTTTTAACTAAATTTAGTTAGTTTAATTAACTGCTGACACGCGGGACCCACTGGTCAGGTTGACCTGGACGTCTCGTTGACCACTGACGTCATCCTGACGTAATGCTAACGCAGTAAATTATTTACTGGAATTATTTTTACACAGGGAATTCCAGAAAATACCACAAACTTCAAAAATTCATAGAAATTAATCTGTAACTCCAAATACAAAGATTTATATATGAATTTTGATCAAAAAAATTCAATCTATCCATTGGTAATGGTTTCATGCATGACAGAACAAGTTAACCTTGATGTTTAACCAAAATAAGATAATGCACTAATATGGCTATGTTAAATGAACTAACATTTGAATCTTTGATTCAAACGAGTTCATTCCTTTCTGATTTACCTTGCATTAGGCCAAGACACGTTCATGTTGCCATGTCATAGAATGCATCATATTGTTGCATATCGTCATGTGTTGATTATGTTCGGTATGTCTTTCGTGGTAGGTTCTGCCTCCGAGGATAACCCCGAATATCCGTCTGAAGGGCAGTATCCTACTACCACTACATCAGGCAAGCAACCCATTGATCATTCCGATACAAACCCATGTTCTCGCTTCTGCTCTTGTTTACTGCATTAAGACAACGCGATTCAAACTGCTGTGTGTTGTGGTAGTTGAACCCACTTCCGTTGCATGACCTGTCATTGCCACAGTAACTAGATGAAACCCACTAGCATGTGTAGGGGTTGATTGAGCCATATTTGTGTTTCCTACCATGCTATGGTTGCTATGCTTAGAGTTGTGTCAGGTCTGGCTCATCGGGATGATGAACTAGAGTGAAATGTTGTGTCGGTATAGAGAGTGAAAGTGTTGAATATGATTTGGTAAAGGAATCGATGAGAGGCCATGTAGGAGTACATGGTGGGTTGTTTCATTGAGGTCGTCCCAAAGAACTGAGATCTGTATGTGTGATTTAAGATCAGCTACTACCACACATTGGGCCCTGAAATATGACCCCGCTTGACTTACCGACCCCTCTCATCCTCTGTCCAGGAGTTGCAAGTAGTTTCTGGTGTTTGTAGTATGCTGGGGGCCGCATGCAGCGCTGACCATAGGGGTGGGCTGTGTTGCGGTAGGCACGTGGCACGGTGTACCGATTCGCCCGTTTGGTGTCTCGGGAACCCTGCACACATCGTTCGGGGCCGTTAGTGGAAACCTCGGCCGGACTCCCTTCGGATGGAACCCGAATAGGCAATAAACCTGGATTAGAGACTTGTGTGATTGGTCAGGTCGTGGTCTACACCCACGTCGGCTTTCGCTTGAAGTCTGCCGAGAACATATCGTGTGCAGACGCTAAGTGGTGGAAACATGTGTGACGAAGTACACCCCTGCAGGGTATAAAACTATTCGAATAGCCGCGTCCGCGGTAAAGGACTACTTGGTCGCCTATGCAGTTCATAGACAAGTAAATGGATACTACTAAAAATCTCAAGATAAGTGTGAGTATCGCGGATGGCCCTCTCGTAGGTTGACGAGAGAGAATCCATGGTGGAGTATTGTGTTGGTGATTAGTGGACTCGTGTGCGACAAATGCTTTACAAGTTGTGATTATCGTAGGATAGCTTAGCCATGAGTCAAAGCTGGCGTGCTGCAATAACTCCACTACCTTCTTGAGAATGTGCATGTATAGTAGGATTCTATTGTAAGACTTGCTGAGTACCTCCGTACTCATGTTGCTTTAATTAATGTTTTCAGACAACAACACCGCCCCCTCCGATGGGTTCTATGTAGACCTCGACGTTGACGAGTGACTAGCCACCCAGGTGGTGATCCAAGACTTGTGAAGGGTCGATGTAGATAGACAGGCTTCGTCAAGCCTTCTTTCTTTCTTCCGCATGTCCTTGTATGTTTGTATGACTTGAGTGTCGGGTCATGTGACCCCTATCTGTATGGTTATGTTATGTATGGCTCCTCGGAGCCTTTTAAATAAAGTACTTGAGTTGTAGAGTTTTGTTGTGATGCCATGTTGTATGTACCCATATCGAGCATATTGTGTGTATGATTGAAATGCTTGGTATGAGTGGGATCCGACAATCTAGTTGTTTATCCTTGGCAGCCTCTCATATGGGGAAATGTAGTCTAGTGCTTCCTGAGCGATAGTAGTCCGCTACAGCCCGGTTCACCGGAGTCCTGCTAGCCCAGCACTACTGCTTTGGACACTTGACTGGCCGCCATGTGTTTCACTTCGTTCCTGTGTCTGTCCCTTCGGGGAAATGTCACGCGGTGACATCCGGAGTCCTGCCTAGCCTGCTACAGCCCAGTTTACCAGAGTCCTGTTAGCCCAGTGCTACAGCCCGAATTCACATGTTGATGACCGACATGCTCGATGTGATTCATGTATGCATGTCCCCATGGGTTAGTGCCGCTTTGGGTTCACGACTAGCCATGTCGGCCCGGGTTCTCTGTCATATGGATGCTAGCGACACTATCATATACGTGACCCAAAAGACGCAAACGGTCCCGGGCCATGGTAAGGCGACACCCGTGGGATTACCGTGCGTGAGGCCGCAAAGGGATATGAGGTGTTACCGGCTAGGTCGATGTGACTTGGAATCGGGGTCCTGACAGTTGGTGATTGCTTTCAATATAGGATCTTACGTACAAACTGGACTCATTTTATTCTTAATCCTATATGTATGGAGATGCTGAGGCCGGGGTAAATTATAATGAAAATTGGTGCGGAAAACTCATGAACACTATGTCGATTACATTTTGCATGTACTTAGTTTTTGTAGAATTCAAGGGATATGACTTTGTAGTGTTCCGAAGCTCCTAACAACTTTAGGACAATTATTTCGAACGAAGCACATGCACGTTGAAGAAAAAAAGAATAAAAACAAAACATTGTGAAAATACTATAGCAGTTGTAGTATTTTGTGGAGAATGTGTGGGCTTCGTGGCTAGCAGTATAGGGTGCCATAGAAGTACGCGGCGTTTTTGGTCGTACTACCATATGATCCCATTATCCCGCCCGTCCAGAAGGCCTGATCGGCTGGTGCGTCGCATTGAAGGCTGGGCCGGTGCGAGTGCTGGAAAATGCCGTATTGCATGTAGCGCGGGGGCGGAGATCGTAGAAGCGTACGCAGCTGGTATGCCGGGACGTATGTCTGACACAGGTCGGGCCCGCGCCGGGTGAACGGGGCTGAAAGGTGGACCGGCGGTCTCGGTTTCGATTGTCGGTAGTGGACCATGGTCCTGATTTTTTCGACGCGTACGATGAGCTAAAACGTGGCGTCACGAAGTACGCGCCAAACAAATGCCTCGGTCGGATGACGTCTATGTGTACAGCACAGGTGGGGGCTGGGGGAGTAAAGAAAAGGGGCAGGGGAAAAAACAGAGTACTGGTGCGCTACGATGGATGTACAGGCGACTGTGGCGACGGCGGCGGCGGGGACAGAAGCAGCAGCGGCGACGCCGGGGATTTCCCTCTGCATCCGGTCTGCAGGTACGTTCTCTCCATCGACTACACCTAGCCGGGTCGATGTCCATCGCTGGAGGCAGTTCGGCGTGCCTGGATGACAGATCTGGCCGACGTGTGCAGGTTGCCTATCTTCCGGTCGCCGCCGGGCTCTCCGGCGATTTCCCTGGAGGACGACGGGAGCGAGGTGCACGGAGGTTTATTCGGAGCTGTGGGGATTCTTCAGTTGCTGCGCACGACAGTTGTGGAGGAGCGCCCGCTGAGGCGAGCGGTGACAGCGCGCCGGCGGAGTCCGGCGAGTCGGCCGTGAAGCCAGATCCGAAGACGCCTGGATGGATTAGGAGGTACATGCGTAACAGAAATCAGTTTAGACCTGCCGTATCCTAATTATTGGTTTTTTCGTCAGTACGACTAGGTAGAAATTGTCGTAGATGGTCCTGAAGAAACTAGGCTCTTAAGCTTAAGGATCTGGGGAGTTTAAGGGGGATATCCATACAGTCTCTGTTTGGCTACTTTACTTGCATGACACAGACCGTAAGCAATCTAGTAGAGAAATTTAGATGGCACAATTTCAGGTAGAAGAACATGGAAGTAAAATGTAGCAGGGAAGAGCTGTCTTGGTGGGTTTAGAGTTGCAGATAAAGTCGTAATTGTATGATACTGAAACGTTTGTGCATCGAATGGGGCTAGACCAGGGGAAAGAGGTAGTGCCACGGTCTGAAGCTCCTTTACTTTGTCAGGGTGATAGAACATGCAATAGGGCGCAGTGGCGATGAATTATCTTATACGTGCATTCTAAAATGTAGCCAAAATACATGCAGAGTGCATGTTGGCGCTAATCCTATCGAGAGGACACCATGTCCCGGGAGGATGGGTGCCTTCGAGAAATCCATCAGAGGTTTCGCAGAAAGAGAAGGTGATGATGGGGTGAAGCCTGAACTAGGGACGACATTCGACTCACTGACAGAAGCGTATGACTTCTACAATTTGTATTCGTGTGAGCATGGGTTCGGCATCAGATACAGCAAGAGCAGACTGAACCCAGACAAGAGGAAAACAATGCAAGAGATTGTGTGTGGATGCTCGGTAAGTAGTTGTTTAAGCAGAATATATTACTCACTGATTGTCAATTAATGGCGCGTGCTAACTTGGATACTTTTTTTCTGTTTATGTTTTGATCAGGGGAAACCACGATGCGAGTGCCCTGCTATGAATAGGTTGTTAAGGGTCCGACAATGGGTGGTACATTACTGAGCATAGAGTTAAGCACAACCATGTGTTGACTCCAAATTGTGGGGAGATGTTGCACTGGCCTTCTCACAAACACATAGACGTGTACACTAGGGACCTGGTTCGGAACCTAAGGAAGAACAACATCAACCTAAGCAAGGTGTACAGCATCATAGGGGGTTTCTTTGGCACGGTCGAGAATGTTACATTCACGAAGAGATCTCTGAGGCACCTGTGTGGCCAGATAAGCCGGGAGGAAGCTGACGATGATGTTCAGAAAACACAGACCAGTACCGTTGCGGCGGTACTAATACTAAGCCCTGAGCACATTACTACATGCATTGCGTTGCTGCGTGTGCACTACGTCACTTGAACGGCGTGTGGGGGGGGGGGGGGGGGCGCAGAGCTCGAGCGTGAACGGCCTCCTGCCATTCGAAGAAGGAGCACTGGCCAGACTAGCAGGAACCAAAACAAAAAAGCACGGAATAAGAACGGGCTGTGCTTTCAGAGTAAACATAAAAATCAACATCAGATCCGTGATTAAGATTTAGGGATCTCACGCTCCAGAGGATGCACTTGTAGTAGCGGTTCCCAGGCCTCTTCCCGCCGGAGGAGATGTCGGTGAGCACTTGTCGACCACAACGGGGGCAGGGGATGAGCGGCAGCGGATCCGTGTCAACGGCCTGGGGGATCGACGATGAAGACGACGCCATGGCTGGTACAGAGTTGGATGCGGCTGCACAGTAGATTGGGGGAAGATGCCGGTAACGGCCCACAATCGACAGTACAACGGTCCAACTATCGTGGTGCAAGACCGAGACCGTAGAGGGCCAGAGTTGTTGGGCCAATTTAAGGACTAGCGCCAAACCATGCACGCACTGTGCAAAACAGAGCACCCATTCGAAATACAACGTTAAATACTACTAGTGGGGAGCATCTCGAGGTGGACAGCGGCCCAGATAATAATACTATATGCCAGTACGACCCATTTAGCATTTTCGGCCATAGAAAACCTACACTACATCTTGAAAATAGGCTCGCCGAACTGCACGACCTCAGCTCTTTGGTTGTGTGGTGTTTTCCTGTGTCACCGATGAGATGAACCAGGGTGCAACATGCCGTCCACTTGATCACAAGTGCTGCGATTGACCACGAGCAGCAGAAAATAATCACATTAGCGGAACCCATCTCCCACCCAAACCACTTCCTAGTCAACCTTCATATAACATCTCAGTTGTCTTCTAATATCCCAACTCACACATAAGTCTTGAAAAATATCCATATGTCAATTCTCTATTGTACATGGCGAGATATAATCATAACCTCTGAATTGATGTATAGGTTGCTAGACACAACTTTAATTTATAGGTGTCTTCCTATATTATGTTAGTCATGCTTTCTTTATGCAGATTAGTTGATGACCATCAGAACATGCATGCCACATTGCATGCAATGCGTTGCATGAACATCAGAACATGTGTGACCATCAGAACAAACTTTCTTAAACACAATAGCTTGTAGAAGTTGCATATGAAAATTCATCGATGTTCACCAGGAGACGCCGACAGTAGTGATCTGCGTAGTAAATCTCCATCTCATAAAAGAAAACGACAACGAGGCTCCCTAGTTCCGACCAGCCGGAGTCGGGGAACACAAAACTCACACGCTCTCCGAAGAGGCCAAGACTATCCAACCTTCATCGATCAGGACCGGAGTTGGAGGACCAAGACGTACAACCTTCATCGAGCAACGTGGCCATGCAATGCACTTTTTCTTCTTCTTCTATTTCTTCTCTTCTGTTTTCTTTACTTTTGTTCTTTACTCTGTTTGGTAAAATACATGAAATCTTCATGTTATTTTTTAAAAACTATTTATCATGTATACAGTTTTTTTAAAATACGCATTAATATTTTCTGTAAATTACATGATCATTTTTTAAAAGATGTGTTAATTTTTTTAGAAAATACGAACATTTTGTAACTACACGCCAAGCAACTTTTTAATACATAATAACATTATGTATTCTGTGATGAACATTTTTCAAATACATGAAAAAAATTTAATATAAAAATGATTTTTTTATATAAACTATCAGCATTTTTAACCCATTAAACATTTTTTTACTAGATGATACATGACGATTCTTTTTGAATATATTCGATGAAACTTCTTAAAACAAGGTGAAGAGTTTATTAACACATGGAGAACATTTTTTTAATACTCAATGATCATTTTTAATACATGGCGATTTTTTTAAAGTACATGATTGACATGTTTTATTACAAGATTAATATTTTCATAATAAACGATGAATATTTTGAAAATAAATAGTGTACGTTTTTTAATGCATGATATACATTTTTATACAAGATGGGCATTTAAAAAAAATTATGAACATTTTTAAATACACAATAAACATTTTTTGCATGCAGTGATCATTTTTAATTACGGATGGACATTCTTAAAGTGCCTGGTGATTTTTGTCCAAAATACACGATGAACCCTTGTTGATACCGGCGTATCATATTTTATTTTGAGAACCATAGAGCAACTAACTATGGGTTATCCCTTGAAGGGCTCCTTCGGCGAGTCGGCAGCCGCTGCTCCGGCAGAGAGGAAAAGATAAGAGCAAACCACCTGAAATCTAGACCAAAACCACCTTGGAGGGGGCATTTGCCCACTTTTGCACATTTGAGGTGCCTAAAAAACCTGTTTTGGAGTTGGGGGGGGGGGTGGTATTTGATGCCAAAGGTCTGCATTACCTTGTATACGAAATCTAACGAAATTCTTATTCATTCCTAAAATGATTTTTGAGATAGAACAACTTGTTTATGGAATTAGCCCCCAGTGGAGAAGCAAGGCTTCCAGGCTCGCCATAAATCCTACTCCCTCCGCCCGGAAATACTTATCGTAGAAATGGATACAAATGGATGTATCTAGAAATAAAATATACCTAGGTACATTCATTCATCGGACAAGCATTTCTCGGGCGGAGGGAGTACATTTGAGGGGGAAATATATACTTTTCTCTTTATTCATTTTGCAGCTCTTAACTTTTGTAGACTCCCAGGAATATCTCTTTGTAGCTCCGGAGCTCCTAATAATTTGAAGACAATTTTTTCAAACAAAGCAACTGCAAGTTCAGTTTTTTTTACAAACTTACATTGTGAAAACACTCTGTGCTCACACCAATTTGTGGAAAACTAGATGATACCCCGCGCGGTGCCGCGGAACTCTTAGCTAACATTAAGGGTTTTGTTGTAAAGATAGAATAAGATGCTAAATTGGCTAACAATTCCAATAACAACAAACCGACGACGATGAGTAATTTAGCCACATGTAGTAAAGTAGGTTTTCTATACATTCAACATAAAGCTATAAACTAAGACAGATGCACTCTAGTTTCTCCCCTTGACAAAATGGAGCTTAGAAGCCTTAACTCACAGCCTTGCTCAACATCAGATAAATAAGTTTGACAAAGCTAAGCTTAAGCATGGAAGTTTGGCTCTTCGTATTTTCAAGAATAAGCTCCAACCTGTAAGCATCAACCATTTGATAGCTGCTGGTAAATCCAGTTTGTATTTCATCTTTATTACCATGATATAATGAGAGCTAAGAAACGAATCGATGCATATAATGACGAATGTTGTGTGACAGATGAAACTTTTGCATATACCAGGCCTACCAGCCTACAACGATCAGAATAAGGTAAAGTCGACACGTCTATGATGCATCTAAACAAAATTGTGCAGTTTTCATTTATATGTCACCAGGCTACAACAATCAGAATAAGGAAAGTCGACACGTCTATGATGCATCTAAACAAAACTGTGCAGTTTTCATTTATATGTCCTATATAGATCCCATGATGCTCCAGGATAATCAAAATAAATGGTGGTGCGGTTGATTACCAATATTCTGCTGTAAAAAAAACTATGTTATGGCTTCTTGTACTGCAAATTATTTCCTGCATATTAAAAATTGAAATTGTTATAAATCAAAGTGAAAAGGGTGTACCGATGACATATACTTTAGCACAACAATACTCCATATCCATAGAAAAAGGAAGGAATTAGAACACAGCCGAGATGAAAGCCCTTTTCCTTGTACTGCGTGACATCGCAAGTGCTTGAATTTAAAATCCTGAATCGAACCTGAACAACACCTAGTATCCCATCTCCAGGAGTGATTCTATTGTCTGCAGGTCTGGCCAAAAGGAAGAACATGAGAAAAAACCCTCTACTTCCACTTCCACGGCACTCCGTGCCGTCCGCTTTGCCGAGCTGCATGTTAGAACAAAGGGAAGAGGGACCAAGGTGATGCACGATAAACAGCGGCAAGATCCTTGGCGCTGCTGCGATGACGCAGGATGTGTGTGGAACGCATCTGAGGCCAGACGAAGATAATGTAGACGGTGGGAGTGGCCGGCCGCGCGAAGCCAATGCAGACATGGAGGCATGCAAAGGTGTCGTCCAGGCGCGGCGTCGCGGCCGGGAGAAGCTGAGGTGGGGCATCGAGGAGGCGCTGCGGGTGCCGGCGACGCACGCGGGGCGTGAGGCGGACATCGTCCAGCCGTCCAGGAGCTGTGTGGTGGCGACATGGAGAAATTCTAGCGTGATGCAGACAAAAAAATAATGGATCTGGACCAGGGACACCTAGTTGTGCTGGTGACGACGAGAATGAGGAAGATGATAAGGAGAAAAAAAATCCATCAGGTTCTTAGCTTGAAAGACCAAGAGGGACCAGATTTGATGCAAGAATATGAAAGAACATACAGGTAGAGGAATCGGTGGACCAGGTGAAGACGGGGAGGACGAAAACAGTGCGTGGACTTTAATATGAGAGGGGAGGTAGAGGAATCGATGAAGAAAGTGAATATGGAGAGGGGAATTAATTGGTGGTAGAGTAATCACCGTGAAGATGGGAGGCTACTGGGTTCGTCCATGGTCAGTTCTTTGCACTTTAATATGAGAGGGGAATTAGCGCTAGTAATGGGATGTGAATATTGTGCGGAAGACAGGCCAATCCTTAATCCGAGGCCTTCAGGCCGGCACCTCCTTTTCATAAAGGGGCCGCTTTTCTATAGGCGAACCGGCCCATGCAGCCAGGTCTTTCTAATCACACGGCCCCCTCAAAAAAAAAAAAAAAAAGGAAACCGAAGCAGGGGAGCACACAGCGCCAGCCATTAGATGGTGTATGGACGGCGGATCGCACGGGAGGCGCGGCACGCACGGGAACTGGTTGTGCGGCTCCGTTCCCCTCTCTCCCTCTACCTCGGGCTCGCCGGAGATGGGGGACGCCGCCGCTTCCACCTTCGATCCGCTCCTCCGGCGCGGCGCAAACACTTCCGGTGAGTCCGTAATCTCTATCCTCTCTTCTCCACGCGCTCAATTTTTCTGGCCTGGTGCCGGCGGGGGAAGCGACTGGCAAAATCGACGGCGTGCTTGGGACGAACCGGTGGGGCGGCGGGGTTGCGGGCGCGGCTGCCAACAGATTGGCCGGTGGTGTTCTAGCCTTGTTTTTTCTGGAATTCAGAGGGGCTCGATTTTGGCTGCTCGGTGAGAGACGAGGAGGTGTGGTTCAGGGTTCTGGGGATAAGTAGGTGTGGCTTTGCCGACCGGCGGCAGCCCCGCCCCGCCGTGCCGTACCATTTATTTTATCCGGCTTGAAGCGAGGTGGGGGTAGAGGGGGAGTGACATGGAGTTCGTCGGTAAGGTGGGCAGCGAGGCTGGGTGTCGGCAAGGTGGGGAGATGACTTTGCTGCAGCTTGACAAGGACCTGTGGAAATGCTGATATCTCCAATCCCTATCTTATTAAAATGGTGTAGAACAGGCCCCTGCGATGGGATATGCAACTGTGAACTTATTCTTTTTATTTTCACTTATCTGTTGTTCTTGTGCATCAGCAGGAAACCACCCACATTTGTCTCTCCTAATCTGTGTATTCATGTGGCACGTTCTAAAACAGGCCCCTGCGATGGACAGGAGGATGCAATGTCGGGACAAATGCTTAAGCGAGGGGTAAAGGCGATGCCCACAGAAGACCACATAAGGTTCCGCTCTGCCCATACATCATTTTCGGTTTCGCTTGAGCAGTGCCATATTATCAAAGACTAGTCGAGTGCCCGTGCGATGCCACGGAGCAACAAAAAACACTGGTCAAACCTTTAATCTATTTCAGAAACGTGTGTTACAGATAACATCTTCCCATTCATATAACTACATAGTATATTGGTTATCTCTTCTTCTGTTCTCATCGGCGGACGTCATGTCTCCTTAACCATAACATCATATTTAACATCACTATCTTCTGAACTCAAAGCCGTTGGAGAACACTACCTTCAAGCATAACCTCACAATGAACATCACTACTGTTGTTTGATAATATGCCTGCTATTTTCTCCTTCTTCATCCCCACCTTCTCTAGAGATACAATAATTACTGGTCAGGAAAGAGGTCATGCTCTGATCCGATTTATACATAAGTAAAACAAGTTGTAAAACCAAAGTCAGACATCTCGCCATCAACACTCTTTATACAATCAACACATTGATTTATTTATGTTAGATGAATTACATACATTCGTTGTAACAGTGGTGCTTAATTTTAAACTGAACTAATAATTGTTAGGTCTTCAAAAAATTCTCTTAAAATGCTGCACCATAGCTTATCAGACATTTGTTGATTTGAGCCTCAACTGACTGGGTAGAAGCTTTTCAATTTCAATCTGCAAGATACGCAAATAAAGTTTATGCCCAAACAGATAGGGGCAGAGCTAATATTCCATATTGAATTGCTGAATTACCTGAGAAAGCTGATCAGAGCCATCAGATTCTTTAGATGCAGTAGTTTGAAGCAACAAAATCTTCTCCAAATTATGAATTTTGGAACATGAAAACAAGAAACATATACAAATAAAACCACGTCATGTATTTCCAAACGGAGGGAACACCTGTTTAAGCCCTTACCCAGACAACATCATATATCTGCTTTGTAATATCATAAATTGTCAGTTTCAAACTTTCAATGCAGCAAGCCAACACCCTCCTCGCCTAGCAAAGCCTGAGCATTATTAAGTCAGGTTACTAAATACAGTTTGTATTATGGTTCAACCAGGCGAATACAACATAAAATTAGGGATCCCCAACCATATTTCGATGTGACTGAAGAGCACTTTCCAAGGCCACATGAGATGTCTTCCACCCCATCTACCGAATGAAATAGTAATACTGGGGAAATCATGAAGATTCAGGGGAGACAAGCAATGTAGAATGCAACCGTAAATTTTATTCTGCCAATGGTCAGAGATTATTTTGAAAAAATAATTCGAACAAACATACGAGTTTTCTTGCGAAATATCATGAACACTGAAGCAAGTAGCCAAGTTTCTTTTTTTGAAAGTTCCCCGCACAACTTTAGCCCTGTAAACAAGAAGCAATTTTATATACTAACCCTATTTAGATGGATTGAATTATGTATGAACACCGAACTGTACCTTCATGTCAACCATCACATCAGATCAGGTCGTTGGTGACGCTCCAGTTGTAGACGGCTAGGAGTCCTCGGGTTGCGACGCGTACTTGAAGGGAGGACGGCACGTTGGTGGGGAAGGCGAAGGGGAGGAAGTTGATGGTAGCGCATAGCCGACTTACAAGCAGAGGTTGGCGTCGGAGGAGACAGGGGACGGGGCGGAGGAGATAGCAAGGAGGGGAAGATTTGGTGGTGGGCGGTGGGGGGTTGGGCTGCTGCGGCAGATGAGGAGGCAGGAGAAGGCGTCGGGGACGGACGAAGCCGGCAGCGTAGCGGTTGTGGAGGTCTCGTCAGAGGTGACGGGGTAGGGGCGAGGAGACACCGGGGAGGAGGGAGAGGTGGAGGTGCTGGGCAGGTGGGGCTGCTGCAGCAGAGTGGGGGCAGCAGAGGCGTTGGGGATGGATGGCGCCGGCAGCGGAGCTGCAGTGGCCACCGCCCAGATCTGTTCCATGGTTGGTTTGACAACGTGGGGTGAATGGGGCTGAACGGAGAGACAAGGGTTCTTTTGCAAAAATGAAGCGGAGTGCCGAGCGCTTTTTTGCAAAGTTGCCACAGCTTGTCTTGTGTCCATTAGATGCAGATCTAGCGATCAGAAGTGATAGATGGCAGACACGCCATCATCACCAACTGTGTTTTTTATACGAGTAGAGAATAGTTGCCATATCAACACAGACTAGTTGCCATATCTAACTCAGAGTAGTTGCCATATCACAGTGCAGTTACCGTATCACCACAGTGTAGTTTGCCATTTTTATTGGAGTAGGTTGCTTTATTATCAGAGTAAGTGTTCATATCGTCATAAAGTAGTTTCCATATCATCCTAGAGTAGTCTGCCGGATTATCAAAGTGCAGTTTGTCGCATTAGTACATTGTATGTATGTACTTGACATTTTTATTGGAATAGTTTGCATATTCTTATAGAGTAAGTTGCCATATTACCATAGAGCATTATAGTGTAGTTCGCTTCTTATTCTGGTTACTTACATGTTTGTCATTTGTCATTCCTTTTAGAGGGAATCCAAAGAAGCAGCTAAATTTAACCGAAGTGTTGGCTGAGGCAGTGAAGTGTGCTCAAGCTCTCAAGACTGATGAATTGATTACTGACACTAGAGTTAAGCAAGCTTTTGCAAAGCTGATAAATGAAGTGTACCCACGTCTACCTGAGAGTCTACAGGATCAACTGCTTGTTGATTTCAAACTCAACATCCTCCGTCGGGCGCAAGAGAAAAATACTCCCCCGGTTGAGTTGATGGATGGCGAACAGAAGAACTTCCTCATGAAGAAAAGAGCTCGTACCAATACATTGTGGATTATAGAAAAGCTAGTCCTGTTAGTTGGCGTATGCTGCTTCGTGTACCTCATGAGCCTCTATGTCACTGGGTACTGAGCACAGAAAGGTATGCCTGAAGATTATGTACAATCAAACTGCATTTTGTTTTGTCAAATATTATGTTGTTTGTATTAAATAATTCTTATGGTGGCTAGAACACGTGTACCTCTATGCGCATGTAACATCTTTCTTAGTGACCTGATTGTTGTTTATCTGCTGATACACAGGGGGAAATGAATATTTGCACATGGGGATTCAGTTGCTTTGGACAAGGACAACAACAATCTTTCAGCGCAGCACAAGGATGGGCTCTGCTCTGGTGGCATGTAGAATTTGCATGGCTGGAGAGGTAGTGATGTAGATGTGTCTGTCTCATGCGTCAACTTTGAAGTGAACTTCTAGAAATATATAGCAGCGTGGCATTGTCTTGTTATTTTTCTCATGTTGCAAGATCAAGTCTTGAACTAATGGTTCTGTTGCTGAATCTTTCAGCTGATTATTCCTCTTAATCAGTCAAGCTCCAAGGTGGTTTGAGATATTTCAACATATGCTGGCACATCGGGCATGGATAGCATATGACATTCACATTGTTCAGTTTCTGTTGATTTTTCATTATTGTTCTGCATTCGGGGCGTGTGATGCTTTCGGGGTGTGTTTGAGCTTATAGACCAAAAACATGGTGTCTCATCATCTACTTGTTTGGCTTTAGATGCTTGTGACTGTTTTTCCTTGTTTTTCGAGATTGCGCCCGGGCCCAAGTTATTGGCAGCATAAATACATTATGAGAATCCTAGTGCTGCACGATGATGAGTAATTTAGAATCAGACTGGGTTCAGGATGTGTCAATTGCAGTGGTGGGTTTTGAAATTAGCTCCAGCTGATATAGCGAACTGACACTGGGTTATTGTAGTAGCTTCAGCTGATATAGCAAACTGACACCGATACATCTCTGTTTAGGCAGTACCTTCATTTGATATTCTCTCTCCTGAAGCTATTATGCAGTAGAAAAATTGTTCTCGAGATAAAGCTATCTCACCTAAATCTACGATGCTATATTTCAAGTTCAGACATGTAAAATGGGTTATAAACTGATAACGGAAAAGAGTTTGACAATGTCGCTCTTCGCACACTTCTCGCCTCTCACGGCACCATCTTCCGTCTGACTTGCCCTTACACTTCACAGTAGAACGGCCGCGCCGAGCGCATTCTCCGCACTCTTAATGATTGTGTTCGCACATTACTCTTTCACTCCGCCGAGCGCATTCTCCGCACTCTTAATGATTGTGTTCGCACATTACTCTTTCACTCCAACGTGCCCGCTCGGTTTTGGCCAGATGCCCTCGCTACCACCACTCTTTTAGTTAACATTCGTCCGTGTCGCCCTTGGTGGAACTACGCCCCTCACCACCTTCTCTTCGGCACACCACAATCCTATGATGGTCTTCGCATCTTCGGGTGTCTCTGTTATCCTAGCACCGCATCCACCACGCCACACAAGCTCGCACCACGATCCGTCCCATGCATCTTCCTTGGCTACCCTCCTAACACAAAAGGTTACCGGTGCTATGATCCTGTCACTCATCGTGTGTACACCTCGAGGCACGTGTACTTCGTCAAGACGGTGTTCCTTTTTTTTCAGGTTCCTCCGGCTTCGGCCCCTTTGGCGCCAGCACCCATGCCTCCTTCGTGGAGCAATGCGCGGCGGCACCCCCCGACGGCCCTCCCGGCACGGCGCCCTCTGCCGCCACCACCCGGCTTCGTGACTCCCTTCCCCGAGGTCGAGTCCGAGCAGGCCCCCGGGTCCCCGTCTCCCTCATACGAGGTTGAGCCCGGCACCCCGCCCTCCACCCCTGCGACGGGCTGGACGTCACCCTCGCCCGTCG
This sequence comes from Aegilops umbellulata, assembly GCA_032464435.1. NCBI lineage: Eukaryota > Viridiplantae > Streptophyta > Magnoliopsida > Poales > Poaceae > Aegilops > Aegilops umbellulata. Next base: position 471,558,825 of record CP136059.1, on the reverse strand, counting down.
CCTCTTCCGCCGTCGGCTCGGCCGACGCTGCTGCCGCCGCGGCCCCCGCTGCCGCTGCCGCCGCGGCCCCCGCCGTCGCACCAGGTGCCCCTGCCGCCGCGGCACCCGCCGGCCCTGCTGCCCCGTCACTTGGCGTGACTACCCATGCCCGAGCAGGAGTGCTTCGGCCCATCACGCGCTACTCCGCCAATGAGTATGTGTGCGCCGCCTCGACATCGACGCCATCACCCGTCCCCACCTCCGCTCGCGCTGCCCTTCGGGACCCCCACTGGCTAGCTACGATGCAGGAGGAGTTCGACGCCTTACAGCGCAACCGCACGTGACAGCTTGTTCCGCGACCCCCTCGTGCTAACATCATCTCTGGCAAGTGGGTGTTTCGCCACAAGACTCACCCGGACGGTTCTCTCGAGCGCTACAAGGCTCGGTGGGTGGTTCGTGGTTTTCGGCAGCGCGCGGGCGTGGACTTCACCGACACCTTCGCCCCGGTTGTGAAACCGGGCACGATTCGCGCCGTGCTTCAGCTGGCGGTCTCGCGTGCCTAGCCGGTGCACCAGTTGGATGTCTCCAACTCCTTCTTGCACGGCCATCTTGCCGAGCAGGTGTTCTGTGAGCAGCCCACCGGTTTCGTCGACGCCGAGCACCCCGACTTCGTGTGCTTGCTCTCCCGTTCTCTTTACGGGTTGAAGCAGGCACCTCGGGCTTGGTACCAGCGTATCGCAGCCTTCCTGCAGTCTCTCGGATTTCGGTCCACTCGCTCCGATGCTTCACTCTTCGTGTATCATCAGGGAGTTGACACTGCATATCTGCTGCTCTATGTCGACGACATCATCCTCACGGCGTCCGCCCCCGACCTCCTTCAGCGGCTGACTGCTCGTCTTCGTGATGAGTTCGCCCTCGAGGACTTGGGACCCCTGCACTACTTCCTCGGCATCGAGGTGGTCCGACGGACTGACAGCTTCTTTCTGCATCAGCAGAAGTACGCCCACGAGCTCCTGGAGCGTGCCGGTATGCTTAACTGCAAGCCGGCGCCCACCCCCGTCGACACGAAGGCGAAGGTCTCTGCTCTCGAGGGGTTTCTTGCGTCTGATGGAGTGTTTTACCGCTCTATTGTCGGTGCTTTACAGTACCTGACGCTGACTCGCCCCGACCTGCAGTATGTTGTCCAGCAGGTGTGCCTTGCTACGTCTCGAGCTAGCGTTGGTTTTCCCCGAAGAGGAGGGGGTGATGCAGCACAGTAGCGTAAGTATTTCCCTCTGTTTTTGAGAACCAATGTATCAATCCAGTAGGAGGTCACGCGCAAGTCCCTCGTACCTGCACAAAACGGTAGCAACTCGCAACCAAAGCTTAGGGGTTGTCAATCCCTTCACGGTCACTTACGAGAGTGAGATCCGATAGAGATAATATTTTTTGGTATTTTTGGTATAAAGATGCAAAGTGAAAAGTAAAAGCAAAACAAGTAAAATAAAGTAATGGAGATTGATATGATGAGAATAGACCCGGGGCCATAGGTTTCACTAGTGGCTTCTCTCAAGAGCATAGATATTCTACGGTGGGTGAACAAATTACTGTTGAGAAATTGATAGAATTGAGCATAGTTATGAGGTTATCTAGGTATGATCATGTATATAGGCATCACGTTCGTGACAAGTAGACAGACTCCTGCCTGCATCTACTACTATTACTTCACTCATCGACCGCTATCCAGCATGCATCTAGAGTATTAAGTTAAAAACAGAGTAACGCCTTAAGAAAGATGACATGATGTAGAGGAATAAATTCATGCAATATGATAAATACCCCATCTTGTTATCCTCGATGGCAACAATACAATACGTGCCTTGCAACTCTTTCTGTCACTGAGTAAGGACACCGCAAGATTGAACCCAAAGCTAAGCACTTCTCCCATTGCAAGAACTACCAATCTAGTTGGCCAAACCAAACGGATAATTCGAAGGGACTTGCAAAGATAACTCAACCATACATAAAAGAATTCAGAGAAGATTCAAATATTATTCATAGATAAGTTGGATCATAAACCCACAATTCATCGGTCTCAACAAACACACCGCAAAAAGAAGATTACATCGAATAGATCTCCACGAGAGAGGGGGAGAACATTGTATTGAGATCCAAAAAGAGAGAATAAGCCATCTAGCTACTAGCTATGGACCCGAAGGTCTGAAGTAAACTACTCACACTTCATCGGAAGGGCTATGGTGTTGATGTAGAAGCCCTCCGTGATGGATGCCCTCTCCGGCGGAGCTCCGGAACAGGCCCCAATATGGGATCTCGTGGATACAGGAAGTTGTGGCGGTGGAATTAGGTTTTTGGCTCCGTCTCTGGTCTAATGGGGGTACGTAGGTATATATAGGAGGAAGGAGCACGTCGGTGGAGCTCCGAGGGGCCCACGAGGCAGGGGGGTGCGCCCTCCACCCTCGTGACCTCCCCGGAAACTTCTTGGAGTAGGGTCCAAGTCTCCTGGATCACGTTCGGTGAGAAGATCACGTTCCCGAAGGTTTCATTCCGTTTGGACTCCGTTTGATATTCTGTTTCCTCGAAATACAGAAATAGGCAAAAAACAGCAATTCTGAGTTGGGCCTCCGGTTAATAGGTTAGTCCCAAAAATAATATAAAAGTGGAAAATAAAGCCCAATATGATCCAAAACAGTAGATAAAATAGCATGCTCGTCCTCGAGTAGGTAAATGATAAAAAGAGAATTTTTGATGCGGAGTGATACTCTGGCATAATTTCAATGTAAATCTTCTTAATCATGGTATGAATATTCAGATCCGAAAGGTTCAAGACAAAAGTTCATATTGACATAAAAATGATAATACTTCAAGCATACTAATCAAACAATTATGTCATCTCAAAATAACATGGCCAAAGGAAGTCCATCCCTACAAAATCATATAGTTAGGCTATGCTTCATTTTCGTCACACAAAGATGTTCCCAACTTCTATACCCCCGATGACAAGCCAAGCAATTGTTTCATACTCAAATAATCTCAAACTTTTTCAACCTTCACGCAATACATGAGCGCGAGCCATGGACATTGTTGGGGAACGTAGCAGAAATTCAAAATTTTCCTACGTGTCACCAAGATCTATCTATGGAGAAACCAGCAACGAGGGGAAGGAGAGTGCATCTACATACCCTTGTAGATCGCTAAGCGGAAGCGTTCAAGTGAACGGGGTTGATGAAGTCGTACTCGTCGTGATCCAAATCACCGATGACCAAGTGCCGAACGGACGGCACCTCCGCGTTCAACACACGTACAGCCCGGTGACGTCTCCCATGCCTTGATCCAGCAAGGAGAGAGGGAGAGGTTGAGGAAGACTCCATCCAGCAGCAGCACAACGGCGTGGTGGTGGTGGAGGAGTGTGGCAATCCTGCAGGGCTTCGCCAAGCACCGCGGGAGAGGAGAAGGACTTGGGAGAGGGGGAGGGCTGCGCCAGCACCTTGGTACGGTTTCCCTCCCACCCCCTTCATATATATAGGGGCAAGGGAGAGGGGGGCCGGCCTCCTCAGATCCCATCTGAGGAGGGGCGGCGGCCAGGATGGGTGGCTTGCCCCCCAAGGCAAAGGGGGGCGCCCCCTTCTAGGGTTCCCCCAAACCCTAGGCGCCTTGGGCCCTTGTGGGGGGGGGGGGCGCACCAGCCCACCTGGGGCTGGTCCCCTCCCGCACGTGGCCCATGCAGCCCTCCGGGGCCGGTGGTCCCACTTGGTGGACCCCCGGGACCCTCCTGGTGGTCCCGGTACGTTACCGATAAAACCCGAAACTCTTTCGGTGACCAAAACAGGACTTCCCATATATAAATCTTTACCTACGGACCATTCCGGAACTCCTCGTGACGTCCGGGATCTCATCCGGGACTCCGAACAACATTCGGTAACCACATACAAACTTCCTTTATAACCCTAGCGTCATCGAACCTTAAGTGTGTAGACCCTACGGGTTCGGGAGACATGCAGACATGACCGAGACGTTCCCCGGTCAATAACCAACAGCGGGATCTGGATACCCATGTTGGCTCCCACATGTTCCACGATGATCTCATCGGATGAACCACGATGTCAAGGACTTAATCAATCCCGTATACAATTCCCTTTGTCTAGCGGTATTGTACTTGCCCGAGATTCGATCGTCGGTATCCCTATACCTTGTTCAATCTCATTACCGGCAAGTCTCTTTACTCGTTCCGTAACACATCATCCCGTGATCAACTCCTTGATCATATTGTGCACATTATGATGATGTCCTACCGAGTGGGCCCAGAGATACCTCTCCGTCACACGGAGTGACAAATCCCAGTCTCGATTCGTGCCAACCCAACAGACACTTTCGGAGATACCTGTAGTGTACCTTTATAGCCACCCAGTTATGTTGTGACGTTTGGCACACCCAAAGTATTCCTACGGTATTCGGGAGTTGCACAATCTCATGGTCTAAGGAAATGATACTTCACATTAGAAAAGCTTGAGCATACGAACTACATGATCTTTGTGCTAGGCTTAGGATTGGGTCTTGTCCATCACATGATTCTCCTAATGATGTGATCCCGTTATCAACGACATCCAATGTCCATGGTCAGGAAACCGTAACCATCTATTGATCAACGAGCTAGTCAACTAGAGGCTTACTAGGGACATGGTGTTGTCTATGTATCCACACATGTATCTGAGTTTCCTGTCAATACAATTATAGCATGGATAATAAACGATTTATCATGAACAAGGAAATATAATAATAACCTATTTATTATTGCCTCTAGGGCATATTTCCAACAGTCTCCCACTTGCACTAGAGTCAATAATCTAGTTCACATCGCCATGTGATTAACATTCACAGGTCACATCGCCATGTGACCAACATCCAAAGAGTTTACTAGAGTTCGTAATCTAGTTCACATCACTATGTGATTAACACTCAATGAGTTCTGGGTTTGATCATGTTGCTTGTGAGAGAGGTTTTAGTCAACGGGTCTGCAACACTCAGATCCGTATGTAGTTCGCAAATCTCTACGCTATATTTGGAGCCATTTCAAATAACTGTTCTACTTGGAGCTATTCTAAATTGTTGCTCCATTATACGTATCCGGTATCTCTACTCAGAGCTATCCGGATAGGTGTTAAGCTTGCATCGACATAACTCTTTATGTCGAACTCTTTATCACCTCCATAACCGAGAAACATATCCTTATTCCTCTAAGGATAATTTTGACCGCTATCTCGTGATCTACTCCTAGATCACCTTTGTACCCTCTTGCCAGACATGTGGCAAGGCACACATCAGGTGCGGTACTCAGCATGGCATACCGTATAGAGCCTATGACAAAAGCATAGGGGACGATCTTAGTCCTTCCTCTTTCTCCTGCCGTGGTCGAGCCTTAACTCTTAACTTCATACCTTACAACTCAGGCAAGAACTCCTTCTTTGGCTGATCCATTTTGAACACCTTCAAGATCATGTCAAGGTATGTGCTCATTTGAAAGTACCATTAAGCGTTTCGATCTATTCTTATAGATCTTGATGCTCACTTTTCAGGTAGCTTAATCCAGGTTCTCCATTGAAAAACACCTTTCAAATAACCCTATATGCTTTCCAGAAATTCTACATCATTTCGGATCAACAATATGTCATCCACATATACTTATCAGAAATGTCGTAGTGCTCCCAGTCACTTTATTGTAAATACAAGTTTCTAACAAACTTTGTATGAACCCATAAACTTTGATTACTCCATCAAAGTGTATATTCTGACTCCGAGATGCTTACTCCAGTCCTTAGAAGGATTGCTGGAGCTTTGCATACTTGTTAGCATCTTTCAGGATCGACAAAATCTTCTGGTTGTATCACATACAACCTTTCCTCAAGAAAATCATCAAGGAAACAATATTTTGACATCCTATCTGCAAGATTTCATAAATAATGCAGTACCCGCTAATATAATTCCAACAGACTCTTAGCATCGCTACGAGTGAGAAAGTCTCATCGTAGTCAACTCCTTGAACTTGTCGAGAAACACCTTAACGACAAGTCGAGCTCTCTCAATGGTGACACTTACCATCATTGTCTGTCTTCCTTTTAAAATCCATCTGTACTCAACAGCCTTACGACCATCGAGACGTTCTGCCAAAGTCTACACTTTGTTTTCATACATGGATCCTCTCTCAGATTTTATGGCCTCGAGCCATTTATCGGAATCCGGGCCCACCATCGCTTCTCCATAGCTCGTAGGTTCATTGTTGTCCAACAACGTGACCTTTTAAGACAGGGTTACCACTTAGAAGTTGTACACACCCTTGTCAACCTATGAGGTTCAATAGTAACTTGATCTGAAGCTCTATGATCATCATCTTTAGCTTTCTCTTCAACTGAGGCAGGGGCCACAGAAACATACTTCCTGTGCTGCGCTACTCTCTGCTTGAAGTGAAGGTTCAACAACCTTATCAAGTTCTATCTTCCTCCCACTCAATTCTTTCGAGAGAAACTTTTCCTCGAGAAAGCATCCGATTCTAGAAACAATCCCTATTGTCTTCGGATCTGAATTAGGAGGTATACCCGACTGTTTTTGGGTGTTCTATGAAGATGCATTTTATCCGCTTTGGGTTCGAGCTTATCAACCTTAAACTTTTTCACATAAGCGTCACACCCCCAAACTTTTAAGAAACGACAACTCAGGTTTCTCAAACCATAGTTCAAACGGTTTCGTCTCAACGGAATTACGTGGTGCCCTATTCAAGTGAGTGTGGTTGTCTCTAATGCCTAACCCATGAACAAAAGTGGTAATTCGATAAGAGACATCATGGTACGCACCATATCCCATAGGGTGCAACTATGATGTTCGGACACACCATCACACTATGGTGTTCCAGGCGGTATTAATCGTGAAACAATTTCCACAATGTCTTAATTGTGTGCCAAACTCATAACTCAGATATTCGTCTCTATGATCGTATCATAGACATTTTATCCTCTTGTCACGATAATCTTCAACTTCACTCTGAAATTACTTGAACCATTCAATAATTCAAACTTGATTTTCATCAAGTAGATATACTCAACATCTACTCGAATCATCTGTGAATTAAGAACATAACGATATTCACTGCATGCCTCAGCACTCATTGGGCCTCACACATCAAAATGTGTTACTTCCAACAAGTTGCTATCTTGTTCCATCTTACTGAAAACGAGGCTTTTCAGTCATCTTGCCCATGTGGTAAGATTTGCATATCTCAAGTGATTCAAAATCAAGTGAGTCCAAACGATCCATCTGCATGGAGTTTCTTCATGCGTATACACCAACAGACATGGTTCGCATGTCTCAAACTTTTCAAAACGAGTGAGTCCAAAGATCCATCAACATGGAGCTTCTTCATGCGTTTTATACCAATATGACTTACATAGCAGTGCCACCAGTAAGTGGTACAATCATTATTATCTTATACCTTTTGGCATGAAAATGTGTATCACTATGATCAAGATTCAATAAACCATTCCTTTAGGTGCAAGACCATTAAAGGTATTATTCAAATAAACAGAGTAACTATTGTTCTCTTTAAATGAACAACCGTATTGCGATAGACATAATCCAATCATGTCTATGCTCAACGCAAACACCAAATAACAATTATTTAGGTTTAACACCAATCTCGATGGTAGAGTGAGCGTGCGATGCTTGATCATATCAACCTTGGAAACACTTCCAATACATATCGTCCGCTCACCTTTAGCTAGTATCCGTTTATTCCGTAGCTTTTATTTCAAGTTACTAACACTTAGCAATGGAACCGGTATCTAATACTCTGGTGCTACTAGGAGTACTAGTAAAGTACACATTAACATAATGTATATCCAATATACTTCTATCGACAGCCTTCTCATCTACCAAGTATCTAGGGTAATTCTGCTCCAGTAGCTGTTCCCCTCATTACAGAAGCACTTAGTCTCGGGTTTGGGTTCATCCCTTGCCCTTCTTTAAACTAGTGGTTTCACTAACCATCAACAATTGATGCTCCTTCTTGATTTCTACTTTTGCGGTGTCAAACATCGCGAATTGCTCAAGGATCATCATGTCTATCCCTGATATGTTATAGTTCATCACGAAGCTCTAGTGGCTTGGTGGCAGTGACTTTGGAGAACTATCACTATCTCATCTGGAAGATAATTCCCACTCGATTCAAGTGATCGTCGTACCCAGACAATCTGAGTACAAGCTCAACGATTGAGCTTTTCTCCCTTAGTTTGCAGGCTAAGAAAATCGTCGGAGGTCTTATACCTCTTGATGTGGGCACGAGCCTGAAATTCCAATTTCAGTCCTCGAAACATCTCATATGTTCCGCGACGTTTCAAAACGTCTTCGGTGCCTCAACTCTAAACCGTTCAACTGAACTATCACGTAGTTATCAAAACTTGTATGTCAGATGTTCGCAACATCCACAGACGACGTTCGAGGTTCAGCACACTGAGCGGTGCATTAAGGACATAAGCCTTCTACGAAGCAACGAGGACAATCCTCGGTTTATGGACCTAGTCCGCATAATTGCTACTATCAACTTTCAACTAAATTTTCTCTAGGAACATATCTAAACAGTAGAACTGAAGCGCGAGCTACGACATAATTTGCAAAGATCTTTTGACTATGTTCAGGATAATTAAGTTCATCTTATGAACTCCCACTCAGATAGACATCCCTCTAGTCATCTAAGTGATTACATGATCCGAGTCAACTAGGCCGTGTCCGATCATCACGTGAGACGGACTAGTCATCATCGGTGAACATCTTCATGTTGATCGTATCTACCATACGACTCATGCTCGACCTTTCGGTCTCTGTGTTTCGAGGACATGTCTGTACATGCTAGGCTCGTCAAGTTAACCCTAAGTGTTTTGCATGTGTAAAACTGTCTTACACCCGTTGGATGTGAACGTAAGGATCTATCACACCCGATCATCACGTGGTGCTTCGAAACGACGAACTTTAGCAACGGTGCACAGTTAGGGGAGAACACTTCTTGAAATTTTAATGAGGGATCATCTTATTAACTACCGTTGTTCTAAGCAAATAAGATGTAATAACATGATAAACATCACATGCAATCAAATAGTGACATGATATGGCCATCATCACTTTGCTCCTTTTGATCTCCATCTTCGGGGCTCCATGATCATTATCGTCACTGGCATGACACCATGATCTCCATCATCATGATCTCCATCATCGTGTCTTCGTGAAGTTGTCTCGCCAACTATTACTTCTACTACTATGGCTAACGGTTAGCAATAAAGTAAAGTAATTACATGACGTTTATGTTGACACGCAGATCATAAATAAATTAAAGACAACTCCTATGGCTCCTGCCGGTTGTCATACTCATCGACATGCAAGTCGTGATTCCTATTACAATAACAAGATCATCTCATACATCACATACATGATTCATCACAACTTCTGGCCATATCACATCACAAAGCACTTGCTGCAAAAACAAGTTAGACGTCCTCTAATTGTTGTTGCAAGTTTGTTTACGTGGCTGCTATAGGTTGCTAGCAAGAACGTTTCTTACCTACGTTAAAATCACAACGTGAATTGTCAATCTCTATTTACCCTTCATAAGGACCCTGTTCATCGAATCCGATCCAACTAAAGTGGGAGAGACAGACACCCGCCAGCCACCTTATGCAACTAGTGCATGTCAGTCGGTGGAACTGGTCTCACGTAAGCGTACGTGTAAGGTTGGTCCGGGCCGCTTCATCCCACAATACCGCTGAATCAAGATAGGACTAGTAACGGCAAGAAGAATTGACAATTCGACGCCCACAACAACTTTGTGTTCTACTCGTGCAAAGAATCTACGCAATAAACCTGGCTCTGATACCACTGTTGGGGAACGTAGCAGAAATTCAAAATTTTCCTACGTGTCATCAAGATCTATCTATGTAGAAACCAGCAACGAGGGGAAGGAGAGTGCATCTACATACCCTTGTAGATCGCTAAGCGGAAGCGTTCAAGTGAACGGGGTTGATGGAGTCGTACTCGTCGTGATCCAAATCACCGATGACCAAGTGTCGAACGGACGGCACCTCCGCGTTCAACACACGTACAGCCCGGTGACGTCTCCCATGCCTTGATCAAGCAAGGAGAGAGGGAGAGGTTGAGGAAGACTCCATCCAGCAGCAGCACAACGGCGTGGTGGTGGTGGAGGAGTGTGGCAATCCTGCAGGGCTTCGCCAAGCACCGCGGGAGAGGAGAAGGACTTGGGAGAGGGGGAGGGCTGCGCCAGCACCTTGGTACGGTTTCCCTCCCACCCCCTTCATATATATAGGGGCAAGGGAGAGGGGGGCCGGCCTCCTCAGATCCCATCTGAGGAGGGGCGGCGGCCAGGATGGGTGGCTTGCCCCCCAAGGCAAAGGGGGGCGCCCCCTTCTAGGGTTCCCCCAAACCCTAGGCGCCTTGGGCCCTTGTGGGGGGGGGGGCGCACCAGCCCACCTGGGGCTGGTCCCCTCCCGCACGTGGCCCATGCAGCCCTCCGGGGCCGGTGGTCCCACTTGGTAGACCCCCGGGACCCTCCTGGTGGTCCCGGTACGTTACCGATAAAACCCGAAACTCTTTCGATGACCAAAACAGGACTTCCCATATATAAATCTTTACCTCCGGACCATTCCGGAACTCCTCGTGACGTCCGGGATCTCATCCGGGACTCCGAACAACATTCGGTAACCACATACAAACTTCCTTTATAACCCTAGCGTCATCGAACCTTAAGTGTGTAGACCCTACGGGTTCGGGAGACATGCAGACATGACCGAGACGTTCTCCGGTCAATAACCAACAGCGGGATCTGGATACCCATGTTGGCTCCCACATGTTCCACGATGATCTCATCGAATGAACCACGATGTCAAGGACTTAATCAATCCCGTATACAATTCCCTTTGTCTAGCGGTATTGTACTTGCCCGAGATTCGATCGTCGGTATCCCTATACCTTGTTCAATCTCGTTACCGGCAAGTCTCTTTACTCGTTCCGTAACACATCATCCCGTGATCAACTCCTTGATCACATTGTGCACATTATGATGATGTCCTACCGAGTGGGCCCAGAGATACCTCTCCGTCACACGGAGTGACAAATCCCAGTCTTGATTCGTGCCAACCCAACAGACACTTTCGGAGATACCTGTAGTGTACCTTTATAGCCACCCAGTTACAATGTGACGTTTGGCACACCCAAAGTATTCCTACGGTATCCGGGAGTTGCACAATCTCATGGTCTAAGGAAATGATACTTGACATTAGAAAAGCTTTAGCATACGAACTACACGATCTTTGTGCTAGGCTTAGGATTGGGTCTTGTCCATCACATGATTCTCCTAATGATGTGATCCCGTTATCAACGACATCCAATGTCCACGGTCAGGAAACCGTAACCATCTATTGATCAACGAGCTAGTCAACTAGAGGCTTACTAGGGACATGGTGTTGTCTATGTATCCACACATGTATCTGAGTTTCCTGTCAATACAATTATAGCATGGATAATAAACGATTTATCATGAACAAGGAAATATAATAATAACCTATTTATTATTGCCTCTAGGGCATATTTCCAATAGACATAGCATTATTGGTGGTATAGAATATGATGATGGCGATTGTGTGGAGAAGACAAAAAGGTCACATCAATGAGGCTAATCAGTGAGCTATGGAGATGCCCATCAATTGATGTTAATGCAAGGAGTAGGGATTGCCATGCAACGGATGCACTAGAGCTAAGAATGCTCTACAAAAGAAAACTAGTGCGTGTGCATCCAACTTACTTGCTCATGAAGACCTAGGGCATTTCGAGGAAGCCCATCGTTGGAATATACAAGCCAAGTTCTATAATGAAAAATTCCCACTAGTATGAACAAGACAACTTATGAGACTCACTATATAAAAATCATGGTGCTACTTTGAAGCACAATATATGAGACTCACTACATGAAGAACAAGGTGCTACTTTGAAGCACAACTGTGGAAAAAGAAATAGTAGCATTGCCCTTTCTCTTTTTTTGGGCCTTTTTTTGCCTTTCTCTCTTTTTTTTGATTGGGCAATGCTCTAATAATGATGATCATCACACTTCTATTGATTACAACATAATGATTACAACTCGATACTAGAACAAGATATGACTCTATTATGAATGCCTCCGGCGGTGTACCGGGATGGCGCAATGAATCAAGAGTGACATATATGAAAAATAATGCATGGTGGCTTTGCCACAAATACGATGTCAACTACAAGATCATGCAATGGCAATATGACAAAAGTAAAGCATGTCATGATGATGATGATGATGATGATGGAAATTGCATGGCAATATATCTCGGAATGGCTATGGAAATGCCATGATAGGTAGGTATGGTGGCTGTTTTGAGGAAGATATAGGGAGGTTTATGTGTGAAAGAGCGTATCATATCACGGGGTTTGGATGCACCGGCGAAGTTTGCACCAACTCTCAATGTGAGAAAGGGCAATGCACGGTACCGAAGAGGCTAGCAATTGGCGGAAAGGTAAAAGTGCGTATAATCCATGGACTCAACATTAGTCAAAAGAACTCATATACTTATTGCAAAAATTTAGAAGTCATCAAAAATCAAGTACTACGCGCATGCTCCTAGGGGGATAGATTGGTAGGAAAAAACCATCGCTCGTCCCCGACCGCCACTCATAAGGATGCACAAGCCAGGTACACTTCATGCTTCAAATTTGTTACACAACTTTAACCATACGTGCATGCTACGGGACTTGCTAACTTCAACACAAGTATTTCTCAAATTCACAACTACTCAACTAGCACGACTATGATATTATCACCTCCATATCTCAAAACAATTATCAAGCATCAAACTTATCTTAGTATTCAACCCACTAAAAAGAAAGTTTCACATATCTTGAATACCAAGTATATTAACATTAAGCAAATTACCATGCTATTAATGACTCTCAAAATAATCTAAGTGAAGCATGAGAGATCAAAAACAATCCACCACCGTGCTCTAAAAGATCTAAGTGAAGCACTAGAGCAAAAATTATCACGCTCAAAAAGATATAAGCGAAGCACATAGAGTAAACTATCAAGCTCAAAAGATATAAGTGAAGCACATAGAGTATTCTAACAAATTTCAATTCATGCATGGCTCTCTCAAAAGGTGTGTACAGCAAGGATGATTGTGGTAGACTAACAAGCAAAGACACAAATAATACAAGACGCTCCAAGCAAAACACATACCATGTGGTGAATAAAAATATAGCTCCAAGTAAATTATCGATGGAAGTGGACGAAAGAGGGGATGCTTCCGGGGCATCCCCAAGCTTTGACTTTTTGGTGTCCTTGGATTATCTTGGGGGTTCCATGGGCATCCCCAAGCTTAGGCTCTTGCCACTCCTTGTTCCATAATCCATCAAAAGAATTCACCCAAAACTTGAAAACTTCACAACACAAAACTCAATAGAAATCTCGTGAGCTCCGTTAGAGAAAGAAAACAAAAGACTACTTTAAGGTACTGTAGTGAACTTGTTCTTTATTTGTATTGGTGTTAAACCTACTGTATTCCAACTTCTCTATGGTTTGTAAACTATTTTACTAGCCATATATTCATCAAAATAAGCAAACAACACACGCAAAACAGAATCTGTCAAAAACAGAACAGTCTGTAGTAATCTGTTACTAACGCAAACTTCTGGAACCCGAAAAGTTCTACCAAAATTAGAAGACCTGGGAAATTTGTTTATTGACCAGCAGCAATTGGAATCACTATTTTATCACGTTCTGGTGATTTTTAACAATTCGGGCACTGAGCGCAAAGATTCTGGAAATTACAGCAAGATCAAATAACTATCTTCCAAGAAGATCTAATAGGTTTAACTTGGCACAAACACTAATTAAAAGATAAAACCACATCTAAAAAGAATCTATATGGGTTATTTATTCCTAAACAGAACCAAAAACAAAAAACACAAAATAAAATTGGGTTGCCTCCCAACAAGCGCTATCGTTTAACGCCCCTAGCTAGGCATAAAAGCAAGGATAGATCTAGGTATTGCCATCTTTAATTTTCAACTTTTTAGCGGAGTCATGCTCGAATCCGGGGGGTTCTTCTCTCTTCCCTTCATACTCGGAAATTTTTAGATCTAAAGAATCCAACCGTTTATTGCAAAGAGTAATCAACATATTCATACGGTTAAGATTTTCGCTAATATTTTTAAGAGGCTCAAGAGACTTTTGTAAAATCTTTGTTACTTCGCAAATCTTCTCAAACACTTGGGTTTCTTCCTGGGTAGGATGAGATCCTCCCTTTTGGGGTGGTGTTCCCACTATTCCCTCTATAATCTCATGCGCAATACAGGGATCAATATTAATGAAATTTCCCTTGGCCATGCAATCCAAGAGTTGTCTATGCGTCACGGTGGGTGAACAAATTACTGTTGAGCAATTGATAGAATTGAGCATAGTTATGAGGTTATCTAGGTATGATCATGTATATAGGCATCACGTCCGTGACAAGTAGACCGACTCCTGCCTGCATCTACTACTATTACTCCACTCATCGACCGCTATCCAGCATGCATCTAGAGTATTAAGTTAAAAACAGAGTAACGCCTTAAGCAAGATGACATGATGTAGAGGAATAAATTCATGCAATATGATAAATACCCCATCTTGTTATCCTCGATGGCAACAATACAATACGTGCCTTGCAACTCTTTCTGTCACTGAGTAAGGACACCGCAAGATTGAACCCAAAGCTAAGCACTTCTCCCATTGCAAGAACTACCAATCTAGTTGGCCAAACCAAACGGATAATTCGAAGAGACTTGCAAAGATAACTCAATCATACATAAAAGAATTCAGAGAAGATTCAAATATTATGCATAGTTAAGTTGGATCATAAACCCACAATTCATCGTTCTCAACAAACACACCACAAAAAGAAGATTACATCGAATAGATCTCCACGAGAGAGGGGGAGAACATTGTATTGAGATCCAAAAAGAGAGAAGAAGTCATCTAGCTACTAGCTATGGACCCGAAGGTCTGAAGTAAACTACTCACACTTCATCGGAAGGGCTATGGTGTTGATGTAGAAGCCCTCCGTGATGGATGCCCTCTCCGGCGGAGCTCCGGGACAGGCCCTAAGATGGGATCTCATGGATACAGGAAGTTGCGGCGGTGGAATTAGGTTTTTGGCTCTGTCTCTGGTCTAATGGGGGTACGTAGGTATATATAGAAGGAAGGAGCACGTCGGTGGAGCTCCGAGGGGCCCACGAGGCAGGGGGGCGCACCCAGGGGGGCGCGCCCTCCACCCTCGTGACCTCCCCGGAAACTTCTTGGAGTAGGGTCCAAGTCTCCTGGATCACGTTCGGTGAGAAGATCACGTTCCCGAAGGTTTCATTCCGTTTGGACTCCGTTTGTTATTATGTTTCCTCGAAATACTGAAATAGGCAAAAAACCAGCAATTCTGGGCTGGGCCTCCGGTTAATAGGTTAGTCCCAAAAATAATATAAAAGTGGAAAATAAAGCCCAATATAGTCCAAAACAGTAGATAAAGTAGCATGGAGCAATCAAAAATTATAGATACGTTGGAGACGTATCATGCCTCCATATGCATGCCCCGCGTGACTCTAACTGGACTCTGGTGAAGCGTATTCTCCGTTACATACGCGGCACCATGTCATTGGGACTCACCCTGACGGCCTCCGCCTCCACCGACCTCGTGGCCTACTCCGATGCCGACTGGGCTGGCTGCCCCGACACGCGACGCTCTACGTCAGGCTACTGCGTCTACCTTGGGCCCTCGTTGATCTCTTGGTCATCGAAGCGGCAGCCGACGGTCTCCCGCTCCAGCGCCGAGGCAAAGTATCGCGCCGTGGATAATGCCGTGGCCGAGTGCTCTTGGATACGTCAGCTGCTCCAGGAGTTGCTTTGTGATGTTCACAAGGCCACTCTTGTCTACTGCGATAACGTCAGCGCGGTCTACCTCTCCGCCAACCCGGTGCACCATCGACGGACGAAGCATATTGAGCTCGATATTCACTTCGTGCGCGAGCAGGTTGCCCTTGGTCGTGTTCGGGTTCTCCACGTGCCGACGACGCAACAGTTTGCTGATGTGATGACTAAGGGATTGCCTACTCCCATCTTCAAGGAGTTTCGGTCCAGTCTCTGTGTCTTCGGCGACGCTTCGACTGCGGGGGGGGGGGGGGGTGTTGAGTATGTATTTTGTATTGCACGTGTATTGGAGTTGTGGCCCACCTCCTAGTCTTGTAAAGTTGAGGTAGAGGTCTTCCCTTGTATTATATATACGTGCGACGCTCTACGTCAGGCTACTGCGTCTACCTTGGGCCCTCATTGATCTCTTGGTCATCGAAGCGGCAGCCCACGGTCTCCCGCTCCAGCGCCGAGGCAGAGTATCGCGCCGTGGCTAATGCCGTGGCCGAGTGCTCTTGGATACGTCAGCTGCTCCAGGAGTTGCTTTGTGATGTTCACAAGGCCACTCTTGTCTACTGCGATAACGTCAGCGCGGTCTACCTCTCCGCCAACCCGGTGCACCATCAACGGACGAAGCATATTGAGCTCGATATTCACTTCGTGCGCGAGCAGGTTGCCCTTGGCCATGTTTGGGTTCTCCACGTGCCGACGACGCAACAGTTTGCTGATGTGATGACTAAGGGATTGCCTACTCCCGTCTTCGAGGAGTTTCGGTCCAGTCTCTGTGTCTTCGGCGACGCTTCGACTGCGGGGGGGGGGGGGGGGTGTATTGCACGTGTATTGGAGTTGTGGCGCACCTCCTAGTCTTGTATAGTTGAGGTAGAGGTCTTCCCTTGTATTATATATACGTGCACCAGCACCCCATCAATACAACGATTCATTGTATTGCAAAACATCTCTCTACATTATTGTATGGATTATTGTGCACGTATGAGAGAGAGAGGGAGAGGGAGAGAGGGAGAGAGGGAGAGAGAGAGAGAGAGAGAGAGAGAGAGAGAGAGAGAGGGAGAGTGTGAAAGTGAGTTGGGCCAATGCTGCGATACTTCATGGGTGGGTGATACACGCTAAAATGCTACAGCATTATTTTGTTTAGCGAAATAGCGCGCTATAGGCGAATAGCGCCGTAGTGGGCATGTAGCTAAAAACGTGACATGGCGCTTCTAGATACGCTATAGCGACGCTATAATGTCAAAATAGCTTGATTTTTTTTCATTGGTATTTCCTCCTTTACCTCATTCGAGTTTGATGAGATATGGTCATTCTCAAAAGGTAGATTTATTACATATCGATAGAAAATGGCGTAGGTGTGCTCTTCCGTGCTAGCTTAGCGCCATGCATGATGAGATATGGTCATTAGCGATGAATCAATCTTTTATGTTATCTGCTTTATGCCTCTGAAAGTGTGTGCTAGCTTATTTATTATATTCAGAGAATACTATATCACACATGTAGTGCATATTGGATATTTTCACTTACAAGGGATGCGTCGAGATTGACGCATCGAGAAGATAGATAGAAGGGGCCAAGAAAAGCCAAGCGTTTTACAAACCCTTTTTTTTTTACAAACCTCCTCCACGGCTATGAAAGCCCTAAAACAACATGCGGACTACTCACCCATGTCCTCCCTATCTACCATACAAATGACGGAACCTCGTTCTCGGAGAAGTCCGGCCGCTCTCCAATCTTGTGCCTCCAGCTCGATCTTCACAAGCACTCCTTGAACCGATGGCAGGGCTCCATTGAACACTATGTCATTCCGGTGTTTCCACAACTGCCATAGCACGAGAGTAATAACAGTCCACGTCTCCTTCCTCATGTGGTGTTGCGGGCGTATATCTGTCCACCATTCCACGAGGCTTGCATCCAATGTTGGCATCCAGTCCGGTCTCCCCCACGTGCTTGTGATTTTGGTCCACACTTGCCTGGCGAAACCACAGGTAAGCAACAGGTGATCTAAAGTCTCCGGCGCTTGATCACAGAAAGGGCATGCAGCTGGGTGTGGCATCTGTCTGCGCTGCAACCGATCCGCAGTCCAGCACCGATTTCGCGTTGCAAGCCACGTGAAGAACTTGCACGCCGGTGGTGCCCGCGATTTCCAAACTTGGACAGCTCCAGCCTTTTCTATTCTTCCCGCAAAGTGTGCGCGGTATGCCGACCGTACAGAGAAACTGCCCGTGTTCTCCCATGTCCATGTGATTGTGTCTTCCACACCTTGTACCAGCTCGATGTTTTGAGTCATATCAACCAAAGTGATGAACTCAAGTAGTGCTTGTGCGCTCATATCCGGTGAGACATCTTGCCACCATCCGTCCGTGATTGCTTGACTGACCGTCTTTTTCCTTCCCGGCTTCTTGACCATGGCATATAGTTGCGGCATGGTGTCCTCAATGCGTCCGTCCCGGAGCCACCAGTCCGTCCAGAACCTCGCTGTGTTTCCGTCCCCAAGCATGCATCTTGTGGCTGCTTTGTAGATGCTCATAGATTCTTCGGGTACTTGCAAGTTAAGAGCACCCCATGGCCGATTTGGCTCTGTCTTTTGCAACCACGGCCACCTGGCTCTAAGCGCTGTGTTTAGCAGACGCAGGTTTGGCACGCCCAATTCACCAAACTCTTTTGGCGCACACACTTGATCCCAAGCGACGATGCAATGCCCACCATGAACATCACGCCTGCCCTTCCACAAGAATCCCCGACAGATTTTGTTAGCGGCTGCAATGGTTTTGATAGGTAAGTCAAGCGCCATCATCGCATGCATTGGTATGGATGAGAGTGTAGTTCGCAGCAGCTCTAATCGTCCTGCTCGATAAATCAGCCTGGCTTGCCAGGCAGGAAGCCGGTCCGCCATCTTGTCAATCATGTACTGCAATTGGGCTGCTGAGACCTTCCGCAATGCAAGCGGAAGCCCGAGGTACCGGCAGGGCCACTCCAAGACCTGGCACTCCATTTCATTTGCAATTAGCTGGCACTGTTCGTCGGAACACCTTATTGGGTGGGCGGAGCATTTGGACAGATTGGTACGCAGGCCTGTTGCAACGCCAAAGTCAAACAGCAGCGCTGCACACGCCCTGAGACTTTGCAAGTCCGGCTTGATGAACGTGATCACATCGTCAGCGTAGATGGAGGTGCGCTGCTGGTATCCAGTGGGTGCAAGAGGAGTTAGAAGACCGGTCTCTGAAGCTCGGTGTATGAGGTGTTGTAGGCTCTCCATAACTAGGACAAACAAAAGGGGGGAGACCGGATCCCCTTGCCGCAACCCTTGCCGGTTATAGATGATCTCACCCGGGATGCCGTTGAGGAGAACTCTTGTGGAGGATGACGCAAGTAGTCCAGAGATCCATGCCGTCCACTTGGTACTGAACCCCATGTGCTGAAGAACTTCCAAAAGAAAGGCCCAGTGCACGGTGTCAAATGCCTTCGTAATATCGAGCTTGAGCATTACCGCCTCTTTTTTTGTTGCATGCAGCTTCCTAGCCAGCCCTTGCACCATCATGTAATTGTCATGCAACCATCTCCCTTTTATGAATGCGCCTTGGTGAGCTCCGACAAGATCTGGCATGTCAGCAACCACCCATGTGGCCAACACCTTGGCGACTAGCTTTGGGAAGCTGTGAATCAAACTGATTGGCCTAAACTCACGTATTTCCAGTGCAGCCGGTGTCTTGGGCAACAGCGTTATGAATGCTTGGTTTATGGAAGTGAGACCACGGAAGTCCATTCTTCCAAACGAGTGAAACGCTGCCATGACATCGTCCTTTATGATTGGCCAACAAGCAAGATAGAAACGCGCCGGAAATCCATCGGGTCCCGGCGCCTTGTCAAGCTCTTGCGCCCTCACAGCAGCCCACACCTCCTCCTCAGTGAATGCAATGTCAAGATGAGACATATCCTTTCGAGGTAACCCCAGCTCTTCAAGATTGAGTGTGAATTCCCGGTCATATGAGTCCCCAAGCAAGTTGGAGAAGAAAGTATCCACCGCTTCTGCCATAGTCTCATGATCCGTAGTAATTACGCCATCCACTTTGAGCTTTGTGATGAAGTTTTTTCGTCTCCTGTGACTTGCATGCGCATGGAAGAATTGCGCACATGCATCACCTTCTTTTAGGCAGAGTATCCGGGACCTTTGTCTAGCAATCGTCCGCTCCAGCGATGCTAGACCAAGCAGCTTGTGTTTGAGTAACCTTCGTAAACTAAACTCAGCTGGCGTTAATGTTCGACTCTCCATGGCCACATCCAGTCGCAGAATGACCTCGTTCGCAATGCGGATTTGTTGCGGATATTTTCACTTGATTTGGATAATTGAAGTGCGGCCATATTTTTTCTTAATTGTTCCTATTCTTTGACAATCTTCTGCTTCAGTTCCGTGTCAGTGCAAATATATATGTGTAAATTCTCATAAAGATACTATTGGTGTTTCAGTTGTTTACAATATTACCCCTCACAGAGCAAAACAAAGTAGCAACACCGGAGACATTTTATTAATTGAAACAGACATATTGTATGAAGGAATCACCAATACTTCAACTGATCAAGGGAGAAAAAAGGGAATTGGGGAAGAGGTTTTGGGCCTTAAATGGTATACCTCCAGCAGAAGAAGAAATGATTAATGTAGGCCTCTCTTTCTGTTTTGTCTCGCATAATTTTTAAGTTGGGCAAATATCATATAATGGTGGTTGGCAGCTAACATCCAAAATTCTTAGTTACATTTGCTATCAAGAACTATCTATGCTTGACATGGTGTTTGGTGCCTGTAGCTGCTGCGGTGCCCGTGGGTATTCTTCCCCCACCCCCCTCGCTCCTTCCCCTCTGTATGAATCATCTCCTTGTTTTCATCTCCTTGTTTTCTTTTTATTCATGATCTGCTCTGCTTGTTTAATTTGGGTGCTGTTAATTGATGCATTATTCTCTTCGTTTTCATGTGCCCAGGTGCCTATGTTGAGTGGCAGTGACAAAATCCATGTTTTTAGCTTAGGCATGTTGGCAGCTGCAGCAGCCTGACAATTAGTCCTTATTCAAGATAATTTACCCCCCCCCCCCCCCCGCCATTACTAAAGCAAGAACCATAGATGAAGTATTGCTATGGCCGCATGCATCGTCCAGATACAGAGGCCGGGGGTCTATCCTCTTTTTCAAAAAAAAAGATGAAGTCTTGCTGAAGATAACTACCATTGAGCGAGTTTTCCACTTACCAATCGGCGAAGTAATTTATCTTGCTAATATCAATTTGTATGTTTCCATTTATTTTTGCTTCTCAATCTGTTGTCCAATGCATGGATGTTGTAGGATAAATATGAACTAAAAATTTACAACATGTACAGAATCAGATAAAGCTCCCCTGCAAAAAAAAAAGAATCAGATAAAACTTATGAATGTAGCATGGCAACACAGGTTTCAATTAAATTTATGTCGTGCTAGCTTATCTGAACCATCTACTTTTTTGTTGCACTGGTGTGTGGGCAGCGCAACTGTACGCCACACTGTGAGCGGTCATTTCATCGCTAAAACAACACATGTAATGTTCTAAGCTTGTGGCATTAGAGTTGTTCTTTTATTATTCTTTGCTTTATTCATTTTGTATACTATACTATATTTTGTCCTCCTGATAATTTGCAAGAATGAAAAAACCTACTTGGGTTATCCTATGTGTTGTAAGAATTTTTTTGAATGGATTTGAAATTGTATATATAGGTATGGTGCAACTTTTTTGCATCTGGAGGTTGGATGACACCTGTCTCATGTTTGTCTGTACACCTGGTATTATGTGTTGCACATATTCTTGTAACTTTAATTTCCAACACCACCGGTAACATTATAGCAGGTACACCATGATAAGCATCAGATTTCCAACAACCTCCCTAACACCATAATAGGACGATTACACAGATTGATCATCAGATTTTCGAAACAAAACAGTCAATTCAGCAAGCAAATAAACCAAACAACCATCCAGAGCAACAAGCAACTTGATTTTTGGTGAACTGGGGGAAACGAAGGCAGGAGCCACGAACCTGCTTGGCGTACTTGAACGACCCCTTCTGCCCAGATTTGCCCGTGCGATGCAGGAGCGGGCGTCGCTGGGAGCGCCGGAGAGGCCGAGTTAGGCAACGAGGCTGTCGCTATTAACTCCGCCTGGTTGCCGGCGAACCTCGCGCACGTCGGAGGCGCAGATCCGGGGCTCCCCATCTCTCCTGCCACCTCAGTAGCAGCCGGTGAGAAAGGAAGCCCACGGACTCGCCGGCGGCGAATATAGGAGCCTCTCTAGCCTTGCACAACAACAGAAGCAGGGGAGGGCGTCGCATGCTACAGCGGGAAATACAGGTTGCAAAAATGGACCGGGATTGCTTCTACTGAAGGAATCCATGATACCTGCAAAAGTGCGTAGGTGACGGTGCTAGTTTTAAATAAAAATACTATGTATAAAGTATCTAAGTTCTCTGGGATAATACATACCAGCTATCACCCTGTTCAAAAGGCTGTTCTATTTCTGTTAGCTGGGGACAACCAGATATGTACACATGCTTTGTCTGAGCAACATTTATTGGAACACCAATGGACCTGAGGTCTGGGCAACACTCGATATACAGTCGCTCCAGTGCTGGAGAACTCCCCCCCTGGAGAAAGGCGATGATTTCTATGCCTCCACATGCATACAATCTGAGCTTCTTCAGAGAGGATGGCAATATCATTACCCTTTGGGTATTCAACTTAGGACAACTTCGAATAGTCATCTCCTCCAAACAAGAGAAACCATGGAGCCTATCAACCGGCAGGGACGTCAACTCTTGACAAGATTCGATATGAATGTTCTTCACAGCAGGTAGATAAGCTGGTGCCAGGAATTCATCAAGACTCAACAATCCTACGCAATTCCCAATAGTTAGTCTAGCAAGGGATGAGAATGCTCCAACACTGCTGCTGCTGCTGCTGCTTGCTTCAGGGACTCCGATAGATGTAAGGGATCCACAATACTTGATAACCAACTCTTCAAGAGGATGATGGTTGTCTAACACTTGTTCATGACAGAGTGGCTCAAGGAACGATATGCTCTGAATGTTCAAGCAGAAACGGAATTTAAGAGAACGTAACCTTGGCAGGAGATTAGGTCGGAGCCACCTAGGACAAGATCCACCTGTGTAATCGTCTATTTCCAAATGTTCGGGATTCCCATGAGGTAATTCTTCCATCATCTGTACCTGCTTCTCACCACTAATTCTATCAGTGGAGGCCCATTTTAGACGGAGTCTGTCAAAGTGGTCCTTGTTATAACTGAGGTGCCGTGATTTAATTTTCTGTAAGCTGGTGACATCACTGAAGCCTTGAGGAAAGCTTTCAAACACACATTCCCGAGCTTCTATAGTTTTGAGATGATGTAAGCAACGAATCGATGAAGGAAGGGTGATCAAATTAGTAGACCTCGCAAAGAAAGAAAGGTAACGGATTTTCAAGAGTTCCCTGAACCAAGAGTCAATCACGGCAGTAAACTTGGTTGGGCTACTATAATATTCATTGCAAACCAGGGACTGCAAACCAGGGACCGCAATTTTTTCTTGTTGCATATGCCCCTCAATTCAGAGTAGCCAACATTTTCATTAATGACTATTGAGAGATGACGAACATTCAAAGGAATTTTGTGTAGGTCACTTGCATGCTTTATGATGAAGCACTCATCCTTTGAGACAAGCTGTGCCGTATCATGAATCAAGTCATGAATCACGAACTTATCACTATGCTGCCATACTCTTTGAAAGAATGACCGATTTGCAAGGTCATCAAAGCAAAAGGATGCATCTTGAGGTTGCACATACCCATGTGCTATCCAAATGTCGAATAAAACCTCCTTTTCAAATACGCGATCCTTGGGATACAATGCACAAATTGAGAAGCATCTCTTCAAATGCGGTGGTAGGTACATATAGCTCAATCGAAGGGCTGGCAAAATGTCAGTCGCATCTTGTTCTAATTGCCATAGCTCACTTTCCAATATATATTTCCAATGTGTTGTATTTAGGTTCCTACGCAACAAGCGTCCAAGAGTTTTGGCGGCCAAAGGAGAACCCTTCAACTTTGGAAGTATAGCTTTACCAATGCGCTCTAACTCTGGATCATTGGAAGGACTCGATCCAAATGCTTGTAATTTGAAGAAAATCCAGAAGACATCATCTGGCAAACAAGCTAATTCACAGTGATTTATGGTGCCAACTAGACTGCCAACCTCAGAAGATCTAGTGGTGACCAAAATCATACTTCCCTGAAGGCCATTTTCCAAAGGTTTACAAAATCTCTTCCATACCGCTCCACCTTCTTTCAAGATATCATCCCACATGTCATCAAGGACAAGTAAGAATCTTTTCGACTTGACACAACTAGCTAGATTTGTCATAAGGATATTCAGATTATCTGGTGGTGTTTGTTTTCCCAAATGCTGCAAAATCTCTCTGGTTAACCTCTTTATGTCAAAATCATTTGAAACACATGTCCAAACTATGTACTTAAAATGTTTCATCACCTTTGCATCATTACAGATTTGTTGGGCCATCGTTGTCTTTCCGATACCCCCCATGCCGACTATTGGCAACACAGCCAACTCCGTCATTCTCTCTTTAACATCAGATTTGTTGCGTGCACTTACTCCTAGATTTTGCACCAACTGCTCCAGTTCTTGTTCACGTCCAAATATTTGTGGCTCATCGGAGAAAGAACATGTTTCTGGCCTGATTGATCTGTCAAACTTCTGTGGTGCTTGATGCAAACCCAAATCCTTTGACTGTTTATAGATATGATCTAGCTTATCTTGTATTTCCTTCACCTTGCTGAAGTGGGCGCAGTCCTTGATACTGTTGTAGAACTGCAGAAAGGGACCTTCCATGTGATCTTGCCCCAAATTCTTGCTCTGTTCAACCCTCAACTTCATCGCATAATAATTAAACTCAACTAGGAGGTCCTCAGCATCATACACTGCATCCTTGATATCCGAGAGGAGGTCAGCCGTTGGTTTCTTATGGCTCTGCCACTCGACACGGTCAATTAGGTCAAGCATCTTGGGCGCCACAGTTGTCCGGAGCTTCCAAAGGTCATTCTCCAGCTGCCGAAGCTGCTCCCTTACCTCATGAATCTGTTGCTGCGCAGCTGTATCGTCTTGGTCTACCAGCTGATGTCTAGCAGCTACGATGCCTGGTGTGACCCAGCTAAAGAATTCAAGACATGAATTGATCACCTTGGGGACTTCCTCTGCTTGCATGTTGGTGTCTTCTTTACTTTTGCAGTTTTCTTGGGGCTTCGTCGGTTTATATGCAACCATCAAATTCACCTCATCAACAACTTCACTGGCCTCTTCGAACATGCGTTCTGTGAAATCATCATCTCTAAGACCCTCACTCACTTTCATGCTCTGCACGATGAACTTGTTGGCATGGTCATGCTCATGAAAATCTCTTGGTTGCAATGTTATATTCATACTATACTTGGATTCTGGTTGCACAATGCCTTTGTATGGTTTTGCGCTATACCATTGTCTGCTTGGCAATTGAATGTTGAAGGCAATGCAATTATGTGTGTCATTGGTTAGCTCAATTGAGCATGATACCTCCTTCTTAAGCTCAGATGGAAGCTGTAGTTCGAGCGGCTTAATCCCAAGCATGTCATCTTCATGGAAACATGGGCTTATCTGTAGGGAAGAAGCAATATGTGGTTAGATGATTATGTATTCCGCCTCCAATTTATAACTTGCATTTGTACAAAGGCAAAAAGTTCTACATGTAGTATAAACTAAATTTCTGTGTTTATACTATTTAGATAAAAACTTCTATTTTGGCTAGAACGGCCAAAAACATTAACCACATAAATACTTATATTTTCAGATAGAGTAAAATAAAGCTCTGTGCTAGCACTGGTTTTGGCTATCATTTCCCTTGCAGCCAGACCATTTGGCTCATCTTTTGGCAAGAACAGCCTAGAGCTGAACACACCCTGAGCCTCCTAACTTTGTTTTTTCCTACTGCTAGCCCAACTAATTAACGGGCCAACCAGTAATTTAGGCTAACTAGGATTGTGTCCAAACACAAATATGAGATTATGCTAACCTAGCAGGGTTAAGCTATGTATTTGAATCTAGAACCAAATTAACACAACCTTAGAGTTGAAGAACTGACTGATCCATATCTCGATAATAATGCTCTCTTTTGACTTCAAGTGATGCATCCCTTTTCACACTTTGATTACAAGGTATCTTAAAGTAGTTAGCTTACCTGGCCTGTGTGCACATTCGTACTTCCAGACTTATTCAGAAAGCTGATTATATCACCTACAGAAGGTCTATCTTTTGATTCTTGTTGCCTGCAGGATACTGCTATTTCAATGCAGCTAGTTACTTGTTGGTACTGCAGTAATGTTGGTGGTTTATTCCACCTGTGTCTCCACCTTCGAAGTACCTACATTTAACAAATGTTAATTATTTGTGACAATCCCAGAATCTTACATTGCAACTATGTCCATTTCATTGGTGTGTATATTTAGCTGTCCATTTTTTAGTTTGGTGTCAAACATTATCCTCGCAGTGGGTGCATTACTTCACCTCAACACTATTAAAGAAACATGTTCACCCATGCACGATATATGTCCAGAAACGTGTTAAATTAGATATACCATTCAGTAGGATAGTATGCATGTTAGGTGCAAACAGTTAAAAAATGAATGCAAAATATTGTCGCCATTCTAAAGAGTGAGAGAAATCGCCCTTACATTATTTTTGTCAGGGGCGCTCATACACCCCGTTACTAACTCAAAAATAATGGCACCCAGACTATATATGTCAGACTTGGCTGAAGTTTTGCTATCTTTCTCATATTCTGGAGCGATATATCCTCTGCAAGAAAATACGATAGTATGATGCATTATGCCACTAAGCAATTGCCGGATTGTACGATAGAGAAATTCCAATTAACTAGTAGTTCTTCCAACACATAGCTTACCGTGTTCCAATAGGTTGAGCCATAGTGTGTGAGTTTTCATCTGGTCTTGACAAACCAAAATCAATGATTTTTGGAACCATATGTTTGCCATGTAGTAATATATTTGCCGGTTTAAGGTCCATATGAACAATCTTTTTTTCCTCGTGAAGATAACACAGACCCTTGCAAATTCCAATGATTATTTCGTAACGTGTTTCCCATTCAAGTCCCCTTAATTCATCTGAAGAAGAATAAATACATAAAAAGTGATAATGATAGAACATTTTTTAATTCAAGTCTATCCCTAACTGTTGACCCTGACTTGAAAACCGAGCACTAGTCAAGACAATGAGGAATAGAATAGCAACAAGACCGTACCAGTAATGTGCTTATCAAGACTTCCATTGCTGACGTACTCCAAACAGAGCAATCTTTCTCTTACGTTGACGAAGGTAAGATCTCTTGACCCAGCCTCTTTTATGGATGTGTGATATGCATGGGAACAGAAGCCAAGAAACCGGACAACATTTTGATGATTGATCTTCATCAGACTTTTAACCTCACGACGAAATGACACGTCATCAACCGTGTGTTCGTTCACATACATCCTCTTGACAGCAACAACAATCCCATTTCGGAGTACACCCTGTTCATCAGCGTTTGAATGATGATTAGCCCTACAATACCAAAACATAATGGCCAAGTTCTGCTTCTACTGGTTGTACTAGTAATCTTTTTTGGAACGAAAGTAGTTTTCTGCTGTAGGTTTATTAATACAAAATGAACCAAAACCACAACAATTATTATGGATCAGAGGTAGTACAAAACAAAGCAAGAAGAAACATAGCAGGTGCTGGATACTTATTATGTAACTTATTAACAAATTAAAGTTTTTAATACAAAAGGATACAGAACAAAGCAAGATGAATGGGTGGTACTTTTAAACTGAACTGAAATTCAGATATTTATGTATGTTCTCAATGGTAAACTGTACCTTGTAGACCTCTCCAAATCCACCCTGACCAATTTTTCTGTCTTCAGAGAAATCATTCGTGATGCTTTGTAACAGTGCTAATGGCAGATCCTTTGGTTCCTCGTCTCCATCAAGTATACGCTCCAGCGCAGTTTCGTCCCCCATTCAGAACTACACGGTGTTATTCAGAACTAGAGAATGGAAATTAAAATTAGTTTGCTTGAGACAAAGAGACCTGCAGAAAATCTGTGGCAGAGGAATGTGTACCTGCTGAAGTTTTAGCACTGTACTGCTGTATGTAGAAAGTAGTGTAGGAAGCAGATAAAAGTTAGGAACTGCTCCAAGCGAGTGATTTCGGCACATTAAAGAAGAACGATAGCTCTAACAGAAGACAAGAATGAAGGAATATAATATTCAAGCAGACAGTACAGCCAAGATGCTATCTCGTAAACCAGATATTTGGAGCTGAGATCAAACCAGATCTATGATGCCTGCACAGAGCAGAGACACGCCTGTGAGTGAAACAAAGATCAAATCGGCAGAAATACGCTCTAAATCCAAGATTCGATGGTAGCTAGATCACGAGGGACGAGACAAAGAAGGAAACAAGAGGAACAGGGAGAAGGGAAAATGTCAGGCATACCAGCAATAGCCCTAGGTAGTAGAGGTACCACACCACACGACCATCCCCATTGCAGCAGCAGAAGCACGAGGATGAAGGCTGGCTGAGCGAAGGAAGAAGAAGATGAGCCGCTGTCCTTTTGCTCCAACCTGCTCTGCCCTGCTCGGCGACGGCGACGGCGAGATGGGGAGTGGGGAAAGTGAAACGGAAAGGGAGGGGAGAAAAGTGGAAAGAAAAACCGTAAAAAATTAGTCGCAGGCCTGCCTCGTAGACCACTTCGCTCCAGTTTCACCGTGCATTTTGGCTCCTCGTGCACATTTGTATCAAAAAACATAGCAAAAGTAATTTAATTATATGCTTTTTCATCTGGAACACCAGGATATGACCAAACTTCACAAGTGAGTAGAACACTCGACCATTTTGTTCTAAAAAACAACATAATTATTTGTACTTGCTTTTCTTTTAGTTTTACTATTCATCCGGGTGCCTGTGGATTCATGTTCACCGATGTCTTTTGTTATGTTTCATCGACGCCGGTCTTCCAAAAAAATTACTCACGCGGTGGGCACCTTTGCATACCCCAACAAAGTAGTTAGATGTCTGGAAGTCCAAACCAAGCAGGCTCGTGCTACTCCAACCCCAACTACGTCAGAGCCATCAAGACTGACAAGGCACGATGACAAGGGCCGGCGTGGTTAGCGCAAAAGCTATGTCCTGAGCGGCGTGTGTTTGTATGAGGGCACGGGCTTTGCCCACACACACCCCCGTCCATCTTGCATGGTGAACATGGTCCATGGGAGTAATTAACAAGGAACCATCCAAGGGGGAGCGACTACAATAGAAGCACGGCTTGTGGTGCAAAAATAGAAAAATGAAACAAAGCCGTCGGATCGAGTGTAAATGGTACAGATTTAAGTGGATGGATCCTAGACTACTTAACGTGCATTTTATGCGCAAAAAAAAAACCTTGCTAGTAGTTATTCGATGTAAAAAAAGACTTTTGCAGTAACTACTTCCACCCTTTTTTAAAGGTCGCTGGGGGGCAAAGCCCCCCACCTGAATTACCTCCACTTTTTCATGTCCAAACGTTTTGTTTTTAGTAAATATGATGTGCGGGAGTAATTAACAAGGAGCCATCCAAAGGGGGAGAGACTACAATAGGAGCACAACTTGTGGTGCAAAATAGAAAAACAAAACTGGGTCGTCTGATTGAGTGTGAACGGTACAGATTTAAGTAGATAGATCCTAGGCCACTTAATGTGCATTTTATGAAACCCCCCTGCTAGGAGTTATTAGATGTAAAAAGACTTTTACAGTAGCTACCTCCACTTTTTCATGTCCAAACGTTTTGTTCTTAGTCTACTACCCTAGGCCACTTAATGCGTTGATGGTTTTTCGAATATAGAGGAATCTTTTTTAATGAGCCACCGACATTTTTTCAAAAACACCATAATTTTCTTATATATGATGACGACAAAAAATAAGGACTGAAGGATAATAAGAAGAAACAAGAATAAAAAATAAAAACTTGAAATTCACTTTTTTAAAAAAAAAAACAAAATTTGTTCGCGTTTTAAACAAGTGTTCACAAAACTTGAAAAATATAATGTTCCAAGAAAATCACTTTTTTCAAAGGTGGATGCATTTTTTAACCATGCTACTGTTTTTTTTAATAAGGAAAGTGTTTTATTTCATTAGCAACACTTTAGAGAGACTGAGAGAGTAGTATGAAAGGCCTCACACTTGACATGGCGAGAACATCCCTCACAATACAAGGAACAATACAACGGATCGCTATAGTACCTCTATGCTATCGCACGCTGCTCTCCCTACAGAGAAATGAGGGGTGATCGGTCGTTGTCTTCGGATGCACCACTGACGTATAAATGGCCAAATTTGAGGATTGTGGTTGTGGATGCTCTAACCAGCTCATCACTTTAGTGGGCACCCATGAGGCAAGATATATTTTAGTTGGGCCGTCTAGCCCATTGGAAACCACCTATACCCTTTACCCTACTAGACACTGAAATTCCTCAAAGAAAATATACTAGACACTGAAAACGCCCGTGCCACACGCGAGCTGCATTTCCTATTTGCTGCATATTGCGGCAAACTGTCGGCATTACACACAGGGCGAGCGGCGGAGCGATGGGATGGACGAAGCCATTTTGCATAAATAGCTTAGAGAACTACGGTATCCGGCTTTCGGGAACCTATTAGAAGGTTCCTACCCAGTTTTGGGAACCTTCCAGAAGGTTCATGACAATTTTTTTCATTATTGGGTTTTCTTTTTTTCCTTTTCAACAGTTTTCTTATTAAAAATCGTTTGCAATTTTCAAAAAGGGTTAAGGATTTCAAAAAATGTTCGCCTTTTCAAAAACTGCTTGACATTTTCATATATTATGCAGAATTAAAAAATATTCTTATTTTAAAAATTTGTTCACATTCGAAAAAAATCTTCAGGAATTCAAAAGAATGTTTCAGTTTTCCAAATTCTGTTTGCCAATTCAAAAAATGTTTCCGTTATTCAAAATTTGTTTGGGAATTTTCAAAAAATGTTCACATTTTTCAAAAATTATTTTTACTTTTGAAATTTTTCATATTTAAAAAAATGGTTCAGGCTTCAAATAATGTTCACAAATTTTTAAAAATTCCTGCGTTTTCAAAAATTGTCCGGAATTGCAAAAACTGTTCATAGTTTTCAAATAGCCTTCAAAAAATTGTTCGAGTTTTAAAAAAATGTTCACTAAATATTTAAATGTTCGTGTTTCAAAAAATATTCCCTGTTTTAAATGTGCTCGCATTTTGGTAACCACGCCTAAGTAAATCGCTACAGTGAACCAAGCATTGCAGTAAACCGCTACAGTGAGAAATCGACCTCCGCGGTGAAACTCGATCCGTTGCAAACGGGCCGGGCCGGTCCAGTCGGACCCCTGTGTGATGATGCGTCGGGTCCAATAGGACCTCCCCACGCGAGAGCCCCCCTGCCGCCGCAGCCGCCGCCAGCGCAGGGTAGCCGACGACACCCCATTCCCCTCTGGCCCGTGCCTGCATCCTCCGCCCCTCTCCTCCGCACGGAAGCCGGCCGGCCTCCCTCCGCCCCTCTGCTCCGGATCCGAGATCGACGCCGGCCGACCTGCACCTCCGCCTCAAGAACCGGCAGGCTGCGATGGCCAGGTCGCCGCCAACCTCGACGCCGCCGGCAGCAGGTACCTTCAGCTTTGCGCCTTTTACTGTTTTGGATCTTGATTGACCATGTCTGTAATTCCAAAAATATTTAGCCCTAGCAGATGCATCGTTGATGCTTCACTCCACCTTGGCAAGAGCTGTCTGTTTTGCTAATTTTGCAAGGATGTATCCATAACAGCATGGTTAATCAAAACTGATGTTGATATCTTCATAACATAGACAAACTCTGCCATGGTTTGCATAGCAAAGGGAAGGCACCCAACACCCACCATCACCTCCCTGGTTGTATGGAACATCTTTGAAAAGTGAAGCCAAATGATTTTGATAGACTTTGTTAAGTTTGGAATTTTTCTTGTTTTGTTGTCGAGGACACTTATACACCTAGTATAATTTGTTTGTTCATTTCTTTTTTCTATACAAAGCAAATGTTTTTTCTTTCTGCTGCATTGGTCTCATTTTCCCTGTTCCTGCTTTTCAAGAACATTTTATTCTATTGCAATCTGTTGAATAGTGATGGGAGCTGTACAGAGATGTTGAAGGCCAATGCCTTTCATCAGTACCAGTACTGATGCTACCTAATCATCACCTGGGAGCACTACTTTGCAACTATACATAGGTTCTCTCTGTGCATTGCCTTTTATTTACCTGCTGGGATATTTAATTTGCTTCCTGAAACAAAGAGTATGGTTGTGAAGAACTTGCCAGTAAAGTTAGACTCACTAGTGCATGCTTCCTAAAAATAGCTACTATTTTTTTATACCATTTTTTATGTCAGGCTATGCATTTAGTTTGTACTGAAACCAAGTTCTGCAATTCCCACTTTCATTGTTTCATTCTCATTTAGTTTCTTTCTCCTTTTTGCTTTTCTGTTCTTTTTTGTGCATCAGTGGGAAACCATCCACATTTGTCTGTATTCTCATGTGGCGCGTTTTAAAACAGGCCAATGTGACGGGAAGGAGGATGCAATGTCGGGACAGATGCTCAAGCGAGGAGTAAAGGCAACACCCGCAGAAGACCACGCAAGGTTCCACTCTGCCCGCAGCATTTTCGGTTTCGCTTATGGTTGCCACAATATCATAGAGCAGTAGCCATATCTAACACAGAGTAGTAGTTGCCATATGACCCACAGTGCAGCTACCGTATCACCAGAGTGTAGTTTACCATTTTTATTGGAGCAGGTTGCTTTATTATTATAGAGCAAGTCACCATATCTTTGTTTGAGAAACATTGAAAAGAAAGGTTTTGGGTTGCAAGCCTCCTAGGAGGTGGCTACAATCTGTGAGTGCAAATCAATGGACATCCCAATTTTGGGGAATGATAGCTCTAAGTCCTAATGCTCCGGCGTCGGCCCAGAGGGCAATCTCATCCTTGATCCTTGTGAGCAGATCATTTACCCAAGGGCGGCCTTGGTTGAAAACACAATCATTGCGGTGCTTCCATAGCATCCAGGGGATGAGCAGGACCGCGGATGCGAGGCCTTTGCGCATGGGCTTGGGGACGAGCTGCCTTGTAGATTGCCACCAATCATTGAACGATGGCTTGTGGGCGGGAGGGGGGCATGGGACCCTTAGCCAACTAAGTGTCTCATGCCAAATAAGCCGGGGCGAATGGGCAGGCTGGGAGGAGGTGGTGCATGGTTTCGGGTGCCTGGTCGCAGAGGGGGCAGCGCGGAGGGTAATGCAAGCCCCAGCGGGCGAGGTGGTCCGCGGTTCAGCAGCGGTCCTGGTGGGCGAGCCAGTGGAAAAATCTAACGCGCGGCGGCGCCCAGCACTTCTAGGTGAGTTTCCATGCATCGCAGGAGGCGGATCCATGGAACGTGGCCAGGTTGGCAGATCTGGCAGAAGTAAGTGCCGCTCGCGCTCCACTTCCAGGTTAGGTGGTCTGGCTCGGTGGAGAGAGTAGTGTGCTCGATCCTATGCCATAGTTGCAGGTACTGTCCGATTTCCTGGATGCCCATGGTGCCATGGATGTCCTGCGCCCAATGGTTGGCATGGAGGCCATCGGCGACGGTCCGGGTCTTGTGGCGACGTTTGGGGATGCACGCATACAGTAGGGGTGCGATTTCGCGGACGGAGCGCCATCAATCCATCGATCCTCCCAGAAAAGGGCCTGCATCCCATTCCCAACCAGCATGGTGGTGGAGGCGAAGGAAAACACACGTTCCTCGGTGCTGAACTGCAAGTGCAGGCCGGCCCAGGCTCTGCTGCTATCCGTGCGGCTGAAGCAGAGCCATTGCGTGTGGAGCGCGAGTCTGGCGCGCTCCAGATCGCGGACGCATAGACCCCCGAGCGAAATCAGCCTGGAAACGCCCTGCCAGTTGACGTGGTAGTTGCCACCATTAGCTTCCGCGCGCCCAGCCCAGGTGAAGCCTCTCTGAATTTTTTAGAGCGCCCTAATGATCTTCTTGGGGGGTGCCAGCATGAGCAGTTGATGGATCGGGATCGCTGCCAGGACCGCCTTGACAAACGTTAGGTGGCCAGCCTTGTTCAGGTTCGCCTAACATCCAGGGAGCATGCCGGCAGTCCTATCGACGACGGGCTGCAGTTGGGCAGCAATGAGTCATCGCAGCGTCAGCGGGATGCCCAAGTAGGTGATAGGAAGCTCCACAATGGGGCAGCCAAGCAAATCGACGGCAGGCGCGGGCGCGCGGCATCATCAGTGTCGCATCGAATCAGGGTGGTAGAGCTCTTCGAGAAGTTGACATGAAGACCCGAGGCACCTAAAAAGCTGCAGGATTCTCCTGACTACAGAAACATCGCCCAGCAAGGGGTGGCAGAATAGAATCACATCATCCGCATATACTGAGACGGAGGGGATCGGGCACTGGGGGTGGAGCTGTTCCAGGACGCCCAACTTGGTGGCACGACGGAGCAGGCAGCCTAGCGTGTCAACCGCGAGGACGAAGAGCTGGGGTGACAGGGGTCTGCTTGCCATAGCCCTTGGCGGTGCCAAATGGGCGGGCCGGGCTCACCGTTCAGGAGTACCTTGGTGCCGCCATATCTCCACAGAGTAGTTTCCGTATCATCCTATAGTTGTCTGCCCAATTACCAAAGTGCAGTTTGTCACATTAGTACAGTGTAGTTGACATTTTTATTAGAATAGTTTGCATATTCTTATAGAGTAAGTTGCCATATTACCATCAAGCAATTGCCATATCATTATAGTGTAGTTTGCTATCTTATTCCGGTTACTTACCTGTTTGTTGTTTGTCATTCCTTTTAGAGAGAATCCAGAGAAGCAGCTAAATTTAACCGAAGTGTTGGCTGAGGCAGTGAAGTGTACAGAAGCTCTCAAGACTGATGAAATGATTACCGACACTAGAGTTAAGGAAGCTTTTGCAAAGCTGATAAATGAAGTGTACCCACGTCTACCTGAGAGTCTACAGGATCAACTGCTTGCTGATTTCAAACTCAACATCCTCCGTCGGGCGCAAGAGAAAAATACTCCCCCGGTTGAGTTGATGGATGGCGAACAGAAGAACTTCCTCAGGAAGAAAGGAGCTCGTACCAAAAAATTGTGGATTATAGAAAAGCTAGTCCTGTTAGTTGGTGTATGCTGCTTCATCTACCTCATGAGCTTCTATGTCACTGGGTATTGAAAAGAGAAAGGTAAAAGCAAATTGCATTTTATTACACTATGTTAATTATATTATTATAATGTTTGACTTTCATGAATAAATTCAGTAGGAAACTTTGGAACACTTTCTATATTCTGAAGTTTTTTCTTGGTATCATTGTCAATCCAGGAACATGGGTTGAGAAGCAGGAAGAAACTAATGGGTCTGACTGGCTTGGAAAACAATGTTGTTGCAATGGTTTACTCGGCTCAAAAAAAAAAAAAAAAACCCCATGGATGTGCAAAGGAAGGCCCAAAGTTACTGTACTTTTACATTTGGGATCTTGCTAGTGGGTATGTGGATCCAGCTACCAGACCTGAGTTGTTTCAGTTTGGCGGTGCTAATGAACAAGAGGATGTTTCGACAGTGATCTTTACTGTTTCTTTAGATCGTTTGAATATGTTTCGTATGGCTGTTCGCTCAAAACAAAGGTTGGTTCATTTCTGAGGAGTATCTTAGCTTGACGTTCTGTTGTTTTTGCGCTGCAATCGATGTGGATTTGCATTCGCCTGTTGCCAGCCATGACCGAAATCCCTTGGTTTCCAAAGTTTTCGTTTCATCGCAAATAAATGCCCCTTGGTCACCATTGTTTCTTTGGAGTACATTGCAATGTTCCAATCAGGTGCTTTCGGTTGGATTCTATGGCTCCATTTGAATTTGCAATAACAAACGATTAGGCTGTAGTCGAGTCGGGAAATGCAGAATTGATGTTAAACCATCAGAGATTCTCCAGGAGAGAAAGCTCG
The DNA here is from genome assembly GCA_032464435.1 of Aegilops umbellulata. Classification (NCBI taxonomy): domain Eukaryota; kingdom Viridiplantae; phylum Streptophyta; class Magnoliopsida; order Poales; family Poaceae; genus Aegilops; species Aegilops umbellulata. The sequence continues at coordinate 471,522,697 of CP136059.1, read as the reverse complement.
TTGAGCTCTCTACTAATTTCCACCCAGGGCAGAGATGCCAAGTGCTCTACTCCTATGTTGAATATTCCCCGGATTGAAGTTTCTCTCAGTGAATTGTGCTGGTGCACCTGCCTACTAGATGAGTCTTACACCAAATTAATTGATGTCCATGTAGTACTGCGGTGAGGAAGACCAAATAAAATCTATAACCATGAACTAATCTTTGGTCTTTGAATAGTAACTGCAGGCCAGAGTTGGCTCGTCCTGTCTGGTGGGTGGTTTGTGACTTGGTCTAAATTTTAAATATGTTGCAAGGGTTACACATGCCGCCCGTCCCAGGGGTCTAATTGCTCCATGAATTAGGCACTCATGCGTTGGAGCTATAGGGCAGCGCCCATGATCGTGACAACACGCTCGTGGAACTGCGAGACCTCAACTAGGTGGTTGTCGGCGAGTTCACCTCAGCTCTTCCATTGCGTGGTATCTTCTTGTGTCACCGATGAGATGAACCATACTGCAGCATTATGAAATACGGCCGCTTGATAACAAGTGATGCTATTGACCATGACCAGCAGGAAATAATCACATTGCCGGAACTCATCTCCCACGTGAACCACTTCCCAGTCAAGCTCTATTAAACATCTCAGTTGTCCTCTAATATCTCAACTCTTACATAAGCCATAAAAGTAAATTCATATGGCAATTGTAATGACCACATATCATCGTGTCCTCAGATTGATGTATAGGTTGCTAGTCATGATCTTAATTTATAGGCGTGTGCCAATGTATGTTATTCATGCTTTCTTTATGCTGTATGTTATTCATGCTTTCTTTATGCCGATTAGTTGATGAACATCAGAACATGCATGCCCATTTTGCGAAATAAACGGAACATGCATGAACATTGCATGCATGGATCCATTCAAGTTCATGCTTTCTTTATGCAAATTAGTTGATGAAATATCAGAACATGTGTGGACTTTGCATGCATGCATTCATATAAGATGACCTATAACTCTTGAACACTAGCTATGTCAATTACATTGTGCACGTTCTTAGTATTTGTAGAATTCAAGGGACATGACTTCGTATCCTCACAAAGAAAGGGATAGGGAAATATGACTTTAAGGCAATTTTTTCGTACAAGCACCTGCAAGCAGTTCTAGAAAAATATTCAAACCATACCATGCGGAAACACTGACCCATCATTCATCAGCTAGCAGACCATCGTTATCAGTCTTGGGGTGGCTATCATTCTGAACAAACAATATTGGATCGTCTAATAGTGTCTCACGTGACATGGGAGAAGTTTGCTGTAAGGATAGCCCTTAATTAGTGATTTCGAAGAAGGGGGCAGCTGAGGAAGGGCGCCGACCCGTTGGCTGGGCAATTAGGGTAGCTGCCAGCCCACCCGAGTTCAAGCCCCGGCTTTGACACATGGTGCTCGTGGAGTTTCGAGGGTTAGCCCTTGGGTTGGTCTCATTTTTTTTAAGAAGGGGGCAGCTAATGCACAAGTACCCTACGGCACGTGGCATGCCTCGACGTCGTCACGTATCACCAGCTGGACGCTAGTCCCACTTTATTGGATTTTTCTTGTTTTAATACTATTTTTCTAGATTTTTCACGGCTTTATTTTCATATTTTGACTTTAATTTTTTCCTGGGGTTTTCCAGTTTCCCAGGTTTTTTGGGGCACATGTGTACTCCCTCGCGCACGAGGAAATTTGTGCTTCACCCCTGCGGGAGCATGGATCAATATATGCGAGGAGCACATGTTAGCTTGGTTGGGAGCACACATGTTAGTGTTGGTTGGGAGCACACGTTGAAAGCATGTACTTTTTTTTTTCGAATACGCAAAGCTTCGTATCATTGCATTGATAAAAGAAGTAGAATGAGTACAAAAGGGGTACAACACATAACACGAAAGCAGGAAGGCGTGTACATGGTGCCCAGAGCAGAGTGACAAGGGATGAGAGGATACATCACAGCTAAATCAACCAGACCCTAGCCAAGAATGGTAATGCCAAACCAACAAGAATTCCACCATCGTCTGAGCCGAAACCGGGGACACCTCGAGCGATCAACATAGTGCCTTCAGGATGGAAGATGACGTCGGGACATCGCCACTATCCGGTCCGGGGGACCCGGACCTAGGGTTTCCCCTGAGCTCAAAGAGGGGCTAAGCTGAAGGCCTTGATAGCGCCTCCAAGAAGGACATGACACCCGCGTGCGCCGTCGCTGGCAGCACCGGCAAGCCGAGCAGGGATCTCTCCCAGGCCTATAGCTGAGCAATCCCATAGCTGCCAAATCCGGAAACGTAGATGGGGAGGCTGTTGGAAATATGCCCTAGAGGCAATAATAAAAGCATTATTATTATATTTCCTTATTCATGATAATTGTCTTTATTCGTGCTATAATTGTGTTATCCGGAAATCGTAATACATGTGTGAATAACAGACAACAACATGTCCCTAGTGAGCCTCTAGTTGACTAGCTCGTTGATCGACAGATAGTCATGGTTTCCTGACTATGGACATGGGATGTCATCGATAACGGGATCACATCATTAGGAGAATGATGTGATGGACAAGACCCAATCCTAAACATAGCATAAGATCGCATAGTTCGTTTGCTAGAGTTTTCCAATGTCAAGTATCCTTTCCTTAGACCATGAGATCGTGTAACTCCCGGATACCGTAGGAGTGCTTTGGGTGTGCCAAACGTCACAACGTAACTGGGTGACTATAAAGGTACACTACGGGTATCTCTGAAAGTATCTGTTGGGTTGACATGGATCGAGACTGGGAATTTGTCACTCCGCTTGACGGAGAGGTATCACCGGGCCCTCTCGGTAATGCATCATCACAATGAGCTCAATGTGACCAAAGTGTTTGATCACGGGATCATGCATTACGGTAACGAGAAAAGTGACTTGCCGATAGCGAGATTGAACGAGGTATTGGTATACCGACGATCGAATCTCGGGCAAGTAAAATACCGATTGACAAAGGAAATCGTATACGGGATTAATTGAATCCTTGACATCGTGGTTCATCCGATGAGATCATCGTGGAGCATGTGGGAGCCAACATGGGTATCCAGATCCCGCTGTTGGTTATTGCCCGAGAGCCGTCTCGGTCATGTCTGCATGTCTCCCGAACCCGTAGGGTCTACACACTTAAGGTTCGGTGACGCTAGGGTTGTAGGGATATGTATGTGCAGTAACCCGAATGTTGTTCGGAGTCCCGGATGAGATCCCGGACGTCACGAGGAGTTTCGGAGTGGTCCGGAGGTAAAGATTTATATATGGAAAGTCATCATACGGACATCGGGACAAGTTTCGGGGTTATCGGTATTGTACCGGGACCACCGGAGGGTCCCGGGGGGTCCACCGGGTGGGGCCACCTATCCCGGAGGGCCCCATGGGCTGTATGAGGGAGGGAACCAGCCCATAGTGGGCTGGTGCGCCTCCCCCCATGGGCCCTTGCGCCTAGGGTTTGGGGGAGGGAAAACCCTAAAGGGGGCGCCCCCCTTGCTTGGGGGGCAAGCCCCCCTTCCCTGGCCGCCGCCCCCCCTAGGATATCTCATTTCCTAGGGCCGGCGCCCCCCCTTGGGGGTTATATAAAGGGGGAGGGGAGAGGGGGCTGACCACCCATTGCCCTGGCGCCTCCCTCTCCCTCTCCAACACCTCCTCCTCCTCCATTGAGCACGGCGAAGCCCTGCCGGAGTACTGCAGTTCCACCATCACCACGCCGTCGTGCTGCTGCTGGAGCCTTCTTCCCCAACCTCTCCTTTGCCTTGCTGGATCAAGAAGGAGGAGACGTCACGCTTTCCGTACGTGTGTTGAACGCGGAGGTGCCGTCCGTTCGGCACTAGACCATCGGTGAATTGGATCACGGCAAGTACGACTACCTCATCCACGTTCACTCGAACGCTTCCGTTGCGATCTACAAAGTGGTATGTAGATGCTATCTAATCTGAATACTCGTTGCTAGATGAACTCATAGATGGATCTTGGTGAAACCGTAGGAAAAAATTTAATTTTCTGCAACGTTCCCCAACAGTGGCATGATGAGCTAGGTCTATGCGTAGTTCTTCTTGCACGAGTAGAACACAATTTGTTGTGGGCGTAGATGTTGTCAACTCTTCTTGCCGCTACTAGTCTTATCTTGCTTCAGCGGTATTGTGGGATGAAGCGGCCCGGACCAACCTTACACGTACGCTTACGTGAGACCGGTTCCACCGACTAACATGCACTAGTTGCATAAGGTGGCTGGCGGGTGTCTGTCTCTCCTACTTTAGTTGGAGCGGATTCGATGAAAAGGGTCCTTATGAAGGGTAAATAGAAGTTGACAAATCACGTCGTGGTTTGAACGTAGGTAAGAAAACGTTCTTGCTAGAACCCTAATTCAGCCACGTAAAACTTGCAACAACAATTAGAGGACGTCTAACTTGTTTTTGCAGCAAGTGCTTTGTGATATGATATGGCCAAAGTTGTGATGAATGATGAATGATCTATATGTGATGTATGAGATGTTCATGCTATTGTAATAGGAATCACGACTTGCATGTCGATGAGTATGACAACCGGCAGGAGCCATAGGAGTTGTCTTTATTTTTGTATGACCTGCGTGTCATTGAGAATCGCCATGTAAATTACTTTACTTTATTGCTAAACGCGTTAGCCATAGTAGTAGAAGTAATAGTTGGCGAGCAACTTCATGGAGACACGATGATGAAGATCATGATGATGAGGATCATGGTGTCAAGACGGTGACAAGATGATCATGGAGCCCCAAGATGGAGATCGAAGGAGCTATGTGATATTGGCCATATCATGTCACGTTTATTATTTGATTGCATGTGATGTTTATCATGTTTTGCATCTTGTTTACTTAGAACGACGGTAGTAAATAAGATGATCCCTCATAATAATTTCAAGAAAGTGTTCACCCTAACTGTGCACCGTTGCTAAAGTTCGTTGTTCCGAAGCACCACGTGATGATCGGGTGTGATAGGTCCTTACGTTCGCATACAACGGGTGTAAGACAGATTTACACACGTAAAACACTTAGGTTGACTTGACGAGCCTAGCATGTACAGACATGGCCTCGGAACACAGAAGACCGAAAGGTCGAGCATGAGTCGTATAGAAGATACGATCAACATGAAGATGTTCACCGATGTTGACTAGTCCGTCTCACGTGATGATCGGACACGGCCTAGTTGACTCGGATCATGTAATACTTAGATGACTGGAAGAGGGATGTCTATCTAAGTGGGAGTTCATTAAATAATTTGATTAAATGAACTTTATTATCATGAACTTAGTCTAAATATTTACAATATGTCTTGTAGATCAAATGGCCAACGTAGTCCTCAACTTCAACGCGTTCCTAGAGAAAACCAAGCTGAAAGACGATGGTAGCAACTATACGGACTGGGTCCGGAACCTGAGGATCATCCTCATAGCTGCCAAGAAAGATTATGTCCTACGAGCACCGCTGGGTGACGCACCTATTCTCCCTGCACAACAAGACGTTATGAACGCTTGGCAGTCGCGATGCGATGATTACTCCCTCGTTCAGTGCGGCATGCTTTACAGCTTAGAGCCGGGGATCCAAAAGCGTTTTGAGAGACATGGAGCATATGAGATGTTCGAAGAGCTGAAAATGGTTTTCCAAGATCATGCCCGGGTCGAGAGATATGAGATCTCCAACAAATTCTTTAGCTGTAAGATGGAGGAAAATAGCTCTGTCAGTGAGCACATACTCAGAATGTCTGGGTTGCACAACTGCTTGACTCAACTGGAAGTTAATCTTCCGGAAGAAGTGGTCATTGACAGAATCCTCCAGTCGCTTCCACCTAGCTACAAGAGCTTTGTGATGAACTACAATATGCAGGGGATGGTAAAGACCATTCCTGAGGTGTATGCTATGCTGAAATCAGCAGAGGTAGAAATCAAGAAAGAGCATCAAGTGTTGATGGTGAATAAAACCACTAAGTTCAAAAGGAGCAAGGATAAAAAGAACTTCAAGAAGGACGGCAAGGAAGTTGCCGCGCCCGGTAAGCAAGTTGCCGGGAAGAAGCCAAAGAATGGACCCAAGCCCGAAACTGAGTGCTTTTATTGCAAGGGAAGTGATCACTGGAAGCGGAACTGCCCCAAATACTTAGCGGACAAGAAGGCCGGCAAAACCAAAGGTATATGTGATATACATGTAATTGATGTGTACCTTACCAGTACTCGTAGTGGCTCTTGGGTATTTGATACCGGTGCAGTTGCTTACATTTGTAACTCAAAGCAGGAGCTACGGAATAAACGGAGACTGGCGAAGGACGAGGTGGCGATGCGCGTCGGGAATGGTTCCAAGGTCGATGTGATCGTCGTCGGCATGCTGCCTCTACATTTACCTACGGGATTAGTTTTAAACCTCAATAATTGTTATTTAGTACCAAGTTTGAGCATGAACATTGTATCCGGATCTCGCTTAATTCGAGATGGCTACTCATTTAAATCCGAGAATAATGGTTGTTCTATTTATATGAGAGATATGTTTTATGGTCATGCTCCGATGGTTAATGGTTTATTCTTGATGAATCTCGTACGTGATGATACACATATTCATAGTGTGAGTACCAAAAGAGTTAAAGTTGATAACAATAGTCCCACATATTTGTGGCACTGCCGCCTTGGTCACATAGGTGTCAAACGCATGAAGAAGCTCCATGCAGATGGACTTTTAGAGTCTCTTGATTATGAATCATTTGACACGTGCGAACCATGCCTCATGGGTAAAATGACCAAGACTCCGTTCTCAGGAACAATGGAGCGAGCAACTAACTTATTGGAAATCATACATACCGATGTGTGCGGTCCAATGAGTGTTGAGGCTCGCGGTGGCTATCGTTATGTTCTCACCCTCACTGATGACTTGAGTAGATATGGGTATATCTACTTAATGAAACACAAGTCTGAGACCTTTGAAAAGTTCAAGGAATTTCAGAGTGAGGTTGAGAATCAACGTGATAGAAAGATCAAGTCTCTACGATCAGATCGTGGAGGAGAATACTTGAGTCACGAATTTGGCACACACTTAAGAAAATGTGGAATAGTTTCACAACTCACGCCGCCTGGAACACCTCAGCGTAATGGTGTGTCCGAACGTCGTAATCGCACTCTATTAGATATGGTGCGATCTATGATGTCTCTTACCGATTTACCGCTATCTTTTTGGGGCTATGCTTTAGAGACTGCCGCATTCACTTTAAATAGGGCTCCGTCGAAATCCGTTGAGACGACACCGTATGAATTATGGTTTGGGAAGAAACCTAAGCTGTCGTTTCTGAAAGTTTGGGGATGCGATGCTTATGTGAAGAAACTTCAACCTAAGAAGCTCGAACCCAAGTCGGAAAAATGCGTCTTCATAGGATACCCGAAAGAAACTGTTGGGTATACCTTCTACCTCAGATCCGAAGGCAAGATCTTTGTTGCCAAGAATGGATCCTTTCTAGAGAAAGAGTTTCTCTCGAAAGAAGTAAGTGGGAGGAAAGTAGAACTTGATGAAGTGTTACCTCTTGAACCGGAAAATGGCGAAACTCAAGAAATCGTTCCTGAGGTGCCTGCACCGACTAGAGAGGAAATTAATGATTATGATCAAGATACTTCTGATCAAGCTCCTACTGAAATTCGAAGGTCCACAAGGACACGTTCCGCACCAGAGTGGTACGGCAACCCTGTCTTGGAAATCATGTTGTTAGACAACGGTGAACCTTCGAACTATGAGGAAGCAATGGCGGGCCCGGATTCCGACAAATGGCTGGAAGCCATGAAATCCGAGATAGGATCCATTTATGAAAACGAAGTGTGGACTTTGACTGACTTGCCCGTTGAACGGCGAGCCATAGAAAATAAATGGATCTTTAAGAAGAAGACAGACGCGGATGGTAATGTGACCATTTATAAAGCTCGGCTTGTCGCTAAGGGTTATCGACAAGTTCAAGGGGTTGACTACGATGAGACTTTCTCACCGGTAGCGAAGCTGAAGTCCGTCCGAATCATGTTAGCAATTGCCGCATACTATGATTATGAGATATGGCAAATGGACGTCAAAACGGCATTCCTTAATGGTTTCCTTAAGGAAGAATTGTATATGATGCAGCCGGAAGGTTTTGTCGATCCTAAGAAGGCTGACAAGGTATGCAAGCTCCAACGCTCGATTTATGGGCTGGTGCAAGCATCTCGGAGTTGGAACATTCGCTTTGATGAGATGATCAAAGCGTTTGGGTTTACACAGACTTATGGAGAAGCCTGTGTTTACAAGAAAGTGAGTGGGAGCTCTGTAGCATTTCTCATATTATATGTAGACGACATACTTTTGATGGGAAATGATATAGAACTCTTGGACAGCATTAAGGCCTATTTGAATAAAAGTTTTTCAATGAAGGACCTTGGAGAAGCTGCTTATATATTAGGCATCAAGATCTATAGAGATAGATCGAGACGCCTCATAGGTCTTTCACAAAGCACATACCTTGATAAAATATTGAAGAAGTTCAATATGGATCAATCTAAGAAAGGGTTCTTACCTGTGTTACAAGGTGTGAAATTGAGCTCAGCTCAATGTCCGACCACGACAGAAGATATAGAAGAGATGAGCGTCATCCCCTATGCCTCAGCCATAGGTTCTATTATGTATGCCATGCTGTGTACCAGACCTGATGTAAACCTTGCCGTAAGTTTGGTAGGAAGGTACCAAAGTAATCCCGGAAAGGAACACTGGACAGCGGTCAAGAATATCCTGAAGTACCTGAAAAGGACCAAGGAAATGTTTCTCGTTTATGGAGGTGACGAAGAGCTCGTCGTAAAAGGTTACGTCGACGCTAGCTTCGACACAGATCTGGATGACTCTAAGTCACAAACCGGATACGTGTATATTTTGAATGGTGGGGCAGTAAGCTGGTGCAGTTGCAAGCAAAGCGTCGTGGCAGGATCTACATGTGAAGCGGAGTACATGGCAGCCTCGGAGGCAGCACATGAAGCAATTTGGGTGAAGGAGTTCATCACCGACCTCGGAGTCATACCCGATGCGTCGGGGCCAATCAAGCTCTTCTGTGACAACACTGGAGCTATTGCACTTGCAAAGGAGCCCAGGTTTCACAAGAAGACCAGGCACATCAAGCGTCGCTTCAACTCCATTCGTGAAAATGTTCAAGATGGAGACATAGAGATTTGTAAAGTGCACACGGATCTGAATGTCGCAGATCCGTTGACTAAACCTCTCCCTAAGGCAAAACATGATCAGCACCAGAACTCTATGGGTGTTCGATTCATCACAATGTAACTAGATTATTGACTCTAGTGCAAGTGGGAGACTGTTGGAAATATGCCCTAGAGGCAATAATAAAAGCATTATTATTATATTTCCTTATTCATGATAATTGTCTTTATTCGTGCTATAATTGTGTTATCCGGAAATCGTAATACATGTGTGAATAACAGACAACAACATGTCCCTAGTGAGCCTCTAGTTGACTAGCTCGTTGATCGACAGATAGTCATGGTTTCCTGACTATGGACATGGGATGTCATCGATAACGGGATCACATCATTAGGAGAATGATGTGATGGACAAGACCCAATCCTAAACATAGCATAAGATCGCATAGTTCGTTTGCTAGAGTTTTCCAATGTCAAGTATCCTTTCCTTAGACCATGAGATCGTGTAACTCCCGGATACCGTAGGAGTGCTTTGGGTGTGCCAAACGTCACAACGTAACTGGGTGACTATAAAGGTACACTACGGGTATCTCTGAAAGTATCTGTTGGGTTGACATGGATCGAGACTGGGAATTTGTCACTCCGCTTGACGGAGAGGTATCACCGGGCCCTCTCGGTAATGCATCATCACAATGAGCTCAATGTGACCAAAGTGTTTGATCATGGGATCATGCATTACGGTAACGAGAAAAGTGACTTGCCGATAGCGAGATTGAACGAGGTATTGGTATACCGACGATCGAATCTCGGGCAAGTAAAATACCGATTGACAAAGGAAATCGTATACGGGATTAATTGAATCCTTGACATCGTGGTTCATCCGATGAGATCATCGTGGAGCATGTGGGAGCCAACATGGGTATCCAGATCCCGCTGTTGGTTATTGCCCGAGAGCCGTCTCGGTCATGTCTGCATGTCTCCCGAACCCGTAGGGTCTACACACTTAAGGTTCGGTGACGCTAGGGTTGTAGGGATATGTATGTGCAGTAACCCGAATGTTGTTCGGAGTCCCGGATGAGATCCCGGACGTCACGAGGAGTTTCGGAGTGGTCCGGAGGTAAAGATTTATATATGGAAAGTCATCATACGGACATCGGTACAAGTTTCGGGGTTATCAGTATTGTACCGGGACCACCGGAGGGTCCCAGGGGGTCCACCGGGTGGGGCCACCTATCCCGGAGGGCCCCATGGGCTGTATGAGGGAGGGAACCAGCCCATAGTGGGCTGGTGCGCTTCCCCCCCCATGGGCCCTTGCGCCTAGGGTTTGGGGGAGGGAAAACCCTAAAGGGGGCGCCCCCCTTGCTTGGGGGGCAAGCCCCCCTTCCCTGGCCGCCGCCCCCCCTAGGAGATCTCATCTCCTAGGGCCGGCGCCCCCCCTTGGGGGTTATATAAAGGGGGAGGGGAGAGGGGGCTGACCACCCATTGCCCTGGCGCCTCCCTCTCCCTCTCCAACACCTCCTCCTCCTCCATTGAGCACGGCGAAGCCCTGCCGGAGTACTGCAGTTCCACCATCACCACGCCGTCGTGCTGCTGCTGGAGCCTTCTTCCCCAACCTCTCCTTTGCCTTGCTGGATCAAGAAGGAGGAGACGTCACGCTTTCCGTACGTGTGTTGAACGCGGAGGTGCCGTCCGTTCGGCACTAGACCATCGGTGAATTGGATCACGGCAAGTACGACTACCTCATCCACGTTCACTCGAACGCTTCCGTTGCGATCTACAAAGTGGTATGTAGATGCTATCTAATCTGAATACTCGTTGCTAGATGAACTCATAGATGGATCTTGGTGAAACCGTAGGAAAAATCTTAATTTTCTGCAACGTTCCCCAACAGAGGCCAACGCTAGTCGGAACCACCATGTCAGGAAGGGGTTGGCGGGCTGCACCTGCCGTCGGAGGGTGGTGCCTCCTCCGAATCCACGAGCGTATGATCAGGCAAAAGGGGGAAGCTTTGAGGCGTACAGGGTAGGGCGGGCGACGAGGCGAACCACACGGGGGTACCAGGGCGACGGCGTCCAGCAACGCTAGCAAGCGAGGACGGACGGACGCAGATCCAATTTGTTGTGGCCTTAGCCATCGGGACATCGGCAAGCAAGGTGAGCTGGAAGGGGTGCAACTACCTAGCCGCCAAGGCTGGAGCTGCCCGCTAGTGGACGCCGGCAGCGAGGAACACCGGAGAGACGCGGGCCTAAGGCTGCCGGGCCGGAACAGCACCGACGAGGACCACCGCGAGAAGCCTAGTGCCAGTCACAGTCGCAGATGCATCGCTACCACCACACGAGAGCCACCACCGCGGCTCGGGAGGGAAGGAAGGCCACCAGAGACGAGGGGACCGCTTGCACAGGAGGCAGACCGCGAACGCACCCGTAACCGGCCGCAGGCCTAAGCCCCAACCACGACCAGCCGAAACGAGGCCATGGGAGGGATGAGGAGCTGCAGGGGGTGGCGCCCATGGCAGCGGCCAGGAGCGCCGGGTCGCCGCCGGCCGGCAGGCTCGTGCAGCAGCTGGGGGAAGGGCGCCCAAGAATCGCCGGGGAGGATCCCGGGGTCGCGGGCCCAGGGGGTGGAGGCGCGAGCGGTGCGGGGGTCCGCGGCGGTCGAGGACGACGTGGGTGGCGCAGCCAGCCGGAGACGCGCAGGGGCCGCAGGGGACCGGATCCGCCGCCGCCGGACAGGCGGGGGAAGGGGGCGGGGCCGCCGCGGTAGGGGGTGACGCGTGGGGGTGGTCGTGGGGGGCACGGATCCGCCCCGCCGCCGCCTTCCTAGGGTCCGACGCGGCTTCGCCGGCCGGCCCTCCGGCAGCGGCGATGCGGGAGAGGGCAGCGGCGGAGGTTGCTAGCGACGGCGGCTAGGGTTCCCCTCGTGTCGCCAGAGCCATGTTGAAAGCCTGTACTCATACTAGTACTAGTTGGAAGCACAAGTTAGGGAGCATAGGTTAGTACTAGGTGGGATCATAGGTTAGTTTAGGTTGGGAGCACACATGCTATTACTACATGGGATTATGGGAGCACATAGCGAGAGAGCACAAGTTAGTACTACATGGCAGCACATGTTAATTGACGTTGAGAGCATATGTTAATGTAGTTAGGAGCATATGTTAATGTAGTTGGGAGCACAAATTTGACCCCCCAAAAAAAAAGAAGTTGAAACCTATCAACATGATACCTGGTTTCAAAGATCTAAACGCGAAAAACACAATGGTTAAAATGGTTGTGATTTGGAAGCATGGTTCAAAAGATATATCGTCCTGAAAAAAAAACAAATCCAGCAAAAAAGACAAACAAACTCACCCATCCTCCAGCACTTGAGAAGAAATCTCATTAAAACTCTCAAAAGACGACAACGACACACATGCAATGCACCAGTGTCACCACCAAATGAGATGGGAGGTGACCTTTGTAAAAGGTACCCTTTAACCGGTGATTTCGAAGAAGGTTACGAGCATGCCAGGTGGATGCGTCTGCGTGGCTTTTTTTTTTAGAAATCACCATATGTGTTTATTGCATAATATTACGGGGGATTACAATCATGGACGACGGGACGTGAGCCAAACATGTTGGTCTCTCTCCAAAGAAATTGCAGCCCTAAGCCCCTAACTAAATTGTGCGTCTTGAAATGATAGGGCTAATTTTGTCCACGTGAAAAAAACTGACATGAATTAAATAGTAAATGCTAACGAAGTGACAGAAGTTTCACAAAGAGCATAAAATTTGGGCGCTGCTACGTATCGGTCGGCAAATCTTTTTAAAAGATCCGCCTCCTCGTGAGCCATCGGATCTGATTAATTGAGCTGCCGAGCGTTACCTTCTATCATTGCAACACAGGGCGTGTTGCAAGAAATTTCTGCAACACAAGTCATGTTGCAGAAAATTTTAGAACATAGGTCAAGTTGTAAAAATTTTTTGCAACAAATGTCTTGTTACAGTTTTGTTTGCAACAATGGTCTTATTACAATTCTTTTGCAATAGAGGTCTTGTTGCAACCTTTTCTTCTTTTTACAACAGAGATCTCGTTGCAAAAAAAATATTTTTTTAAATAGAGATCTTGTTACAAATCTTTTTGCAACAAAGACATTGCCGCAGAAACTCCTTATAGCGGATCAGTGACACGCATCACACGGAAGAGACGACGGATGTTTGCATACAATTCGCCGGCTGAAGCCAAGCATTAAATTTAATTGGGGCCTGCTATGCGTCGGCCAGGTGATGTGTAGAAGACATCCGCCACCTCGGCAGACATAGGATCATGTGAGCTCGACAACCGTCTGATCTTCTTCCCGTGAGCATGTATCAACCTTTGCAACAAGGCTTTGTGTTGCAGTCAGTGCTTTGCAACACGAGCCTTGTTGCGTTCCTGCCAAACCGTTTTTTCTTTGAAACAAGGCCTATATTTCAGAAAAAGACCTCTGTTACACAAAAGAAAACTTTGCTCTTACCCCTTTGCAACAAACGTAACGTTGCGCTCATTCCCTCCACAACAAGAGGCTTGTTGCAGAAACAAAAAAGCAATCCCCATGCGACCATGGTCGTTCGCCAGCCCCATTTGCAACAACAGCGTTGTTGCAGAAACTCGTCTCACAGCAGCACCACCGCTAGCGACAACGGCCGAAGAAGGTTCCGGCGGCAGTAATGGCTCAAGACCTCGGTCTGGTTCGGGAAGGGAGGAGGGGTGTGGGAGGAGAAGAAAAGAGGAGGAAGGAAGGGCGGCGGCGGAGGCCTGCCTTGCCCGCAAATTACGGCCGAGCACGCGCATGGCGCGGCGAGCATCTCTTCCTGGTGGAGCTGTGAGACTAACGAAAGAAGAGATGGAAAGATGTGATGCTGTGTGAAATTTCTAGATAAGGGCGTGTGGTGTGAGGGACCATCGTGACATGTAAAAATAGGATCCGACGAAAGAGACTTAGTGTTAGATAAGAATTTTTTTTGGGCAGCGCGCTGGTATGACAAATTGAAATCCAGCGCCCACACCCATGGACACTCGTTGCCAATGCATCTGCCTACTGCGGCATCACCCGATCACCTGCGCTCTATAATACCTCACTTTAACATGGCCGGATCTGTTCTCGCCTATGCAGCACTTGCACATGCACGCACCGCGTCAGCTGCAACCCCACAATGGACAATGGTCAGACGCATCTTGTGCTATGTCCATCAGTCCATGCAACCGTGGGTCATGGTCTCACGCTTGGAGTGTCGCCGTAGAACGAGCTCCTCAACAGCGACCAATTGGGCCGACTACCGGGACACTCATCGGTCTACTTCATCCATGAAGCTTCCATGTGTAAGAATTGGAAGGTGTGGGAGGCCCTCAAGCACAACGCATGGATCCTCAAGATCAATCCATCCACCTCTATCTCTGCTGAGCATGTCACGCAATTCTTCACACTTTGGATGCTCCTTCATAAGGTCCATCTTGACGAACTCTCCGAGGATGACATCCTTTGGAAGCACTCGGTCTCGGGGCATTACTCGGCGGCCTCCGCATATAAGGCACAATTTTTAGGATTGGTTCTCTCTCCCATGGACAAGATGGTTTGGAAAGTTTGGACTCCCCCAAAAGTCAAGTTCTTTGCTTGGTTGGCTCTCCAAGACAGGATTTGGACCGCGGATAGATTGGCAAAGCGTGGGTGGCCAAACTGTGACCTTTGCCCCCTTTGCAAGAGGGAACAAGAGAGTGGGAGTCGCCTATTCTTCAAATGCCGCTTCTCTAGAAGGCTTTAGTCCTTGGTCACTGACAAGTACCACGCCTCCGATCTCGTCATTTCCACTTGGCCCTTGTTCGACTCGGTCCAATCTTGATGGGCAAGTACTTGCGACGACGGCTATCCGCACAGACAAGCCAAGGTATCCCTCACCATGCGTGTTTCATGGACAATTTGGAATGAGCGAAGCACACGAGTTTTCAGGCATAAGTGTGCCCCTCCGACAGTGCTGCTTTCCTCCATCACCACCGAGGCTAACCTTTGGATCATCGCCGGTGCTAAAAAACTAGGGTCTTTGTTATTGCGCGAGTAATCCGCATTCCGTGTACTTGGGTTATTTGTAACTAACTCTATTCTCTCTTATTTAATGGATGAGGCAAAGCTTCTGCCTCCGTTTCAAAAAAAAAATACCTCCAGCTATTGTGTTTTTCACTTTTTCTCGATAGCTCGCATCTCGCTCGTCTCATGGTCCTCCAAATGCCAACCGACGGTGTCCCCCCCCCCCCCCCCCCCAAGCTGCGTCGGAGTACCGTGCCGTCGTCAACTGCTGTCTTGTACGGCAGCTTCTTCATGAGCTACACTCCGGCATCAACACCTAGTGTGACAGTGTTTGTGACGTCTAGCTCACCCACAAGCCGTGCATCGTCACAGTAGCTTTATATTCCCTTCGGCCTGTGAGAAGGCTTCGCTCGGCCACTACAAAGTTCTGCACGTTCCCACGAGCCAACAGTTTTATGGATCGTGATGACCAAGGGACTGCTGACGGCGACGTTTTAATTGAAGTGCAGCACACATCTAACAATGGATAAATATTGTCAAGAGGATAAATACAAGGAAAATTCCACAATTTTGGCCCTTACACTAGGGGTCTAACTGCTCCATGAAATAGACAATCATCCGGCCAACTCGGAGGGCAGCATCCACGATCTTGGCAGCACCCTCACGGAGCTGCGAGATCTCAACAAGGTGGCTGCGGGTGAGCTCAGCTCAGCTCTTCCGTCTTGTGGTGTTTCCTTATGTCACCAGCGACATGAACCAAAGTGCAACATCCGTCCTGCTATAAGATACGGCTGCTTTATCACATACAGCTATTGACCATGAACAGTAGAAAATAATCACATTTGCGGAACCCATCTCCCGCATGAACCACTTCCCAGTCAAGCTCCATGTAACAAATCAGTTGTCCTCTAATATCCCAACTCCTACACAAGCTTGAACAATATACTCATATGGAAATTGTAGTGACCACATATCATCGTAACCTCTGGATTGATGTATAGTTTGCTAGCCACGATCTTAATTTATAGGCACGTGCCCATGTATGTTATTCAATTCATGCTTTCTTTATGCAGATTAGTTGTTGATCATCCGAACATGCATGTCCACTTCGCAAAATAAAGGAACATTAAATATTGAAGATTGCATGCATGCATCCACTCAAGTTCATGCTTTGTTTATGCAAATTTGTTGATCAATAACAGAACAAGAGTGAACATCGCATGAATGCATTCATACAAGATGACCTATATGTATCAAATGCCAGGGGGAGGGTGGTGTTTTAACCTCATCTCTATACTAATAACCATACTAAAAAATGGGGTAGGAAAGTTTTGAACACTATGACGATTACATTTTGCATGTTTTTAATATTTTCAGAACTCAAGGGATAGGACTTTGTAGCTCCGGTCCTCCACCTCGCAACCGGTTCCAGGTCACCGGTTGTGCTCCTGTCGTCCATGGATCTGTCGAGCTGGGTGCTGGATCGGCACATCCGGCGGCGGATCTCAGCTTCGGTCGTCCCTTCATGTCGTGGTGGCTCCGGGTTGTTACGGTTTGCCGCCGATGGTTGTCCCATTCGCGTCCTTGAAGGGGAGGGGGTTCTATGGCATCATGGCCATGGCCACCTCCCCGTTGGCCGGCCCTGCGGCGGCTGACGTCGATTCGAGCAGACGAGCTCCCTACCAGATCTGGAGGGCCAGATCTGGGCGGTGGGCTCCTTTAGCAATGACTCACGAGGGGTTTGACCTCATCTCTATACTAATAATTATACTAAAAAATGGGGTAGGAAAGTTTTAAACACTATGGCTATTACATTTTGCACGTTTTTAATATTTTCAGAATTTAAGGGATAGGACTTTGTAGGTCGGCGGTTGTGCTCGCATCGACGTACTGGCCATGGATCCATCGGGCTGCGTGCCAGATCCGCGCATCCGGTGGCGGATCTCAACTCCGGTCGTCCCTTCACCTCGTGGTGCTCCAGACTATTACGGTTTGCCGTTGATGGTTGTCCCCTTCGTGTCCTAGAATGGGAGGGGGTTCTATGGCATTGTGGCCATAGCCACCTCTCCATCGGTCGGCCTTGCGGCGGCTCTCGTCGATACGAGCAAGCGAGCCCCCTGTCCGAATCTGGAGGGGCCAGATCTGGGTGGTGCGCACCTTTGGCAATGGCTCAGCAGAGGTTTAACCTCGTCTCTATGCTAAATATACCGAAAATGGATTAGGAAAATTTTGAACACTATGACGATTATATTTTGCACGTTTTTAGTATTTGTAGAATTCAATGGATAGGACTTTGTAGCTCCGGTCCTCCGCATCGCAACCGGTTCCAGTCACTGGTAGAAAAAGAGGCTTCCGTCCAGCCCCATTAGTCGCGGAACTGTAGGAACCGCGACTAATGAAGCCTTTAGTCCCGGTTCGGCAGACGAACCGCGACCAAATGCCTGCGCCCAGGGCGCTCGGTGGCCAGCTGGTGCACGTGAGGGGCTTTAGTCGCGGTTGGCCTGGCCAACCGCGACTAAAGGTGCCCAAAGGCCTTTAGTCGCGGTTGGCCAGGCCAACCGCGACTAAAGCTCCTCCCCTATATATACCAGTTCAGCGCACTCACTTAGCCATTTGGTGCCACTTCTCTTCACAAGCTTCACAAGGGGGTGTAGGTTTGCTTTTGGTTCCTCTTATGCACACAAGGTGTTTGATGAAATGCCCCAAGAGCCACACTTGAGGTTCCTCATTCATTT
This sequence comes from Aegilops umbellulata, assembly GCA_032464435.1. Taxonomy (NCBI): domain Eukaryota; kingdom Viridiplantae; phylum Streptophyta; class Magnoliopsida; order Poales; family Poaceae; genus Aegilops; species Aegilops umbellulata. Next base: position 471,504,730 of record CP136059.1, on the reverse strand, counting down.
TTTTCCTCCTCGATCGCGGTTAGCAACTTGAACCTTTCATGCATGTGTGTCATTGATTAAATATGCATGTGTGTTGTTCATTGTTTAATTTCTATTGTTTATAGCTAGTTAGTTTAACAAATGCATGATGGTTAATTATATATATTTTATATTATAATAATGCAGATGAATCGGCAATGGATGTACGGTAACCGACTCTCCCGCGAGTTCACTACGGGTTTGAAAGATTTCCTCGTAGTGGCTAATGCGAACAAGCAGAAGGGTTTTGTTATCTGTCCATGTGTTGACTGTAAGAATCAGAAGGGTTACTCTTCCTCAAGAGAAGTTCACCTGCACCTGCTTCGGCACGGTTTCATGCCAAGCTATAATTGTTGGACCAAGCATGGAGAAAGAGGGGTTATAATGGAAGAAGATGAAGAAGGGGATGATTTCATCGATGAAAGCTATCTTGCTGATTTCGGTGATACTTTCATGGAGGATGCTGAAGGTGAAGGGGAAGGTGAAGGGGAAGGTGAAGGGGAAGGTGAAGGTGAAGAAGAGGCACGTGATGAGACCGTTGATGATCTTGGTCGGACCATTGCTGATGCACGGAGACGCTGCGAAACTGAAAAGGAGAGGGAGAATTTGGATCGCATGTTAGAGGATCACAGAAAGTCGTTGTACCCCGGATGCGATGATGGTCTGAAAAAGCTGGGCTGCACACTGGATTTGCTGAAATGGAAGGCACAGGCAGGTGTAGCTGACTCGGCATTTGAAAACTTGCTGAAAATGTTGAAGAATATGTTTCCAAAGAATAACGAGTTGCCCGCCAGTACGTACGAAGCAAAGAAGGTTGTCTGCCCTCTAGGTTTAGAGGTTCTGAAGATACATGCATGCATCAACGACTGCATCCTCTACCGCGGTGAATACGAGAATTTGAATGAATGCCCGGTATGCACTGCATTGCGTTATAAGATCAGAGGCGATGACCCTGGTGACGATGTTGAGGGCGAGAAACCCAGGAAGAGGGTTCCCGCCAAGGTGATGTGGTATGCTCCTATAATACCACGGTTGAAACGTCTGTTCAGGAACAAAGAGCATGCCAAGTTGTTGCGATGGCACAAAGAGGACCGTAAGTCGGACGGGGAGTTGAGACACACCGCAGATGGAACGCAATGGAGAAAGATCGACAGAGAGTTCAAAGATTTTGCAGCTGACGCAAGGAACATAAGATTTGGTCTAAGTACAGATGGCATGAATCCTTTTGGCGAGCAGAGCTCCAGCCATAGCACCTGGCCCGTGACTCTATGCATCTACAACCTTCCTCCTTGGTTGTGCATGAAGCGGAAGTTCATTATGATGCCAGTGCTCATCCAAGGTCCTAAGCAACCCGGCAACGACATCGATGTGTACCTAAGGCCATTAGTTGATGAACTTTTACAGCTGTGGGGCAGACCTGGTGTCCGTGTGTGGGATGAGCACAAACAAGAGGAATTTGACCTACGAGCGTTGCTTTTCGTAACCATCAACGATTGGCCTGCTCTTAGTAACCTTTCGGGACTGTCAAATAAAGGATACAATGCATGCACGCACTGCTTACATGAGACTGAAAGTGTACATTTGCCAAATTGTAAGAAGAACGTGTACCTTGGGCATCGTCGATTTCTTCCGAAAATTCATCCAGTAAGAAAGAAAGGCAAGCATTACAACGGCAAGGCAGATCACCGGCCGAAGCCTGCAGAACGCACTGGTGCTGAGGTATTTGATATGGTCAAGGATTTGAAAGTCATCTTTGGAAAGGGTCCTGGCGGACAATCAGTTCCGAAGGGAGCTGACGGGCACGCAGCCATGTGGAAGAAGAAATCTATATTCTGGGAGCTAGAATATTGGAAAGTCCTAGAAGTCCGCTCTGCAATCGACGTGATGCACGTTACGAAGAATATTTGCGTGAACCTCCTAAGCTTCTTGGGCGTGTATGGGAAGACAAATGATACAAAGGAAGCACGGCAGGACCAGCAACGTTTGAAAGACCCTGATGACCGGCATCCGGAATGGTTTCAAGGTCGTGCCAGCTACGCTCTGACCAAAGAAGAGAAGGTCATCTTTTTTGAATGCCTGAGCAGTATGAAGGTCCCGTCTGGATTCTCGTCCAATATAAAGGGAATAATAAACATGGCGGAGAAAAAGTTCCAAAACCTGAAGTCTCACGACTGCCACGTGATTATGACGCAATTGCTTCCGATTGCTTTGAGGGGGCTCCTGCCGGAAAATGTTCGAGTAGCCATTGTGAAGCTATGTGCATTCCTCAATGCAATCTCTCAGAAGGTAATCAATCCAGAAGATCTACCACGGTTACAGAACGATGTGGTCCAATGTCTTGTCAGTTTCGAGTTGGTGTTCCCGCCATCCTTCTTCAATATTATGACGCACCTCCTGGTTCACCTAGTCGAAGAGATTTTCATTCTCGGTCCTGTATTTCTACACAATATGTTCCCCTTCGAGAGGTTCATGGGAGTATTAAAGAAATATGTTCGTAACCGTGCTAGGCCAGAAGGAAGCATCGCCAAGGGCTATGGAAATGAGGAGGTAATTGAGTTTTGTGTTGACTTTGTTCCTGACCTTAAGCCGATTGGGCTTCCTCGATCGCGGCACGAGGGGAGACTAAGTGGAAAAGGCACGATCGGAAGGAAATCAACGATATGTATGGACGGCCATTCTCTGACTGAAGCACACCACACTGTACTGACCAATTCCAGCTTGGTGGCTCCGTACTTTGAGAAACACAAGAATATTTTACGCTCGGACAACCCGGGGAAGCCTGAATCCTGGATTAGGAAGGCCCACATGGAGACTTTCGGCAGTTGGTTGAGAAAACATTTAATGAATGACAATGATGTTGTAGATCAGCTGTACATGTTGGCCAAGACACCATCTTCGACTATAATGACTTTCCAAGGGTACGAGATAAATGGGAATACATTTTACACGATCGCCCAAGATAAAAAGAGCACCAACCAAAACAGTGGTGTCCGCTTTGATGCAGCAACCGAGAATGGGCAAAAGGTCACATATTATGGTTACATAGAGGAGATATGGGAACTTGACTATGGACCCTCCTTTAAGGTCCCTTTGTTCCGGTGCAAATGGTTCAAGCTAACAGGAGGTGGGGTAAAGGTGGACCAGCAATACGGAATGACAATGGTGGATTTCAACAATCTTGGTTACCTTGACGAACCATTCGTCCTAGCGAAAGATGTCGCTCAGGTTTTCTATGTGAAGGACATGAGTAGCAAACCGAGGAAACGGAAAGATAAGAAAACGATCAGTACATCATGCGATGATCCAAAGCGCCACATTGTTCTTTCAGGGAAAAGAAACATCGTGGGAGTGGAGGACAAGACAGACCTGTCAGAAGATTATAATATGTTTGGTGAAATTCCGCCCTTCAAAGTGAACACCGACCCAAGCATTAAGTTAAATGATGAGGATGCTCCATGGATACGGCACAATCGTAAGCAAGCAGGGACACAAGGGAAGAATTGATGTGTAATAATTTATTGTACCAAACTTTGTATTTGGTCGATGAACTGAATGATGTATCAAACCTTTTGTCAAACCTTCAAGGGATTAGTTTTATTTTTCTGATTTTTTTGATATATAATTGTATTTTTAAGATTTTAAAATGAATTAGTTTTATTTTTCCGATTTTAAAAGGAAAAAGGAAGAAGAAGAAAGAAGGAAAAAGGAAAAAAACAGAAGAAAAAAGGAAAAACAGAAGAAAAAAACAAACAGAAAAAAAAAGGAAAAACAGAAGAAAAAACAAACAGAAGAAAAACATAAGAAAAAAACAAACAGAAGAAAAACAGAAGAAAAAAGGAAAAAGAAAGAAAGGAAGAAAAAAAAGAAGAAAAACAAGAAAAAGGAAGAAAAAAACAGAAGAAAAAAATAGAAGAAAAAAGGAAGAAAAAAACAGAAGAAAAACAAGAATTTAAAATGAATTAGTTTTATTTTCTGATTTTTTTGATATATAATTGTATTTTTAAGATTTTAATAACATAAATAAATAAGTAATTAGAAACTTTAATAGCAAAAATAATTATCATAAAGTAAAATAATTAAGTAATTAGAAACAAAATAAAATAAAATAAATAAGTTTTTTGTTGTAAGTAGAAACAAAACAAAATAAATAAAGCAAAAATGAAAACAAAAAACAGGCAAAAAATAAAGAGTATGCCACCTACTGGGCCACCACGGCCTGAATACGACTAGAAACCCATTATTGGGCCAGGATTCAGGCCCGCAGGAAGGCCCAGTAGGCCCACAGGCTAGTAGTAACAGAATAGGCCCGTAAGCCTGCATTTGAGAGGAGCTCGAAGTGGTCAGCGCAGCCGCGCTTATAAACCACTGTCGAAGCCTCTCGGCTAGCGAGGTGGGACTAAACATCCCACCGCACCGCGCCAGTGCCAGCACAGACCTTTAGTCGCGGTTGGTGTGGCGGACCGCGACTAAAGCTAGCCTTTAGTCGCGGTCCGCCACACCAACCGCGACTAAAGGCTCTTCCTGCGCGGGAACGAAGCGGCGCCAAAACCCTTTAGTCGCGGTTGGTGTGGCGGACCGCGACTAAAGGCTAGCTTTAGTCGCGGTCCGCCACACCAACCGCGACTAAAGCTGCGTCTATAAATACTGCACTTGGCAGTTTTGCCACTTCCCATTCTCCTCTCTCTCGACGCCGAAGCGCTGCCCCGACGCCGATCGACGCCGACGCCGACGCCGAAGCCCTGCGCGCCGCCGCCCCCCGTCCCAAGTGAGCGCCGCCCGTGCCCTGCGCCCTTGCCCGCCGCCCGACGCCCTGCCGCCCGCCGCCCGCCGCCCGCTGGCCCTGCCTGCCGTGTCCTCCGCGCGCCGCCCGCCGCCCTGCCGCCCGCCGTCCGACGCCCTGCCGCCCGCCGCCCGTCGCGCGCCCTGCCGTCCGCCTGCTGGCCGGCGCCGGCCGGCCCTGCTTAAGGAAAAAGAAGAAGAAGAAAAAGAAAAAGGAAAAAGGAAGAAGAAGAAAGAAAAACAAATTAAACAGAAGAAAAAACAAAAGAAAACAAAAAAATAGAAGAAAAACAAAGGAAGAAGAAAGAAAAAGGAAGAAAGAAAAAAGACAAGAAAGAAAAAGAAAGAAGAAAAAAGAAAGGAAGAAGAAAAACAAAGGAAGAAGAAAAAAAGAAAGAAGAAAAAGGAAGAAGAAAAAAAGAAAAAACAAGAAAGAAAAAGGAAAAAAAAATGAAAACCAAATAAAAACCAAATAAAAACCAAATGAAAACCAAAAGAAAGAAGAAAGAAAAAGGAAGAAGAAAAAAAGAAGAAGAAAGGAAGAAGAAAGGAAGAAGAAGAAAGAAAGAAAAAAAGAAAAAGGAAAGAAGAAGAAAGAAAGAATAGAAAGGAATAAGAAGAAAAGGAAGAAGAAGAAAGAAAGAAGAAAGAAAGAAGAAGAAAGAAGAAGAAAGGGAAGAAGAAAGAAAGAAGAAGAAAGGGAAGAAGAAGAAAGAAAGAAGAAGAAAGGAAAAAGGAAGAAGAAGAAAGAAGAAAGAAGAAAGAAGAAAGAGGAAGAAGAAGAAAGAAGAAAGAAAGAAGAAAGAAAAAGGAAGAAGAAAAAACAAGAAAGAAAAAGGAAGAAGAAAAAAATGAAAACCAAATGAAAACCAAAAGAAAGAAGAAGGAAAAAGGAAGAAGAAAATAAGTAACTTAAAACTTGATAATTAACAAAAAACCGTAAAATTTGATAATTAACCAAATGGCGAGGGTTATACATGTGTGTTGTCCTCGCCTCCCTCTCCGTGGCGCCGTCGTCTGCCGCCCCGTCTCGCGCTCTACCGCGACACCCTCTCCCACCCCTTCTTCGCCCCCTCCTTTTGCCACCGCCCTTTCGCCACCGCCACCGCCACCGCCCCCCTTCTTCACTTAATTAATTTGTTTTTACTACATGTTTTCAGGACTGACATAATGGCGGACGATAGAGCTGACCCGATTATGGACAACTATGATCCGGACGGTGAAGCACATATTTTCAGCATCATAAACGGCGATATTCAATATGTGCCGACCGGACAAGAAGAAGATGATGTCTCTTCTTATCTGAACCTTGACGGTGAAGATGAAGGGCGCCGTCAGCAAGATGATGCCGAACAAACATCGATAAACGACGATCTTCAAATGGAAGTAGCAACCGCCTCCGGCGCCGAGGTATATATATACATTGAGCCTCTGGTGATACAAACTAACTGATTTGAATAAATATGTGTGTACTAACGGGCGTGACTCTCTTTCTTATTTTAGCCCTCTGCCGGATCGTCGAAACAATCGAGTACGTTGTCAAAGCGTGGCGCAACCAAGACGATGAAACAAGGGGAAACATGCACCATCGAGGTTGTCGACAGTGCAACCGGCAGGCCGCTGGAGCCCCGCAAGAACGCCATCAAGTTTGTCAGCCAATGCGGAGCCGTTGTTAGAGACAACGTCTCGATCACCGTCCAGGAGTGGAATGAGCCAAAGAAGGCACGAATTGCTGGTTTCACTTTTGTCGATAAGAGAACAAAAAAAGATTGCTTCAAGAAGCTTATGGAACATTTCGTTCTACCTCCGGAATACAACAAATTCGATGAGGAGGGTAATAAGATTGAGGAAAACAAGGAGAGGAGGAGGCTAGTCAAATAGTTCGCTCTTCATAAGATGGCCGACGCATTCCGGAAATTCAAGCAAAATCTAAACCATGACTTTGTCAAGCAGAACAAGACTCCGGATTTCAAAGGACAATATGAGAAACTGAAACATGATTGGCCAGAATTTGTGAAGCAAAAGAAATCGGAGCAGTTCATTAAAATATCGAAAAAAATAAGGAAAATGCGGCTAAGAAGGAGTACAATCATATTATGGGGCCAGGAGGGTATCGCCTTTGGCAGCCTAGGTTGGCGAAGATGGAGAACGAGCTGAGGGCGCGAGGAATCCGTCCAGGTACGGAGGGATGGGACCCAAGGGCCAAAAGCTGGTGGTACGGGCATGGGGGAACGCTGAACCCGGAGACAGGGGAGTGTGTTTACCAGGGCAAAATAATGAAACCCACCCAAGCCTTTATTGACGCAATGAGGGATGCTCAAGAGGGGAAGATCAAGTTCAACAGAGAGAACGACGCACTGACAAAAGCCCTCGGGAATCCTGAACACGGAGGACGTGTACGAGGCATGGGGCACATTCCGTGGAAAATAGGGTTCCCCCAGAACGATGACCCGTACGGTTACAGAAGCCGTAAGAGAAAGATGGATCAGGAAGCAGATGTTGTGGCGCGGTTGGCATCGGAAATGGATGTGATGAAGAAAACCGTGAGTGTACTAGTAGCCGAAAGAGATGCAGCTTGGGCGCAGCATGAAGATCATCTAGCGGATCTCGATAGCCAGCAGCGGAGAAGCAGCGTGGCTTCCACGGAGGCCCCACCGGCTGGTGCAGATGCACCGACGATCGAAATTACTGCACCGGAGCCTCTGGTGGTCGAAATTACTGCACCGGAGCCTCCTCGCTACCCCGTGGACGATATAAAGGAGAGGAAAGAATGTCATCTGTATTATCCTATCGGGAACATGTCCATGAAGGTAGCCATCGGCAGTGCTTTACCATGTTTACCTGGAGCACTCCACCACAACAACCCCATTCAAGATGGCTATGCTCGTGTCACGGTGGAGGACATAGTCCAAGGGTTTGAGGACCTGGAGATTGACATTGCTACACCTGAAGGGGAGAAAAGACTTGGAGATGTCAAGCGCCATTTCATTCTATGGCAAAAGAAGTTTATCAAGTTTCCAGGCGAGGCGCCAAGGACAACAAGTCCACCCCCCTACGGTGGTGGTGGTGGCGGTGGCGGCGGCGGCGGCGGTGGTGGTGGTGGCGGTTCACCTACACCTCCGTCACGTCAGCCGACGCCTCCCAGTCCACAACGTCCGGCGGGTGATCAGACGCCGCCCCCCAGTCCTCGTCCGGCGGGTGATCAGACGCCGCCCCCCAATCCACCTCCGGCAAAGAAGCAGAAGCAGTCCTGGATTATTAACCCGGACCCTTATGTACCTAAGACCACAAAGGTACCGGAGCCATCACTGAAGCCTCTCCCCACAAGGCCTTGGGAACGTAGTGCCGAGGAAACTGCCGCGGCCACGGCTGCTGATCTTGAGAAATGGAAGGCGGACTGCAAGAAGAAAAGAGAGCCCGAGCCCAAGCCAGTATTTTCTGATGAGCAAAAGAAGTGGGCTAAGTCATTTTTGAGCACACCGTCCCAAGCCGCGAAGAATCTGCCTGAGGACTATGCACGTGAACTTTGTAGGCAGGCACTCATGTTGAAGGAGAAGAAAGGGCGGGCGGATGACCCCGATCCGGAACAAAGTAAACGAGTTGCCTAGCTCGGGGAACAAAGTAAACAATCAATTGCCCCGCTTATAGTGAAAGCCGCCGGACCGGATGACCCCGATATCATAGCAGCTGCGGCAGCACTTGGATTGACTGCAACGAGTGCCAGAGAACAAGCGGCCAACTTAGGTATTACTCTTCGTGAACTGTTAGGCCTTGATGAGGCGCCAGTGAAGGAGGTAGTAATTACATATGTGAAGAATGGGCCTCTCGTCGAGCCTGCGCAGGAACAGGATCTACCTCCACAAATGAAAGGTCTGCTGAAATGGTACAAGGGTTACATAAAAAATAAAAACGCCAACGAATATATTTATGCGGAAGTTAGATATGAGCATCACTTCAAACATTACTATGTACAAATTCATCTGAGTGAATTGTTCCAGCTTTTCAATCTGCGCGAGCTCGACAAATCTATCATCAGTTGCTACATTCTGTAAGTGATTTATTTCTACCCCATTTCGTTCATATTGCCTGCACTATATATATGTCCTAACTATATTGTTGTGTCCGCTATTATACATGCAGAATGAAGATTAAGGAATGCAGAGTAAGGAACATCCATGATGTTGGGTTCATTGACCCACACATCATTAATGGATATGTGTTGCGGCATCACCCCGACGACATGGAGGCAGACCTGTGGCAGTTTCTTACAAAGCAGGAACTCAAAAGTGATATTCTATTTCCTTACCATTTTGGGTGAGTGTTTCTGTCTTGAGCACATTCTCTTTTGTTTACTCCATGCATGGTATGTGGCCGGCTAATCGATGAGTTATGCATGACGTACTGTGCATGTATCGTGTCCGCAGGTTCCACTGGATTCTGCTAGTAATTAAAGTTGACACCTCAGAATGTCTCGTCCACGACTCTCTGAATATGGATCCAAAGCTTTGGGGCGACCTGAGAAAAATGCTGCAGAAGTAATTATTTTCATTCATTTGCGCTCTATATCGATCGGCCTATTTCGTTCATTTCCTAATATCAAGTAACTAATAACTCTCTTGTTCATTTAATTTTCTTTGCCTCGTAGGGTTTGGAGACGGTTCGTAGATACAAAGGTCGGTGAATTCAAAAAAGAGCTAGAATTCAAAAAGTCAAAGGCTAAGAATGCTGGGGATATTCAGCCAGCGGGGACCAATCTATGTGGATACTATGTCTGTGAGATGATCCGGAGATACACCTCTGAGCGGGTTCCGAGTGATACCAATGCTCAGAGGAATAACCTCCGGATGATGCTTAGTCCAGAAGCTCGCTTCCGACCACTTCAAGAGGAACTAGCTGGATGGTTCAGGAGGGAAGTCCTCCATCCTAAAGGAGAACACCATTACGAGGACGTAGAACTTTATATGCCTTAAATTATGTATGGAAACTTGTTCAAAATTGTATATGGTCATCCGATGATATTTAATATATACTGTATATTCCTCTTGAATTCTTTTTGGTTCTAATTTCAAATTTGTTTGAAATTGTACAATCATATGCATGTATGTAGTAGCGTAGAATATGTGAAACTCCTTCAAAATTAAAATAAAGCATAAAAGAAATAAAACAATACAAATTAAACAGAAAACAGGTTTAGGGGGGGGCAGGTTTAGGGGGGGGGGCTAAAACCCTAAACCTGCGGCGGTCTTTAGTCGCGGTTTGCCAGAAGAACCGCGACTAAAAGTCCTCCGCCCCGACGGCCACCTGGCGCCCACGTGGACGGGCCTTTAGTCGCGGTTCTTAAGCAACCGCGACTAAAGGGTGGAGCCTTTAGTCCCGCCTGTTTGGTCGCGGTTGCGCAACCGCGACTAATGGCAGTTGCGAATCGCGACCAAAGGCCCTTTTTCCACCAGTGAGTTCACCGGTTGTGCTCCTGTCGTCCATGGATCTGTCGGGCTGGGTGCTGGATCGGCACATCCGGCGGCGGATCTCAGCTTCGGTCGTCCCTTCACGTCGTGGTGGCTCCGGGTTGTTACGGTTTACAGCCGATGGATGTCCCCTTCGCTTCCTTGAAGGGGAGGGGATTCTATGGCATCATGGCCATGGCCACCGCCCCGTTGACCGGCCCTGCGGCGGCTGACGTCGATTCGAGCAGACGAGCTCCCTACCAGATCTGGAGGGCCAGATCTGGGCGGTGGGCTCCTTTAGCAATGACTCACGAGGGGTTTGACCTCATCTCTATACTAATAATTATACTAAAAAATGGGGTAGGAAAGTTTTAAACACTATGGCTATTACATTTTGCACGTTTTTAATATTTTCAGAATTTAAGGGATAGGACTTTGTAGGTCGGCGGTTGTGCTCGCATCGACGTACTGGCCATGGATCCATCGGGCTGCGTGCCAGATCCGCGCATCCGGTGGCGGATCTCAACTCCGGTCGTCCCTTCACCTCGTGGTGCTCCAGACTATTACGGTTCGCCGTTGATGGTTGTCCCCTTCGTGTCCTAGAATGGGAGGGGGTTCTATGGCATTGTGGCCATAGCCACCTCTCCATCGGTCGGCCTTGCGGCGGCTCTCGTCGATACGAGCAAGCGAGCCCCCTGTCCGAATCTGGAGGGGCCAGATCTGGGTGGTGCGCACCTTTGGCAATGGCTCAGCAGAGGTTTAACCTCGTCTCTATGCTAAATATACCGAAAATGGATTAGGAAAATTTTGAACACTATGACGATTATATTTTGCACGTTTTTAGTATTTGTAGAATTCAATGGATAGGACTTTGTAGCTCCGGTCCTCCGCATCGCAACCGGTTCCAGTTCACCGGTTGTGCTCCTGTCGTCCATGGATCTGTCGGGCTGGGTGCTGGATCGGCACATCCGGCGGCGGATCTCAGCTTCAGTCGTCCCTTCACGTCGTGGTGGCTCCGGGTTGTTACGGTTTGCAGCCGATGGATGTCCCCTTCGCTTCCTTGAAGGGGAGGGGGTTCTATGGCATCATGGCCATGGCCACCTCCCCGTTGACCAGCCCTGCGGCGGCTGACGTCGATTCGAGCAGACGAGCTCCCTACCAGATCTGGAGGGCCAAATCTGGGCGGTGGGCTCCTTTAGCAATGACTCACGAGGGGTTTGACCTCATCTCTATACTAATAATTATACTAAAAAATGGGGTAGGAAAGTTTTAAACACTATGGCTATTACAGTTTGCACGTTTTTAATATTTTCATAATTTAAGCGATAGGACTTTGTAGGTCGGCGGTTGTGCTCGCATCGATGTACTGGCCATGGATCCATCGGGCTGCGTGCCGGGTCCGCGCATCCGGTGGCGGATCTCAACTCCGGTCGTCCCTTCACCTCGTGGTGCTCCAGACTGTTACGGTTCGCCGTTGATGGTTGTCGCCTTCGTGTCCTAGAATGGAGGGGGTTCTATGGCATTGTGGCCATAGCCACCTCTCCATCGGTCGGCCTTGCGGCGGCTCTCGTCGATACGAGCAAGCGAGCCCCCTGTCCGAATCTGGAGGGGCCAGATCTGGGTGGTGCGCACCTTTGGCAATGGCTCAGCAGAGGTTTAACCTCGTCTCTATGCTAAATATACTGAAAATGGATTAGGAAAATTTTGAACACTATGACGATTATATTTTGCACGTTTTTAGTATTTGTAGAATTCAACGGATAGGACTTTGTAGCTCCGGTCCTCCTACTGACAATCAGCTCCGAGTCACCGGATGTGCTCCCATCGGCGTACTGGCCATGGTTCCGTCGGGCTGGGTGCCGTATCCGCGCATCCGGCGATAGATCTCTTCTTTGGTCGTCCCTTCGCCTCGTGGTGGCTCCGGACTGTTACGGTTCGCCGCCGATGGTTGTCCCCTTTGTGTCCTAGAAGGGGAGGGGTTTCTATGCCATCGTGGCCATGACCACCTCTCTGTCAGCTGGCCCTGCAGCGGATGTCTTTAATACGAGCAGACGAGCCCCGGTCCCTGCCCTGATCTGGATGGTCCATATCTGGGTGGCGCGTTCCTTTGACAACGGCTCAGTAGGTGGTTGGCTATGCGTTTTCTCCATTGACAAACAATGTCGTCGCATGGGCATCTGAGGTGGTTAGGCCAACTTCACCGCACGACCACAAATGAACGTCCGGTTTGGCCGGATTTTGTCCCTTTGGCGCGCCGATGGGTTCGCCCGTGTCCGCGTTTGTTCGATGGATCGTGGGTGCGCCCAACGCGCGGCCGCACCCTAGAACCTGTCCGGGGTGGACGTGAATAAGAAAAATATAAAAACTGAAATGAAATGACTAAAAAAGTAAATAAACGAAGTTAAAAAAACATAAAACATATATTGTGGTTACGGCCATAAAACGGCCCAGTTTCTCAGTCCACTTAAACGACCCAGTTTCATAATTAACTTAAAAACAAAATTAAAAAAATGCCTCCCGCGCGCTCCTGCCGCGTCCATCGATGCCGTGGCCGTCGCCGTCTTTACTGGCCGCCGGTGTCGTCGTCGTCGCTGACGAGGTCGACGTAGGCCGGCGGCGTCCAGAGGTGGGCCGGCGGTGCGTGGTAGACGGGGGCGGGCTGGACGGCGGGAGGTGGCTGCACCACCTCCTCCCGCGGCGACGCCTCCCGCTCTGGTGACCGCGGCGGCGTCGGCCATCACGTCTGTCGTGCACGACCAGCCCCACCCCTGGCCCACCAGGGCCGGGTGGAACGAGGCCACCGGCGGCTCCTCCATCACCTCCTCCTTCGCCACCATCACCAGCTCGGGGACGGCGACCTCGCCGGCGGCGGAGCGGGCCATCATCTCGTCGAGGCCCTCCCACTGGCGCTCATCGTGCGTGTGCATGGAGTCCTCCATGACGCGCGCAACGAGACGGGCCTCCTCCTCCGTCATGCGAGGAGGTGGTGGTGGCAATGGAGATGGCGAAGGCGACGGCGTGGGCGTGACGCCGCGCACCCGCCTACGCCCGCGCTCCTGGGGAGCAGGCGCTGCGCGCTCCCGACGTGGCCGTGGCGGCCCCGTCGACGTGTCGGCGAAGAACGACGCGCGCCTGGTGTCGTGCTTGTCACGAAACCAGGTGTCCCAGAGCCCGGAGTCGGGGGCGTACCTCGGGTCGTAGAAGAGGTCGTCGCGGAGGAGGCGGCGGCGCTCGATCTCCTCGTCGCGCGCACGGTCGCTCGTCGGGACCGGCGGGATCGGGACCCAGTCGGCGGAGAGATGCCAGTTATTGGGGAGATGGACATCGCTCTAGGGGAGCGGCGTCCTCATATCCCAATAACGGCGGCACACCGACGCGCGGATGTAATGCCGGTCGCGCTCGCCGGCGGACGTGGGCGCGATGGAGAACGCGGGCGGCGCGGGGGCCCGGTGTGGTGGCGATGGCGACGCGGGCTCCTCCTTCTTCACCGAGCCGCGGCGGTGTCCCGACGAGGAGCCAGCCTTGCGGCCGTATTTCCATAGCCCCATGGCTGCGGGCGGCCGGCCGGCGAGTTCTTGGCTAGGGTTTGGGACTGGCGCTGTCCGGTTTCGAGGAGGCCGCGGGGTGGCGTGGGGCAGTGGGGACGACGACCGGTCCACGATTCCCACTTAAAGAAGGACGACGACCTTTCGATGTGCGGGATGACAGGTGGGGCCGCCCGCTCGTGCGCATTGATATGGGCGGGTGGGAGGTAGGTGGCCGCCTGCCATGCGGCCCCGACGCGGACGAGGCGCGCGTCCGTTTGGTGTCCGCCGCGACCCAAACCCGGAGCAAGTTTGCGCTCGAAATGGGTCGGTCGGGACACAAAACGGACAAGATGGGTCCGAGCCGTCGCGTGCTGGGCCGCCTCGTTTGTCACTTTTATCCCAAACGGACGGGGCCGGACAGGATGGGGTCATGCGGTGGAGTTGGCCTTAGGCGGGGTCCCGTTGGGTCCATTCTACTCTTTGTGCATGGTGGGGGTAAGGCAGGTTGGCTTTGAGCAAGGTGGAGGGAAAGGAGGGATTGTGTGGAAGGTGGACTACTGGACTGTGTGGTCGGCTCTGTGGCAAACAACGTTGCAGTGGTGGTGACGTTTGTCCTTGGCTGTGTGGTTGTCAGGAGTGAGGCGGCAGGGAACTTGAGTATCGGGGGCGTCTTGTTAGAGTGTGGGCACTCTTTTTATCTTTGATCTGCTTTGTAAGACAAATTTCTTGGGTTCGGCCGTGTTCCTTTAGATATAAAAGCAGGCAAAAGCGTTTTTCAATAGTAATTTCAAGACAATTATTTCGAACAGAGCAGCTGGAAGTTTCAGACAAAACAAGCCATGAGCACCATTCGTCGGCAGGCAGGCTTCCTAGCCTCTATTGCAGCAGCGGGAGCCGTCATTATTTATCTATAGTTCTGAAGAAAAAAAAATCTGAATGTGACCTGTGGTGCTTCAGTGACGTTACAGGGATAAAACCTACAGGTGCACTAACTCGTAGCTCACATTTCTGGGGAATTTTGTTGATTTAAGTAAGTAGCTCATGCTCAACATTGTCTTGCCAGGATTTTGTACGTGTGATATCCAGTGATTTGTCTGACGTGTTGTACCGTTGGACAAGTGATTCATTAATGACTAGATTCTGAAGTTTCTCCTTGGTATTTTGCACTTGTTTGATCATTATAAATCCAGGAAGATAGGTTCAGAAGCAGGAAGACAACGCTGTTGCAATGGTTTACTTGACCGTGTATGTGGATGCAGCTACAAGACCTACTCTCTGAAACCTTCTATCCACTACATTTTCCATGATGAGATGGAAGAATTATAAGGTTATAATCAAATCTGATGGTTGATTTAAGCTGGCTGTTAAATTTTGTGAGTAACTACCAGATTAGCTGATTAACAGACAGTCCTGTTAAATTTCGTCAGTAACTACCAGATTAGCTGATTCTTTCAGTTCGCATGGTGATGATTGGCATTCTTGTAACAAGGCTACCCCTGAAATGACGTGTCTAGCATGTGTGGCCCAGCTATTGAATGTAAATCACTAAATCCCTTACGACCTGTCTCAGTGTATGGCACTCAAAGTTCTTTGTTAGTACAAAATATATGGTCTACGGGGCATTAGCAACAAAATAAGAAAGATGGAGCAATCTATTTTGATAACACTTCCGCTTCGGTAGGCCCCCTCCAACACAAGGACGGCTAAGATTGTCCCATACCCCTTCATAACGGAGGGCACGATGGGCAAAAATCGAAAAGAGGCCGCCCGCCCGCTGTCCCAAAACGTATTCGTATACGCGCCGTGTTTTTTCTTTCGGCCGGGTCGCCCGCCAGCGCGCCCACCCCGCTATGTACGCACGGATAGGCATGCATGCATGCATGCATGGCGCGGTTACGGGACGGGCCCCGCTGCCGCCTGTCACGCTGCAACCCTGCTGCCGCCCGCTTCCGCCTCGCCCGCCACGCTGGCCTGCGGCGCCCGCTTCTGCCTCGCGTCGGCCGCCCCCGCTTCCGCCTCGGCCTGCGGCGCCGCTTCCGCATCGGCCTGCGCCGCTTCCGCATCGCCCTGCGCCGCTGCTCAGCTGCCGCCTCGCCTCGCGTCGGCCGCCCCCGCTGAGGCGCTACCGCCTGCCCCCCGCTGCCCGCTGCCGGCTGCCGCCTCGCCTGCCCCGCGTGCACCTACGCCTCCTAACCCCCGCTGCCCGCTGCACGCCTGCCGCGCTGCCGCCTGCCCCGCGTGCCCCGACGAGTGCTCCCATAAAACCGCCCCCGATCCGCGATCGCCTCACAGAAAACGCCCTCGACCCCGCCTCTCCTCTTAGAAACCGTCCCCGACCCCTCCTCTCCTCTCTCCGGCGCAATGCCTCGTGGACGCGGATGCTTCGGCCGGCGTTGGTTCGGCTGGGGAGGCGGCAGTGGAGGCGCAGGCAGCAGTCGCCGGGCGGGAGGCGGTGGCGGCGGTGGACGCATCGGCAGCGGTGGTGGACGCGGCACCGCGCCCGGCGGTCTGTGGCCCTCTAGCCTCACCGGGCCGCAGACCGTGGATATCTACCGGCACGGCATCCCCGTGCCGCCGTCGTGTCGCCTAGCACACGGCTGGCACGTGACGAGCACCGGCTATGCCACGCCTGGGCCGGCACAACCCGGTCCATGGAACCCCGAAGGTCGCCTGAACTTTTGGCAAGGCCGCGACTTCGACACCGTGATCAGCTTCTACAAGTCTCGGGGCATCCGCGCGGACGCTCCAAACGCGCCCCTCGCGCCCCCCGCCGTCCCGGTTGTGCAGGCCCATGCCGGTCGGCGCGCTCGCGCAGGCGCCGCGGCTAATCCCGCCGCCGCGCCCGCTGCTCCATCAGGCGCCCCTGAGTTTCAGATCCCGCCGGAACTGGTGGCGATGCAAGAGGAGGGCGACCCGTTGGAGTCGCCGGGTTTGATCCGCGCGATCCGGAACTCCACGTCGGAGACCGGTTGGATGCCGCCGGCGGATATTGTTGACCCGAGGGACCCGGCAGACGAGCCGGGATACTGGCAGGCGATTAGGGACTCGACCGATACACTAGCGCAGGAGTCGGCTACCTCGGAGGAATTTTTCGGATACTTGGGCAGTTCCGATGACTCAGACGGCGGCGAAGATGACGGTGAAGACGGCGGCCAGACCATAGTGGTTGATCTTCTGAGTAGCGAGGAGGAGTAGTTAGATTTGTTTTAGTGTTAATCTTTTTTCATGTAAAATTTGGTTCGAATGTAAAATATCCTAAATATGAAGGAAATTATGTTGCTTCAATGAGTAATGGAATGGTTGTATAATAAACAGGTCTTCGAATAGTAGACGCCCGATGATAAGTTGAGCCCTCACGGAACCAATAAAAAGCCCCACACCACTAACATGTATCGAAAGCACGCACCACCGACGACAGCGCACACATATGCATGTGCCATGCACGCAAACGCACGCATACACCACGGGGTGGACCTAACAGCACCAAGCGCACGTGCATGCGCGGGTTTGTGGCGACGTGTATGTGAAAAACATGCATGAGAGAATAATAACACGGCAAAAACATGCATGAGAGAATAATAACACGGCAAAAACATGGCATGAGACACGGCCGGGTGCGTTGTTTCACCACGTCGGTCAGCCACTTTCATTCTATGTGAAAAAAGTTTGGAATAATTAATGTGGAACAAACACATGAAATACCGACACATGCAAGATATGGACGGTGCTGGTTGCACTAGGGGTGCGCGATCGCATGCATGAAATGAAATAATTTTTTGCGAGGGTGTGTGCATGCCCAATGTATGCCCTCACGCAAGATATGAACGGCATCGGACACCCTAACGCATGTCGCGTCACGTTCGGGCAGTGTTTTAGGGTATTTTCACCGCAAAAACTGTAGAAAATGAATCAGACATCAGAAAATAATGAAAATTGTCGTGAATGCTCCCGATGGTGCCTGGAGTACGTGTAAAAAGTTGGGGGTCATTCGGTGTAGGCGAAAATAAAACGGCTTTGAGAGTAGCCGGACTGGCACACCCAAACAGAGCTCGTTGCACAAGGTGCACGTGATCGCATGCATGCAATTGCACGAAAGTGTGCAGATATGTGGGCACTGCTGATGTAGGGCCCCACACAAGGTTGGAACGAAAACTGACACAAAAGGAACGTTATGTCACGTTAGGCGAGTGTTTCTGGCCATTTTCACCGGGAAAATCCTAGGAAATGCATCGAGCGTCGAAAAAAATATGAAAATTGGCGTGGGTGCTGTCGAGGGTGATGGAAACGTGTGGAAAAAGTTTCATGCCATTCGGCGGAGTGAAAAAGAAACGTAGTTGGGAACCCCCCCCCCTCCGGCAGAAAGAACCGGAGCTGGTTGCACTATGTCTACGTGATCGCATGCATGCAATTGCACCAAAGTGGCCGGACATGCGGGCACGGCCTACGTAGGGCCCCACGCAAGGTTGGAACGAAAACGGACACAAAACAAACGTTGTGTCACGTCCGGCGAGTGTTTCTGGCCATTTTCACCGGGAAAATCCTAGGAAATGCATCGAGCGCCGGAAAGATATGAAAATTGGCGTGGGTGCTGTCGAGGATGATGGAAACGTGTGGAATAAGTTTCGTGCCATTCGGCGGAGTGAAAAAGAAACGTAGTTGAGAACGCCCCCCCCTCCGGCAGAAAGAACCGGAGCTGGTTGCACTATGTCTACGTGATCGCATGCATGCAATTGCACCAAAGTGGCCGACATGCAGGCACGGCCTACGTAGGGCCCAACGCAAGGTTGGAACGAAAACGGACACAAAACGAACGTTGCGTCACGTCCAGCGAGTGTTTCTGGCCATTTTCACCGGGAAAATCCTAGGAAATGCATCAAGCGCCGGAAAAATATGAAAATTGGCGTGGGTGCTTTCGAGGGTGATGGAAACGTGTGGAAAAAGTTTCGTGCCATTCGGCGGAGTGAAAAAGAAACATAGTTGGGAACCCCCCCCCCCCCCCGGCAGAACGAACCAGAGCTGGTTGCACTATGTCTACGTGATCGCATGCATGCAATTGCCCCAAAGTGGCCGGACATACGGGCACGGCCTACGTAGGGCCCCACGCAAGGTTGGAACGAAAACGGACACAAAACGAACGTTGTGTCACGTCCGGCGAGTGTTTATGGCCATTTTCACCGGGAAAATCCTAGGAAATGCATCGAGCGCAGGGAAAATATGAAAATTGGCGTGGGTGCTGTCGAGGGTGATGCCAACATGTGGAAAAAGTTTCGTGCCATTTTGCGGAGTCAAAAAAAAATTATCTATCAATCAATGTATTTTCGATAATGGTTGTTTTAAAAAACAGACGCAACTAATGATTGGGAAAAAAACTAATGAGTGGATTCTTAGAAAAAAAATGGATAATCCCGCGTACATGCATATCCATCGGGGGTCAAAGCCGCCTCCACGCCTCCATGATCTCCAGTCCACGCCGCCTCGACGCCTCCACGCCGCCTCTCCCGACGCCATCTAGGGCAAACGCCGCCCCGACGCCACCTCACACCGCCTCCACGATCGCCTCCCCCAACGTCATCTGCGGCCGACGCCGCCTCACGCCGCCTCCACCATCGCCTCCCCCGACGCCATCTGCGGCCACCACCGCCCCCGACGCCAAGTCACGCCGACGCCGCCCCAACGCCCGCGACGGCCCTGACGCCATCTGCCACCGACGCCAGCTGACGCCGACGCACCACACAACGACTGCCCCAACACGATCTGCCCCGACGCCATCTGCGGCCGACGCCGTCGCCCCCGTTGCCACGTAAGTGCAGTAAGTACTGCGTAAATACACGAATGCATGAGTGGCTGATACATGCACCGTATATACCATAGTTTTTCTTAGTTCTGTGAAAACCACCTAAGGCCTCCTTTGGTTCATAGGGTAGGAAAATCGTAGGAATAGGAAAGTCATAGGAAATGAGATGACATGTATCTCAAATCCTATGAGTAGGAATAGGAAAGAAGATGCCCTTTGATTCACATCATAGGATTTTTTTTTCATTGAGTCTAGGCTAATATTTATTTTCCTATGAAATGTGGAGGATAGGAAGAATTTCTCCATAGGAATAGGATTGCATTCCTACAAACCAAAGGGCTCTAAAGGAATTTTTCCTATAGAAATCCTATCCTATGAAATTCCTACAAGATTCCTCTAAACCAAAGGAGGCCGAAGTGTTTGGCTATAGTGTAGTTTTGCTATAGTTTTGGTCATAATTATGCATGCATGACAGCTGATTCTAATTCAGTTTTTCTAGGTATATACAGCAGAAAAACCATGGTATAAAAAATAGTATGGCATCTTAAACCACACGTACCTGTTCTAGTCCAAACACCTCAAAGTATTACATACCAAAGATTTTTTCAGAAATCATAGTGTTTCTATAAAAACTTTAAAATTATTTACAGGTTGCGACCGACGCCATCTGCCACCAACGCCACCGCGCCGTCGTCCCCCAGGGCCGGCCCTGATCCCATGGCACAAGGTACTATGCATTCATCATGTTTATCATGTGCCCATATAAAGTAGCTAACATTATTTTTGCTCCTATTCGTAGCGACGGTGGAGTACGGAGAGATTTTTTGTTCGGTTGAGAAGTGGTGTCTCTTGGTCAACAAACTAAACTCTAGGCAGAAAAAGCGTTTTGCAAGCACTAGTCTTGGAAAAATGCTGATGATACCTAGTGTGCTCATGCGCAAATGTTTGCTCAAATTCATTATTAAATCGTATTCGTTGGACAGAAAAAGGTTCATCATGCCATCAAAAAATGGTGCGATATCATTGCGCACCGAAGATGTGTTTGGCATTTTCGGGCTACAGAACAAGGGCAAAGATGACATGAAAGCGCTAGGAAAAGGGGGGTTAAAGGCGAAGGTGAAGGTGCCTAGTCGCTTTTTAGATTCCAATACGGGGGAAATGATGATAGACGACCTAATTGAGAACATCGTTGCCAGTGGCACATACGATGATGATTTCCTCCGTAGAATTGTTCTGGTTCTTCTAGGCACGGTCCTTGCACCGCAGTCCACGATAGAAGTTCCTAATGCCTATTACAAGTTAGTGGACGATGTGGAGGCCATCAAAGCATATAATTGGAACGCGTATACGTTACGCGTTTGCGTGGAAGGCATCACAAAGACCTTATCAGATCTTACAAAATTTACTTGGCCGATCGGAAACCTTTCCCTCCTACAGGTAAATCTTATGTTATATTTGTTTCTTTCGAACTATAGTTTGTGAATATTTTTTTGCTAATATACTTCATGTTCATGCAGTACATGTTTTGGGAGAAGGTGCAGCCACTGGGAGGCATTTGATCCATTAGCTAATGAGTATCCAT
This sequence comes from Aegilops umbellulata, assembly GCA_032464435.1. Lineage (NCBI taxonomy): Eukaryota > Viridiplantae > Streptophyta > Magnoliopsida > Poales > Poaceae > Aegilops > Aegilops umbellulata. The sequence goes on along the minus strand of CP136059.1, from coordinate 471,483,586 downwards.
TGATGCTTAATTGGTCAGAAGATGAGGCTATGAAGCGTGACGCGTACGACACGGCATACGGCCGTGGTAATGGGACGGTAAGTTACTATTTATGTGTTACTATTTCGTACTACATGCACTTAAGTTACTACTTATATGTTGACAAATTTTAATTGATTTTACCAGTTACAGATTGATGACGTGATAAGTGAGAAGTACAGGCAGACATTAATTGCTCAACAAGGAAGAAAGGCGGAGGAAAAATTACAGCAAGAATTAGAGCAGGAAGATCGTGCCCAAAAAAAGAAAGATAATAGAGATGAGGCTTCATCGAGCAGGGATAGTACATTAGATCAGGTGATGAAATGGATCAAAAATATGCAAAAAGAAATTAGACTTCTCCCTCAAAAATGTGCTGAGGTAATATGAGTGATGTGTACTTCAGTTTACATTGGATTATTCATAATTTATGCATGTAGTTAATGCAATTAATGTGTCATTGCAGATAGTAGTGGAGAAGCTGGAGAAGAAAGGTCTTGTCTTCAAGCCAAACAAGGGGTCTGATGATGACATTGAGTATGTGGAGCATAGTGAAGATTGGGTGGGGAAGTATGGTCCATCAAAATACAAATCATCAAAATATTGGACAGATGTACAATCAACTCCTGCAAAAGAAGATATGGACAACAGGGTGGACGCATCCTTCACCACTGGGAACGGGAATAAATTGGCGCGTGAGAAAGGTGTGCATCACAACACACCTGGTACAGTAGATGAAGGCGACCCCTTCGTTATTGATGATAATGGTAATTCTCCCAACCCATCTCTTGCGACGGTTGACACGAATGACTTTCCAGCTATTACTTCAACCCCCAAGAATATGAATGAAGTGTCAGACGGGTCTAGCGCCGATAAATCTGAGGAATTTAGTATGGATAGTCTGAATTGTTTCTTATTATTTTAGGTCTGTTTGGTATAAGAGCTGCTATGATTAATACTAATTACATTAATGAGGATCACATAGAGGCCGCGAAGGTTTATATCCGGACACTGGCAGACTCGAAGCTTTGCGGCAAAACTGTCGTGCACATGACGGGAATTGGTGGGGAAACATGTACACCTGAAATGCTTGAAGCCATCATTTTGAAAAAGTGGTTGCATGGCAGTGTAAGTATTACCAATAATTTATTAAGTTGTACATGTCATTTACATAAATTATCTAATAGGCGTATTGTTGTTATGTTATTTTGTAGGTCATCAATAGTTATTGCAGCCATATGCAGACCCATAATCCTCGTGCTGACCGTCATATATTATCATCTTGGGTGTCCCACTGGCTTATTCTTCGTGCTGATGGAAAGGTTAACAACTCTAAGAGGCATTTTATGGAGCATTTCACAAAGCAATCTAAAATGGTGTCGAGAGTTACTGAAGAGTATTTCATCAAAGATAAGGTACTTCAGTTTAGTATGATCATTCGTAGTACATCTGTCTGTACACCAACATGAATAAACTTTGTTGTAGGCATACTTTCCTTTTCATGTGGACAAAAGTCATTGGATAACAGTTCTTATGCACAACAAGAAAAAAGAGTTTCAAGTTTTAAACTCTACTGGTAAATGCAGCAAAAGAGTTCTGGAAAAAATTGCTAAGCTGGTAAGCTTACAACGATACATAAAACAATATATAGTTATTCGAAACGTACTTCATATGGATTTTTCATTTTTATTTCAGAGGGCAGAAATAGCTAATGATACAAACGAGGTGAATGCTCTTATTGGAACGAAACATCCTGACGTATCTTCCTGGCCAATAAGGGAGTATGATATGCCATCACAAACAGACGGGTATGTTGCAAATATTGAATTAGTATGTACTTGTATGATCCATCAATAATTGACTTGTGGTTTCTTGCAGAGTCTCTTGTGGTCTTTTCGTGGTAAAATGCGTTCAAAGCTGGGACGGAGATGATTGGACATTTGAGTTCGATCAAGATGAGGTTAATGCTTCAAGGGGACGCATTCTAGCTGAATTTTTTTTTCAGAATGCAACACGAAGGAAGTAGTGAAAGAGAAGATCCTCAAGATCATGGAGAAGAAATGAGTCCGAGGATGGGGTGTTGGCTATTATCTCCACTAAATAAACGTGCCGTTGTCAGTACTTGATACAGTTTTCATATTAAGACATCATCTCTTTATTGTAATGTGGCATGGTTTAGCATGTTCCGCAACTAAATAAATGTGCCGTCGTCGGTATTTGCTACAATATCTATTTTTCAATGTCACTTTTATTTGCATCATTGTTGGTGACACTCTTATTTGCATCATTGTGGGTGATGATATTTCAACTTGTTATATAGTGTGATGTTTACGCCGCCGTGGCCGGCCTGGCGCTGCTTTTTTATATTGTTTTGTATTTTGTAGTGTGATGTTTACGTCTTCCGATTGGCCGAAGACGTGTTCTTCGTTGCCGGCAAAAATATACTCATGCACAGTGCCAACATACATGCACATACACACATAGTCGTGTGCCGGCGAGCCGGGGATACCCACGCAAAGACGTGTATGCAAAGGTTGCCTACATTTTTTAAAATGGGTATATTGTTCTGCACTTTCGTAATTCAGAATAAAAAACTGCCCAACCACCACAGCCGGGCCCATAGTGGGGAACAGATCAATACCCAAATCAAGTCCGAAGGGGGCGACTCGGGCGGCTGATAGAGCCCACTAATGGGTCCGGCAACAGGGTCCAACGGGGCTGCGGGCATGTATAAGAGAGGAGCTCGGTGGAGGGGGCGGAGGCAGCTATTTAAGCCGCTCCTCGCGCCCCCCGGCTTCCGAGGTGGGACTAAAAATGGCGTCCCCATCGCGCCCCACTCCCCTCCCTCAGTGCACGCGGCCGCCGCAGGGCTCATGAGGCCGTTTTCGGTGCTGTCACCGGCCGGCCCAGTTCGGCCCATAGAGGCAGGGCGCCACTCGCCCCCTCCCACGGCCCACGCCCACTCCCCTCCCCCGCGCGCTGCCGCACTCCCCTCCCCCGCGCACTCACGCCAGTTTAGTCCCACCTCGGAAGCCGGGGGGCGCGAGGAGCGGCTTAAATAGCTGCCTCCGCCCCCTCCACCGAGCTCCTCTGTTATCACACTGCCCGCAGCCAGGTTGGACCCCGTTGTCGGGCCCATTTGTGGGCTCTATCAGCCGCCCGAGTCGCCCCATTCGGGCTTGATTTGGATGTATGATTTGTTCCCCACTATGGGCCCGGCTCCGGTGGTTGGGCATTTTTTTTGAATATTTTTAAAAAATATTATTTTACTTTTACAAAAGTGCAGAACAAATATACTCATTTAAAAAAATGTACGCAATCTTTGCATACATGCACATAGGAATCATATAGAAACAGTACAAATAAACAGAATTTCTAAACAGTCCAAATAAACAGAATTTCGAAACAGTACAAATAAACAGAATTTCGAAACTTCATATAGAAACAGTACAAATCATCACGTAACAGTACAAATCAAGTTTTCTAGCACACATGTGCGAATAAAAATAGCATAGGTTATTCATACATGACTCGTGCGACCACTTTTATTCTTCTAACCAACCAAGCTGCTTCTCTACGCCCGATTCCTGAACAAAATATAAAAAAATTGGGTGACAAAATATAGTCGGTGAAATCAAATTGGCAACATATAACAAAACAAAAGGTAGCAACTCACTTCTCGTTCAGACTACATGTAGCCTTGTTAATGACCTGGGAGACTACACAGACGGCACAAAGGACCAGTTTTCTTCTCTGAAAAATCTTTTGGCCTACCATTCTTTGTAACGTCGGGGCCACCCTTCAACCGCCCCTTCTTAGGTGCACCCTTCGTCGAAACTTTCTGAGGATCACCAATACCAGGCTCAACTTGTTGCGCCTGACTTGCCTCCTTCTTAAGCATAGCATACCTTCTACTTCCTATAAGTTCCTCCTCTGAAATCTTTTTCTGCGCTATTATGTTGTCCAGACACTTCATCAAGTCGTCGTACAAGAAGAGATCATTTGCTGCAACATGAGCAGCTTCTGCGGTTTTAATGGTTATTGCACTATACCGTTCTCTCTCCAATGGCCCTGACCGACCCCATCCAAACATATCACTCTTCCGCTGCACAGGCAACCCATCTCTCGCATGTTTGGACAACCGATGCATGACACAACACTTTGGTATTTCAGTTAAGTTCAGATGATGGAGAACAAACAGAATGTGTTTGCATGGCAGCCCTTTCCGAACCATCCTAAGACAACTGCATGTAATAGTTTGTTCTGAGTTACCTGGTTCATAAACAACATTGTACCTGAACTTGTGGTTATCCTTCCATGTCACCATGAATGTTTGACGCCCAATTCCCACGAGCATCTCAAATATCTCCAGCTGACCCATCTTATGCAAATCATCTTGCAGGATGTAGAAATTAGCAGGTGTGAATACTTTGGCGGCATGCTCCTCAAGGGCCTTATATTTAGTAACCGAAGGTGGTTCCTTCTGGAATGCCTCGCAGTCATCGTACGCCTCGTTCTCACGCAGGCGAACTATACAGTTCTCATAATGCACCACCAAATCAAGAATTGTCATACCGTAGTCCAGGTGAAGGTGAAGGCAGGAGTTGAGGCTTTCACTCCTCTGGTTACTTCGCATACCAAGGAAAAAACCATCGGAAAGATATGAAGCTGCCCAAAGTCTCCTCTTCCTGTACATCATGTCAAGCCACTCTTCGGTTCTCTCCGTCTTCCACTTATCATAGAAAGCTTTCCATCTCTGCTCAAAGTTCGCTTGAGAGGTGGCATAGTACAGGAGCGACCTGAACTCATCTAGTGACTTGTAATGCAGGTGCCTTTGCATATTTTTCTTGATATGCCAGGAGCAAAGACGATGGAAAACATCTGAAAGGACAGTCCGAATAGCCCGGATCATTGCAGCGTCACCGTCTGTGATTATTGACTTTGGCTTCACCTGACAGTTTGCCTTCATAAATGTCTGCAGCAGCCACACGTATGTCCCTTCCGTCTCGTCAGCAATGATGGCACAACCAAACACTGTGGTGCAGCGGTGGTTGTTAACTCCGACAAAGGGGACGAACGGCATACCGTATCTGTTCATCTTATACGTGCTATCAAACACGACCACATGTCCGTAGTCCTGATAGTCCCTCCGCGATTGTGCATCGCACCAGAACATACTCTTCAGTCGCCCTTCCTTGTCACGCACATACTCAAAAAAAACTCAGGGTCCTTCTCCTTCCTGCTCCTCATAATGCCAACTGCCGTCTCCGCATCTCCCTTTGCAATGAGCTTCATTTTTTCTCTGCAACAAAGATTGTAAATGTCCCTCCTGATAAGCCCGCACTTATCGTACGAACTGTATCTGCTGATGAAGTTGTCCATTATAATATGCTTTCTTATCCCGGCCGCTTCCATCTCCAATATCTCCGCCCTCTGGCCATCTCCAATCCGTCTGTGTGACCACAAAAAACAAACCTCGTCGGGCCGAGCCATCGCGTGGTTGTGATCATCCACGAATGATGCGACGAACCAAACGCCACGTTCTCTGTCCAGCTTCACCACCATATGTGCACCGCAGTCGCAATGAGTCTCCGGTCTAAGCCTGCGCTTGCGGCCCTCCATGGTTATGAACTTGCTCTGCCTTCTCCCTGCCCTGGAGCAAAGAAACCGCCGGTACCGTATCATTCCCGAAGCACCTCGTTTCACCTTCTGTTTCCTGATACTAAACCCGTGCTCTCTGGCGTGATTGTTGTAGAATATGTATGTATCCCCTTGTGACCGAAAGGTCATAGCCATGATCTCCCAGTGTGTCTCAAGCATCTTCTGCTCCCTTTGAGCCTCCTCAATATCAATCTCTCCCTCATCGTGATCAAGTACAGGACCATCTGACTCCTCCTACAACATTCATTTGAAAATATATATGTCAATTACTATCATTTAAGTCATACTACTGATCGGTGTACAACATCTAACAACTAACCTGGCTCAAGTTATCTGCAAATGATTCCTGCGAACTATGTTGCACATTGTCAACATCCACATCTTCCTGTAAATTTGTACACAAAATATATAGTTAGCCATGCCATACTTTGCAAATTCAAAAATAAAAACAAAATATACGCCACTTACGTTGTCGCTATTTGCGCCATGTTCATCATTATCAAAATCCTCCGGAGGTAAGATATCATATGACGAGACGGAATCGTTGTCGCTGTTGTCATCATCTTCGTTCAAATTATCGTTATTGGTCTTAGTCACCTTATCAGTACCATTCCCGTCCCTCCCGAATGCGGATTCTCCGTCCATGTCAACACGCCAAACTCACAGAACAGCAAAACATCGTGTGTTAGGTTTAGTACAATGCATCATGCCCAAAGCAACGCTAGTTCTGTAAATCATGCCCTAGTCCGTAGAGGAGGCGCTGCGGCAGGAGGTTTTGATGAACCCTAAACACTAAATCAGTACATGCATGAACTACCCCTCACTTCTATCCATCATGCCCGCCCCATGCCCGCTAGGTTTACATGACAAACCTTGGCCCGCGGTGTAGACATCGCCGGCGTTCGACGACAGTGCTGTGGAGGCGGCGTCAGACGTCGGGCCCTTCACGTCCCCGGCGTAGGACGACGACGGTGAGATGCAGCGACGAACGACGTTGCGACGGCGAGGGCGGTATCGGACGGGGTTCGGGCGGCAAGGGCGGTGTCAGACGTCGGGCCCTTCACGTCCGCGTCGTTGGACGACGGTGAGATGCGGCGACGGGCGACGTTGGGACGGCGAGGGCGGCGACGGGCGACGTTGGGATGGCGAGGGTGGCCTCGAACGGCGGCGATCCGCGGCGGCGGCGATCGGCCACTTTGGAACTACCGTGATCGGCGGGCGGGCGACCAGATGGGCGGGCGAGAAGATGGGGGCGGGCCTAGATCATGGGTAGTTTTTGCGGGCGGGCGACCAGATGGGTAGTTTTTTTTTCAACCGCGTATACGTATGCCCGGCAGAGCCATACAATATGAGGTGGGTATACGTTTCTTCCGTATGCCCATTCTGCCCTTCTACGTTTTGTTGGGGGGGGGGGGGTGGTCTACCGAAGCAAGCCCCATTTGATAATTACAAGGCTTAAACATGTTTTCAATTTAGTAAGATTCATATTTATGTAGGGCACATGTGTCGCCTTCCAAGCCACAATGCATCGCTTGCACATTCAGCTGGATTCAAAGACGAGATGAATAGAGGAGCAACCACACAGATCATGTCCACAAAAAGAAGATTGTGGAAACTTTTTTATAAAAAACAAAGTGTTGAAGTTGTACCAGTTCAACCATCGACCATTCAACAATTTGACCAAATAAAAGTCTTCGAAAAAAAATTGGAACATAAATAGACTAGTACTATATATGTAAGTGAATAGCTTAAAAGAAAGCACACTAGTAGTACCACAGGCTGCCGCCAGTCCGAGCATTGCATCGGCTACAGGGCTCCAGAACCTGGAACCTAACACCCGAGGGAACTCTCCCCGTGATGTATCTGTTGGCAACCTTAACAGCTCTGTGAGCCTCGGCGATACAACCCTCGGTCATCATCGTGTAGCTCCTTTTCATCTCTCTTGATTTGCCATTAACATCACACCTCCTACCAGACCAGAAGGTTGTGTCTAGTGTGATAGACTCAAGCCGAGGAGTGCTCTCGACGATATAGATCACAAACTGAACCAGATTTTTTTCCGAACAAAACCCTATAATCCTAACCTCTCTGAGACAATCATGTTGGCAATGTGGCTTCCACATTGGATCATCAGTGGCGTTCTCACCTCCAAAAACAGAATCAGGCCTCAAGACATTCTCATCTACCTGGATATGCATATGTACGTACAATCAACATTGTTTATTGATAAATGTAATGTTATCTCTAAAAGATGTGGCTTACGCGTAGGATGAATGAATCCAAGGCCGGAGAAGCATCAAGAAACGAAACCAAAGACAGAACAGCTTGTGGTCTTTTGATGTTAATTTCCAACTTCTTGAGATGGGAAAACTTGGAGTTTAGCATTGGGATGTTGACATCCTGAAAAACAACAAGTCCACAGACAAATCATGCCTTTCAATATACATGTGTTATATACATACAAATCATTATTCACTATATACCTGCCGATCTGATAATTTCATTAGCAGCTGGCATGTAAAGTTTGTTAAGACGAACATAAAATAAAAACAGAAAACAGTTCTCTTGCCACTTATTAGTTTCTTATTTGAACATTTATTCTTACCTTGAATATTGTTAAGGTGCACGAAAACTCTCAAGGTCTTAAACATTTATTCTTATTTGAACATTTATTCTTACTTTGAAACTTGGAGTGCAGCATTGAAACATGTAAATGTGACATCTCTTATATGAAAGGTTAATTTATATTAAATATAAAATATTACAAAAGCACAAAATATATAAGCCCTTATACCAAGCACTGTACAGTTAGACCTAAAATCAGAAAATGTTGTTGATAATTTCAGATGATGTGCACATCTCAAGGATTAATACCATGATTTTTCCGAAAGAAGAAATACTGAAATAATACGTAAAAATTTATTCAAGAACGATGATTAATTCTCAGTTATACAGTGACTTGGGAGTAATTATGAGACAATAAGCATAGAACGGGTCGAGAAATTCCAAACCATTGTATGAAGAATTATGAAATTGGATTAAAGAGTTTAGACTGTTCAGATGGAAACTATTGTATCATAACCATCCACTTTATATGTTTATACAGAATAACCTGTAAAAACCCAACGCATACCTCATCAGAAGACACCAGGGTCAGGCTCCTAACATTCCGTGTGATGGATGGAAGCCTCGTACGAGCATAAGACAGCATGCGGGACGGACGGGGAGATGAAAAATAGACATCCCTAAGCGGTGAAGGATCCACAACCGAGATTTTTACTAGGGCTCCATCAAAGTGAAAAGAGGAGAGCCTTGGAGCATTGATCTCTACCACCTGGAGCTTCTCACACAATTTAATAGTGAGGAGCTTGAGTTGCTGCAGCATGGAAGGTATCTTCAAGCATATTATCGCATTGCATCGAAAGATAAATAACTGCTGCAAGGCGAAACATTTCGGGAGCAAGTGCCCTAATCCCTCATCAGTAATCTGGACAGAAAGCAGAGACAATGCTTTCAGTCTTCTCAAGCAGCCAAGTGTTGTCGTGGGACGAAAAAAGCAAGCGCTGAGGCAAAGAGACCGAATCGAACTTGCAGCTGCATCATCAGACAAAACCGAACATGGGAAGTTGTACTTTTTCTTCATGAAGTTAGACATCTCCAACTTAAGTTCTTTGATCCCCGAGCGAACAGCAATCTGCAGCCATCTGTCCAGGTAGGAAGGGTCCATGTTCTCGCAAGATAGGAGACAGAGATCGAGTGTCTCCACCCCATTGCCAGAATGGTTCCTAAGAATGCGGTCAACTATATCGATGAGAAAGATTCCCCAATCCTCGGATTTCTTGTGAGCCAACCCAAGTGTTGACACGTCGAATGTAAGGTTGGAATAGCATCTCCAGAAAAGAAGAAATCCATGGGAGACGCAAGCTGCACGAGCAGCATCTCCCAGTGGCAAGAGAGAATATATATGGTGCATGATGTCCTGCAGAACCAAGGTTGAAAAGCTCAAAAGTTAGGCTGACCTCATTTATTTCGAATAGACAAAAAAATCACATATATCTGGCTTGTTAATTACTAGCTCATTTACCCTGCATCAATTTTCTTTTCAAAAAAAAAAGATCTACAATTTCGACGAAGAGAGTGAATCAACTGGGTTATTTCTATGAAACTTTTGTCACAGAAGTACGATGCGTACGTAACAACAACGCCTGATTTCTTACGGAAACATGCCAGAGAAAACAAATTGAATTGAGACATTGGCAAGGTGAAAACAGTCTCTGTTGACGAACATTTATAATTAGGCGTGTATGCATACGCTACCCAATGCATACTGTGCTAGTAGGTACCATGGTGATAGTTTACTTGTAACTACAATTCTCTTGACTACCAGGGAAGGGAAGCATACCACGGGGAGTTTCTCAAACGCATCTTCTGAAGACCCTGATCGACTATCTGCAATGACACGGGCCTTGTAAGTAGTACGTACTTGATAATGTGACTCGAATCTTGCAACAGAGAAGTGCACTATGCATATTTTTGTGCATGATCAGGAAAGCGAGAGCAATCAGTGAGGTTATGAAACGGTGATTTTTCTTAATCAAATTATTAAGCGGTGATACACTGAAATTGTTTATTTGAGCAGCTCTTGCAGTACTAGCTTAGTTTTACTTGCGGCATTTATCAGAATCTCCAAAGCTGAAGTGAGACTTCATAAATGACACCTTAGTCTTCTGCACAATCTAGGCTGGCCGATTTGCAGCGCCATAGACATTAAATCACATCTACTATATACTCCGTCCGTACTAAGATTGAGACACTTATTTTGGGACCAAGAGAGTACAAAATTAGCAGAATTTGGTTCCTCGTAAAGAAAAGAATATCACGAATCTGCTGAATTTGGTTCCTTGCAATAGATGAACTTGTCCGATGGGGGAAATAGTTCAGCTCTGGGCCCAAATTCACGACAGGTCGGAGCCAGGGAAGACGGTCGATTTGGCGGCGGGGGATAGTAGCCGGGCGTGCTCGATTGAGAATACTTGAGAGAAAAAACAAGATAGGGCGTACTTGCACAGAAGAGTTCCCGCAGCCGCTGCTTCGTCCTGAGCACGGCGGCGTAGATTCCCATTGAGAAGGCCCTGGGTGGGTACGCCGGCGGAGAGCGGCGGAATCGTTTTGCTTCCTTTTTTTTGAGTTGCCAAAACACTTTATTCATCTGGTTGAATATGAAGCGGGATACATGAAGGGTCGTGGGGGTGAATTAGCCACAGGTGGCGACCCTGGTCAAATATCAAAGAATGTTTGGCAAGATTGTGTGCATCAATGTTCGATGATCTACCTTCGAAAGTAAAAACACATGAACTAAAAGAGGATCTTCGCATGGAGATCTCCTTGATGACTGTCATATAAGCTCCACCCTCTTCTCTTTGTATGTCATCAATTACTGTTTTGCAGTCACTTGCCACCACAAAATTCTGAAGCGAGAGGTCTTCTGCTAAAGCAAGTGCTTCGCGGCAAGCTAAGGCTTCAACCACTCTAGGATCAGTAATTCCTGAATATACAAGCGCCGAAGAGCCCAAGTACAAGCCTGTGCTATTCCGGCATACTGCTGCTGCTGCTGCTATACCTGTGTCAGATAAGCCTGCATCAACACTGATTTTCATATGTCCGCTCGGCGGGGGCGTCCATGTCAACCTCGAAGGCGCAGCCACTGATGGCCTTTTCATTGTCCTCTGGTTCAGCTTGCGGATTGTTTCCAGATCAAGCAAGAAGTGTTGAACAAACTTGTGCGTTGCCATCGGACTTTGGTAGACCTCCTCATGGATTGCTTTGCGCCTGGCTGTCCAGATCGCCCACAAGGTGACTGCCATCTCCACAAACTGTGCTTGCGAGAGTGATTCTTGAGCCTGAAATAACCAATGTTTGGCATTTGGTTCACGAATATCTGCCATAACTTCCACTATCTCCTCATCAGCCAAGGACCATACACAACGTGCCATCGAACACTCCGTTAAAGAATGTTGCCAGGAGTCAACGCAACCACATAGTTGGCAATTCTCGACGATACTCATATGTCTATGCTTTCTGACATCTTCGGTCGGTAAGGAATGCCTCGCGAGTCTCCACAGGAAGGTTTTGATTTTTGACGGGATACTGATGTCCGCCCTCCAAGCAAATCCTCACCTCTTCTCTTTGTTTCTGCTAGCAGTTTATAGGCTGATTTCACTGAAAAGGAGCCTTTTTTTCTCAAACTGCCAAGCCCAGAAGTCTGACATGGGTATGGTGCATAATGGTACATTCTTGATGGCCTGAACATCAATCGGCAAAACGTACTGCTGTAGAATATCAGTTTTCCACGTTACTGTTGTGGGATCAATCAATTCCGCCACCATAGTGGGCGGGTTCGGCGACAAGCAGGCAATCGGCTTCATTGAAGTGTCTCTGGGAATCCAGTTATGTGACCATACCTGTATGGACTTCCCATCTCCTATCCTGCTTATTATGCCTTGAGCTAGCACGTCTCTCCCCTCAACCAGCGATCGCCATACCTGCGATGGGTGAGAGCCCACAGCGGCATCCAAGAAGTTAACCTCCGGATAATAAATCGCCTTGAGTAACTTTGCACAGAGAGAGTCAAGCGTAACCAACAGACGCCATGCCTGTCGGGCTAATAATGCAAGGTTGAGCAACTCAAGATCTCTGAATCCAAGTCCTCCGTACTTCTTTGGTAGTGTCATTGTGTGCCAAGAGACCCAGTGGGGCTTACGCTTGCCCTCTTTGCTGCCCCAAAAGAACTGTCAGATGAGTTTGTTTAGGTGTTCGCACAGCCTCCTCGGGAGTTTAAAGCATGACATAGAAAAAACTGGGACCGCCTGCGCTACAGACTTGATCAAAATTTCTTTCCCCGCAGCAGAGATTGCTTTTTCAATCCACCCCTTTACCTTACTCCAAAGCCTGTCCTTTAGGTACTTGAAAGCCTCAGTTTTACTAGATCCAATATCAGATGGCATTCCCGGATACTTTTCGTTAAGAGTTTCAGTTTGTACATTCAGTATACCTTTGACCTCCTGTCTAGTAGATTCTGGACAACCTTTACTAAAATAGACCGAGGACTTGTTACTATTAATCCTTTGGCCTGAAGCTTGACAGTAAGCATTCAGTAAGTTTGACACCTCCCTCGTCCCTGCACCATTTGCCTTGAAAAACAGCAGGCTATCATCCGCAAACGAACGAGAGCAATCGTTTTGCTTCCAGTTCGTTCGATCCAGACCATCGGTGCGGCTCGGCCTTATACACGGACGGGACAGTCCAGACACGGCCCGGGCCAAAGACAACCACCTAGCGCTGGCCCTCACGCCCCGTCGCTACGGGCCGGCCCAGCAACGGTAGGCATGCTCACACGCTCTTGCTCACGGGGACGCCTTATCTCACCTCAAAAAAATAAAAACTTGCTCGCTCGGTTAACTTTAGAAAAATATGAATTAAAAAACCCTATCTTTTTAAAAAGTCCGCTGACATGACTGTTGACCTTTCCTAAAGAGTTCACGAGTTTGAAAATTTCCATGTATTTCAAAAAGCTCCCAGTCGTCTCCGTCACAGACTCATCCTCGCATCTCAGCGTTGTCGCCCCCGAGCCCATGTTGCCGTCGTCTGTCTTTGTGGGAGGGGGGCATGGCACCGTTTCTCCTGCTTGTTCATCGGGTAGAAAACTTTCGCTTTCCGCATCTCTGTCTCCTCATGGTTGTGGCGGTTCATGTCGCCGAGGCCACCACAAGGGGCGTGGCCTCTGGGCGACAATCGTGGGTATGTCGTGTGCATCGTCGCCGTAGGCATTCGATCTTGCCTATCCAACTAGCTAGGCATGAGAATTAAATCTATTTTCTGTGTGTTGTTGATAGTACTCTGAAAAAGATTTGCTCTATATTATAGGTACGTATGTGGCATTCGATCAAACGGGTGGCGCACATGCATTCCGTGAGAAAGGGAAAAACTGGTCGTGGTGGCAGACAATGGTAAGCCGTGACGATGGGGCTTGGCGGAGGTGGGATTCGCTTGCCACCACTGGTCGAGTCCCCGACCGGCAGTTGGCATCGCAACCTAGTCGCGGACGCGGAAGGCGACGGCAACCGCAATATGCATGTTGTTGCGGCTGTTGCACGGGCAGCAGCGCATGACCAAGTTGAGTGGAGTGCCGCCGGCGTGCATGAAAGATGGAAACATTTTGGTCTACCTAAGACGGCAAACGAAGGAGGTCAGTGACGGCACAAGACGAGGGCGCCGGCGACGGGAGGGATTCAAGAAGACGACAATTATGGCGGCGCGATGTGGTGGGCGTGCATTTTGTTTTCATTGCTAAGTCTCAGTCGATTTAGACATCATTATGTCTCAGTCGATGCTATATTCGTTCGGTCATACACTGGGATCCGTGCAATTTTTTTCAGATTTTCTTTTTCTTTTTTATATGGTATGTTACTTGATTGAGACTTGATTAAATTCCAGTCGGCTGAGGCTTAGCCATCCCTTTTTTGGACTGACACACGTGCACGCGCGCGAGAATGAAGCGCATGCATGCAAGGAACGAAAGCAGAGACTTGGATCCGGACGACTGGGGGCCGAATTTCGTGTTTTGACCCTTTTAGCAAATAATTTCAGGATCAGGCCCCAGTTCGACTTTTTTTTTGAAATCTGACCCTTTTTGCTACCGTGAGGAGGCTCGGCCATAGGGTCAGGCAACCTACCGTCAGGGAGCCTGGCGGTAGCATAGACGGCCACAGCCGTCAACTAACGGCCAGCACACCCCACCTTACCACCAAGGGCCATGGCGGTAGGTTATGGGACCCTACCGCCGAGCCCCGTGGCGGTAGGGTCCTGGGGTTTTTGGCTGCGAACTTGCTGTAACCGTAAATGGCAAATCCCTGGCGGTAGGTTGTGAGAACCCTACCACCGAGCCCCGTGGTGGTAGGGTCCAGGGGTTTTTGCTGGGAACTTGTTGTAACCGTAAACGGCAAATCCCTGGCTGTAACCGTGAAGGCCTTGTACGAAGTCTTGGTTGTGCCTGTGTAGAGACCCACAATGTACCACTCATAAGCTACGGTTGGGTATCGAGTAGAGTTGTCTTCTTCGCCATACGCATCCCATGGGCCTCTTCTTAACTTCTCCGGACGCCCAACCGGCAACCGCTCCCACATCCAAATGGAGAGGGCCCACACAAATCCACCCATACCAGAAGTAACTTCCGTCCTCTGGCACTACTAGGGAAAAGCCTATACACAGAATCTTAGCAGCAGCGAGGGTTAAAAACCCACGCTACTGCTACTTACTAGTAGCGCGGGTTTTTAAACCTCGTTGCTACTAAGTTGATAGCAGTAGCGCGGGTTTTTAACCCTCGCTACTACTAAGCGGTCTCTACCGTGCCCCCCGGACATGCCATAGTAGTAGCGCGGGTTTTTAACCCTCGCTACTACTAAGTTGATAGCAGCAGCGTTGGTTTTTAACCCTCGCTACTACTAAGTGGTCTCTACCGTCCCCTGGACCATGCCATAGTAGTAGCGATGGTTATAAACCCGCGCTACTACTAAGTTGATAGTAGTAGCGCGGGTTTTTACCACTCGCTACTACTAATCGTCTGCCATAGTAGTAGCGCGGGGTGTGGTCCCATTTTCAAACTCTACCCCTCCCCCCCGTTGGATCGCCTTTTCAGTTTAAAAATAAAATAAAAGAAAATGATGAAAATGTCAAAATAATAAAAGAAAATAAGTTTCCCATGTGATATGTGGTCTAGTTGTTGGGAAAATTTGCAAATATGAATTTCGACTTCATTTGCAAAATCTCTCGAGAATTTGTAAAAATGCGCATAACTTTTGCATACTAACTCGGATGAAAAAGTTTTTTATATGAAAAATCATCTACTCAAAAAGTTACATCCAAATTTAATCGGGGAAACCCCGTTAAACATTTTTAAAATCCTCAAAAACCTAACAGAAAAAAATTACGGGGCTTTTAAGATCTGGAGGCAAAAAAATTCATCAAATTTCAGTTTTTTCTTTAATTTTTGTTAAATCTAGTCAAACTGTGGTCAAACTAATTATTCAAAAATATTAGTGTTACTAAATAATTATTTCAGTTTTTTTGAATTTTTGTCAAATCTGGTCAAAATCTGGTCAAACTGTGGTAAAACTAGTTATTCAAGAAATATTACTGTTAATAAATAATTATTGCTTTTTAGAACAATAGTTTTTAAACTCAAACAGTGAAATTTGTGACTTCATGCTCAAGCTAAACTCCCGAGGGTTAATAGGATTGACATCTTACTATTGTCAGGAAAACAACAAGTGCAGACTTGGAATGGAGGGAGAATAGAACCCGGAAGTTAAGCGTGCTCAGGCTGGAGTAGTGAGAGGATGGGTGACCGTCCGGGAGTTAGATGATTTGGAATGGTGAGGGGTGATTAGAGATTAAATTGAGCAGCGATGAGGGGTGATTAGATATTAGAGGTTAAAATAATTCAGAAATTTGAAAATTCGGGCAAAAAAATAAAAAAAATCGAAAATTCAAAACACGGGTTAGTAGTAGCGCGGGTTTTTACCCACGTTGCTGCTGCTATACGTTAGCTGTAGCGCCTTATTAGTAGCGCCAGCCCCCGCGCTGCTAATAGTCCCAAAACCCGCGCTGCTGCTAGGCTTTTCCCTAGTAGTATGGGTTTCCTCGTGAAACTACAAAACAACAATTGATGATCAGATATAATAGAACACAATATCATGGAGCATACGTTCGTAAAAAGCAATGACATACTCTCTTGCCGAGCGGCATAGGTAGGCAAGAGAGGCAGTCCCCAACTGTACCCTGCATCCCAGTCGGCTAGGAAGAAGATATAACACCAGAGGGCAGAGTTCCCGGAGCAGTCTGGAAACACGACCTGTGTGAGAAGGTACCGTATGTAGGCCCTTGCGTACTGCTCCACCGTACCCTGATCGGCTTTTACCGGGCATTTCTTCTGGTTCTTCAGGAGCTAGTGCAGCGATGCACCGGATGTCCGGTTACCCTTAGCGTCGGGGCAGTCACCGATGAGGGTGGTGACCCTCTGTTGTCAGTTGATCCTCTCCACTCGCCTGGTGAGTGCACAGCCCTCGATCGGTAGGGTCGTGATCATCCCCCAATGTTGGAGGGTCACCGTCATCTCCCCACATGGGAGATGGAAACTATGCGTCTCGGGTCGCCACCGGTCAATCAAATTAAGCCGTGAGAGCTGCGTGGACGAGCGTCGGCGGCTGACGCTTGAACTACAGGAGGAAACCAAGCAGTCGGGCTCTCCTGAAGTACGGTGCGTAGCGGTCGTCGTACTCCATCTTCACGGCATTCGCGTGATCCCTCATGCGCAGTGGCGGGAGCATCTATCAAAAACTAGACGCCAAAAGTTAGTAACTTAGTTTACCAATCCGAAAACTTTGGTTCAATATTTCGATCGTAGTACTTACCACTCCGTTCTCTATGAAACGGGCACGATGACCCTTGTCGAACGCGTAGTCAAGCATGGAGTACCGTTTGCTAATGTTTTCCGCAAGAGGTGCCCGTCTAAATAAAATTTCATAAACATAAGCATTATAAGAATAAGCATAAAAATGAAACATGGTTGATTCTTTCATACAACATTCATATATTTATTCGTACAACATTCATATATAACATCCACATGCATCATATATCAAAACAAATTCATCCCCTCCAACATGCATCACATCATCATTTTTTTAACAAAATAACTTATAAACTAGCGTTCATCTTGAGGGTTCAACATTTTTTCTCCAACAACATCCACTACTTGCATCATATAAAATCCACATGCATCATATATCAAAACTAATTCCTCCCCTCCAACATGCATCATATCATCATTTTTTTAACAAAAGAAGTCATGAACTAGGGTTCATCTTGAGGGTTTCACCATTTTTACTCCAACAAAATCCACTACTTGCATCATATAACATCCACATGCATCCTATATCAAAAAAAATTCCTCCAACATTCATCATATCATAAAAAAATTTAACAAAAAAAATTATGAACTAGGGTTCATCTTGAGGGTTCACCATTTTTTCTCCAACTACATCCACTACTTGCATCATAGCATACCAACATGCATCATTATATCAAAACAAATTCCTCCAACATGCATCATATGAAAAAAAAATCCTTCAAAAAAAATATGAACTAGGGATCATCTTCACACTACCATTCCAACTAGTGACTAGAGTTTATATCTAGCACAATATAACACCTAGAATCAACCTAAATCAATCCCAGGGTTAAAAAAATCTAGTTAAAAAAGGGGGAGAGATTTGAATCAAATAATGCGACAAATCAGAAGTTATTTGACTAAACTAATTGGAGGGATAGGAAGAGCTTACTTTTCTGTTTTAGCGGCCATCTCGATCCGCAAAAGCGATGAAGAAACGAAGATTGTCAGATTTCAAAAAATAAAATAAAGAAAACAGGGTTAGATCTCGATTTTCAATGCTAAAAGATCAAAACACGAAATTTTGCCATGACTGGGTGAGGAAAACGACCCTTTGCGCGCGGTTTGCGTTGCAGGAACACGAGCGGGCCTACGTATGACGAATTGACGATTCCATCGAAGCCGAAACGTGGCCAACGGGCGTATGTGGCGCACCAGCTCCCATCGAATCCGAATCCAAACGTGCGCTGCGCAAGAGGATTTCCTCGTTTTGTTTCGGATTTGGATTTGGATTTGGATTTGGAGACGCACGGCACCCAACGACGGGCGCCTCCTCCGATTCAGACTCATCTCGTTTCTTGCCCACAACGGCCTCTGAGCTCTCATATATAGCCACCCGTATCAACCATTGGTTGCCATACTGGGTTTTGCAAGCCCCTCCAACGCTCGCAATGGTGCACCACGTCGAGCACCTGCACTCGGCAGAAGCCGTTGACGAGGCCATCTTCCGCGAGGCCGAGACCAAGCGCCTGGTAATCGTCCGTTTCGGCCAGAGCGCGCACGCTGACTGC
Source organism: Aegilops umbellulata (assembly GCA_032464435.1). NCBI lineage: Eukaryota > Viridiplantae > Streptophyta > Magnoliopsida > Poales > Poaceae > Aegilops > Aegilops umbellulata. The sequence continues at coordinate 471,464,890 of CP136059.1, read as the reverse complement.
CTGCGCGTGGACGCCGCCATGGCCGCCGCTGCCGAGCGCATTGGCCCCGTCGCTGTGCTCTACGCTGTCGACATCGACGAGGTACAGGACTTCAACGTCATGTACGAGCTCCACGTGAGGCCTTGCACCGTCATGTTCTTCTACGGGAACTCGTGCGTCGACGTACGCGGCCCCTGCTGTAGGGACGACATCGTGTGGGCCGCGTACGGCGGCGATGACTTCGCCGGCATTGTCACGGCGGTGCACGAGAGAGCCAGGGCTGGGCGCCGCCTCGTCGTCCTCGGCTAGGAGGTGCCAGCGATACTGTAGCACGGTTCCAAGTTTTTCTTTTTTAAGAAAGTGATTATGCTAGCATCGTTGTCCATGCATGTAATATGTGATAAATATTAACGTTTGAAGAGGTCACAGCAAGTACTTTCACAATATGCTTGTCAGTCATGATCAGTCGCAATTTATGTGCTTTGGGGGACCATTTTTTACTGCTCTGCTTGTTTGAGTGAAATGCGTGATTAGACCATTAGCTCAAATTGATTACATGCTTTTAGGCCAACAACTAGGGAGTTGCTCGATTTAGGCCAAAACGCAAAATACATACCTTGTCAAAAAAATCGAATATATACAAAATACATTATATTTTGTGATCAACCTGATGACAACGGTTTACCGATGGAGTAACTTTTTTGCACAGAATACATGGTGTGACATGTATTTTTTAAATGATGTTGAAACCTCCTGTTTCTACATCGTACCGATGCAGGCATGGTGTGCAGTAATTCACTTGCACACTGGTACTCTACCGAATGATTTCGGCATACCGGTATGCTTTACGGAATGTTTCCGGTACTCTACACCACGTCGATCATACATATCAGGCCAAGAAGAGGTTAGCTTTTTCGCCCAAAGAAAACAGAGGTTAGCTTTGACCTTCATGCTCCCATCACTAGATCACACTTGTCCTCACATTACATATCTACATTGCATTGCACCAGAGAACAAGATAAATAACACATATGCACGCATCCATGAAGTTCTGGCGGTGTGTAGCATGAGGACCACCGGCCCAAAATGCTCTAATCTACTCATCCATTCAAGCAGAAAACATACTATATTTCTGAAAGGATTGGAGGTGGTGGTGGCATTAGCGACGCCATAACAGTGCTCCTACGTCATTTACAGGGTTAGTGGACTGCAAATTAATCTCTGCTTTACCATTGTTTAGTGTTCATAATTGAAGCCTAGGGAAGCTAGCCAACAAATTAAAACTTAAGAGTATCTACGGACGGTGACTCCCTAGCTAGCTACCAAGCTAGTTCCATGACAGATGCACAGATGTTACTAACAATGTGCATAACCATTAGGATTTGTCACATCTTGCCTTGGAAAAGTTTATCCAAGATTTCTGGTGTAGTGGTAGCCTTTGCAAATTTAGGTGCATGTGGCCTATCCATCTCATATTGGGACAAAATGCAGCTAATTTAATTGTGGAGTAGGAAGAAAATGACGAGGCAAACTCAAACCTGCTAGGTGAGTTGATATAGGCAGTGGCAGTGACAATGGAAAATGCACAATGCCCTTTCAAAAAGATGGTATTAAGGTGAGCTCAAGCAAAACGATATATACCATGTTGTCAACTTCACCAAATCACAATTAATCATGTACTTTTTCTGGTAGCATAGATGGTTCAGTTCATGACCTTTTCTCATGAAGGAGTTCAGCCAGCATTTTCGGTAGCCACATAAGGACTCCTCTCAGTCTTATCTCAGAGAAAAGGCAGCTACTTGTTACTTGGGAAAAGGATAGAAGTGGCTAAACAACAACGTTAATACAAACATACATACTCCTATGAACTTCAGAGCAAATCCATATGATGCAAACAGCATACTGCTTTATAAAGTATTCATGTAACCATTTATATAGCCCTTGAAGATGACCTCAACTAGAGTACTAATTACGATCTGTACAAGTTTTACTCCACGACAGCCATATTGATTCTGCTTATGCCACACTGAAAGCAATGCTACAGAATCCAAAGCAAAGTACGTCATATACTTGTAGAAGTACTAGGATAGATAGCAACAGAGTATCCGTGCAGAAAGCTGAAGATGTTCTCTTGGCTCCATGTCAAGCCAACAGAAATGCTACAGACGTCACGTGAGATTCCCGGTTCTTGCCTTTGCATTTCAGATAGACAGTCTCTGTTGAATAATTTTTAACTCTTCAGGATATTATTTTTTCGTCGCAATGGTCAAAACAACTGAACGGCGTGATTGTGTGTATTACAAAAAAGGATTTTGCCCCGCTTTATATATAAAGCAATTATCATCAACACAACGATATAAACGCACGCCACCACAACACAAGCACACACCCAAGGCAGGATACATAGGCGTTGAGTGTACCAACATCACCCATATCTACGAAGAGACACTAGTAGAAAAAAGGGTTTTGGTCCAGCCAGAAAAGAGCATTAATCCCGGTTGAATTACGAACCGGGACTAATGTGTCCCGATTCAAGTGGCGAGGGCACCATACATGCATTACTCCCGGTTCAAATGGGACCTTTAGTCCCGGTTGGTGCCACGAACCGGTACTAAAGGGTGCGATGCCCATTAGTACCGGTTCGTGGCATTAACCGGTACTAAAGGTTAGTATTAGTACCGGTTCGTAGCACGAACCGGTACTAAAGGTCTAACCTTTCGTACCTGATGAGGACATCAATACCATTGTTACACTCACAGCCCCTACTGTTACATATACTGGACCAATTACTCGAGCTCGCGCACGCCAATTAAATTACCAGGTACTTTCGTTTCTTGGTAATGCTTCTAATGTTCATTAGAATATGATGCTGCCTAAATTGGATACATTTGTTTTGCTTACAAATGAAGGGCCTAGCTTAGAGAAAGATGAACATTGGAGCAAGAACACGCATGGAGTTGATGGCATGCGCAAGGGGATCAAGAACGGAGTTACAAGTGATGATTTCAGGACTTTGAAGTCACCATAAGGAATGCATGAAGCGGCTATTCTAGGTGTTGCGTCACCTTATTATTGGGCCAGGCCCATGTATTTCGAAATACTTAATTATAGGCTGTTTTAAGAGTCCGTATGTGTGGGGAAACAAGAGTTAGGGTTGGTTTCGGACCCCTCCTCTAAGGGCCACGAAATTCCCCCCTCTTCCTCCATATATACAACCCTTAGGGCGTCGTTTAGACTTTGGGTTTTGTTTAGATCAAAAGTTCTCCATAGCAGCAACTTCGCGTATTTCGTTTGTGTTCAACGACCAGACCAAGGCGTCACAGAACCCCACCTTCATTAATAAATCTTTCCTCTTTTATTCGCAATATCCAGATTGCAATCTCAGTTTCTTGCTTGTTCTTCGTTTGCTCGCAGGAAATAGACCTTCGTGGTCAGGTTGATCGTGCTCCGGCGTGGTCAATAACCTCTCGGAGTTGGTTTAGCGATTGCTAAGGCGCGACGTCCTCGCACGTTCGTAGTCGGATCGTCAAAGTCAACTTCCTCCAAAACGATAGCCACCATCTCATCGAAAGACGGGACACCTTTGCCTCTATCAAGTGGTATCAGATTTCCAGGTTGCTTGGTGAGATTTTACAGTTTTTCATAGTTTAGATCGAGTCTGTTCTTCATACCTATAGTCCACGAAAAAGCCAAAAAAAATTTAGGGTTAGTTCATCCCATCCGAACCAATCTGAGCCTTTGCATAATCTATTCTGTATTTGCTTTGTTGAATTTGCGGTTGCATCGTCGTGTCAAGTTGCTGGTCTTAGCATCTAGTCCTTTAGAGTTTCGAGTTCTGTTCACAGGTTGTCACGTCGCCGCTGCCATATACCACCACCACATATCCGAGTACTTCACCGCCAATCCTAGTCCATATACGCCACCACATATCCGCCGCCATCACGCCAATCCGAGTACACCTGCAACATATATCCGCCACCAGTCCGAGTTCCACCAGACTCATCTCCGCCACCAGTCCGAGTTCCACCAGATTCATCTCCGCCACCAGTCCTATTCCGAGTCCAGTATTTTGTTACTCTGTTTTGAATTTCGAGATCACGCCATACTCCGAGTCGTGACAGAGAAGGACTCCCCAACTTTCGTGCTACCCGCAGAAAAAAAAATAGTTCCAAACTCAAAAAAAAAACTAAGTCTGGAAAATTCTGGCTAGGCAGTTTTTAGGCCATTTGTAGACTTTTTCGAAAAAAAATTGTTGCAGAGCAAAAAAAAGAGGAAAAAAAGTGCAAAAAAAAAGTGAAAAAAAAGAAAAAAAAATTCAGAGTGTGCTCCTCCCTTGTTTACGTGCAGCGCCGTGATTTTGTTAGTGTTCTAGGCTCGCGTCTCTAGTACGGTCTAGCCTAGGACAAGCACAGTACCGTCGTTGAGCGTTTATTCAACTTTGCATCTCTGAATTGATTATTGCTGACCCTTTTTGCTACCATATTATAAGCCTTCCCAGCTCCACATACATCTACATCGTGCGTTTGACTCTTCCTGGTAATCGCTCTATCCAAGCTTTGAGAGTTTTGACTACATCGGTTGCCGATCACCGCCTGCTGCTGGGTAAGAACTGGTAAGAATTTGAGATTTGCTTGACGGATTTGTGATTGTTCACCACACCACCACCACCACTTCCTAGTAGTCTGTAGAATCATATTCTTGTGTGTTTCTATTGCTGCTAACCATGGCAGGATCACAAGCCGACGAGACTGACTGGGAGAACATGACAAACAAAGCGTTACATGATAAGTTTCAGCAAATGATGAATGGACAGGTGGAAGATGTGCTACATAGATTTGAAGAGGCCATGGAGAAGATAGATGGCATTGAGAAGGCGTTCGAAACAAAGCACGATAACAAGTTCAATGAATTGCTCGAGCGTCTACCACCACCACCACCGGCTGCACCTAACGCACCTCTCCAACAGCAACAACGACTACCTCCACGTCGAGCGAGCCGTGTCCCTCTTCAGCCTGGCCAAGCTGCTGGTGCTGCTGTTGATACTTCTGTGGCTCCTGCTGCTGATGTGGGGGAGGATGATTATGTGGGAGATTACGAGGATGAGGTTGATCAAAATCAGAACTACGTGCAACCTCCAGCACCACAACCACCAGGTTGTCCACATGCAAATAATGGCAATGTTAGGGCTCCCCCTCAGGTACGAGATCATGACCATCTCCCTAAACTGAAATTGAATATTCCACCATTTGAGGGTAGATATGTTGCTGATATATATCTTACTTGGGAGTTAGAAACTGAACAACGATTTACATGTTTACAATATCCTGAGGAGAGACGTGTTCCTGCTGCTGTTTGTGCTTTCACTAGCTTTGCATGTGTTTGGTGGTCTGAATATTGTAGATTATATCCTGTTCCCGCTACTTGGCCTGCTTTGAAAACTGCTATGCGTACTCGTTGGGTTCCGCCATATTATCAACGTGAATTACTTCAAAAAATGCAGCGCTTCAGACAAGGAAAAAGTTCTGTAGAAAAATATTATCAGGAATTACAAACTGGCTTGATTAGATGTGGTATTGTTGAGGAGAATGAAGCTATGCTTGCACGTTTTCTGGGTGGATTAAATAGAGAGATTCAGACCATTCTAGACTATAAGGATTATAATAATATCACTCGTTTATTCCATCTTGCTTGTAAAGCTGAACGTGAAGTGCAGGATCGACAGGCATTGGCGCGGACTAACTTTTCTGCAGGTCGACCTTCATCATGGACACCACGTGCATCATCTACTTCCACACGTTCTGCTACACCGGCACCTCCCCCGGCTGCCACCTCCAACCGTGATACAAGAAAGCAGGCACAACCACCACTATCTGCCAAGAGCACACCTGCTGGGCCTACACAGAGCTCTTCTTCTTCCATGGCGTCAACAGGGCACACAAGTGATATTATTTGTCGTCGTTGTAAGGGAAGAGGACATTTTGCGAGAGAATGCCAATCTCAGCGTGTGATGATTGCTACTGAGGATGGTGGGTATGAGTCCGCTAGTGACTATGATGAAGAGACTTTGGCTCTTATTACACATGAAGAACACGGTGGAGATGATTCTGATCATGAGACGCAATACATGGCTGCTGAAGATGCTGACAGGTATGAATGTTTAGTTGCTCAACGTGTTTTGAGTGTGCAGGTTACACAAGTTGAGCAAAATCAGAGGCATAATTTGTTCCATACAAAGGGAGTTGTGAAGGAACGTTCTGTTCGCGTCATCATAGATGGAGGGAGCTGCAACAACTTGGCGAGCATGGAGATGGTGGAGAAGCTATCTCTCACCACAAGACCACATCCACATCCTTACTACATCCAATGGTTCAACAACAGCGGCAAGGTTAAGGTAACACGTATTGTTCGTGTGCATTTTAGTATCTCTACATATGCTGATTATGTTGATTGTGATGTGGTACCTATGCAAGCATGTTCGTTACTACTTGGTAGACCATGGCAATTTGATAAAAATTCTGTACACCATGGTAGAAACAATCAGTATACTCTTGTTCATAAGGATAAAAATATTACTTTGCTTCCTATGACTCCTGATTCCATTTTGAAAGATGATATTAATAGAGCTAATAAAGCAAAACAGGAGAAAAATAAGAGTGAAAATCAGATTGTGGCAAAAGAATTTGAGCAACAAATGAAGCCTAATAGTAAACCATCTAATGTTGCTTCTGAAATTAAACTGAAAAGTGCATGTTTATTTGCCACCAAATCTGATATTGATGAGCTAGATTCTAGCAAATCTGTTTGCTGTGCTTTTGTGTGCAAAGAGGCATTATTTTCATTCGAGGACGTGCCTTCCTCTTTGCCTCCTGCTGTCAGTAACATTTTGCAGGAGTTCGCTGACGTCTTCCCACAAGACGTGCCACCGGGATTACCACCTATTCGAGGGATTGAGCATCAAATTGACTTAATTCCCGGTGCATCGCTACCCAACCGTGCACCATACCGTACCAATCCAGAGGAGACGAAGGAGATTATGTGTCAAGTACAGGAGCTGCTCGACAAAGGTTATATACGCGAATCTCTTAATCCTTGTGCTGTTCCTATTATACTAGTGCCTAAAAAGGATGGTATGTCGCGTATGTGTGTTGATTGTAGAGGCATTAATAATATTACTATTCGTTATCGTCATCCTATTCCTAGGCTAGATGATATGCTTGATGAATTGAGTGGCTCTACAATATTCTCCAAAGTTGATTTGCGTAGTGGATACCATCAAATTCGTATGAAATTGGGAGATGAATGGAAAACAGCATTTAAAACTAAGTTTGGTTTATATGAGTGGTTAGTCATGCCTTTTGGGTTAACTAATGCACCTAGTACTTTCATGAGACTAATGAACGAAGTTTTACGTGCTTTCATTGGACGATTTGTGGTAGTCTATTTTGATGACATACTGATTTATAGCAAATCTTTGGAAGAACATTTGAAACATTTACGTGCTGTTTTTAATGCTCTACGTGATGCACGTTTGTTTGGTAACCTTGGGAAGTGCACCTTTTGCACCGACCGAGTATCTTTTCTTGGCTATGTTGTTACTCCACAGGGAATTGAAGTTGATAAAGTCAAGATTGAACCTATTGAGAGTTGGCCGCAGCCCAAAACGGTCACACATGTGAGGAGTTTCCTTGGCCTCGCTGGTTTCTATAGGCGTTTTGTGAGAGATTTCAGCACCATTGCTGCACCTCTCAACGAGCTTACAAAGAAGGATGTGCCTTTTGTTTGGGGTACCGCACAGGAAGAAGCCTTCACGGTATTGAAAGATAAGTTGACACATGCTCCTTTACTCCAACTTCCTGATTTTAATAAGACTTTTGAGCTCGAATGTGATGCTAGTGGATTTGGATTAGGAGGTGTGTTATTATAAGATGGCAAACCTGTTGCATACTTTTCTGAAAAATTGAGTGGGCCTAGTCTGAACTATTCTACTTATGATAAAGAATTATATGCTCTTGTTCGGACTTTAGAAACATGGCAACATTATTTATGGCCCAAAGAATTTGTTATACATTCTGATCATGAATCTTTGAAACACATTAAAAGTCAAGCAAAACTGAACCGTAGACATGTTAAATGGGTTGAATTCATTGAGACTTTCCCTTATGTCATTAAACACAAGAAGGGTAAAGAAAATGTTATTGCTGATGCATTGTCTCGTCGTTATACTATGCTTTCACAACTTGACTTTAAAATATTTGGTTTGGAGACCATCAAAGATCAATATGTGCATGATGCTGAATTTAAAGATGTATTGCAGAATTGTAAAGAAGGTAGAACATGGAACAAGTTCGTCGTTAATGATGGATTTGTGTTTCGTTCTAACAAGCTATGCATTCCAGCTAGCTCCGTTCGTCTTTTGTTGTTGCAGGAGGCGCATGGAGGAGGACTAATGGGACACTTTGGCGTGAAGAAGACGGAGGATATACTTGCTACACATTTCTTTTGGCCAAAGATGAGACGGGATGTTGAGCGTTTTGTTGCTCGCTACACTACATGTCAAAAAGCTAAGTCACGACTCAATCCTCATGGTTTATATATGCATTTGCCTGTACCTAGTGTTCCTTGGGAGGATATATCTATGGACTTTGTTTTAGGTTTACCTCGAACAAAGAAGGGTAGGGATAGCATATTTGTTGTCGTGGATAGGTTCTCGAAAATGGCACACTTTATACCATGTCATAAAAGCGATGATGTTGTTAATGTTGCTGATTTGTTCTTTCGTGAAATTATTCGGTTGCATGGTGTGCCAAATACTATTGTTTCAGACCGTGATACTAAATTTCTTAGCCACTTTTGGAGATGTTTATGGGCTAAGTTGGGGACCAAACTGCTTTTTAGTACTACTTGTCACCCCCAAGCTGATGGACAAACTGAAGTAGTCAATAGAACATTGTCTACTATGCTTAGGGCTGTTTTGAAGAATAATAAGAAAATGTGGGAAGAATGCTTGCCTCATATTGAATTTGCTTATAATCGTTCGTTGCATTCTACTACTAAGATGTGCCCTTTTGAAATTGTGTATGGTTTCCTACCTCGTGCACCTATTGATTTGTTGCCTCTTCCATCTTCGGAGAAGGTTAATTTTGATGCTAAAGAACGTGCTGAATTGATTTTTAAAATGCATGAGTTAACTAAGGAAAACATTGAGCGTATGAATGCTAAATATAAACTAGCTGGAGATAAGGGTAGAAAACATGTTGTGTTTGCACCTGGGGATCTTGTTTGGTTACATTTGCGTAAGGATAGATTTCCTAATTTGCGCAAATCAAAGTTAATGCCACGTGTTGATGGTCCATTTAAGGCGTTAGAGAAAATAAATGATAATGCATATAAACTTGAGCTACCTGCAGATTTTGGGGTTAGTCCCACTTTTAACATTGCAGATTTGAAGTCTTATTTGGGTGAGGATGATGAGCTTCCGTCGAGGACGACTTCATTTCAAGAAGGGGAGGATGATGAGGACATCAATACCATTGTTACACTCACAGCCCCTACTGTTACATATACTGGACCAATTACTCGAGCTCGCGCACGCCAATTAAATTACCAGGTACTTTCGTTTCTTGGTAATGCTTCTAATGTTCATGAGAATATGATGCTGCCTAAATTGGATACATTTGTTTTGCTTACAAATGAAGGGCCTAGCTTAGAGAAAGATGAACATTGGAGCAAGAACACGCATGGAGTTGATGGCATGCGCAAGGGGATCAAGAACGGAGTTACAAGTGATGATTTCAGGACTTTGAAGCCACCATAAGGAGTGCGTGAAGCGGCTATTCTAGGTGCTGCGTCACCTTATTATTGGGCCAGGCCCATGTATTTTCGAAATACTTAATTATAGGCTGTTTTAAGAGTCCGTATGTGTGGGGAAACAAGAGTTAGGGTTGGTTTCGGACCCCTCCTCCAAGGGCCACGAAATTCCCCCCTCTTCCTCCATATATACAGTCCTTAGGGCGTCGTTTAGACTTTGGGTTTTGTTTAGATCAAAAGTTCGCCATAGCAGCAACTTCGCGTATTTCGTTTGTGTTCAACGACCAGACCAAGGCGTCACAGAACCCCACCTTCATTAATAAAGCTTTCCTCTTTTATTCGCAATATCCAGATTGCAATCTCAGTTTCTTGCTTGTTCTTCGTTTGCTCGCAGGAAATAGACCTTCGTGGTCAGGTTGATCGTGCTCCGGCGTGGTCAATAACCTCTCGGAGTTGGTTTAGCGATTGCTAAGGCACGACGTCCTCGCACGTTCGTAGTCGGATCGTCAAATTCAACTTCCTCCAAAACGATAGCCACCATCTCATCGAAAGACGAGACACCTTTGCCTCTATCAGTACCGGGGTTGAGACCTTCAGTACCGGTTTATGCCACGAACCGGTACTAATGGTGCAATTTTCAAATCCTAACCCCCCTCCCCCGTGTATCGCCTTTTCAGTTTTGTAAAAAGCAAAAGAAAATGATAGAAACTTCAAAATTTAAAATTCTTCGAGATGTAGTTATGTTACTACATCTACTAGTTAGAAAAATTTAAAAACTTAAATTTGGACATGTTTTGCAAAAAGTGTAGGAAAATGTAAAACGGCTATAACTTTTGCATACGATGTCAGAAAAAAACTTATAATATATCAAAATGTTCAGCATGAAAATCCACATTCGATGGAGACCACATACGGCCTGTTTGCAAATTTGTAGAATCCTCAAATTCGAAAAGGAAAAAAAGTTATGCTCAAATTTCAGTTTTTTTAATTTTCGTTAAATCTAGTCAAACTATGGTCAAACTACTTATTCAAGAAGTATTAGTGTTACTAAATAATTATTCAAGAATATTAGTGTTACTAAATAATTATTTCAATTTTTTTGAATTTTGGTCAAATCTGGTCAAACTGTGGTCAAACAATGGTCAAACTACTTATTCAAGAAATATTAGTGTTACTAAATAATTATTGTTTTTTAGAACAATAGTTTCAAACTCAAACAGTGAAATGTGTGACTTCATGCTCAAGCTAAACTCTTGAGGGTTAATAGGATTGACATCTTACTATTGTCAGGAAAACAACGAGTGCAGACTTGAAAACGTGGAGGGCCTTTAGTCCCGGTTCGTATAGGGGGAGGCTTTAGTAACGACCCTTTAGTCCCGGTTCAACCAGGACTAAAGGCCCTTATAAACCGGGATTAAAGGCCCTTTATCTACTAGTGAGATGAAGCCGCATATGACGAACAGTGGACTCCAAGGCGGCGCCTTCAGAAAGGATACGACACTGGAGCGCCATCATCGCCCGACCTGAGGGTCAGAGTTTCCCCTGGAGCAACACAACGGGCAATGAGAGCCGCGACGACGCCTTCAAGAAGGGAACGAGCTTCGCCGCCGCCGGTCCGTCGGAAATAGAACAGGTTTTGACCCCGGCCAACACTCACCGACATCGAACGCCACACCCCGTCCACCACGCCGCCCACACGGCCATCGCAGCCGGGCATCACCGATCCACGGGCTCTGCCCATGAGCACCGCGCTACCACCACCAGGGCCGCCACCCCGTCATCCAATACCAAGACAACACCTCACCCGAGACTCGTCGCTACCCCAACCAAAGAGACGAGTGGAAAGGTTCGGCCTTTCGCACCCCTGAGCTCCCCCCAGCGCCGAGACCCAATAGGCTGGCCAAAATAGGCCACCATCGCTCCGTCCTGCAGCACCGGGCGCAAGACGAGCTCGATCCTGCCACCGGGTGCGAGATGAGCTCGGTCCTGCTGCCGGGCACGAGACGAGCTCGGTCCTCCAGCATCGGGCGCGAGACGAGTGATGGACCGTAGCTGGGAGCGGGCCAGCCCTTCGATGCAAGTAGAGCCCGGACGACGACGAGATGAAGCGAAGGTCAAAACGGCCCGACCGCAGATGAGCCGACGCCGGAGAACCCGACCGCCGCCGCGGGCAAAGCCATCGTCCACCGTGTAGCCGTCGCGCCGCCGCGCCACCACCCCCGGACCTTCACGTGCCGCCGCCCATGGCCGGAGCAACAACCACGCCCGGCCGCTGCCCCAACCCGCGCGGCCTGCCGGAAAAGTCGCGTCAGATCCGGCCGGCACGCCCCCAGCTCCACCAGCACCAGCCCACCTTCGGCCCCGACCAACAGGAGAGGGAGGCCGAGCCGTAGCCCATAGAGAAGGGGTACACCGAACCCGCCGGCTACAGCCCGTGGCCAGATCTGAACCGCCGCCGCCACCATGGGCACGTAGCCGCCGCACCGCCGCCGTCGCCCACCACGTCGCCGCTGTCGCCCACCACGTCGCCGCCGTCGCCCACAACGCCTCCGCCGGGAGCCACCGCCGCCGCACCGCCGAGCCCCACGCATGCCCAACACCACTGCCAGAACAGGCCGCCCCGCATCGGCCACCCCGAGCGGCGGAGAGAGGGGCCTCGCCGCCAGCCACCGCGAGGGGCTTTGCCCCGGCGGCTGCGGCCGGAGGCGAGAGCGGGGTAGGGCAAGGAGGAGGAGAGGAGGGGGTGGCCGCGCCGCCGCCCAAGTCGCCCGCGGGGGTGGGGGGGTGGCGACGACGCGGGGTCTAGGAGGCGGGGGTTTCAGCTAAAGAATTCACTGTATTGAGAGACAAACAGGAAAAGCTGGGCAAACTCAGTAGTTTCGTGGCAAACCTTTTTTAAGGTTTGTTGTTCAGATGAACTGCTGATTTATTCACTTGAAACAGTGGCCTAGCACAAGGAAACATAGAACAGCTTCCACAACAAATGACATGAAACAAGCTGGTGGCATGATCATTTGAACTTGCTCAGGGAAAATGATTATAAAATCACGGCTGTTCTTCTAAATAAAAATGTTGTAGGTGGCACTAGTGCCAGCTGGTCAATTTATTTTTTTCCCAAGCTTCACCAAATTAGCTAGTATCAGGCAGCATACCTCGTATCAGCGATGGTTCAGTTCATGCCCTTTTCTCACGGTAAAGGTGCTCATGAGCCAGTTTCATTTGTCGTATAGCTAATCATGTAGTTTCTTTTTTTGTTGTAGAAAAAGAGAGCTCCCTCTCCGATTTCTATATATCATAAACCACTTTTCTTTGACTCTTGTTTTTTAAAGCACTTTTCTTTGACTCTTCATTACAAGCTAACAGGGACCAACACGGATACCCCCTAGTTTTATGACGATGCACGATCCAGCTGAACAGCACAGGCTAGACCCGCCTGCCTGACCAGACCGCAAAGACACCTAACGCTGACGAAAGCTTAAATGGTACTACAAACCATCAGTCCAAACGGGAAGACCCCCTCCTGGGAGAACCACAAAGTACAATTTCTGATACTATCATAAGGTGGTAGGTGTTAGAGTTAACCTTGTTGTTTTTGGTTTTCATCACTTTTAGTACAAGTTCTGATACTGTCCCGCGAGAGACAGATCGAACCTAATGCGCCGCCACCCCAGCCCCCTCTCTTCTCCACCTTCCCCTCGCCGCCGCCGGGCAAAGCCCGGCCGCCTTCGGCGGCGGCGGGGATCTCCTTTCTCCTCACGTGATCTGTTGCGGCACGGGCGCGGCACCTCGGTGGGGACACCTCGTTCTGGCGCATGGCATGGTGACGGGGCTACACACGGTCGTGCCGGTGGCGGGATTCTGCGGCGGCTGCGTGGCGCAACCGGTGGCGCGGGGCGGCGGCATACGGCGAGATGTCCAGCGGCAGCGGCTAGGGTGTCCGATCTGGGCCCAGATGGGCTCCGATGGGCCGCGCTTGCTGCCATTCTATGTCTTCCATACTTTGTCAATGAACTGCTCCTGGGCTCGACCCGCAACACGAGGACGTCGGGGGTTCCGGCCTTGGGCGTGGTGGTGGTGGGCACCTCCTTCGTCAGATGTGGTCGGCCAGCTGGTTGTGGCATCACACATCCAGTACCGGCGCCGAGTGGGGAGACGATGCTGCCGGTGAAAACCATGTTATGACTCCGGTCATGGCGGGCGATGGCGGCGTTTTCGCGTCGTTATCTTGATGAAGACATCGCCACTGCAGCTACCGTCGACTCGCTCGCACTGCTCCGGGCGAAAACCTAGACCCGGGATTCCCGGATCGGACGATGGCGGCGATTTAAGCGTCGTTCTCCCTCATGGGGGCATTGTCTTTGGAGCATCGGCTGGATGGAGGAATCAAGTGGCGGAGCGGCTTTCCATTTACCGCATCAAAGACGGCGGATCTCGGCGGCGTGGTGCAGTGGAGATTCGACGTCCGTTGTGTGTAGATGGACTCGCGTAGGAGGAGGACGTTGTCTGGCGTCATGGTGGCATCGATGGCAGAGAGGTCTGGCAAGGTCGGTGGCACATGAGAGTGTGTCAGACCGGTTTGAGCTCCAAACCCAATATGTGGCTGGGTTGGGGCATCCGGCTTTAGATGTTAGGCATTTGTGCGATGTATGTTCGGTATTAGGCTTGGACTATCGGCACCCCTTCATAATGTGGATAGATGTAGCGACGAATGTTGCTAAGATGATGGCTTTAAACTATCTGATGTACTGCTTTGTAAGATCTTTATGAATAATCAATAAAATGGCTGCATGCATCGCCTAGAAGCAAAGACCGGAGGTAATCCTGCTTTTCTAAAAAAAAATCACTTTTAGTTAATTAGATTGTGCACGGCCAGTTAGTCATGCCAAGTTGCGGGTATCGCATGACACCGTGTGTGGCACTAAGTTGTGGATGTGCCGTTGCATTAGTAGCCTGCATGCATGGACGGATTAGTTAGCTAGTTATGGAGCCGGAGCAGCTGAGTCGCGTGGCCGTTCAGCGTGGAGAAAGAATAGGAAGCAATTAGTTGAGGCTTGGTCCTATATACGTGCGTATCCAAAGATTCTACAGACATGGTTGTTACTCAAGTGTACGTGTGTAGTTAGCGTGTGGAGTACTAATCGGATCAAGCAGCCGTGGGGTTGACCATGCATGTGTACGTGCGTGTGTGGTGTGTATCAAACCAGATACGTGAGTGAGTGCTGCATGAATCAAACCAGATACTTGAGTGGGACCCTCCAAACAACAGTTTAGCCAAAGAGCATTGAAAATAAAAAGATGATCTATACTTTTATCATGCATACAAAATGGACATTTCTTATCTCCAGGCCACATTAAAACAACTCTAGGGGCATTTTCGTTTTCCGCAAAAAGTTATGTGGATATCTCACCCCCTTTTTAACTAGTCTTTGTAATAGGATTTTACACTGTATGTCCCATTTTTATTTAGTGTCCATCTGATGATATCGCCCTCTGATCGGTCAACTCTATCTGAGCACAACACTCTTTGATGTGAGTCCACAATTCAAAGGAGCCACCATATAAAGCTCTTCTGAAAAGAACAGAATCTTGTCCTTCTTCAAGCATATATCTAACTGATTTGTTTTTGGCAAAGCATATATTCTAAAGCCTAGGAAGTTATCTTTAAGAGCTTTATCCCCAATCCACAAATCTTCCCAAAACCTTACATTTACACCATTTCCCACCATAAATCTAGAGAGAGAGAGAGAGAGAGAGAGAGAGAGAGAGAGGAAATGTTCTGTACGTTTCAAGAGTTCAGACCAAAACTGAGAATCCCCTTGTCTATGTTTAATTTCTGCAAAATCTTTGTTTTTTATTATATTTACTCATCATCACTTTCTGCCATAAACCTTTAGTGCTATAGATTTTCCACCGGCTTTGTTCATGTGTCCTGAATTCTGTCATATCTTTTGGTCTACAAACCTCAGACCATTTTGCTAAATGGTACTTATTTTTTTCTTATCCTCCTCTTCCTGACATAAAAGTCTAGATCTAAAAAAATCCATCCTCTTATTAACCCCAACCGGCAGTCCATAAAAGGGAAATCAATCGAAATAATTCTAAATGAGCACGTGAGATAACCGAATCATATGCAATGTACAATTGACAACATTTTATGTTTTTCACTGATTATATTGATGGTAATAATTTACATACAAGTACCAAACCCTACTTGCAAGTCACATTTGTCATTCCCTATACGTTTCTATGAATATATTTTCTTAATATACACTAGAAATTACTATTAAGATATTTGTTAGTGTGTGTGATTTGAAATCTCTACCATGATATTCAAAATTATTAAAAGACATATGAACACATGCATAGGCATGCAAATATATGTGTATAGACTACACTTTATGTAAGAAATGAAAAATTAATTCAAGAGATATTTTTTAAACAAAAAGACAAATTTTGTTACATCATACAACCTAAATTTTTCAAAAAGAAAAACTTCCAAGTATATACATTACGACTTTATAACAAATAATGTTATAAATATTATTTAGAAACATTGTTGTGTGGCTAACTATGACAGATAGGTAGTAAAAAATTATACTAATGAAAATTCTAATATGGTATAATTAATAAATAAGTATAAAAGTTTAGTATGAATAAAACATTATTTAATATTGCCTAGAGAATAAATTATCTTGTTTATTTCACATTGAATACACTTTCTCCCATCCATCATTTTCAAGGAAACAACATATCTAATTTGGTCGCCGCTTCGACCCAACCCCAATCAAGGGAGCCAAACCATTTATTGGTATGAGGGGTCGAGAAAATATCAGGCACGACTTTGATGATGTTTATAGTTTGGCTTGTGAAATCATTTGTTATTAGGCAGGAGTTCAATCTGATGGTATATAAAAACAACGATACAGTGAACTACCTTGTAAACAGTCTCTTCGCGAGAAGAGCTTCTTTGCGGTCAAAGAGTTCCCGTTGTTAGGCAATCCCGTCTGGTGGGGCCATGCTTCCTCATTTGTTGTGGACCATGCCGGAGCAATCTTTCTGCTGATCAAAAATGGGTTTGGGGATCAAGATATCGCAGATGGATAAATAACATTATCTTCGATGTATGTAACTTTCTACATTACATTATCTACATATTATTGGTAATCTGGTATCCATGTAGCAGAGCACAAAACAACACATTAATAACACAACACGAAAGTGTACCCATGTTTTGTGGGGTATTCCCTTCACAAGGTGCAAGGCCCAGCTTGAGGCAAGTTATGCTGGAGCAGAGCAAGGGCATGTTGCCCTTTGAGTTGTCTTCTAGTCAGGATTTATCCCTAATGAATATGAATTTCCCTATAACATACCTTGCCCCCGGCTCACTACTGGCTGTGTGTGGCATCGGGCATTATTTGGCCACTCGTTGATAGATTATTGAAGAAATTTAGGGTTGGAAACACCATTTGCTCCGCACCAGTGGATGACTTGTTCTCGCCCACTTGGTTCTGATGGCGCTTCCATTGCATCTTCTCTCAGTTTTGCTTTTCTTGGTGTGGGTTCTGAAAATTAGCAACAAGTGTATCAAAATTTCATTTGAAAGGATGGATCGAAGGTGAAAGGAGGCCACTGTCTGCTTCCTTGGTCACATGTCTGTATGTAGCATGGCGGCATGGTGATCCTTAGCCCGCGCCATTTCAGCAACGTATTCTGTTGTAAGTGGCATAGGCTCAGTTGGGCCAGCGAGGCTAGGTACTGGTGCCTTGCTCTTACTACGAGATGATGAGGATCTTGCCTCCATCTTCTGCATTGCTACATTCATCCAAGTTGGTAACGGAGCCCTGGTTTCCTGGAGGTGTCTCACTCACTTAATTTGCATTGACCGCTAGCGGAGATACATGTATTCCTACAGGGGCCATGGCCCCCCCAACCTTGACAAAATGTCTGAATATATTCTTTGGAAGTGCTTAATTAGAAAAAAAAAAGTATAGTCTTTAGCCCCCTCAAGATTGTTGTATTTTTCTTTCGCCCCTCCAGCATTTCTTCTCTAGCTCTGCGACTGATTTTGACCTCTCCATCCTGTCGACGCTGGTTGGCAATACTTGGGTTAGGGACATATCTGGTGGTCTATCTACACATGCCATTGGTCAATATATCTCTAGCATTGGGACCTCCTCGGTTCCGTCTAATTGGATCCTAATAAGGAGGACAAGGCAGTCTACGTTTTTCTCCCAAAGGTGAGTTTTCTATGGCCAATATCCATCATATTTTCTTCGCCACCAATACTTGGTTCTCCTATAACGTAATAAAGATTCTACTAGTGCATTATTGTTACTAGCAATATTTTTTCTTGAGTGGACAACTTGTTGTCACCCTCTAGATATGAATACTATGATGTACAAGCACAAATGTAAAGAGCAGGCCTTTGCCAAAGAACCATCTAACTGAATATGAACGCTGAACAAATGCCCTTTATTATTGATCAAATGTGATCCAGTGCATTAGTTATTACTCTACTTACCATTTTACACATCTCTCATATATCAGTATGCACATGTGCACAGGACACCGGAGAGGGGTTGTTGGTCCTGCCATGACAGGACTGTTAGAGTTAGAGAAAACGCTGACATGAACAGAAGTGGTGATGAAGCAAAGGCAATAGATGAAGATTGTGATACATAACTAACACTTATTGGCCAGCTAGCAAACAAACTCTGTAAAGGATAACAGGAAAAAAGATTGTGTTAAGGAACATCGAATGGGCAGCGAGCTAATAAACGCTGCATATATAGAGAGCAAATGAAGTCACGTACTCTAATAATGCTGAGGATGTCCTCAAAATTATTTCAGCTAGGGGTACTACCGTAGTAATAGATGGTGTTGACGACTGGCATTAGTAGAAAAAAGGTCAAATATGAGACACATTAGTCCCGGTTTGCATTTGAGCCGGCACTAATGTGTCCATTAGTGCCGGTTCTAACGGCTAGGCGGGAGGAGATCTTTAGTACCGGTTCAGTGAGAACCTTTAGTACCGGTTCATGCCACGAACCGGTACTAAAGAGGTTGGGGGCCGGCCAGCCCCTTTAGTACCGGTTCGTGGCATGAACTGGTAGTAAAGAGGTTGTGGCAGGCTGTTTTTAGTCCCACCTCGCTCCCCTAGCAAGATTTTTACCACCTTAAATATGTTAGTTCTCAAACTATCACAAACACTTGCTCTTCATTGAACTCTATGTGTAGAATTTGTGGTCGCAATATGAGTATTCACCGGTTTCTAAACTGTTGACGACTCATATTGACAATTCAGATTGTACACAAAAAGATCATTGATAATCAATGTATTTTTATGTATATTTTTACATGTTTACGCCCTCACTCTCTCCACTCACTCGGTCTCCCCCTCAATCCCCCACGCCGGTCCTCCCCCGCCGGCTGCCCCTCACTCTCTCCACTCACTTCAAAACTGGACGCACTTCGTGTACAAACTGGACAATCTCTTTCGGAGTATCAAGGTTTCGGACGAGAACTCATCTGTTACTCGGACACTTCATTTTTTTAAACTTATTTGAACTCTAGACTTTTTCGCATTCAGTATGCAGCATTCAAAGAGACGTCATCAATTTTCAACACGTTCTGACATCATTTGCTGTTTTTCAATCATTTACTGATTTGTTTAGAGAGCTAAATGACCGTGAAATTAAAAATCACTATAAAATGAACTCTGAAAATGTGGAAACTTGGCATGGTATCATCATTTCACCCGCATAGGATGTGCAAAAGAGTAGAGAGAGTCACGGCAAAAACTGGACGCACTTCGTGTACAAACTGGACAATCTCTTTCGGAGTATCAGGGTTTCGGACAAGAACTCATCTGTTACACGGGCACTTCAATGTTTTTTAAACTTATTTGAACTCCAGACTTCTTTGACACTATACCACAACACTACATCCCCAACAGACAAGTCTGTTGGGAAAACAACGTCCACCGACAGACAATCGGTCGGGAAAGACTATTGCCGACCGACCTTGTTTGTTGGGGAAAGTCCAGACGGGAAAGCCTTTTCCCGATCGACATATCTTTCCTGACCGACTATTTGACGGCTATCAAAATCATTGCCGACCGAATTTCTGTTGGCCCTGCTATGAACCTTTCCCGACCAACTGTGTGATGATAACCGACTGTGTGATGATAAACTTTCCCGACCGACTGTTCGATGGTACTTCCTTTGGCGACCGACTTTCTGTTGGCCCTACCATGAACTTCTCCCGACCGATAGTCCGACCATAATACATTTGCCGACCGACTTTCTCTCAGTCCTGCCACAAACATTTCCCAACCAACAAGACTTTCTCTCAGTCCTGCCACAAACATTTCCCAACCAACAATAGGACGTTATTATCTTTTGCCGACCAACAGTTCGATATCATTTTGTTTAGCCGAGCAAGATATATTTAATACCCAGCCATTATTTGGCTTGTGCCTTGCCAAACAATAAATCAAGTTGCATATCTCATTGCAACACAGATTATTCTTATAGGTAAAAGTAAGTAATTGAAAGGAGGAAACATTTATGTTTCAATTACCGAGACACCTGATTGGTTTACAAAATGATAGATGCATGTCCAACGATTCATTGTTTGCTCCATTACACAAAATGCCCAGTTGACAAGACAGCATATAGGTTTACAAAATGATAAAAGACACATTGTTTTTCTCCATTACACAAACTGCCTAGCTGATGCAAACTACCATCTTCATGGTTACTTCCTGGTCCTCTTGTATGTCATTCCTACAAAGGATAAAAGGGTCGTCGGTGAATTCATGCATTCATTGAGATAATGGAATAAATAATAATTGTATAAAGTACCAATGGCAATTTTTTTTGGGATTTTAGTATTATAAAAACAGGGCATGTTCTAATTAGAATCTGTGATCGGTTAGACATAATAAAGCATCAATGCCACACCGACCCACCATATAGCCTGTATCAATCTCCTCAAGTCGCAGACCAGGAAGTATATTAAATGGAAAAGGAGCATATGCATCATCTGGCCACAAGGCAACAATTTAGCATGTCCAGACACCCAATTATTGGGAGCAACACATCCACCAACGGACAGATGAAAGTCATTTTTTAAGAAAAGACTGCACTAGTTATCGTTGTTTTTCTTATCTGGGGTGGAAAGACCGCACTTTGCTGCACTAGACAGCAATATATTAGGCAAAATGATTACTATCTAATACACAACTAGAAGTTTCATGATGAGTGCAGCATGGCCTGGGAAAAGCATTCTCAAAAACCTACGTACATCAAGAGGTTATACATACTTTCCCTATGTTAGCAATGAATTTCAAGGAGAAGAATCTATCTGCAATCATTTCTAAATGCAGTACTAAGCACATGAGGACCTGCAAAATACCAAACAAAAAGTATTTGAACTTACACTGCACCTGACTATTATATTCATAAAAACATCGGAGAAAAGCATCTGTACTTCAGTGCCACAAATTAGATTAAATTGATGACCATCCTCTGATCTCACCGCACTAAGTTATGGCAATTGCGGGACAAATGTGGGAGAATTAACAATGACCTTTTTAGAACTAACTTGCTTATGCCATATGCATGGTAGGATCACTATTAAGCACCTGACTTGGTACTGCTCAGGATTCAGAAACTGAGAAGATTTCTCCTATACAGTAGAAAAATATTGTTAGGATCGTGGAGGTATGCACATAAATTAATTTTCAAATAGATATCAGCAGTTTAAATGGATATCATGAAGCTTTCCTTCCCCACTAAAAAACTGGGCGAAATTTATCTCAAGAATGTTCACTTATGATAACCAAGAGAAACTATCCGTGCATACAAGTGTTTTAGAAGCAACAAATGGAGTACTAACAAATTAAAGCACTTCATTTGTGAGTGCAGTCCTTCTTTTGTTCAGTCAATCACATGCTGCTAGAAATAATAGAAGACTTTAGCTAGCTTCATGCCATATCTTAAAATGCATCTAAGCTACACCAGTATGAGTTGCTCTGCAACATACAGATAAACAGTAAGAGATGTATTCAGAAATAAGTAACAAATTTCTACATGGATACAATGGCCTTATAAAGCAGAATAGTCTACGGTTGTGAAACCATTCTTATTGCAAAATTGCCAAAAACTAATAAGAAAAATGCAACTGTAACTTCTATAGAAAAGACTGAGAAATTAGAGCCAACTTTTCATATTTAGTCTTGTTTAGAAAACTACTGAAGAAAAATAACAAAAAAATACAACTGGAAATCTATACAAGCGAAAAGGTAAATTACACTCTTCATTCCAGAAGTGAACTATTCTGGACGTTTTACAGAACTAGTGAAGCAAATTCACAGAAAATACTACTGTAAACACTGTAGAAGCAAGACTGTAAATTACAAATTGCGAAAATACGTATTTGATATTTTTTCCAGAAACTAAACTAAAGCTATAAAGAACTGATGTTCCAAAATTACAAATAAAAGATGTTGTAAGTTTATACAAGCCTAAGAGTAAAACCTCTTAACTGAACTATTCTGGAAGTTACAGAACTACTGAAGCAAATTTATAGTGAAAATAAAACTGTAAAATCTTTAGAAGCATGACTGGAAATACAAATGTCTAAATATAGATGTATTTTATCTTGATTCCAGAAAAACAGTACTAAGTACTACAGAACTAACGTTGCAAAATTATGGAGAAAATAAGTAGTAAGTTAATACAAGCCTAAGTGTAAAACCACTTAAGAACTGAACTAGTCTACAAGCTTTACAGAACTAATTTTGAAAAAAATAAAGAAATACAAGAGTAAATCTATACAACCATGAGTGATGCTATGTCTTCCACCCGAAAATCCTTCTGCTAGAATTGGAGCATTGAGACTAACAATTTAACAAACACTTGCAGTATGTTGCCCTATAGCAGGAAATAAGCAAGAGGGATAGGAACAGGGAAGGATTGGATGTGGGGAGAGAAAAAGTAAATGATACCTTGTTGTTGGCCGGAAAGAGTAGCAAAGCTCCAGCCTCTAAGTCAATATCGTCCTCGTAGAAGTCATCAACGAAGAGGTCTATTTCCGTCCGCTTGCAGAGCCTGTGTATGGTGTGTCTCAACTCTCACCTGGTTCAGAGGATGAAGATTTAATATACTCCTATGTTTGCAAGAATTCTACACTGCTTAACTAAAAATCTGAAACATTAGTATGATTATAGGATTTAATGAATTTTCATAGGATACCCTTGTATTGACCTTCAAGCATCCTATGAAATCACAAATTATAACTCACAAGCTCTAAAGTTCAGAAATCAATCACAACCAGTTCATACAAAATTAGCTAGTAAAGGATTGCTGCAACAGTACTGAAAGGAACACCTGTAGTATAGACTTTTTTTTAATCATAGTACCAAGCTTGTTCTTCTCAAGCTCTCATCCTCTCAATTCCAGAAATCACATGAGTAGTAGCCAGCTCTTAGACTGCATTTCCGACTAGCCCATTAGCAGATAGAGCCCCTGTTTTTGACCTTCTGCTTGAGCTCGAGCTCCCAGCCGGAGCGCTGCTTGCTGGATAGAAGTACTATCCCAAGTCATGGCTGATCTGAACAGAAAAGGGAAAAGCAAACAAATCAACTAACAGAAGCAGCGATTGGGGAGGGGTGGAGAGGGCGAGGAGAGTGAGAAAAACACCCACCGTCGGGAAGGGGAAGCACCAGCAATCAACGGCCAGATCCTTCTTCAAACGAACCGGCTGGCGCAGATCTGAGGAAGCCCATGCGTGGCAGCGGCGGTGGCGGCTCCTGCGTGAGGAGCGAGGGTGCGGGTGCTCTCTCTCGCAGGTGACCCACCTCTCCCTCTCTCTCAGCCCCGGATCTGAGAGGGACGGCGGCGTCCACCACCGCGCCTTGGCCTCTCCCCGAACTCCAGCGCACAAGCTAGGGTTAGAAGTGTTTGGGGGCTAAGTAGTGGGGGTGCAGGAAGATGAAGGAGACATGGCAGCAACCTTGCTACCGCGGTGACGGCGTGCTGGAGACGGCAGGCGGGCGGCGGCGTGCAGGCTGCCAGATAGCTAGCGGTCGGTGGCGGAGGGAGTGCGTGAGAGGATTTTAGGTTTGGGGAATTTGGATTTAGTCGTGGCACGAAGGCTGAATGAAAAAAATAGGAGGGAGGCTTGGCGCTAAGTTTTCGGCCCGCGCGCGCAAAGACGGGCCGGCCCAATTGGCAACCAACAAGTCGGTCGGCATTAATTCCCGACCAACACTCTGATGAAGGCACAAGCTTTTCCGACCGACAATCCAACGTGAAATATCCAAGTATTGCCAACCGACAGTTGGACACGGTACATAAGTATTGCCGACCGACAGTTAGTTAGAAGTTTTCCCAACCAACAGTCTGTTGGCGAAATTGACTTTTCCCAACACACACCGGTAGGGAAATCTGGTGCGTGGTGTAGTGTGCGTTCAGTATGCAGTATTCAAACTGACGTCATCAATTTCCAACACATTCTGATATCATTTGCTGTTTTTCAGTCATTTACCAATTTGTTTAGAGAGCTAAAGCAAAAAATATTCACAAAGAAACTAATACAGCAAAAAAAACTACTCAGAAATAAATAGAAGAAAATAAATAAAGCAGAAAATAAAAAAAGTATATAAAAATTACTCAAAAGTGAATAGAAGAAAATAAATAATGCAGAAAACAAAACAACTATATAAAAAATTGTTGGGGAGCTGCCAAGTGGGCATGCCAAACCTAGGGTGTGCAAATTCAGATCCAGAAGGGCCAACAGGCTCACAGGGCAGCGCGCCATAGTTAAGCCCAGAAGCCTGCTATATAGAGGAGTTCGAAGGAGCAGTCGTGGCTGCGTTTATAAACCAGTGCGGCTGCCCTTCGCTCGGCGAGGTGGGACTAAACATTGTGCACCGCGGGTGGCAGCCCACAACCATTAGTACCGGTTGGTGGCTTCAATCGGTACTAATGGGTGGGCCTTTGATACCGGTTGGAGTCATGAACCGGTACTAAAGGAGGCCGTTTCCCGCCGCTTGACCTGGCCAAAATCGGCCTTTAGTACCGGTTGGTGGCTCCAACCGGTACTAAAGGCCCCTCCTATATACATGGCACTGACGAAAAATTCAGTTTCATCGACCACCACTTCTTCTCCAACTTCTTCACGCGTCGTCGCCGCCGTCGCCGCGCTGTTGCCCATTGCGCGCCGCCCTCGCCGCCTTCGCCGCCCCCGCCGCCCGTCGTCGCCGTCTCGCGCCGCCGCCCCATACTAGCTACGTCGCTGTCTCGATCGTGTCGTCGCCCCCGGCCCGCCGCCCGTCGTCGCGCCGTTCCCGCCGCGTCGCCGTCTCGTGCCGCCGCCCGTACGCCGCCGCCCCCCGCTCGTACACAAACACACACACACACACACATGAAGGAAATATGCCCTAGAGGCAATAATAAAGTTATTATTTATTTCCTTATACATCATGATAAATGTTTATTATTCATGCTAGAATTGTATTAACCGGAAACATAATACATGTGTGGATACATAGACAAACAGAGTGTCACTAGTATGCCTCTACTTGACTAGCTTGTTAATTAAAGATGGTTAAGTTTCCTAACCATAGACAAAGGAGTTGTCATTTGATTAACAAGGTCACATCATTAGTTGAATGATCTGATTGACATGACCCATTCCATTAGCTTAGCACCCGATCGTTTAGTATGTTGCTATTGCTTTCTCCATGACTTATACATGTTCCTTTGACTATGAGATTATGCAACTCCCGTTTACCGTAGGAACACTTTGTGTGCTACCAAACGTCACAACGTAACTGGGTGATTATAAAGGAGCTCTACAGGTGTCTCCGAAAGTATTTGTTGGGTTGGCGTATTTCGAGATTAGGATTTGTCACTCTGAATGTCGGAGAGGTATCTCAGGGCCTTCTCGGTAATGCACATCACATAAGCCTTGCAAGCATTGCAACCAATAAGATAGTTGCAAGATGATGTATTACGGAACGAGTAAAGAGACTTGTCGGTAAGAAGATTGAACTAGGTATTGGATACCGACGATCGAATCTCGGGCAAGTAACATACCGATGACAAAAGGAACAACGTATGTTGTTATGCGGTCTGTAAGTTGGACAAAGCTTTGTATGGCTTAAAACAGGCCCCAAGAGCCTGGTACTCCAGGTTGAGCACTCAGTTACAACAACTTGGTTTTATTCCAAGTAGAGCAGATACCTCATTATTCTTCTATCACAAAGGCAACATATCTATGTTTGTTCTTGTTTATGTTGATGATATAATTGTTGCTAGTTCCAGTTCAGAGGCCACTACTTGTCTGCTCCGTGGTCTTAATGTGGAGTTTGCACTCAAGGATTTGGGTGATCTTCATTATTTTCTTGGTATAGAGGTAAAACAGATCAAAGATGGAATACTTCTTACACAAGAGAAATACACTACAGATATTCTAAAGAGGGTAGGACTGGAACATTGCAAACCAGTAAGTACACCACTTTCCACTTCTAAGAAACTTACAGTTGAAGGAGGTGAGTTACTTGGACCGAAGGTCAACAGGTGGTTTTGCTGTATTTCTGGGATCAAACCTCGTGTCATGGAGTGCAAGGAAACAAGCTACTGTGTCAAGGTCAAGTACTGAAGCAGAATACAAAGCACTTGCCAATGCAACTGCCAAAGTTATGTGGATTCAAACTCTTTTGTATGAGTTGGGAATCAAGACTCCACAAGCTGCAAGGTTATGGTGTGATAATATTGGTGCAACTTATCTTTCAGCAAATCATGTGTTCCATGCACGTACAAAACACATAGAGGTTGATTTTCATTTTGTGAGAGAAAGAGTAGCAAGAAAGCTACTTGACATCAAGTTTATTCCCACAGGAGATCAACTTGCTGATGGCTTCACCAAACCACTTACTACGAGGAGATTGAATGAGTTCAAGTACAATCTAAACTTAGAGAAATTTTCATAGGTTTGGATTGAGGGAGGATGTTAGAATAGGTTGATAGAGATAGCTGTTTAAATTGTTTCCTGATTCTATCTCTTCTTCTGTTCTGTTCTTTCTCCCCAAGTCATATATCTCTCGATGTAAACTCTGGAAGAATCTTAGCGATATTCCAAAACTTGTAAGCCACGGCAAACCTTCAATATATACACACGCGGCCCGAGCAAAGGGTTCAACGCTTCCTAACAAATCTTACAGTCTGAGCAGAACCTGGTGGCGTATAGCCTTCCTTGGAAGAGGAGAGTGTTCCGGACAGGAAGCTGCATGCGGTGGAGGACCTCCCATTGGCCCGAGCCGGCCTCGGCGGCGACCACCACACCTCTCCATGGGAACCAGACCATGACGGCCATGGCGCTCGTCCTGCTGCTGCACACTGCGGCCTTCATGTCACGGAGAGACTCCATGTCCCCGGCCTCACGAAAAATGGTCTAATATTTCATGTATCACTACTCCATAAACTGCAGAGCTCATGCGCTTGAGGTCGTCGACCACCGTCTTGCAATCCTAGGCTACATGAATGTGCTGGATATACAAATCATCTGAGAGTGCCAAAGCCTCTCTCACCGCGAGTGCCTCCAACTAAAGAGTATATTGGTTATCTCCTCTTTTGTTCTCATTGCCAGACGCCCTGTCCCTTGCGGCAATTTCAAGTAAAGACCCTAGCATTTTGCAGGCAAGACCCTAAAGTAAAGTTTTTGATACAAACAAGGCCAAAATTTGGACAAGTCGGGCAAATTTTCAATAGAAATTTCGGCAGCATAACGCGTTTGTTTGTTAGAATCAAAATCAACAAAGGCACTATAAATTATATATCACATATGAGGGTAGAAGTACAACTTGTGGGCTTTGCATCCTCCTATAACATCAATATCAGGATGGATGATCTCTAAGAGCTACTACCTACTCCAATGCATCCATCCTACCAGCACAGCTAGTGTCGGTGTCAAAACCGGCGGATCTCGGGTAGGGGGCCCCGATCTGTGCGTCAAGGTCGGATGGTAACAGGAGACAGGGGACACGAAGTTTTACCCAGGTTCGGGCCCTCTCGATGGAGGTAAAACCCTACGTCCTGCTTGATTAATATTGATGATATGGGTAGTACAAGAGTAGATCTACCACGAGATCAACGAGGCTAAACCCTAGAAGCTAGCCTATGGTAATGATGAATAATGAATGATTCTCTGTCCTATGGACTAAAACCCTCCGGTTTATATAGACACCGGATAGGGTTAGGGTTACACAGAGTCGGTTGCCTTGGTAGGAGATCTTGAATATCTGCACGCCTAGCTTGCCTTCTACGCCAAGGAAAGAACCTTCCGGACACGGGACGGAGTCTTCTATCTTGTATCTTCATAGTCCTGGAGTCCGGCTGAGAGTATAGTCCGGGTTGCCGAACACCCCCTATTCCAGGACTCCCTCAGTAGCCCCCGAACCAGGCTTCAATGACGACGAGTCCGGCGCGCAAATTGTTTTCGGCATTGCAAGGCGGGTTCCTCCTCCAAATCCTGTGTACCTGTTCGAATAATATTTCGATTTCTGCAGCGCTCCTCGGCTTCTGTGCCCAATAATGACTGCTTTCCACGCGAATGCGAAAGGCCCAAGGCATCTTTACATTTATACCCTTAGCCGTACGAACGAGCCGCCTATTTGATGGGCCGGGGATTTAGATCCAAACCACATCTCTTCCTCCTCGCGAGTTATCATCGGAGCGCCTCCAGCAAAGGTCCATTCCAACATGGCCAGCCGTCGCAACTCCTCCCCTCGCTCCTCCGGTTCGAAACCCGGAGACTGGGAGAGTTGTTCCATCCCGCACAGCGAGTTAGTGTCGTTGCAAACCAACGGATTTCTCCCCCAGGCGTATATGGCCTCGGTCCGAGCCGGACTCGCCACCTATAGGGGCGGAAAGCAGGCGGAGGGTACCCCCAATCCTTCTAAGGGAGAGAGGGTGTGCTTCGTCCCTTATTTACTAAGGGGACTAGGATTTCCGATTCATCCATTCCTCCGCGGCTCCTGGAGTTCTATGGCCTCCAGCTCCATGATCTTACGCCTGGCTCGGTGCTTCATATCGCAGGTTTTGTTGCCCTCTACGAGCTGTTCCTGGGCATAGAGGCCCACTTCACGCTATGGAAAAGGCTATTCTGCCTGGTACCCCGTTCTCAAGAGGGGTCCATATATCAAGTGGGCGGCGCCGAAATATGGCGCATCGCCGGGACCGGATATCCACCCGGAACCCCAAAGAAGGCGTCCGAAGACTGGCCTTCAGAATGGTTTTATATAGACGACGTCCCATTGCCGGACCCTATCCGGGCCGGCCTCCCTAAGTTCAGCACAGCTCCTTTGAAGAAACGCCTGAGCTAGCGTCCGCGGAGCTCCTAGGGGGAGGATAACGGAGAAGTCCACTATCTGATGAGCCGGATAAGACTATTGGCTCACTCCGGGCTAACCATGATTGGAGTTATGGCCGTTTGCGTCATGCGGGGGGTGCAGCCACTGCAATACAGAAGCCACCCCATGTGGGAATTCAACGGGGAGGACGACGCTACCCGCTATGGCCGTAAAGGACCAGCCTCCCCAGCCGCTCTAACAGAGATATTAGCATCCTTGTATAAAGGAGAAAAGGAAGATTTCCTCCGCGTCAATCCGCGGGACGGATTCTCTATGCAAGAACCTCCAAGCTGGGTGAGCGGCCAATCGCACTCGCCCATTTGCTTTAACATCCCCATGTTTGGTCATGCTGTCTGACAATTTTAGCGCAGGGACTGCGGCAGGAAGTGAAGGACATCAGCAGCCGTCCTCCCCAGCCCGAGGACCCAGAAAGGTCCCGTGACCCGGATTTCGAAGAAGATCCGGATATAGCAGTGGAGCTCATTGATGGAATATTTCATCAACTGAACAAGGATAATACCTTGGTGGCCATCATGGCCGACTACCCTGGGTTGATCCCGGACTCCCAGGTGACGGAAACAGGAGCGTTTTTATTCCTTTAAAAGAGATTCCGTGCTAACATATTTCAACCGCATTTTCCAGGGGAGGTTCCCGAGGAGGGAAACCGAACTCACGGCGGCCAACCAACAAGGAGCCACCGGACCCCGTGGGGTAAAGAGGAATGAAGTCCGGATTAAAAGTCCGGCACAAAGGTAGAACAAGCCTTCTGTATCCCTAGAGTTATTCCGTCAAGGCACGTTAACATCCGCACCGTTTTACAGGGCGAAGAGGCCCCGCCGGACTATATCCGGAGGAGCCGCCAACCGCGCTTCTACCAGCTAGGCTCCAACGTCTGGCCCGGAAGCGGGAACAAACACCGAGTTCGCGCCGGACGCTCCTTCGCCGGAGGATGCAGACCGACTGTCTGCCACAAATTCGGAGGTGGAGAGCGCCCTGAACCATAGGCGTCGTCGGACAGTTCTGCGCAATGCTTGTTTCTCCCAAGAGGCTTTAGATGCCTTTAACTCGGGAGATGTGCATCTTCGTGCCGCTCAGGATGGCTTAGCCGGAGCTACGGAGCAGTACGTGAAAGACATACGGGTAAGAGAATTTTGGTTAAATATATATGTACCAGTAGCCCCCGAGACTTAAAATAGTTAAAATAACTGATTTAAGGATCATATGCAGGTTCTTACAGAGAAGAACACCGTGATGTCCCAGGAGCTGGAAAAGTGTAAGGCCCAACTAGAGGCCGCACTAGCCGCAACAGGGGAGCCCCCAGAGATCCCCGTAGGTAGGATATACTTCGAGAGTAGTATTGTACGGCTTTTGTGTTGTTCTGACAATTAATGTTGTAGATGGTGCCAGACTCGATCCGGATAAACAACAACTCCTACGCCGGTTAAAGGCCGGTGAGAGTGTGTTGACAAAGGTGAGGCAGGAGAAGAATAATCTTCAGGATGCCAACACCAAATTGGATGTCGAACTGAAAGATGTTCGGTCCCAACTGTCAGACTCTACAAAGGAGAATCGGCGACTTCGACGCGGCATTTTTAGTAAGTGCTTGAACGAACTCTCGAAAAAAAAGGTTCGGCGAGGAAGTCGATTAACAGCTTTATGTCTGTAGGTATGCTTATAGGTCGTCCTGGAGAGGAAATGCCCGGATCTACGGGCAACCTTCTTCCCGAGCTCTCGCAACTGCACGATAGAGTGCGGCAGGCGATGCAAGGCGTCGTTCAGGCATTATGGCCTTCCCACTCCGTGCCCGAAGGTCTTGGAGACCTTGCGGAGAAGCTGACTGGAGCTCGGCGGCGCTTCCCGTTGTGGAAGAGATCAGCCTGCCGGCAAGGCGCTAGGGAGGCCTGGGCCATGGTGAAGACGCGCTATGTCAAGTCTGACCCGAACCATATGGCCGAGGTCGGGCCTGTAGGGCCTGACGGGAAAGAGATCCCTGTAAGCTTAGTGTACGGCCAAGTTGAGTTAGCCGCAAAGTATTCCCAGCAGGACTGCAAATTAGACAGCCTGTTAGATGGTATAGAGGAGGAATACAATCAGTCGTAATGACTGTGTAAATTTAAAATTGACATGTCTTAATGCCTTCTAGCTGGATTGTAGATCGTTTGTCGTTGCCGACCTTTTCGCTTCGACCTCGGGACCTGACGGTCCGGAGTGTGTCCAAATACCATAATGGTTATAGCAGAACCACGGTATGCATGGAGACCAGGCGTAGGGGTCATCAGTTGCTTTATCAGACAAGTGCCCAACTAGTTATGTTATATTACATGGTTAGTAAGAAACATCTTCCAGAGAGAATAGTTCCGTTAGGGGTTCCTTTCGCTGGGGTGGCGTGCCCTAAAGTGCACGTCCGAGCTGCAAATGCAGGAATCGTCTGGGGGCATGTAAAAAATAACAAAAAAGTTCATCTTTAATTCACCGACCGAATATTCCCTTAAGAACGCTAGCTTTCGGCTTCACCCAGTCTGAGGTACACATCCGGCTTATCCGGCAGTAACAATCGCAGAGGTGCTCCCTTTACCACCTAGCCGAACAATCGGGAACGTAGGGGTAAGCACAGGAGCCAGGCAACCCAGCTTGGCCAAAACTTAAGTCATATCGATGCATATAATGGCAAAGAAAAGGTGCATGCGGAAGTCTGACGCATGCGTTGGGTGTAAAACCCGTGTAAACAAGCTTCTATTAAAGAAGCCCCCAGGTTTAAGGAGCGCGGGTGGCGCATCACTTGATGAGCCCTTAAGGGCTAAAGAAAAAAAGAGCAGGAGACAAAAAATAAAAGGAATAACTAAAAAATGTATGAAAATAGAAAATGGACAGAGTAAGGAGACGAACACAGAGTCCGGCGCTAGGCATAAAATCTTCGGAGACGTGTTGCGTTCCATGGGTTCGGCTCGAGTCGGTTGTCCGACGCATCTCGCAGGCGGTACGCTCCACCGGTTAGGACTTGGTCAATGATGAATGGACCTTCACATTTGGGCTTGAGTTTGTTCTTTTGCTTATGCGGCAGGCGTAGAACTAGTTCACCAACATTATAATTTTTGGCCCGTACTTCTCTGCTTTGATATCTTCGAGCTTGCTGTTGATAAAACGCGGAACGGGCTTTAGCCACATCTCGCTCCTCTTCTAGAGCGTCCAGGTTGTCCTGCCGATCGGGCTCGGCTTCTCTTTCTTCGTACATGCGCACTCGAGGTGAGTCATGAATTATGTCGCAAGGCAGGACTGCCTCAGCGCCGTACACCATAAAGAATGGTGTGAATCCGGTGGTGCGATTCGGCGTGGTTCGCAGCCCCCAGAGTACGGAGTCGAGCTCCTCTACCCATTGCATATTGGATTACTTAAGGGACCGCACTAATCTGGGTTTGATGCCGCTCATGATGAGACCATTTGCACGTTCGACCTGACCGTTAGTTTGTGGGTGATAGACAGAGGCATAGTCGAGCTTGATGCCCAAATTTTTGCACCACAGTTTTACTTCATCCGAGGTGAAGTTTGTACCGTTATCTGTGATAATACTATGGGGGACACCATAACGGTGTACGACCCCGGACAAGAAGTCTATCACAGGTCCGGATTCGGCCGTTTTGACGGGCTTGGCCTCTATCCATTTGGTGAATTTATCCACCATGACCAGTAGGTATTTTTTCTTGTGGGTTCCACCTTTAAGGGGTCCCACCATGTCAAGTCCCCAGACCGCAAAAGGCCAAGTTATGGGGATAGTTCGGAGGGCATTGGGTGGCATATGGCTTTGGTTGGCAAAAAGCTGACAACCGACGCATCGTTTGACTAAGTCTTGGGCGTCTGCTCGGCCGTCGGCCAATAGAAGCCTGAGCGGAATGCCTTGCTTACAAGGGACCGAGCTGCAGCGTGATGGCCACCGAGTCTGGCGTGAATTTCAGCCAATAGACTCCGCCCTTCTTCTTCGAAGATGCACCTTTGAAGGACTCCGGTAGCGCTTTTCTTGTATAGCTCTCCCTCGTGGACTCTATAGGCTTTAGACCGCCGTACTATGCAGCGTGCCTCATTTTGGTCCTCAGGGAGTTCCTGCCTAGTAAGGTAGGCTAGGAATGGTTCTGTCCACGGGGCGATGACCGCCATTATGACGTGGGCTGATTGTGTGATTTCGGTGGAAGGACCACCGATTACATCTGATTGTTCGGCGTCGGGTTGTGCGGTTATGTCCGGGCTATTGTCCGGAGGTTCCCCCTCCCATGTCACGGATGGTTTGAATAATCTTTCAAGGAAGATGTTGGGGGGAACCGCATCTCGTTTTGCTCCGATGCGTGCCAGGACATCCGCTGCCTGATTATTTTCTCGGGCAATGTGGTGGAATTCCAGTCCCTCGAACCGAGCTGATATTTTGAGCACAGCATTGCGATAAGCTGCCATCTTTGGGTCTTTGGCGTCGAAGTCACCATTTATTTGTGATATTGCGAGGTTTGAGTCCCCTCGTACTTCTAGGCGTTGAATGCCCATGGATACTGCCATCCGGAGACCATGTAAGAGGGCTTCATATTCGGCTGCATTATTTGAGTCTGTGTACATAATTTGGAGTACGTATTGGACTGTATCTCCCGTAGGGGACGTCAGAACAACGCCAGCCCCCAGTCCGGCCAACATTTTGGAGCCGTCGAAATGCATGATCCAGTTTGAGTACGCACCGTACTCTTTAGGGAGTTCGGCCTCTGTCCATTCGGCGACGAAGTCGGCTAGGACTTGTGATTTAATGGCACGCCGTGGCTTGTAGGTTATATCAAATGGGAGGAGCTCTATGGCCCACTTTGTTATCCGGCCCGTTGCATCGCGGTTGTTGAGAATGTCGTTGAGTGGTACTTCCGAGGCTACTGTTATAGAACACTCTTGAAAGTAGTGTCGTAGCTTCCGGGATGCCATAAACACCGCGTATGCGATCTTTTGGTAATGCGGGTATCGTGATTTGCATGGTGTGAGGACGATGGACACGTAATAAACCGGCCTTTGAAGGGGTAGTTTGTGTCCGTCCGCTACCCGTTCGACGACGAGTACTGCGCTGACAACCTGATGGGTTGCGGCTATGTATAACAACATGGGTTCGCCCATATTCGGCGCGGCCAGGACGGGATTTGTTGCCAAGATGGCCTTTATTTCCTTGAGTCCGGCCGTGGCTGCGTCCGTCCACTCGAAGTGTTCGGTGCGCCTTAAGAGTCGGTGAAGGGGGAGTGCCTTTTCTCCCAAGCGGGAGATGAAGCGGCTTAAGGCCGCCACGCATCCGGTAAGTTTCTGAATTTGTTTGAGATCTTTAGGGACGTCTAATTGCGACAGAGCCCGGATTTTAGCTGGATTTGCTTCAATTCCTCTACCGGATACGATGAAGCCCAGAAGCTTTCCGGCTGGAACACCGAAAACACATTTTTCCGGATTGAGCTTGATGTCGTATTTTCGTAGGTTGTCGAATGTAAGTCTCAAGTCGTCTACTAGAGATTCGACGTGTCTTGATTTAACGACCACATCGTCTACGTACGCCTCCACTGTTTTGCCGATCTGATTTGCCAGACATGTTTGAATCATGCGCTGATATGTTGCCCCGGCATTTTTCAGTCCGAAGGGCATTGTGTTGAAGCAGAATGGTCCGTACGGCGTGATGAATGCTGTTGCAGCTTGGTCTGGTTCGGCCATCTTTATTTGATGGTAGCCGGAGTATGCGTCGAGGAAACACAGGGAATCGTGTCCTGCGGTGGCATCAATGATTTGATCAATTCGGGGGAGGGGGAAGGGATCCTTTGGGCAGGCCTTATTGAGGTCTTTGAAGTCGACACACAGGCGCCAGGATTTGTCCTTCTTTGGTACCATTACCAGGTTCGCTAGCCAATCCGGGTGTTTTATATCTCTGATGAATCCGGCTTTCAATAGTTTGGCTAGCTCCTCTCCCATGGCCTGTCTCTTTGGCTCAGAAAAACGCCGAAGGGCTTGTTTGACAGGTTTGAATCCTTTTTGGATATTTAAGCTGTGCTCGGCCAGCCTGCGTGGGATTCCTGGCATGTCTGAAGGGTGCCAAGCGAAAATGTCCCAGTTCTCTTGTAGGAACTCGTGCAGTGTGGCGTTTACATCGGGGTTCAGTTGGGCGCCGATGGAAGCTGTTTTATTAGGGTCCGTTGGGTGGACCTGGAATTTGACTATATCGTCCGCTGGTTTGAAGGATGTGGATTTGGATCTCTTATCGAGTATCACATCATCCCTGTTTACCGTGGATCGCAGCGCCGTTAGTTCTTCGGCCGCTAAGGCTTCGGATAGTGCCTCGAGGGCCAGTGCGGCTGTTTTGTTTTCGGCGCGGAGTGCAATGTCCGGATCACTAGCGAGAGTGATGATTCCGTCCGGCCCGGGCATCTTAAGCTTCATGTACCTGTAGTGGGGTATAGCTTGGAAGACTGTGAATGCCTCTCGTCCTAATATAGCGTGATATCCGCTTTTGAACGGGACCACTTGGAACGTGATTTGTTCGGACCTGTAATTATCCGGAGTGCCGAATACAACATCCAATGTGATTTTTCCGGTGCAATGCGCCTCCTGACTGGGGATTATACCTCTAAAGGTTGTGTTGCTCCGCTCAATGCGGTTCCAGTCTATTTCCATTTTTTGAAGGGTTTCCTCATATATGAGGTTCAATCCGCTGCCTCCGTCCATGACTACCTTTGCGAGGCGACAACCGTCCACTATGGCACTGAGAACCAATGCGGCTGGTGCTCTAGCTGTTCGGAATTTAGGTTCGTCACTCGCGTTGAAGGTGATAGCTGTATTGCTCCATGGATTTATTGTTGCCACTTGGTGGACTTCGGTGAGGCTGCGAAGTGTTCTCTTTCGCATATTCTTCGATGCGAAGGTCTCAGCGATTGTGAGCACGGCACTGAAATTCTTGGGCTGGTTCTCTTTGTTCTCCGGAGTTAGGAGATCTTTGCCCATTTTGGCCACCTGCCGAACTATCCAACACGCCCTGAGGCTGTGTGTTGGTGCGGCGTCCGCTGCACTGTGAATTTTGCAGGGTGCGTCCAGCTACTTTTCGAGTACGGTTCCATGTCCCCTAGAGGGTTTTGATTTTTTATTTAATCCGGACGACTCACCGTAATGCGCCCTTTTAATTCGGACGGGATTGCTATTCAGGGCCGGATTATCCCAAAATTTACTTTCGGTTTTCCAAGCGCTTTCCATCGCGCAGTATTTTTGCACTATGGACGCCAAGTTAGGAAAGCACGTAATATTACGGCGGCTTATGGCGTTGAGTATTCCCTTGTTCATGCAGTTATTGCGGAAAATCGTAATCGCGTCTCCCTCATCGCAGTCCTTTATCCTGTGCATAAGCAGGAGGAATCTGGCCCAGTAATGATGCACTGTTTCTTCTGGCTTTTGCCTAATCTGGGAGAGGTCGCTTAGGGCTGGGCGAGCGGAGCTCGTTAGATCTGATATCTCGCCCGGTTTGCTGTCCGGAGGCCGGACAACCTTCGGATTCGAAGATCCGGGACCTTGGATGCTATCCGGTTTGCCTGACTCTAAGTTCAGGTCTCGAATTGCATCCTTCCCTCCGTGGATATCCGTGGAGGGTTCCGGAATTCGGACATAATTGGTCCTTAAGATCGATGAAGGGTCGCCGTATTGTGCCTCAACCACCGCAACATGGTGGGTGGCTCGGGGGGAGTTGATTTCCCTTAGATCGGGTTTAAGCCCAACCTGATCATAATTTGTGGCGACCCCCAAGGCAGCGATACGATCCAGGAGCTCGTTAACATAGGAGAGCTCTACCGGATCCAACTGTTCGGCCGATGCCGAACTCACGTGAAGATTGTTTTCGATGACCCGAGAGGTCACCGTCGGCGCTACGGCCGTCGGGGTGGTCATGAGGAATCCACCCAGTCGGAGGGTTTGGCCGATAGCCAAAGCTCCTTTGGTGACGGTGCCGTCTTTAAAGACGGGAAGAGGCATCCTTCCTGATCGCGACGGCACAGAGGAACTCTCAATGAAAGCACCAATGTCGGTGTCAAAACCGGCGGATCTCGGGTAGGGGGTCCCGATCTGTGCGTCAAGGTCGGATGGTAACAGGAGACAGGGGACACGAAGTTTTACCCAGGTTCGGGCCCTCTCGATGGAGGTAAAACCCTATGTCCTGCTTGATTAATATTGATGATATGGGTAGTACAAGAGTAGATCTTCCACGAGATCAAGGAGGCTAAACCCTAGAAGCTAGCCTATGGTTATGATGAATAATGAATGATTCTCTGTCCTACGGACTAAAACCCTCCGGTTTATATAGACACCGGATAGGGTTAGGGTTACACAGAGTCGGTTGCCTTGGTAGGAGATCTTGAATATCCGCACGCCTAGCTTGCCTTCTACGCCAAGGAAAGAACCTTCCGGACACAGGACGGAGTCTTCTATCTTATATCTTCATAGTCCCGGAGTCCGGCTGAGAGTATAGTCCGGCTTGCCGAACACCCCCTATTCCAGGACTCCCTCAGCTAGCAATTCTAGAAACAACCAAGACTACCTAACATATCTTGACGACGACGAATGTCTCCCATCCATGTTCATAGCCTCGACCATCCAGCAGCACCTTTCTAAACACAAAAAACGACCCAGAACCTATCAAGCAACAAGGTCGTCGCCCCCGGAACTGATCCACACCACGAGAACGTCGCATTCAGCAGCAACCAAAAACAGAACGGCAAGCTTAGTTTTACACTATCCGTCCATTTTCTCGCCCTCCTGTGGCTGCGGTCCAGGCCCCTACATAGGGAGAGAGAGAGAGAGAGAGAGAGAGAACAAGATTTTAGTTAGTGGCCAAGTTACAAGTTCCTATGAAAAATACATAATGTACAAACTGTGGCAGTTTCAACAATTCTGGAATTCTAGAAACGACAAAAGGGCTGACTTGGCAAGCATGATCAGGGAAGTACAAGATACATTTCATGGAAAATTGTAGCAAAAAGGAGCAAGAAGAACCAAATAAATGAAGTGTTTAATCAGGGAAATCATCATTTTCATCAGAAAATTAGATGAAACGCATTCTGGAGGTGTAAGATAATTTACATGAAAATAAGATAATTATTTAAAAGATTACTGACGAAATATATGGAGCAAAATAATAAAAAGAGCACCCAGAAATTAAATTGCACTTGTAGTGCATAACATTAGGACATACACTGGCAGACAACGACAGCTACTGTATTATGGCTAACAAACAAACATCAATTCTGGTACCATATCTAGCGATGGTTGATGGATTGATAGTGTAACTGGCAGCAAAATGCCACTACCATTTTGGGCGACAATAAGAGTATGAGACCATGAGATATGCTTCCTGGAAATGATCACCTACTGCAGTATTATTAACCGACAATCAGCACTTATTTGTTTTGTGAAGCGATAGAAAAATGTCATTGCAACATGGAGAACACTAATGTTGCTACAGAGTTGTACTGTAAGAATGAACATAAGAGCATCAAACACAGCGAGGACGACAAAAAAGGACTGACTTAGCAAGTCTGAGCATTCAATATGCTACAAATAGCTAAGCATACCAGTAACTCTTGTGACTTCACTATCGAACAGTTTGCATGATCTCGGCTCCTCTTTTTTCATTGAGGGGTGGCTAATTCATCCACAAATCTGCCCCAGGAGTATAACACATGGCCAAAGCAAGTGGAACAAAATTAAGACATACCAGGACAGATGCCTGGGGCAAGCCATCGGATCAAAGAAGAAGCACCAAAGGCAGACATGTCATCGCTCGCCATCCTGTTATAGTCTCCGTCCCCATGGCCATGGTCATCCAAGGTGCTGTTTCAACAATAACGTAAAGAAATGTTCACATCAGGGGCAATGCTTAAACCGTGACAAACAATCAGGGAAGAAGGTATCTATCGTTGCATATGAGAAAAGAGTGCATTAAAATTCTGTAGCATGCAGCTTCTCGCACAATTTTATAGTGAGGATCAGCCTTGAGTTGCTGCAGCATGGAAGGTATCTTCAAGTATATTATCGCATTGCATCGAAAGATAAATAACTGCTGCAAGGCGAAAGATTTCGAGAGCAAGTGCCCTAATCCCTCACCAGTAATGTGGACAGAAAGCAGAGATAATGCGTTCAGTCTTCTCAAGCAGCCAAGTGTTGTCGTGGGACGAAAAAAGCAAGCGCTGAGGCAAAGAGACCGAATCGAACTTGCAGCTGCATCATCAGACAAAACCGAACATGGGAAGCTGTACTTTTTCTTCATGAAGTTAGACATCTCCAATTTAACTTCTTTGATCCCCGAACGAACAGCAATCTGCAGCCATCTGTCCAGGTATATATGAAGGGTCAATATTTTCGTCGACGGCTTCCGGCGAGTGCAGGTGCTCGACGTGATGCGCCATTGCGAGCGCTCGAGCGGCTTCCGTCGTTGGGTGCCGGCGTCTCCAAACCCAAATCCGAATCCAAATCCGAAACAAAACGAGGAAATCCTCTTGCGCACCGCACGTTCGGAACTTCGGGTTCGATGGGAGCTGCTGGTGCGCACGTTTCGGCTTCGATGGAATCGTCATACGTACGCCCGCTCGTGTTCCTGCAACGCATACCGCGCGCAAAGGGTCGCTTTCCTCCCCCGGCCGTTTGGATCCAAGTCTCCGCTTTCGTTCCTTGTGAATGCATGCACTTCATTATCGCGCGCGTGCGTGCACGAGTGTCCAGTCCAAATAAAAAAGAAAAAGAAAAAGAAAAAGGAAAGGGGATGGCTAAGCCTCAGCCGATTGGAATTTAATCAAGTCTCAATCAAGTAACATACCATGTAATAAAAAAGAAAAAGAAAATCTGAAAAAAAAATTGCACGGATCTCAGTGTATGATCTAACGAATATAGCATGACTGAGACATAACGAAGCCTAAGTCGACTGAGACTTAGGCTCTGTTTGGTTCGGTTGTGGATTTCAAAAAGCAGCTGTGAAAAATCTTCTGTGGAAAAATAGCTGTGAAAAAGATGTAGGTCATTTGGCAAACTAGCTGATACAGCTTTTTCAGATTTTGGCCCGCAGCGGAATCAGATTTTGGAAAGCACGTCCTGAGCTGCTTCCACTTTTGGTTCAGATTTTGGCAGCGGATTTCTGGAATCGGATTCTGCTGGGTTCGCCCTTTGGTTCAGATTCTGCTGCGCGGCATCGGAATCCGTCTATAAAAGCTGAACCAAACAGGGCCTTAGCAATGAAAAAAAAATGCACACCCACCACATCGCGCCGCCTTCATTGTCGTCTTCTTGAAACCGTCCCGTCGCCGGCGCCCTCGTCTTGTGCCGCCACTGACCTCCTTCGTTCGCCATCTTAGGTAGACCAAAATGTTTCCATCTTTCATGCACGCCGGCGGCACTTCACTCAACTTGGTCATGCGCTGCTGCCCGAGCCACAGCCGCAACAGCATGCATATTGCGGTTGCCGTCGCCTTCCGCGTCCGCGACTAGGTTGCGATGCCAACTGCCGGTCGGGGACTCGACCAGTGGTGGCAAACGAATCCCACCTCCGCCAAGCCCCATCGTCACGGCTTACCACTGTCTGCCACCACGACCAGTTTTTCCCTTTCCCACGGAATGCATGCGCGCCACCCGTTTGATCAAATGCCACATAGGTACCTATAATATAGAGCAAAACCTTTTCAGAGTACAATCGACAACACACAGAAAATAGATTTAATTCTCATGCCTAGCTAGTTGGATAGGCAAGATCGAATGCCTACCGCAACGATGCGCACGACATACCCATGATTGTCGCCCAGAGGCCACGCCCCTTGCGGTGGCCTCGGCGCCATGAACCGCCACAACCATGAGGAGACAGAGATGCGGAAAGCGAAAGTTTCCCACCCGATGAACAAGCAGGAGAAACGGTGCCATGCCCCCCTCCCACAAAGACAGACGACGGCAACATGGGCTCGGGGGCGACAACGCTGAGATGCGAGGATGAGTTCGTGATGGAGACGAATGTGAGCTTTTTGAAATACATGAATGTTTTCAAACTCATGAACTTTTTTGGAAAGGTCAACAGTCATGTCAGCAAACCATTTTAAAAATTAGGGTTTTTTTAACTCATATATTTTTCTAAAGTTAACCTAGCGAGCAAGTTTTTTTTTAGGTGAGAGCGAGCAAATAAGGCGTCCCCGTGAGAAAGGGCGTGCGAGCATGCCTACCGTTGCTGGGCCGGCCCGTAGCGACGGGGCGTGAGGGCCAGCGCTGGGTGGTTGTCTTTGGCCCGGGCCGTGTCCGGACTGTCCGCCCGTGTATAAATAATAAGGCCGAGCCGCACCGATGGTCTGGATCGAACTGGAAGCAAAACGATTCCGCCGCTCTCCGTCGGCGTATCCACCCAGGGCCTTCTCAATGGGAATCTACGCCGCCGTGCTCAGGACGAAGCAGCGGCTGCGGGAACTCTTCTGTGCAAGTACGCCCTATCTTGTTTTTTCTCTCAAGTATTCTCAATCGAGCACGCCCGGCTACTATCCCCCGCCACCAAATCGACCGTCTTCCCTGGCTCCGACCTGTCGTGAATTTGGGCCCAGAGCTGAACTATTTCCCCCATCGGATAAGTTCAGCTATTGCAAGGAACCAAATTCAGCAGATTCGTGATATTCTTTTCTTTACGAGGAACCAACTTCTCCTAATTTTATACTCTCTTGGTCCCAAAATAAGTGTCTCAATCTTAGTACGGACGGAGTATATAGTAGATGTGATTTAATGTCTAGGGCGCTGCAAATCGGCCAGCCTAGATTGTGCAGAAGACTAAGGTGTCATTTATGAAGTCTCACTTCAGCTTTGGAGATTCTGATAAATGCCGCAAGTAAAACTAAGCTAGTACTGCAAGAGCTGCTCAAATAAACAATTTCAGTGTATCACCGCTTAATAATTTGATTAAGAAAAATCACCGTTTCATAACCTCACTGATTGTTCTCTCGCTTTCGTCATCATGCACAAAAATATGCATAGTGCACTTCTCTGTTGCAAGATTCGAGTCACATTATCAAGTACGTACTACTTACAAGGCCCGTGTCATTGCAGATAGCCGATCAGGGTCTTCAGAAGATGCGTTTGAGAAACTCCCCGTGGTATGCTCCCCTTCCCTGGTAGTCAAGAGAATTGTAGTTACAAGTAAACTATCACCATGGTACCTGCTAGTAATTGTAGATCTTTTTTTTGAAAAGAAAATTGATGCAGAGTAAATGAGCTAGTAATTAACAAGCCAGATATGTGATTTTTTTGTTTATTCGAAATAAATGAGGTCAGCCTAACTTTTGAGCTTTTCAACCTTGGTTCTGCAGGACATCATGCACCATATATATTCTCTCTTGCCACTGCGAGATGCTGCTCGTGCAGCTTGCGTCTCCCATGGATTTCTTCTTTTCTGGAGATGCTATTCCAACCTTACATTCGACGTGTCAACACTTGGGTTGGCTCACAAGAAATCCGAGGATTGGGGAATCTTTCTCATCGATATAGTTGACCGCATTCTTAGGAACCATTCTGGCAATGGGGTGGAGACACTCGATCTCTGTCTCCTATCTTGCGAGAACCTGGACCCTTCCTACCTGGACAGATGGCTGCAGATTGCTGTTCGCTCGGGGATCAAAGAACTTAAGTTGGAGATGTCTAACTTCATGAAGAAAAAGTACAACTTCCCATGTTCGGTTTTGTCTGATGATGCAGCTGCAAGTTCGATTCAGTCTCTTTGGCTCAGCGCTTGCGTTTTTCGTCCCACAACAACACTTGGCTGCTTGAGAAGACTGAAAGCATTGTCTCTGCTTTCTGTCCAGATTACTGATGAGGGATTAGGGCACTTGCTCCCGAAATGTTTCGCCTTGCAGCAGTTATTTATCTTTCGATGCAATGCGATAATATGCTTGAAGATACCTTCCATGCTGCAGCAACTCAAGCTCCTCACTATTAAATTGTGTGAGAAGCTCCAGGTGGTAGAGATCAATGCTCCAAGGCTCTCCTCTTTTCACTTTGATGGAGCCCTAGTAAAAATCTCGGTTGTGGATCCTTCACCGCTTAGGGATGTCTATTTTTCATCTCCCCGTCCGTCCCGCATGCTGTCTTATGCTCG
This sequence comes from Aegilops umbellulata, assembly GCA_032464435.1. Taxonomy (NCBI): domain Eukaryota; kingdom Viridiplantae; phylum Streptophyta; class Magnoliopsida; order Poales; family Poaceae; genus Aegilops; species Aegilops umbellulata. The sequence goes on along the minus strand of CP136059.1, from coordinate 471,421,553 downwards.
TACGAGGCTTCCATCCATCACACGGAATGTTAGGAGCCTGACCCTGGTGTCTTCTGATGAGGTATGCGTTGGGTTTTTACAGGTTATTCTGTATAAACATATAAAGTGGATGGTTATGATACAATAGTTTCCATCTGAACAGTCTAAACTCTTTAATCCAATTTCATAATTCTTCATACAATGGTTTGGAATTTCTTGACCTGTTCTATGCTTATTGTCTCATAATTACTCCCAAGTCACTGTATAACTGAGAATTAATCATCGTTCTTGAATAAATTTTTACGTATTATTTCAGTATTTCTTCTTTCGGAAAAATCATGGTATTAATCCTTGAGATGTGCACATCATCTGAAATTATCAACAACATTTTCTGATTTTAGGTCTAACTGTACAGTGCTTGGTATAAGGGCTTATATATTTTGTGCTTTTGTAATATTTTAAATTTAATATAAATTAACCTTTCATATAAGAGATGTCACATTTACATGTTTCAATGCTGCACTCCAAGTTTCAAAGTAAGAATAAATGTTCAAATAAGAATAAATGTTTAAGACCTTGAGAGTTTTCGTGCACCTTAACAATATTCAAGGTAAGAATAAATGTTCAAATAATAAACTAATAAGTGGCAAGAGAACTGTTTTCTGTTTTTATTTTATGTTGGTCTTAACACACTTTACATATGCCAGTTGCTAATGAAATTATCAGATCGGCAGGTATATAGTGAATAATGATTTGAATGTATATAACACATGTATATTGAAAGGCATGCTTTGTCTGTGGACTTGTCGTTTTTCAGGATGTCAACATCCCAATGCTGCACTCCAAGTTTCCCCGTCTCAAGAAGTTGGAAATTTACATCAAAAGACCACAAGCTGTTCTGTCTTTGATTTCCTTTCTTGATGCTTCTCCGGCCTTGGATTCATTCATCCTACGCGTAAGCCACATCTTTTAGAGATAACATTACATTTATCAATAAACATTGTTGATTGTACGTACATATGCATATCCAGGTACATGCGAATGTCTTGAGGCCTGATTCTGTTGTTGGAGGCGAGAATGCCGCTGATGATCCAAGGTGGAAGCCACAGTGCCGACATGATTGTCTCAGACAGGTGAGGATCATAGGGTTTTGTTCGGAAAAAAATCTGGTTCAGTTTGTGATCTATATCGTTGAGAACACTCCTCAGCTTGAGTCCATCACACTAGACACAACCTTGTGGTCTGGTAGGAGGTGTGATATTAATGGCAAATCAAGAAAGATGAAAAGGAGTTGCGAGAGGATGACCGAGGGTTGTATCGCCGAGGCTCACAGAGCTGTTAAGGTTGCCAACAGATACATTGCAGGCAGAGTTCCCTCGGGTGTTAGGTTCCAGGTCCTGGAGCCGTGTAGCCAGTGCCACGCGCAGACTCGCAGCGGGTGGTTCTAGTGTGGTTTGTCTTAAGCACCTTGACCGGGTCCAACCCGTTAGTAGAACTTTTGGTTTCTTTCCTAATTTATTTGCATGCAAGACATTTCGTTTATGAAACAACATGAAGCATTTCCTTTTATTGCTTTTTTCTCTCATACCTTTCCACATAAGAGATTTAGATCACGTATTTGCGAATATATAGTACATAAAAAATAATATGTATGGTGCCCACACATTTTCGTGGACATATATCCATAAAACAATTGGGGTATCATATTCACTTATTTGTGACTATATACTTCGAAAAACAATTAGGGATAATACCTACATATTATTGGGGTATGCACTCATATATTTCACGCCGGGGTATGTAGTGAATATGCAAGGTATAATAATATGTATTATTGGGGTATGTAGTCATATATTTTATGCCGGGGTATGTAGTTGTAGAGATATGTATATAGTTGTAGAAAATATTGGGGTATATACACATATATTTCAATTTTGCATACCCACTTATTTTTGGTCAATATACTTCAAAAAAACAATTAGGTATAATACCTACATATTATTCGGGTATATATTCATATATTTCACGTTTGGGTATGTAGATGCAGGGAAATATGGAAAAACAATTAGGTATAATATATGTGTTCAAAAATTTTTTAAAAAAATTAGGTATAATATCTACGTTTTACCGAGGTATGTACTCCTATATTTCACGCCGGGTATCAGTGGCGTAGCAAGGATTTTATGCCAGGGTGGTCCGATTGCCAAAAAAAAATTTACACCACAAATTCAACTAACAAACGCATATATAATCTTTATCTTTACCTAATATAAAACAAATTGGGTTTCTTTCGTCCGTCATGGCATTTTTCAGAAAAGTCCCTCTATTTTAGAGAATTCAACCCGCAGTCCTGTTTTAAGTTAAAACAAATAGTTATTTTTGTATTTTACACAAAAGTTCCTGTCTTTTCTTGAAATCAACCCGCCGTCCGGATTTAAGTCACACCCGAACTATTATTTTACATTTTTTGAAACCCCCCCTGATGTTTTAGGTAATCCATCCGCGAATCATATTTAAGTCAAACAAATGCTTTTTAAAATCATCCATATCTTTTAAACTGTAACTCCAATTTGAACATGTTATATATGAAATTTGATTAGAAAAATATGTAGAATATGAATATGAGATTACTATTTCCTGTTAAGTATTTTTAAATATTATTTTGAAATATATTTGAGTCAAACCAAATGATTTTCTAAATTATCTGTATCTTTTAAACCGTAACTTCGATTTTAACATATTATATATGAAACTTTATTAGAAAAATGTGTGGAATCTAAATATGATGTTAATTTTACCTGTTAAATATTTTTAAAATATTGTTATGGAAGCAAACTTATAATTTATAGCACAAGATCTGTTTTTTTCATACCGGCGGCGATCCAGAGTGCAAATAAACAACCCACTATATAGAAAATGTGGGTGTGGATTCATGAGTGAGTGACGGGCGATGACGACGGCGACTACATTCGCGTAAAGAAGAGAAGAAAAGGAGGGCTAGGGCTGCACGATGGCACCGTCCATGGGGAAAGATAAGAGCTTGATAGCCCCCACCATTGGTTTGGTATATTATTGCTGCTCTCAGCCTTGAGTGACGGGGGTCGCCTCATGCTTGATGCCTGGACTATTGATGCCTCATGCTTGATGCATGGATGCTCTCAGTAGCCCATCATTCATTCATGCAAGGGCCATACAAAATCATTAACTACATGTAAAATCAATCCAAAGTTGAGCCACAAAGATGGCCTGTGTTCGAAACTGAAGCCACTCCTTACTTAGACTGTCTAACTCAAAGTGTGCTTGAAGCTATTATGGAAGCCCTTGCAGCATTATCTGTCTGACATGCATGCGTGGCTCGCTTAATTTATATTGAATAATCCTCTGAGGTAGCCATGCAGGGGTGATACTCACCTGGATCTCAATGTGGGAGCTCTTTCACAGTACCCTTGAATTAATATAAGCCGTCTATTTCTGGAAATCCAATGGTCAGTATGATTCGATACTCCATCTTTTGTTCCACGGAGTACTGCGTCGATGAGTCAAGGAGTACCCTGATCTAAGGGGCAAAAGAGTAATCACATCAAAATCATTTTATGGTTATTTCTCTTGATGGTATTTTGATATTTCCCCCTGTAACCTCTGGTTCGTACGAACGCTGCGCTGCACTCGTTTCCGTCCGCGAACGCCGCCACCGCAATCTGCTCCGCCTACCGCCGCCGTCGTGCTTGTGTCTCCACAATCAGGTCGGAAGCTCGCATGTTCTAATATCTGAACACAATGGATGGATTTGTGAAGCCCAGTAGTGCATCCTGGACCTGGAGGAATGCAGCGGATGGATACACTATCCCAGGCTTTTCCCCGGACGATGCACCAGCGGAGAATCAACGGAGACATCAAGGGCAAGGGCCGAACGTGCAGCCGACGGTGCGATTGCCACGGGCGACGACAACAATTCTGTTGGACTGAAGAGAAATCTTCAATCTGGCTGGCGGCGGCGGGGCCTACTAGCCTCACGGCCTGGGATGCAGGATCAATCGACAACCTTTTTCTATGAAACTGAAAATCGGGCCTCTATTGTGGAAAAGCCCAAAATACCATTCCTAAAATGTCTAAGTTAAACTACCCATTCACGCTCAATGGGTGATAGGATTATCCTCGCTGAGACTTGTATGAGTAATGTTCCTAGCCATTTGCTTTCTTTTTTAAAACTACCTAAAGGTGTAGGCAAGAGAATGGACTTTGTTCGTGCTCGTATGGTTTGGCAAGAAAAGGATGGAGTGAGAAAGTATCACTTAGTCAAGTGGGTGGACGTATGCCAACCTAGAGACCAGGGGGGTCTGGGGATTACTAATTTGGAGATTAAAAACATCAGCCTCTTATGTAAGTGGTTATGGAGATTAGAGAATGAGGAAGGGGATTGGCAGGAAATGATTAGAGCCAAATATTTGAGTAGGAAAACTCTGGTTCAATGTGAAGCATCTCGGGGTAATTCGCATTTTTGGAATGGGTTGTTGAGTATAAAGGATATCTTCTATTCTTGCTGTCAAAGGGTGGTGGGTGATGGTTGTAAGACGAGATTTTGGGAGGACACATGGCTGGGGAGAAAGCCACTTTGTCAACTTTTCCCCCGCTTGTATAATTTAACTTTCTATCAACATGTTACTGTTGCTAAAGTCTTTAACCAGGATTTTGATTGTATTAGATTTAGGAGATGTCTTTATGGAGAAACTCTTACAGTGTGGAATGAATTACTTGATATGTGTAGTCAGGTTACTCTGTCGGAGGAGCCTGACAGAGTTAAATGGCTTTTAACTAAATCTGGATCCTTCTCGGTTAAGTCGCTTTATCATTACCTTATAGCTAGAGTTGTTGCTTTTCCTTTTAAACTTCTTTGGAGGTTGAGAATACCTCTAAAAGTAAAAGCGTTTATATGGTTAGTGATCAAAGGGAGGATCCTAACCAAGGATAACTTATCTAGACGAGGGTGGAAAGGACCAAATTTCTGCGAGTTTTGTGGCGTTTCTGAGAGCATTGATCATCTATTCTTTTCGTGCTCTTGTGCTAGGTTTTTATGGAATGTGATATGTGGTACACTAGGTAACCCGAAATTACCTTTATCTTTCTTTGATCTTTGTCGAAACTGGATACCATCCTATTATGGAAAGGATAGGGCTATTGTTTCTATTGGTGCTGCTGCTTTAATATGGAACATTTGGAAAACAAGGAACAAATCCTGTTTTCAACGTGTTTTCCTTTCAAATCCTATCAATGTAATATTTACCCTGTGTTCTTTGTTGGATTCATGGATGATTCTACAGAGAAAAGGTGTGCAAAAAAATGCTTAGGGAGGTTTCCAAGAGGCTATCTCGGGTAGCAAATGAAGTCTACAGAAGAACATATGGATGGAATCCTTCTGCTCTAAGACTGGGTTTTGTGTCTACCTGAAATTGGGCGGTTCTGTAGTATGTTCTGGTTTTTAGACCTGCCTATTGTTTTGGCTGATGTGCAAATTGTAAAAGATGTTTAAAAGTCTGTTCTCTCTCTGGTAGTGGGTGATTTGGCATCCTATAGATATGGTTATATGTCTAGGATGTAGGTTGCTTATCAATTGATGAGGTGATGCATCAAGTCTGATGGAAAAAAGTGGTGTGGTGGTTGTATCTAGACTTCTATTTTCTTAATGAAAATGGGGGCCATGTGACCCTTTTATCGAAAAAAAAATGTCTAAGTTAACCTTCATCATGGACGGCTAGATCTGTTTGGTACTCCGATTAGTGCCATATGAAATGCCTCCTAATTATTCTAAAAAATGCCTCCTAATTGCACTGCACTTGCTTAGCTGGCTGATTAATTAGGCTCTTTGTAGGACTAAAAAAATACTAGTTCTTCAGTAATGACAATTTAGTTGACCTCTCATCCGATTTGCTGAGGCAATTCTTAATCAGCTTAATTATTCTTAGGTAGATCCAACTAAGCAATCAGCGGATGGAGAGCAACTAAGTATGCATGCACGATCAGCTTATCTTAGTTTATACACTTGTTGATGCATCACGCGGTATTTGTTTTAGGGGAAGCAACGAATAAAGATGTGCTCAAACTAAAGGGAGCATCGACAAAAGCCATCAGGGCCTGTTGAACTGGAATATACAGAGGGGAACGAGATTAAGCTTTAATTTGGTGGTTAGCGGTTCGCCCCTCGGCTTTCTAGATAACTAATCCTGGTTTAAGCTTGAGAGTGTGTGCTCGCAAACCTTTTGCCAACAATAGTGCTTCAGTCTTTTAAACGCATGAACGTATCACCTTTCCCCACTATTGAAATGGAGCAAGTGCGTGCATAAGCAATTACTTGCTTCTTTTCAGTCAGAGGCATGTTTTTAGTACCACGCTAGCTGTCATCGGTTTGTATTTTATCTCACTGTAGCATATGATTTTGGTTTAATCATGTGAACGTGTGTTAGTTTTATATCTTTGTTTTATTATTTGTTTTTTTAGACCAAAGTAAGGGGCAAGCAGGCCACAACATCATTAAATCTAGGATAATCCTATAAATGAGGCCTTGTACTCCTATGATTACGAACAAAAAATTAAACTTGTAGTTCGACTCTGATGCAAATAACTCATACAAAGGAATTTATGGGTAGAACGACCCTCCAATTTGTTTTTTTTAAAGGGGGACTCCCCGGCCTTTGCATCAGAACGATGCATACGGCCATCTTATTAAAGCAAATAAATAGGTTCCAACAAGGTCTCAAAGTCTCGAAATGAAAAGTAAAAATAAGCTCACACAGAGTCAAAAAGGGCTAGAAAAACAAACTAGCCAAATAAAGGACGCCATAACCGGCTGACAAAAGAGAGATAGGTAAACTAATTGCCTATCCTATTACATGACCGCCATCCAAACCGGTCGAAGATATCCCGAGCTATCATCTCCCATCGGATAGATCCAGTAACCAAACGCTCCTGGCCTCCGTCGGAGTGAGTAGCGACCACGAACAGATCAACGCCCTGGCTCTGAAAATAACCTGCAAAAAATGAACGTTTGTTGTCCTGTTAAAAACCAAATCATTTTTGCAATTCCAGAGCGCCCACAACAAGGCGCAGACTCCTACACGAATATGTCTCGCTAATCGGGCTCTATCCCGTTAAGCCACGTTCCAAATAACATGTTGACATAACTCGGTGGAGTAATATTAAAATCAATATGGACCGTCCTCCATAAAACTTTGGCTAGTGGGCAATCAAGAAAAAGGTGCTTGATCGTCTCATCCCGAACACAGAAACTACACCTAGTAGGTCCTGTCCAATTACGCTTTGTCAAGTTGTCCTTGGGTAAAATAATTTGTTTATGGACAAACCACATAAACACTTTGATTTTCAAAGGGACTTTGACAGCCCAAACATGTTTGGAACTAGGAATCGAGCTTGAATTGATAACATCAACATACATTGATTTAACTGTAAATACTACAAACCTAGTAAGCTTCCAGTGTAATTCATCGGGTTGTTGGGAAAGCTGAACCTCCATCAGTCTACTTACTAGATATAGTCATTTTTGCCAACGATTACCCACTAACGCCCTTCTGAACTGAATATTAAGGGGGATAGATTGTAATACCGTTGCAACAAAAATCTCACGTCGCTGAACAATACGATACAAAGACGGGTATTGGATGGCTAAGGGTGCCTCTCCGAGCCAAGTATCCTCCCAGAAAAGCGTACTGGCACCTTTATCAACAATAAACTTTGTCCTATGCCTCCCATTTGTTGCCAGGCCTTTCCACTCGGTTGGCCGGACCATCTCCCATGCTAAAGTTTTCTCAAAAGAAAAACTCCCAAGCTAAAGGGATTATATGCCATGATTTTTTTTTAAAATGGTTTATTAAATGCATTTACTTCCTAAAACGACGACCATAAAAACCGCCCACGCTGTGGCGCTTTCGATTTACCTTGCTTCCAGGTGTGATGTGATTGCCAATTTCGTTTCGTTCATCAATTTGATTAGGCCAATGGACATCCATCCTGAGTTTGTGCTGCATTTCCCGTGAATTGGTACGATTTGGACCATGCACATGGATGGCACAGTGAAATGGATTACTGCTGGTGTGCCTGTCCTTTGGACGCGTCAAGGAACCAAAAAAACAGCCTCATGTGCCGCTTTCGATTTATTTCCCATCTGAGCTTGATTGGCAGTTAATTTCTTGTCATCCATCTACATCTGTTGATCTTTATCAAAAAATCAACATCTGGTCATGGAGGAGGTCACGCGCGGATATGGTGAAAAATCACAAAACTGGCCCTTTGGCCAAAGTTCAGCATCAAATGGCCCTAACCGCATGACGCCCGCACCCGGGGCACTATGCTAGATAACATAACGCCTTGGTCAACGGTGCCATGCGCGTCGGCGCTGACTGCCACGTCGGCTTGGCCTTGGGCCCATGACGCCTCGGCCCAGGGCGCCATGGCTTGTACCACGACGCCCTGCCCCGGGGCGCCATACCCCTTCACTACATTGCCGCCCGAGCCGCTCTGCTCTCTGCTCTCTATTCGTTCTTTCTCTCCTCTCTCTGTTCTTTCCCCACTCCATGGCGCCTCTCAAATCGCCCCTCCCTCTCCCCACTCAAGAGCTGCGGATCTGAGCCGAAGATCGATGGATCCGGTTGCCCTTCGAATCCTCAAGGTATTCTCCTCCCTTTCCCCTCTTTCTATTGGTTGAAATCTCTCCATTTGATTGATTTGGGTGAAACCCTAGTTCATCCTTTTGTTGAAATGGATAGTGGATTTTGGTGTGATATTGTAGGGGCGTGAATCCAAGAAACGTCGTAGAGTCAAAGGAAGCCGATGCTTCTATTATCGATCTGGAGTTGGGAGCACTTGCCAGTGGGGTGGCCGACACCAAAGGGTTACGACCGGTGGGATGATCATCATGAATCGGACCGTATGCCTACATGGGCGCATTAGTGGGACAAGGTTGAAGGTTTTGTTGGCAGTTCAAAGACCATGTATTTGCACTACTGCAACGAGCTTGACCTCATGACCCCGGAGCAGGTTATCTTAGTAGCCTCTTGCTTTGTCTCTTCGGTTTGTTCAGTTTTCCAAAATTCATACTAACAATGTAGTTTTTTCTTAATCTTTGTTTATAGGTTAACTGGGAACCGTACGGAACGGAGGGAAATACTGGTAAGGGAGCTGGTTTTATTACTTTCAGACTTAACCCAAAGTGTCTACAGGAAGCATACTTATGGCGGATGCGTTGCCCGTTGATTTGTTATTATGCTGTTGAGTTTTATCAGCCACAACGAGTTATGACACAGTTTGGTTTATTTCAAGAGACCCCGCCGAAGTACAAGGACACTTCGCTACATTTGCATAGGTAAGTGCTTAGCGGTGACTAATGCTTTCTCCATTGTTTTCAAGATATTAACGAAAATGCAATTGTCAAATGCTATGCAGTCTTGACAAGATGAAGCAGAAGAGTATAAAAAAATGGGATCGAGAGCATGACATGTATATCCAGGAGTTCAAGCACAAAGCTCAATAAGATTGAGCTTTCATTGCGTCAACCGACTTCTAAGCCTCCCCCACGACCTTTTGATACGGAAGCATTCAACAATTATCTTTTGTGGTTTCGTTCCATTGCCCGTACTCAACTTAACGCACCCGCATTTCAGCCAGGGGACATATTACATGAACCCAATCCAGGTTTTGATCGGATGGCCAATATGGAGTACAACAGTTTTATTAGAGATGGTAGACGGTATGAATCGGCGCCAACTATCCGCTTTGTGGTAAGTTACCGTTATATTTGTATGCTTGCCTACATTGTCCCAAAATGATTTGTCCTATTGTGTCCAATAGCAAAACGAGCTCTCGAAGCATGTCAACGACGCCGGTGAGGCACTCAAGTACCCTCCAGGTGAAGAGTCATACAATAAGCTTAAAGCTTTTGTTGAGGTATGACATTTGATAATTTGCTTTTCATACACATTTTTTAGGTATATCTCCTTGCTTCATGATATGTCAATTCATAGCGGAGCAAGTCTTGGGCACGTGGCCTTGGTGCTCTACTAGGTTGCCGCTCCATCGATGTCGCTGTCCCTACAGCTTCGAGGTCGCGATCATCATCAAGCGGCACCCAACAGGAAGGCGAAGAATCGGTTGATGACATGGAGGAGGAGGGGGATGAACAGACACATGATGAGATTAACACCTCGCAGATTCCTAATGCGCCTCAGGCTAGTCAAAGGCGTGGAAAGTATACTCCGGGCAAATACACAAGGAAGGCACGTAAGGACCCGGTGATCGAGGCCGCCTCAGAGGAGGAGGAGGAAGAGGAGGTGGAGGTGCCACTGCAGAGGAGAAGGCGCTTACTGAAGGGGAAGGATGCTGCAACGGCTAAGAGGGGGAAAAGAAGGAAATGATGCATTTGTCTTCAACTATGTAGGAAACTTTGTGGTGAACTATGTATGAAACTTGATGCATTTGTGGTGAACTATGTATGAAACTTGATGCATTTGTGGTGAACTATGTATGAACTTGATGCATTTGTGATGGTTCTCTTCTACTTAATGTACTTGAAGCATCAGCAAAACTCCAGCAGCAGCATCAGTACTGAACAGAAACAACAGCACATCAGTTGACAGCACGACGCCCTGGGCCAGGACGCCATGCCTGTTGACAGCACGGCGCCCCATCCCAAGGCGCCATGGTCCTTGCCAGCACGGCGCCCCAGCCCAGGGCGCCATGGTCGGCGAAAATGGCTAAGTCCAAACATTTGAAGCTTCTGATGTTGGGGGCGCCATGCAATTTTTCTGGGCGCCATGTATGACGCCCTGGCCCTGGGTGCCATACTTACTAACATGGCGCCTTAAGCTAGGGCACCGTGACCTGCACTTCTCTGTTTTTTTGCCACTTATGTGGTTTCTGTTTTTTTTGTAACTTACATGGTTTCAGTTTTCATCATAACTTCCAGACATACATAAGTTCAACCACATACATTCATTCCACAAATACATTACTTTCATGACTTATATAGTTCAACCACCCAAAAGGTGCACGACATACATAAGTTCGACCACCCAAAAGATTCACGACATACATAAGTTCGACACATTATTAGTTTCACACCCAAGCCAATAAGCGAAGCCTCGACCATCACCATCAGCACGGCCACGTCCTCGAGCACCACCATTAGCACGGCCACGTCCTCGAGCTCCATCATCACCACGACCACGTGCTCGAGCTCCACCATCACCACGGCCACGTCCTCGAGCTCCACCGTCACCACGGCCACGTCCTTGAGCTCCACTGTCACCACCGCCACGTCCTCGAGCACCACCGTCAGCACGACCACGTCCTCAAGCACCACCGTCACCACGACCACGTCCTCGAGCTCCATCATCACCACGGCCACGTCCTTGAGCTCCACCATCACCATCTCGTTATGATCTCTTTCTTTGCCCCTTGAGCTACAACCTCTATTATTGTGCCCCTCGTTGTTACATTCACCGCAACGGCTGATATCACGAGGCTCTGCGAAATGTTGGCTCACCCATTCCTTACAGAATCCACCACCCCAATCATCCATGCCACCCAAGAAACGCTTTGTCTTCCGTCTTCCACGTGTCACCACCTTCATTTCCAAATCAGGGTATAGTGGGGGTCCATGGTATTCCGGCCATTTAGATTGGTCTAGATAGGGATGAAACCTCGCAGGCCATGTATTTTTGACCGCATCGATCGAATACTCCTCTAATCTTACATTGTTGGTCATGTTGACACTCACATTTCTAATGCGAGATGCAGCCACCAAGTGAGAGCACGGGAGATGATACAATGTAGGCCTCTCACATGAACACGCGCCCATCTTAAGATAAACCTTGAAGGAACCACCTCCATATGGCACGCCGTCACGCGATATTCCACCGTGCTCATCAACTTGGTAAATCAATTCTATGTTATCAAAGGACTGGATTTTGTGTGAATCCGCCTTCCTTGCTTGGTATTCCATCCAATCGTCGACCTTTGGTGGATACTTGTACATCTTTTTGGCCTTGTTTTTCCCGGACATCAAGTTGGATGTTTCTTCACTATACTTTTGAAAATAGACATTCAACTTCTGGAATGTATACTCTACTATTGTTGTCATCGGCAATGCACGAACGCCCTTTAGCACCATGTTGAAACATTCAGCCATGTTGTTTGTCATGTCACTGTACCTCACTCCATCGTTGTCAAAAGCCCGTGCCCACTTTCCTTTATCGGCAAGATTCCTATTTAGTAAATCTTTGCCACCATTGTTTGCTTTGTCATACACTTTGTCCCACAATTTCTCAAAATGTCTAGTGGTGAATGCGAGACAACAATCATGAAGAAGGTCAGACAATTCCTTGTCTCCACATGCTCGGTAAAACTTAGAAACAAAATGCCTTATGCACCACCTATGGTGCACGTGAGGATGTCCTGGAATGTCAATCTCCACTGCATTGAGTATCCCTGGGTGGCGGTCCGAGATGATGCAAACCTCTCTTTCAGGTCCAATTACCTTGGTCCTCACTAGACTAAGAAACCACTCCCAGTTGTCATTGTTATGCTCCGACACCAAAGCAAACGCCAATGGAACCAATTTGTCATCACCATCATTAGCCACGGTGATCAACAATGTGCCCTTGAACTGGCCGGTCAGAAATGTGCCATCCACGGACATAACCGGCCTACAATGCTTGAAGGCCCTAATGCGTGGCTCAAAAGTCCAGAATGCACGTCCAAATATACGAACGTTTGCATCGTTGTATATCCTTGTTCTCACACCATCTGGCTTCACCATATAGTACATGCCAGGATTTTCTGCCACCATCGCTTTCAACACCATCGTGAGGCGGTTGTATGATTCTTACCAACCACCATACAATATCTCAAAGGCAGCTTGCTTGGCCTTCCATGCCTTCCCATACTTCACCTCGTACCCAAAAACCTCCTTCACCATCTCCATCAAAGCCCGAATTGGATATGTCAGGAGTATCTTTATGGAGGCTGAAAATCGATATGCAATGAATTTGGAGGTCAATTGACGGTGATCATCCTTTACATTAGCATCATCAATATCCTTGCCACTACATCGATGGTGAAACACAGAACTTGTAATCTTCCATTGTGGCCCGCCTTTGACACATCTTGCACGGATAACCCAAGGGCAATGATTCTTGTGTTCCTCACATTTGACCACATAACGCACTTTCGAGTTTCACTTCTCCACAATGAATGGCCGATGAAACTTAACCGCGTAGTCATTGGCCCATATTTGAAGTTCTGTCAAGCTTTCAAAGATTGTTCCTTCACTAACACCATACACACTTGCTTTGGTATCTCGCTTTGAAGTTAACCTTGGTGTAAGAATTTTACTTGTGCCACCATCAACAATCGCCTTATCGGCTAGGCTTAGATCACGAAACAATGATGTCTTGTGACTACGGCCTCTTACCTTCTTTAAAGCATTGGCTTCTTTAGCCGTCAAAACATGCTCATCTATTTCTTCATCCGGGCCTTCATCCCCCAAGTCCCACGCATAGGACCTATTGTATGGAATCTCATGGTCCATGTCCTCTTCCATGCAATTTGCCTCAACATCACCAACATAATTGTCATGAAGATAAGCCTTCGATTCATCACCCTCAAACTCACCACCATCCATGTGCAAGTCTTCATTATCAACTTGGTCATTCCCGTCGGGCCTCAAACATTCGGTCATTGGAGGTTGGCTCATTGTTGTGTCATGCACATCCGGAGTGACATGTGTTGAATCTCGAACCGGGCTTCTAACATCATATGAAGATGCACACCGATTCAAATCAATGTGCAACCGAGCACGAACAAGCTTTGTGGCAAATAACTCAAATGATATATCTTGTGAGGCCAACACACTCTCTTTATATGCTTCCGAATGAAACTCGGAGTCAAGAGGCATTATCTTCCAACGAATATGTTGCCCATACCCAACATTATACCTTCCGATTAAGTCTACTCCATCGCTTTCTTCCATCCAATTCAACCTTCTTCGAAGCTCAACCAAAACCTCCTCAAGGCTAGGACTTGTCGGAAACACCATCACTATCGGCTTCTTCTTTGGGTCACCATACTCCGCGTCTCCCTTCTCAAAGGAGACAAAGTCCACATGATGCACAGTGACGATCCTCGCCATCTAGAATCATAAACACCAAAATGCATCAACAAAAATAGCAAAATTGGATAACCTAGGGTTTCCCCAAATCCCCACAATGTGGAGATTTCAACCAACAAAAAGAGGAGGAATGATGGAGAATACATTGAGGGGTCGAAGGGAAGGATAAATCACCGATTTGGAGCTCCGATCCATGAAATTTTGTGGGCATTAGGTAGGGGCTTGAGTCGGGCGGCCGGGGTGGAGAAGGGGAAAAGTGAGGGTTTGTGGAGGGGAAAACAGGGGAGACTCTGTTTTGTTGATGCAAGGGGCATGGCGCCCTGAGCAGGGGCGTCATGACCATCAGCACGACGCCCTGGCCTAGGGCGCCATGGTGCCATGCCCTGCCAACGTGGCAAGTCATCGCTGATCAGTATGGCGTCCTTGACCGAGGCGTTATGATATGTAACATGGCGCCCCATGTGCGGGCATCATGCGTGTAGGGCCATTTTATAAAATATTTTTAAGCCATTTTGTGCCGAACTTTGGCAAAAGGGCCAGTTTTGTGATTATTCACGCGGATATTCACCTGATCTCGTGCACGTGATTTGGACCGTGCGCGCGCTGACGTAATGAAATGGATTACTACTGCCGCTGCTAGCTCCTTCACGTTGCTGCCATCGTCCGTACGCGTGGACTGTGGCGCTGTCCAGCGACGGCGACCCCCGGCCTGCCGGCGCCGCTGGCATTTCTGTCGACGCTCGACAGAACAGCGAGAGAAAGAGACCTGTGTATACCGGTCAGCGACGACGGCGTCCAGCTCCATGTGCCGGCGTCGCCGTCGGAGCGTCGTGGGCGCTTCATGAGCGGAGCATATCGCGTTTCACTCAACAGTTGCGCGTAGGGAAAAACCGCGCCAGGTTTATGATGCACAGGCACAGGGTGTCTCCTTCCATGTCTTCATGATCGGTATGGATGGAGGGATTAGTAATACCGTAGCGAGCCAAGTCTACTATGTAGAGTAGTCATTTGAACTTTGTCGAACGAGTTTGACGTTCAGGGTCGACTGGTCCAATATCAAAAGCACCATCTAAAGTTCTAAACTAACTACTCGCGCTGTACATCCCCACACACATTGCATTGCACCGGAGAACACAAAAGGGTTACTCGACCATTCAAGCAGAAAACCATGCATACTGTATTTCTCAAAGGGTTGGATGATGGAGGTAGTTGTGGTTGTGGAGTCGACATAACAATGCTCCTATGATTCTGCATCGTTAGTGGAGTGCTAATTAATCTCTGATATGCCATTGTTTGGTGCTCATAATTGAAGCCTAGGGCAGCTAGCTAGCCCTCTATTAGCCTCGAGCAAATCAAGATTTAAGAAATACCCACGGACAGAGACTGCCTAGCTAGATAGCTAGGTAGCTCCATCACTCCATGGCACAAACAGTGCGATTAACCATTAGACTGCCCAGCTAGCTACGTAGCTCCATGACACTAGCTATTTGACAGTGTGAGTAACCATTAGGAATTCAAGGGTGTAGTATGGCAGCCTTTACAAATTTAGGTGCATGTGGGCGGAGCAGAGCAGGGAGAAAACGATGAGGGGAATTCAAACCTGATCCGAGCTCAGTTGATCTTTGGAATGCCAGTGGCAATGATATGTAGTTTTGCTCGTCCCAACTAAAGAAAAAGGCAACAACCGGTTCGGACTTGGGACAATGACAGAAAGTGGTTAAACGACAGCACTAACACAAAAGCATGCACACACTCATGTGAACTCCAAACGAAATTCATAGGATGGAGCAAGTAGCATACTGCCATGTAAAGTTTACATACAACTAACCATTTATATACGCCTTGAAGATGACCTCAAGTACTAATTATAATCAGTCCAAGTTTCACTGCATGGCAGGTATATGTTTGTGATTCTGCTGATGTCAAACTGAAAGCAATACTACAGGGTCCGGCCAGAGCAAAGTACAGCATATACTTGTAGAAGGTAATAGGGCTAGATAGCTACAGAGTATCTGTTCCGGAATCTGGAAATGTTCTGCTGGCTTCATGTCTGAGCCAACAAAAATGCTACAGGTGGCACATGAGATTTTCGGCCTTTGCATTTCAGATAAACAGTCTCCGTCGAATCATTTTTGGCAGCTTGAAATTTTATTCTCGGTCTTATATGCATGGGAAGAAAATGAACAACAGACATTTATTTGTGTGTGTGTGTGTGTGTTATAAAATTTCGTGTTATAAAAATTCCATATAACTAACTATTTATATAGCCCTCGAAGATGACCTCAAGCGCTAATTATAATCAGTACAGATTGATTTTTCTTCACGGCATATATATATATATTGAGATTCTGCTTATGTCATACCGAAATCAATACTACAGAGTCTAGAGCAAAGTACAGCACATGCTTTCCCGATCAGTGTCTGGCCAATTTTTTTCTACTTTTGTCACCTTATTGGCACTACATGATGTGAATACAAGGTTCATTGTCCACATGAGCTGTTGACCATTCACTTCAAACAGTGACCTAGTGCAAAGCAACGTAGAGCAGTTTCCATCCGGATAACCATGCCATGCCAATGACATGAAGCAAGATTCACCAAATCGGAGAGAATCCCATCCCCCCCCCCCCCCCCTCTCGGCCCTTCCGTCATCCTCCCGAGGGCGACCCGGGGGCGACCCGGGTTTCCCCAGCGCCGCCACCTCTTCAATCCCAGCCCCTCCCCGCCGCCGCCTGAGGGGATCGATGGGCAAGCCTGGCCGGTCGTCGATGAAGGTGGCGCTGAGGTGTTGCGTCGCTTCGTGGCCCCGCGGAGGACCTGGAAGCCCAGTCGGTGAGGCGGCGCTGCCTCCGCGACGGGAGGCACGCGCAAGAAGTGGTGGCCGACATCCTCGACTGCCCGGGCAGCAAGGATTCGGTGGGCGGTCGCGGCGCGGAATTTCCTCTGCCCCAGATCTGAAGGTCAGGCGTCCCCCTCCCCTGCTCTCTCCTCCCCTTCGGTCGTGCCCTTCTGCGACTTTGGTCGCCGGATCCGGTGTTGGTGGGGTGCGGGTGCTCAGGTTTGAGCCCGAGGGGAACCCTTGGCTGGTCCTCCGGCCACGACGGCAGCGGCGCGTGTGCGCGTCGTGTACTTCCCTGGAGGCGTCGTTGAGGGCTCTCCTCTTCACCCACGTCCAAGACCCCGGGTGAAAACCCAAAGCCCTTCTCGGGCTGGCCGGCGACGGCGCCTAGTGCGTCGCGTCCTCGTTGGAGGCGCCGTATGGGGTGTCTGGTTCTTCGGGAGTGGGGCGATGTGGATGGTGGGTGTCTGTCGGCTGCGAGGCCAAGGTTGCGTTTTTTTTCTGTGGAGGATGCTCGTTCCTGCAAGTGTTCTCTGCGGAATTGGAACAGGACCTGGTGCTCCCCTTGCTCCGCCTCTTGGCCTCTGTAGCTTTCTTCTCCGGCGACCTCCCAACGGCTATCCTTCTGCTCATGGTGGCTCACGAGAGGTGGCAGTGCAACTGTGGTGTGTGCCAGCGGCGTGGCGAGGGTAGTGCTTCTTGTCTGCGATGGGGATCCGGCTGGCATCTACTCTAGTTCTCGGGTGAGCGCCAACGATCCGACGGTGTGACGCCTTCGAGCCTAGGCGAGAGGAAAGGGTTCCTCTTCGGCATTGGGAGCAATGTTTTTCCCTTGTCCCTGGTTTCAGACAGTGCTCAAGTCTCTCTGGTTATCGGCTGATCATCGAGGCTTCTCTGTTGCTCCTCTCTCTGCTGGCTTTGTGCAGTAGGCTTTGACATTACTAACAGGGCTCTACATGTATTTTTTCTTGCAGCTGTAATGTGTGTGGCATTGTTAGCTGTTCACTCAGCTTCATTGTATCTTTCGGTCGCTGTTGCTTGGTGGCCTCGTGTAATGATTGCCGGTTGATGGCTTCGTTAATTCAAAGCCGGGCTCCCCTTGAGCCTTCGTTCTAAAAAAAAGATTCACCAAATAAGCTAGTGCCTGTAGGTCAAGTTTTCTTCCAAGCCTCACCAAACCAGCTATCATGCAACATTGCTTTTAGCGGCGATGGTTTAAGAAGTAGCCACGGACAGGGACTCCGTAGCTAGCTATGTAGCTCCATCACTCCACGAGGCTATCTTGGTAGTGGTAGCCTTTGCAAATTTTGGTGCGTGTGGCCAGGGGTAATATGCATGCAGCTACTGAAACGGTGCAGCAGAGTAGGGAGTTGATCCGTGGAATGTTACTGGTAATGACATGTATACTTTTGCTCATCTCACAAAAAAGGGCAGCTACTAGTTGGGACAAGGACATAAAGTGGTTAAACAACAAAACTAGATACAAAGCATCCATGCCCATGTGTGAAATTTATAGGATGCAAGTAGCATACTGCCTTGTAAAGTACTCATATAATTAACCACTTATATACTCCTTGAAGATGACCTCAAGTACTAATTATAATCAGTCCAAGTTCTACTCCATGACAGGTATACGTTTCTGATTCTGCTGATGTCAAACTGAAAGCAATACTACAGAGTCCGGCCAGAGCAAAGTACAGTACAGCATATATACTTGTAGAAGTAATACGCTAGATAGCTACAGAGTATCTGTGCCTGAAGCTTAAAATGTTCCCAGGTGTCGTGTCGCGTTAGATTTCAGGCCTTTGCATATCAGGAAAACGGTCTCTGTCCAATCATTTATCATTTTTCGTAATTTATTTATTTGTAGCACATGGGCAGAAAATATGGACGGCACTTGGCATGACTGCGTGTGTATCATGAAACAAACAAGAAAAGCAGGGAAAAAATCAATCCTTTCCTGACCATCATGTGTGATGTGTGGCACCTTTTTTCGAACTTCTCCAACTCACTAGCACTGAATGATACTATGATATGAATATAAGGTTTATTGTTCACATGAACCGCTGATTTATTCACTTCAAACAGTGGCCTAGCACAAATAAACATAGGTCAGTTTCCACGGCAAACGACATGAAGCAAGATGGTGGCATGATCATGGGACTTGGCAGTAGTAGCGACGGTTCAGTTCATGGCCATTTTCAGTATTTGTATAACTAATCATATGGATAGAATCTTTTTTTTACGGGTCCATATGGATACAATCTTTTTTTTTGGCGGGCACATATGGATAGAATCGGAGACACCTACTCGGCAAAAACACTACGATCAGCTACTGTTTATCTTTTTAGTTCTTTTATTATTTTTTACATGCATGACGGGTGTACTATTCTGCTTTCCTCTAATAATATACTTTTAGAAGTAATAGGCTAGATAGCTACAGAGTTTCTGTGCTGGAATTTGAAAATGTTCTCTTTTGGCTTCATGTCTGAGCCAACCCAAATGCTAAAATTGTGCGTGTGATTTTCGGCGTTTGCAGTTCAGATGAACGGTCTTCGTCTAATCATTTTTCACTCTTCAGGATTTTAGTTTTCTCTTTGCATATGGGCAGAAAAAAATTTAACGGCACGGCTGTGTGAGATTCAAGAGACAAAGAGGAAAAGCAGGGTAAAATCAATCATATCCTGACCACCATGTCTGGCAGCTTGTTAAAAACTTTTCCACCTCATTAGCACTGTATGATATATGAATATAAGATTTGTTGTTTGCATGAACTACCGATTTATTCACTGAAACAGTGGCCTAGTACAAACAAACTAGACCGGTTTCCATTTCGGTGACGGTGCCACGACAAATGACATGAAACAAGATGGATAGTGGCATGGTCATTGGAACTTGCTCAGGGTAAAGCATTATAAATTCACTGGTTGTTTTTCTAAGCAAAAATGCTGTAGGTAATAGTAGTTGGGTCGACGGTTCAGTCCATGGCCACTTTCGTTAACTGTATAGCTAATCTTATAGATAGAATCAGATCGAAAATGGGAGTACAGAGTTGAAAACTGTCTGCGAACCAAGATACCTACTACTCGGCAAAACTGAAACATATTTTCTTCAGAAAAACACTACGAATCCCCAAGGGCCATTTCTGGCGCACTTCAGCATGCTACCGTTTTGTCAGCACCCAGCTACTAGCCCAGCCGTGCTTATCATGACACTCTGGGGGTGAAGCAGAACCACTTTAGATCATTCCTATTCCTTTCTTAATCCTTCTTTTTCTCTTTTTAGAGGCACGAAGGGGGATGGGCCGGTGGCTGATGCACCCATGATCCATCAAGTTATTATAAATATAGGAAATGTGGGTGTTCATGTAATCATGTTCCATACAATGCATCCAAGGTGCTGTCAACAAAACTGTTGGCTGCTAGTTGGATCGCCGGCCAGGTGCTCTGAAACAAACACGTCCGTACTGAATGCTATCCTGTACCTGTGTCTGTGCGTACTGTCAGTCTGAGGCTGGACATGGTTAATTACGTACTCACGGAGGACAGTTTGACACGCATGTTTTCTCCTTCTGTACTTACATAGGATAGGACAGCCCAGCGTCTAGATTTCGACGGGATTTCTTTTCTATCACGGCATAGAACTTTCTTGGAGTACTGATCATTTCTTATGGGGGCGACAGTTTCAGTTTCAGACTTTGAGATTTGCTTCACGCCAACTCCGGCAAGCGCCACCACCAACAAACCTGATGATTAGAGTAAGTACGTAGTGTCCAACACCACTCGATCGATCTGCATCCCGTTGCAGAATCCGGATGTGGTGATGGCACTATTAAAGCTTCCTTCCTTCCGTCCATCCGTCCGCCCAAAGAGACCATATATATATGCCACTCACCAGTATCTTGACCTCCAGGCCAGGCTGCCTCCATGCTCATCAACTCCCCTTACCAATCATAGATGCACCATGCATTATTCTACGATGCATGCATGCATGCAGAATCGGATTCGATCGAGCAGAGTCTTGTTGTATATCTGAGATGCCGACTTTGCATGCAGCTGTTACTTTTGATTGAAAATATAATATGGTACTCCGAATCGGTCCCGATTTTCATGATCCTGCAGAAAAATTGCAAGATCCCTCGAGTCTCTGAGACTTTGACTATCGTAAAGGCCAGGCACACACAGAAGCTTCGTTGCGTCAGTCCACCGGTGACGAGCCACCGGCCGTTTGGCAGTACCTAGATAGCCGGCCGTGTTTATCTATCATCACGAGACTTTGCCAGCAAGTCTCGTAAAGCCGATCGCTTTTGCCGAGATCGCATGCCTTCGTCAGAGATGGTTCCACTTGAGATCCTTCCTATTCCTTTATTCTCTTTTCAGACGCAGGAAGGGGCGATGAGGTGCATCCACCATCCATCATCATAGTTTATATAGAAAATGTGGATGTGGATTAATGAGTGAGTGACGACGATGGCTACGGCTACTACATTCCTGTAAAGAAGAGAGGAAGACGAAGAAGGTGGAAAGAGGAGGGCCCAGGCGTGCACGATGGCACCGTCCATGGGAAAGATAAGAGTTTGATAGCCCCCCACCACTCCACGTAATGTATATATGCAATTGGTTTGGTACGTTATTGCTGCTCTCTGCCATGAGTGATGGGAATCGGCCCATACTTGATGCATGAACTCTAGAGGACCCATCTTTCATTGATGCAAGCATCAGGGAAAACCATTCCAAATTTGAGCTACAAAGTGTTGGATTATGGATGGGCTTAGGCCCATATAAGACACTAATCCCTGGTTAATCTTGAGGCCCATGTATGAGATGGCAGGTGGTGGGAAGTTTAGTCCCACCTTGCTAGTTGAGGAGAGTTGAGACCATTTATAAGGGTTGCTCTACCACTTGCCATTGGGAGCTTGGGAAGAGGAGTGGTACACGCGTGCTCCTCCTCCGCCGCCGCCCGCCTCGCGCGCGCCGCGGGTTGCGTGAATGAACCGAGCCGAGGCTTATTTTTGCCGCTCAGGAACCCTGTCGTTTGAAATCCTGCCCGGGAGAACGGCAATAAGGTTTTTGAGGAGCGTCTCGACGCGACTGCTCCCGATCTGTCCCCAACTCCGTTCGCCTCTGCTTCCACTACTTCCTCTGCATCGATACCATGGGTGACGACGCAGCCGCCAAGAAGAAGGCCACGGACGACGCCGAGGTTGCTGCTGCCGCCGCCGCGTTGGCCTAACCAACCGGAGGGTAATGATCTGTTCATCCCTCGTTTACTCGTACTTATGCTAGCTGTATATGTGATGCTCATAGATGGTACTCGTACTTATGCTAGCTGTATATGTGATGCTCATAGATGGTTCGATTCTATGTTCTGTACGTGCTAGTATGCTTAGGTATCGCTATGAGATGCATACCTTTTATGCCATACTTACTGTATACTCGTGGATAAGTCTAACAGGAAAAGTGCTAATATTTCCAACACATAGATGGTCTGCAAAATTGAAGCCACTCCTTAGCTTACTTATCTTACTCAAAGTATGTGTTAGACCGTCTTACTCAGAGTGTGCTTTAAGCTTACTAGGGAAGCCATTGCAGCACTAACCTTGTCTGGTGCGTGGCTCGCTTAATTAATACTACCTCCGATTGAAAATAAGTGACGACATTTAGTTCAAATTTAAAATAAAACATTGTCACTTCTTTTCGAACGGAATGAGTATTGAATAATCCTCCGAGGTAGCCTTGCAGGAGGTGGTGCTCACCTGGAGCTCCATGTGGATACGAAATGTCTCCTAATTGCACTGGACTTGCTTAACTGCTTGATTAGATCACATTCTTTGTAGTACTTAAAAAAGTACTAGTTGTTCAGTAAAGCCAATTTAGTTGACCTCTCATCAGATTTTCTAAACCAACTCTTAACCAGCTTATTGTAAGGTAGTTCCAACTAAACAATCATCGGATGGAGAGCAACTAAGTATACATTCATGATCAGCTTATCTTAGTTTATACACTTGTTGATGCATCACGTAGTATTTGTTTTAGGAGAAGCAAGGAATAAAGTTGTGCTTAAACTATACGGAGCACCGGCGACCAGATTAAGCTTTAATTTGGTGGTTAGCAGTTCGCGTCTCAGCTTTGTGATTAATTAATCCTTGTTTAAGCATTAGAGTGTGCTAGACACACATGTTGCCAATAATAGTGATTCAGTCTTTTAAACACGTAAACGCACTGTCACCCGTAAA
Organism: Aegilops umbellulata; assembly: GCA_032464435.1. Lineage (NCBI taxonomy): Eukaryota > Viridiplantae > Streptophyta > Magnoliopsida > Poales > Poaceae > Aegilops > Aegilops umbellulata. The sequence goes on along the minus strand of CP136059.1, from coordinate 471,398,327 downwards.
AGAAACACATAAACGCACCACCTTTCCCCACTTTTGAAATGGAGCAAGTATGTACATAAGCAATTACTTGTTTCTTGTCATTTACCATTCTAGCTATCATCAGTTTGTATGTTACCTCCCTACCATATGATTTTGGTTTGATCATGCCAATGCGTGTTAGTTTTACATCTGTATTGGATTAGAACAAAGTAAGGGGCAAGTAGGCCACACCAACATTAAATCTAGGATAATCTTATAAAATATGGTCTATAAACATGTGATTGTGATTTGCGAATAACGAATAAAAATATGTAGTTCGACCCAGATGCAAATTACTAGTGCGAAGGAATTTACGGGTAGAACAACTGGCACACACTTTCTGCTTTGTTGTCCATCGTCCTTTCCACTCATTTATGGCATTATTTTTTTCCAAATGATTTATTAAAGGCCCCATTTTTCTTACAAGCCGGATAAATTATCTTATTTTTATTAAGTTGTTTTAAAATCAGTATTAGCTTATGCATTTATGGTACTTCCTACACCCGTGTCCATAAAAACAAATTGCGCGCTGTCGCCCTTTAGATGTTATTTTCCAGCCGAGAGTGATTGCTAAATTCTTTTCGTTCATCCATTTGATTAGGCCGAGGGGTATCCATCCCGAGCTTATGCTGCATTTCCCGTGAAGTGGTGGGATTTGGACACTGCACATGCCACAATGAATTGGAGTACTAGTTGCTCACCTAAACCGGTTCAATTATATTGTTCTTGATAACTTTTTTTCTTTTCGAAATGTTCTTGATAACTTTGTTGATAAAAAGTTGGAGTACTAGTTGATCACATAACTACCTGTCCTTTGGACGCACCAAGGAAAGGAACCATAAAAAGCACATGCACGCTGCATATGCCGCTTTGCATCGATTTATTTCCCATCAGAGCTTCACTGCTATACTAGTTAATTTCTTTGCGTCCGTCTACGTCTGGTGATGGAGGTGGTTATCGCCGCAGATATGCACCTGATCTCGTGCTACCATCGTCCGTACGAGTGGACTGTGGCGCCGTTCCGGGACAGCGACCGCCGGCCGGCGCCGCTCGACAGGACAGGGAGGGAAAGAGAGCTACGTACCGATTAGGGCATCTCCAGCCGTTGGCCCTCCAGGACGCATAAAAATCGCCCTCTGGGGGCGAGCCGGCGATACACTCGGCGCTGGGGGCGGTTTTGCGCCCAGTCGTCGCCCCCAGGCGCCGAAATTGATTTACTTTGCGGCCCAATTTCGGCGAATAAATGGCCCATATGGGCGAGAATAGGCCCATATTCGGCGTAGTTTCGCCGTGTCTCGTCGTTTAATTATCAACACAATTATTTCTTATCACATAATTCATCACAGAAAAATCAAATACTTCAACAAAATAGTACAACAACAAATAGTTCAATACAAATTATATAATTCAACAAATAAAAACTCGTATTTCATCACACGGCGTCCTCCTTGAGCCTCCATAGGTGCCCAATCAGATCTTTCTGCAGTTGCTGATGCACCTGTGGGTCTCGGATCTCCTGGCGCATACTGAGATAGGCAGTCCAAGTTGCCGGTAGCTGGTGATCAACTTCGGCTAAAGGACCCTGCCTGTAGTATGGTTTAGTGTCAAACACTGGGTCTTCTTACTCGCTTTCGATGATCATGTTGTGCAAGATGACACAGCAAGTCGTGATCTCCCACATTTGATCTTTCGACCAGGTCTGAGCGGGGTACCGAACAACAGCGAATCGAGATTGGAGCACACCAAATGCCCGCTCGACATCCTTCCGGCAAGCCTCCTGAACTTTCGCAAACCAGGCGTTCTTGCCTCCTGGCACAGGGTTTGAGATCGTCTTCACAAATGTCGACCATCTCGGATAGATGCCGTCAGCTAGATAGTACCCCTTGTTGTATTGGTGCCCATTGATCTCGAAGTTCACCGGAGGAGAATGGCCCTCAACGAGCTTAGCAAAAACAGGAGAGCACTGCAGCACGTTGATGTCATTGTGAGTTCCTGGCATACCAAAGAAGGAGTGCCAAATCCAGAGGTCCTGTGTGGCTACCGCCTCAAGCACCACACTGCAACCGCCTTTGGCGCCTTTGTACATCCCCTGCCAACCAAATGGGCAGTTCTTCCATTTCCAATGCATGCAGTCGATGTTTCCAAGCATCCCAGGAAATCCTCTTGCTGCATTCTGGGCTAGGATCCAAGCGGTGTCTTCCGCGTTGGGTGTTCTCAAGTATTGTGGCCCAAACACTGCCATCACTGCCCGACAGAACTTGTAGAAACACTCTATGCTCGTGGACTCGGCCATGCGCCCATAGTCGCCGAGTGAATCACTGGGAGCTCCATATGCAAGCATCCTCATCGCTGTCGTGCACTTCTGGATGGAGGTGAATCCAAGAGCGCCAGTGCAATCCATCTTGCACTTGAAGTAGTTGTCGAACTCCCGGATGGAATTCACAATCCTGAGGAAGAGCTTTCGGCTCATCCGATAATGGCGCCGAAATGTTCTCTCGCCCTGAAGTGGAGCATCGGCGAAGTAGTCGGAGTAAAGCATGCAGTAGCTTTGCAGACAATGCCGGTTCTTTGCTTTCACCCGCCCCGGCGCCGAGCCACCTCGCCGCGGCTTTTCAGTGCTCGCCAGCAGTTGGGCGAGGGCGGCGAGCACCATCAGATGCTCTTCTTCCTGGACCTCGGCCGCGGCTTCCTCCTCCAGCAGCGCGGCGAGCTCTTCCTTCTCATCCGAGTCCATCGCCGAGACAGGCAAAACGCCGAGCACCTTGCGCTCGGTGGCCGTGTACCCGCCGTTAAACCGCGGCTCCGCGGCCGGAAACGGCGGCCGGAAACAACCAGCTGCTGTGGGAGGGGATGCCGCGGCGAAGCGCTGCTATTTTCCGGCGGGAATGGCTATCTAGCGGAGTAGGGCGGCGGCCGTCGCCGGGATATAGCTAGTGCCGGCCGGGGGCGCGGGGGGTGCGACGCGAGTCGGGGGAAGAAAACCTTGACTTTTCCCCTGTCGGTGTGGGCCAGGCGCGCTTTTCCCTAGTGCCGGAGCCCCCAACGGCTCCCCAGCGCGCCGGGTTCGGTCTGTGACCGCCGGGTGAAAAAAACGTCTGAGCCGGCGATTTTCGGCGTCTTGGGGGCGCGACTGGGGCGTTTTTTCGACGTCGGCGCCGAAAAAGTGGCTGGAGGGGCCTGTTGGGGGCGCGGCTGGAGATGCCCTTAGCGACGACGGCGTCCAGCTCCATATGCCGGCGTCGCCGTCGGAGTGAGCGGAGCATTATCATATCGCGTTTCATTCTGCAGTTGCACGCTGCTAAAAACTGCATGTGCCTGATTTATAACGCAGAGGACGGTCGAGAAGTAGAGGTTGCGTGCATGCCGTAGTCGTCGTTGGCGAGGCGATCGAGCGCGCGTGTCTTGCTCACTGTGTGTCTTCCTCGTCGGTATGGACAGATTGTTACCGTGGCGAGCCAAGTCTACTAGACTACTACTGTGTACAGTGTGCTGGTTAAGTCATTTGAAGTTTGTGGAACGAGTTTGACGTGCACGGTCGATTGGTCCAAGATAGACGTACGTGTGACCCAACCGAATCGATGGTTCCGATCGGACGGTGCCCAAAGCGGCAAAGTACGTTTGTCGCCTCTGCCGGAGATGATCAAGGCTGCATCCACGCTCCAGAACCAGACGCAAAACGCGCGTCGCAACGAACTTATCCAACGATGGCGTTCTATGGTGAGAATATCGGCGTCCGTCCAAACCCTACCCGCACGTGCGATTACTATATCCATCGCTCTATCCGCGGGCCATGCATGCAGCCATGAACAGCGACGACCGACGCGCAGTGTAAGGGCAGAACACGGTGCGGCGTGGCGCGGTGCCATGTAGAGCACGCAGGAGGCGCCACGCACGCATTACTCTAGCTTTTGGTAGAGTGTTGTGGACCAACGAGCTCGGCGTACATGCATGCGTCCAAATTAGTAAACGGGGAGGCCGGTGCTCCCGATCCGCACGCAGGCACCGCTCCCGCGGGCGCGACCAAGGCGATCCACTGTCGACAGTTTTAAAGTCTCACTAGATGCTACTAGTATATTTCTTTAATCTTGCATGAATATTCATACACAATTTTTTTAGTATTTTTTTCTTTTTATAACTATCACTTGACTGAGATCTAGCCACACCCAAGGTAAAAAGTACCGTCTCTCATCCCGTCTGCGGGTCGTACAGAGTTTGTTCTGCAGCACACTTAACTAAGTTTCATGTAGTGCTCCAACTGTACGATCTCGATTAACAAAAATTGATTCTCATCAATAATGACAGACTACTGCTGCGTGAGCTAGTAATTCGGTGGTTAATCAATCATACACACGATCGTTAGGTAGGTGAAAGACATGCATGAATGGTGCTTTTGATTCCAACTGCTCTGCTCTGACCCTCTAAACTTGCTCGTGGTCTCGTGCTCAGGTCAACGACTGATCTAGATCCCAGATACACATTGTTTACGTCGGCGGAGGAGTTGACCTGCGAGCGGCGCGCACACGGCATCTTCGACGTGGATCGGGCGGTTGCTCGTGCCCATGTAGAGCGCCAGTTGCCAACGATGACGAAGCCGGCCGTTTGCCACGGAGTTCCTTGACCTCCTCTCCCATGGGGGAAGTAGATTAGGGTTTTTCAGCTGCCTAAGGACTTTTTGTTGTGTACAAAGTAATCTAACAATCAATGAAAACTACAGTGTCTGCTTATATTTGGCGACTTTGGTTGAATGATCTTCGTCGGGCTGGCTCTCCGTGGATGGGTACAAATGCGTCCCTAGACATTTGGTGGCGTCCAATAAGTAATCCACGTTGAAGTTGTCCTAAATACTAGACCCATCGACCTTGCATCTCGTCTAGAAGGTACGGTAGGTACCTCTCGTGGTACTCGTTCCTTCCACGTTGGGACTATGATACTTTTTGTTAACAAAAAGAATATATTAGTATTGAAAACATATTTGTGCATGGCTTCTGCATCAAGAAGATCTCAAGACTACTCAAGGCATCAAAGATGAAAACAACAAAATTATTAAAACATAAAAAGAAAATGAACAGTGAAATGGCTATAGCAAACAACGACAACTACTACTAACAATGATGACAACCCCAGATAACAGGATATGTGCTCTGTTAGAATATACGTATTGTAATCTCAATCTCCTTCCCTCTCCGTATCCTACTCAAACTCCTCATGTGTAAACTTGTATGCCAAGCCAAGGGCTTCGGCCGACATCAATATAAACGTGGGCTCGGCTCCCTCAATGGAGCAGGGAACGCATATTATCTTTCATGGTAATCAGAGCCACCTCTTCTCATACATCTAGCCACAAACCAAAAACCCTAGAAACCACATATCATCATCACCATGGCTTCCTCCGCCGGTGTCTCCCTCAACCTTGGATCGCCGCCGTCTGAGAAACTCGCAAGAGGAAATTTTATCCTCTGGAAGACGCAGGTCCTCCCTGCCCTACGAGGCGCGCAGGTGACGGGGCTCTTGGACAACACCGACGCAGCTCCGCCCAGGATGGTGGAGGTCATGAAGCCAGACAAGACCACGGCCCTAGAGCCGAACCCCCTATACGGACCCTGGATCGCCAAAGACCAGCAGGTTCTATCATACCTTCTCAATTCCATGTCTCCAGAGATTCTTGCACAAGTTGTTGGGAAAGATTCCACCTTTGAGCTCTGGACGACAGTGACAAATCTCTTCGCCTCACAATCTCAGTCTCGGATTACTAATCTGAGAATAGCCATCACCAATACAAAGAAGGGCTCCATGTCAAGCTCGGCATATATGGCGAAGATGAAAAGTCTTGGGGATGAACTAGCTGCTGCCGGTCGTCCCGTATCTGATCCGGAGATGGTGGACTATATCCTGGCCGGACTGGATCGCGACTACGACTCTGTGGTGGCGGCGATCGGCGCTGTGAAAAACACCATCACAGCCGATGATCTATTTGCTCAAATCTCTGCCTTTGATCAAAGGATGGAGATGCTAGGCGACTCATCTTCAGGCGGGTTCCACTCATCCGCCAATGCGGTCTACAGAGGCCGTGGCCAGTCCCGGGGCAGATCTCGCGGACGCGGAGGAAGGGCGCGTGGCCGTGGTGATCGTGGTGATCGCGGTGACCGTCAGTCCCCTTCCTCCAATAGAGGCGGCGGATTCAGAGGCCGCCCTCGGCAGCAACAGCAACAGCAGGCTCGTGAGCAACAACACGATTATCCAGAGTGTCAGATATGCTTCAAACACCATCCAGGAGGTGCACGAGTTTGCTGGTGGCGTTATGAAGAAAACGACCAAGAGGAAAAGGAGGCACATGCAGTCTCCTACGGCGTGGATACCAACTGGTACGCCGACAGTGCAGCAACAAACCACATCACAGGTGAACTTGACAAGTTGACGATGCGGGAGAAGTACAATGTAGGTGACCAAATTCGCACGGCAAGCGGTTCTGGTATGGATATCACACACATTGGCAGTTCAATTGTTAAAAACCCCGTGAAAAATTTACACTTGACCAATGTCTTGCATGTTCCTCAAACATCTAAAAATCTTGTTTCCGTTCATCGATTCACCCTTAATAACAATGTTCTTATTGAATTCCATCCTTATTTTTTCTTGGTTAAGGATTTGAGAACAAGGAGAGTCATTCTTAGAGGATGGTGCGTGGGAGGCCTCTACCCACTCATATCATCATCTTCTTCTTCATGGTCAAATAAACAAGCAAATATTGTCACCAAGTTATCTACATCAAGGTGGCACAGTCGTTTGGGTCATCCATCTTCAGTCATAGTTAGACATGTTCTTAGCAAGAATAAACTCTCTTATGAGCCTAGTGTTGAGTCAGTTTGTGATCCGTGTCAACAAGCAAAAAGTCATCAGTTACCTTACCCAGTTTCTACTAGTGTGTCTACTGCCCCTTTACAACTTATCTTTTCAGATGTATGGGGGCCAACTCCTACTTCAGTTGGTAGATTTTCCTATTATGTAAGATTTATTGATGACTATAGTAAATTTACTTGGATTTATCTATTGAAGAAACGATCTGATGTATTCCAAGTTTTTCTCAATTTCCAAAATCTTGTTGAACGCAAACTGAACTCTAAAATCATTGCTATGCAAAGTGACTGGGGTGGTGAGTATGAAAAATTAAATTCGTTCTTTCAAAAGCTCGGTATATCCCATCATGTCTCTTGTCCTCATGCTCACCAACAAAACGGATCCGCTGAAAGAAAGCACAATCACATAGTTGATATGGGGCTAGCATTGCTAGCAAATGCTTCCATGCCACTTAAATTTTGGGATGAAGCATTCTTAACTGCCACATATCTCATCAACTTGCTTCCAAGTAAAGTTATCAAATTTGAAACACCCATTACACGACTTCTTGGTGTCACACCCAACTACACATCTCTTCGTATCTTTGGTTGTGCCTGTTGGCCCAATCTTGGGCCCTACAACACACGCAAACTTGCTTTCCGCTCAAAACGGTGTGTCTTTTTAGGCTATAGCCCCATGCATAAAGGGGTCAAGTGCCTTGATGTTCCCACTGGCCGGGTCTATATATCCAGAGATGTTGTCTTTGATGAGTCAGTATTTCCCTTTGCCTCCCTTCATCCTAATGCCGGTGCACTTCTCCGCAAGGAAATTCTCCTTTTTCCTTCACATCTTCGGTCTTTTGATCATGGGGGCGACAATTGTACTCACCAATGTGATGATATTCCTGCTGGTACTGGTTCCTCTCTTATGCCTGTGCAGGTCCCTGCAGAAAACGGTGCTCAAAATGACCAAAATTTCGAAAATATGGCTGATTTTGACCCTATATTTCATGCTGTGGAAGAAGACGAAGCTGGCACAGATGACGAAGGAGATCCGGCGGCGCCTGCCACCCCTGCACGCGCGCAGGCCTCGGATCATGCGAGCAAATCCACCTCGGATCGCGCTCCTGACGGCCTCAGCTTTGGATCCAGGGAGGGCCACTCCCACGTCGCCGCGTCAGCTCCAGGCGGGACCAGGTGCGGGACCGAATCCCTCTCGCACCGCGCGCCAGCACCAGGCGGGTCCAGCGACGGGGACAGATCCCCCTCGCACCGCGCGCGCGGCCAGGCACGGTCGGGGGGGGGGGGTGGATCTTCTGCGTCAGATCGATCGGGTGACGCCTGTGTGCCTATGAGAGAAGCAACCACACCAGCAGACACATGATCTCCTGTGCACATAAGGACAAATCAGCCCACTGCATCAGCAGATTCTCCTGGATCTTCTGTGGCGAGTATACCAGTGGTTCAGCCAGAGGTTTCTTCACGTGTTATGACACGGCTACAGAAAGGTATACGAAATCCTAAAATTAGGAAAGATGGAACTATACCATATGGAATGTTGTGTATTTCAAGAGAACCAACATCGTTGAACAATGCACTTGATGATCCCAAGTGAAAGAAGGCAATGGATGAGGAGCACTCTGCACTCATGAGGAATAAAACTTGGCATCTTGTACCAAATCAGAGAGGTAAAAATATCATTGATTGCAAATGGGTGTATAGAATTAAAAAGAAAGCAGATGGCTCTATTGACAGATATAAGGCACGTCTAGTTGCAAAGGGCTTTAAGCAACGTTATGGCATTGACTATGAGGACACCTTTAGTCCCGTTGTGAAAGCTGCAACGATCAGACTTGTGTTAGCCATTGCTGTATCCAGAGGATGGAGTCTAAGGCAGCTAGATGTACAGAACGCGTTTCTGCACGGTGTTCTGGAAGAGGAAGTGTTTATGAGACAACCACCTGGGTATGAGAATAAGAAATTCCCACATTATGTCTGCAAGCTTGATAAAGCACTCTATGGTTTAAAGCAAGCACCCAGAGCATGGTATTCCAGATTGAGTTCACAGTTGAAATATCTTGGCTTCATTGCTTCCAAAGCTGACACATCCTTGTTTATTTATAACAAGGCAGGAGTAGTCATTTTTGTGCTTATATATGTTGATGATATCATAGTTGCAAGTGTTGGAAATATGCCCTAGAGGCAATAATAAAAGCATTATTATTATATTTCCTTATTCATGATAATTGTCTTTATTCGTGCTATAATTGTGTTAACCGGAAATCGTAATACATGTGTGAATAACAGACAACAACATGTCCCTAGTGAGCCTCTAGTTGACTAGCTCGTTGATCGACAGATAGTCATGGTTTCCTGACTATGGACATTGGATGTCATCGATAACGGGATCACATCATTAGGAGAATGATGTGATGGACAAGACCCAATCCTAAACATAGCATAAGATCGCATAGTTCGTTTGCTAGAGTTTTCCAATGTCAAGTATCCTTTCCTTAGACCATGAGATCGTGTAACTCCCGGATACCGTAGGAGTGCTTTGGGTGTGCCAAACGTCACAACGTAACTGGGTGACTATAAAGGTATGCTACGGGTATCTTTGAAAGTGTCTGTTGGGTTGACATGGATCGAGACTGGGATTTGTCACTCCGCTTGACGGAGAGGTATCACCGGGCCCTCTCGGTAATGCATCATCACAATGAGCTCAATGTGATCAAAGTGTTTGATCACGGGATCATGCATTACGGTACGAGAAAAGTGACTTGCCGGTAACGAGATTGAACGAGGTATTGGAATACCGACGATCGAATCTCGGGCAAATAAAATACCGATTGACAAAGGGAATCGTATACGGGATTAATTGAATCCTTGACATCGTGGTTCATCCGATGAGATCATCGTGGAGCATGTGGGAGCCAACATGGGTATCCAGATCCCACTGTTGGTTATTGCCCGAGAGCCGTCTCGGTCATGTCTGCATGTCTCCCGAACCCGTAGGGTCTACACACTTAAGGTTCGGTGACGCTAGGGTTGTAGGGATATGTATGTGCAGTAACCTGAATGTTGTTCGGAGTCCCGGATGAGATCCTGGACGTCACGAGGAGTTTCGGAATGGTCCGGAGGTAAAGATTTATATATGGAAAGTCATCATACGGACATCGGGACAAGTTTCGGGGTTATCGGTATTGTACCGGGACCACCGGAGGGTCCCCGGGGGTCCACCGGGTGGGGCCACCTATCCCGGAGGGCCCCATGGGCTGTATGAGGGAGGGAACCAGCCCATAGTGGGCTGGTGCGCCTCCCCCCCATGGGCCCATGCGCCTAGGGTTTGGGGGGGGGGGGAAACCCTAAAGGGGGCGCCCCCCTTGCTTGGGGGGCAAGCCCCCCTTCCCTGGCCGCCGCCCCCCCTAGGAGATCTCATCTCCTAGGGCCGGCGCCCCCCCTTGGGGGTTATATAAAGGGGGGAGGGGAGAGGGGGCTGACCACCCATTGCCCTGGCGCCTCCCTCTCCCTCTCCAACACCTCCTCCTCCTCCATTGAGCACGGCGAAGCCCTGCCGGAGTACTGCAGTTCCACCATCACCACGCCGTCGTGCTGCTGCTGGAACCTTCATCCCCAACCTCTCCTTTGCCTTGCTGGATCAACAAGGAGGAGACATCACGCTTTCCGTACGTGTGTTGAACGCGGAGGTGCCGTCCGTTCGGCACTAGATCATCGGTGAATTGGATCGCGGCAAGTACGACTACCTCATCCACGTTCACTCGAACGCTTCCGTTGCGATCTACAAAGTGGTATGTAGATGCTATCTAATCTGAATACTCGTTGCTAGATGAACTCATAGATGGATCTTGGTGAAACCGTAGGAAAAATTTTAATTTTCTGCAACGTTCCCCAACAGTGGCATCATGAGCTAGGTCTATGCGTAGTTCTTCTTGCGCGAGTAGAACACAATTTGTTGTGGGCGTAGATGTTGTCAACTCTTCTTGCCGCTACTAGTCTTATCTTGCTTCAGCGGTATTGTGGGATGAAGCGGCCCGGACCAACCTTACACGTACGCTTACGTGAGACCGGTTCCACCGACGAACATGCACTAGTTGCATAAGGTGGCTGGCGGGTGTCTGTCTCTCCTACTTTAGTTGGAGCGGATTCGATGAAAAGGGTCCTTATGAAGGGTAAATAGAAGTTGACAAATCACGTTGTGGTGGTTTTAACGTAGGTAAGAAAACGTTCTTGCTAGAACCCTAATTCAGTCACGTAAAACTTGCAACAACAATTAGAGGACGTCTAACTTGTTTTTGCAGCAAGTGCTATGTGATATGATATGGCCAAAGTTGTGATGTATGATGAATGATCTATATGTGATGTATGAGATGTTCATGCTATTGTAATAGGAATCACGACTTGCATGTCGATGAGTATGACAACCGGCAGGAGCCATAGGAGTTGTCTTTATTTTTTTGTATGACCTGCGTGTCATTGAGAATCGCCATGTAAATTACTTTACTTTATTGCTAAACGCGTTAGCCATAGTAGTAGAAGTAATAGTTGGCGAGCAACTTCATGGAGACACGATGATGAAGATCATGATGATGAGGATCATGGTGTCAAGCCGGTGACAAGATGATCATGGAGCCCCAAGATGGAGATCGAAGGAGCTATGTGATATTGGCCATATCATGTCACGATTATTATTTGATTGCATGTGATGTTTATCATGTTTTGCATCTTGTTTACTTAGAACGACGGTAGTAAATAAGATGATCCCTCATAATAATTTCAAGAAAGTGTTCACCCTAACTGTGCACCGTTGCGACAGTTCGTTGTTTCGAAGCACCACGTGATGATCGGGTGTGATAGATTTTAACGTTCACATACAACGGGTGTAAGACAGATTTACACATGCAAAACACTTAGGTTGACTTGACGAGCCTAGCATGTACAGACATGGCCTCGGAACACAGAAGACCGAAAGGTCGAGCATGAGTCGTATAGAAGATACGATCAACATGAAGATGTTCACCGATGTTGGCTAGTCCGTCTCACGTGATGATCGGACACGGCCTAGTTGACTCGGATCATGTAATACTTAGATGACTAGTAGAGGGATGTCTATCTAAGTGGGAGTTCATTAAATAATTTGATTAAATGAACTTTATTATCATGAACTTAGTCTAAATCTTTACAATATGTCTTGTAGATCAAATGGCCAACGTAGTCCTCAACTTCAACGCGTTCCTAGAGAAAACCAAGCTGAAAGACGATGGTAGCAACTATACGGACTGGGTCCGGAACCTGAGGATCATCCTCATAGCTGCCAAGAAAGATTATGTCCTACGAGCACCGCTGGGTGACGCACCTATTCTCCCTGCACAACAAGACGTTATGAACGCTTGGCAATCGCGATGCGATGATTACTCCCTCGTTCAGTGCGGCATGCTTTACAGCCTAGAGCCGGGGCTCCAAAAGCGTTTTGAGAGACATGGAGCATATGAGATGTTCGAAGAGCTGAAAATGGTTTTCCAAGCTCATGCCCGGGTTGAGAGATATGAGATCTCCAACAAATTCTTTAGCTGTAAGATGGAGGAAAATAGCTCTGTCAGTGAGCACATACTCAGAATGTCTGGTTTGCACAACCGCTTGACTCAACTGGAAGTTAATCTTCCGGAAGAAGTGGTCATTGACAGAATCCTCCAGTCGCTTCCACCTAGCTACAAGAGCTTTGTGATGAACTACAATATGCAGGGGATGGTAAAGACCATTCCTGAGGTGTATGCTATGCTGAAATCAGCAGAGGTAGAAATCAAGAAAGAGCATCAAGTGTTGATGGTGAATAAAACCACTAAGTTCAAAAGGAGCAAGGGTAAAAAGAACTTCAAGAAGGACGGCAAGGAAGTTGCCGCGCCGGGTAAGCAAGTTGCCGGGAAGAAGCCAAAGAATGGACCCAAGCCCGAAACTGAGTGCTTTTATTGCAAGGGAAGTGGTCACTGGAAGCGGAACTGCCCCAAATACTTAGCGGACAAGAAGGCCGGCAAAACCAAAGGTATATGTGATATACATGTAATTGATGTGTACCTTACCAGTACTCGTAGTAGCTCTTGGGTATTTGATACCGGTGCAGTTGCTCATATTTGTAACTCAAAGCAGGAGCTACGGAATAAACGGAGACTGGCGAAGGACGAGGTGACGATGCGCGTCGGGAATGGTTCCAAGGTCGATGTGGTCGCCGTCGGCACGCTGCCTCTACATTTACCTACGGGATTAGTTTTAAACCTCAATAATTGTTATTTAGTACCAAGTTTGAGCATGAACATTGTATCCGGATCTCGCTTAATTCGAGATGGCTACTCATTTAAATCCGAGAATAATGGTTGTTCTATTTATATGAGAGATATGTTTTATGGTCATGCTCCAATGGTTAATGGTTTATTCTTGATGAATCTCGTACGTGATGATACACATATTCATAGTGTGAGTACCAAAAGAGTTAAAGTTGATAACAATAGTCCCACATATTTGTGGCACTGCCGCCTTGGTCACATAGGTGTCAAACGCATGAAGAAGCTCCATGCAGATGGACTTTTAGAGTCTCTTGATTATGAATCATTTGACACGTGCGAACCATGCCTCATGGGTAAAATGACCAAGACTCCGTTCTCAGGAACAATGGAGCGAGCAACCAACTTATTGGAAATCATACATACCGATGTGTGTGGTCCAATGAGTGTTGAGGCTCGCGGTGGCTATCGTTATGTTCTCACCCTCACTGATGACTTGAGTAGATATGGGTATATCTACTTAATGAAACACAAGTCTGAAACCTTTGAAAAGTTCAAGGAATTTCAGAGTGAGGTTGAAAATCAACGTGATAGAAAGATCAAGTTTCTACGATCAGATCGTGGAGGAGAATACTTGAGTCACGAATTTGACACACACTTAAGAAAATGTGGAATAGTTTCACAACTCACGCCACCTGGAACACCTCAGCGTAATGGTGTGTCCGAACTTCGTAATCGCACTCTATTAGATATGGTGCGATCTATGATGTCTCTTACCGATTTACCGCTATCTTTTTGGGGCTATGCTTTAGAGACTGCCGCATTCACTTTAAATAGGGCTCCGTCGAAATCCGTTGAGACGACACCGTATGAATTATGGTTTGGGAAGAAGCCTAAGCTGTCGTTTCTAAAAGTTTGGGGATGCGATGCTTATGTCAAGAAACTTCAACCTGAAAAGCTCGAACCCAAGTCGGAAAAATGCGTCTTCATAGGATACCCTAAAGAAACTGTTGGGTATACCTTCAACCTCAGATCCGAAGGCAAGATCTTTGTTGCCAAGAATGGATCCTTTCTGGAGAAAGAGTTTCTCTCGAAAGAAGTAAGTGGGAGGAAAGTAGAACTTGATGAAGTGTTGCCTCTTGAACCGGAAAATGGCGAAACTCAAGAAATCGTTCCTGAGGTGCCTGCACCGACTAGAGAGGAAATTAATGATTATGATCAAGATACTTCTGATCAAGCTCCTACTGAAATTCGAAGGTCCACAAGGACACGTTCCGCACCAGAGTGGTACGGCAACCCTGTCTTGGAAATCATGTTGTTAGACAACGGTGAACCTTCAAACTATGAGGAAGCAATGGCGGGCCCGGATTCCGACAAATGGCTGGAAGCCATGAAATCCGAGATAGGATCCATGTATGAAAACGAAGTATGGACTTTGACTGACTTGCCCGTTGAACGGCGAGCCATAGAAAATAAATGGATCTTTAAGAAGAAGACAGACGCGGATGGTAATGTGACCATCTATAAAGCTCGGCTTGTCGCTAAGGGTTATCGACAAGTTCAAGGGGTTGACTACGATGAGACTTTCTCACCGGTAGCGAAGCTGAAGTCCGTCCGAATCATGTTAGCAATTGCCGCATACTATGATTATGAGATATGGCAAATGGACGTCAAAACGGCATTCCTTAATGGTTTCCTTAAGGAAGAATTGTATATGATGCAGCCGGAAGGTTTTGTCGATCCTAAGAATGCTGACAAGGTATGCAAGCTCCAACGCTCGATTTATGGGCTGGTGCAAGCATCTCGGAGTTGGAACATTCGCTTTGATGAGATGATCAAAGCGTTTGGGTTTACACAGACTTATGGAGAAGCCTGTGTTTACAAGAAAGTGAGTGGGAGCGCTGTAGCATTTCTCATATTATATGTAGACGACATACTTTTGATGGGAAATGATATAGAACTCTTGGACAGCATTAAGGCCTACTTGAATAAAAGTTTTTCAATGAAGGACCTTGGAGAAGCTGCTTATATATTAGGCATCAAGATCTATAGAGATAGATCGAGACGCCTCATAGGTCTTTCACAAAGCACATACCTTGATAAGATATTGAAGAAATTCAATATGGATCAATCTAAGAAAGGGTTCTTACCTGTGTTACAAGGTGTGAAATTGAGCTCAGCTCAATGTCCGACCACGGCAGAAGATATAGAAGAGATGAGCGTCATCCCCTATGCCTCAGCCATAGGTTCTATTATGTATGCCATGCTGTGTACCAGACCTGATGTAAACCTTGCCGTAAGTTTGGTAGGTAGGTACCAAAGTAATCCCGGCAAGGAACACTGGACAACGGTCAAGAATATCCTGAAGTACCTGAAAAGGACCAAGTAAATGTTTCTCGTTTATGGAGGTGACGAAGAGCTCGTCGTAAAAGGTTACGTCGACGCTAGCTTCGACACAGATCTGGATGACTCTAAGTCACAAACCGGATACGTGTATATTTTGAATGGTGGGGCGGTAAGCTGGTGCAGTTGCAAGCAAAGCGTCGTGGCGGGATCTACATGTGAAGCGGAATACATGGCAGCCTCGGAGGCAGCACATGAAGCAATTTGGGTGAAGGAGTTCATCGCCGACCTCGGAGTCATACCCAATGCGTCGGGGCCAATCAAGCTCTTCTGTGACAACACTGGAGCTATTGCACTTGCAAAGGAGCCCAGGTTTCACAAGAAGACCAGGCACATCAAGCGTCGCTTCAACTCCATTCGTGAAAATGTTCAAGATGGAGACATAGAGATTTGTAAAGTGCACACGGATCTGAATGTCGCAGATCCGTTGACTAAACCTCTCCCTAAGGCAAAACATGATCAGCACCAGAACTCTATGGGTGTTCGATTCATCACAATGTAACTAGATTATTGACTCTAGTGCAAGTGGGAGACTGTTGGAAATATGCCCTAGAGGCAATAATAAAAGCATTATTATTATATTTCCTTATTCATGATAATTGTCTTTATTCGTGCTATAATTGTGTTAACCGGAAATCATAATACATGTGTGAATAACAGACAACAACATGTCCCTAGTGAGCCTCTAGTTGACTAGCTCGTTGATCGACAGATAGTCATGGTTTCCTGACTATGGACATTGGATGTCATCGATAACGGGATCACATCATTAGGAGAATGATGTGATGGACAAGACCCAATCCTAAACATAGCATAAGATCGCATAGTTCGTTTGCTAGAGTTTTCCAATGTCAAGTATCCTTTCCTTAGACCATGAGATCGTGTAACTCCCGGATACCGTAGGAGTGCTTTGGGTGTGCCAAACGTCACAACGTAACTGGGTGACTATAAAGGTATGCTACGGGTATCTCTGAAAGTGTCTGTTGGGTTGACATGGATCGAGACTGGGATTTGTCACTCCGCCTGACAGAGAGGTATCACCGGGCCCTCTCGGTAATGCATCATCACAATGAGCTCAATGTGATCAAAGTGTTTGATCACGGGATCATGCATTACGGTACGAGAAAAGTGACTTGCCGGTAACGAGATTGAACGAGGTATTGGGATACCGACGATCGAATCTCGGGCAAGTAAAATACCGATTGACAAAGGGAATCGTATACGGGATTAATTGAATCCTTGACATCGTGGTTCATCCGATGAGATCATCGTGGAGCATGTGGGAGCCAACATGGGTATCCAGATCCCGCTGTTGGTTATTGCCCGAGAGCCGTCTCGGTCATGTCTGCATGTCTCCCGAACCCGTAGGGTCTACACACTTAAGGTTCGGTGACGCTAGGGTTGTAGGGATATGTATGTGCAGTAACCCGAATGTTGTTCGGAGTCCCGGATGAGATCCTGGACGTCACGAGGAGTTTCGGAATGGTCCGGAGGTAAAGATTTATATATGGAAAGTCATCATACGGACATCGGGACAAGTTTCGGGGTTATCGGTATTGTACCGGGACCACCGGAGGGTCCCCGGGGGTCCACCGGGTGGGGCCACCTATCCCGGAGGGCCCCATGGGCTGTATGAGGGAGGGAACCAGCCCATAGTGGGCTGGTGCGCCTCCCCCCCATGGGCCCATGCGCCTAGGGTTTGGGGGGGGGGGAAACCCTAAAGGGGGCGCCCCCCTTGCTTGGGGGGCAAGCCCCCCTTCCCTGGCCGCCGCCCCCCCTAGGAGATCTCATCTCCTAGGGCCGGCGCCCCCCCTTGGGGGTTATATAAAGGGGGGAGGGGAGAGGGGGCTGACCACCCATTGCCCTGGCGCCTCCCTCTCCCTCTCCAACACCTCCTCCTCCTCCATTGAGCACGGCGAAGCCCTGCCGGAGTACTGCAGTTCCACCATCACCACACCGTCGTGCTGCTGTTGGAACCTTCATCCCCAACCTCTCCTTTGCCTTGCTGGATCAAGAAGGAGGAGACGTCACGCTTTCCGTACGTGTGTTGAACGCGGAGGTGCCGTCCGTTCGGCACTAGATCATCGGTGAATTGGATCGCGGCAAGTACGACTACCTCATCCACGTTCACTCGAACGCTTCCGTTGCGATCTAAGGTATGTAGATGCTATCTAATCTGAATACTCGTTGCTAGATGAACTCATAGATGGATCTTGGTGAAACCGTAGGAAAATTTTTAATTTTCTGCAACGTTCCCCAACAGCAAGTTCTTCACAAAATGCTACTAATGCTCTTTTGCATGACTTGAGCTCGGAGTTTGCCTTGAAGGACCTAGGTGATTTGCATTTCTTCCTAGGTATTGAAGTCAAGAAAACTCAAGATGGAATTGTGTTAAATCAGGAAAAATATATTGTTGAGCTTCTGTCTCGCATGGGGATGACAAATTGTAAGCCAATGCCTACACCTTTATCCTCCTCAGGACATCTCTCAGCATATGAAGGTGGGCCACTTCAAGAGGAGGAGAGTACAAGGTACAGAAGTACCGTGGGAGCACTACAATATCTAACTCTCACACGTCCAGATATCTCGTTTGCTGTCAACAAAGTTTGTCAATATCTTCATGCACCCACTTCTGCACATTGGTCAGCTGTTAAGAGGATTGTAAGATATGTGAAACATACTATGGGAATAGGACTTCATTTCAAACGGTCTAATTCCTCTCTTGTGAGTGCATTCTCTGATGCTGACTGGGCAAGATGTAGTGATGACAGAAGATCAACTGGAGGTTTTGCAATGTTCTTTGGATCTAATCTTATCTCCTGGAGTGCTAGAAAGCAAGCTACTCTATCACGGTCAAGTACAGAAGCTGAATATAAGTCTTTGGCAAATGCAACTGCTGAAATTATTTGGGTTGAATCACTTCTTGAAGAGTTGGGGATAAAGAAGAATCGCATCTCTTGTTTATGGTGTGATAATTTGGGAGCAACATATCTGTCTGCAAATCCAGTATTCCATGCCAGGACAAAGCACATAGAAATTGATTTTCACTTTGTGCGAGAAAGAGTTGCAGCAAAGAAACTTGAGATTCGGTTTATTCCTTCCAAAGATCAAGTAGCCGATGGCTTTACAAAAGCCTTACCAGCAAGACCATTTGAAGAGTTCAAGTGTAATCTTAACTTAGGTTAGTTGAGATTAAGAGAGGGTGTTAGAATATACGTATTGTAATCTCAATCTCCTTCCCTCTCCGTATCCTACTCAAACTCCTCATGTGTAAACTTGTATGCCAAGCCAAGGGCTTCGGCCGACATCAATATAAACGTGGGCTCGGCTCCCTCAATGGAGCAGGGAACGCATATTATCTTTCATGCTCCAACAATGATGTCGTCGGAAAGGTAACACACCCTAGCACGGTCGTCGTTGGATCCGTTGGATCCAACTACTAAGGTCGGATCATGAATATTCACTCCGGATAGGAGTTTGAGGGAACACCATGTGAACAACGCCGTTGTCAGGTTCAACAAATGAAGGTCGGACCTAGACTTTACTCATCCCTAGAACTCAAGCCCCTAGACTCAAAGAGCGGTAGAGCACCACCTAGCTGTCGTTGCCATGTGCTCCCACCACCTACCGATCCATCATCACACAACCACGCAGACGCACAATCTTGACGTTGACCTAGGCACTAATTAGAACAATTCCAGCACAGTACATGATATCGAGCAATGCGCTGGGACACCGGCATGTCCATTGACCCCATACCGATGAGAGTCCAGACCACCCAAGGAGAGATAATTTAGTCTAGTCACACGGGGCAACTAAGACATGGGTAGAACCAACACATCAAGCAAAAGTTGTGTCGCCAGATACCATCTTCGATCATGTTGAGCACTTCAAACATCCGCACCTAGCAGGAGACATCCAATCACGGGAGCGCGCCGCCGGGCACCTCTAATACATAGGCTAAAACTACGTGACCTTGTGCTCACAAACACGGTTAGCGGCCTAAAGGCTAGAGTCGCGCCGTAGGGAGGAAAATAACCGAGGCACGTGCAATCACACCACCCACAAATCACATCATCGTAGAGGCCACCGAAAGACAGGAACTCGAAACATTCACCGTCGCCACAATTTGGTGAACGGAAAGCCGGCATCATTGATGCCACGACCGACCATCTTGCTGCGGCATAGCCACCGCCGATATGTCCCGAGGCCGCTAGGTCGGCGTCCGACATCCACCGACGCTTGCGTCATCTAGGGCCTCTGTGACTCTCATGTCCCAAGGACTTGTGTACCGCAAGAAGATGAGTTCGTTGACGCCATCCGTTAGGCACGTTTTTCCTGCCGGCTTCCCCGGCAGTGGTGAGGTGGGTGGGGAGGGAAGAAAACGGGTCCGAAGGTTAGGGTTTCGTCCAGCCACGCCCCACGGGGATCGATTCAGGCTCGCTGGATATGCATCCGGAGATGTTGGATTAATCAGTTTCCTAATCAATCATTGAACTTTTGTCGTGTAGTACTTTCAATGTAAATTAGTCGACGTGGTTCACTGAACTTGACTGAACGCATCCACGAGCCTGCGAGCAATGGACCATTCTGCACCTAGTGCTTATTTTACCTGCATGACGAGTGCCATCCTTGATCTTTTTCTGCGTGGCAGCACCAGAGCATGGGAGCATGCACTACCTGCTCCCGGCCCCTCTTTTCCACGTACTCGCTAACGAAATTTTGAATCCTCCCACTACGGCCCGGTTAAATAAAGCTCCTGGACCATTATGCTTTTCATACTCTCGTTCATGTCTTGTCTCTTTCGTTTGTTAATTGCCACTTGTTGCGATGCGATGTGCAGGCATGGACCCTTCGAAAAGGTACATCTTGTACAAGTGTAGGAGTATTAGTATATATATACATAATTCTTTTCCTCTGGGTGGCCTCTTATAAACCAAAGGAGGCCTTAATTAGCATGCATGTTTCTTCTTCTCCTCTGTACTGATCAGTACGCAATTCAGTAGTGGCCGTGCTCGATCACACTGTCACACGTATCTGAGATGCCGCGGCTTGGCATATGCAGTGCAGAGACACCACCTTTTTCTCTGAAACGGTAGCACCGCAGACCGGTCCTCGTTTTCATGGCCCGGCAGAAAAATCGAAAGATCTCTCCAAGTCTTTGCGACTTTGACTACTGAAAGCAAGACCCACACAGAAATTTCGTTGCGTGGAGCCACCGGCCGGCCGTGCTTATCTATCATCACCACGAGACTTTGCGAGCAAGGAAAAATCCACTGGAACGTAACGCTTATCGCTTTCGCCCGAGAGCCCATGCCTTCGTCGGAGATGTACAGCTCCACTCTAGACCCTTCTTCCTATTTTTCTTTCTTTTTTCAGAGGCAGGAAGGGGAGATTGGGTGATCCATCACTATGGTGATCCATCACTATGGTGACAAGAGGAGGAAGTAAGAGGGGAAGAGGAAGAAGATGGTGACAAGAGGAGGGCCCAAACTGCACGATGGCAGTGCCCATGAGAAAGATAGGAGCTTGATAGCCCCCCCCACCAGTGTTATGTATGTATGCAATTGGTCTGGTACGTTATTGCTGCTCTCTGCCGTGCGCGATGGGGGATCGGCTGGTCATTCATTCATGCGACTACGCAAGCGGCATGCAAAATCACTTCAAATTTGAGCTACAAAGATGGCCCGTGTCCAAAACTGAAGTCCATCCTTAAAACTCAGCTCATCTAGTTGTTGTAGATACTACTAGCTAATTTCCCATTAGATTGATTCGTTGGTAAATCATGAAGATAGTGTAAACAATATTAATTTCATATTACTAGTTAACCATGCGAGCACTTATTAAGCATATAAGAGCATCTACAGCCCGGCGTCTCAAACCTGCCTCATATGTCCGGCGGGCCGCCCGGTCATTGTTCGGTCATGATTTTTTGACCCAGACGACCCCTCGAACGCCCGGGCTGATCGACACCCCCGATATCCAGCCCAAATATGGGGCGGATATGGGGGCGTCCGGGCATGCCCGTCACGTCGGACCCGGCCCACGCTGGTCCACCCGATCCCATATAAATTCCTCCCAATCGGCTCGCCGGACCAAACCCTAGCTACTCCACTCCCCTCCCCTCCGCTACCCAAGTTCGTCTCCGGCTCCTTCCGGTCGTCTCCGGTATGGCGGGCAGCGGATCCGAGTCTTTCGCCTCCAGATCCGTCGACCCCGACCTCATCCCACGCGGCCCAGAGATGGCCGTCCAGCTTGCGGTCCGCCGCGCCCGGGACGAGGCCCGTGCAAGGCAGCGCTCAGACTCCTTTCATCGGGAATCCATTGCGTCTGCCCAAATGGCGCATGGATCCGCCGCTAGGCCAGACGTAACTGCCTGACCGGAAACGTGTTGCGGCCGCGCAACCCCTCCGTTGACGCGCCGAGCATTGGGACGCACCATGGGCCTCGTCCGATGAGGCCATGGCATGGTGTGCTCACCGTGCAAGGCACCGAACGTGGGAGGCGGCGGCAG
Organism: Aegilops umbellulata; assembly: GCA_032464435.1. Taxonomy (NCBI): domain Eukaryota; kingdom Viridiplantae; phylum Streptophyta; class Magnoliopsida; order Poales; family Poaceae; genus Aegilops; species Aegilops umbellulata. The sequence goes on along the minus strand of CP136059.1, from coordinate 471,376,266 downwards.
CCCTCACGACGGTGGACGTTGGCGAGGCGGAGTCGCATTCTCCGACGCCCCGTATGGTGCATCAGTCCGGGCGCCGCAACCGCCTCGTCGTCGACATCCGCGGCTCGTCCCAGGACGGATCCGTCATCGATCTAACGTCCAGCGGCACCGTTCGGGTTCCAGGCTCCGACGACAAAGAGTAGAGCATGGGAGACGGTGGCGCCTTGAGTCCCATGAGTCAGCTCGTGTCCCATGTCCTACTCTACCTTGTCGGCGACCAGACCAACACTCTGAGGGGTGCAGCCAATCGCCGGACAAGGCCACGGCGGAGCCGGGCGGGCGGGGAGCGGAACCGGACGAAGCTCCACTCAAAGATCGTTGTGTTCATGCTATAATATGGATTTGAGGTATCTGAATGTGGAACACATTTTTTGAGGCGTGACCGGTCACTGTCCACGGACGCGTCCGGGCACGTTCACGGGCGTTTGAGGGTTCGGATTTGCCAAGTCCGGCTATATATGCTCTAACATGCATATCTATGATCACATTAAGTACGACACACACATGAACGAATAAAAGAGGAATGGACAGAACAGAGCCGTGGCAGCTACAACATTGGCACCAACAACCTTCGTCGTCGCATTAGTGTTGCCACCCATGATGATGTTGGGGAAGTCGATGGAGTAAATGAACGGAAAGAGCAATCGTGCATGCAGTGGTCGAGATGGAAGAGCCGGCAACAAAAGCAGTGAGATGAACGGCAATTACTTCGAGAGGAGAGGAGATGTCGGTTAATGACTCATACTTAATTAGCAATGAATTATCCGATTTCAACCAATAGGAAACACGATGCCACATGGGCGACGAAGGAGGAGGGCACGTGTACAACTTCACTTCTCATGCTGGACTGAAATGTGGAACATAATTCCTTTACTAATCCAAACTTTCTTTCACTCTCAGATTTGTACTAAACTTTCCTCCATATTATGAAATCGTAAAAATTAGCCTCTGGATTTAACTGTTAGAAGTTTGAATGCTATACGCCATGTAATCTCAACTATCTCTCCCTCTATCCCGTATCCTTATCTGTCTCTTTCTCTTGTAACGGGATGAATCGTAGCGATCGTTCTATCTTATAATCTACGACAGGTCTTCTGTCCGCATCAATATATAGCAACGCGGCTCTCACCTTGGAGAGTAGGAACGCTTCCATCAATCAATCTAATATGGTATACAGAGCCTAGCCTCTTCCCCTATCGTCTAGCGACCCCAAAAATCAGCGCCAGAAACCCAACCCCCCCCCCCCTGATCCCATCTAGCGACGCAGAAGCCCAAGCCCTATCGTCGCCATGGAGGGATCCAGCGTTGTCGCCCTCAACCTGGGCGCCCCTCCAACAGAAAAACTTACGAGAGGGAACTATCTTCTCTGGAAAGCGCAGGTAATGCCGGCGCTTCGAGGTGCCCAAGTAACCGGCCTCCTTGACGGCACAGATGCCGCACCGGCAAGAACGGTGGAGGTCCCCAAGGCGGACAAAACCACGGCCATCGAGCCCAATCCGCTGTATGGTCCGTGGTTGGCGAAAGATCAACAGGTTCTGAGCTACCTGTTGAACTCGTTAACTCCAGAAATCCTGGCGCAGGTCATCTGTAAGGAAAGCACTCATGATTTATGGACTGCTCTTACCACACTATTCGCTGCGCAGTCCCAATCTCGGATAACAAATCTGAGAATCGCCATCTCCAACACCAAGAAGGGCAACATGTCAAGCAATTCCTTCATCGCCAAGATAAAGAGTCTAGGAGATGAGCTTGCAGCCGCAGGTCGTCCAGTGACCGACGGCGAGATGGTCGACTACATCCTCGCCGGACTCGATCAGGATTACGATCCCATTGTTGCAGCGGTCGGCGCCGTCAAAAACTCCATCACTGTTGATGACTTGTTCTCGCAGATTTCAGCGTTCGACCAAAGGATGGAGATGTTGGGCGATGGACCATTCGGTTTTCGCTCATCTGCAAATGATGTGTACAGAGGACGCGGGCAATCCCGTGCGAGAGAAGGACGCGGGCGAGGGAATAGAGGGCGCGGTCGTGATCGTGCCTCTCCCTCTATTGCTCGCGGTGGTGGAGGCAGCAGCTACCAACAGCGCCAATGACAACCGCCACCACACCAGCAGCAACAACAGCATGAAGGAGATTATCCCGAGTGCCAAATATGTTACAAGTTTCATGCCGGCGGCGCAAGGGCCTGTTGGCACCTATATGACGAGGATCATGGAGAAAAGAAGAAGACCAATCTCATCACCAACTCCTATGGGATTGATACTAATTGGTATGCAGATTCTGGCGCCACCGAGCACATCACGGGGGAACTTGACAAATTGACAACGCGAGAAAGGTACCACGGAGGTGATCAAGTGCACACGGCAAGTGGAACAGGTATGGATATTGCTCATATTGGAAACTCAATTGTTAAAGCCCCCGGGAAAAATTTGCATCTAAATCGTGTCTTACATGTCCCTCATGCATCAAAAAATCTTGTTTTAGTTCATCGCTTCACTCTTGAAAACAATGTTCTCATAATATTCTATCCTTACTCTTTTGTTATCAAGGACTTGGCAACGAGGAGAGTCATCTTTAGAGGAAGATGCGAGGGAGGTCTTTATCCACCGTATCATCATCCCCTTCATCGTGGTCAAATAAATAAGCTTGGAGTGTCACCAAACCATCATCGGCAAAGTGGCATAGTCGTTTAGGTCATCCGTCTTCAACTATTGTTCAGCATGTTCTTAGTAGAAATAAACTTCCTTATGAGTCTAGTGTTGAGTCAGTTTGTGATATCCACTACTAGTGTATCCATCTCTACTAGTGTATCCATCTCTACTAGTGTATCCATCGCTAAAAGTCATCAATTGCCATATCCCATCTCTACTAGTGTATCCACTGCTCCTTTGCAACTTATTTTTTCAGATGTATGGGGGCCAGCCCCTACTTCAGTTGGTAGATTTTCATACTATGTAAGCTTCATTGATGATTATAGTAAGTTTACTTGGATTTATTTGCTAAAGAAACGGTTTGATGTTTTTCAAGTTTTTGGCAATTTCCAAAGTCTTGTTGAACGCCAACTGAACTCCAAAATTCTTGCAATGCAAACTGACTGGGGTGGTGAATATGAGAAACTCAATTCTGTTTTTCAAAAGATTGGAATTTCTCATCATGTTTCCTGTCCACATGCTCACCAACAGAATGGTTCTGCTGAACGAAAACACCGTCATGTTGTTGAAGTAGGACTATCATTGTTAGCTAATGCATCCATGCCTCTCAAATTCTGGGACGAAGCTTTTCTTACTGCCACTTATCTTATCAATATTCGTCCTAGCAAAGTCATCAAATTTGAGAATCCTATAACACGACTCTTTGGTGTCACTCCAGATTACACATCACTTCGTATATTTGGTTGTGCATGTTGGCCAAATCTTAGGCCATACAATACACGCAAACTTGCGTTTCGTTCAAAAATATGTGTTTTTATAGTCTATAGCCCTATGCACAAAGGAGTTAAGTGCCTTGATGTTTCCACTGGCCGGGTCTATATATCTAGAGATGTTGTCTTTGACGAATCAGTTTTCCCTTTTGAGTCTCTCCATCCAAATGCCGGAGCTCTCCTTCGCAAAGAAATTCTTCTTCTTCCAGATTTTGATCAAGGGGGTGATAACAATTGTACTAACCAATCTGACAATATTCTACTTGCCCCTAGTATTATGCCTGTGCAGGTACCTGAAGAAAACAGCAGCGAAAATGATCAAAATCATGAAAAATTGGCTCAAAATGATCTATTATTTCATGCCAATGGAGAAGAAGGAGGAGCTAGTGCGGAACCCGAGGAGGACCTGGCTGCGCCTGCCACGCCAGTGCGTCAGCCGGCCTTGGATCAGGCGCGCAGGTGTGTTTTGGATCGCACGCAGGGGCGACAGCCCGTTCGGGTGGATCAGGCCGCGTCGAGCCAAGCGGCGGGCCACTCCACGAGCGCCGCGTCATCACGCGGTAGCGGGCACGCGCGCACTACGCGCATGCAGCCGACAGCAACAGCAGCTTCAGGATCTTCTGCGAAAGACTTCACTCCAGGTTCGACCACACCATTGGCCACTGGATCTTCTGCGCCCTCTCAATCTACAGACTTGGAAGGATCTTCTGGATCTTCTGCGGCTGGTCACATTGAGCAGTCTTCTGTGCAACTACAGCCACAACCTGTCACCACTTCAAGGATTATGACTCGATTGCAAAAAGGGATTAGAAATCCCAAAGTAAGAACAGATGGTACTATCCCGTATGGCATGCTGTGTATTTCAGGTGAACCAACAAGATTGAGTGATGCACTTGGAGATCCTAAGTGGAAACGGGCTATGGATGAAGAATATGGTGCACTCATGAGGAATAAAACATGGCACTTGGTACCAAGTCAAAGAGGTAAAAATATTATTGATTGCAAATGGGTTTACAAAATCAAAAGAAAAGCAGATGGCTCCATCGATAGGTACAAGGCACGTCTGGTTGCAAAAGGTTTCAAGCAACGGTATGGTATTGATTATGAGGACACTTTTAGTCCTGTTGTGAAAGCTGCCACCATCAGACTTGTGTTGGCTATTGCTATTTCCATAGGATGGAGTCTTAGACAGCTAGATGTTCAGAACGCGTTTTTGCATGGTGTTCTGGAAGAGGAGGTCTATATGAGGCAACCACCAGGGTATGAAAATAAACAAACACCTCATTATGTTTGCAAACTTGATAAAGCTCTTTATGGTCTGAAACAGTCTCCTAGAGCATGGTTCTCACGGCTGAGCTCACAATTGAAGCATCTTGGTTTTGTTGCGTCCAAGGCTGATCCGTCTCTCTTCATTTATAATAAGGCAAATACTGTCATGTTTGTGCTCATTTATGTTGATGACATCATAGTTGCAAGCTCCTCACAAAATGCCACTAATGCTCTCTTGCATGATTTAAGTTCCGAATTTGCCTTGAAGGATCTTGGTGATTTACATTTCTTCCTTGGTGTTGAAGTTAAGAAGGTTCAGGATGTCATAGTGTTGAGTCAAGAAAAATATGCCACTGAACTTCTAACTCGTATGGGAATGAAAGACTGCAAGCCTTCGCCCACACCTTTGTCTTCTTCAGAACAACTTTCAGCGCATGAAGGAGAACCACTTAAGGAATAGGAAAGCACAAAATATAGGAGTACTGTTGGAGCTCTACAATACATGACTTTGACACGACTAGACATATCCTTTGCCGTGAACAAGGTTTGTCAATATCTGCATGCTCCTACTTCCACCCATTGGACAGCTGTCAAAAGGATTGTGCGGTACATTAAGCATACTGTGAGTTTGGGGCTTCAGTTCAAACGCTCTAATTCTTCACTGGTTAGTGCTTTTTCTGATGCTGACTAGGAACAGGATGTAGTGATGACAGAAAATCAACTGGAGGATTTGCAGTGTTCTTTGGTTCAAACCTTATTTCTTGGAGTGCCAGGAAACAAGCTACAGTGTCAAGATCAAGTACAGAAGCCGAGTACAAGTCATTGGCAAATGCTACTGCTGAGATCATTTGGGTGGAATCATTACTTGATGAGTTGGGAATCAAGCAACGTCGTGTTCCAGAATCAAGCAACGTCGTGTTCCATGTTTATGGTGTGATAACTTGGGGGCCACCTATCTCTCAGCTAATCCAGTTTTTCATAGCAGAACTAAACAAATTGAAATTGATTTTCATTTTGTACGAGAAAGAGTGGCAGAAAAAAAATTGGACATAAGATTCATTCCGTCCAAGGATCAGATAGCAGATGGGTTCACTAAAGCTTTGTCAGTTAAGCCTTTTGAAGAGTTCAAGAGAAACCTGAACATAGGATAGTTTAGATTAAGGGAGGGTGTTAGAAGTTTGAATGCTATACGCCATGTAATCTCAACTATCTCTCCCTCTATCCCGTATCCTTATCTGTCTCTTTCTCTTGTAACAGGATGAATCCTAGCGATCGTTCTATCTTGTAATCTACGGCAGGTCTTCTGTCCGCATCAATATATAGCAACGCGGCTCTCCCCTTGGAGAGTAGGAATGCTTTCATCAATCAATCTAATATTAACATGAGTTATTTGATTTATGTTCCTAAAGCTCATCAAGAATTGAACACTAGTGGCATAGTACTAGCACTGCCATGCATGCTTAGCCGACTTGTATTACTCAGAGTGTGCTTTAAGCATGTTTGGAAGTTGCAAGTGTACATCAGAATAATCGAGGTGGATATGAAATGCCTCCTACCTGCACTACACTTGCTTAACTGCCTAATTAAATTATAGGATCTTCTTAGTACTAAAATACATATTAGTTGGTCAGTAATGCCAATTTAGTTAAACTCTCACCGGATAGTCTTCTTAACCAGCTATATATTCTTAGGTGGTTCCAACTTCAAACTAACCAATGGTCGGATTCGGATGGACAGCAACTAAGTACGCATGCATGATCAATTTTATCTTTGTTTATATACCAGTTGAGCCATCCTGCAATATTTGTTTAGGACAAGCAACGGATAAAGTTGTGCTCAAACCAAAGAGAACATGGACAAAAGAACTGCAGCATACGGATTGGAACAAGATTAAGATTTATTTGGTGGTTAGGAGTTCACTTTTTAGCTTTGGAGCTAATCCTTCTTTAAGCTGGAGTGCTAGGCAAACGTGTCCGCCAATAATAGTGCTTTGGCCTATGCAATTACTTGGTTCTTTTTTCAGTACCAATACCGATTATCATTGGTTAATATTTTTATCTCACTCTAGTATGATGATTTTTTGTTTAATCATGTGGATGATACAACCTGGCCAGGACGTTGGGTGGGGAGGGGGGGTGTTAGATCGTCATGCAACTTACGCGCCCCTCAAGGAAAATCACGGGTAATAAAACGGTAGGTGCACGCCTTTAATAAATATTTTTTTATCTCACTGTAGTATGATGATTTATTGTTTAATGATGTGGATGGTACAACTGGGCCAGGATGTTGCCCGGCTCGGGGAGGGAGGGGGGAGGGGGTTGGTTGGGGTGCTCCGATCCTCATGGAAATTACTCGTTCCATAAGGAAAATCATGGGTAATAAAATGGTAGGCACACACCTTACTGATTTGTTTTCAACCGGGCTTTACGTATAGGTGATTACATCATCTCCCTTGCTAAAGTGTCGTTTCCTTACCTTCTGCCCGCCGCACCGGCGGCCGGTGGCGGGGAGGAGAATCCCGGTGCCTCCGCTCCGGTTAGTTGTTTAGGTTTGGGTTTTTAGTCCTCGGAGATGCGCACTCAGGCGGATGGCGGCATTTCTTCTTTGAGTTTGGCTTTCGGGTTTCGATTCTTCTCGAGTTCGTCCTTTTGGATGAAGTTGACGTAGCTCCAGCGAAAATTCATGTCGTCTCCTTGGGGTAGTGGGCATAGGGTTTCCCGAGTGGAAAAAAGTGGTGTCAGGTGCTTCAGATCTATACAACGGTTCAACGGCTATGACTGCGGTTCCAGGGCGCTGGTCCTTAGCGGCACGTGCACGAAGAGTTCTTGGCTGTAATCAACAAGGTCAAGCCGACTCCGGTAGGGGAGCGGCGACAGCGGCACGTCGCGGCTCGTTTTGGTGGCAGTTGTGGTCGTTCGGTGGTCTCCGTATCTTGATGTAATTTTATTATGTTTTAGATGCTTTGTAGTTCTGATGAACTTTTATAGTAGATCTGATCCTTTCTAAAAAAATCTCCCTAACTAAAGTGAAAACATTTTTCTTACTTTAAATAATTTTTATGTTAGGGCTTTTCTTTTGATACTCTGACACCGATAAGAAAACACCCATGCGCTATGGTGCTTTCAATTTATTTCCCTTGCTGCAAATATTTTTTCATTCTGTCAATTTTAAATTGGGCCCAGGTGTATAATCTCAAGCTTAATGTTGCATATCCCCTAAGCTAGCATGATTTGGACCGTGGGTGCAACACAATGAAATAGATTACTAATTCTGTGCGCATAAAACTTGATCAATTATGGTCTTCTTGATAACTTTGTTGATAAATAACATCCGCCGCCACCCGTTTGTGTTTGCATCCCAAGCGAGCAGCAACTAGGGTCCGTGCCTCCCGTTGGCAGCACTGTCGATCTGCAACGTCTCAAGTAAAGAAAGTGACAAATGAGATGGAGATCTTGGCTATCATCAAACCATCCGCCCTCCGCTTATCTCTTTCCTTTCTATATGATAAGTCTACTCGCGCCTCAAGGGCCGGTCATTTACGCTCTCCACTGCATGAACAGCATTCCCAACTAGATCTGTACGGCTTCCGTTGTCTCCTTTTCGATTCCCGACTCTAGCTCACAGGTATCCATAAGAGCGACCAGCCCTGAATGCTTAAACCTATCAATCCTCTCCTAAATTTCTTTCTTTTTGTCGTTGGGCAAGGAGAAATCCATTCAGCACTTTCCGATGGGGACCAAAAGCCACTGGGCTACCAAGAAGTCGGATTCAGTTCAGTGCCGTTTTCAAGATCCGGTTCAGTGTTTGGGGATGGCTTGGTCCAAGCCCACATCCATAGTAGATGGACTTGAGCAAGCAAGTATGCCACCTACTGATATGATTGATTATGACAATTATGATATGGACTGGACGGTTGTGCAACCGATTGTACTGACTCGCTTACCCCCGAGAACACCTAAGACATGGGGGTTATTTACGCGACTAAGCCTAGCAAGGACCAAGATCTCGATCTAGCCTAGTTGGGGCTTTAGAGTCACATGACACAGTACCAAGAACGGGAGAACCAGTAACAATTGATACGGATTTCCAACCAACGGATCTTCTTACCTTTGGACCGGAACCTTTAGTTGTTTCCTACTCGGTCTACAGCTTGGTTTGAAATGAGGGAGCCATACCGTGTGGTTGAAGCAGAGTACCGTTTTGCAGTGGATAGGGCACTATCTCTATTCGTAGCAGCATTGCGTATTGCTCTCACTAGGAAAGGGGGACATACCCCTACTATAGAGCAGGAATGGAAGGGAATGAGCTCGGCTGCTTCTCCCCCACACTTCTTTATTTCTCCGTGCCCCTATTTAGTTAGTACTTTCGAGTTAAGAGCGAGAAAACGAACTATTTCATTTAATAAAAAAAGTGCAACGGCTGTAGGGTGAAAAGGCCATGAGGATGGCTACGGCTTTGAAGCTCCTTTATCTACCATAGATAGAATGGAAGAGTTTTTTCTCACTGTTGTTTCTGATGTAGGAGTTGGGGATGGAATGATTGATTCAAGCTCTGGTGGTACTAATCATGTCTCTGGGAGTAAACCAACTGGAGCGGCAAGGGAACATGCAGTACTGGAGAGGGGATCTCATAGCAATACTGATTCAAGTAATTTCAGAGTTACCAGAGATGCAATTGGTTTATAAATATGTACTAGAAAATGTTAAACTAATACTGACTATTCTCTGTGGATATCTGGTTGCACACCAAGCATTTTGACCCCTATTTGAATGCAGAGTCAGAGTATAGACAGCTAAACAATGTTGTAATATATTTCTCTACCAAATTAGAGTGCACAGTCATTTTTCTATTGATGTTCCCAGAAATTCAGTTCACTAGGGAACACCTTACAGGTTGGTCATGGGTATGGGTATGCGCCATACCCCTCAGTATGGAGTACATTGGGTCAGGATTGGATAGCAAGAGTTGTCGGTAGCCGGCATTAGGTAAAAGGAAAAGCTCTATAAAAGCGAAGAAATGAAATCGAAGGCCGATGGTAAAGCTGGGGCGGATTTTGAGTCGACCAGTTCGCTGAGGGCAAGATTGGAAAGAGTGGTAGATGATATCAGGTACTCCGTATGAAGCGAGGCGTGCGAAAAGAAATAGCAACGGGAAGAAGATGATTTTAATGGTAAGGTATCTTTATCTCGAGACGAATCGCGCGAGATTCCAGATGATGCGGAGCAAAGCGGAACCAATTGTATGGGCACAAGAGGAAAATAACTAGTTCTCTGAATTTTGCTCATGCGAACGAGAAGAGAATTGCGGAGGAGAATAGAGCTCAGCAGAATAAGGTGAGGGATAAAATTATGATGGACTCTCAAATTGTGGTGACTACACTCAGGTAGGCCACGTCGCCTCAATACTGCTGCCCGTTGGATGCATCAAATTGGTTTCGCAGATCTCGCCTCGCACTCGCTTAGAGGTCGTGTCCTTTCTCTTCTCTTGCTCTTGCGGCGGACACAGTGATTCTTCATTCTCTCGTTGATGGCTTTCAAAAGTCAATTCCAGAAAGAGCCATTTGATCCCCATCAAAGTCTGCATTGAAACCCTTACACACTAATATACTTGATACTCGATCTATTTCACCGTACTTCTACTTCCTGACATTAAGAAAGTTTAAAACAAGGTCCTTCAAGAAGAAAGGAAGCACATGCTTGAGACCATTACGATTCCTGTTAGTGATGGTGCACTTGCTGCTAATGTTACCTGTATTCAGTCTCTGAGTGGTCTACCTGTTGCTGCATCATAACCGGCTGACTCCTCTATTGGTTGCTGCTGGTTTATACCTGCATTCCAATCCGGTTTGATTTAGAGAGAAATCTCAATCCAGCCTCAATATTTTGGATTGATCAGACCGCCTATTGTAGAAGAGATTGCTTGCTAAAAATAGTACCGCATTTGTGCTTAAGAAAAGGCTTTCTTGTCCGGGGTCTATATCCACTTTTAATACACCACGCACCCCACTACCAAAAACTTCTCTTTCAATTCTAAACAAAGAGAAAGCTCAGGCGGCTGCTCAACGAGGAGGTTCATGCTCGTTAACTTACACTTACTTTTAGCACTTCTCTACCAGTTCTCTCTCATCGTGGGCCAAGCAGTTCTCTCTCATAGATAAGAATATCCTGCTCTTAGCACCGGTTTTCACTTCGTGTAGCAGCTTCTTCTTCTTTTGTCTACTCAAACACTTCATCCATGAGAACCAAGTTTTGATCAATGATATATTCAAAAAGTAAGAGCTACTCTATTAATCTACATACCTTGTCTCCGGCCACCATGTTTTCTCCGAAGGGTGAAGGCGGATTCTCTGAACTTAAAATAAGGGCGAAGGATACATACAATATGCCGGGTCTAAAGTGAAGTAGTACAGACACAGGAAATCAGAGAAAAACTTAGAGAGTCTCCATAATCTAGACTTCTTGGTTTCTTAATCGGTGTCTATCTTACTAAGATACTTGTACAGCTTAAGGTGCTGGTGCTCCACCCCACTCTAAGAAGTATGACTGTGATTTGCCAATACCCAAATGGGTAGTGTACTGCTCGCTCCCCTTCTTCTTAATTCAGACTTGTTTGCGCACACAACCTTCCTATAACTTTCTGACCTGGATCCAACCAAAGAAGGAAGATGTATGGCCTCCCTCGAACAAAAGAAGGAAGTATGGGAGTTTACCGGTAGGCAATGACCACAGCCGAAGTAAAGTGCTCAGCTCAAAGAAAGAAGGTGGTGGGGGCTTCGAAGAGTGAATAAGTTCGTTCGCAGTGATGTGTAATCTCTTCAAATCGAGAGAAGAGGTGTAAAAAGGAAATGCTTTTAGGCAGGCTTACTTGCTTAGTATGTATTTTTTATACAATCAAAGACCAAGGTCGTACGGATAGCAATTCTGGACCATAGGCATAGCAGCACATAGGTATTCTCTCTTCTTTCTCAATTCAGGGAGGACACTATCTTAATTCTTGTGAAAAGGCAGAAGCAAGTGAAAGGGCAGCAGTATTATATGAGTTCTAAAAATAAGGGAGAAAAAAAACTCATGTATGATAGTGGTCAAAAGCCTTCCATAGAAGGGAATAGCAACCTGACTAGAAATTCATAGCTGACTAGCGTACGAACGAGTTGGTCAGGCTATGAATGAAGGCTACTACTCTTCAGGAAGAAGGTACTAATAGCTCGCTCAGAGGTTCAGTCAAGCTCCTCACTCTTGGTCTGGCAGGGCATATTAGATATAGTAGTGGTGTTTTGAAAGCTTCTTATTTTTTCTAATACTATAGTAGGAGTAGGTCAGGTACAGCTTCTTATACTAGGGATGCTTTTTTGAATCATTGAAAAAGCTTTCAATAGTCTTAGTAAGTTTCAGAAAGGAGAATACCAAGGTTGAATCGAAGATAAAAGTCAAGCAGGTCACACCGCCGATGAGTTGTGTAGGAAGGATTGCTTGTCAAGCTCTTGCCGAATTTGGACTTATGGCTCTGAGAAAAACCCTTTTCTAGATTAGGCTTTTAGATCTACGAATTACGAGAGAGATCTCCGAAAGTATAAGCGAGATGCTCTTACACCAGAAAGATAGTATAAGCTAGTTCTCACTAGCCGGGCCCTTACTCCTACTACTCACCAGCCGAGCCCTTACTCCCATCTACTACTTCTTATTAAAGCTGCAAGTGCAGAGGGGAATTTCGCAAGCTAGGAGGAATAGAAAATCCTAACTAAGAAACAATCAATCAGTCCACTAAGTCTGTTAAGTAAGAGTTATACGAAATACTCTGATTCAATGTACGAGTGACTCAATCCCAAAGGTCAATCCAGCCAGCCGATTTTCAACAACAAAGGAGTTCACCGTGGAAAGATAAAGTCTAATGACAGACACTGGTAATTCTCTCACTGGGCCAGCCACTAGAATCAGTCAATGAAAAAGCAAGCAAGGAGATGTCCTCACTGGACATTTATCCTATTTGTGAAATCCTTTCTATGTTTCTGAGACCCGGAAACCTGTCAAGTAAGTAGGGATTTCTTTATCCCCATCCATGGTTTCTTCTACTTTTTTATAGGCGTCCGGCGCATGCATACAACCATTCCTTCTTCTCCTCGGAACGTCAGGTCGGTCGGAAAGAAAGCGCGATGTAGCTGGCATCAGCATCTCTTGTTAGGTTCGCACGCACAAGGGTGGTGGGTAGGTATCTTTACGTGTCCCGCGAGGCTTTGATCTTTCCATGTATTGGCGCATAGAGATTTGACTGAGCAGTTGTATTTCTTTTATGCACATTTACTTATGTTGATAGAGGGAGTGGGATGAAAAATGCATAGTAGGAGATTGCCTACCTACCACGTCTCGTAGGAGACCCAAACCTCGCATACGGGTGGACCGAGTCGGGTGAGTAGGCTGGATTGCTAAGTTCTACCTCCGTTTGATCCTCTACCGGCTCTAGTGGTCATATAAAGGAACACAAGCGGGTAACCACTTAGGGAACTAGGACCCGATATCTGCTGATTCCACTGGAGTGACTTACTCTCGGAGGGAGCACCGGTTCTTGAATCCGTTAGTAGTACACGTAGGCGCGCGAGCACTACGATATCAGAACTTACTTTCTTATTCCATTTTCGTGCTTAAACAACGATTCGCCCGTGGGATGATCAGTGGGGTTGATGCCCTGTAATCATACATAGTTGGACTTATGCGTGCCTTGCTTGTACAATCATAAGCTGCAGGAGGAACCTTCCATGGAGGACAGGCGGTGAGCTCTGGATCCTAGGACTGTGACACGATGCAACACTTCCCATTTTAGGCGGAGCTTGCTTTGGGACTGTGGATACACGACCTTTTTGAGGACAATGTCGCCTTGGAGAATACTCGCTCTTTAACTCGGAGTCGTAGAAGCTAGTGTTGTCTTGCTTGCTCGAAACGTGCTTGAGGAGTGATGTGTCTCATATTCAAGCGACGTTGCTTCGGAGAGCGACCACCAAGGAGCATCTTGAAGTGGAGTACGACGACTTCTGCTCCAAGGGAGAAAGGTATGCGCTTGTGAGGCGGCTTTTGCTTGCAGAGTTGCTTTTGAAGATGATCCACCCCATTTTCTCAGAAGAGAAGTCAGAACATGTGTTTTTCACGACCCGGACGATAGAGAGCACTTTCCAATAAGCATTACAGACTGATCACATGGTACTATCTCTACGCCCAATGGACCTTCCTCTACTGCGCCAGGAAGAAAAGCTGGATCGACGTGTTGTAAGCCGTCACCGTAGCGGAGAGAAGCTAGATGGCTTATCGATTGCTAGCTGTCAGCATAGGTAGTATTTTGGTACCAACATGCCAAGCTAGCGGAATTCTTCACAGGGAAACAACATCTTGAACTTGGAAATGATCGTTTCAAAGAAAACTATCTATTTATGAGAAATGCTATGTTATGTTTTTTCCGCCCAGTGAGTAGATACGAATCGAGATATTGATCTGTTTTGCTACCAGGAGGGTGGTTCGGGTACACGCCAGCTCTTTCTCATATAGCTAAAAAACAAGTGATTTTGTCTTGTCAAAGTAAAATACTCGGGGCAATCTACTCATATCAAGCGGGTCTTAGCGGAGTCCAATTTATCAAAGTTTCATTGTGACCTTTATTCTGGTTAGGGGCAAGCAAGAAAGGGCGAATACGGGAATTTTATTGTCTTTCTGGGCAACTTTCCCAAGTCGTTCCACAAGAGATAAAAAGGATATAATGGTGATGAAGACAAAGCGCATAGAGCGCATACAGTTACCTTTTCATTTAATGAATTTCGTATAGAGAAGCAAGTTCTCATATCGGATCTGGAGATGCTTTCCTGTTGGTTAGTGGTCCTACCCGTATCGATCCTTCTATTGAGAAGCACCATCCGGAAAATGAATTACCCGCAGCTCGAGCAGAACTACTCCTAAAGTCATCTTAAGTAACTTAGGTCACCTAAAGTGACACTAGTGCCTCCATCTCAAGGAATCTATAAAAGATACCAGAAAGCCCCAAGAAGATATGGATGCGATAAACTCTCTGAGCTGAGAGGTGAAAGTTCCGGTGGTGATGGTGGGCGGGCCAGTCGATCCGTACCGATGCTTACGTTCGGCTTTGCTCCTATCTTAGCAATCCGAACTTACTATTCAAGATGGGCTCCTGGCAGGCTGGAGCCACCTACTCAATGCGATCTTCCGAATGGAATGTATCAAGAGCGTTCTTCCTTTGGTCACTCAGGTTAAGGAAACTATTCCTACTGTACTCGAGTCGAAAGTTGTTAGCGTTGCATGCGCAAGGTTCCCGTTCACTTCGTATTACTTCCGGGCTGGCCAAGCTATCGTCGGGTGGAACTTTCCTTCAGATGGCCCCATTAAACTATATTGTCAATAGATCGGCTTATAACTCTTACGACTTGTCGGCGGCGACTGACAGGATGCCCCTGCGAGTGCTATTCCATGTGTTGGAAAACCTCTTTGGCACATCTTTCGCGGTCTAGTTAACAGCACTTTAGTGACTCATGTCTTCTCTTCCATGGCTTAAACCTGCTTATTATACTAGAAACAATGGAATACCTCAAATTGGATATAGGTGAGGTGGGACTTAAGAATGCCTTGTCTGGAACATCTCTTCAAAGCAAGAATTAGCGTATAGAAAGGAAGCAGCATTTCCTTTCAGCTGCTTTTAAAAAGTCCCCGGGGATATAGCCCACTTCTCATTTCTCAACACCTGCTTCTCTTCTCTTTTCTATCATATAAGAGGGATAGGTACTTATTCCTGGCCGGCGGTATCATTGCTGCTCCCCGCCTAATGCGGATCATTGTGCAATGCTTATGTGAAATCTCAATCCAAAACGGATTCATTTCGTTGGAAAAACCAACGCCGACGTCAAGATCAGTCTCCTTTCCTTTCTCTTTTCGGGAGCAGAGCTGAAAAAGATGGGGGGTCACGATGGATCCTTTTTTTATCCCTGATTCCATGGAGGGAATGATTGTGGAATTTAACCCTTCGTCGTCATACCCAAACTCGGTCAATGGGCCGGCTTTTAGCGTTGAAAGCACTCGTTTGTTCCGGCTCGTGAGTTGAAAGCACTCGTTTGTTCCGGCTCGTGATGTGTTTGACGCATGCATAGAATCAAGATCTATTGAGACCAGGATGTTTGTTTCTTCCTCGAAACAAGAGATACGCTCTGGCTTATTTGCATTCGAATGGAGAACCTCACTTATCAACTGCCCTGGATTGGATCTACTTACGATTTGAGAAACTGGCTCCAGAACCCCTGTTTTTGATGCAGAATCGGTGGTTCCTTCTCTTTTTCGTGATTTCATCCATAAATCAATGGAAAGAGCACTTTATTCAGTGAATTGACACGTTCCTGATGCTTTTACAGTAGCAGCAGTCTCGGTAGCAGAAGTAGATCCGAGTGTAGATACCGGGATCATATCACCACTATTGACTATTTCAATTAATTCACATCTGCTCGTATCAATCAAAGTTTCCTATCAAGCAATCCCAGCAGCAATCAAGTTGGCACCCACTATATAAGATGCACTATTTCCTGATCTTGTCCCAAACCCAACTCGGCACTTTTAGACCTGGCCTGGATCCCTCCCTTCTCCGACAATATATGCAACCTTAAAGAAAAGAGACCACTCTCAGAACGACCCTTCGGAAAGCCCCACAACAAGCTATCCCAGAAGAAATTGTATAACTTGGCCAAAGTATTCACTTCCAGTTCCCTTTGCAATAAGATCACAGTAGATATTTTTTAGAAGGCTCACTCTCTCGTCTACAAAAAATAGATGTGTGCTTACTTCTTGGAGATTGACTCCTGCCGGTAAGTGCACACCCTCAGTAGTATCTCTATAGACTTTATAGAGTATTTCCAATTGATAAATGATTTGTTCTTTAAGAACATCTTTGGATATATCAGTTACTTGTGTTTCAACATTAATAGCATTTATGTGATGGATCATCCGGCCAGCCCTAACGGCGACAAGAATAGCTATCGACAATGACAAACCCAATGATACAATATACTCAAATATAATCGTTTCCATAAAAATCTGCCATCATTTTTTGAGTCATACTTGTCCCTTAGCGGACTCACTCTTGTCTTGCTTCATCTAAGGAGTGATAAGTGCCAGGAGTCTGCCTCTAGCATCAATACATGTCCTAGTTACGAACAAAGAAGCGGTCCTGTCTCCTTAGCGTTAGCGGCCTTATGCCTATTTCAGTATACGCCCGTGTCAATATGTCTAGACTTACCTATACCCATGCTTCCTTCTTCTTTGACTAGCTTGCTTCCCCTATCAAATAGAACGGGAATGACTGCGTGCTTGGCCATCGTTAGTAAGCCCGCGTAGGGTAGGACCATCATCGAGCAAATGTTCCTTCAAAGGCGCGGAGCGTGCTATGGCAGATTTTCATCCCGCAAGAGGATGCGCCTAACTAAAACGCCGAAAGGCAGTGCATCCCAATCCGTTGCTTTGCTTGTTGGGTCCACTTTTTGAAAGTTTCTTTGTTCGTAACATTAGTAGTTACTCACTGCATTAGTAGTTACTCACTGGGTGGGTGCACCAACGGTTTTCTAGGAATTTGAGTTGCTCAATACGGACGGAAAGATTCTTTCGTGAAATAAAAGAACGGCAGCGGCAGGTTAATGAGGGAAAGGAAACCAGATCTTTTTTCTATGGTATGGCCTGGGTGGCCTAAGCGAAATCCCGAGATATGAAGGAGCCGATCAATCTACCCGCCCGAGGTAAGCTTGCTCCTCACTTGAGTTGAAGCTGCCTCCGCTCCCTGCCGTCATACGGATTGATTTACTTTATCTTGACATACGCTACACATATATTTGCTAGAGATATCAATCGAAATAGGAGCTTTCTGAAAATAGAAATCGATATATCCATGGTATTGAATGGACAAGAATTGAATGGGATTGTGGCACCCACTGATACACTACGCCATGTTACGAACAAAGAAATGATCAAGAATTTCATTATGGCATGGCGCTATAGGCCATCGATTCGGTTATAGGAGTAGACGCGGGCAATGGCAAAGAGGAACATTTGGTTGGACGACCTCCAAGACACGAGTCACTACTTTAGAACTACGTTATTCCCTGGCGTCAGGTACACATCCGGGGTTGAAGAAGGGACGCATATCAAATAAATGCGATCTAGATCCCTTTAACAGATTAGCAGCATCTTCGCATTCCGAGCCGAGACTATTATGATTACCTACCGCATTGGAGGAATCAAAGATCCTTACTTGAGGAACTCAACTGGCACTCTACTGATTGGACTTTACCGACTTCAGAAACCAGACAAGATTCTATACCGAGCTGACCTATCAACCAGACGGACTTGAACAACTGACATGTCTGCTATTGTTATTGCCGGGCCTCCAGACCATACCAATTCACCGAGTTAGAAACCGGACCAGAGCTATTAACCGACTTGACGTGCTTTCCTGACTGACAGACCGGACAGACCAATCCAACGAACTGACTTGAAGGAAGATGTGGCGGATCTCAAGGCTGTCTCTATTCCAAGTACAAGTTCCGAGGTGAAATGCGTTGATGTGGCCAATCGATATACAGTATAGTTGAATGGTTCGACAAGTTCACATGCCGGAGCTACCTGTTCTCCGCGATTCAATTGGTTCTTCTGCCTTGCCTTCTTATCTATCGGTCCCAAGGTCAAAGAAATAGGTTCAGTGGTTCGACCTCCCAAAGGTTAAAGAAAGACATCGGTATTAAGACCACTCCCTCCGGATGATGATATGTCCCAACCATCTATAGCCCATGGTTCGTTACTCGGGAATTCGGAGAGGTCAGATGAGATAGATGGGTGTGTTCAAAATGGAATGATCCCCTTTTCTCATGTTTGCATTTTTGTTGTCCACAAACAAATAAAGAGTCCGAAAAGACGTACGCATAACAGACTCGGTACCTAGGTCAATGGGTTCAGTGGAGAATTGCGTTACTGTAATAGCGAAGGTATCTATGAAATGCAGTACCAAGGTCAATGAAATTGAAAGGCACCTCTACAACAGAATCAAAAGGGATTTGGCGGCTATAGACGACTCAGAGGGGTTTTCATAAAGAGAAGCTTTCGCGCAGTACACCTATATGGAACATGGATTCTGGCAATGCAACGGAGTTGGGTCCTCATATCGATCCGAATGAATCAGTCTTTCTACAGAGGTCAATCTTTGCCTATTAGGCAAGAGGATAGCAAGTTCTAAATTCTGTCTCGTTAGGACATGGATTTCTATTACTATGAAATTCATAAATGAAAATGAAGTAGTTAATGGGAGGGCTACCGTTATCCTTTTTCTTGTATGTGTTCCTAAGAGAAGTAATGTGTCCTCATGTTTCGAGGTCTCAAGAAAAGGGCGTGGAAACAGATAGAAACTCTTGAATGGAAATTGAAAAGAAATGTAGCCCCAGTTCCTTCGGAAATGGTAAGATCTTTGGCGCAAGAAGAAGGGGCGACCCATATCATCTTGACTTGGTTCTGCTTCCCCTTTTTTTTAAGAGTACCGAGTCGGGTTCTTCTCCTACCAGTATCGAATAGAACATGCTGAACAAGATCTTCTTCATGGAAACCTGCTCGATTTAGATCGGGAAAGTCGTACAGATTTTATGAAACCATGTGCGATGGCTCGAATCCATAGTCAATCCTACTTTCGATAGGACCAGTTGACAATTGAATCCAATCCCTGCTTAGAGACATGACTGCGAGCTATTTGTTACCTGATTGTCACCGAGCTTGATGCTGCTGGTCTTCCACCTCACCCATAATGTTGAGGAAACTTGACCTAAGCGGAAATGGATTGCGAAACCATTGATTCTTTCAAAACCGGTGTTTCTTACTCTAAAAAATAAATGATAGGGTTTAGGTCGCTCTTACTTTCTTAGCGCTTACCGGATATAAATTCGTATTTATCTCCACTTACTAAATAGGGGGTGCGGAAGGGTGAAAAGATGGAATTAAGAATGATCTACGCCATTGCCATTCTTCTCTAATCACCACTTCTTCCTTCAATATCTCCTCCTGGCGCCAGCCAGTGAGACCTTTCGTTGCATCCTCCACCTACCTATCCCCTTCCTGTTCAGGAACCAACTGGATCAAAGTGAGGCAAAACAGCGTCTATGTCCTAGAAATAGTCTTTGTCGAGCTCAAGCTCAAGATAGTTAAGTTTTTCATATGGCCAGTGGTGAATTGATACTTTAACAGCGAAAAGTGCACCTTCAGTTGGAAAAGAATGCGCGATCTGTTTCATTCGGCTAGGGGCTCTCAACCATTCTTTCAGGTCAAGCGGAACCATGACTCCACTCGTTAGGTCTGGTGACCCTGCAAATATTATATGTGAACCCGCGATAAATGTGCCTCAGTGCTGCCGTGCTTTAGAGAAGCTGCCGTGCCTACCCCACCCCAATTGGTCGTGCTTTTCCTGTTTCTTAAGCCACGCGAATGAATAGGTCTGCGTTTGCTCGGAGGAAGGTGTTTAGCCAGAGCGTTTCTCAGCTCAGACAAAGCTTCTCTTTACGTGAAGTGCCACGGTTCCTTTTCCCTCTTGACCCGGCTTTTCCTATTCTAACATTAAAAACTTGTACTGGAACGGCAGCCCAGGGTTCGATCTTTGTTACCCCACTGATTGTGCGATCTTCTAGGCCGATATTGGCTTACGGAAAAGAAAACTCCTAAAGTGGCAGATTTGGAAGCAAATCCTGAGCTTCCATCAATGAAATTCCATTCAATGTGCCTAGGGTCCCCTCTGTTATCAATAAATGAGTAGTTTCTGAAGACGGCGAGTGCGGCGCATGAGGACGGCAGGGATGAGTTGCGACTCAAGGAGCACAGAATGTAAACAGGCAAGTACCCGCTGTTGATGCATCGTCGGAGTAGGAAAGGGAAAGCCCTCGAGCTCTAGCAGCTGTCCCGCGTGCATTGGCTTAAGAAAGGAAGTCGGCACCGGGCAATCCGGAATCGATTATGCGCCTCTTTTCCTCATTCAAAAAGAAAGGACTTGTGCGAGTCACCCAGCAATGGATTTTCACATCGATGATGCATATTTCCAATGCTTTTTGAATTACAATAAAAAGATGAAATAGTTCACTCTGGCATAATCCATTGCAAGATCCGTTCATATTAGCTATCTACTGCCTGACTTGCCCCACTTACTAAATAGGGATCATTACATTCATGGAGAGAAAGGTAAGCGTGTAAACAAAGCTAGCTTCTGCCGGAAGAGAGTTGCTTGCCTCTTGCTGCCACTAAACCCCAATGTGAAAGAAAAGCAAGGCGATCTACCGAACAAACATTTCCTTTCTTTTTAATAAGATAACATTGGGAGAATATTCCTGGGATTTGTTTTGTACCGATTGAATGATTTCGGCAAGCTAAATCCATTCATTTGGGATCCTTTCTTTCTCCCCTTTTTATACTCAAAAGCCGTTGCCTTTCCTACTCGAAAATGGCTTGCTCCAATTATTAAATAGGGCGGAGTTGTCCTTTCTTACTCGATAGCATTTGTGCTTCCCCTATTTAATAAGTTCAGATGGGAAATGCGGATAAGCTTGAGAACAGACAGCTCTTCACTTTAAAATCCACCCCAGGTATCTCTACCTATAGGCAGAGGGTCCTCGTTCTTCTGGAGATGCCGCTGGCGCTGCTGAAGTGGATTGGGATGGCTGCGCCAAAGTCTACTGATCCATTAATAATTTGCAACATAAGCTTTAGTGCCTTGCTATGGCGAGGTCGTCTCCCCGCCAGAGTCGGTGAAGCTTGATAGTATCCTCGCATGAATTCACATACGTAAGATCCCGGTAATCTTCAGGACCATGGACATCGTGAACGAACTGGCCTCTCAATCCTGATGGTGGTACCCATTCTGCTAGTGCGAAAGCTGTTCCCGTTTCTTCGTGATCCGATCCGGTATCAACGGATACTTGCATTTATCCGGGAAGGGTTGAAACAATGGAATGCAACGCAACAAGAAAACGTGTATGTTAAGTTCTTTAGTTGATGTGATGCGGCTCGACTCATCATTGCTCTCACAAAAAATCAATGTTTTCGGTTCCCTTTTTACTCTCGAATTATCATATAGAAAGATGTTCAGATTCAGTTCTCTCTGAAAAGGAAGACGGGGCCCTTAGGGACACAGTAGTACCATTTCAATTGTGCGAAAGGGTGTCCTGGTAGCCTCTCTGCTGTAGTAAGATGAACGGTCTCATTGTATAAAACAGTCAATTCTTCCATTTATTAAATTGTCAAATCGAGATTGTGTGGGTGTAGATAGGAATAAGTCAAGGCTGTTTCTTGTTAGTCTGTGTCTTCCTCTTTAGTAGTATCCAGGTTCACCTTCCGTTGTTACTCCTCAGAAAACTCGTAGAATAGTCTAGTCTCATTGGCCCTCGTCGATGGTACAAACGCTCCAGTCTCCCGCTCATGGTCTAGTTCTCCTAATCTAACGAAGTGCTCCCTCCCTCCTACCTAGGTGTACCTCTTCATTGGAGCAAACCATCCAGCAACTTCTTACATTTAGAATTCCCTTCTAAGCTGGCTATAACCATCCTTATTGACCAGAAAGGAATTGAGAAAGGGGATGCTATAACCAGACCATAGACAGCGTTTCCACATTCACTTTTGAACTTAGGGAAAAAGTGAAAGAAGCCCTCATACCCACTCCTCTTTCCCCACCAAACCAACAAGTAGTAGGTTGGTGGGCCTCGTGATCTCCATGAACTGAGATCACTACACGGGTGATTAAATATATTGCTCCACTCACGCGTATATTGCTCCACTCACGCGACATAATCCTTAAAAATAAAATAGAAAGTTTTAGGATTATGGCGTAAATGATTGATCCAATCAGTCAAGTCGCTACTGGAATATGAATGAAATTCAAATTGGTCCATTACGTTCTCGACAACCCCGCCCTTCATGCTCGGGAGAAGGATGTCGCCCTCGGGTATCCACGGATATTTCTTTCGGATGAAATTCTGATATTGCTGGAGAATGAGTCTTTCTAACTCCCGCAGTTTTGCCTGTCGGACTCTCTGGCCCTCTTCGTTGAATTCTTGATTTACAGAAGTATTTTCATCTTCGAAATCCGGGTTTTCGGGTGTAACGCCCCGAGCCCGGCGCCCCAGAAGACTTCCAGCTATTCCGAGCTTTGTCGTGTGTTTCATTTGTGCTTGCTCTTTTATTTTTGCATTGCACCATGCCATCATGTCATTAATCTTTGCATCATGAGCTTTGCATCATGTCATTTAATTCAACCAATTAAATCGTACGGATCTTCGGTCCATTTAAATCGAGGGAACTCACATGGTGATTCTCTTTAAAACATATCCTCTCGATATCTAGGGAGCCATATTAAACCATTTCATAACACATTTGCGCGGTTCTTCAAATTTCCTTTTACCCAACCCAACTTCTTTTCTTCCTTTGGTGCCTTTTAAGTAAAATTGAGTTGCAATTTTACTTTATCCACAAATGTTCCAAATCAGCCCATAAATCACATCTAGTGTGTAGGGCCATCTCCTATAATTTCAACCCATTTGGAGCTCATTTGAATGGGTTTCAAAATTCAAACTTGCCGAGTTAAATCCAACGCGTTTGGATTTTACTTCCTCTAAAAATCCCCTTCCCATTTTATTTAAATTCCTCATATTTTTGTGAGTCCGGGAAAATTACCCCCATGCGCAAATTCTTTCCTTAACCCCTCTTTCTTTTTTTCCTTCCTCTCTTTTGTTTTCTGTCAATTTAGTTTTATGAGAGAGAGTGAGAGAGATGAGGCCCAGTAGCCATCCAGCCAGCAGGCCTCCTGGCCTTTTCCCTCTCCCCACCTCCCAAGGCCTAGGCACAACCCCTTCTCTACTGGGCCGGCCTCCCAAGGCCCAGCCGGCGCCCACCGACCGAACCCTAGCCCCGCTAGCCCGACTCCCTCCTCTCGATCCCCTCCTCCTCGTTTCTCCTTCCGCCGCCAGCGCCCGACCTCCTCGCCCTCTCTCCCGATCCCATCTCTTCCTCTCACCCTCTCCCTCTCGTCCTCCCACGCACGCAGCGGGGCAGCGCATCGCGCCTGATCCCCCGCGTCGGCCTCTCCTTCCCCCGCGACCAGCTCCGCGCCTTTGCTGCCTGCCTCGACGTCCTCGCCCGGATCCTTGTCGCCAACCCTGCCGATGATTGGCCCCAACGCCCCGGCCTCTCCTTCCTCGCGCCGCACCACCATGGAGGACCAAGCAGTCGCTCCCTCGCCATCCCTCGTCGTCCCGACCCGCAGCAGGAGCTCGTCCCCGACCCCATGACCGCCTCCCCATCATCATCTCCGGCAAGAGACCGTCACCAAGCTCGACGTCGCTCTCCTGCACCTCCGCCGTTCGCCTCCTGCAGCCCGAGCGCCTCGACTCAGCGCCGCCCCGCCATGGATGCCGCCATGGACGCCGAGCTCCTTCGCATCACCCCTGCCTCGACCCTGCTTCGCCTCTGCACCGCGCCGCCCCGTCGACCCGCTACGTCCTCGCGTCTCCCTTCCTCATCCCGCACCCGAGCCGTCCCCGTGCTGCCGCTAACCACCACCATCGCCTCCTTGCTGCTGCCCACCCGAGGCCCTTGTGTTGCTTCGTTTCGGGTCATCAAGACCAACAAGTTCGCCTAGACGGCCTCTACGTTGAACGACTGAGACGTCCCCGTATGCATCCAAATCATGTAGACTCAAGATCACCAAGTACCCTTCGGATGCGCCAAGCTTGACTACATGGACCGCCAAGTTCCGCTTCGAACGTGTACGACTACACCCGGTGATGCGACAAGTACCCCAATAACGTGTACATCTACGACACCTGGAGTCCTCGGATCCGTCAAGTTCCTCTACGAAAACGTGTACGACTACCGTCGCCGTGTACCACTACTTCCCTCGACGACCCGCGAACGACTACTTCCACTACCGCCGAACTTGGTCTGTTCCGAAATACACGCTTCAAAGGTATAACCGCTGAGAACGACCGCCGTGGACCGAATGCATATGTTGTATGAGTTGCACCCTTTGTCTGCACCATGTCTGTAGCTCGCTTCCATGCCATCGACACGTGGGAACCCGGTAGTCGGGAGCACCCCACCATCTCTAGCATGTTCCGCACATCCGCACATCTCCTTTTGCACCGGTATCTCCATGAGCTACCGGAACCGATATGTTGCCGTGGCACCATTTTCGGATTCGTTGCCGTGGCACACTTTCTTTCCGCCACGATGACAAATGCTTCTTAATGCTCTTATCAACATTTTCATAAAATTGCTTAAAACTTGCAAATGTCATCCGAATCATGATAACAACATTTAAAATGCTTAAAATTGTTGTTTGCATTTATTTTGCTAAATGGCATGTTAAAATGATTTATTTCATAACTAAATAACCGTAACTCGGAATTTAATAATTTATATATGTAAATGGTGTAGAAAAATGCATAGATTAACATGTTGCACTTTATTTTCCTGTTTAACAACAATAAAATATGCTTTAGGACAGAACAGTACCAAATCTAAAATATGCATATGAGGATATTCCGGATTTGTTGTTTGTTGTTCCGGCCTCATTTAAACTTGCCTAGATAGGTAGTTTTCATATGCATCACCCCTTGCCATGTTTAACAACATTTAATATTGTTGGGTAGCCTAAACAAGAGTGAACTAAATAAATGTTGTGAAGTTTCGTCAATATGCAACTCGTTGCATATTGAGCTCCACTTAACTTGTAGTATTGTTTGTTGCACTTTGCCATGCCATGCTCATTAAACCGGACATGCATCATACTTGATTGTGCATTATGCCATGTTTATGTGATGGTTGTTTACTTTGTTGCATGTTTCTTTCCGGGTTGCTTCTCTCGTTAGCTTCGGTTTCGTTCCGGAGTTGTGAGGATTCGTTCGTCTTCGTCCGTTTGTCTTCTTCATGGAC
The DNA here is from genome assembly GCA_032464435.1 of Aegilops umbellulata. Classification (NCBI taxonomy): domain Eukaryota; kingdom Viridiplantae; phylum Streptophyta; class Magnoliopsida; order Poales; family Poaceae; genus Aegilops; species Aegilops umbellulata. Next base: position 471,350,565 of record CP136059.1, on the reverse strand, counting down.
TCATTCTTCTTCCTTGCGGGATTTCAGGCAAGATGACCATACCCTCGAAATCACTTCTATCTTTTCTTGCTAGATTTCTCGCTCTTTTGCTATGCCTATGCTGCGATACCTACCACTTGCTTATCATGCCTCCCATATTGTTAAACCAAGCCTCTAACCCACCTTGTCCTAGCAAACCGTTGTTTGGCTATGATACCGCTTTGCTCAGCCCCTCTTAGGGGGTTGTTAGTTGCAGGTGAAGATGAAGTTTGTTCCTTGTTGGAACATGGAGATGTTGTTCCTTGTTGGAACATGTTTACTTGTTGGGATATCACAATATATTTTATTTAATTAATGCATCTATATACTTGGTAAAGGGTGGAAGGCTCGGCCTTATGCCTGGTGTTTTGTTCCACTCTTGCCGCCCTAGTTTCCGTCATATCGGTGTTATGTTCCCGAATTTTGCGTCCCTAACGCGGTCGGGTGATCTATGGGACCCCCTTGACAGTTCGCTTTGAATAAGACTCTTCCAGCAAGGCCCAACATTGGTTTTACCATTTGCCTCACCTATGCCCTTTTTCCCTTGGTTTCCGGAGCCCAAGGGTCATCTTTATTTTAGCCCCCCCCCCCCGGGCCAGTTATCCTCTGAGTGCTGGTTCAAACTAGAGCCCTTTGCAGCGCCACCTTGGGGCAACTCGAGGCCTGGTTTTAGTTGTACGGACTGCTCATCCGGATGTGCCCTGAGATCGAGATATGTGCAGCTCCTATCAGGATTTGTCGGCACAACCGGGCGGCTTTGCTGGACTTGTTTTATTACTGTCGAAATGTCTTGTAGCCGGGATTCCGAGACTGATCGGGTCTTCCCGGGGAGAAGGAATATCCTTCGTTGATCGCGAGAGCTTATCATGGGCTAAGTTGGGACACCCCTGCTGGGTTTGAACTTTCGAAAGCCGTGCCCGCGGTTATGTGGCAGATGGGAATTTGTTAATGTCCGGTTGTAGAAAACCCGAAGTTGTTCTTAACTAAAATACACCAACCGCGTGTGTAACCGTGATGGTCTCTTCTCGGCGGGGTCCGGGAAGTGAACATGGTTGTTGGGGTTATGTTTGACGTAAGTAGTTCAGGATCACTTTTTGATCATAGTTGTTCGACCGTGCTTTGCCTTCTCTTCTCGCTCTCATTTGCGTATGTTAGCCACCATATATGCTAGTCGCTTGCTGCAGCTCCACCTCTTACCTTTTACCCTACCTATAAGCTTAAATAGTCTTGATCTCGCGGGTGTGAGATTGCTGAGTCCTCGTGACTCACCAGATACTTCCTAAACCAGTTTGCAGGTGCCGATGAAACCATGCAGGTGACGCACCCGAGCTCAAGGAGGAGTTCGATGGAGATCTTGCCCTTTATGTTGTTTCGTTCTAGTCGATCAGTAGTGGAGCCCAGTTGGGGTCGATCGTGGACCTTTGTCGCTTTTGGGGTTTTCTTCTTTTATTTTGGTTCCGTAGTCGGACCTTGATTGTACCTGTATGATGTAATGCTTTATTCATGTATTGTGTGAAGTGGCGATTGTAAGCCAACTATGTATCTCTTTCCCTTATGTATTACATGGGTTGTGTGAAGATTACCTCACTTGCGACATTGCTTTCAATGCGGTTATGCCTCTAAGTCGTGCTTCGACACGTGGGAGATATAGCCGCATCGAGGGCGTTATATCGGGCGTTCTTGTTGTTGTTTGTAAAAGTACATCTATTTCACCTGAGCTCTCCAGAAAGGAAGAAGAGGCTTCGTTTGTAGCAGCCATAGCTACGAACCCCCCCCCCCCTTGAATACATAAATAAGTGTACAGGCGAAGGCGAAAGAAATAATTAATTTTAAAAAGAAGAGGCATACGGGGTTAAGGACGCCCCTAAGATAGTATAGAAATAATGCACAAAGAATCATTGGAATTTCCCATCTTTTTCAGCTCTGCTCGCTCACTTTTGAAAGGAAAGGAGACTGATCTTGACGTCGGCGTTGGTTTTTCCAACGAAAAACAAGAACATTCTTTCCCGAAAAGGCATTCATTCATTGTTCGTTCTGTGCCAGGAACCAGATTTGAACTGGTGACACGAGGATTTTCAATCCTCTGCTCTACCAACTGAGCAATCCTGACTATTTATTGTGCATCATCCTAGTAGAGTACTTGTATCTATGTCAATTAAAGGGACTAAAAAAGAAAAAAGTATTCTCAAATTGGACTTAGTAAATATCAGGATAATGATATGGATTGTGAATGGCTTACTTAATAATAGGGATTACTTGCCTATACTATAATATGTTCATTTGTATGAATGGGATAAGATCCAAAGAAGTCAGTTCGGATCCGTTTGTGAAAGAGTAGAATAAGAAAGATAGTGAATCTTGTTTGAACCATTAATGAAAAATAGAGGTAATTGGTACAATAGTTAGGAAGTAAAATGGGCTTTTTATTGGGGATAGAGGGACTTTACTTGAACCCTCACGATTTAGAAAGTCGACGGATTTTCCTCTTACTAGAAATTTCATTGTGGTCGGTAACGTTGGTGAATTAACAGAAACGGAAAGAGAGGGATTCGAACCCTCGGTAAACAAAAGCCTACATAACAGTTCCAATGCTACGCCTTGAACCACTCGGCCATCTCTCCTACATAATCTTATTATTGACCAGAAACTGAGTGAATAGCGAGTTTTCGTATCACTAAAGTACAGGTACAACCGATCACAGGTTCCATAGGGAGTTTGACTTCCTTTCCAATTTCATATTTCTCAACAACAACTTCTCTCATCCCCACGGATCTATTCAAAATTCTGGAATCGTCCCATGTTTCTATTTCGATTGTATGGCGTGGCGTATACACGTTATGCAAACAGAACGTATGGTTACTTTACTCTATTTTCTCATGGCTTGTTAAACCTTTCTTTTTTCTTTTTGGATCATAACCAAATAAAAACTTCTCGAGTTATCAGAATCCATAGTCAAATTCAGTCCTTGGTTATTCAAGTTAGATGAAATAGTAATAGTTTGGCTCACATTGGTATACTACGAAATCCAATCTGATTCAAATATGGAATATCTCTCCTTGTCGGGACAATTTAAGCAGAATAAAATATCTATTATCGATTTTTTAGAATCGAATTAGTCTGTTTTTTTGCTATTTCGTACTGTATAATTCATTTGTTTATGGGATCATTTTCCCCGAGGGTTTCCAATCAATGGGGGCGTAGTATAGGTAGTTAGAGAGTGTAGGCTCCCCTAGCTTGAATTCTTTTTACCCATTCTTTGAGAGTGATAGGTTTGATTTTTCCGTACCATAATAGAAGAGCTCAGAAGAAAGACCTAATTATATAAAAACACGACCATTCAAGCTAAAGATCAGAGGATCCGTAATAGGACTCTCATAGACTTGCCGGGAAATAGAAAATTTGGAATCGGCTTTTCTTTTGCGCTAAAAAAACTTGAGGCCTTTTCCCTTATTATATGGCATATCCATACTTTAATAACCTAGTGCCTGATCGATTGAAAGCAATATTTACTGTCAGATAGAGAGATGCTGATAGGAAAAAGGATGGTATTTACTTATTCTCAAGAATATATAGAAAGGGAAAAGCTTAATAGCCACTATTGATCCCCTGAACAGAGCACATGATTCGGGATCAGGTGCGATGTGAAGAGGTAGCCTAGCCTTTTATGAGAGTCAATTGGGAAGTGGAAAGGCAAAACCATTAGTTTAAGTTCCCGGCTTTAGTCCTCTGTGAAGTTCAATCAACCATTTGAGTCAATTTTGAGTAAATAGTAAGACTTCGGATCGCACCATTCATAATGTTGCATCTCAATACTTGGCATCTTTTTCCCACTGCTGGCTCATAAATTAGCCTTGGTTTCACCGGAATTCGTTTATTTCGTTCATTAATTCGTTCTGATAGCTACGCAGAGGTCTTTCCTTACGACTCCCGTGCTTAATACGAAAAGCGGTTCTTGTGTGAAAAGTGCCAACTGACTATCTCCTTATTTTCTGATTGTTCTTCCGATAGGAATATTCCCTTGATCAGCTAACCTGGCCCAAGCATGACAATAGTGCATTTCCCCTTGATGGTACGATTTACATATCTTCTTCCTCTGCTACTTCTGTTCAGGAAGGTTAGTTTAGGCACTCCATCCCTGAGGGCTGCATCAGCTTATCTTTCTAGAAATCCCAGCTATAAGCTAGATCGGTATAAATAGGGCATTAAGCAGCAATAACAGAGATAGCATCCATGAGTTTTTTAATCCATCCTTTAGCATCGCCTGACTCGGACAAGGTGTTTCCTTCCTTCGCAATACCCGGCCAGGGCAATGTAGCTATCCCAATAAGATATGAAAGCTGGGCCACACCTGAGCAAGGAACTTATACATAGAAGTAACAGTAAATGTGCAAGATTTGGACCACTGCCATTTCCTTAAACCATCAATCAACAAATTGAAATAGAGATATCGGTATCTTCCAATCTGCCACAAGGATCTAGTCGCCAGTATCTTTGCCTTCTTCCCAACTTATCCCAGCATTCCTTGTAAGCGTTGCTATCACTATTTCTCCCTCCGGTGGCCTTGAGGCGTCTCGATCAATCGGTGTATCCGCCACAGGACACACCTCCTTCTCTCAACCATCCGAACAAGAAGATTTTAGCACGAACCCTCCTGCAGCTTTCTTTCCGACCGAAGTACCGCTTTTCTTTGCACTACTTTCGAACCGTATCAGGAACAAGAGCTTATGCGTTGCTTTCTTTTCGCAGTAGCCGCCCCCAGGGGTCATTACTTGATGAAGAGTGCTTCCCCTTTGAGCACCTTATCTTGGCCATCAATATAATTAATCCATCCTGCCTGTCTAGATATTGCTGTTAATACACAGGTTGATTGTATGACTATGGCATAGTGAGTTCTGGCTCCTAGCTGACATACTGAATACAACATCGAAGGGGGTCTATCTTATTCCGATGTAACGATTCCATTGAATATTGTGATAGCATCCTTTATTTCAGCTAGCTATTCTCAGTGATATGCTTGCTCCTCTTGGATTTCATTCCATGATAAGTATGTATTGGAAGTTGGAATGCCTAAAGTATTGGTGCATTAGGGTCCTCTTAAGCCTTGTTTCCTTCTTGATCTTACCTTTCCGTTGCTATCACTCGCTCTAGCCTCTCCTGGCCAGAGCTCCCTCTATCAACAACACCCTCACGCGATTGATTCCCTAGATAAGTATGGCTCATATAAGGTATCCTGATCATAGTAATTGTATCATATCTCCTTCTCCTATTGATCTTACCATCCCTCGAGTCCAAGTCTCGGGATGGCGCTTATTAAGGTCCTATTTCCCCTTGACAGGATCTTCTAGTTCTGGTATCCCTGAAGAGCATTTCCTAGTATGTATTTACTAACCTTAAACGATAGGAGCCGTATTTAGATAGATATCCTATAAATCTATTGATTTTCATTAGCTTGTAAATTCCTTGTGTGAAATAACTCAGAAATTCATTGTGCTAAACTTGTATCTATGCAGTACTGTTTAATGTGGAAGAAGTGTTTTTGTTACTAACAACATAGAAACCATGATACCAGTGCATAAGCATGAAAAACTCACTTTGTGATCAGATTGATCAAGGTTGTAGTCATTCGAATTTACTACTTCGTTAAATGATGGCTGTTTAAAGGTGTCTACCATAGTTTGTTTGGACAATGTCCTTAGTAATCAGGTATGTGACCTTCTTATAACCCACGACATCGGCATGATAGGTGTTAAATACATCCAGTGATGGTGGAGCTAAATCAGCAGGTTTTATATATGGATCCCAAGGTATATACTTATACCAGACAGTACAAAATAACCCTGCGTATACTAGAAAAGCAAAATAACCGTACACATACGACTTAGAATTCTCATCAGCAAATGGTATTACTACTTCAACCAACTTGTTTATGATTTCACGTTTCAAAAGGGATTTCAAACCAAGACCGCTATGTGAGAATCGCTGAATAACGTCAAAAGTATCCCTTAAGTAAATATTATCGATAAAAAACAAACCTAGCGAATCATTTATTTCTTTAAAGTTATCAAATATATACATTTATATTGTCGCCAGCCTACTTGAGCGTGGAACAAATATTTTATATATACATATTCCATAACTAGAGTTCCATAATTGTGAAACGTGGTATATGGTCGTACGCTAACTCCTATTTGAAAGTCGTGTGGCTCTCTAACAAACATGGAAAACAAACCTATCCTCGGCATCCAACTGTTATAAAAGAATGGAAGCACAATTGTTGTTGGACCTATAAACCCTATTATTTTGGCAATAAAACCATTTAGTCCTCTTTGATCTAAATTGGTAAATGTTTTTTGATTTTTCACAAATCTATCAATAGGTGAATTCAAGTAGGAAGTCCAGCCACTTTTGGAACTATCTCCACCGTTTGAACTACCACCACCCCATATAAAATGGTGGATTATACCATGATCGTCGTGCTTAGGTGCACTAGTTTTCACATTTGGATTTGTTCCATCATTAGTGGAACTAGAACCATCATTAGGGTTAGGGGAAGTAGAAGTAGATGCATCATTACTGCCACTAGATGCATCATTGTTGATAGGTTCTTTAGCTCCTTCCTCATCCGTTATATCTTTTTTCTTGGATTTCTTATTATTGTGGAGTTTTTTATCATCATCTTTTTCCCCGTCTCTATTGTATAACGAATTAAGTATCTTCTTAATGGATTGAAAGAATTTCTTCATGATAACAGTATTTTCTATTACTCTCTTATTGGTGGATTTCCTCCGCTTAATTTCAAAATTTACCCAGCCTTTTGAGTACTAGGATCTCCCCCTTATCCTAGCAGATCGGTACCCAGACCATATCCTTGGGCAGCTCGGATGTATCTATCTTTTCGTTCAGATCACATCATCTCGAGCGCGGAATCTTATTAGTGGATCAGAAGACTATGGTGACCCGTAGATCTTCAGATGTTGATTTGCAGAGCAGGGCCGGAATGCGGGGATTGCATTCTTCGAAAAGTATCATATCTTCTTTCCCTAGGGAGAAAGCAGAAACCAGAAACGAGTGGAGGTTCGATCTCTCACCCAAAGCAATTGGGGCTGGTGGAATCTTTCCCTATAGACTCCGAAAAATCATCGTGTACCTTTCCCCTATAGACTCCGAAAAAGCAGTGTGTACCTTTCCCTAAATCCTTCTCCCGTGCATGCTATTCTCGTGTTCCGTGATTAGAAAAGACCTGTTTCTTGTTTTCTTTGAGGTAATAAACCAGCTGTATCCCGCTTTGCCTATCTTGATGCGGAATCTATCGTTGAGCACCCATGAATGCAGGTAGAAGGTGTTTTTTCTTAACTCTTTCCAGGCCTCAGCTTGATTGGACTTCGTCAGCTCTTGTCGTTCAGCTTCCTCTCTCCTCTCTCATATTGTCTCTCCGTAGACGGCGTTAAAAAGTAAACTGACTTAAAGCAAAGTAGGTTCGATCCTTGTGTTCTATTATATGAAGTAGAAGAAGAAAGAGCCCGCCCCTGTTCTGTGGCGGATAGGCTGAGATGGAATTAGAGGGAGGAATGAACTTCAACTTTTCACCTTCCCCCGATCCCCCTTTACCCCCTTCCTGACCTTAGTAAATAGAAAGGCTAGGAATCAGTCTTCTCCTATGCCTACACTACTACAACCAAAGACCTACTTGAACGACAACAGATGCGGATGAACTCGCTTAGCTGCTCGCTCGGTGAAAGGCTTTCCTGGAAGAAAGTGGAAGACGAGGAACGTATCTCTCATCTTCCTTCTCACCTGGCAGAGGACGGGGATGAACTCCAAGGCCACAGGTCTGGAAAAAGAGCGAACTTTCTGATTACTGCAAAAAAGAAATCAAACCAGTTGGGTGATTCTTTAAAGAGCCTAAATCGAATCTGTACTATTGGTACAGAGCCATAAAGAATGGTCGTAACCATAGATCCATCATCTTCGAGGAGGAGGAAACATAAGTCCAATACGCGTTATGGAAGACTAGGGATTGCTAATCCGTCCACGCGGGAAGCCTTCTCCCTCTCAGGCTCAAGAGTCAAGATAGCCCGCCCTAAACAAGAAGCTGCTTATTCTTTCAAGGATAAAGCTAACCAAAACAAGCTACGGATTGAGCGTACACACTTGGTAATTATTTCCTGCTACATCTGATGAATCCCACAAGTAAAGAAACAAGAGAAGCTAGCTAATAGTCCCTCTTCACTTCCAAATAGTGCTTTGCCTAAGATGAATGAGTAGTTTAAAGCTTGGATCCATGGATGGGAACATGAGGTGGGCTAGCTTCGGATCCACAACAGGTGGAGAGTACCGGGTGAATCATAGGAACGAAAGTCGCTTGTTTGACCCGATGGAAAGCTTTGAACGAATCCGGTGGAAGTGCCTCACTTGGTTGGGCTTCGATAGGTGGAAATGGGAATGGGATCGCCCGAGAAATCATTGGATCTAGGAAATTGATTCATTGTTCTGCCTCTCCCACTGGTGGTGGGTGGCAACCAAAGGACTTGAATCTAGCGTTTGTTCCGGTTGAGCTTTCATTCCTTCGAATAGACGGATAGCTCTTGGAGGAAGGGATGAGCTTTTATCGGAAGGACCTAGCCGATGCAATCGAGAGACTGAGAGGAACTGGACTTGGCAGAGGAATGCATAGAAATATCTGCCTTTGCCAGGAGAATCCAAACCTGCCTAATAGCCTATGAATGTGGAATCTCGTTCGTATTCTTCCTCAAAGCCATATTTGCCTTTATCTGATTTCAACCTATTGATCTTTACTGTGCATGGATATCTTTACTCATGATTCAACAGTTCACATCCCCAGCGAACTCCCTCACACCAACTGGCATTAAAGAGGAGTTGTGCAAAAAAAAAGTGCCATAGCATATATTATTGCTTGCGCAAAGATCGGAATCATACCTCTAGCAGGCATTGTCTTCTGTTACCTAAACAACTGTCATTTCTACTTTACTGAAATAGAGACTTTCATTGATACTTGAACTATTGACCTGGCTAGCGCTAATGCTTTGCAAGGTAATTGGAGACTGGTCCGCTTGAAATCGCTAGAGTTGAGAAGGGTCTGCTAATCATGGTACGAATTATCTGTTTAGGTGGGTATACTACCGAAGCTGTTATGCCGACAACAGCTGAAATAGCGGAGGTGATTGCCGACACTCTCTATCTATAGGATAAGCAGCTAGATCGATTTCCTAACAGGAGAGTGACTTAGCATAACAGTAAAACATTGAATTGGACCGCTTCGCCCCTTGGCGGATCTTCCTCCAAGAGAGTCAATGGGACTTGGTCTTGATGTCAACTAAAGAATTGACTGAGTCAGGTATTCCCTTATGAAGGGCTAATGCAGTCGATTTCTTCACATCTTCGGTCAATCGGACTTTTTTCTAGTCTTGCCTTCCTAAAAGGTATTCCCATATCGGGTGAATGACCAGATCGAGATAAGTTGGCCTTCTCTGAATCTATCCGAATCCTAAATCTATCAACAGAAGGACGACGATACTCGAAGACTTTCCACTTTCAGCCCTAAGAGGGAACAACTCTCAAACATGATAAAAGCCCTATTTTCGGCACCTTCATGCTCCTTCTTGAAAAAATAGGGTCCAACCCTATAATCTAATCGTTGGGGTTTTGCTTCGTCTTTCTCCTTAGGGACAGACCTCGACTCACTACATGATGGAGTAGACCAAGGCGAAGAACTGATATAGATAGTCATATTGGCCTCTCGCACTACCAGACTTTTCTTTTGCTTTATTGATTCAAGGAATAGATCCCTGACGAAATTCCTTTAAAGAAGGACATCTCCTTCCCTGCCTGCTTCTTGGCCACAACCACAGCTACGGCTAGTAGTATTCATAGGGTCCTTTGATCGCATTCTTTCCCGCTGAAGAGTCTGATCCATCTCCTATCCTTCTTGGGAAAGCTATGGTACTAATGGCTGGCCTAGCTGGCACTTTCTTTATGCTAATCAAACTAGAAGTTCTTTGAGTTGAATAGACGATGACTGGACACAACGGAACTCTTCCTCTCTCATAGGGTCACTGACTCAATTTCATTTCTCTAAGGGAGGGCTCTAGTTGAAGGGCGGTCCTTTTCATCTCTAACTCGAATGTTCAAGCTAATGTTTCCGGTAGTTGGAGTTGCGGGGAAGCTTCCCGGATGAAAAGAGATTGAATGAGAACTGGCAGAATATATGCATGGAGATTGACTTGATGCGAAGGAAAATAGTAGATCTTCCATAGGCGCTTTTCGGACTACACGCCAGTCTTTTTCACCAAGAGCTTGTTCCGAAATGGAGAAGTACTTTGGAATGATTTTATTGGGATGCTAGTGAGTTAATGAGCACTCTTTGCATGGTTCCATCAACCCTTTTCTTGCGTGTTCTGAATCGACTTCTCATCTATAAAGAAGAGATGCCCCGTAGAAGACTCCAGGCCACCGAAGCTAACAAAAGGCTAAGGAGACCCATTTAGTTCTTTGTTCTTATGCCGACTAAAGCTAGCGGAGCCACAGCTTGAATCTCCCTAGAAATCCCCACTCGTAGCCCGATGGCTGGGTTTGTTAAGCATATTCGATTGGAAGCTCTTCTTCACCGGGTTAAGCGATGGTAGTTTTAGGCTTGGCTTATCACCATATCCAACCCGAATTCCGTAGTTCGAAAGGAGAATTAGGCTACCTGAGAGCCTCAACAATTGCCACCCATGAGGGATATTCAGCACCGAATTGATCTAATTCCTGGTGCCAGTCTTTCTAATTTGCCTCACTATCGAATGAATCCAAAGTTGCTGCTATCAGAGAATGGCCAACACCAAAGACCATTTCAGAAGTGAGAAGCTAAGTGATGCAAGGAAGAAATGGAGTACATATCAGCAAGAGTTGTATGCTGTATTTAGAGCTTTGAAAACATGGGAGGTTTATTTGCTGCCTAAGGAGTTTCTTGTCTATACTGACCATCAAGCCTTGAAGCATTTCAAAGATCATCAACATGTCGATCTGCCAAGATGGGAAGCTTATTTGGAGAGATTCAACTATCTCATTGTCTACAAATCAGGAGCCACAAATCAAGTAGCTGATGCTTTGAGTCGACGTGTTAGTACTCCATTTCTTTGAAAGCTGAATTGCCAGGTATAGCCCTACGCTGCTCTTTACCATGCTGTATATAAACCACTCGTTTCACTCACAACCTTCACCACTGATCGGAGATCAAGTTAGTGGTCAGTAGTGTTTGCTACAGATGATTACGACTCGTCAGGTTCGAACTGACTTAGGTTGGACCAGGGCACGGCTCCTATCCAACTATGTCTTGTTTCGGTTTCCGGATCCGAATCTTTTGTTATACTTATGTATGGATGATTGTACACAATAGGTGTGGAAAGTGCGATAGAGCTCGAAAATGGATGCCCCTATTTCAATTTAATAAGTGCTTGTGCAACGGCTTGAAAGTGACAGACTGAGTCAAGTGACCTGTTTTTGTCACATGATCCAGAATAGCACGAGAACCTACAAGTCCTGTTATTGTTCTTAATTCGATAGCCACGGGACAGCCGTTTTCTCGTCTCTCAGCCTTTCTTATACCTGCACTGACCTCAACGGTATCCAACCTGCTAAAAATATCTATACCCATTAGCTCATCTCGCCAACAGTTCTCTTAGGTTGACTGAACCTACCTATCCGAAATCCCTGTTGCCAACTTCTTACTGCACAGAAGCAATGGAACAGTATCGTAAAGTGAAGTGAAGCAAACAAACCACTCCTTTGGAATTGATGGACTTGACACACAGCCGACGACTGAGATGTGCCATTGTCATCGTCAAGATCGTCCATCACGAGTACCTTGTTTTCTGCATCCGTCAGTTCCAGTTTTCCCAGCATGTTTTATTACTTGACTCGATCGATACCATCCACTTATTTCTCTTTCTCACGGGACACATAAAGATACCAGCGCTTGTGCGAACAGTTGATGCTTGTTAAGCCATAGCTATCACTTCTCGCGCCAAAGCGCTCCCACCAACTACAAAATACCTTATAGGAGGGGCCCTTGTCTTCAGCTAAAAAGAAGCAGATATTGCCGTAAGCAGGAGATGGAAAAGCCCACGATCCATAACTTACTCACTCAGATATTTACTAGAGCTTGGCAGTGAATGAAGGGGACTCCGAATCCTATTCAGATTGCACGGAGGGCTTGGAAAGAGGCCTCTCGTGTAAGATAAGATTCCATTCCTTCCTATCGAAAGGCTCCGGTAGTAGAGCTAAATTCGGAATGTTGATATAAAAAAGGGCAGATACAGAGAGTTAAGGAACAGATGTTGTTGATCAAGTCTTTGGAACGTAGTTAGTCCCATCCCTTCCATCCGGCCACTAGTCTAGTTCGGTCTCTTCAAGGAGAGAAATCCTTTCTCGAGGAGTCCAAGTATTGGATATATTGGTGGAGGAGATAGTCAGTAAAAAGATACCACTACGCGGTAGACAGCTTCCCTTCCTTACTTTTATTAATAAGCCCTTGATCGAGTAGTTCATCCGAAAGCATTTGATCCATCAGATCAATGCTTGATCTTATACGGTTCAAGATCTAGGAATGAAAACAGCTGCAAGATACGCTTACTTCTTTCTCTTAGTCAGCTTTATCTCATATTGCCTACGAAGCCGCAAGCACTGCTTGCTATATTAATTCTACCTGGTTGCCGTCCATAGGAGCCTAAGGGAAGACGTACGGAGGAATGGTCTTGGGGCATTTGTGACCAGCACCCCATTTGTCACCATACTTATCACCACACTCTTCTTTGGGCGCTGCTTCTCTGTCTGGATCTGAAATACGCTGCTTTGGTGGTCCACAATTGGAACTACTTGATCCGCCGACCTATGCTGAAACAGCTGACCTACAGGACCCGTACCTTCGGCTTTCGATAGGACCAGCTTCCCGTATTCTTCCCCCTACTTAATAAGAACCTCTTCCTTATTATGTTCATAAACATAGTATCTGTTAGCGATAAAACTTTGAATAATAGCAGAGAGTGAAAAATAGACCCCCGATTGGTAGCTTAGTGAGAGATCTTCTCGTGACCCTATAGGTCTGGTTCTTCAATACGCCTTCGTGGTGTGCCTTTTGATTACAGTGACTTCAATTCAAAGAAAGAGTGCAAAAAGTCATAGAGCCAGGATAATGGAATTTCAGAACGGAGCTGGGCTAGAAGGATACCGAAATCCTGAAACAAGTTCTCCTACGCAAGGATCCTATCCTTACCTCGCCCTGGCACAAAGCTAGATCAGACTTTTGGTCAACCGGTAGAGAGCTGAACTGACAGAAATGAACGGTCATGCAACCGTCGAAATAAATCATTTTATCTCTCAGATACAACTTTTCCACTTAATCATAACGGTTTTTTTATTCTTCTTTTCTTGTGGCGGAGATCAAGGTTGATCATTTAAAAGCAAAAGAAAGGGCTATAGATAGAGTGAGTAGGCACATCAATCACTATATAACGCATTGCACTTAGCTTGACTTCACAGAAACAGAAGACAAGTTAGGCATACGGGAAATATACCTTCGGTCAAGACGGAGATAACCCTCCATTTGATAACAAGCAAATTACCTTTTCTATTGAGCAGGAACTTGAACAGGATCCAATCCATCGAGCGGAATCATTTGATTCATTTTCAATGAGCCAAAAGAGTTACCACCAGACCCATGATCATGTAATACCTCTTCTGGAGGGAGCTGAGCCGATTAATCTCAGGCCGTATAGATACTCGCACTATCAAAAGGCAGCCATTGAAAAGTTGGTCGATGAAATGCTAGCAGCTGCTGTGATTAGGCCAAGCTCAAGCCCTTTGCCCTTTTCAAGTCCTGTACCTGTAGGTAGGATGGGTGGGAGTTGGCGATTGTGTATAGACTACAGGAAACTAAATAGCCTTACCATTAATAAAAATATCCCATTCCTTTCGTGGATGAACTCTTGGAAGAGGGCAGTCCCAAATGAAAAAAAGCCATTTATCGATCCCAAGAAGCAAGTGAATTAGTTTTATTGCTTTTCTTCCTTTAGCTTCTGTTTATTGCAAGCACATATTTTATAGTATTATTTGAGATGCTGGAGTAAAAGGGAGTCAGAGGTAAGCCCTAGCTAGCCGCCCCCCTCTTCCCTATCAGCTGAGAGTTTGCATTCGCCAGTGTGCCACCATTCCTTATTCATACTGTACTTCACTTCTCTATGCTTCAGGCATTCCGCTTTCATCTTGTGATACCCCAGACCTGTTTCTTTGGATCCTTAACTACAAAAGTAAGCACCTCCCCTAACTAATTAGTTAGTATCGAGAGACTAAAAAATCATTAAAGTTGAGAAACAAAGGTACTCTTGCCGATGGAAGAAATTCCATAAATGTCCCATAGAGTCAAAAAGCTGTTTTGAGGAACCAGTATCAAAACTTGACCCATTAGCTGCTGCCCTACTTCATCCAA